>OX422220.1:146877506-148333756 GCA_949130495.1 Sambucus nigra
TTTTGCTTGCGAGACCTCCCCCGCATAAAAGTAGAAAATGTCAGGAATTGAGAGAAGTTAAATCCTTGGACCTTTCAAAATTTTTATATTATTAATATGTTAGTGAAACTCATTATATTTTGACTGGTGGAACTTTTGAGGCTAGAGAAGCCTAACTATGTTGATTCGAGTAGAGCTCGAACATAAAGGGTGTATGGGCGCCCTAATTATTAAAATTGGTTTTATATAAATTAAAATAAATTCGTCGTGAGAAGTGGGAGGTTTGGGTATAGTGTTAGGGAGGATAAGTGTAGTAGGAACTAGTTGAGATTTGGAGTATTAGGCTTAGCTTAATTTCGAGGCCGAAATTCTTGTAAGTGGGGAAGTCTGTAACAACTCGAGATTTTGGGGACAATAATCTATTTATTTTTGGGAGAAATGAATATTATTTTAATTGGAGAATAATTAAATTGGTATTGAGGTCAAAATTTAAAGGTGTTAGAAAGTGATTCGTATGACGATTCTGAGGGTGTAGTTGTTTCCGGAAGGGTCGAGAAAGTCGAAATAACTGTACTTGGGGTCTATTTGGGTTCCGAAATATTTTAAGTTTGTTTGGCTCGAATTCAAGTTACCGAGTCATTTAAAGTGTGTATTATCATTTAAAGTTGTGTAGTTTGGGAGATAAGGCTTAAAAGCCTATGGGAGATAGAATTCTCCTTAGAGATAAAGAGAAATAGAAAGAAAGAAAGAGAGAAGAAGAAAATAAGAAGAGAAAAAGAGAAAAAGTGGGATTTTCGGCCATTACGCGATCTTGAGGAGGATTCTGACCCTACGAACTTGAGGCAAGTGATTAAACTTGCTAAATAATTGTTGTGTATCCTTTATTTCATGATTTGTGGATTTAAAATTATGAATTTTGGGTTGAATATGTAAAACCTAGATTTTTGGGTAAATCTTAGATTTGTTGTGTATATATGGATTTATGGTTATAAATTAGTTGGGTTGAGTAATATGATGAATTTTAATGTTAGAAATGAGTTTAGGTTGATGTGTAATGGAGAGAATATGATGTATATAATTTTTGGGATTTTCGTTTTTGAAGAAAAAGTAGCCATTTCGTGACTTCTGATAGGCCGAATCGATTCGGCCCCCTTACCGAATCGATTCGGATAATTGCAGGTGACCAGGTCTGAGTGACCGAATCGATTCGGCCCCAACCCGAATCGATTCGGCCTGAGATAGAAGCCCAGGTCTTATGACCCGAATCGATTCACCTTGGAGGCCGAATCGATTTGCTGGGCTGAATCGATTTGGATTGGGCCCGAATCAATTCGGAAACAGGGCAGTTTTGGGGAGGTTTTTCTAGGGTGAGTTTCATCCCATTTCATTTGAGGTTACCGATTGGGAATATCTATAGGTGTTATTAGAAGTATGTTTTGGATATTTTAGGGAGTTTCCCTTATAAGAAATTATTGGAGTCATATTGATTTAGTTCGAGAGAATCCCGATTGGAGAGTATCGTACCGACTTGTGGGGAAGCCCACTACCAGTGAGAGTTCTAATTGGAGATAATTATGGAATTATATGAAAGAGTGAGAATGCACTTAGTTATATTGGATTTTAGAATCAAATCCAAAAAATGGGATAACTTTAAATGTTCATATGATCAATTAAACCATATTATGGATTGAGAATAACAAATGCTGATTGATGTGCATACGGATATAGAAAATATCCTTAATGATAATTAACTTGGGAGATATTTCACATAAATAAGAAATGCTAATCGAGGTGCATTAGGATATAGAGAATATCCTCAAAGTAAAATGAATTGAGAGACGATTCAAATAAATAGAAGTGAGGTGTGAACTTCAAGTGAGAAATAGTATAGTGTATGCTAAGTGGGGAAGTTATGTGAATTATTGACGAGTAGTATATCGAGAGTAAAATATACTAAATAATGATATTATTTCATTTACGCCTAAGAGCGTAATACGAGTATGTAAATAGTGGGATATATATACCTTATGTGATGGTATAAAAGTATATGATGTGATGATGTATGTATATCTTATGCGAATGATATATATATATATATGTATATATATATAAGTGAAGCATACCCCCTCCTTGCTATCATTGGGAAGTTGCGCGATGAGGGTGAGCACCCTGGCTCGGGGAGCAGAGTGTGGATATTCCCCAGGCCATAGTGTCCATTTATTATTGTATGATTTTTATTAGGGGTGAGACGTGGTGGGTATGTTTCATCTCATTGCCGGGGAGGAACTATGGCCGCTTCCCGTACGTTTTGATTGGTTGTTTTACCATGGCGGTGTGATAATAGTCCGATATATGGTAACCTAGGATAAAGTGAGTAATTGATGATAACATTGAGAACCTGCGTCTTCGAGTTATAGCTCATTGGGATTGTTATTATTATACTGGTGTGCTTAGTACTTTGGGTATCGAGGGCATAATGGATCTCAACGACCAACATTGCCAAGGAGTAGTGTATCGGGGGGGTTCCTTATTTGGATTTCGCTTGCGAGACGTCCAAGCACGAAACGCAGTGTAATGTTGGGAGTGAGGAGAAGTTTGTCCTTAATGCTCATATTTATATATCCGTATATCTCGACGATCGACAGTGCCAAGGAGTAGTGTATCGGGGGAGGTTCCTTGTTTGAATTTCGCTTGCGAGACGTCCCACGCACGAAACGCCGTGTACTGTTGAGAATTGAGAGTAATTATTTATTTGATTAATCTGTTATGATATAAAAAGAGAATTTGGGTTATACGCGTCATTCATTGAGGGCATAATGAATCTTGATAATCAATACTACCAGGAGTAGTGTATCGGGGGGATTCCTTGTTTGGATTTCGCTTGCGAAACTTCCCACGCACGAAACGCAGTGCAGTATTGAGAATTGGGAGAAGTTTAGTCCTTAGCACTTGGTTGCTAATAACTCATATATATATATATATATATATATATATATATATATATATATATATATATATATATATATATATATATTTGTATATATATGTTGGTGGAATAACTAGAATATGAGAAATTCTAGTAAAAGAGAATGTTTATGTATATGGCACATGTTAGCAAGAGAACGAATGATTGAGATGGATAATATTAGAAATTAAAGGATATGATTTAAATGGAAATTAGATGAGTTTAAATTGGGACTAAGTTAGATTCCCTTGCCCTTTGATAGATTTGAGAAATTAATTGGAGATCACGTGCATACGTTTACTTATGCACTTTAGTTGAGAGGTGAGTTGGATTTTATGCAGAGTGCGACTCCACCTTAATCATGTCATAATGCATTTGTAATTATTATGCATTTTAATGCACTTGCTATAAAATATTTTCATCTCGGGCTCTGACTCGTTTATATTTTCTTCTGCTACGTATATATATATATATATATATATATATATATTGTATTATTCTAGGTGTTCCTCCGCAAGGACTCCATCGTGGTTATCCGTCCAGTGTATCCGTGGAGCTGTGGCAGTAGCGGACTGTTGCGGCATTTTGTTATAATCGATTCCTATCTTTTGTGTATCTAGATTAGGATTCAGTTTGTATATCGGGTTTATACCCAAGTGTTGTAGAGTAGCACTTTTATATTTTCTTTCTCAGATTATTGTATTGTCTGTGACCCGACAGCATATTCGGGTATTTTACTTTGTACATTGTGTTGTACTCCTTTATTAGTTGCTTATATATCATTTGTGTTGTGCGTATATCTCATACTTAGATGTTATGTTGTTGGTTTGTTGTTGCATGGTGGGTTTTAGTAGTGTTAATAAAATGTTAATTTTTTTTTGATACCCTCTTTTTGTAGTAATGGGTAGTTAGCCGTGTTTGTTGTTAGGATCGTCAGTAGATGATGATAATGATCCACTTGAGATTCCTGATTATTTTAGTATAGGGCTAGCCACCCGTTATTATTTTAAGCGGGGTTGTCACAATATTATTATACTGATTATGGTTTTAGATAAATGGTTAAAAAGGTAGTGGGCGGTGATTGTAAGGCTATCGGGGTTGCTGCCCTAGTGCAACATGTTTTGTTCTGGAAAAAAACCTCACCTGCGAGTGGGTCGGGCTCGGACTCATTTATATATTATAGAGACTTCGAAGGGTATAGTGGTACAAAAATGTTTAATCCCAGGGTGTTTAGGGACTTTGTTATTATGATTCAGTGTGTATTGGGTTTACCGTTGGGCGAAAAGATTTTACTCATTATTATGTGTAGCGCTCAGGGCTTAGTATTAGGAGGCGCGCATTGTTATATTTACCCTTTGAGAATGTGAAAGTTAAGACTTATATTCATATGTTTGGGAGTGGGATTTTGAGAGTCCCAATTGTATACGTACGAGGTTTATGGAATGTGATTACCACCAATACTGAGCAATAGCGCAATTAGTAAAAAGCTCTTTATTTCAGTACATTTGCGGGAGGAGATGTAGTTTTCTTTTAAGAGACGGAGTAGAGGGGTGCAGGTTATGGAGGGAGGACCCAACGGATTTCGATAAGCGACTATGATTGGTAGTAGTGTATCAGGGGGGTTCCTTGTTTGGATTTCGCTTTGCGACACATCCCACGCATGAAACTTAGTGTTATGTTGGAAGTAGGGAGATGTTTGGTTATTAGTCCACGAGTCTAGTACCTCGGTCGTCATAGTAGCCGGTAATTATGACTGTAAGTTAGAGTTAAGTGATGATGTAAGGCTAGTGGATCGAGTTGAATGGTAAGGAAACATTGGAAGTTTTATTTTATCACCCAATTGAAGGGTAGAATGACGATAAGGAGGTTTGGGAGTACCCAAGTGTTGTAACCACGTTGTGTCATAAGGAAAACAAATAATTGGGTGTTATGTTTGAAGCGTAGGTGATGCTTACACTAATATGCACGGTTTATAGGGTGTGTGGGCATCCTGGTTAGCTGTTGCTTGAATCATTCGAGTTGAAGAGACGTGGGAATAGTCGCGTGGAATATATGCTTGTGAGAACGACATAACAAAGTGGAACTGGTAGAGTGGATTAAGCGTGGTACAAAGGACTATAATCCATATATATACATGTAAGATCATAGTAGCAAATACGAATTTAGTTGAAAGGCTATGGGAAGTCATTTAGGGGTATTCCTTGAGAAGGATAAAATTTAACTATAATGGAAAATACTCTGAGCGGAGTTTTACCTAGTCAAGTGTGGAAAGCGACTTGCGCTTAGGTTGAATGATAATGTTAGTAAGGTATAAAGGTTCAGCCGTGAACATCGTGGAGAAAAGTGCACGGATCTAAACTTTCTGTATACGCTAAGGAAAGAAGGGGAGTGTTAAGTGTCACTTAAGGTGAGTCATTACGAGTAGAAGTCGATGTTGAGAGGGACATAGCGAGTAGTCTCCGTGGGCACCACTCATAGATAGAAATATGTTGGAATGAGAGGATCAACCAGAGAATTTTATAGCAAACCTACGATTCCTAAAATAGAAGAGAGCAATTGTGTGATATTTCTTGTGGTGGAATTACCACGGCTGTTTTAGGTCACTTTTGAATGTCGTAAGAATACGTCATCGAAAATCAAGATTCGAAGAACTGACAAGAGGGATCAAATGTTCACTTGGTTTCTCTAAAAAAGGGAGTTTTGTGTTTCGATAAAGACGAGTAATTGTTACGTAGTGAGGTGCGGCCTCCCAATAATATTTTGACAATGGGGGCCAATGATGTGTAGGCTCGTCTTATTCGAATAGCAATGGATTGGAGCACATTGTGAAGTGCCGTTATTAAGGTGTGACTCTATAACTGATTGCATTAAGAGTGTTAAATAAGCTTATTGTGAGGCGGGGGGAACTATAGAAATTCGCCTTAATCGAAAGTCCATTTTAAGTATTGATAAAGTATCCAGATCTATTTTTACCAGGCATACCTTATTTTCTGAATTTCGGGACGAAATTTCGTTATTAGGGGGGAAGTATGCTATACCCCGTATTTTTATGGCTTTTAAAATTGGGGATTTATTAAATTTAATTTAGATATTAATTTAATATTAATCTGGAATTTTATTTTAAATATTTACTAGTGTGACGAGAGTTAGTAGTTATTGGTAATTTGTTAAATATTACTAGATGAGTAAAGTAATATATGAGATTGATTTTATTAATATTGTCACGAGTGAATAATATGACAATTATAGAAATTTAAGTCGGGACGCGTCTGTATCGTGTCGGAACTAAATTATTATTATAAAAGTGAATAAATTATAATTCGCCTGTATGGTCATTTCAAGTGCGCCAAAGTGTCCGAAAGGGTCGAGATAGTCAGAAAAGTGTACCCGGAGGTTTAGTTTGGGTCTCGGGGCTTTTTAAGGCCTAATTGACATCCCGAGAGGGTATTATAGACATTTTGTATTTTTGGGTAATTAAACCCACGAATTTTCTTAGGATATATTAGCCATTAGGAGTTATCTTTTAGGGTTAACAAACACAAAACCTAAGAACGGCCATTAGAGAAGAAGGTGGAGAGTTTTCCAAGCAATCCAAGGCTAAGAACTCACTCGATTGCACCGCCACCACCACCAAAACGTAGATCGCATGACAAGGAACGCAACCATATCTTTTTCATCAACAAATCAGACCCTTGAATTCCAGGTAAGTATCTATCTTACTAATTTCTAGTTGATATTCCTTCCATGTTAGTTTAGGAATGAAAATCATATGTTTTAATTGAAGAATTATATGTTTTGGAAGATAATTTATTTGAGTGGTAAGGAGAATCCATGTAGTCTGAAATCTTGATCATATGTAGAGGATTACCCACGAATTTATTATGATATTTGGGAAGAAAATCTGGATTAAATTAGAGGTTCATGATTATTATTGCAAAATTTGATTTATAAAGAAATCTGGGATTATACCCTTTTTGATTGATTCATTGAGGAATTATCGATGTCGTTACGTTAGAACTCGTTTATATATATTACGTATACATTTGGATTACTTTGATGGGAGTTTGGGACACAAATATAGAGGTTTGGAGTGGTTAGAATGATTGAACCCGTAGGTTGAAATTTATAGAAAACTGGGCAAGAACTGCTTGATCGATCGATTGACCAAGAGCATCGGTCGATCAACGATCGATCGATCGACCCCATTCCTCGATCGATCGATCCCTCCTGGAAAACCGCATATTTTTCTCCTTTTTGTTTAATCCGGATGAAATACATGGGAACCCTATCTTTTAAATAGTATAATGGGACATGAAGAGGACCAGTAGGTTCACTAGACTCCGTTGAGTGAAATTTAATATGGGATGAAATTGTGGGTTAACGGGGAGTTATTTTTACATTAGAAATTGTGCGTACATTCACTAAAGAATTGAGACTCGTGAAAGATTTAGACCGAAAGGTAAGTGAGGGTATACCTACTGAAATTATACTTCGTGAGAGAGAATACTTCGAGAGATGAGAAGTAAGTATGAAATGAATTATAAATGAGAATAAAAGAGACGAATCTGTTATGCGAGATAATTGAGTAAAATTCGTGACAAGAACGGATGATAATAATTATGGTCGTGGGTGAACTTAATTTGGAAAATGTGTATTTATATATGTGTGACTGCACATATATTAAGTATTATGTATCTGTGTAAAATCGAACCCGGGCTACTTGCTATCACGGAGGTTTCTGTGCCGGGACAGTCTTATCTCGATTGGACCTTTATGGGGAATATTGACTTGTAACCTAGAAGATAGTATCCTAGATACAGGCTATCTGAAAATGATTGTCAGATGGTCCTAAGAGACGTGAGGGTATGTGCTGACCTCTTAGGACTTGAAACTATGATTCGCCTCCAATTGTATGTGTATTGTGTTAATACAGTTCAAGAGTGATTCCGAACTAGTATTTCCCTTAGTATGAGTGATACGGGGACTTGATAGCAGAGTATCCCAGCACCATAGATTTATGTTGGGTGTCGATTGTATATATATATATATATATATATATATATATATATATATATATATATATATATATATATATATATATATATATATATATATATATTATGAGTGACTAATATATATATGGAGACTTTCTACTGTGTGTATGTGTAGTTAAGTAATGAATAAATGCTCCAGCTTCATAACAAGTGTTCGTGAATTTTGTAACGATACTGAGTGGTTATAAGTAAAGTCAGAAAATGGATGAGATTAATTTTCTAAAACTAAATATAATGGCCTTAGTATTTCTAGAGATAAAACTTCGTGAGAATAAATTTTATAGACTTATGTGATGAGTAGTACGGTAGGCGTGCACACTAGATGAGAGGTGAGAATTCTCAAAGAGAGTGTCACGCACTAACATGGTGGTTATATTAGCCGGTAAACATTTTAAATACTTGCTAAAACTATTTTTAAAACTGTTTTACACTCAGGTTCTGACCCATTTTTTATCATTTCTTTCTCTCTTGTATATATATGTATGTATTACAGGTGCCCAGCCACAGGGGTGTCATGCATAGTTTCTTTGGATTGGATGTGCTGCAGCTTATGTGGGAGTTGCAGGCCCTTACTTTAGACGACCTCGTCATTGACTCAGTTCCTATTTTAGTTCTTCATAGTCAGTGCATGTGTTGCCCGATTTCATATTCCGTTTGGAATTGTTAGAGGTTTATGTTTATTTATATTTCCAGTATTCAGTACTCTTGGACAGTTCACTATTGTCAGGATGATTTCATTTATGGTTCTTAAACTTGGTTTGGATTATCTAGATGGTTTAATTCTTGTGTGTTAATTACCATCCTTAGCATTTATGTGATTCTTAAACTGTTGTTTATTAAAAAGGTTTTCATAGCGAAATTTAAAAAAAAAAATAAGACTTTAAATTGTTTTGACACTTAGCTTAATTATTTTGGGTGTTTAAATTGGAAATAATTATTTTGGGACAGTGATGCTGAGAATGAACCAACCATTCACCTTGATCTTTAATTTAATAAAGGACTGATCACCCGGTATTTAATTAGGCGGGGTGTCACACATCCTGGTAAGGCCAATGTAGTAGCAGATGCTTTGAGTCGAAAATCATAAGGGATTCTAGGTTGCATACAGTGTGCACGTGTGGAAAATATCCTTGACTTGGCATCGATGGGTGTTGGATTAAAGTTTTAAAAAAGGGGAGGCTTATTAGCACATGTCACAGTAAGACCTTTATTCGCAGAACGCATAAGAAATATGCAGATCAGTGATCCATTCCCTGAGAAGAAGAAATGAGATGTCCTGGATGGTAAAGAGAGTGATTTTGTGATTAAGAATGATGAATCGTTGTGTTATAAAAACAGGATTTGTGTACCGAATGATACACCCTTAAATAAGGATATATTATAAGAGGCACATAGTTTAATTTACTCTATGCATCCGGGAGGTACCAAAATGTACAGAGATTTGAAAGAGTATTACTGGTGGAAAAATATGAAATGTGAGATTACAGAGTTCGTAGCTAAATGTTTAGTATGCCAGCAAGTAAAGACAGAGCATCAGAAGCCGGTGGGATTATTACAGGTATTGCCTATTCCGGAATGGAAGTGGGGACATATAATGATGGACTTTGTTACAGGATTACCCCGATCACCAAAGGGGCATGATTCTATTTGGGTGATTGTAGACCGATTGACGAAGTCAGCCCATTTTCTTCTAGTTAAGATCACCCACACTGTTGACAAGTATGCACGTAAGTACGCTGATGAGATTATCCGTTTACATGGGGCACCAGTGTCAATTGTATCAGATAGAGATCCAACATTCACTTCTAAGTTTTGGCCTCGTCTACAGAATGCCATAGGCACAAGTTTGAATTTCAGCACCTTATTTCATCCACAAACTGATGGGCAATCAGAAAGGACGATAAAAATATTAGAAGACATGTTACGTGCTTGTGTATTTAAGTTCAAAGGTAGTTGGGATGATCATTTGCCATTGATGGAATTCTCATATAATAATAGTTATCAGTCCACCATTGGTATGGCTCCGTATGAAGCTTTATATGGGAGGAGATGTAGAACGCCTTTGTGTTGGGATGAAGTAGGTGAAAGGAAACCTTTGGGTCCTGAATTGATAGATTTGACAACAAAAAAGATTAAAATGATTCGGGAATGAATAAAAATATTGCAAAGCAGGCAGAAATTGTATGCAGATAAAAGAAAGTATCCATTGGAATTTTAGAAGGGAGATTTTGTATTCCTACGTATTTCACCATGGAAAGGCGTCATGAGATTTGGGAAAAGGGGGAAACTAAGTCCAAGATACATTGGACCATATGAAGTGCTGGAAAGAATTGGGACCCTGGCATATATATTAGCTTTACCTCCAGATTTATCCCGTTTATATGATATGTTTCACGTATCTATGCTCCGTAAGTATTTGGCGGATCCATCTCATCAGTTGAAAACTCAACCAATTGAACTGAAGGAAGACTTGCCGCACATTCAGGAACCATTGGAAATTATTTATCGTTCGAGCAAGTATTGAGAAATAAAGTCATTCCCTTAGTTAAAGTTTTGTGGATGAGCCATGTAATTAAAGAAGCAACTTGGGAAACAGAGGATAGCATGAAGAAATAGTATCCCCATTTGTTTTGTAAGTGACCTTTATATTAAATTTCGGGGACGAAATTTTCTAGGGGGGAAGTTGTGACAACCCGGAAATAATTATGATAAATTATATTTAAATCATCCTTATCTTATGTGATATTAATAATGTATTATTAGTATATCTAATGTTAAGTGATTATGTTTAGTCTAATCTTACTTTTATAAATCGTGAAATGTCGAGTTATGTACGAACACAAAATTTTGTTATTTTCGATAGAAATGTTCCTGTTTAAGACTAATTTTGACCCTTATAACATTACAATTGACTTGAGGGGAAAACTATATAGTTGTATACATGTGAGTTAGGGTTGTAACACAACAAACGGTGCATTAAACGGATGCTCGAGCAAGAAGTTAGGCCGAGTTTACAAACAAGGGGCAAATCTGTCCATTCCCTTTAAGTGGTAAATTGTCTTTTAGTAAGCCAAATGGTTTAATTTGATTGGATGGAAAGGAGTCATGCCTTTGCCGACCTAAAACTCTTCTTCTAACCTCTTTCTTCAGAAAATAAGTCCCTAGGTTCAGTTTTAAGTGTTATTAGCTTGAGGAAAGAGAAGTAGAAGTTAAGGAAGAAAGGGTTACAAGGAAAAGCTAGGAAAACAATTCCAAGAAAATCCTTAAGCTGTTTCCAAGGTAAAATTATGTGTTAATGTTGTTTTAATCTTATGTTATACTTATTTCCAAGTATATAAATCGTGAATTATTGATTAAAATTCCATCATCCTTTGTGATACTATGTATTGGTTCATATGTGAGATAAATGGTGTTTATAGGTCATATTGCTTTGTATTGAAACCCCTTGTATTCAAACATGCATATATCTTTGTGTGCTTACTGTAATTAAGACATTCCAATTGGATATGAAATTAGACTCAGATATTCATATCTTATCCAAGAATTAGTTTTTAACTCCTTGTGGTTAGGCCTTAGTGATGGTTGCAATTTGGTATATAGTTGCTGTTTGTATATTTCATTTCGGTATGCCCTGAGTTTGGTCAAGCTTTTGAGATAGAAAATGAAGTCAACAAATTATGAAACTTTAATTATGTACTATTAAGTATATTTAATGAAAATGGGTTGAAAATCATGGAAAGTTATGCTGGATAAAAAATTATGAAAATTCTTGGAAGTTGAAGAAACAATAGAGGAGCTTGTAGGGCAGATTTCTCGTGTTGTAAAGAAATGGTCATAACTTGCTCTAGGAAGGTTGAAAAATTACACCGTCACTTCTACTGGAAATTATATTCATATATGTTTTCATATTAATAAGGTTTGACACCTGAATTTATACAATTTAGGAATATAGGATGGTTGAGTATAGAGGACAATAAATTGAGGCCATACTGGATAACCCATAAAAAATATCGTTATCTCCTCTTTCCAAAGAGTATTTCGAGTATATGTTTAACGTGTGTATACATTGAGAAGTATGATTTCATATTTACTTGGGTTTATTTATAATTTCATTATGAGGTATTTCCTACGGTTGAATGTCTATAGCTTTCTCAACATGTATACCATTATTTTGTCTTTACTCATGTTTCATGGAATCTGACTTAAGTGGAAGTATATTGTTGTTATTTAGTCATTGAAAGTTACATAATTATGTTAGGATAATACTTATGATCGAGATTTAGTACTGGTTTAGTTGGATTGACAGGTGCAAGGTCTAATTAACCCAGTTTAGCTCCACCCGAAGGAAACGTGAATACATAGTTGTCAACCAGGGTGAGTGTACTCACTGGAAAGAGATATTTGTATCGGGTTATTGATATGATCAGAATATAATGAATATTAAATTGTTCATTTCGGTTTAGCAAAATGGGAGGTTACTCCCCTACTCGGAATGGGGGAAATTTATCTATTAATGACAAGGGGTTACTCCTCTATCAGGAATTGGGGAGAATTGTCTGTTACAGATAAGATACGTGAATCATGGTTCAAAAAGTTAGGTCATTCATTATGAATGAGCCGGATAAGTTAATACATAATTATATGGACATGATTTATTGCATTTAAATTCATGTAGTAGTATAGTAGTGACACTGGGCTATATTGCTCACGGTTCCTATGTTCACATTTTTTCAGGTAACGCGATGTCACTGCCAAATCTGAGAAGTCGGGTTGGGTTAGCTAGGACCGGGAGAAACAAAGATTTGGTTTAATGTAAATGATGTAATTAAGTTAACTCATCTTTCAATAAAGTTTGTATAAGTATGACTACTTTAATGTTGAAAAAAAAAGTTTTTAGTTATATGGAATTACACTCATGGCTTTATAGTTAAAACTCGTGTTTATGATTTGGTAAAATTAATTATGGTTTGACTCATTTTGAATTTCAAACATAATTATAAGTAACTGAGTTGGGGTGTGTCAGCGGACTTATTTCTATATATATATAGGATCCGAATTATAATTTTCGTTCAACTGTTTACAACTTACTGGAAAAATTTCTTTGGGAAAAATATAATAAAAATAATATTTTTGAAGTTGTAAATAACTAGCTTGGTTCACAGTGAAAAATATTAATTAATATAGGAACATTTTTTTATATATATTTTATATGATACAAATGATATTTTAACTGATATCTGGGACCTTAATTGACACAATGACCCAAATTTGGCGTTGTAAAAAATAGTGTCAAATAAAAATGTTTATATAAAAAAATGTTCCTTTTGACACTGCAAACCAAACGATGCGTTCCGCTTATTTTCTGAATAACAGTTAAAAAGATATGAATTTTTTAAAGATAGAAAAACTGGTTTTTTAGCGTGTGTACTTACATTCATCGTTTGTTTAAAAAAAAATTCTTCCTTTTCTGACAATATATATATATATATGACGCGACCGCAAATGTGTCTAGTGTGCGTGCTTTTTTGGCTCAAGTGCAAGCCTGTCGCTCAAGTAATAATCCGATAAGTCGGATATCGATCCTCAGGGGAACAGGACGAACGAAGTCGTGACGACTTTGGAAAGACGAAGGTAACCTAACTTTGACTCTAAAAAAAGGAAAAGGTGATTTGGAGATCGAAACAACTAGCACTAAATGCAAATTTCAAAATGATTAACTAACGAAACTACGAATGAATAAAATGCAACTACGCTAATTAAATGCATAACTGATGAAAAATGGTTTTACGAGTTAACAATGAAATGAGAACAAATAGGTCTGGTTACAATCCCCCATACCGTTGTAATTCACTTCGTAGGATACTAGATTCGGAATTAGAACCTTAAATGAACCCGGTCTTCAGTACCCCCAAGTATTACACATATGAGGGATCGTAGCCCGCACAGTATGTAAGCAAAGGACGAGTAAAGCGGTGCCACATTAACCAATACGCACATCGCACTCTTAAGCATCCCGGTTACCTCGGGCAAACGAGATCAAAAGTCATACGACGATTGCACCAGTTATACAACACGATTCATCTAAGATTTTAACTCAAAAGTCTATTTCCACTATCGTGAATTATATCGGGTGGGGTTCATACACCCCAACCCTTAAAAACTTAGCCGGACATATTAAAACAAGAAGAAAACACGCTTTTAATAAAAGAAAACATTTTAACTAGCAAATTAAGATTAGGAATAATGAAATTATTAACTGATGAATTAACTATAACAATAATTAAAGCAAGAATAGGAACAAATTTACTTGAATTGGAGAACTTGAATCAAAGCTAAAGGAAAACTAGGGTTTCTGTTGTTCTTTCTTCAAAACTAAATACAAGGCTTCTCTAAACGAATTAGAAGCTCCTCCAATGTCTGGGAGGAGTTTTAAATTTGTACCCCACGAAAAATACAAGAGTTTGAGTCGTGCAAGACTCTAGCTTGAAGAAGATAATTCCAAATCTCGAACCTCGGAACGATCCGGTCTGTACATTTCAGATTGGTCTGGGTGATAACCAGATCGATCCGTTTTTCATTTCATCCGGATTGGTCCGCTAAATAGGCCTTATACAGAAAACTTTGGGGGCCGGATCGATCCTTTTTTTAGGAGGACCGGATCGGTCCGGTAGATGCAACCTTATAAAGAGAGTTCTGGTACCCGGATCAATCCATTTTTCATTTCATCCGGATTGGTCCGAATATTCTTCTCAATTTCTCTTAATTATCTCTTCAAAATCTCATGATTGTCTCACATCTTCGGTTCTTCATAACTTCTATTCCAGAACTCGGATTGGAACGTTTCTTCCTACACGCTCGTAGACTCGAGATCTTCGACTTTTATTTTGGGTCCTCGACCGAATTCCTGGTGAAAATTACGCTTTTACCCTTTTGATTAGTCTTCTTTCCGTTTCTTTCTTTCTTTCATATATTAAATACTTGCAAAATCAAAAGGAAATATACGAAACTCAGGATACTTGTTAGACGGAGCCATTATCAATGATACGAGATAAACCAACTCATTTTACGTTGTCCGGGGTAATAGAAGCCTCTCAATTAAGAGGTAAATTTGGAAGAATTTATGCCTAATCTCTCTCTCTCTCTCTCTCTCTATATATATATATATATATAATTTTTTTCCAAACAATATCACGTTATTTAGTCTCAATTTTTCCTCGATTTTTCTCTCTCCCCGTAACACACCCGTATATACCCATAGGTATATAACATACACACACAACTTATATATATACCTCTCTCTCTATATAGGTATATACTTAAAAAGATACACCCTTATATATATATATGCACACACACATACTATCTGTAAAACATGCACAGACACAGTAACACACATACACTACTCTAAATGTTTCGATTGGTGGAGCGACTCTCGAACAAATTTTCGACGTACTTGGAGAGCGTGTTGATAATTTAGGCCATGTACTTATATATATATATACAAAAGACGCATACTCATCACACACACAACACATATACACTCAGCGCGCACACACACCCTCTCTCTCTCTCTCTCTATATATATATATATATATATATGGTTATAAAATAGAGAAAAAAGGAGGAAGAAGCCATACCCAATTTAAGCTTCTAAGGTAGGTTTCGGGTTTGTCTTCCTTCTTTTTTTGAACTTGGGCTCCTATGGCGGTTGAAAGGAGGAAGAATATGGAGTTTTTGTTCCTTTGTTTTTGGTTTTCTCCAATTTGTGGGTGTTAGGTAGGAGAAGAGAATGTTTTTTTTTCATTTGGTTTTGTTTTGTTTGTGACAAGGGTATATATTGTTAAAATATAACGGTTTGATTTTGAAGGGACCCATTTAACATGGCCTATGAGAATAGCCGACCAACCTGGATTAATCAAAGCGCTGCTGGAATAAAATCATGATTTAATCCACACACGAGTATTTTAAATACACTAGAACACTTACGGATATAGTCAAATTCATTACCAATAATCTCGGAGGAGATATTCAGGTACTCCTTAATATATTCACGTGTTAATTGAGTTTCTTGTACAACTCAATCTCTACTTTGATGCACCTATAAATTGTACACCTTGACCCAAGGCAAGGGGATGTAACCTTGAATATTGAGAGACACTATAATAATACAATAACCTCTCCATGGGCGTAGGTAAGTTATCGAACCACGTATATCGTTATTGTGTGTGATATTTACTTTCTGTTCTTTGTGATTGTTTTTGTGGATTTATTTTTTGTGATATTTTTTGTACTCATAATTCGAGCCGTCTGTGAGAAACAATTTATATTCCTGCGAAAATATTCACAAATAGAAAACTCGTGATGTCTCACCATATTAACAATATTCCTTAAGTTGGCGATGTGTTGGAAGATCCAGTTCCTCCAAGGGTCAAGTCTGAGATTCACCAAGATACAAACCCCAGGTTTCGCCAGGATTGGCAACCTTTCGAAGAAATCCAAGGACCAACCAAATATATTAAATCTCTAGGTTGCTCGACTCTTATGAAGCCAGGTTTCGCGAACAAGAGGAGGCTACACGCTTCCAGGTAGAAGAGAATGCTCACCTCCAAAGGCAACTTGAAAAAAAGGAGATAGATCTATAAAGGGGCACCAAGAAGCGTTGAGATAGAATCTGAGAACGTATGTGCTCGCGTTCAAATGATAAACTTATATATTAAACACCTTTTAACCCAAACAAACCCTAAACATGCAACAATATGTGATTGAATAAGATAATGAACTAAGCAAGAACATTCAAACACATGCTTGTGAGGAAAAATCCCTCAAAGGGGCAAAACCATTTATTTTCATTATAATATTGTAACTGTACAATTTCGGATTACAATGAAAATACAAGTGACTAAGAATTACCCTCAGGTCTCGGATTCTGTAGTCGGCGGCTGGAAATGTCCCTTTCCAGGAGGGCTGCAATGAAGAAGAGAAACGGCTTCTCCACAAGTTGGTCGGCTGGAATTTTCCCTTTCCAGGAGGGCAGCAATGAAGAAGAAGAACAGTCTTCTCCACAAGGGTATGAACAGCAAAACTGCGTTCCTGGGTTGCAAAGTGATTCACAAGTGTTTAGAAATTTATGTGAATAAAAAACCTTGAGTCTTGGGCTCAATAGGTGAAGACTTGAGGTATATGGACTCTCAAATTCGTCTTTCAAAGTCTTATAATAAAACTCCCCCGAAGTTGGTATTTATAGGGAAATACATGAAGAGACCCACGATTTTAAAACTCTGAAATTCTATCCAGCGTACAGGGACCCCGAACCGGTTCGGGTACCCTTCGAATCGGTTAGCCCCCCCGAACCGATTCGGACTGGGTTCGAGGAAACTTGCTGGGAACAGGGGCTAAACACTTAGAAAAATTCCCAGTATTTTCAATGTAAATATCTCCATTTTCAACGGGCCATAACTTGTTCACCGTAGCTCGGATTGAGGTGCCGTTTCTTTCAGTATCTTTGTTGCGGCAAGTTCTTCAACTTTCCAGTTGACCGGTTCTCTGGGCAGTGGCTGTAAAATTACCAAATTGCCCTTGAACTTCCCTATCAAGCCTTGTTGTACTGTTTTGACTTCTCTTGCGTACCACTTGCATAAAGTCCCTAAAATCATGGAACATGAAGTCGTTGAGGCAGATGAGGGACACATGATGGAGATCATAAATGCTTGATTCCCGAAATTCGGATTGAGGCCGTCGTGTGCGATCGTGTAGAGACGTGCCAAATGTAACGGCGTACGACATAAATAAATGAAACATTTCGGACATGATAAAAATGTCCTTACAAATCGCCCCCTATGTCTATGCCGGTACATACATAAAAATATTCGAATTATAAAATAACAAATTGCCTATACAAATCTACCCTTCCATGAACCCAAAACTGGAAAGATAAAAATGAATAAGTCTTCATCGTTTGATCTTTCAAAACTTCAGGAATCTCAAATCTTTTCTCATGAGGGTGTGCAATTCAGTGATCATCAATGTAGTACCTACACACATGAGAAAAAGAAAAAAATACCAAGTGACGTATCGAGTTTGAAATGAGATATCAAATGAAGGAAGCATCAAATCTCAAAAACACAAAACTCCCCCAAAATATGATAATTCTTTCTCCCCCTTTTTATGATGTCCCCAAATAGACAAATGAGAGAAATAAAGCAAAATAAGCAAGTGCGGGGTGTCACTAGGATAAAATCACACCATGAATGAACACAAAGCAACCAAGTCGATGATAGCGTAAATGAAGTGGTGTGAACAAATTCGATAGGAACATCAATGCATACAAACATGACATATGTGCACGATGAATATCAGATATTCCTAACGAATGAACTCAAAGTCTTCCTTTGGTGTAAAAAAATGACAATATAAGATATTGACTCAATCAAATCAATAAATCAAAGCTCAAAGTGATTTTCACACCAATAACGTCCAAAACGATTTTATGCTTTTTCATGACTTTCAAGGAAGTGCAAACCCGTTTAAAGATTCTCCAACCAAACTCCCTCAGATATAATTTTGAATAGAGGCATTCTAAATTCTCAAACTTTGGAGAATTGATGGTGAAACCTAAGTGGACCATATTTGGCATGAATTTCTTTTTATTGCCTTTAAATTTTTTCGGGCTCTTTTAACCTCTTTGGACACCGGATAATAAAATTCCTCCATTTTTTAGGTCCTTTTGAACGGTGGCTTTTGCGCAAAGAAGTGATAATTATCTTTCGCAGTCCCTCCCCGTTATACAAAAACACACAGTCTCACCAAAATGGTTGTTACATGCATTCCAATCTTGTCAAGTTTTATCGCATATTGTACATTGTATAGACAGGATTGAGATGAAAACACTCAAGCCAACATGTGATAGACAAGTGCAATAATCAAATACAGCCCTGCATGTGTGCAATAAAGGATATAGGAGTCAAACATGTAGGAAAATATCACTAATTACATCTCAAGGAATCTAATCAATGCAAAGCACATGGATGAAATAATGTAGCGTCTCAAATCTCTATCAAATAGTCACATGGATAAATGGAATGAAGTTGTGACTTGGCTATCTTAAATGTTCATCCATAAAAAAAAGGTGCAAAAATACAAAAATCTTTTTGGATTTTTCTCAAAATTTTTCTTAAAGGAAAATATTTTTGTATTTTTCAAAAGAAATATAAAAAGCAAAAAGAATAAATAAAAAGCTATACAACTAAGCAATGGTACATATAAAACAGACTAGCAATAGGAAGCATATGATATGAACATGAAGAAGAATCCTATTCTAGACAAAGACCAACCCCTCAGTCAACTGTGCAAATTCCCAAAGACTTTCTAAGACTCTCAAATCGAAGGGCATCTAAAGGTTTCGTGAAAATGTCGGCTAACTGACGGTCGGTGGGAACGAAAATCAGGGATACGACTTTCTCCTCAACTAGCTGTCGTATAAAATGCTCACGTATCCTGATGTGCTTTGTGCGCGAATGCTGTACTGGATTGCGGGATATGTGTATCGCGCTCGTGTTGTCACAGGAAATGGTCATGGTGTCCTGTGAAATCCCATAATCCTCCAGCATTTGCTTCATCCACAGGAGTTGCGTGCAAAAACTCCCGGCGGCTATGTACTCAGCCTCCGCAGTGGACAAAGAGATGTAATTTTGCTTCTTACTCAGCCAGGAGACAAGAGCAGAACCAAAATAGAAACACCCACCAGAAGTGCTCCTACAACCATCTACATCCCCGGCCCAATCAGCATCTGAATAGGCGGATAAACGGTCATCAGTATCAAAGGAATACCAAATACCGTATGAGAGAGTCCCACTCACGTATTTAATAATACGTTTTAGAGCAAGTAAGTGTGACTCTTTCGGGGACGCCTGATATCGCGCACAGACTCCAACACTAAAGGCAATGTAGGGATGACTGGCAGTCAAGTAGAGAAGACTACCTATCATACTCCGATATAAGGTTTGCTCTACGTCCTTGCCTGAAGTGTCCTTACTAAGCTTGGTAGTGGTACTCATAGGTGTACGTGCATGCTTAGCGGAGTCTAAACCAAATTTCTTCACTAGGTCTCTAGCATACTTGGATTGGGAGATGAACATCCCATCCTCTAGCTGACGAACCTGTAGACCAAGGAAGAATGTAAGCTCACCAACCATGCTCATCTCAAACTCACTTTTCATTTCCACCTCAAAGTGATGAGCATGTTGAGAGCACGTGGATCCAAAGACTATGTCATCCACATAGACTTGGGCAACCAAAATTACACCGTCATCTCTCCTGACGAACAACGTCATATCAACTCCCCCTCTCTTGAAGCCACGGGCTAAGAGATAGGAAGTAAACCTCTCGTACCAAGCATGGGGTGCTTGCTTCAAACCATACAAGGCTTTCCTCAGATATTAGACGTGCCCCGGGTGCTGAGGGTCTTCAAACCCTTTTGGTTGTTCCACGTAAACCTCCTCCTGTAGAATGCCATTTAGAAAGGCACTCTTGACATCCATCTGATATAACTTGAAGCGCAGATGACATGCGATGGCGAGTAGTAGGAGGACGGACTCAAGCCTCGCAACAGGAGCAAATGTCTCCCCAAAGTCTACACCCTCTATCTGTGTGTAGCCTTGAGCGACCAACCTAGCTTTGTTTCGGATTATGGTACCATGTTCATCCATTTTATTCTTAAAAATCCACCGGGTACCTATCACATTAATCTCACTAGGTCGGGGGACAAGTTCCCAGACGTTGTTCTTTTTAAACTGAAGCAACTCATCCTGCATAGCAGATATCCAGTGTTCATCCTTGAGTGCTTATTTATGGTTCTTGGGCTCGACTTTGGACGTGTAGGAAAGATGGCTAACAACGTTCTCTAGCTGAGCACGAGTCTTGACCCCTAGAGTGGGATCTCCAACAATAGCAGATGGGTCATGACTCTTGCGAACCCAAGCAGGTGTGTCCCCTAAAACAGGAGTGGGGACCACAGAGTGTGGGTGGGGGGTAAGTGGATCACTGTCAGACGTGTCCTCATCCTCACACTGAAGGTTAGGATCAATAACCGTTGGAGGTTCGTCATCTTGCACGGTGACGTTTATTGATTCCATAACCTTAGAGCTCTTCAGGTTAAAAACCCGGTACGCTCTGCTATTCGATGAATATCCTAGAAATATTTCCTCATCGCTCCGGGAGTCGAACTTTCCTTATTTCTCTCTATCCCGTAGGATGTAGCATTTACTCCCAAAAACACGGAAATATGCCAGGTTGGGCTTCTTGCCAGTCCACAACTCATAAGGAGTATGAAGTGTGTGTGGACGCAAATAAACCCTATTCACCATGTGGCATGTAGTAGACACTGCCTCTGCCCAAAATCTCCTAGAAACTTTACGACCTAGAAGCATAGATCTAGCCATATCTTGGATCGTTCTATTCTTTCTCTCAACAATCCCATTTTGCTGAGGAGTTCTCACAGTAGAAAACTCATGTTTGATCTCGAGGCTATCACAGTAAAGGTCTACCTTTGCTTCTGTGAATTCAGTTCCATTGTCACTACGCATCCTGTTAATAGTGACACTGTGTTGATTTTGCAGGACACGGCACTTGGTCGTTAAAAATTCTACAGCATCGGATTTCTCTCTCAGAAAACTTACAATGGAGTACTTGGAGAAATCATCTACCATCACGAGGATGTACCTCTTACCACCTAGACTCTCAGTACGAGTGGGACCCATAAGATCCATGTGAATCAATTCAAGGACACGAGAGGTGGTAATGGAATGCAACTTCCTATGAGGACTACAAATTTGTTTTCCCAACTGAAAGGGTCCACAAATGGTTGAAGTTGACTTTCCAAGATATGGTAAGCCACGTACTAGGTCCTTTTTAGCTAAGCGATTGAGATCTCTAACGTTCACGTGACCTAGACGTTGGTGCCACAGATCCATATGAGTGATCGTGGCACTGTTGCAGACAAGTGAGGACGTGGGCTCAGTCCCATAGCAGTTATCCTTTGTCCTTACCCCTTGCACTAATAGTTTACCGGCTTGATTATAGACTTTACAAGTATCCCGATCAAACTTTACTGCAAAGTCAACGTCGCACAGCTGGCTAATGCTGAGAAGGTTTGCTTTCAAACCTTTGACGTACAAAATATTTTCTAGCATAGGAAATCCATGTAACTCGACAGTACCTCATCCTACAATGCTAGACTTGCTCCCATCTCCAAAGGTGACTTTGCCATCCTGATAATCCTCAAGAGTCTTAAAAAATGAGGCTTCACCTGTCATGTGTCTGGAGCACCCACTATCAAAATACCACTGTGAGGTATTATGTGCTTTGAGAGCAACATGAACAACAAAATCTTTTTTATCTTTCTTAGGTACCCAAGTAGAGATGACCTTTTGTTTGCCTTTGTTGTTGTTGGTTTTAGCTGGAATGTGAGAATCATTTACTAACGGCAAAGACATCCGTCGGAATTCTTCCATTAAACTCTGGGTCGTGGCAGCTAAGAACTCAACTCGCTCTCTCAGACTAGAAAACTCATCAGTATGATGTGGTGGAGTAGTAGTACGTCGTGTCCGACCCATGCTATAGTAAGACTCCCTAAGGTGGCCTTTTATTTTGCAATAAGTACAAAAGAACACAGTTAAAGATGGACTTTGGTTTGCTTTTCTTGGTCGAACTCTCCTTCGAGGTTTTTGACGATGGCCATAAGGGTTCGTAGTAAACTCAGGAACTGGTCCAGGTGCAATTTGGGACGTGGTGGCACCATCATAACCAATTCCTTGCCGATCACCAAAACCTAAAGCGGGGCCGATGAGCATCTTTCCCATCTTCCCAGATCTGTCCTCGATTTGTACCTTGACTTCCCGTGCTTTCTCAAGATCATGAGTCAGCTGGGCAACAAGGGATTCAAGTTTCTTTCGAGTCTCCACGGAGGAATGGAGCTGACTCGTAAGACTAGCCACTTGTTTAGTCAAGTACCCTCTCTCTTTCTCTAAAACACACTCTCTCTCTCTAAACGAACTTTCTTTCTCGACACATGCAGATTCTCTCTCTGTCAGGGCGGTGAAGGTGGAGGACTCTCTTTCTCTCGCCTTTCTTAAATCTTCCTCTAAGCCGGTGATCTTAAGAACTAGCGCTTTGTTACATTTTTTAGTTTTAAAAGACTCAGAATATAACTCAGCGTAGGCGCGTTGAATATCACTTTCGCTCTCACTTGAGTCATCCTCCCCCTCACTCACATCGATCTCACTATCGAGGTGTCCCTGTGTAGCATCATCTTCATCGTCGTGAAGAGAACTAGGAGTGCTCACTTGACTGGCCATGAATGCGGTGAAGTTACACTCATGCGGTGAGTCATCTCCTGAATCCACTGTCTCGACTTCACTGTCGTCGCTAAGAGTAGCATTAAGGACAGCTTTCCCTTTCTCTCTATTCAGACAAGTGGCACACTCAAAGGCTCTATGACCCCTACCATCGCACTGAAAGCATCTCTCACTTTCTGTCTTATGAGGATCTTTAAAATCTTTTTCATTTTTCTTTTCAAACTTATTTTTCTCAAATTTCTTTTTATCTTTAAAATTGCCATTTTTCTTAAATTTGAGAATCCTCTTGAAATTTTTTGCAAAAAGAGCCAAATCATCTAAGTCAAAATCACACTCAGAATCTGACGTGTCATTCTCTCTCTTTCTAGATGACTCTACCCTCTTTCTAGCAGACCCTTCACTCCTTCTCTCTTGGGCATTAAGTGCAACTCCCTTATCTTTAGATTTAGCAGTTTTAGGGAACATATCAATTTCATATGTTTGCAAATCTCCTACAAGTTCTTCCAATTTTAGCGTATTTAAATTACCTATAGAATTTAGCACAATGACTTTAGGGATAAAACGCTTAGGCAAAGAACGCAGAATCTTTTTAACAACTCTAGCATTAGGAATATGTTCACCAAGATTAAAGCTAGTATTCACAATGTCAGAAAGTCTAGCATAAAATTCATCAAAGCATTCAGATTCATGCATGGTGATGGTTTCAAATTGAGTTGTCAAATTTTGCAACTTAGACTCCTTCACAGCATTAGTTCCTTCATTGGTGAGTTGTAAAACATCCCATGCCTCTTTTGACGTGGCGCACGTCATTATGCGTTTGAACTCATCAGGTGTGACAGACCCAGAAATAGCACTTAGACCCTTAGAATTAAAAGATGACCATTTAAATTCTTCTTCAGTCCAAGAAGTGACAGGTTTCAAGTTGATCACATTATCAACAGTCACGGAGGGAGGAGTCCACCCTCTTTCAACTAAAATCCAAACCCTTTCATCTATGGCTTTTAAAGCCGACCTCATTTTGAGCTTTCCAATAAGCATAATTTATCCCGTCAAAAACAGGCATTTTTTTTATATAACTTCTCCATTTGAACACGCACTTTTTCAAAAATCATTTTTTTTTTCCAGAAAATTGATATGTTAGAAAAATTTTGCGGAAAATCGGAATACGCGATAGATTAGCGTAACCTGCTCTGATACCAATTCGAGAACGTATGTGCTCGCGTTCAAATGATAAACTTATATATTAAACACCTTGTAACCCAAACAAACCCTAAACATGCAATAGTATGTGATTGAATAAGATAATGAACTAAGCAAGAACATTCAACCACATACTTGTGAGGAAAAATCCCCCAAAGGGGCAAAACCATTTATTTTCATTATAATATTGTAACTGTAAAATTTCGGATTATAATGAAAATACAAGTGACTAAGAATTACCCTCAGGTGTCGGATTCTGTAGTCGGCGGCTGGAAATGTCCCTTTCCAGGAGGGCTGCAATGAAGAAGAGAAACGGCTTCTCCACAAGTTGGTCGGCTGGAATTTTTCCTTTCCAGGAGGGAAGCAATGAAGAAGAAGAACGGTCTTCTCCACAAGGGTATGAACAACAAAACTGCGTTCCTGGGTTGCAAAGTGATTCACAAGTGTTTGGAAATTTGTGTGAATAAAAAACCTAGAGTCTTGGGCTCAATAGGTGAAGACTTGAGGTATATGGACTCTCAAATTCGTCTTTCAAAGTCTTATCAAATAGCTCCCCCGAAGTTGGTATTTATAGGGAAATACATGAAGAGACCCACGATTTTAAAACTCTAAAATTCTATCCAGCGTATAGGGACCCCGAACCGGTTTACCCCCCCGAACCGGTTCGGACTGGGTTCGGGGAAACTTGCTGGGAACAGGGGCTAAACACTTAGAAAAATTCCCAGTATTTTCAATGTAAATATCTCCATTTTCAACGGGCCATAACTTGTTCACCGTAGCTCGAATTGAGGTGACGTTTCTTTCAGTATCTTTGTTGCGGCAAGCTCTTCAACTTTCCAGTTGACCGGTTCTCTGGACAGTGGCCGTAAAATTACCAAATTGCCCTTGAACTTCCCTATCAAGCCTTGTTGCACTGTTTTGACTTCTCTTGCGTACCACTTGCATAAAGTCCCTAAAATCATGGAACGTGAAGTCGTTGAGGCAGATGAGGGACACATGATGGAGATCATAAATTCTTGATTCCCGAAATTCGGATTGAGGCCGTCGTGTGCGATCGTGTAGAGACGTGCCAAATGTAACGGCGTACGACATAAATAAATGAAACATTTCGGACATGATAAAAATGTCCTTACAAAATCCCTAGTCCTCATGTGAGTAACACTCGTAGCCGAGGGATGAGTTTCAGGCATAACTCGGATGGAGCTGAACATGGAAGATCAGAGCATAGTTAATTAGAGTGTGGCCAACCAGAGAGTCTCTACAGGAGCAATGATCGACAGAACGAAGATATTAGGTTTCTAGTCCATACGGAGATGGACTAACATCTAGCCCACCGTGGAGTCAGGTCCACCAGAGAGCTAGCCAGGAGGGCTTTCAGTACTCAGATAAAATCTCCTTTTTCAATGGCAATTAAAGAAGAGGAGCCCCTAAATAAGTTTGATGTTCCCAGGTTCAAGAACTACAACAGGAATACAGACCCCATCGACCACATTCGACAATACAGATGAGCAATGATCCTATGGAGCCACAATGATGCACTGATGTGCCATATTTTCCCTTCTAGCATACATGATGTAGCATATAAGTGGTTTGAGAGGATGCCTTGCAGGTCGATCAGAAACTTTGCAAATCTGGCAGAGGCCTTCACTGCTCGCTTCATAACCAATAGCTCCCACCCCAAGCGAATGGATGCATTGCTTATGATGAAGAAGAAGCCAAGGGAGAGCCTCCAAGATTATGCAAAAAGGTATAGGGAAGTCTTCAACGAGGTCTAGTACTGCTCGGAGCAAGTGGACGTAATGTTCTTCAAAATCGATTTACCGACCACCTCTTTGTTGCACAAGTCCCTAACTAAGAAATAATCCAACACCATTGACGAGCTCATAGATCGTATTGAGAAATACTCCAAGGTAGAAGATATGGTTCATTCTAATGCAAGGAACAATGGTCGAGCAAAGGAAAATAAGATAACAAAGAAGAATAATACTCCAAAGAAGGAAAATAAGAACGGGGGCAAGAACGACTCCAAAAATAGGGACAAGATTAATCCCTCAAAGGCGCTCTGGGCTGTTAACACAGTCTTCAAGGAACCCATTTACGAGATCCTGAGAAAGATCAAAGATGAACCAAATTATTAAGTGGCCTTAAAAGATGGGTGGTGACCTAACAAAAAGAAATAATGCGCTGAGATGTGCATTCCACAAGGAGGGCAGCCAGATGACTAAAAATTGCAAGGATCTGAAGTCACACTTGGAGAAGCTGGCCCAAACTCGGCACTTCAATGAGTACATTGAGAAAAAGACAAATAAGGTCGCAACCAATGATGACTAGAAGCTGAATAATGTCCTGGATGATTATATAGGGCATGAGTTTGCAGTAATCCATGGGGGCATCGGATCTTAAGAAAATCCAAGGAAATGATTTTCAGATGGAGCTGAAGAAGGTTACCACCGTCATGGAGGCATTTCAGATTGACCCTGCCAAAAGCTAGGCTAGTAAGAATTGACAACCATAGGACATCAATTACACCAAATATATCATTTTTCACCATGGAAGATTTGGTTGGGGTGAGAACCCCACATCATGACGCATCGGTGATTACGCTCAGAATAGATAATTGGGACGTTGACAAGATGCTCATGGATCAGGGGAGTTCATCAAAAGTGATGTACCTGAAGTTGTTCCACAAGCTAAAGATGAACATCGCCGACCACAAAGAAGCCACAGTTTCGTTAGTCGACTTTGCAGGAAAGATCACGATGACGCTAGGAAAGATAGTCCTGCCAGTGAGGGTAGGCAAAATCTCAAAGCTAATTGAGTTTTTAGTAGTGGACATTAAGTCCCCATTGTGACACCCCGACTAATTAAATACCGGGTAGCTACTCCTTTATTAAATTAATTCAAAATGCCAAGTTGGTCCAGTTAATAGCATCACTGTCGAAAACATTTTAATGATTACTAACCACCTAGTATTTAAAAAGTAAGTGCCAAATTTTAATTTAAGTCTGATTAACATGCAACAAGTGTAATGAAAAATAATAACACCATTCACCATAATGAAGTAAATAGAATAACCATCACGCAATGTAAGTAAAGTTTGGAGGAAAACTCCTCACTACAATCCCACAACTGAAATAAGTAAACTGAATACTAAATCAATACATGCCAAAGTCTGAAAACTGTAATGGAAATGTAACTCTAATAGAAATGGGCAACATGCCCTACAACTGATAGATAATGAATCTGGAGTCCAAGTGATAGAGGCGTCTACAAGCAAATCCCTGTAGCTTCCACAAACAGCTACAGCTCGTCACCAGAATGAGTATCCTATGCATGGTGTCCTTGTGGCTGGGCACCTAAAATGGTTTTACAAGGAAAAATAGATTTGAAAGCAAACGGGTCAGAGCCCGAATGTGGAGATATTTTAAAAACCTGCAAGTGATTTAAAAACATTTAAAACATTAAATGCAAAGTACATGTTAGGACGTGCACTCACATGATATTATCACCTCTCGTCTAACTGTGCACTCCTAACGTGAGTACCCATCTACAACGACACAAACCACTAGCTAAGTGACATCATCTCTAGCTAGACTATAATAGGTCCTACCCATATTACTCGGTTCTATTAACATTATAACGCTCGTAATTAAATAGGGGTTTAACGTAAACTCAGATGCTCAAAATGCAATATATTTCACTATCAGCTAACCCGTTATGTTTTTCTCGAAACAATACCGTAATTATATTCATAACATTAACATGAAGGTTCCCATTAATTAAGTGTATATTATCCACATCATAAATATACAATACAAACACCCCGAGAACTAAGCTGTGGTGCACACATACTCTGCTATCCATCCCGGTACATCACGTACATAAGGATTACATATTCCGAATCTCTCAGGAATAGTTCACAGATAACAACATCACAAATAATGGAGGCGAACACAGTCACATCACACGGGTCACGCACATACCTACGCTCCCACGATCAGCGGACTTATTAATATCCCAATAATTCTTTCTATGACCTATGTTCATCAAGGTAACCAGTCTAAATCCGGGCAAAACAAGGATTAGAGGGCCCTAAGCGAACGCAAACCTCCCGTGATAGAAAGTATGGTAGGTATGTCATACACACAATTCATATACCAATACTAGGTAAACACACGTCTTAGTAATCCCGTAGTTTAAATGTAGCACTATTCTCATTCTAGTACCAATATATACTTTATACACTTTATACGATTTCTGTTTATAATCATACGCGCCATAATCTATTCTCACGTCGTAGTAGACCCTCACGTCTCAACCCAAACGGTTCATTGATTTAAATCACTCGTATATAATTTACTCCTCATAATAACCCAAAAGTCCCAAATCCATCAATACATCATCAAAGGAATGTTAACTCTACCCTCGAACAAGTTTACGGGACTCCAAAAATCAAAACAGGCCAAAAAGGCTCAAACTGCCAGCTCGTTAGAAATCTCGTTCGAACGAGGCTGTTCGAACGAGATCAAACTGTCAGCTCGTTAGAAGTCTCGTTCGAACGAGGCTGTTCGAACGAGATCCAGTTCGTTCGAACGAACTGTGCCTTCTAACGAGATCTCGTTCGAACGAAGTTATCGAACGAGGTTCCCTTTCGTTAGAAGCGACTGGTCAATTCGTTAGAAGCTCGTTCGAACGAGTTCGTTCGAACGACCTGGGCAGGGGCTTCTAACGACCTACCAGTTTCGTCCCAGATTTGTCTAATCTCGTTTTTCACCATTTTTAACACCTCAAGTCTCAACCAAAATTCGTCCAGTCAATGTTTTAAGGTCCCCAATCATCCTAAAACATACTAAGGTCATATTCTAACACCTTTTAAGGAATTAATACATCCTAAACATCATTAGATCACAAGATTCTACACTTTTCCCCAATTCTTTTCAAGAACACAAACCCTAACATTTTAAATCATGAATTAACCCAATATAAATCCGTTTTAATTCCTTCCAATCACAAATATCATGAGAATAATCATCTACCTATCATTCTACATGCAATTCTCCTCAAGATTTTCAAATTATAAGTTCCAAACTACATGGGTTTTCATATTTCACCAAGAACAACCATAAAATTGGAATTATATAACATGGAAAGAACATTCTCTGAAATTAAATGGAATTAAGTCACTTGCCTCGAGTTTATCTCTGATTTAGATGTTGGTTTGATGGAGCTTTTTTGCAGAATTTCCTCTCTCTCTCTTTCTCCAAGCTTCCTCTCCAAAGGTGGCTATGGTGGCTAGGGATTGCTTTTGGGAAGGTATTAGAAAACCTAATTCTAATAACCTACGTAGTTGTTGGGTTAATATGGGTTGGTTAGTGGCTTAGTGGGTCAATTCCCAATCAGATTAAAACTCCCAATTTTCGTCACTTTTAATTCTCCAAAAATACAAAATTACTAAAATGCCCTTTATGTTGTCGGTATGGCCTAAAGATACCCCGGGACCCAAACTAAACCCCCGACTAGTGTTTTCTGACTATCTCGACCCTTCCGGACGCGTTGGCGCACTCAAAACGACCATACAGTTAATAGAATTTAAATCCACTTTTATAATTAAAATAATATACCATGACGCGACGGTCACACGCGTCTCAACAAAATTCCTAAAATGCCGTATATCAATCTCACGACAAATTTTTCATAATTCAATATTCATATAAAACATGTATGCACATAATCAAATACCAACTCGCATCTCGTTCGTATTTTTAACCCGGATTAATTTCCAATTAATACGCATTTAATTAATTAATCCCAAAAATAAATATAGCCAAAAGTACGGGGTATTACATACTTCCCCCCTAATAACTGAATTTCGTCCCAAAATTTGAAACTAGAAAGTACCTGCTAAAAACAACTCTGAACATTGTGATGTCTCCACTGAACACGCACTAACGGGACTATCTTTGACCGCAGCTTCCTCTCGCTTCGGTCCAAAATAGCAATCGGCCCCTCCTCGTAGGAGCTATCCGGTTGGAGATCGATGTCCTCCACAGCAATGTGAGAATGAGCCAAATTATCTCTAAGGTATTTCCTCAGCGAGGAAATATGGAACACATCGTGAATCCGATGCAAATGCTCCGGTAACCCAAGTCTATACGCAACCGGTCCAATCCGCTCAATAATAGGGAACGGCCCCACATACCTTGGTGCCAACTTCCCTTTCTTCCCGAAACGCATAATCCCCTTCATAGGAGACACTCTGAGCAAAACCTGGTCCCCCACTTGGAACTCTCAGAAAAACCTTTTCGCATCAGCATAACTCTTCTGCCTGTCTTGAGCTACCCGAATGCGACTCCGAATCAACTCAATCCTTGCCGAAGTATCCTGAATCACTTCCGGCCCAAGCAGTTTGTTGTCCCCCACCTCTAACCAACATGCTGGGGAACGACAAGGCCTACCGTACAATGCCTCAAACGAAGCCATGCCAATAGTAAACTGATAGGAGTTGTTGTAAGCGAACTCCACCAGTGGAAGATACTGCTCCCATCCACCCCCGAAGTTAATAATGCACATGCGTAGCATGTCCTCCAACATCTGATTTGTGCGCTCGGTCTGCCCATCAGTCTGCGGATGATAAGCCGTACTCAACCGCAATTCCGTGCCCATGGCCTCCTGGAAACTCTCCCAAAACCTCGAAACAAATATCTTGTCTCTGTCAGACACGATATTTAGGGGCACACCGTGAAGTCTCACAATCTCTGAAATGAAGAGCTAGTCATACTGTCCCGTAGTGTAGTCAGTCCTTACGGGTAAAAAGTGAGCGACTTTGGACAACCTGTCCATAATTACCCAAACGGAGTCGTGACCTCTCTGCGACGTAGGCAACCCCGTGATAAAGTCCATGGATATGATCTCCCACATCCACACCGGGACCTCCAATGGCTGTAGCAATCCTGCCGGTCTCTGATGATCCACTTTTACAAGCTGACAAGTGGCGCATTTCGAAATAAACTCAGCGATATCTCTCTTCATACCGCTCCACCAATATTGTCGTCTCATGTCTTGGTACATTTTGTCCCCTCCGGGATGTACCGCGAACCTTGAGCCGTGCGACTCTGCCATCACATCGTGTCGTAATTCATCCCCTTCCGGAACTACCAATCTCCCATTGAAGCGTAATCCTCCGTCTGAGATAATGGTATAGGACTCGGCTCCCTCTGCTAGTAATCGAACTATCTGCTTCTGACAGAACGAGTCATTAGCCTGTGCCCGTACTACCTTCGTGACAATCTGCGGTCTAACGGTCATCACTTACATGGAAGATCGGGCCACTGCATCCTGGTGTCCCAATTCCTTCCACTTAGCCTTCCATACCTCTGCCACCTCATCTACTGGCCTACGTATCAACGCGTCTGCTACCACGTTAGCCTTACCCGGGTGATACTGGATGTCGAACTGGTAGTCCTTCATAAACTCAAGCCACCTACGCTGCCGCATATTCAACTCTTTCTGTGTGAACAGGTAGTGTAGGGACTTGTGGTCCGTGAACAATTGGAACTTCTCCCCCAAAAGATAGTGCCTCCAAATCCGTAGGGCAAATACCACTGCCGCCAACTCCAAATCATGCGTGGGGTAATTCTTCTCATGAGGCTTAAGCTTACGGGAAGCATAAGCTATGGCCTGTCTCTCCTGCTGCAATACACCTCCAAGCCCTTGCAAAGACGCATCGATGTAAACCAAATACTCAACTCCCGGTCTCGGCAATGCTAACACAGGTGCTGAGGTCAATTTGTCCTTCAATTCATCGAATGCCAACTGACAGGCATCACTCCAGATGTATGGCACACCCTTACGAGTCAGATGTGTCAAAGGACCTTCTATCTCCGAGAAACCTCGAATAAACCTCATGTAGTATCCTGCTAGACCCAAGAAACTACGAATCTCCGTTGGTGTCATGGGCTGTCCCCACTCCCTCATCGCGGATACTTTCCCCGAATCAACAGATATTCCCCGGTCGGAAATAATGTGTCCCAAAAACTGGACTTCCTTCAGCCAAAACCCGCATTTCTCATATTTTGCATACAATTCGTTCTGACGAAGTGTCTGCAAAACCTGCCTCAAATGCTCGGCGTGCTCCTCCTCTGTTTGGGAGTAAACCAGAATGTCATAAATGAAGAAAATAACAAACTGATCTAGGAAATCCCTGAACACTCTGTTCATCAAGTCCATAAACACAGCTGGAGCGTTGGTCAAACCGAAAGGCATAACCCGAAACTCGTAAGAACCATATCTCGACAAGAACGCAATCTTCGAGACATCCTCCTCCCTGATACGTAACTGATGGTATCCCGATCTCAAATCAATATTCGAGAAGAAAGAAGCTCCTCTTAACTGGTCGAATAAGTCATCGATTCGAGGCAACGGATACTTATTCCGTATCGTGACCTTATTCAACTCTCGGTAGTCCACACACAATCTCAGTGAACCGTCCCTCTTCTTCACAAACAAAACTGGAGCGCCCCAAGGTGAGGTACTCCTGCGGATAAAGCCCTGACCTAACAGCTGCTCTATCTGATCCCGTAACTCCCTCATCTCAGCTGGAGCCATACGGTACGGTGCGCGTGCTATAGGTCTCGTACCCGGTAGCAAATCTATAACAAAGTCTATCTCTCGACTGGGGGGTAAGCCTGGTATCTCCTGAAACACATCCGAATACTCCCTGACTACTGGGATATAATCTAAAGGAATCACTACCTCCTTAGAGGTATCCTCCTCAATGTAATACAGATGAGCGGTCGATCCTCCCTCTGGGTGAGGCATCGCCACTACAAATAGCTCTTGCCCCGGAATGGCAAAAACAATGCTCCCGCTGAAGCAATCAATCATGGCCCTATAAGCTACGATCCAACCCATACCGATAATCACATCATGAACATGCATATCTAATACTAACATGTCTGCAGGTAATACCAAACCACCAATCTCTACCCCCACTCCCCGGCATATAAAGAAAATAAATGACCCACTCCCCAATGGTGAGTCAACACACGTCACTGTGCTCTCTGCCGTAGCTAACAATCCTAAAGCTTTCGCGAAGTGTGTAGCTATAAAACAATGTGTAGCCCCCGTATCAAATAATACCCGACCCATAGTGCCATGGATCGGCAACGTACCCTCAATCGCGGGCGGTGCCTGTGGAACTACAGCCTGGTGGACGTTATAGACACGTCCATACTGTAGCTGCCCCTGCTGAACTGGGACTGCTGGAATGGGTGGCAATGCTGCCATCTGTGGCGGTGCGGGGAGAGCGGCGGGAAACATAGGCCTCTGTGGCTCCTGGCGAGCACCCTGCTGCTGCTGTGGGGCCCTGCCCCAATCAGGATAATCCTGTCGCTTATGGCCAGTCTTGCCACAAACAAAACACTTCCCTGGGAAGTTCCCTCCTCTCTGCCCCTGCTGTCCCCGGCCCTGGTGGCCGTTACCGTTCCTCCCTTGGCCCTGCTGGCCCTGGTGAAACTGTTGCCCATTCTGCCCCTGTTGGCCGTTTGGACCCTGATGGCCCTGACGGAAACCTCCCCGTCCCTGCCTGTAGTTCCCTGATCGGAACCTCTTCTGATCCCCCTGCTGGGTACCCTGCTCACCCTGTCTCTGCCCCTGAACAGATTGTGCCCCACCGACACCATGTCCTCCAGTCCTGCCCTGATGGCTAGACTCTCCCGACCTCTTGCCCTCAGCCATATGAAAGCGGTGGTCCTGGCAGTGTAACAAAGCAGCGTTAACCACATCAGAATACGTGGCCAACGAAAGGTTCCCTAACAGATGCTGACGGATCCTCCAAGTCAACCCGTCGGTGAACTTCTCAATCTTCTTCTTCTCTGTTGGTATCTCATCTGGAACGATATTCAACAGATTCGTGAACTCGGCCTCATACTCAGCCACAGTCTTACCCTCCTGCTTCAGACTCATCAATTTCCTCCTCATTTCCGTGTGAACAGCCGACGGAAAGTACTTGCGGTCAAACCGCACCCAGAAGTCCTGAATAGTGAGAGTATCCCTCTCCTCCATGGTGGTAATAGACTCCCACCACTGTAGCACAGATCCAAATAGCTTGAAAGTAGCTAGCACCTGCTTCTGAACATTCATGCACTCATACATCCTCAAGTGCCTCTTCATATCCTTCCTCCACTGGCTCGAGACTACCACATCTGAGCTACCTGCAAACTCTGGCGGATGCGCTTTCTGAAAAGCGTCACGTACACGCTCCCAAGCAGACGGGAATGCATTTGCCTGTACTGGCGCGACAACCGGCGCCTGAGGTGGTGCCTGCTGAACAACGGCAATGGCGGCATTTACCGCTTGGGCTACTATAGCTGCAACCTCAGCGGCGTTCATCATGCCCTGAACTGGAGCGGGCTGGGGTTCGGGCATTTCATCCCTGGGAACTCGTCGTGCACGTCTTGGAGGCATCTGAAATAAGAACAAAGTTTATAAGTTCGCTGTTTATAAACTTAAGATAGCTGAAGAACGAAGCATACACAAAAAGATTACAACAGTCCTAAAATATAGGGCTCTATATCAAAGAAACTTAGCGGAAACATAATAAGCCGTCAGATCCTAAAGGACACTAGAACCTGATGCTCTAATACCACCTGTGACACCCCGATTAATTTAATAAAGGAGTAGCTACCCGGTATTTTAATTAGTCGGGGTGTCACACCCATATCATTCCATCTTAGGCAGAGGATGAATGTACGCCATGAGGGTCGTACCATCCACCTACCACTAAAAGCTAAAGTATGTTACTGATCAAGGTGTGGTCGAAATATGTAGCGATTAGGCCACTGCCAAAAATGCTTCATCGCAGCTATTCGTCCCAAGAAGGAAAAGAAAAATGAGGTAAATGAGGCACAAGAAGAAGCCTATGAGGGGGACGTACCCTCTAAATAGAAACTACGGTACAACCGACTATGGGTCGAGGAGACCAGGGTCCCCCCCACCAATAGGGTCGTTGAAAACCTAGAAGAACTTAGGGCCGAAACAAATCGTCAGAGTGGAAATTTCTGATTGGACTCACCCTTGCCAATCAAGAGAAAAAAAACTTGTTTCCTTCCATAAAAGCAGCCTAGATGTTTTTACTTGGGAACTGTATGACTTGACAGGGATTGATCCCAATGTAGCCTGCCATTGCCTGCACGTTAATCTGTCTTTCAAGTCGATCACTCAGAAGGCTCATCGAACAACCCCTAAGAAGGCCAAAGCGATGGATAATGAAGTAAGGAAGTTACTGGATGCAGGATCCTTCAGGGAGGTTCAGTTCCTTGAATGGTTGTCCAACCTAGTGGTGGTGCACAAGAGCAATGGAAGTTGGGAGTCCGTATTGATTTCAAGGACCTCAATAGAGCATGCCCCAAAGACAGTTTCCCACTTCATAAAATATATTAATTAGTTGACATAATAGTGACGCGCGAAAGGATAAGTTTCCTAGACGCCTACTCTGGCTACCATCAAATTCCTTCATTCGGACCCGATCAAGATAAAACGTCTTTTATAACCCCCAATGGGTTGTATTGCCACAAGGTTATGCCGTTCGGTTTAAAGAGTTCAAGGAAAATTTATCAAAGACTAGTCGCCAAGATATTCCAGAGATAGATGGGAGACACGATGGAGGTCTACATCAACGAAATGCTTGTCAAGAGCATAAACAAGGGTGACGACCTCACGGACTTAACCAGAACCTTTGAGATCCTCAAGACGTATTGAATAAAGCTTAATACCTCGTAAGGTGCCATACCTATAGTGAACTGGTAAGAATTATTATACGCGAATTCTACCAGCGGAAGGTATTGCTCCCAACCTCCCCCAAAATCAAGTATACACATTCTGAGTATATCTTCCAACATTTAATTTACTCGCTTAATCTGCCCATCAGTCTACGGGTGATATGTCATACTCAATCGCAACTCAGTCCCCATTGCCTCCTGGAAACTCTGTAAAAAATGGGACACAAAGATCTTATCTTGATTCGACACAATATTAATCGGTACCCCATGTAACCTCACAATCTCGGCTATAAAAAGCTGGGTATACTGTGCCGTCGTAAAATCTATCCGCATTGGTAAAAAGTGTGCTGCCTTGGTTAAACAATCCATGATAACCAAATGGAATCGTGATTTCACTGCGACATCGGTAATCCCATGATAAAATCCATTAATATAATTTCCCATTTCAATACCAGAAAATCTAATGGCTGCAACATTCCGGTAGGTCGCTGGTGGTTAACTTTCACTAACTAATAAGTGGTATATTTGGAGACAAACTCAGCTATGTCCTTTTTTATGCTTGCCCACCAATACTGTCGACGCATATCCTGGTACATCTTATCCCCACCGGGATGTACCGAAAATTTTAACCCATGGGACTCTAACATAACGACATGCCTCAAATCCCTATCATCCGGGACTACCAGCCTCCCATTGAAATGTAATCCGCCCTTAAAATTGATAAAGTAGGATTTCGCTCCATCAGTCAATAATTGTTACACCATGTCTTTACACTCTTTATCCCCGACTTGCGCTTTCATCACCAGTATTACAATCTTGGGTGTAACAGTCAACACTGCCATATATGCTCTGGCAACTGCATCATCCTGATGAATCTCATTCCACTTGGCCTTCCACACTTCCTCTAACTGTTTGGTAGGTCGTCGAATCAACGCGTCGACTACCACGTTAGCCTTCTTCGGGTGGTATTGGATATCAAATTTATAATCTTTCATTAATTCCAACCACCTACGCTGCCTTATATTGAGATATTTCTGAGTAAACAAGTACTGCAGCAATTTGTGATCCGTGAAAAGACTAAACTTATTCCCCAGGAGATAATACCTTCGTATTCTCAAAACAAAAACTACCACACCTAGCTCCAAATCACGTGTGGGATAATTTCTCTCGTGGGGCTTGATCTTACGAGACTCATAAGAGATAGCCCTGTCCTCATGTTGTAGCACACTCCCTAGTCCCTGAAGGGATGCATCGGTAAATACTAAGTACTCCACTCCCACTTTAGACAATGTGAGTACGGGTACTGAAGTCACTATGTCTTTTACCTCATCAAATGCTAACTGATAGTAATCATCCCACACAAACTGCACTCCCTTCCGGGTTAAATTCATCAAAGGGCCTGCAATTTTCGAAAAGCCCTTAATAAAACGGTGATAATACCCCGCCAATCCTAAAAAACTACGAATCTCCATCGATGTTATGGGCTGACCCCACTCCCTCACCACTGTAACTTTACTCGGGTGCACTAAAATTCCCTTATATAACACCATATGACCTAAAAACTGCACTTCACGTAAATAAAACCCACACTTCTCAAACTTAGCATATACTTGATGGTCCCACAGTGTCTGCAGAACCAAACGCAAGGTGTGTTCACCATCCATTTGGGAATAGACCAGTATATCATCAATGAACACAATCACAAATTGGTCCGAGACGTCCCAAAAGACCTTGTTCATCAGATCCATAAACACTTCAGGGGCATTGGTTAACCCAAACGGCATAACCAAAAACTCATAAGATCCATAACGGGTCAAAAATGCAATTTTAGAGACAACCTGCTCTCTAATACGTTGCTGGTGATACCCCGATCTCAAATCTATTTTAGAGAAGTAAGTTGCCCCTCTCAATTGATCAAATAAATAGTCGATACGAGGCAACGAGTATGTATTTCGGATCGTCACGTTATTCAGCTCTCGGTAATCCATGCACAACCGAGCGGAATATCCCTCTTCTTCACAAATAACACGGAGGCACCCCACGGTGACGTACTCCTCAGTATGAACCCCTGCCCCAGAAGTTGCTGAATTTGGTCTCATAACTCCCTCACCTCCAAAGGAGCCATACGGTATGGCGCTCGTGTAATTGATCTAGTCCCAGGCGCTAAATCAATAACAAACTCGGTCTCTCGACTCAGCGGTAAGATTGGTATTTCCCAAAAAAGATCTGCAAACTCCCTGACTACCAAAATCAATTCTAAAGAAACAACTACTTCCTGCGAGGTCTCTTCCTCGATATAATATAAATGGGTACTCGAACCTCCCTCCGGATGGGGCATGGCAACTAAAAATATTTCTAGTCCTAGAATGGAAAATATAATGAACCTCCCAAAATAATTCACCATCACCCATTATTGTGCCAACCAGTCCATACCCAAAAATAACATCGTACCCGATCATATCTAACACAAGTAAGCCAGTTGTTAAACTAAATCTTTTGACATCTATCTCCACCCCTCTACATATGGAGTGTATAAGCGCCCCACTACCCAAGGGAGAATCTACACATATAAGAAGACTATTGGTTGACTCTAACAATCCCGTCGCATGTGCAAAATGAACAACTATGAATGAATGCGATGCTTCAAATAATACCCGACTCATATGCCCATTGATGGGGAACGTACCATTAATGGATGGTGAAGGTTACTGCACCTGAGGTAACATTGCATTTTGGACATTATAAAATCGCCCAAACTGCATTTATCCCTCCTACGGTGGGACGACTGGAGCGGGTGTTGGAGGTGTTAAAGGCGATAAAGGCATATGTAATCCTTGCTGGGCTCCTGGTATCCGTACCTTGTTCTACTGTGGGCACTCTGACTTCCTATGACCCACCTCTCCACACCGAAAGCAACGACCCATAAAATTCTCTGATCTCTGGCCCTCCTATCTAAATCAGAGCTGCCCCTGTCGCTGGCCCTGGTGGCCTCCTCCATTGTTCCCTATCTTAGCCCTGGGGATCGTTCCACAAAATTCTTCGATCTCTTAGCCTTGGGGATCGTTCTGGTATTGTTACTGCTGGGGACCTTGGTAGTTCTGCTTAAAACCACTGCCATCGGATCTAAAACCTCCGAGATAATATCTCTTAGTCGAATCCCCTGGATGGCGATCCTGCTCTTTCTGATGATTACCTTGCTGCTGTGCCCCCATCGGCACCATCTCCTCCCGACCTACTCGATTGGCTAGAATCCCAAAGTTTCTTACTCTCCTTTAGGTGAAGATGGAGATCTTGACAATGTAATAATGCAGCATTCATCACATCTGCAAATGTCAGCAATGATGGGTTCCCTAACATATGTTGCCGAATCCTCCAATATAAACCACCCTTAAACTTCGATATTCTCTTATCCTTAGTATTTACCTTTTCGGGCACAAAATTTACCAGTTGGGTAAATTCTTCTTCATATTCGGGCACCGTCCGATCCCCCTTGAGTCACGTCTAATAGTCTCCTTTTCATTTTCGTCTGAATTGCAAGAGGAAAATATTTGCGATCAAATTGGACCCAAAAATTTGATATGGGAGTCGTGTCCCTCTGCTCCGAAGTAGTAACCGACTCCCACCACTGGAGAGCCACACCTACTAACTTGAAGGTGGCAAGTATTTGCTTATGAACATCACTACATGCAACCATACGGAGGTGTCGTTGGATATCCCTTTTCCACTGACTTGCCACTATCACATCGGATCCACCCTGAATTTTCGGAGGATGCCCCATTTGGAAAGCTTCCCGAACTCTCTCCTACATAAATGGACCCGTGTGGGTTTGAACAACCGATGCTACTGGCTGCTGTTGAGCCTGAGGAAGCTGTTGATCCATAGCGGTCATGGCTACATTGACTGCTTGAGCCACTATATTAGCAACCTCTGCGGCAGTCATAGTCCCTCGAGGTAATTGGGGCTCCACATCCTCTGCCCCTCTATTTGTCCTAGTGAGGTGACCTCTTTTTGATGACATCTGAAACAAGAGCAAACTATTTCAGTCCACAGTTAATGCAATTTATCATCTCAGGAGATTGCAAATGCGTAACGAACACGACCGTCCTAATAATAGGGCTCTATATCAAGAGCACTATGGTAGAACGTAGAAAATCCATACAGGTCTTAAAGACACTAGAACCTGATGCTCTGATACAATTTGTGATGCCCCGCTTATTAAAATAAAGGGTGGCCAACCCTCTACTAAAATAACACAGGAATATCAAATGGCTCATTCTTAGCATCATTGCCATACAGATCAAAAAACACAACCAACCACCCATAAATTAAAATAGAGCGGATGCCAAAAGTTTTCCAATATGTAACATATTTAAATCCATTAACGGCAACTACGAAACATGAACATGTACACAATAACTGCACAATACAAATAACCGAATAAGCTGTCAGTTTACAGACCTATACAATGTATCAAATGTCTGAAATATAAAGTATATACATCATTACAACACTTGGGCAACAAACACCCAATTAACACTGCTGGTCCTTAACTAGATTAACAAAAATGAGATGCGACTATATCAAAAATCCTGCAACATTCCACCTATGCTGCAACTCCATAGACTTGGGAATGGAAGCTTATACACAGCGTCCTTTTAGTGGGACACCTGAAGATACAACAAAGGAAAAGAAAAAGAAAATATAGATACGGGTCAGTGCCCAGTTTAGAAAATATTTTAGCAAGTAAATTAAAATGTATAATAATTATGAATGCGAAATTCCATAATTTAAATTAGTGTCGCCCTCTCTTGAGACTCATACTCACTCCTCAACTACAGCGCGCACCTAAACGTATGCATTTTAAATTCTTAGTTAAGCTACCCGAACCATCTATGGATAACCTACAATCATGCTTACGCATTAACCCACACCCGCGTATCTAATTTACACTATAACATAACCGTTTAATAACATTCTCAATGATCATTTACCATTCAATATTAATAACTTTCTCTAGTTATAAGCATAATATTTCACACTATCTTTGAAGCCTATAATATTACTCTCGTTATTATACATGATTAATCATATCCTAAAAAGTACACATACATATCACTCATAATATATATATACTAACCATCCCTCAGAGTCTTTGCTCACTAGATGCAGCCTCTAAGCGCTACCATTTTCCAGGGAATACTCACACCATCCTGGGTACCTACCATCGGACTCTCACACCGACGTGGTAAAACAAATCATAGACATATGGAAAGCAACCATAGTTCCTCACCTGAAAGCGAGACAAATCATACCCAAGACGTCTCGCCCATGATAAAAGCCACACTGTATAAATACTGGACGCTATGACCAGGGTACTATACTCTCCCTGCATTCACTAGCCAGGGGGTTCACCCACATCGTGCAACTTCCCGTGATAGCACTAGAGGGGTATGTTCCACATAATATCGTACACACAAGACACACACACACACACACACACACACACACACACACACACACACACACACATATATATATATATATATATATATATATATATATATATATATATATATATATATATATATATATATATATATATATATATATATAAACTCGGCTATCTGTATATACACTATTACACTAGCCGATACTTCCTCACATTTATTCCAATCTCACTTTATTACTCAATCACTCACTTAAGTTTCGATAATCAATCGCACATTTGATTAATCATCCAATTTGACATAACTCTGGACACACGACTTCTTTCAACTAGCCCGTATCCATACCTTAAAAGAATCCTTCCTACTAGTAGAATTTATGAAGGAACCGAAATATTAATCTCCCTAATATACTTCCATAATTGTTTCGATGTCTCCCGACCACCATGTCATATCATTATCCCACTTTTTACATCATAAACATTAATATCACTTCATATTAGAGGGTTGTAAATAACTAAACCCAATTGGAAAGGATTTAAATAAGTTTTGGAAAACCCCCTTAAAAGAGCGTGTTTTCCGAATCGATTTGACTTTGGCCTAATCGATTCACCCTATAGAGAATCGATTTGCTAGAAACCGAATTGATTCGGTAAAGGAACATGAGAACCCTGCATAGTTTTCGAATCGATTTACAAGGAACCGAATCGATTTGGTGAAAGGGACATGTTACTTCTGTAACACGTCAAATCGATTCGGAGGGGGCCGGATCCATTCGAAAATGTTCAGCAGCCCACTATTTCAACTTTTGCATAAACCATACGAATTTTTTTACCCCCCAAATCACCACCTCAAACCCGTTTTACTCCCCTCTAACAATTTTTTTCTAGCATCCCAACCTTCCTACATATGATCCCATCAATTTTTCACCACCAAATTCATCTATGTAACATCAATGTCAAGATTTAATCTACAAATTCAAGAGTTTAACCCTAAATGATCAAAATTCAATAATCCACCAACTAATTATGAAATAATTCTCACACAAAATCATTTATCTAGTTTAATCACTTGCCTGATAGTTGTAGAATCTGAATCCTCTTCATAGTTGCGGATATGGACGGTAAATCCCAAAAATTTCTCTTCTCTTTCTCTTCTTTCTTGTTTTTTTCCCAAGTGGGTCTTCTCGCAAACGAGATTGGCAAACCATCTCATAATCCTAATAACCCATATCTCTATTAATACTAACTTTAAATGATAATACACACGTAAAATGACTCGTATACCCCAATCCGAGTCAAACTAGCCAAAAAGATACACAACCCAAATACAACCCTCGGGCACTCATTTTGACTATCTCGACCCATTTCGGATCAACCGTGCACTCCAAATTGTCATCCGAGATTTCGATAATAAAAATTCCTATCCAAACCTCATATAGCAGAAATATATATTCACCGTTAAGAAATAATCAATTCCCTCCGATTATACCCACATACGACGCAATAACATACCGTATGATTCTATTTACTTTATCTAACTAGTAAATATTCAATTCACATAAATATTAACTCTTCTACACAAATTTATACTTATCTTAAATTCCCATTTTTGTTCTCAATTATATTAAATCACTCACACACAAGGTAATTTAATACTGAAAATAAATTCTCCAAAGTAAGGGGTGTTACAAATTCAGTGTCCAATCAGGAAAGTTATTGGGCTACGTAGTCAATAAAAGAGGAATTAAGTCCAATCCAGACCAGATCGACGTTATCATTAGATTTCAGCCTCCACAGACGTTTCGCGATGTCAAAAATCTCATTAGTATGCTCGCAGGACTCAGTCTCTTCATCTCCAAGTCTTTGAAACATTGTTGACCATTCTTTTAGCTCCTAAAGAAGGACAAAGGCTCATATGGAATGATGATTATTCATGAGTTTTGGATGAGATTTAATCTTACCTAAGCAATCCACTCCTGCTGGTTATCCCAAGTGATAAAGACCCATTATACCTTTACCTTGCGGTGTCAGACCACGCTGTAAGCTTCGCCTTGGTATGTGAAGGGGAAGGAGGTCTTCACCCAGTTTATGGTGCTAGAAAGACACTTTTGTACACTAGCAGTCGCCTCGATGAAGCTGAAGCATTAATTTGAAGCTCATTCAATAACTGTAATCACTTTCTACCCTCTCAAATCCGTTCAACGGAAAGTCAACCTCTTCGACCAACCTTTAAAATAGTCGATCGAGATAGGGAGATTCAATATCCACTTCCAACCAAGAACGAAAATTAAGGGATAAGTCTTAGTAGACTTTTGATTAGGCATAAATTCTTCCAAATTTTCCCCTTAATTTATAGGCTTTTATTACCTCGGATAATGTAAAACGAGTTGATTTATCTCATATCATTGCTAATGGCTTCGTCTAACAAGTATCCCGAGTTTTGTGTATTTCTTATTGATTTTGCAGATATTTAATACAGAAAAGAAAGAAAGAAACCGGAAGAAATAAGAGAGAAGAAAGAAGAAAAGTCACAATGGCAAAAGCGTAATTTCCAGCAGGAATCCGGTCAAGGACCCAAAATAAAAGTCAAAGATCTCGAGTCTACGAATGCGTAGGAAGAAACGACATTCCAATCTGATTTCCCGAGTAGAAGTTATGAAGATTAAAAGATGTGAGATAATTATGAGAATTTGAAGAGATAATGACGAGCAATTATGAAGAATATCCAGATCGATCCGAACACTCGAAGTTACTGTAAAAGGATGCATCTGTCGGATCGATCCAGTCCTCATAAAAAAAGGATCGATCCGCCCCCCAAGTTCACTGAATAAAGGCATATCTACCGGATCAATCCGGATGAAATAAAAAAGGGACCGATCCGATCATCAGGCGGATCGATTCGAAATGTCCTGACCGGATCGATCCGGGGTTCGAGATTTGGGATTATCTTATTCAAGCTAGAGTTTTGTATGGATCCAACTCTTGTATTTTTCGTAGTGTATATATTTTAAACTCCTCCCAGACATTAAGGGAGATTCTAATTCGTTTTAGATAAGCCTTGTACCTAGTTTTGAAGAAAGAACAACATAAACCCTAGTTTCATTTTAGAGTTGATTCAAGTTCAGCAATTCGAGTAAATTTTTTCCAATTCTTGTTTTCATAATTGCTTTAGTTAATTCATTAGTTAATAATTTCATTCTTCATAATTCTAAGTTGCTAGTTAAGATGTATTCTTTCATTAAAACCATGCTTTCTTTTAATTTGACTATGTCCGGCTAAGTTTTTAAGGGTTGGGGTGCATGAACCCCACCCGATGTAATTCAAGATAATGGAAATATACCTTTTGAATTAAAACCTTAGGTGAATAGTGTTGCATAATTGGTGCAACCGTCATAGGATTTTTGATCTCGTTTGCCCTAGGTAACTGGGATGCTTAAGAATGCGATGCGCGTATTGGTTAATGCGACACCTCTTTACTCGTCCTTTGCTTACATACTGTGCAGGATACGATCCCTCATATGTGTAATACTTGGGAGTACTAAAGACAGTGTTCATTTAAAATTCTAATTCCGAATCTAGTATCCTACGAAGTGAATTACTAGGGTGTGGGGGATTGTAACCCGACCTATCGTTCTCATTTCATAGTTAAACTTTTAGTCCAATTGTTATCATCTTTTCGTTTAATTAGTGTAATTGCGTTTTGTTAAATCGTAGTTTGTTTAGTCAATCATTCTCAATTTGCTTCTAGTTGTAGTTGTTTCGTATTTCAAATCACCTTTTCCTTCTTTTTAGAGTCAAAGCTAGGATTTCTTCGTCTTTCCAACGTTGTCACGACTTAGTTCGTCCCGTTTTCTGAGGATCGATACCCAATTTATAGGGATTATTTCTTGAGCGACAGGCATGCACTTGAGCCTATATAACACGCACACTAGACACATTGTGGTCGCGTCAAGTTTTTGGCGCCGTTGCTAGGGAATCTAGGTAGACTTAGGTTAGATCGAGTCAATCTAAAGCTTAGACCATAAATAAATAAATAAATAAATAAATTCATCTCTCAAAAGCCTTTAATGCAAAATCCTGAACATACTCAAACCCCACACAATACTCCAACTAGAATCCATGAAACCCGATTGTTGAGTATAATTCTGAAAGCCCACACACACCTCGCGTTCCATAATTTTGGGTTCCACTTCTTACTTCTGAGCACTCTATCGGCAGTTACACACCGAGTCAACCCTCAAAGTCACACCTTTAGGACACTGAGTGAGTATACCGAGTTATTTGAAGAGAGCGCGAGTGCGATGTCGAACCCAGTGAGTTTCGACACTGGAGAGGGAGATCTACTCTAACATCCCATGAAAGATTTACTCTTTCCTGAGAGGACTGTCACCCCTCCTTGCACTTTACTTCTATATAATGCCGATCATTTCCATTTTCATAATGGGATGATACAGATTCTCCCTACATTTCACGGCATGGATTCGGAGAAACCATACCTGCATATCCATGAGTTCGAAGAGGCATGTGACACATTTAGTGACCAAGCTTGCACGCAGGATATCATTCGCCTAAAAATTTTTCCTTTTTACTTAAAGGATAAAGCCAAGACCTGGCTATGGTCTCTACCTTCGAACTCCGTAACTTCCTGGAGAGATATGCAATCCAAGTTTATCTCAAAATTCTATCCACAGCACAAGACCAACTCTCCTAAAACTGAAATCCAAGGTTTCTGACAAGACGATAATGAGTTTTTTGACAGGAGTTGGGAATGTTTCCAAGAGTTAGTAAGCGCATGCCCCCATTATGGTTTTTACAAACACCTTGTGATCTCTTTATTTTATAATGGGTTGACAATGTCTTTCAAACAACTTGTGCAAACAATGTGTGAAAGACCTTTTTGGGATTTAAACTCCAGTGATGCTGAGGCCCATCTTAAGTATGCGGTAGACACTACTCAAGCATGGGACACATCTGATCCTAATACCCAAGCCCGGTCTAGACAAGCATCTAGCTCTCCAACTGCATCCGGTCTATACTGTTTGGATAGTAATACCTTAATAGACCGTCGATTCGATCAGTTTCAAAGAGATATAAAAGAGTGGTTTGATGGCTGATTGATAGATATCTTCAGATCCAACCGTGTTTCAAAAGAAAAGGTGTGTGATATCTGTGAGGCGGGCCCTTCCACAAAGTCATGCCCGATAATTTTTGCCTACAAAGCCATTCACACCGAGCAGGTGGATGCTATATGAGGATTCAAGGGAAATTTTAACGCCCCGCATGGGAACTGGTACAATCGTTCATGGAGAAACCATCTTGGTTTTAACTATGGACAACCATAAACTGTGATGAACCCACATTCATAGGTTATTCCACATCCACCACCTCCTCAATACCAACAAGCACCACCACCTCCAGCTCCATATGTAGCTCTGCCTTGGAGGAACCTTGAGGATACAATAAACTAGTTAATAAATTCTCAAAGTGTAACTAATGCTAGAAATGAATGCATGTTCGTCAACATAAATGCGCACATCTGCAAGTTGCAATCATTATTGAGAATCCAAGAGAAGGGAAAATTTCCTTCCCAGGGCCAAAGATCTCCCCAAGGTCAACCTAGTGTTAGCTTCACCTCTATAGAATAGCAGGAGAATTGCCAAGCTGTAACCACTCTTCGTAATGGGAGGGTTGTTGATTTATCACCTCCCCCGCACGACACTTCGAAAGTTAAGGAGAATTCGTTCGACACGAAAGAGGCCGAAGATATCCCCTTGAACGAGAGTGAAAAGGAAGACACTAGTGACTCCGAGGTAGTTGTAAAGTCACCCTCCGCTGCGCCATTTCCTCAAAGATTGGTTCCTTCCCATAAAGGGACCATATGTGATGAAGTGCTAGAGGTGCTTAAAACCGTGAAATTGAACTTACCTTTCCTCGATGCAAGAAGGCAAATTTCAGCTTATGCAAAAGTCATGAAAGATTTATTGACTGTCAAGAGGAGCATGAAGGTAAAGAAAAATATGTTTCTAGACCAGAACATGATCTCCATTATTCTTAACGATCTCCCATCTAAATATAAATATCCCGGTGCACCCATCATTTCCTGCACCATTGGAGAGAATAAAATTAAGAGAGCCTTACTCAACTTGGGGGCAAGTGCTAATATCCTCCCCTATTCAATTTATAGGCAGCTTGATCTGGGTAACCTTAAGCCCACAAGGATCAGTCTCCAATTAGCGGATCGAATCGTGAAGATACCGAGGGATATAGTTGAGGACATGATAGTCCAAGTGTACACTTTCTACTTCCCGGTAGATTTTATCAGTTGGGACACGGAGCCCTCCTTTACCTCGAAAATCATGTTCCCATCATCCTTGGGCGCCCATTCTTATCTACGGCTAACGCACTGATCAATACTCAAAATGGGAAGATGCAACTCACTTTTGGGAATATGACTTTAGAAATAAACATCTTCAACATAGCCCAACAAGCTGGGGAAGGAGATTGTCTTCAAGCGATGAGCTCAATTAACGAGATCGTAGAAGAGCACTTTAAGGAAAATTACTGTGGAAATGCCTTAGAAGCTTGTCTAGTGTCTAATCATGAGAGCGAGGGAGCTTACACCGAGTTTGAGATAGAAATTGAGGAGTTGAGAGACTTACTCGATGAGAGAGTGTCAGACGAGAATGAGAGAGCTATTAGTTGGGTTTCTCGATTCGAAGAGTTACCTCTAAGGGAGGCACGCATGGTGACCTCTAGTAATTCATTCCTTACTCTTGAGTTGAAAAAACTACCCTCCAACATTAAATATGCTTTCCTAGGTGAAAGTCAGACATTTCCTGTTATTGTCTTCTCTAGCTTAGATGAAGAGCAGGAGGGTAAGCTTTTAAGGATTTTGAGGAAGCACCAGAGTGCTTTTGGGTGGAGTATAGCCGATCTAAAGGGTGTAAGCCCTTTGATTTGCACCCATAAGATTCACCTCGAGGAGGATGTTAAGCCCTCGAGAGAAATGCAAAGAAGGCTAAACCCCACAATTAAAGATGTGGTGAGGACTAGAATCATAAAGCTATTGGATGCCGAGATTATCTACCCGATCTCGGATATCAAGTGGGTGAGACCCATTCAAGTCGTCCTAAAGAATTCGGGAATGACTGTGATTAAAAATGCTAAGGGAGATCTAGTTCCCCAACGTGCCACCACTGGGTGGCGCGTTTGCATTGATTACTGAAAACTCAATGCGGGAATTAGGAAATACCATTTCCCCTTGCCATTTATCGATCAAATTCATGAAAGAGTAGCGGGCCACCCTTACTATTTCTTCCTATATGGTTATTCCGGATATAACCAGATTGAGGTAGATGTACTTGATCAAGAGAAGACAACCTACACTTACCCTTTTGGAACGTTTGCCTATAAACGTATGCCATTCGGCTTGTGTAATGCACCCGCGACCTTTTAAAGGTGCATGTTGATCTTATTCAATGACATAGTTGAGAGAGGGCTAGAGGTGTTCATGTACGACTTTAGTATTTTTGGCACCTCTTTCGACCTGTGTCTATCCAATCTTGGTAAAGTACTAGCCCGATGTGTGAAAAAGAACTTATTGCTGATAGATGGCATAGTTCGTGTCCATATCGCGTCATCCAAAGGGATCGAAGTTGATCGAGCAAAAATAGATGTCATAGTTGACCTCCCCCCTCCAAAATTACGTAAGGATGTGCTCTCTTTCTTGGGCCATGCGGGGTTTTATAGAAGGTTCATTAAGGACTTTAGTGCCATCGCTAGACCCTTAAGCAACCTTCTATGAAGGACATCCCTTTCGAGTGGACTGAAGCATACCAAAGTGGTTTTGAAAAATTGAAAAGCATGCTTGTTTCCGCTCCCAACATGCAAGCTCCGGATTGGTCCTTACTATTAGAACTTATGTGTGATGCTAGCGATTATGCGATAGGGGTTGTTTTGGGATAAAGAAAAGATAAAAGCGTTCATGTTATCTACTACGCTAGCCGGACTCTTACCGGACCACAACTCAACTACTCTACCACGGAGAAGGGATTGCTAGCGGAAGTCTTCACTCTTAATAAGTTTCGATCCTATCTTATAGGTTCCCCCATCACTTGTTTCACCGACCACGCGGCTTTAAAATATATACCTATAAAAAAAGACGCAAAGCTGTGCCTCATAAGGTGGATCCTACTCCTAGAGTTTAATCTCTCCATTAAAGATACAAAAGGAGTAGAAAATGTCGTAGCCGATCACCTATCACGGCTCTCGCCCGACGTAATTAGCGATCCTACACCCATAGACGAGTATTTTCCAGATGAGCAACTCTTTACCACTTCTTCTTTACCCTGGTTTACGGATATAGTGAACTATCTTGTCATGGGAGACGTCCCACCTGATTGGAGACCACAAGATAAGAAGTGGTTCATCACTTGGTCGCGCATGTTTTTCTATGATGGTCCATTCCTTTTAAACATTGTGCCGACCAAATCATCCGGCGATGCGTACCGGATGATGAAATTCGTAAAGTCATCTAATTCTATCATTCGGAAGTATATGGAGGCCACTTTTCAATGAAAAGGACAACCGCTAAAATTCTCTAAAGCGGTTTGTACTGACCCACATTGTTCCGGGGTGTAAAAAATTATTGCAAATCATGCAATAGGAGTCAACAAATGGGGGCGATTACCCGACGAGACATGATGTCATTAACCCCGATTCTCATCATTGAGGTTTTCGATTGCTGGGGTATTGACTTCATGGGCCCGTTCCCCCCGTCCTTTGGATACCTATACATCCTAGTCACGGTAGACTATGTTTATAAATGGGTGGAAGCTATAGCTACCAAGACTAATAACAAGAAAGTGGTGATAAAAATCCTGCAGGAACACATAATTTCTCGCTTCGATGCTCCAAAAGCAATAATCAGTGATAATGGCACACACTTTTGCAACAAGCCGTTTAAGAAACTTATGAGAAAGTATGGTGTCATTCACAAGATTGGAACGACCTATCACCCACAAATGAATGGGCAGGCCGAGTTGGCGAATCGTGAGATCAAAACATACTAGAAAAGACCATCAATCCTGACCGAAAAGATTGGTCCCTTCGATTAAACGACTCGCTATGGGCCTATCGTACCGCTTACAAGAACCCACTCGGAATGTCTCCATTCCTCTTTGTGTATGGAAAATTTTGCCATCTTCCCATTGAGTTGGACCACAAAGCATATTGGGCTATTAAGAGGGTAAATTAAGATATGGACAACGTCAGTGAAGCTCGCTAACTTCAATTGAATGAGTTAGAGGAGATACGCAATGATGTGTACGAGAATGCCAAGATTTCAAAATAACGGATGGAACTCGCGCATGATAAGATTATTCGACGGAAAGAGTTTCAACCTGGACAAAAGGTACTCCTCTATAACTCTCGACGTCATCTATTTCCAGGTAAATTATGATCTCGATGGTCTGGGCTAGTCATTGTGAAAAGGATATTCCCCCACGAAGAAGTGAAATTAGAAGATCCAAAAGGGGGGAACACGTTCAAAGTCAATGGACAACGCCTAAAGCCATATGTAGAGGCGTGCGCAGAAGAGATCGACACCATTTGGTTGTCGGATCCCGTTTACGGGGTAGAGTGAGCTGAAATGGAGAGGTCGTCTCACCCCCAGCATGTATGGGGTGAATTCTTGCGTATAGTAGATGCACATAGGTTAGGGTAGTAGAGTTCGTAGGTTTACAACAAAAAAAGGAGAGGAATTCGAGCACCAATACGCTTTACGAGGCGTATGTTTAGGGCCAGAGTGTCAAAGTCAAAGGTTATCGAAGTCAAACACGTGTAGGACCTTTAGTAGGAGCATACGAAAGTCATGAGAAAGGAGTACACCATCACAAACGTGAACCGGAGCTGATCTGAGCACCAGATCAATCCGGTCCTGGGAACCCGGATCGGTCCGATTTGTAGAAAAATAAAAAAAAGGGATTCGGATCGATCTGGTCCTGGGAACCCAGATTGATCCGGTTGCTGTAACTCTTTAAATTCCCTAGCTTCACCCCCTTTTCCCCCAATCCATTTCCTTCCCCCCATTTCGTCCCCCACCCATCCCAACAACCTTCTCCTTCCCAAATACCCCTTTTCCCTAAAAAATATACCTTTCCCTCTCCCCTCACCACCTATAAAACCCACACCCACCCCACCCCAATTTCCCCACCACTACTCACTCTCTTTCCATATTTCTGTCCAACAATCCTACTCACTCCCACGACCATGGCCAACCAACCACTTCCCCAAAAATACTATTCTGCCCAAATTATCGGCGACGGAGCCGCCGACTACCGCTCCCTTCAAGAGCAAAGGTGGTTGATAATACAGAAATATTGCCTATTTCATCTCTCGAACCTACGCATTTTAGCCCCCTCGGGTGCCTTAATCTCTATATTTAAGACCGTTAACCAAACAACCTTTGTTTATATTGTTAACATGCTATATGAAGTATAATTGGGCTTTTGTAGGTATTTAGGTACTAAGTATGGAGTTCGGACGCATTCTGGTGAAGTTTCGTATGCAATCGCACGTTCAAGGGAATTTTAGTCATTTTACAGATTGGGCACCTGGCCCAACATCTTTATGTAAGTTGTAGCCCTCCTCTCAAGCTTCGCGTAGCCGTAAACGGTGCGCGATTCCGATTCAGAATGAAAAAGTTACGGCGATTTTAGCGGAGAAGAAATGCAAGCCAAAACAGGAAAAAATGCAGTCTGCCCTGCTTGATCGATCGATCGACCAAATGGTAGATTGATTGACCCTTACCATTTTTGCCCCGATTTCTACTATCGATAGATCTACCAAATGGTAAATCGATCGATGCCCTATTTTTTTTGCAGATTTTTTTGCATTTTCTTTTCTTTCTTCTTTTCTTTTATTCCCACTTATTATATAAAGGTTTTTTTGTTGTAATAATCATATATTCAGTAGATAAAACGTTTTTAGGTTAAAATAGCTTAGATTTTGAGGGTTTCGAAGAGTTCTTCTTCAATTATTCTTGGATTGAATGTTGCACTATTCATCATCCTCTCCATTAATATAGTTTGTATTTCCTTCTTTCTTGGTTTGATAATTAGATTTACATGCTTTGTTAATTAGATTCACATGCTTTCTTTACTTGCTTTCTAGTATAGATTTATCGCGTTTATTTATCGTGTTTTTAATATGCTTTCTAGCTAATTTAAATTAGGTTGTGCTTGAATAGAACTCACTCGAGTTGACGCGTTGCTTTGCTTTAGTGATGGTGTTTACGGGTCTATTTCGGGTGCGTTGTCCTAGTTATTGCGCCTAGGAGATTTGACGGGGCATATCATGTATGTCCCATGCTTACGACCTTTCGTGCACAATTTTCGGGATATTTGTTGATGCCAAAATCTTATTAGGCTTTTATGATGATTTAGGGCATGACAACCCTTGGTTTAATTAACTATCGAAACGAGACGCATTTGTAATAACTCGTCGACCCATGTAACCATTTTATACTAATTAACTTGGGTGAGGGATATTCGATGAAACCTATAGGTTTACTCGCTTTCATAATCTAGTTTCACTACCCTTGCCTAGATTAATCTTTCCCTTTATGCATCTTTTCTTTTAGTTTGTAATCATCTTTTACACTTTTATTTCGGAGTATGAAATCACTTAAATTCTATCATCTCGTCCCAGTGGATTCTCGATACCCGACTTACCGTTGTACTTGCCTCGTAAGTGTAGTAGTAAGCTTAGGCTTTTGTATTGAGTTGGAGAAACAAAAATAACGATTAGCGTCTTTACACGCGCTACTTTTCGCACTTAATCAAAATGGCGTCGTTGCTGGGGATGAGTTTGTTTGAGACTTTATTTGATTTAGTATTTCATAGTATTTTCTTTCGATTTGTATTATTTTCTAATACTCTTGCAGGACTTCCACATGTGAGCACTTAGAAATGCTCGAATTTTTCTCGCGCGCACCTACTTTGTGGAATCCTCCACTTCGAGCCATTTTTGGGGTAATCATGTCTTATTCCAATTCTTTCGGTGATCCTTGTTATAATTCTCAAAATTCTCGCAAACCTATGACTTTCGGTGAATACTTAGAATCCCAAAAATTTGCAAATTCAAATATTAATTTGGGCGAGTATAACGAAAGTCAAAACTTAGGTTATTGGAATTTTGATGATGATGATAATGATTTTGGGCCTTTACCTCATAATAGGAATTTTGAAACGAATTGCAATAGTTTTCAAAATTCCTATAATAATGAGTTTTCGTTTAAGTCCGTTGGCAATTTTCAAAGTTCCCATTCTAATGCATCCGCACCTCGACCTATGACATTCGATGAGGGTTTGCGTATGTATGAGAATGAGAAAATTGAAAATCGTTATCGGAAAGAAAATCGTTAGTGGGAACATGAGTTGGATTTATTATTTGAGTCCCATGACGATTTTGCTTCTGAGACTTTCGAAGTCGAGGAATGTTTTGAACCAAATGAGGTACTTGTGCCTACTTTGGAACAAACCATTCTAGACTTTACCCATCGCGTAATAGATATTGAAAGCGAGGATGAAAATGACGTAATATCTATTTGCAATGAAATGATTTCTTCTTTGGCCCCCAAAGAAGAACATTTCATTGAAAATGATATTATTTCATTCGAAACTCAAACTTCATGCGATGATGACTCATCTCATGAGTTTGAATTTCATTCATCCCCATTTTCATTCTCTATTACCCCACCCGAACAAGTACCCGATGATTCGATTTCAAACTTTAATGTTTTAAACCCTATCGCCGATGAGGAGTATTTGCTCGAATCGCCCTCCACGATCGCATTCGTGACTTTATGTGCGCCACCTCCCATTCCAATTTCAAAATCATTGGTAGGATTTTCGGCTTTTCCCGGTCCCCACTTGTTTTTATCACCCGTCCTATCCAAATCCCCCATCGTCCCTCCAAAACTTTTAATTGGCGATGGTTCCTTTCTTACTCCTTACACATGCCTTCCATTGTTAAAATGGAATCCATATTTTTCGGAGGGCATGCTTGTATGTGAGGGTACATCGGTTATCCTCTAAAGTCAAATCGTTCTTATGGTGGACCCTCAGCTATTTAGACTTCTAGTGTACAGTTAGTGTGAAGTCTAAATAGTAGGTTGTATATAGTTAGCTTTTTATTCTTTCTTTTTATTTTTTCTTTCCTTTTTAATTTAGTCTAATGTAATTAGTTAACTTTTTATTATTTGTTTTTGCTATGCTCAGTACTAACTTGTTTTGTAGATTCTTTGGACTTGTTCTTATGGGGATCGCTCCAATTTTGGGTAATATCGCTCTTTTCCTCTCTTTGACTTGGATCTTAATTTACATTGAGGACAATGTCAAGTTTTAAGTTAGGGGGTGTGGGATACTCTATCCATTTCATTATTTTAGTCCATGTTTTTGCTCACATATTAGTTACTTAGTATGTTTTTCTTAGAAAAATTGAAAATTTCAAAAAGATTTTCTTTCATTTTTCTCCTTTTTTAGGATTTTTGCCTTTGTTTCCGATGATATATTTCAATAATTGCCCGATTCAATTGACAACCCAATGATGCATGTTCTCGATTTTAGTAGTTATTAGACTTTAGTCTCGATTATTGATATTGTGAATAACTTTATGAATTAAACTTTAATCCCATGAGCACATGCACTTTTATTGTTATATTGATTTGGTTTAAGATTTTTATAACTCGATAATCTTTTGTTGCATTGTATATACTTACACCGAGTAAGCTTTGTACCTTTCGTCGTTTGTGAGTGTATACACTATTCTTTTCTCATTGAAAACGTTGAATTCGTTGTTAATCTCACTATTCTTTCATTTGACCGTTCATTAATTGAGTTCATACTTGAAATGTGTTACTTGATCATGATTTTCATGTATTGTTTTGATTCGAGAATTGCATAAACTTTGTGAAATGATCATAGGCCATCTTTGTTATATCACCCCTATTAGCCTTGACCTCACCCTTATATGTTTACCCTCGTCCACCCCTTTGAGCCTAAATATTAGCCTTTAATTTCATACCCCATTCCCATAACCAACTCTAAATTAGAGTTTTAGCCCATATATACACTTTTCGTACCTTTGTTTGGATTGTTACTTGGGATTGAATGATGTTGTTATGATGTCGGTTGCAATTTAGGCATATGAGAGTTTGAAAAGTAAAGAAAAGAAAGAGTGAAAAAGTGAAGAAAAAGAGAAATCAAAAAGCGAAAGAAAACAAAAGAGAAAATGAGAAAAAGAAGAAAAGAAAAAGAAAGAGAAGTTTGCGTATGTTGTACATAGTTTTTTGATTACTCTCCCCGATGATATATCTAATGCCTTTTTGGAACTTGTTTTCCAATTTTGATATTGCCCGCATTATCCCATTATCCCGAGTTTTAATTCCGAACACTTTGAATCCGTACATACATATCCTTCATTTCATACCTTAGCCATACCTACATTATAACCCTATTAAAGTCCTATGTGATCTTAGGTTGATGTAATTTAAAAGTCATAATAGTTTTGATAATCTGTGAAAATGCATTTTGCCTCTTTTAGTGTACGGTATCTTTCATTGAGATTATAGTTTTTCAGTTTATATATAGCGTTCTTCTTTTGTGACACGTCTGCGGCCTAGTTTCCATTTACATTTACTCTTTAGCCCGCATGTTCCGTGTGTTACCTCCCTGTTTCGAGTGAATTTCATTTGATGAGTGTAATGCCCGTGAGAATTGAATATATGCTTGCTTTAATGTTTATCTGGATTATTTAAGTTTTTGCCAAATTACACTTTACATGTGCTCGTCCCCCTCCCACATTTTAAGGTTTCAATTCTATGAGGTGCATTCTATAATGTTAATGATTTGGACTTTTGTTTGAATTCATTCAATGTGCTAATAATGCGTATGAAATCATTTTCGCCATTGTTGGGATTGTAGCATGTTGGGTTGGGCATATTTCGAGGAAACCATGTGATGTTTGTGGGTACCATCACTGAAAACCCTCACGAGATGACACTCGTCCACTAGGGTGACCTAGGGGTTTAACGGCTTATTGCATATGCTAAATGCAATCGAATCGCCCGCGAAAGTGGCCTTATCTTTTATTACTTTTTATACCATACTTTTGTACTATCTCCTACTTTTGGTTTGCTTGTTGTTCTTGTTGCATCCTATTTCATTGCTAGGGATTAGCAATGTGTAAGTTAGGGGGTGTGATAATACGAAAATATTGCGTATTTTATCTCTCGAACCTACGCATTTTAGCCCCCTCGGGTGCCTTAATCTCTATATTTAAGCCCGTTAACCAGACAACCTTTATTTATATTGTTAATATGCTATATGAGGTATAATTGGGCTTTTGTAGGTATTTAGGTACTAAGTATGGAGTTCAGACGCATTATGGTGAAGTTACGTACGCAATCGTACGTTCAAGGGAATTTTAATCATTTTACATATTGGGCACCTGGCACAACATCTTTATGTAAGTTGTAGCCCTCCTCTCAAGCTTCGCGTGGCCACTAACGGTACGCGATTCCGATTCAGAATGAAGAAGTTATGACGATTTTAGCGGAGAAGAAATGCAAGCCAAAACAGGGAAAAATGCAGTTTGCCCTGCTTGATCGATCAATCGACCAAAGGGTAGATCGATCGACCCTTCCCATTTTTGCCAAGATTTCTACTATCGATAGATCGACCAAATAATATATCGATCGATGCCCTGTTTTTTTTGCAGATTTTTTGCATTTTCTTTTCTTTCTTCTTTTCTTTTATTCCCACTTACTATATAAAGGTTTTTTGTTGTAATAATCATATATTCAGTAGATAAAACGTTTTTAGGGTTTTGAAGAGTTCTTCTTCAATTGTTCTTGGATTGACAACCTTTTGGATTGAATGTTGCACTATTCATCATCCTCTCCATTAATATAGTTTGTATTTCATTCTTTCTTTCTTTGATAATTAGATTTACATGCTTTGTTAATTAGATTCACATGCTTTCTTTACTTGCTTTTTAGTATAAATTTATCGCGTTTATTTACCGCGTTTTTAATATTCTTTCTAGATAATTTAAATTAGGTTGTGCTTGAATAGAACTCACTCGAGTTGAAGCGTTGCTTTGCTTTGGTGATGGTGTTTACGGGTCTATTTCGGGTGCATTGTCCTAGTTATTGCGCCTAGGAGATTTGACTGGGCATATCATGTATGTCCCGTACTTACGACATTTCATGCGCAATTTTTGGGATATTTGTTGACGCCAAAATCTTATTAGGCTTTTATGATGATTTAGGGCGTGACAACCCTTGGTTTAATTAACTATTGAAACGAGACGCATTTGTAATAACTCGTCGACCCACGTAACCATTTTATACTAATTAACTCGGGCGAGGGATATTCGACGCAACCTATAGTTTTACTCGCTTTCATAATCTAGTTTCATTACCCTTGCCTAGATTAATCTTTCCCTTTATGCATCTTTTCTTTTTTTTTTGTAATCATCTTTTACACTTTTATTTCGGAGTATTAAATCACTTAAATTCTAGCATCTCGTCCCAGTGGATTCTCGATACCCGACTTACCATTGTACTTGCCTCGCAAGTGTAGTAGTAAGCTTAGATTTTTGTATTGAGTTGGCGAAACTAAAACAACGACTAACGTCTTTACACGCGCTACTTTTCGCACTTAATCAGTGGTCTGAACGTTTTTTCGGCCAAACTCACAAGCTCCAAGTGGAGCGTCAAGTCATTTGGAATGACATGCCAAATTCCGTCACTGCACTTTTTATGGCCCAGGGTTGGTGCCGTTTCCTAAATGAGCCTCATAATGCGGTATGACTAAATGAAGTGCGAGCATTCTATGGCTCACTTGTCCGCACCGGGCACAATGAGGCCGAAGCATATATAGATGACATCCGTGTCCCTTTCTCTTTGGAACTTTTGCTTCAAAGTTTGGCTGCCAAAGATGTCCCAAGCCCCCATCCTTTTACATACCCAAACCCTCTTCCCCCACTTGACAAAGACGTGTGCATGTCCCACATTGACCCCAACGCTAACTGGATGACCGAGACATTCCTGGTGGGCTAACTAAGTGAGAAAACTAGCCTCACTTTCAAAATTGTATGCGCGAACATTCTCCTAACGGGAAATAACTCGACAATGCGCCCACGTCAAGCCACCCTCGTCTATCACCTCTTCGACCACAACACCCCCATTAACCTGCCCCCTGCATTTATAAGGACGTATTCTTCGCCGTCACGGACAAAAAGGAAAAACTCCTCTCCCCTATGACCAACTCATCACGTCTATGCTAGCGGATGCCGAAATTCCACCCCCGCAGGATTTTCCCAATCTCCCAGCTCCTTTTGGGGTAACCACCAGGACTAGACGTGAAAGTCAACGGGAAAAAATCCAAGCCCGCTCAACATAGGAGGCTAGAGATGAAGAATAGGCATCTAGTGATGCATAAGAGGATGCGAGTAGTGATGATGAGAGCAGCAAGGAAGAAGAGGAGGACATTGAGATGGGTGAAAGTGACACTGAGTATGAGAGTGACGAGGACTCAGATTTTTCGCCTGCCAATGCAGAAATTAACTGACGTCTTTCAGCGGTGGAAACTCGACTTAATAGGTTCATAAACCAATACAACACTGTAACTGACCTAAGGGCTTACCAACATGATGCCAACATGATGCATCATCTCCAAGCGGAGATGTATCGGATGACTGTGGGTACGCCACCATCGTCCTATTTCTATGACCCATATGACCCAAATGCGCTCGGTGGATCCCATGCCCTGCCCCAGTGATGCTATTTTTGAAATTTTGTTATTTAGTTGTTGGTTGTTGTGACACCCCGCCTAATTAAATACCGGATGATCAGTCCTTTATTAAATTATAACCAAGGTGAACGATTGGTTCATTCTTAGCATCACTGTCGTAAAATTAACTTTTCAAATTAAACACCCTAAATAATTAAGCTAAGTTATAAAACCAATTTCAAGACATCAATTCCAAATTTAATTTAAAACCAACATTTAAAACCTTTCATAATCCTTAGTTTAAGAATCACACAACAACTAGACTAAAAAATAATCCAAGCAATTTAAGCATCCAACTAATTAATTCCAACTCTAAAACTTCAAGGAAAAACATCCTGACAGTAACAATACCAAAGTATAAATACTGGAAATAAACGAATCACAATCTCTGATAAAACCAACTGAATAATGGAAAAGGGTGACACATGCCCAACTGGAAAAAATAAAACTAGAAGTGGGATCAATAATGAGGTCGTCTAAGTAAGAGGCCTGCAACTCCCACCTAAGCTGCACTACGTTCCTTCCAAAAGATCCTATGCACGACGCCCCTGTGGCTGGGCACCTGTAATATATACATATATATACAAGAGAGAAGAGAAAATCGGAAACAGGTCGGAGCCCGATTGTAAAATAGTTTAAAATTTAGTTTAGCAAGTATTTAAAATGCGTATCGGCTAATGCAGCAAGCATATTAGTGTGCGACTCTCTCTTGAGAAATTCTCACCTCTCTTAAAATGTGCACACCTACCGCACTACTACTCCCAACAGTTTAGCTTATCTTAAGTTACTCACAAGGTTTCACGCCGATAATTTCTAGTGTTAAGAAGATTAATTTTTAAAAGCAAAGTTCTCACATACACCTCATTTGATTATAAAGTTTCTCAGTATTGCCTCAAACTTTTCAAACACTTATATCCAAGTTGAAATAATTATTCATTACTTACCTACCTTTAGTCACAGTAGATAGTCCCCAAATTTCAAGTTTATATATATATATATATATATATATATATTAATCACTCATATAATATATATATATATATATATATATATATATATATATACTATCGGCACCCCACATAAAATTTATAGTGCTGGCATACTCTGCTATCAGGTCCCCGTATCACTCGTACTAAGGGAAATACTAGTTCGGAATCACTCTCGAACCGTATTAACACAAAACACATACAAATTGAGGCGAAGCATAGTTCCAAGTCACTAAGAGGTCAGTACATACCCTCACGTCTCTTAGGACAGTCTGACTATCGATCTGATAGCCTGTACCAAGGATTTCTATGTTCTAGGGTACAAGTCAATATCCCCCATAAAGGTCCCATCGAGATAAGACTGTCCCAGTGCAGTAACCTCAGTGATAGCAAGTAGCGCGGTCATGATTTTTACACGTATATAGTATATGCACAAACACAGTAATATATGGATACTGCCATTCCCGTTTCAAATTTAGGTTCACCCACGACCCATACTTATGATATTTATTCTTATTGCACATTACTAGATTATCCCGCATAACAGTTCGTCTCTTATTCTTATTTATGGGATTATTCCAAACCTTCTTCATTACACTAGTGAAATCCTATCTCCCTAAGTGTAATTTCAGTAGGTACTCTTTTACTTTACGACGTAACTTCCTTACGAGTCTCACCCTTTAGACACAATTTCCCATTGTTCCTTAAGTGTAAAACACATCCGTTAAATGTTAATCTCGTCAAAATGTTCTAACAATAATGTTCAAGAATTTCTATACATTTAAGTTGGAACAACCTATTTAAAAAGGGGAATTTTAGTTTTCCAGGAGGGGTCGATCGATTGATGGCAGGTGCTCGATCGATCGATGCGTCGATCGATCGATGCTCTTTTGTCGATCGATCGATCAAGCAAGTATGGCGAAACTGCATAATTTCCAGTTACGGGAATGCTATCCCAAAATCATTCAAATCATCATATTTGATTTCCAAACTTCCAACAAATTATGCCACGAGTGTTATATCCCCAAACAATGAATATTCTACGTAAGACATGCGAGTTTTCATCAATTATAACCAATTAAAAGGTTAAAATCTAGAAAAATTACAAGAACTCTAATAATTTCTTTAACTTAGTTCTTCCCATTATTTTCCTAGATTTTCTACTCCTAACTAAATGAATTTCGTGGTTCAACCTCTACATATGAATTAGATTTCCAGAACACGTCTTTTACCTATACATCATGCAATTCGAGTCTCCAAAATATGTTTTCTTTCACAAAAACTACTTCTAATCAATCCTAGGCTAGTATCATTGAAGCATTAACTAATATAGAGAAAGATAGATACTTGTCTGAAAATATTTGGCTCAGGTTTGTGAAAAATATTGGTGTGGTTGTGATCCTCGTTGCGTGATCTAAAGTTTGGCGACGACGGCGGTGCAAATGGTGGAGTTCTTGGACTAGAACTCTTGGAAAGCTTCTCATCTTCCTTTCCAATGGCTGTCTTTAGTTCTTGGTTATGCTAACCCTAGAAGACAATCCCTAACATCTGATAAATCCTTAGAAATTCGTGGGTTTCCATGCCTAAAAATACGAAATGTCTAAAACGCCCTCCCGGGATGTTAATTAGGCCTAGAAAAGCCCCGAGACCCAAACTATACCCCCATGTACATTATTTTGACTATCTCGACCCTTACGGACACATTGACGTACTCAAAATGACCATATGGGTGACTTATAATTTATTCACTTTTAATAGTTCAAATTTAATCCCGACACGACACAGGCGCGTCCCGATAAATTTCCAAAATTATCAAATTAGATTCTCGTGATAATTTTACTAAATTCAATTACACCTCTTACTTTACCCATAAAGTAATTTACAATAAAATTCTAATAATTACTAACTCTCATCATGTTAGTAAGTATTTAAATGATTTTTTGGATTAATATTAAATTAATATCTCTAATTAAATTTAATAAATCCTCAAAATTTAAAAGTCACAAAAATACGGGGTATTACATACTTCCCCTCTAATAACGGAATTTCGTCCCGAAATTCGAAAAAAATAAGGTATACCTGGTAAGAATAACTCTGGGTACTTCTCACACATGTCAGCCTCACGCTCCCAAGTGGAATCCTCCACATTATGATGCTCCCACTGGACCCGTACAAGTGGTACTACTTTCGACCTCAATCTCCTTTCGCTATGGTCTAGAATATCCACTAGCCTCTCCTCGTAAGAGCTATCAGGCTGTAAGTCAATCTCCTCAATTGTGATGTGGGTGTGGGCCATGTCATCCCAAAGGTATTGTCTTAACGACGAGATGTGGAATACATCGTGAATGCGGTGTAAGTGTTTGGGCAGTCCCAATCTGTATGCTACCGACCCAATCCTCTCGATAATGGGAAATGGTCCCACGTACCTCGGGGCCAGTTTCCCTTTCTTCCCAAACCTCATCACTCCTTTCATAGGAGATACACGTAGTAATACTTGGTCCCCCACATTAAATTCTCGAAAAAACCATTTTGCATCGGCGTAGCTTTTCTGCCTGTCCTGGGCTACCCGAATGCGACTCCTGATAATCTCAATACTAGAGGAGGTTTCCTGAATCACCTCTGTTCCGAGAAACTTGTTGTCCCCCACCTCTAACCAACAAGTGGGAGAACGACAAGGCCTGCCATACAATGCCTCAAATGGAGCCATGCCAATCGTGAACTGATAAGAGTTATTATAAGCAAACTCCACCAGTGGAAGATGTGGCTCCCAACCTCCCCCAAAATCAAGCACACACATGCGTAGCATATCCTCTAACATCTGATTGGTACGCTTTGTTTGTCCATCTTTCTGTGGGTGATAAGCTAAACTCAACCTCAACTCTGTACCTATGACCTCCTGAAAACTCTCCCAGAAATGCGACACGAAAATCTTGTCTCTATCTGACACAATATCCAGGGGCACCCCATGTAGCCTAACAATCTCAGAAATGAATAACTGAGCGTACTGTCCCGTGGTATAGTCTATCCGTACTGGCAAAAAATGAGCCACCTTGGTCAAACGATCCATAATCACCCAGATGGAGTCGTGGACCCATTGTGATGTAGGCAACCCAGTAATAAAATCCATGGAAATACTCTCCCACTTCCACGTGGGTATTTCTAACGGCTGAAGCAACCCCGACGGTTTCTGGTGGTCCACCTTTACCATCTGGAAAGTAGAACACTTGGACACGAACTCAACAATATCCTTCTTTATCCCACTCCACCAGTATTGCCGTCTCATATCCTGGTACATCTTATCTCCCCCGGGATGCACCGCAAATCGGGACCCGTGAGACTGGGTCATCATGGCATGACGTAAGTTTGCTCCTTCTGGGACCACCAATCTCCCATTAAACCTTAAACCTCCATCGGAACTAATTGAATAGGACTCAGCACCCTCGGCTAAAAGTCGTACAATTTTCTCCTGGAAAAATGAGTCTACTGTCTGTACCTGTATTACCCTCATAATAATCTAGGGTATCACTGTCATGATAGATATAAAGGAACGGGCTACCGAAACTTAGTGACCCAACTCTTTCCACTTTGCTTTCTAGACGTCCGCTACATCGTCTACCGGTCTACGGCTCAACGCATCAGCAACTGCATTGGCCTTCCCCGAATGGTACTGTATGTAGAACTGATAGTCTTTCTCAAACTCTAACCACCTGCGCTGACGCATATTCAGTTCTTGCTGAGTGAACAGGTACTGCAGTGACTTGTGGTCTGTGAACAAGAGAAATTTCTCCCCCAATAAATAGTGTCTCCATATCCTCAATGCAAAGACGACCGCTGCTAACTCTAGGTCGTGAGTTGGGTAATTCCTCTCGTGCGGCTTAAGCTTGCAGGAGGCAAAATCTATAGTCTTCTCTTCCTGCTGAAGTACTCCCCCGAGTCCCCGTAAGGAGGCGTCGGTGTAAACCAGATACTCCATGCTCGACTTAGGTAAAACAAGGGCTGGTGCCGAAGTCAGCTTGTCTTTCAGCTCATCGAAAGCCAATTGACAAGTATCGTCCCAAACATATGGTACCCCCTTGCGAGTTAGGTTCGTTAATGGACCCGCTATCTTGGAAAACCCTCGAATGAATCTCCTGTAGTACCCGGCTAACCCCAAGAAACTACGCACTTCCGTCGGTTTCGTGGGCTGTCCCCACTCCCTCACTGCTGACACTTTACTCAGGTCAACCGCTATCCCCAGTTAAGAAACATGTCCCAAGAATTTCACTTCTCGTAACCAGAATCCGCACTTCTCGTACTTATCATACATGTGATGATCTCGTAGAGTCTGAAGAACCTGCCTCAAGTGCTCAGCATGCTCTTCCTCAGTGTGTGAATATATCAGGATGTCATATATAAAGAGGATAATAAACTGATCCAAGAACTCTCTGAATAATCGGTTCATCAAGTCCATGAATACGGCTGGAGCATTTGTGAGTTCAAATTGCATCACCCTGAACTCATAGGACCCATATCTCCTCAAGAAAGTAGTCTTCAAAACATTAGCTGATGGTATCCTGACCTCAAATCTATCTTCGAAAAGAAAGTTTCTCCCCTCACCTGGTCGAACAGATCATCGATTAGAGGCAACAGATATTTGTTCCATATCGTGACCTTGTTCAGCTCCCGGTAGTCCACACATAGCCTCAATGAACCATCTCTCTTTTTCTCAAATAACACTGGAGCGCCCCAAGGTGAGGTACTCCTACGAATGAAGCCCTGACCTAATAACTTCTCTATCTAATCTCGTAACTCTTGCATTTTCGCCGGAGCCATACGGTATGGAGCGCGTGCTATCGGTCGAGTATCCGGTAACAAATCTATGACAAAATCTATCTCTCGACTGGGGGGTAGTCCTGGTATCTCCTGAAATACATAAGAATACTCATGAATGATTGGGATCGAGTCTTAGGGAGTCACGACCTCCTTAGAGGTATCCTCCTCTATGTAATACAAATGAGCGGCAAAGCCCCCCTCTGGGCGAGGCATCGCCACTACAAACATCTCCTGTCCCGGAATGACAAAGACAATACTCCCACCGAAATAATCTGTAATGGCTCTGTATGCTGCTAGCCAATCCATGCTAATAATAATGTCGTGCTCATGCATATCGAAGACTAACATGTCTGCTGGTAAGATTAAGATACCAATCTCTACTCCCACACCCCGGCGTATAAAGAAAATTAACGATCCATTTCCCAGTGGTGAGTCTACGCATGTCACAGTGCTCTCTGCTGTGGATAATAACCCTAATGACTTCGCAAAATGAGTAGTTATAAAATAGTGAGTCGACCTAGTATCAAATAAAACCCGACCCATAGTACCATGGATAGGAAACGTACCCTCAATCGCGGGTGGCGCCTGAGGAGCTGCTGCTTGGTGGACGTTATAGACACGTCCGTACTGTAATTACCCTGCTGCATTGGAGCTGCTGGAATGGTTGGTAGGGCTAGTGCTGGGAGGGCGGTTGGAAAATGTGGCCTCTGTGGCTCATTATGAGCACCCTGCTGCTGTGGGGCCCTATCTCCCTCTGGACAATCATGGCGCCTATGGCCATTTTTACCACACTCGAAGCATCGGCCCCTGAAATTTCTCCCCTCTGTCCCTGCTGATTACGGCCCTGCTGGCCATTACCACCCCACCATTGGCCCTGCTGGCGCTGTTGGCCCTGCTGTTGACCTTGCGGCTAACGATATTGGCCCTGCTGGCCCTGCTGATTAGACTAGCCCTGCCTAAATCCCCCAACTCCCTACCTGGAGTAACCTGATCGGAACCGCTTGGAAGGGTCCCCCTGATGGGAACTCTACTCATGCTGATGAGTCCCCCCCTGGGATGTCGGTGCTCCACTAATACCACTACCCCCTGTCCTACCCTGCTGGCTGGACTCTCCTGCTCGCTTGCTTCCCTGCAGATGGAAGCGGTGATCCTGGCAGTGTAACAAAGAAGCATTGAGTACGTCTGCCTAGGTACTCAGTGACAGATTGCCTATGAGGTGTTAACGGATCCTCCAAGCCAACCCGTCCACAAACAACAGTATCTTCCTCCCCTCAGTGGGTGCCTCATATGACACTATAGTGAAAAGTCTTGTGAACTCCTCTTCGTACTCAGCAACAGTCAAATTCTCCTGTTTCAAATTCAGTAACTTCCGCCTCATCTCAGTCTGTACGGCGGATGGAAAGTATTTGCTGTCGAACCGCTCCCAAAATGACTGAATAGTGATAGTATCCCTATTTTCCAAGGTGGTGGTGGATTCCCACCAATGTAAAGCGTCCCCCACTAGTTTGAAGGAAGCCAACAACTGTTTCTGCACGTCCGTGCACTCGTATATGATGCCTCTGGATATCTTTCTTCCATTGGCTGGCTACAATGATATCCGAACTACCCGCAAACTCTGGGGAATGCGCCTTCTGGAAGGCATCCATAACTCGCTCCCATGCAGAAGGAAGCTGTACCGGTACTGGAGCCACTGCGTGAACCTGGGGTGGAGCCTGCTACACTACCGCTAGCATGGCATTCACCGTTTGAGGAATGATAGCGGGTATCTCGGTTGCGTTCATCGTTCCCTGAGCCGGAGCTGCTGGCTGCTCGACTTGGGCACGCCTATCCTTGGGTGCGCGTCTCGGAGGCATCTGAAATATAATTTTTTTATTAGTCTACAGTTATTAACAAATCTCAAATAGCTAAAGACGTAATCGTAAAAGCAAGAATACAACAATCCTAAAAATAAGACTCTATAGTAAGAACGCTAAGCTGAAAGCGAAATAAGCTGTACAGATCCTAAAGGACACTAGAACCTGATGCTCTGATACCACCTGCGACACCCCGCCTAATTAAATACCGGGTGACAAGTCCTTTATTAAATTATAACCAATGTGAACGGTTGGTTCATTTTAGCATCACTATCGCAAAAATAACTTTTCAAATTAAACACCCTAAATAATTAAGCTAAGTGAAAAAACCATTTTCAAGACGTCAATTCCAAATTTAATATAAAACCAACATTTAAAACCTTTCATAATCCATAGTTTAAGAATCACACAACAACTAGACTAGAAAAGATAATCCAAGCAATTTAAGCATCCAACTAATTAATTCTAACTCTAAAACTTCAAGGAAAAACATCCTGACAGTAACAATCCCAAAGTATAAATACTGGAAATAAACGAATCACAATCTCTGATAAAACCAACTGAATAATGGAATAGGGCGACACATGCCCAACTGGATAAAATAAAACTAGAAGTGGGATCAATAATGAGGTCGTCTAAGTAAGAGGCCTGCAACTCCCACCTAAGTTCCAGCACGTTCCTTCCAAAGGATCCTATGCAAGACGTCCCTGTGGCTGGACACCTGTAATATATATATATATATATATATATATATACAAGAGAGAAGAGAAAATAGGAAACGGGTCAGAGCCCGATTGTAAAACAGTTTAAAATTTAGTTTAGAAAGTATTTAAAATGCTTACCGGCTAATGCAACAATCATATTAGTGTGCGACTCTCTTGAGAAATTCTCACCTTTCTTCTAATGTGCACAACTACCACACTACTACTCCCAATAGTTTAGCTTATCTTAAGTTACTCACAAGGTTTCACGCCGATAATTTCTAGTGTTAAGAAGATTAATTTTTAAAAGCAAAGTTCTCACGTAAACCTCATTTGATTATAAAGTTTCTCAGTATTGCCTCAAACTTTTCAAACACTTATATCCAAGTTGAAATAATTATTCATTACTTACCTACCTTTAGTCACAGTAGATAGTTCCCAAATTTCAAGTTTATATATATATTATATGAGTGATTAATATATATATATATATATATATATATATATATATATATATATATATATATATATATATTAATCACTCATATAATATATATATACTATCGGCACCCCACATAAAATTTATGGTGCTGACATACTCTGCTATCAGGTCCCCGTATCACTCGTACTAAGGGAAATACTAGTTCAGAATCACTCTCGTACTGTAGTAACACAAAACACATACAAATTGAGGCGAATCATAGTTCCAAGTCACTAAGAGGTGAGCACATACCCTCACGTCTCTTAGGACCGTCTGACTATCGATCCGATAGCCTGTACTAAGGATTTCTATGTTCTAGGGTACAAGTCAATATCCCCTATAATGGTCCCATCGAGATAAGACTGTCCCAGCGCGGTAACCTCAGTGATAGCAAGTAGCGCGGGCATGATTTTTACACGTATATAGTATATGCACAAACACAGTAATATATGTATACTGCCATTCCCATTTCAAATTTAGGTTCACCCACGACCTATACTTATGATATTTATTCTTATTTCACATTACTAGATTATCCCGCATAACGGTTCGTCTCTTATTCTTATTTATGGGATTATTTCAAACCTTATTCGTAACACTAGTGAAATCCTATCTCCCTAAGTGTAATTTCAGTAGGTACTCTTTTACTTTACGACATAACTTCCTTACGAGTCTCACCCTTTAGACACATGTTCCCATTATTCCTTAAGTGTAAAACACCTCCGTTAAATGTTAATCTCGTCTTACATTAAAGGTTCCATTTTTATAAAGTCCTACTCGTCTTCTTTATATCCCAAAATGTTCTAACAATAATGTCCAAGAATTTCTATTCATATAAGTTGGAACAACCTATTTAAAAAGGGGAATTTGAGTTTTCCAAGAGGGGTCGATCGATCGATGGCAGGTGCTCGATCAATCGATGCGTCGATCGATCGATCAAGCATGTATAGCGAAACTGCAGAATTTCCAGTTACGGGAATGCTATCCCAAAATCATTCAAATCATCATATTTGATTTCCAAACTTCCAACAAATCATGCCACAAGTGTTATATCCCCAAATAATGAATATTCTACGTAAGACATGCGAGTTTTCATCATTTATAACGAATTAAAATGGTTAAAATCCATAAAAATTTCAAGAACCCTAATAATTCTTTTAGCTTAGTTCTTCCCATTCTTTTCCCAGATTTTCTACTGCTAACTCAATGAATTTCGTGGTTCAACCTCTACATATGAATTAGATTTCCAGAACATGTCTTTTACCTATACATCATGCAAATTCGAGTCTCCAAAATATGTTTTCTTTCACAAAAACTAGTTCTAATCAATCTTAGGCTAGTATCATTGAAGCATTAACTAACATAGAGCAAGATAGATACTTGCCTGAAAATATTTGGCTCAAGTTTGTGGAAAAGATTGGTGTAGTTGTGATCCTCGTTGCGCGATCTAAAGTTTGGCGATGACGGCGGTGCAAACGGTGGAGTTTTTGGACTAGAACTCCTTGGAAAGCTTCTCCTCTTCCTCTCCAATGGCCGTCTTTAGTTCTTGGTTATGATAACCCTAGAAGACAATCCCTAACATCTGATAAATCCTTAGAAATTCGTGGGTTTCCATGCCCAAAAATACGAAATGTCTAAAACGCCCTCCCAGGATGTTAATTAGGCCTAGAAAGGCTCCGAGACCCAAACTAAACCCCCGGGTACATTATTTTGACTATCTCGACCCTTCCGGACACATTGACGTACTCAAAATGACCATACGGGTGACTTATAATTTATTCATTTTTAATAGTTCAAATTTAATCTCGACACGACACAGGCGCGTTCCGATAAATTTCCAAAATTATCAAATTAGATTCTTGTGATAATTTTACTAAATTCAATTACACCTATTACTTTACCCATAAAGTAATTTACAACAAAATTCCAATAATTACTAACTCTCATCACGCAAGTAAGTATTTAAATGATTTTTCGAATTAATATTAAATTAATATCTCTAATTAAATTTAATAAATCCCCAAACTTTAAAAGTCGTAAAAATACGGGGTATTACAGTTGTTATCCTTGTTGGTTGTTTGTATTCCTTTTCCTTTGTAACTCATGTTGGCATTCTATATCAAATAGTGCATTTTCCATGTTTGTTCGTTTTATTTCTTCACACTTTTAATTCGCTTTGAGTTAGATTTGAGTCCTTTTTGCTTGAGAAAAATGCAAAAGTCTTAGTTAGGGGGAGTCACAAGTGCGTCTTTCTAAAACTTCACAAATTTTCAAAATTGCCCAAAAATTTAAAAAAATAATTTTTTTTAAAAAATCTAAAAATATTTTCCTTCAAAATAAATAACAATCGAAATTTAAAAGCTTCAAAAAATGTCACAAATATTTTGTCTCAAGTTGTAAAAATCAAATGCACAAAGCCAAAATTGATCAAAGATGGAAATTGAAAGAAAATTGACGACTTAACGAATAAGTGTGGAGATTAACCAACCCGATGAGATTTCGATCCTATCTTTTTTTTTGAGTTTATAAATGAATCCTAATTAATGGTTATCTCAAAGTTCTTTTCAGCATGTTAAAAAGTCATTGATGATCTCTATTTTATTGCTTTGATCGGCTAAGGGAATAGTGTGTAATGTTGTTTTGAAAAATGACCTAAATACATCTCTAAACTAAATTAATCTCGAGACACTCATATGGTAAAATAATTCGCATTTGGATAATGAAGTAGGCCATCGTTTGTTACCCAAAAAGATTATCCATAAAAAGTCATGAAAAAAATTAACCTTTTTGCAACCCAAATTTGAGCCAAATAGTTTTTCCTTTCGTTTGACAACACGAAAAACCGGCATAAACCCGAAATTGTGAAAGTTGAAAATCCCAGAAATAAAGTCCGAAAAGTGCATAAAAAGGGGCAAGAAAAAAATAGAAAAATGTTCAACAAAAATAGCAAGAAAAGAAAAGTGTGAAAAGTAGAAAAAGAAGGAAAAATGAGCAAATGCCCGAAAAAGCACTAACGGACATCATTAGAAAAATTTCCAATTCCAAAATTTCCAACCATTTTCATGTTACCCAAATACACCTTAAACCCAAGAAAGTCCTAAACAAGTCCAAATTGCGAAGTTGGTTGCCACGTGGAGAGATAAAACACAAAAAGATAATAAAAGAGATTAAAGGTATGAATTAGCGATAATGTTCCTGTTTCCCCATAACCATAATCCGATGATGAGATCCAATTACCATAAAATCTCGTCTTTCTATTTGTGTGTGTGAACTTGGTCCCAATGCATTTACTCTTTATATCACGCACACCAAGAGAAATAGCCACACTTTCGAGAGATTCGTTTGTGAGAGAACTCCGTGAGCATTTGAAATCAAAGCGAATTTTTGGAAAGTAATGTCGTGATTAATCGGTGGAAATTGGCGGTTCGATTTTTGGATTCGCAACACACACTATGGCTTGAGACTGTTGAATATGAATTTACAAGTGGACAGTATTTGGGGAGTTTAAATTATACAATTTTTAAGTTTTTTGAATTTTCTTTGAGTCTAGAGAAATGAATTTTGTAGGTATATTCACAGCAAACCCTCACGAGACACAACTTGTCCTACTAGGGTCACCTAGAGGTTTAACGGCTTGTTGCATTCACTAAATGTAATCGCTCACCCGCGAAAGAGGTATACTATCCGATTTTAGAGTTGGATCATGTTTTTATTTTTTTACAATGCCCGGGACAATCAAAGTTCTATGTTAGGGGGGTTTGATTAGGCATAAATTCTTCTCAATTTCCCCCTTAATTTAGAGGCTTTTATTACCTTGGATAATGTAAAACGAGTTGATTTATCTCATATCATTGCTAATGGCTTCGTTTAACAAGTTTCCATAGCTTCGTGTATGTTTTATTGATTTTGCAGGTATTTAATATAGAAAAGAAAGAAAGAAAAAAGAAAAAGCAAGAGAGAAGAAAGAAGAAAAGTCAAAATGGCAAAAGCGTAATTTCCACAAGGAATCCGATCAAGGACCCAATATAAAAGTCGAAGATCTCGAGTCTACGAGTGCGTAGGAAGAAACGGTGTTCCAATCCGAGTTCCGGAGAAGAAATTATGAGGATGTGAGATAATCATGAGAATTTGAACCGATAATGAAGAGAAATTCTGAAGAATATCCGGATCGATCCGAGCCTCATAAAAAAATGATCGATCTGGACCCTCGAAGTTACTATAAAAGGATGCATCTGTCGGATCGATCCGGTCCTCATAAAAAAAGGATCGACCTAGCCCCCCCAAGTTCACTAAATAAAGGCATATCTATTGGGTCGATCTGGGTGAAATAAAAAAGGGATCGATCCGAAATGTCCTGATCGGATCGATCCGGGGTTCGATATTTGGAATTATCTTCTTCAAGCTAGAGTTTTGTATGGATCCAACTCTTGTATTTTTCGTAGTGTATTGAAGAGTGCAAGTGGCCCAATATGTGTGTTTCAAACAAACCAATTTTTCTTCAAAAAAGATCCAACTTTTAATTATGCACCAAACCAAGTTGTGAAAACCCAATTCTTACTTCAAACCAGTTTTATCTTGATTAATCCTAAACATGCCTCTAGTGATTAAAGCAAGTAAAGTAATGTAAAGAATACTCATAGCGCCGGATGTATGAGGAAAAAACCCAAAACGGGAAAACAACCTCGGACGGCCCAAGCCAGACAATCACTATGAATATAGTTTTACAAAGACAGACAAAGTCTCACTCAACGACTCGATCCCCACGAGTCTCGATGCTCTTATGACCTTCAACCACTCCTCTCACAGTGCCCATGCAGAAATTCCTTCTTCCACGATACCTGTCCACAACACACGCGTCCACGTATGTCTCGGTGTCCACTGAATGACTTTGATTCATCTAGATGTTGAACAAAAAGTCCTTCACTTTTCTTCACCGCAAAACCCTTTGATGTTCAATGTGTAGAACAAATAACTTTGGTGCAGCAAGATCACGTTGATACCAATTTGAGAATATGAAACAAATTTGAATTAAGTTGATACCAATTTGAGAAAGATACCAATTTGAAAAATAAAGCATGCTAGGTAATCATGAAAGAACCAGCTAATTATGATGAAGCAGTGACAAATCAGTAGCTAGTAATCCAAGGAATCACACAAAGAGTATACCAATCAAATCAAGTGTGATAAACGGACTCATATGCAAAAAAATTAATTTGGAACATAAAAGAACCTGCGTATAAACTAGTCAGTCCAGAAATGCTTCCCGCAGTACCAAATAAACATATCAAATTAAACAGAGGACTGCAAACCAATCAGAAGACATTTTTTATTCTGTCGTTCGAACGAGCCAGGGACATCGCTCAAACAAGATGAGGATGTCGCTCCAACGCAGTAAAGAAGTCGTTCACGTGAGAAGCAATGTCATTAGAACGACTTCGCGCGACCTGCCAAAATTTTCCAGTTTCCCAGAATTATTATAAAGTATTGCCCAGTGAAAGAATTTTCACAAAAAAATTCCAGGAAGGGCCTGACAGATGCAAAACAGTAAGCTTTTCGTACAAAATGCAAAAACTCATAAAAACTAAAAATGCGAGTTACATGCAAACATAGTACCGATGTGCTCAAACATGGATATGGAATGAATGGGCGTGAAACTACAACAAATGAGTCACAATTCCAACACATCGAAATGATCAAGAAGCTCTAATTGATAGCTATAAATAATCAAACTTTATTATAGCCATATGACAATTAAAGTGTGAGCTTAATGAACTAAACTTGAGTGTTTGAGAGTTTGAGAGTTGGTTTGTTAAGTTGTTTCATGTTGTAACCTCTTTGTTTTAAGATCTTGTTTTCAACTTAAACATTAAGTTTGGATCTGTGTTTCTTATTCATAGAAATCATAGATTTGAACAGTTTATGTTATATTTCACATAGATCTGCATTTATAGTTTCTAATCTTGAGAAATCTATTGTTGATTCTTTTTCTGTAAATGTTTTCATACTCAAAATCAGCAATAACATTTTCTGTTCCTAATTCTTTTGAAACAAGACCTTTGACCTAGTTGAAATTGCACTTGGTGGTTTTCAATCTCAAAAATATTTTCAAATCCCTGAGATTGATTAAGATCTTAATACGTCTTCTGAGCAAGATAGCCGTGGATTCTGGGTTAAACTTAAAGGTCAAATAAGGTTCAAAGTTTCCTAAGAAGAGAGAAACTGAAAATCAAAGCATATAGATCTGATTTATAATTTGCTAGGACTGTTTGTAAAAATTAGCGTGAGTGTGTGCATGCATGTGTTAGATCACCATCACATACACTTACACACTACAACACTGAATGTGTTGGTAATAAGATCTTGAAACAAGAGTTGACATAAAGACTGGAACAAAGTGAAGTTGCAAACTGGGAGAACAACATCAACAATCAGAACTGCAGAAAAGTTATAAGGACACTAGTGGGTACATTCCTAAACTTGTATAGGTCTGATTTGTGTGCATGTGTGTTATATAGTTTGTAACTGTTATATTTGTTTTAGTGGATTTTTCTTTTTACTCCGTAGAGGGAGTCATGGATGTTTCCTCAGTTGATTGAGGTTTTACCACGTTAAAAATATCTTGTCATTAATCTTTCTATATCTCCTCATCCCTTTCTGATTGGTGTGCTGATTTAAAACTATTAGTTTTGTTTTTCAAAACTTGTTAAAAAATCTTGAATAGATCTTGTGCATTTTTTAAATACATCTTGTGATTAAAGTGATTTGATTTCTAGAAAAGTGTTTCTTCAAAAAATAGTTCGGAGTTACTTAAATAATTTAATCTTGTATTAAACGACTTTAGTAACAGTTTTTTTCAACAACTTAGAAGATTTCACGTGGGAACCCTACGAGCTGCCCGGGATTGATCCCGGGGTGTTTTGTCATCGGTTGCACGTTGACCCAGCCTTCAAACCATTTATGCAAAAAGAACGACGAACTTCACCCGAGAAGGCCAAGGCTGTGGAGAGAGAAGTGGAGAAGTTGTTGGCTGTAGGATCCATACAAGAAGTTCAATTCCCTAAATGGTTGTCTAACCTAGTAGTGGTTCCAAAGAGCAATGGGAAATGGAGAGTTTGTATTGACTTCACTGATCTTAACAGGTCGTTCCCTAAGGACAATTTCCCTATCTCGAAGATCAACCAGTTGGTGGATGCCACAGTAGGTCATGAAAGAACGAGTTTCCTGGACGCATACTCCGGGTACCACCAGATTCCTCTGTACGTACCAGATCAAGACAAGATAGCGCTCATCACCACCGTCAGATTATATTGTTACAAAGTTATTCCATTTGTGCTAAAAAAATACAGGGGCAACCTACCAGCAGCTGGCCACCAAAATGTTTAAAGACCAAATGAGAGATACCATGGAGGTCTACATCTATGATATGCTCGTTAAGAGAAGAAATAAAGAAGACCACCTCTCAGACCTATAAAGGACCTTTGAAGTCCTCAGGAAATACCGAATGAAGCTCAACGTAAGTAAGTGTTCCTTCGGTGTCCATTCAGGAAAATTTCTCGAGTACTTGGTTAGCTAGAGAGGCATTAAAGCCAACCCGGACCATATTGACGCAATCAATAGGGTGCACCACCACCCCCCGCACGATAAGAGACGTACAGAAGCTCATGGTCATGCTCGCCGCTTTGAATCGGTTCATCTCGAAGTTATCCGAAAAGTGCCACTCGTTCTTCCTGCTATTGAAGAAAAGCAAAACTGTGGAGTGGAACAAAGATTGCTCGAAAGCATTAGAGGAGCTCAAATCTTATCTTAGCACACCACCCTTGCTCATAATACCTCAAGAGAACGATTCCTTGTATATATACCTTGCATTTTCCAGCCACACCATCAATTCTGCACCCGTATGCGAAAGAACGGGAACCCAGAACCCAGTCTACTACGTGAGAAGGACCCTATTGGACGCCGAACAACGATAACTACCACTGGAAAAGCTCACCTTTGCACTAGTGGTAGCCTCGAGGAAATTGAAGCACTACTTCGAAGCTCACTCTATCACCGTCCTTACATCTCACCCCCTTAAAGCAGTCCTGCGAAAAGCAGATCTATCCGACAGACTATCCAACTGGTCAGTCGAGCTCGGGAGATTTGACATTTAATTTCATCCAAGGAATACAATCAAGGGACAGGTCCTCGCCGACTTCATCATAGAATTCATAGGAGAACATCCTCATAATCATCTTCAACCCGTTGGTCAGAAGAAAGATCACTCGGTGCAAGGTGTTTGGCGACTGTTCATTGACGGAGCCTCCAACTCCAAAAGGGAAGGAATGGTCATTGTGCTGGTCACCCCAGAAGATACAATCCTCGAGAAATAAATCAGACTTGGATTTGAAGCCTACAATAATGAAGTAGAGTACGAAGCATTGATGCAGGCCTACAGAAGGCATAGGCATTGGGTGTAAAACAACTTCAGGTGTTCAGTGACTCAAAGATGGTCTCCAATTAGATAAGTGGAGATTTCAACGCAAGGGATGAGAGAATGGCGGCCTACCTCACCACAGTGAAAAAGTTAATGTCTAACTTCGAACAAGTCAGCATCCAACAGTTTCCTAGAGGACAAAAGAGTCATGCTGATGCTCTAGCAGCCTTAAGCTCAGCAATCAATTCTGACTTGAAGAGGTCAATTCCGATCGACTTCCTCGCCCAGTCGAGCATTAACCAGAGCAATGAGCAGCAAGATACAGGTCATGTTCTCCAGATTGAACCAAACCCAGTTGGATGGACCCCCTGGGGGATTATTTGAAGGATGGTTCCCTACCAGACGATAAAAAGTATGCACAACCGATAAGAGTCAAAGCTGTTCACTTTCACTTATCTCCTGAAGGCAAATTGTATAAGAGGTCTTTCACTGGACCTTACCTCCAATGCGTTCACTCAAAGGACGTTGAGAAAGTTCTACACGAGCTCCGTGGGGGAATCTGTGGAAGTCATATTGGGGGCAGGTCGCTAGCCTTCTGAGCAATGAAGGAAGGATACTAGTGGCCGTACATACAAAAGGATTCTGGGATATATGTTCGCAAGTGCGAAAAATGTCAACTACATGCTCCTATGGTTCACCAGCCTGCCACCGACCTAAGATCACTTACTAGCCCCTGGCTTTTCGCTCAATGGGGAATGGACATCGTGGGCCCTCTCCCTACCGCTACCAGTAATCGCAAGTATTTTTTGGTCGCGACAGACTACTTCACCAAATGGATAGAGGCAGATCCACTGGAAAACATCAGAGACCCAGATATGATAAGGTTCGTATGGAAGAACATTATCACTCACTTCAGGATCTTCAAGACCATCATCACTGACAACGGAACCCAGTTCGAGAGTGGCCTCTTCCAGGGTTTCTTTAATGACCACGGAATTAGGCACCATTTCATCTCGGTTGTATACCCCTATAGCAACGAAAAAGGTGAAGCTTCCAATAAAACAGTGATTGATGGATTGAAGAAGCGTTTGGAGCAAGCCAAGGGAGCATGGGTGAGTGAGCTACCACATATCTTATGGGCTTATCGCACTACCCCATGGCGAGCAATCGGGGAAACCCCATTCACACTAACATATGGTATTGAGGCAATCATCCCCTAGAATTTGGCCTCCCCACCATGAGGTCCACCCTGGTCGACCAAGGTCAGAACAATGCAGCATTACTCGTTGAACTTGACATAGCTGGCAAACGCAGAGAGCTGGCTCTAGTAAAACTAGAAGGCTATCAGCAACAGCTAGCGAAGCACTATAACAAGAAGGTCAATCCAAGGGCATTCCAAGTTGGGGAATACATCCTAAGGAAAGTTCTTAGCAGCGCAGTAAAACCATCGGATGGCAAACTATGACCAAACTGGGAGGGATGATTCAAGGTGATAAGGGATAACCTGCAAGGAGCCTATCACTTAGAAACTCTGGAGGGCAGGGAGATACCTTGAGCTTAGAATGCAACCAATTTAAAGAAATTCTACTTCTAGTTTTCTGTTTTGATCTTTTATTACAATGTTGAAATTTGCAATTCTTTACTAATTAATAAAAGATTATTTGGCAATAGCATTCCATGAAGTGTTGATTTCTTTTCAGAAACTTTATAACTTATGCACCCTTTCTAAGTGACAGTTTCTCCTCTTGACACATATAAGCAGGGTATTACCCTCCTCAGGTTCTCGTCATTTAACATGAGCAACCTATTAGCATTGCCCCTGGAAATATATAAAGCCCTACAGGGGACCCTTAAGCAGCTCGACTAACTCAAAATTGGTCGCCAAATGCCGTTTGGCTAAAAAACCCCTGCTCGGATGGAACATCTAACACCAGGTGTGTCCTCGCTATTGCCACACTTAGGCCTAAGGGAGTGTGATGACACGACCTAAAAGGTAAAGTAGGGAAGAATGGTATGTTATAAGAATACTGGACTGGTAGGATACTCACGCAATACAACTCTAGTCGGCTAAGAAAATCCCAAGATAATCAAAATAACAAATCAATGAAGTGGACAATATTCAACACATGTTTAGTCAGCAAATCGCCCAAAAAATAATTATTTTATTACTTCACTGCATTTATAAAGAGTTACATTGGATGAATTAAGTAGATCCTAATGAGGATTAGGCCTTCGAGCAAGGTAATCAGCTACTTGCGCCCTTCGGCTGTCCTTTGGGTGAGGAGCTAACTCCAACTCGACTTCATTTGCATCTGGCTCCAGTAGCTGCCCGGGGATAGCGTCTATGGGGACCCACTGGTCGTCCCTCCTGAAAGGGTTAGGCATCAGAATCGAAAGGGAGATCTCATGGAGATACCAGAGTACTAAGCTCCTAGGGACCTTCATCTCCCTGAGAGCATTCAACCATCCCCTAATAAAGGATAGCTCTTCAACTTCTGCCAACCTCCTCGGAGCATCTGTCCAAACCTGATCATAACCATCAACCCACATTCGGCAAGGACATTTCTTGAACAGATGCCTCAGCAGTGTAACATCTCTTTGGAGCCCAGAAGCTATCATGTATGCTCGACGAATATCTCCTCGAAGCTCGTCGATCTCCTTAGCTGAGCCCCTATCATCTGTACCAGCTTGCGGACTAGCCGATAAAAAGGAACCCCACAAAACTTAAGGGAAATGCTCGGCGCATGATCTCTAAGTCACGACACCTCCCTCCTTAGAGCTTCATTCTCTTATTGAAGAACTTCTCCAACTTTATTGATCTCAGAGGCATCCAAAAGTTTATCTCTCAGGGCTTTCACTTCCTCTTGAACGGAAGCACCAACCTCTTCCATCTCCTGAAGTCTATCCTTCTGTTTGGCAACAAGCTCCGACTGGTCTTTAAAGCTCTGGTTCCTCAGCCTAAGGGACTTACAAATCCTTACAAAGGCTTGGCGAACTTGGTTACTAGCATTAGGACCAAGAATCCTTCCTAGTTGAGAAGAAGCAGGTATATACTCATCGACATCAATCAGCTACAGACCATGTAAGCATTAAAGAATGAAATCGGTACGCAGAAGGGAACAAAATTTCATTTCGTTAAAAAAGTATTCATAGTACATCATCAAAAGGAAAGAACAAACAAAGTGAAAAATATAAAGAGTTCCCTAGAGCAGGCTAGTTGGCAACCTCAGTTTGCTCCGAGGTCGTTGGTTATTTTCGCTTATCCGCATCGGCAGGAACACCTTCCTCAGATGGATCGATTACTGTCTCTTGGTCAAAAGGAGCACCAGCATAGACGATCTGGGAAACAGGAACACCTTCGTCGATGACAGGAGCAGGTGCCTCATCCAGAATAGGCTTAGGGCTAGGATAATGCTCATCAAAGAGTGGGGAGTTGATATCCACCTCGGCAGCCAAGAGAGCCTTATTCCAACCCTTCTTGAAGTTCAGACGGCTGATATAGCCAATCTGAACATCACCATCCTCATACATAGCGGCCCATCCGGTATTTTACGAGCTTTCCTGAAGGGTGGTAGCCTCGGATTCCACCTTCTTCACCTTTTCCATGAGCACCTTGTTCTCCTCCACCACGGCCAACTTGCTCGTGCAGACCAAGTTATAGGACTGCCTCAACTCCTCAATCTCCTTAGTCGTCACCTCCTTTTCTTGATTGGCTTCAGATAGAGCAATGTCGGAAGACTTTTGGTTAGCATTGGCAGTCTTCAAACTGGCCTCCAGCTCAGCATTTTTGCTTTCCAGCTCGGTGTTCCTCCTCACCAGCTCATCGCGGCTACGGTAGAGGACTGTGAAATCGATGACAAACTGCAGAAAAGAGAAATGTTAGTAAGAGAAGTGTTGAACATAGTATTGCGATAATAGAGAAGAAAAATCAGACTTACCAAGGCTAGCCTCTGACTCGCCTTTAGAGCTAATTGGTCAGTCCTCATCGCCTTCTGACGCTCAGTCGACAAAATCGCTCTTTCGAGCAGTGCAGGAGCCAACTGAGTAGACAGGGCAACAGAAGCCCCCTCAGGCAAAGAAAACACGGGTACTAAAGCTTGCCCCACCTTTGTCCTCATCTCCTCTTTTCTTCCTCTCTCTCTTTCCTCTCCCTTTACACTCTCTTCTTGTCCTCCACCTTCTTCTTCTCCTCTACCTTCTTCTTCTCCTCTTACTTATTCTTCTCCCTATCTCTCACCAGATCCTCCTCTTTCTTCTTCTTCTTCTCCTGCTCATGGGAAGCAAACTGAGAACCAGTGGCAACATCCCTACTGCCAGACTTCTGTTTCTTCAATCGGTGAGAGAGAAGCACATTATCATCATCATCTCGAATCAAATTCTTCCTGGAAGGAGTCATGTATTCTTCGCTGGAACTTCTTGGGTCCCCTAAAGACTCTTGAACTTCTGAACCCTCTTCCGAGCTGGAAGATTCTTCACTACCAGAGCTCTCCTCACCGGAATTGTCTTCAGCACTGTCCCTGTTAGCACCCTCGCTCTCCTTACCAGAGCTATTTTCTTCCTTGACCAGTTAGATAGGGTTAGAGGCAACTTCTTCGGTGATGTCTAGATCAGGAATTCTATACATAGGACTCGCAATGAAACTGGACCCAACGTTCTTATACTCCAGAAGGAACGCCGCTGATCGAGGATGCTCACCGTCAGCAAGGAGTTCCCTAATTTTCCAGGCTTTAACCATCTCGGCAGCTCGAATCTCGCTAAGAGCAGGCTCCGAGTTCTTTATCTTCATTGAAAAAGAAAGAGAGAAAGATATGAGAAAAACCATACATAAACAGAGGATCAATAAGGAGAAAAGAACTGAGCCTACCTATGTATTCCTCCCCATAAAAAGAAATCACAAATCTCCCAAACCTCGACCCTTCAGTATGGGGAGGGAACTGCCAATTTCTAGCAATAAAACCCTCATGCCAGCAGTCCTTATGGGAATCAGGTAGGTTTACTACTAATACCCTATCAGGACTCCTGGCCTTGAGGTACAGAAGACCAGAGCTTATTCAAGAAAAAGAATAACAGAAGCAGATTTTAGCAAGCCCTAGATTGGTATCGTAGAGCTAATTTATTCTATGCACACCATTGATAATTTTCCAGACATTGGGCGAGCACTGTGCGGGAACTATATTGAAGCAACCAAAAAAGTGCAAAAACAAATTATTTGGGGGAAAAGTAAGACCCCCTGGGATAATAAGAGAACATGAATCCAGTGACCATCCTCAACTTATCTGATATTACGAGGGGCAGGGGCACATTAAATGTCCACCCAGTTTGGAATGTTATAGTATTTCCTAAATTCAGTTATCGATCTATTGCCTATTTTCGACATCGGAAAAGAAAAACCCTAGTAGCGAATATGAAGAAATTCCAACAGAAAATATAAAAAGAAGAAGTAAGAAGAACTTATGATGTAAGAGTCAGCTTTAGACAAGGCAAAGTCACAAGCAGGGATGACGAGAAGATGTGAAAAAAGCTTGAAAATGGAAGACGAGACTTGAGAGTACAAAGAGCTATAGTGAAAGCTTGGATAAATTAAGAGGATACGAAGAGATATGAAAACAAGGATTCAAGGAATGACCTTTCTAAAATGATTTAAACCTTTCTAATCATGATGCACTAGAAACGAGGCAATCTGCCACCTAAGTCAGTTCGGGAAAGGGCGCTTCAGTTCAAAAGTGTGGCACAAATCACGAAAATTCCATTAAGACTAATCATTTAAAATTACTGAGCCCAAAATTTTTAGGGGCAATTGTGGGTACCTCGATTTGTCACTTTGGCCCAGACAAGAAGCCCAATCAAACACGACCCAAAGTCTAAAGGCCCCGCACCTCAACCAATTCAGTTTTGACCCAGTCATTTCCTAAAATCTCTCTTTAGATATATTCTAGGGATTGTGGGCTAACGTGGGGGAGTCCCACTCCTCCACTCTCCTAAATAACATGTATATAACAAACCCTCCTCCCGGGGAAAAGGGCATGCATTATTTTCTGAAAAACACTCCCCGGAGTAAAGAGAAATAATATACATAGAGCACCATCATGGACGTAAGCCTTCTTGCCGAACCACTTACATCATGTGTTGTGTGTGATTGTCATTCTTTTCGATTGTTTATTTATTCTGGTGATTGATTTTATTTGTTATTTTGTTCTGAATTTATTTGTCACCACATCAGGACAATGTAATAATCAAAAGCAATCCTAACTAAAATTGAATACTGGAATAAATCAGGAGTAAAAATATCTCTGAACTAGATACAACTAAAAATGGGCGACACATGCCCTATCTAATGATGACTAAATAGAAGACTGAGAAGGCAAGGATGAAGTCGTCTACTGCAAGGACCTGCAACTCCCACACTAGCTGCAACACATCAACAATCCAAGGATCTAAGCTTAACGCCCCGGTAGCTGGGCACCTGTAATACATATATATATATATACAGGAGAAGGAAGAGATGACAGGAAACGGGTCAGAGCCCGAGTGTTAAATAACTTTAAAAATAGTGTAGCAAGTATTTAAAATTACGCGTTGATATTACATGCATGTTAGTACCTCGACACTCACTTGGAAATTCTCACCCCTCAAATAGTGTGCTCGTGTAACGTACTAATGAACTAATCTAGATAAAACTAACCCAATTCACCAGTCCAACCCAATACACTAGTCTAACCTAATTTCCCCTCACCAAATTCTGTTTCAAGTAATCGAATGATTATAATATATATCAGATAGCCTTTTCTTATGAAAGTATTAAGCCAGTTATATTCATCACATTACAGACTTAAGTTCGTAGCCACTTGAATTCATTGGATATTAATTATTCTATTCTTATCAACTTACAAGCACAGTAGATTAATCACAGGTAGATATATTTATCACTCATAATATATATACTAATAGGGCACCCCACATAAATTTATGGTGCTGGCATACTCTGCTATCAAGTCCCCGTATCTCTCGTACAAAGGAAAATAGTAGTTCGTAATCACTCTCGAACTGTATTAACACAAGACACACATATTGGAGGCAAAGTATAGTTTCAAGTCAATAAGAGTTCATCACACACCCTCACGTCTCTTAGGACCGTCTGAATATCATTCTCGGATAGCCCGTACCAAGGATCTTATGTTCTAGGGTACGAGTCAATATCCCCCATAAAGGTCACATCAAAATAAGACTGTCCTTGTACGGAAACCTCCATGATAACAAGTAGCGCGGGTATGATTAAACCCAAATATTCAAACAATATATATATATATATATATATATATATATATATATATATATATATATATTTACACTATTAATCTAGGTACGCCCACGACCCATAACATATTCTAGCCATGCGTACCATATAACGCTCGAGTTCTACGTATAAGTAAATCACTATTTTATTATCTTAATTATTGCAAATCCTTAAGTACTTCTCGACTCTCGAAGTGTATCCTCTCGATATACATAAAATCAGTGGGTTAACCCTCCCTAATCTACTGGTCTAAGTCTTTCTTAATTATCACAAGACCTACTATAACGTACGCACGAATTCCCATTAAATTTATATTCCCAAAACCCCATGGTTAAATCTCTTTCAAACTCGTCTTACCCGGACCCTACTTATACCCTACTGGTCCTTCTCATGTCCTATTAAGATATTTAAATTATGTCTAAAGGTTCTTACGCATTGGGATTGGATTAACATAAAAAGGGGAAGAAGTTTCAGTTTCAAAGAGGGGTCGATCGATCGATAAAAGGGTCGATCGATCGACACAGTCGATTGATCAACATTCTTGAGTCGATCGATCGATCAAGCAGGTGTTGGCCCAGTTTCTGCAATTATAGCCTACTAGTTTCATCCAATCTAAATCCTCAAACCTCCATTAACATGTCCCAAACTCCCAACCAAACCTCACGAATGTTATATAAACCAATATAGAAGATTTCTAAAGTAAAATATTCGCAATTTCACCAAGAATCGTCATAAAAGGGGATTAATTCAAGAAGGTAACATTTAACCCTAGTTCATCAAATTTTATCAAGAATTTATTTAAATTTCCAGATTTCTATCTCTACTGGGCATCAATTTCATGGATACTATATTACATATGATAGATATCCATCCTAACATGGTTTTTACTCCAAATTTGCAATAAAAACCTCCTAAGTAACATTTTATTTTCAAGAAAACATGAGAGAATAAATTCTTACACTAGCATGGATGTGTTATCAACTAAAGGACAACAAGTTAGATACTTTCCTTAGATATGAAAGTATGAATCGTTGATGATGATGGGTATGGTTTCGTTCCTCGTTCCCTGATCTACGCATTGGTGGTGGAATTAGTGAGGATGGTGTTGGCTAGGTGGTTCTCTCCCTTGGAAGCCTTCCATCCTCTCTCTTCCTTAGCCTCTCTGCAACTCCTAACCCTCGAGGAATATCTCTTCCCATAGATATAAACTCTCTATTTTTGTTATTAAATAAGGCCAAAAGTGGAAAATTACCAAAATGCCCTCCCGGGTTACCGATTGGACCTAAAAACATCCCAAGATCCAAACTAAACCCCCGGGTACACTTTTATGACTATCTCGACCCTTTCGGACACATTGGCCCACTCTAAATAACCATACGAGCGACTTATAATTAATTCACTTTTATTCCATTAATTTAGTCCCGACACGACACATGCGCATCCCGACTTAATTTCTATAATTGTAGTATTATTCACTCGCGATAATTTTAATAAATTCAATCTCATATATTACTTTACTCATCTAGTAATATTCAACATAATTCTTACCAATTGATGATGCTGGAAATAGCACCACCCGTCAAGGTGTTTGTAAGCTCAAACCAGTGATAACAATCGCAGCAGAAGAGTATACTAAATATAAGAGATTGAGATGACGAGAAAAGGATGAACACCAATATGTAAGTGGTTCAACCAATTAGGCCTACGTCCACTGTGCAAGTGAGTAAGTAATGTCACTAAAATAAGGTACTAACGGCCATGGATACAATCTCTCAAGCTTTCTCTCTCTTCTGTGTAAATTGACAGAGTTTCAGCTAGGGTTGTAATTCTCGATCCTTTACAATGTTGAGGATGACCTCAATATATAATGCTTGGGGGGTGTAATGTACCCCCCAAGAATGCAATGTGCATGTGCATGGAGATCCAGCCAGTGCAAGGATGACACCTAGCTGATCTCAACTAAGTCATGATGACCTCAATATTCCCTCACGTGGAGGGAATGATTCAGTTATAACGGATCTATCCACGAGTTCCAAGCCATACATGTGCGCGTAGATGCTCGACTATCTTTACTTGGTACCAACCTCGACCTAGATGAGTACGAGGTTGGTGAAGTACGACTCCTACCTTGGGTGGGGATTATATGATGACCTTAGCTGGGGTGCCAGCCAAGGTTAAATGTCTGGAACGTCGGCCAGGGCCGATGTTGTCTTGATGATCAGGGCCGATGTTGTCTTCACATTTGATGTTGAGCTTGCAAGGCCTTTTTGATCTTAGGTAGCTTGTAATGTCGACTGTGGCTGATGTTGATGGTGACGCTGATGGATAACCCGTGTCCATACCTACCTCAGCTGATGCTCGATCATAGTGGTACTTGCAACGTCGGTTATGGACTACCTGATGGATAACTGACCCTATGAATCATGTAGACCTCGGCTGATACCCAATCATGATGGTACTTGCAACGTTGGATGTGGACGACTTGGTGAAGGATAACATTACTGATAGGTGATCCTGAGCTATTATTATTATCTCAAGCATCATTTAGGCCGAGGTTGATGTCTCTGAACTGGCAGGTACACTTTGGGCATATTAATCACCCCCTAGCCCTTAGTTACTTATGTAAGTAGGTGACTAAGGGGTATGTATGTCCAAGGCTATATTACCTTATGTACTAATATCTCCTTGAGAGGTGGCCACTTCTGAAGTGGGTAGCGTGCATGATAGTGTAATGATGATGATTGCCTTTTGGGATCCCAAGTCAGTGATGGGCCTTGGGACATGTACAATCAGATTTGAGGGTTAAGAGCCCTTTCATTTCTCTTTTTTCTTCACTTCTCTCATTTTTCCCGCCTAAACTTTATGTGTTTTCTCTCTCTTCCCGAGCTTGATCGAGGTTGTGTCTTGTGGATTTCTCTTGTCAATCCTTTCATTCTTCACCTCGTATTTCATCAGGTATTGCTTATTACCTTTCCTTCGCCATTTTTCAGCCTTATTTTTCCATTTCTTGTATTTTTTGGTGATAGTTTGAGTTTTCCAGTGGTTCTTTAAGTTTTCTGGTGGATCTTTGAGTTTTCCAGTGGCTCTTATTCTTGACTGTTCTTGGTTTAAATTTGATCAAAAACCAAGTTTTGATCCTTAGTTTAAGTTATCCTCGACTATTTATTTATGGTTTAGAGTCCAAGTGTAAGGTCACCTTATTTATGCTCAGACCTCTTTATAAACCCATAGAAGATTTCCCCTCTCTCAGAGAGAAGACCTTTGCAAAAATTAGGCAGATAAAACTAGCCTAAGAGGAAGCTCATAGGGCTGAGGCCTTCTCTCTCAGACCTATCTTCCCTCCACCTCTGAAGGTGATATATCCTGAGCCAGTCAAGCCTACTGAGCCAGCAGAGGATCCAATAGACCCCACTCCCGTCTGAGTCTGAGTCGTCTACCTCAGACCCTATGTCCACTGATTCTTTTCAAGAGGCCATAAACTTCTCGATTAGGCAAGATCGGGTCCCTGATCAGGTCGAGTCCCAAAGTCATGCTTCGTCCCACAACGATGCTAGTACTTCATGGACTTCTTCTGATGTTGAGGTTGTGGGGCTGAGCATGGCTATTCTACCACCCATTAATGCTATTCCCCTGTCGGCTGCCACAGGGGATGAGTTCGCTCAGAGGTTCTCTGGAGGTGTTCCCACCCCTGTTCAGGCCGACATTGCCAGGTATGAGGATGATGGTCATGAGAGTGACGTTCATACCTTAAAGGCTGCCGAGATAGAGAGTACTGTTACTGAGTACAACCTCTTAGCCTTTAGGCAACTCTATTCCATAGGTCCCTCCATCGTACTTAGGAGACCTCTGAGAGGTGCGAGAGCCTTTGGTGGTCGAGATAGGGAAATTTGTGTGTGCGAGCAGATGTTTAAGCTGGGATTCCATCTCCCCATCCATCCTTCTATCAGAGCCATACTTTCCCACATCAACCTGGCCCCTTAATAATTATCCCCCAATGCTTGGAGGGTGATGATTGGTGCTATTGTCCTTTGGAGGACAGTCCATCACTCAGACCTTCCAGTTAGGGTCTTTATAGGATGTTATGTCCCATCCTCTGCTAAAAACCACCCCAGATATTACTACTTCCTTGCTAGGAAGTCTGACAAGAAGATGATGTTGGTTACCTAGACTTCACATCACAATTGGAAACTATGGTATTTATTTGCCTCAAGGGCGTGGGAATTTGGTCCTTGTGCCAATTCTTCATCTCTGGATCCGAGGACACCTCTGGGGTGGGGGAAGGTATCACTTGGTGACCCTAGGCTTATCCAGGATGACTCACAAAAGGTGAAGGGTCTTCAGGATCAGAGGGAGCACGGTTGGCTGGTAAAATACGAGCATATGATGATCCCCTATTACCTCTCTGAGACTGGCTTGGGGGGAGTCCTCTAACCGAGATTCGTAAGTCTTATTTTCCATAAGTTTTACCTCTGCCTTTTTGATATCTCTGATTTACTGACTCAAGTACATTTTTTGTAGAATGCCCAAAAGGCATCTCGAACGATTTTTAGGAGATGTCAGCCCCCATTCTCGTTAAACTGATGAAGAAGGAAGGGCGTAATGAGCCCCTCTTCCATCCAAGCAGAACGTCAGTACATCCAAGGCCGGCGCTACAAAAAAGAGCAAACCCACCGTTGATGGCTCAGAGGATCAGAGGCCGAGCAAAACTCAAAAGGGGGATCGTGCCATCCCAATCTCCTATAATGATGCACTGGCTGCTCGTCTGGAGCAGCTGAAGATCAGTGACAGCTTAATAGGTCATGGTCTGAAGGAAATGGATGCCATCGGCTCTGCGATGACCGATGCAGATAAGCATTTTTTACATTCTATAGATACCCCTCTACTGGCCGAGTTTTGCCTTCACAGGTTTATCTAGGTTAAAACCCTTGCTTTAAGTGTAACCTCAGCTTTAAATGGATTAAGACTTGAACTCATACATCTGACTTTATTTTAGAAGGTATTATGTCTAAGCACCAATTCGTTGACTAGACCCTGAGGAAGTTTCCCTTTATTGAGAAAGGAAAGGAGGCCCAAAAGGTGGAAGCCTCTTTAAATGCCGAGGTTGAACATTTGAAGATAGCCTTGGCTGAGTCTGAGAATAAGGTGAAGCAGAAGGATAGGGACATGGCCAAGCTTAAGAAGGACCACACCTCTTCTTTACAGGCCAAAAATGACGTCCTTCAAGAAAAGGTTGATGCTGCTGTTAAGGCTGCCCTTGAGGATGCCTCTGAGAAGATATTGGCTGACTACAAAGTCTCTGACCAGCTTATAAGCTTTGGATTTGAATATCTCGAAAGAGGTATTAAGGCAACTGGGACGTGGTCAACTTCAAAGGAGAAAGAATCAGAGAGCTTATCTGCCTTAGACTTTATTGGTCTAGGCTTTAGTGATCCTCATTTTGCTCAGGCCTTGCAAGAGTTTGAGGAGGAAGACGTTTCTCCTACAGAGACTTCACCATTGGAAGCTACAGAGACTGGGGATATTAACCCTCGAGATGAAGGAGCCTAGGTTACCAACGTCGGCCAAGAGGACCCCATTGTAGCTGCAGACCCTTGAACCTTGACTTGTGAAACTTTTAACTTGTAATTATTTGCTTATCTCAATGCTTTGTAAACTTTAATAACATATTTTGAGGCATATCTGACTTGTAATTCTGACTACATGTTATACTATCTCCTTCAGATGATTTTCCTTCTTTTGATGAATGCTTTCTTGAATGTTGTCTTGCAAATCATACTTCCCATAAAATGATGTTTAAGGTCTGAGATCATCAAACTATGATGTTTCACCTCATAATTTCACCAAATTAACAATGTTTAAGGCCCAAGGTCCTCAAATTATGATGTTTACCCTCACAAATTTCACCAAATTAATGATGTTTAAGGTCTGAGGTCATCATACTATGATATTACCCTCATAAATTTCACCAAATTAATGGTGTTTAAGGTCTGAGGTCATCATACTATGATGTTACCCTCATAAATTTCACCAAATTAATGATGTTTGAGGTCATCAAATTATGATGTTTCACCTCATAATTTTCACCAAATTAATGATGTTTAAAGTCTGAGGTCATCAAATTATTATGTTTACCCTCATAAATTTCACCAAATTAATGATGTTTAAGGTCTCAGGTCATCATACTATGATATTTACCCTCATAAATTTCACCAAATTAATGATGTTTAAAGTCTGAGGTCATCATACTATGATGTTACCCTCACAAATTTCACTAAATTAATGATGTTTAAGGTCTGAGGTCATCAAATTATGATGTTACCCTCATAAATTTCACCAAATTAATGATATTTAAGGTCTGAGGTCATCAAATTATGATGTTACCACCCTCATAAATTTCACCAAATTAATGATGTTTAAGGTCTGAGGTCATTAAATTATGATGTTTACCCTCATAAATTTCACCAAATTAATGATGTTTAAGGTCTGAGGTCACCAAATAATAATGTTTCACCTCATAAATTTCACAAAATTAATGATGTTTAAGGTCTGTGGTCATCAAATAATGATGTTTACCCTCATAAATTTCACCAAATTAATGATGTTTAATGTCTGATGTCACCAAATAATGATGTTTACCCTCATAAATTTCACCAAATTAATGATGTTTAAGGTCTGAGGTCACCAAATAATGATGCTTCACCTCATAATTTTTATCAAATTAATGATGTTTAAGGTCTGAGGTCATCAAATTATGATGTTACCCCATAAATTTCACCAAATTAATGATGTTTAAGGTCCGAGGTCATCATACTATGATGTTACCCCCATAATTTTCATCAAACTAATTATGTTTAAGGTCTGAGGTCATCATACTATGATGTTACCCTCATAATTTTCACCAAATTAATGATGTTTAAGGTTTGAGGTCATCAAATTATGATGTACCCTCATGAATTTCACCGAATTAATGATGTTTAAGGTTTGAGGTCATCAGATTATGATGTTACCCTCATGAATTTTACCAAATTAATGATGTTTAAGGTCTGAGGTCATCAAATTATGATGTTTACCCTCTAAATTTCACCAAATTAATGATGTTTACCCTCATAAACTTCACTAAATTAATGATGTTTAAGTTCTGAGGTCACCAAATAATGATGTTTCACCTCATAATTTTCTCCAAATTAATGATGTTTAAGGTATAAGGTCATCAAATTATGATGTTTACCCTCATAAATTTTACCAAATTAATGATGTTTAAGGTCTGAGGTCACTAAATAATGATGTTTACCCTCATAAATTTCACCAAATTAATGATGTTTAAGGCTGAGGTCATCAAATTATGATGTTACCCTCATGAATTTCACCAAATTAATGATGTTTAAGGTCCGAGGTCATCATATTATAACGTCTACCCTCATAAACTTCACCACATTAATGATGTTTAAGGTCTGAGGTCTCCAAATAATGATGTTTCACCTCATAATTTTCACCAAATTAATGATGTTTAAGGTCTGAGGTCATCAAATTATGATGTTTACCCTCATAAATTTCACCAAATTAATGATGTTTAAGGTCTGAGGTCACCAAATAATGATGTTTACCCTTATAAATTTCACCAAATTAATGATGTTTAAGGTCTGAGGTCAACAAATAATGATGTTTCACCTCATAATTTTACCACTAAAGCACGATGAAACAAAGTATTGACACAAGAACTGCTCTTCTCATTAATATTCTCTTCATAAAATGATACATTTACATAGAAATAATTGTAACATCATATGTAATACTTCTTCAGGTGATCAGTGTTCCATGGATTGGAGAAAGGTTCTCCTTCGAGATTTTCTAGTTGGTAGGTATCAAGTACAACCTCATCCACTACTTTGTAAGGACCATGCCAGTTTGGGTGGAGCTTGTTTATCTTCTACGACGTCTTCTTCAGCACTGGGTTTCCTACAGCTATAGGTTTTGATTTCACCCTTTGATTATAGAACTTTGGTGTTCTCTGTTGGTAGGATGCCTGTCTAATATCAGCGTCTTCCCTTCTCTCCTCAATTATATCCAAGTCAAGTATTCTTTATTCCCCATTCCTCTGAGGGGTCATAGGTCTGAACTCTATGGGTGGGGAATTATTCTTCTGTAGGTATGACAGCTTCTGACCCATGGGCCAACATAAATAGGGTTTCCCCCGTTGGTGTCCTTGCCATTGTCTTGTAGGCCCATAGCACTGCATAAAGCTCTTCCGTTCATCTACCCTTGGCTTCTTCTAACCTCTTCTTAATCCCATAAAGGATTGTTCGATTCGTGACTTCATTCTGCCCATTTGCCTGGGGCCGGCGAGGAGAGGAGAAGAAATGCTTAATCCCCACTCTTTCACAATATTTTTCTAAGGAAGAATTCTTGAACTGGGTTTCGTTGTCTGAAATGAGGGTGTTTGGAAGGCCATGTCTGCATATGATGCTCTTTCAGATGAACTGGAAGGTCTTTTGCTTTGTAATAGTGATCATCGACTCAGCCTCTACCCACTTGGAAAAGTAATCAATTTTTACTATCAGAAATCGGTAGTTGTTAGTAGCTCTTGGCAATGGTCCCACTAAGTCAATCCCCCATACTAAAAATGGCCAAGGAGAACTGGTTGACATCATAGATTGATGAGTTTGATGAGGGATGGTGGAGAATCTCTGGCATTTGTCACACCTCTTCACGAAGGCAACAACATCTTTGGCCAAGGTCGACCATTAGTATCCCTGCGTAATTATCCTCTTGGCTAAAGGTATTCCTCCTATGTGACTGGAGCAATAACCCTCGTGTACATCCTACAGGACGTGGGTGACCTCTGTGGGATGGACACATCTGAGGAGAGGGAGTAAGAAGCCTTTTTTATACAGGACATCTCCTATTATTGAGAACTTGGTAGCTCTGTACCTCAATTTCCTCCTTTCCAATTTTGATTTTGGAAGCTCACCCTGTCTGATAAAACTGATGAGGGGGTCTATCCATGAATCCCCTAGGTTCAAGTTGAGGCAATAGTTGGAAACCTCTTCTTCCTTAATTGTCGGTTTGAGCAGGAACTCGATTGGTACTGTCCTTCTAATGCTTGTACTTGTTGCTGAAGCTAACCTTGCTAGTGCATCTGCACGACTGTTATCTTGCCGAGGTACCCTCTTCATCTTCACCACTTCGAAGCCTTTTAGCATCGTTCTTACCCTCTTCAGGTATTTGTCCAGCCTTTCATCCTTGGCCTCATACATTCTAAGTATTGGTTGACCACTAACCTCGAGTCACTGTATAGTAGAAGTCAGCTAACTCTAAGGGCTTTTGCCAAGGAGAGCCCCGCTATCAGTGCCTCATACTCGAACTCGTTATTTGAAGCTTTGAAGTTAAACCTTAGAGCATATTCAACATCGGTACCCTCCGGAGCTGACAGTATCAGCCCTGCACCGCTTCCACTTTCGTAAGAAGGCCCATCAACGAAAAGGTTCCAAACGTCTTCATTATAAGAGAAGTTCCCCTATGACAGGGTCCCTTGCTTGAAAAGGTACATGTCTTCCTCATTCTCAGCTACTCCTTTTCTGGCCCTGCTAGACACAACCTCTTTCGGGTTTCAAAAGATGTTACTATTTGATCCCTCTGCAATCTCTGGGCTATTCTCAATCTCAACCTCCTCCCATGTGAACTCAGCAACAAAGTCTGTGAGTGACTGCTCTTTGATGGCCACTCGAGGTTGATAAATAATGTTATACTCTCCCAACTCGATGGCCTAGGTCATCAATCGGCCTGACTTCTTGGTCTTGTGGAGGACTTGCCTTAGTGGGGAGTCAGTGAGGATGACCATAGAGTGGGCTTGGAAATAGGGCTTCATCTTCCTGGAAGAGTGTATCAAGGCGTAGGCTAACTTCTCCATCCGAGGATAGTTCTGTTAAAACCCTTGAAGAGCCTTTTTATTTAAGTATACAGGCCTCTGAACCCCATCATCTTCCCGTACTATAGCTACACTTACAGCTGACTCTGAGACTGCTAGATAAACATACAACTTCTTCCCCATAATGGGGTCGGGATAAGAGTAGAGGGGATCCAAGGTAGTACTTGAGCTCCTTAAAGGCCTTGTCGCATTCCCCATCCCATTCAAAGGCCTTTCTAAGGACTTTAAAAAAAGTAAGACACTTGTCTGTATCCCTGGAGACAAACCTGTTCAGCGCAGTAACTCTTCCGATTAACCTCTGAATGTCTTTGATGGTCCTGGGTGTCTTCATTTCAAGTATAGCCTTGATTTTTTTGGGATTAGCCTCTATTCCCCTTTGATTAACGATGAATCCAAGAAATTTCGCTGCTCCTACTCCAAAGACACACTTTTTAGGATTGAGCTTCATCTTGTATAAGTCCATAGTGTCAAAAGTCCTCTCCAGGTCGGCTATGTGAGTGCAGGCCTTCAAGATTTTTGTCAATATGTTATCTACATATACCTCCATTGTCTTGCTAATATGATCTTCAAACATCTTATTTACAAGACATTGATACGTAGCCCCTGTATTTTTTAAACCGAAGGGCATGACCTTATAGCAATAGGTCCCCTTGTTTGTGATGAATGTTATCTTCTCTGAGTCTTCGGCATCCATGAATATCTCATTGTAGCCTGAATACTCATCCATGAAGATCATAAGTTCATACCCTACCGTGGCATCTACCATCTGATCAATTTCAGGTAAGGGATAGTTGTCTTTTGGGCAATACTTGTTCAGGTCAGTGAAGTCTACGCACATCCTCCATTTTCCATTAGCTTTGGGCACAATGACGGCGTTTGATAACCAATTTGGCTATATGACCTCCCTCATGAATTCTGCCTCTTCCAACTTTCTGACCTCTTCCCTGATGACATCATACTTTTCCCTTGAGTAAACTCTTCATCTTTGTTTGACTGGCTTAACATCTTCTGCCATGTTGAGTTTATGGCACATAACCTTTGGGTCGATGCCAGGCATATCTGCGTGGCTCCAAGAGAAGACACTCTTTCTCTTCTTCAAAAATATTATCAGCTCTTCCTTGATCTCGGGTTTTAGGGCCTTGCCGATTGGGATGATTTTTTTCGGTTCATCCTCATTGAGGATAATGGATTCTACCTCTTTCGCGGCCTCTCATTTCTTTAATTTTATTTCATCCCTAGGATCAAGTGTATCAATGTTATATGTGGTTGTTTCCCTCTTATGTGCCTCTCTCTCTCTTACACCGAGTTGAAGTAGCATTCTCGTGCCGAGGTCTGGTCATCCTGAAATTCCCCTACCCCATAGGGGGTCGGGAATTTTAGCATTTGGTGGACCGTCAATGGCACGGCCTCAAATTCTTTAAGGGATACTCTTCCTATTATGAGGTTGTAGGCTGAGAAAATATTTTCATCCATAATGAAAAAATTGATCTTCCGGGTCAACCTCTTAGGCCACTCGTCTCCTATTCGTACATCCATCTCATACATGCCTAATGGATAGACCTTTTTGCCGCTGAAGCCCATCAGAGGATGATGATATGGTACCAGCCTAGCTCTGCTGAGGCCTAGGCTCTTAAAATAGGGCCAAAACATCACATCTGTTGAACTTCCTCCATCTACGAGGATTCTCTGTACTTCACATCCACGCACTCTTATTATTATTACCAAAGGGTCATCATGCGGAGCTAAGATACCTTTGAAGTCGAGTCGAGAGAATCCAACTGTAAGAGTATCCATATCTACCTTCTCCCTCTTCTACTTAGCCTCCGAAGATGCCAGATTCACAACCTCTACTTTGGTCACTGACTTAGCCTCTGCCACATGAGCTTTACGGTCGGCTACTTTGGCGCCACCCCCTTCTATTCCTCCAAATATGGTGTTAACACCGAAGGATATCATACCAACCCTATTCACAGAGGCATTTTTATCCTTCGGTAGGAGGTCTGGATCGTCATCATCATCACCACCTGAGTCGTCGTCTCTTCTTGCTGGAGGATCATCTCGACATCTATCGTTTTTCTTCTTTTTAGGGTCATCTCTTCCCTTCTTTTGAGCTTTATCATCGACATACTTCCTCAGCTTTTCGGACTTCAACATCTTCTCAATTTCATCCTTCAAGGATAAGAACTTGTCTGTTACATGGTCGTGGTCTTGGTGGAACTCACACCATAGGTTCTTATTCCTTTTGTGTGAAGGAGCCTTCAGCTTCTCAGTCCATCTAAGGGACCGATCATTTTCTATTTCGTTAAGGATGTGCTCGCAGCTCACAGTTAGAGGAGTATAGTGTGCAAACTTGTCGTCTGCAGACGTCTTCTTTCCATCTTTCTTCTTTTGTAACTTCCCGCTGCCACTTCCGTTCTCATTCTCATACTTTGCGGCCATAGCCTCTTCAGCGTTCATGACCTTTCCTGCGGTTGCTAATAACTCTGCCATGGACTTGGTAGGGTCTTCTGCAAGCTTTCACAACAACTTCCCTTTCTGGAGTCCTCCAATGAGGGCAGTCATAGCTATATTTTCTTCATAATCTTCAACCTCCAATTTTTCTTTATTGAATCTAGCAATGTAGTCTCTTAGGCTCTCATTCTTTCCTTATTTAACGTATAGCAGATGAGTGTTCTTATTTTGAGGTCTTACCCCAAAACAGAAATTGTGAATGAACCATTCAGCCAAGCCCTTAAAGTTCTTGATAGATTTCTTCATAAGAGAGGTAAACCAGATGTGTGCAACTCCCGTTAAATTCCCAGAGAAGGCCCGACACTTCATCTCATTTGGGATCGAATAAATTTCCGCCGTAGATTGGTACATCTTTATATGATGCACAGGGTTGGTGCTACTATCATACTTGGGAGACACCGTAGGTGGTTAGAACTTGGCAGGGGTTGGGAAGTTCACTATCCTTGTCATGAATGGGGAACCCTCTGAGAAACCTCTTTGCAGTGGGTCTCGGCTTTTGATGAGGTCCCCTATCTTCTCTTCAAGACTTTGAATGGAGTCATTCCATGGTTTTGCAATATTGGCCTGGTCGAGGTTGTCCCCAGCCACCTCCAAGGGGCGAATTGAGGGTTCCCCAGCCGCTGCACAACGTCGGCTATTGACCTCCTCTTATTCCCTGTCTCGGTCTTACTGGGGTCGACCATGCTAGGGTCGGCCATGATGAGGCTGATGTTCCCCATCTTCCCTTTGTGAGCCTGCTACACTTCTTGACCTGGATAACCTCTGCCTCAGGTCATTAACTGGGCTGAGCCTTTTAAAGGCCGACCCTCTGCTCAAGCAATCAAATGTTGATTCTCTTTGTTGGGCACCACCATATCTTCTGCCCCCACAACCCCGACTTTGTTGGATAGGACGTACAGTGTTGTTCGAAACCTCATACATCTCCTAACAGTCGTCTAGAGCATTTTCTGCCTCCATATCATAATACCTATCCTCAGGGCAAGGGTTTTCCTGCCTCCCCAGACGTAAACACCTAGGGTCAGCAACGTCCCTCCTCCGTTGAGGGGTAGGTTGGTCTTTTCGCGGTGCCTGGGGTGGTCCCCTAGCTTCAGGATGAGGTTGTATAGCTACCAGAGTAATCATCTCCAGTGAGACCCCAGGTGGCCTCATCATATTTTGACTGAGCTGTACAAATTGTTCCTTCATCGCTTGCTGTGTTGCAGCCAAGGACCTCAAGGCTGCTACCACCTTAGTCATTTCAGACTGGGGTGGTGCCTGGCTGGAACTAGGTCCTCCAGTACGAGATGGTGGAGGAGGTGGTGGCAACTCCAGTGCCATATGTTAAAATTAAAGATCTTGTGAAGAAGATGAGCTTAATACCTTAAAGGACCTCTTTCAATGGTGAAACAACACCACGCAAGGGGTGAGGTCTGGTTCACCACCAGAGTCTCTGATGAGGTTAAGAAGAAAAAGAGGAAGAGACAGCTTCTCGTTCCCACGGACGATGCCAAAATTATGATGCTAGAAATAGCACCACCCGTCAAGGTGTTTGTAAGCTTAAACCAGTGATAACAATTGCATCACAAGAGTATACTAAATATAAGACATTGAGATAAGGAGAAGAGGATGAACACCAATATGTAAGTGGTTCAGCCAATTAGGCCTACGTGCACTGTGCAAGTGAGTGAGTAATGCCACTAAAATAAGGCACTGACGGCAATGGATACAATATCTCAAGATTTCTCTCTCTTCTGTGTAAATTGACAGAGTTTCAACTAGGGTTGTAATTCTCGATCCTTTACAATATTGAGGATGACCTCAATATATAGTGCTTGGGGGGTGTAATGTACCCCCCAATCATGCAATGTGCATGGAGATCCAGCCATTACAAGGATGACACCTGGCTGATCTCAACTAAGTCATGTTAACCTCAATATTCCTCACGTGGAGGGAACGATTCAGTTATAACGGATTTGTCCACGAGTTCCAAGCCATACATGTGAGCGTAGATGCTCAGCTATCTTTCCTTGGTACCAACCTCGGCTTGGATGAGTACGAGGTTGGTAAAGTACGAATCCTGCCTTGGTTAGGTATTATATGTTGACCTTGGCTGGGGTGCCAGTCGAGGTTAGATATCTAGAACGTCGGCCAGGGTCGACGTTGTCTTGATGGCCAGGGCCGATGTTGTCTTAACACTTGATGCTGAGCCTGCAAGGCCTTTCTGATCTTAAGTATCTTGCAACATCGGCTATGGACAATGTTGATGGTGATGCTGATGGATAACCCGAGTCCATGCCTACTTCGGTTGATGCCCGATCACTGTGTTACTTGCAACATCGGCTGTGGCTGACCTGACGGATAACTGACCCTACGAGTCATATAGACCTCGACTAATGCCCAATCATGGTGGTACTTGCAACGTCGATTGTGGCCAACTTGGTGAAGGAAAACATTACTGATGGGTGATCCTGAGCTATTGTTACCTCAGTCGTCATTTAAGCCGAGGTTGATGTCTCTGAACTGGCAGGTACACTTTGGGCATATCACCAATAATTACTAACTCTTGTCACGCTAGTAAATATTCAATTTAAAAAAAATCCAGATTAATATTAAATTAATTTATCCCAATTAAATTTAATTAATCCCATAATTAAATGCCATAAAAATACGGGGTATTACATCCGACCTTTTCATTTTGATAAGCTAAGCATTTAACACATTTGTGTTTTGACTCGACAGTTTGACATTTTCAGTTTCATCACATTCATCAAAATCAACATCAATAAATTTTGATTTATTTCCAGAAAGAGATGATTTCACCACATTCTTATTAAATTGAGCTTTCAATTGATCTATCCTTTAACCTTGGTTCAAAACCATACATCTAGTATCACAAGAAATAATCCTATAAGAAAATTAAAAATCTAGTATCATAGCACCCATAGTCACAACAATAAAACAACAAGCAAACTAGATCAATGAGCAAAAACAACAAACACACAACGAGACAAGGATCAACTCAACCACATTAATTCTATTCAAATGAGAACTTGACTCTGGTATCCATTGAGAAAGCGTGTTATGTGTACTAAGCAAATATCAATAAAAAACCATGAGGGGGTGAATAGGATTGAAGAAAACTTATGACCAATTCTTTATTTCAACTAGTTTTACTTTTAAATCCAATTAACCTAACATATGAATTAACTAGGTGAGATGGAGTATGTCTCGTATAAACCACATAAAAATATTAATTAGGTATATCTTGAAGGAATAACTAGAAATCATAACCTAATTTTAATTTTAGCAATTACACTAGATCTAGATATAATCTACGTGTAGTGTGTGATCGAAGTGTGCAATTGAAAGAACAACAATTAAAAACACTCCACAAGACATATTTATGAGGAAAAAAACACACCTAAGGGTAAAAAAACCTTATACGCACCCCAATTTCTATTTTTTCTTGAAAAGAGCTTTATACAAAGCAATAAGGTACATCTCACTCATTCTCTCACGAGTATTTACCTATGAACTTTGAACTTTCCCTATATATGAATAGAAATTCGTAACGATCTTCGTATCACGAATAGAGAAATCCATTCTCTTCCTTGGAATTATGTCACAATCCAAATTCTTCAGTAATCTAAAGTGCCTCCTCTTTCAGATGTAAGAGTGATAGACTATACAATTCAAAGATAGATTTGAACAGAATAGGCTATGTGAAAATTTTATCATAAACTCTCGTTTCTCTCTCAAAAGCATATATCAAGTATAGATCTAAATTTGATCAAAATATGAGGGACCAAGCGAATTTGGAAAGAAAAGAAAAGTAATAATGCTCTCGATCTCGAAAATCATCTCAGATATGTATTTTAGTTATGAGGTTTTTACACACTTGAAAATGGAAGGGAATGGGCTTTTAAATAGGATTTTTTCCAAGATATGACGTCATCGTGCACACGCTTTGATTTGGATATTTTCACAGTTTTATTAAGTAAGAACTTTGAACGTTGTCCATTCTTACGAGAGCATTTTGTAGTCGTTCGCATGCTTCCATTTGCATGGTCAAAACTGACCGTTCCACGCATCCATTTTTTTCTCTAAAATTATTTTAAATTGACGTGACTTAATCCCAATACATTAAAACTCAAAGACCAACTCCCAAAAATATTTTCAAACAACTTTATAGATCTCTGAGATAGTTTGAAACGTTTAAACACTTGTTCCACTAACTTTTATAATCCTCACACATTTTTAAAAACGTTTTGTGCACATGTCTATTTTTTAGCTGTAATCAATTTACAATCTACGAAAGGGATATATTTTTCAAACTTCAACATGAATGTATAGAAATGAAAGTATCCAAATGAGTAGCGTTACATGATCTTCAATTTTTAATGTTCAAGGTTAATCTAACCTAAATTATACCACACCTCACTTATAACGAATCAGGTATATGATATATGATAGACTCAATGTTTTGACATGGGAATATAGCCAATTTATATAAGAATGCAAAATTAACATTTTTAATCATCAATTCTTGGTTGGTTGATGTATTTTACTTCAATCATCCATTTTAGATTAGTGTCAATTACTGATTCTAATGTTGTTAAGGCGTCAAAGTGCAGTTACAATTCCTCACTAACTATGCTATTGACACTGATTTCAAAGACTTTTTTTTCTTGCCTTATGCCGATAGGTGAGAATGATCGGATCTATGGCTTCGTATTCTCTATTGAGTTGATTAGTGATTAGACGAAAATCATAGTGCATGACAATGTCCTACGCTTCCATGGCAATCACCCTTTGCAGGCCAAGAAACATAGCACAATATTATTCTTTATTTTGGATCCCTTTAACCCCAAGCCGAACTTCGTAGTCGATGAGGCATCCTTGTAGGGTGATAAAGATGATCCCCAAGTCAGTTTCTTATTCATTGTATGCCCCATCAACGAATAGTATCCACTTTTACTCTTAATCTTCATATTGTAATTTGAGCATTTCTAAAGTGGTCCTGGCATGATTTGCCTCTCTTTTGGGGGTAGTTGAGAATTCATTCGCTGAATTCGACTAGAACCTTATCCTTGATGGTTATTCAGGGCAAATAAACGATGTCAAACTTGGACAACTTCAGCAACCACTTGGTCATCCTATTAGATAAATATGCTTTGTTTAATACTTTTTTAGAAGAAAATAAGCTAGGAAGACTATAATGTGAGCATTGGAGTAATGGAACAACTTCCTTGAAGATGTTAGCAGTACAGTTTTTCAATGTGCGTGTTTCTCCATTCTGATTCAAGGATGGTATGACTAACATAGTATACTAGAAGTTGCTCTCCATCTTAGTTCCTAATTAGATATTGATTAGTTGCATGTTGTGAGATGATCATGTATAAGTGGAGTTTCTTACAACCAACTAGTGTTAACAGTAAGGTGGGAGATCTCAAGTAGATCTTATCCCGTCCTTGATTGTAAAAACCAACATGTTTCGTTATTAAAGTTAATCAGACCTCGATGACAAAATATGCAAGTCATTAAAATTATAATACCATTCTCAGCATGTGATTAAAATATAAGACATTTAAAAGTTTTTTCCATAATGTATAAATCAATAATAATCCAAAGGATATAAAACATTAATGACGATAAAATCTATCACCATGCTAAACTATAATAATAAATCTCAACTCCAATTATAATTAATCTCAAATGAAATAAAGCCAACTACATAAAAATCTCTCCAACTGAAAATCATAAACAATTGTGGAGTCGAGTATCCCACAACAATCCATAAAAATTGTCTATTATAAAATCGAATGGAAATAAAATTTAACTAATGCAATAAATAAATCTCCATTTGCACTTCCTATTAACTCCAAAACTATGCATCTACACAACAACCTAACCTGAAACGTTTGTCAATAGCGATGAACAAAACCCACCGCAAGAATACCAATTACTCTTCTTAAATAGGATCCAAATCTAGCCATAAGCATTATAAGAGGATAAATATCACAATAGATAATTTTAATTAAGTAAGTAATAATTATAATGAAGCGAATAATATAAAACTATAACTACCCACATATAACAAACCAACTCAATACCCAAGTTCAATTATGTTTATTTCAAGATTAATTAATTCTTAATCCATTCACTGACTCGATTCAATTTATTTTCTCAATATCAATTAAATTTATGTATATTACTCATATTATCGATGGAACACCATTATAACTAGTCAACCATTGTATTTTCACTGCACATACTCGTGGCACACCTAATGCCGCAACACATTACATCCAAAACATCACTATAGCTTATAGGCCCAATTTTAGTTATCCCATACACACCGTGATGTTCCCCCACACACGGCACATCACTATAGGCAGCTAGCCTAGATTCCGCAATTATCATAATGACTATCCCACACTAGACACTTATATACTTGGGACACCAACACAAAATGTCAAAGTAGCCAAGATAGTATAGGTCTCGCAATTATCGTAATGTCCAGTGTACCCCCACCTCTACATACAGTGACGCACATCAATCTGTCTTTATTACCCGTTTATTATCTTAGGTATTAATTATATTTTCATTATCATGTTTTCATTATTTAACACTAGCCACCAATTATAATTTGGGCATCACCTTAAAATCCAAACCTAGTCCCATACCTAGATACCACCAAACTATAAGTATGACCTAGTCCCTCACCGGAGAAATACCTAACCATACTCATCATCTAGTCTCACGCCTAGGATAAAACAATGTGACATCCTACCATCTAGTCCCATAACTAGAAAATACCCAATCGTACCTAGTCAGACTCCTTAATCCCATACCTAGAAAACGCCAACAATAATTCATATGTCCACTCGTTAGTCCCATACCTAGAAAGTAACATTCTAATTCAAGGGTGAAAGCATAACTACATACGTAAATCCTAACACCTTGACGGTGTCAATTTATTAACATAAGCAATTCTTACATAAATTATATTTTTAATCCAGCATTACAATTACTTTATTTTGCAATTTTGCAAGTTTGATTCCACGCATATTAAATCAATTATATCATGTAATAATCGAGTACTTAAAAATATCCAACATGCGTAATAACAATTTCCAGCGACATTTAATCACTATCTACATCATATAAATTGTTTATGTGATTTTATAAATCAATACATAAGATCAAATTACACATTTAATAAATATGCAATTTGTTCCGACAATCCAAAAGTAACAAGGTACAACTATCTACGCACGGGGTATTTCGATTATTAAAATTAATTTCAAGAATTAATAAAAGCATATTTATAATTAGGTTATCATTTTTCCTAATTAAGTAGCGACACTTATTAATAAAACATGCGTATCTAATGTTTAGGCAACATTTAAATCAAATAATATTTCAGGACAACAATAGTGATTTTCATTCCTAAAATGTAGAAATGCGATAAATCTGAGTGCACCACTGCGTTCGTCTCGCGATGATAAGTAAGTTTGCTTTTATTCCATTCTTGAAAATATGTGATTTAAGCCTCTAAAATTTGAGTTGTAGTTTTGTTTAATAGAGGTTTATGGTTGAGCTTTCTGTTTGTGTTTGAAAAAAAGAGGTTGGCCCAAAAAATGTGTGTGTAAAAAGAATTCACGTACCAGACTCCTATTTTTAAAAAAAATCACACTAAAAAAAGTCCTAAAAGAATTAAAAAGTACATACACGCAACACACTCACCCACACAAATCAGCCCTTAAACCCAAAAGAAAGGAGCCCACACTCATTTTTCCTCTTATTCTTTCTTTACAATACTAATTCATTCGCATAAGACATAAGCATCCTTTCTCTTTTATTTTTTATTTCTTTAAAAACAAAGAAAAATCAAAACAATTTTCATCAATCTTAAAACTCTTTAAATTAAAATGGGTAAGACCAAATAAAGTTCTTTTTTTGGGGTCTAAGTCAAAATAAAAAGATTCAAATGCCCCTACAATTTTTACAAAAATCATTTTTACTGGATAATTACATGAAAGCCTAAAATATTCAATTAAATAGCCAAAAATTCCCAAATTTAATATTTTCAAAATCCAAAACTTTTACTCCAAGAAATTATAAAATGAAGTTTTAACACTTAGGTTAAAACCAAATTACTAATTTAATATATTATTAATTAAATGCACTAAAAATTCATTTAATTTCCCCAAAATCACCCAAATTAAATATAAACCAAGACTTTATAATTCAATTCAAATTACACTAAAACTAATCTTTTTAATTAATCAACCAATTTGATTAATTAATTCGTTTATAAAAGTGAGGGGTATTACAATCTTCTCCACTAGCAGAGGAATTTCATCCACAAATTTTGATAAAGCATAAACCTCGTAATGTAAACCCGTACAAATTATAAAGGCTCATATAAGCCTACTCATAATATGCCATGACTGGGTGCCCACACACAATTCCACATAAATACCTCGCTAGTGACACATAACTATATATATCTCAACTATATATAGAGAGCATGACTAAAAAAATAAAGAGAATTCCTACCCCACCAATCAACACCTAGCTTTTTCTTCAAAAGTAATCACACACTTTAAGTCCTCAAATGGTTTAACATAAAATTTTGTCCCTAATATCAACATCAATGGTTTCTTAACTCAAGGTCACTACTTCTAACCTCAATGCCCAAAACATCCCAAATAAAACTCCATATATCCATAAGGGCAAGACTTACACATATGTTAAACCCAAGGATCAGGAAATACAAATCAACAAACGGAATCAAAGGTCGACAATGAGAAAGCTATGACAAACTCGAAACCCTCGAGACATATTTCGTTATTGAAGTTGATCTAGACCCGATACCAAAATATGCAAGTCATTAAAATTAAAATATCATTCTTGATATGTGATATAAATATGAGATATTTAAAACAAGAATAATCCATTCACAAGATATAAATCAAGAATAATCCAAAGAATATAAAAAATTAACCATGACAAAATCCATAATCAGGTTAAACTCCATTAATAAATCTCAACTCCAATTATAATAAAGCTCGAATTAAATAAAGCCAACTTTACAAAACTGTCTCAAACTAAAACCCATAAACAACCGTGAAGTCGAGTGAACCACGAGAATCCATAAGAATTTTGTCATTAATAAAAACGAAGGGAAAGAAAACTAAACTAATGTAATAAATAAATTTCTAACTACAAGTCTGTGACACCCCACCTAATTAAATACTAGGTGATCAGTCCTTTATTAAATTATAATCAAGGTGACAGTTGGTTCATTCTTAGCATCACTGTCGTGAAAATATCTTTTCCAATTTAAACACCCTAAATAATTAAGCTAAGTGTCAAAATCATTTTTAGACATTACTTTCCAAATTTTATATTATAAACCAACATTTAAAACTTTACATAATTCATAGTTAAATAATCACACAACAACTATCCTGGAACATATAATCCAATTAATTAAACATTCAACCAATTGATTCCAACATTAAAACTTAAAGGAAAAATGTCCTGACAATAATAAATCCCAAAGTGCAAAATACTGGAAATAAATGAATTACAATATCCAATAAAGCAACTGAATAATTGAAAAAGGGCGACACATGCCCAACTGGATAAAATAAATGCTAGAAGTGGAATCAAGAAATGAGGTCGTCTAAGCAAGAGGCTTGCAACTCCCACCTAAGCTGCAGCGCGTTCCTTCCAAAGGATCCTATGCAAGACGCCCCTGTGGCTGGGCACCTGTAATATATACATATATACAAGAGAGAAAATAAAATGGAAATGGGTCAGATCCCGATTGTAAAAACGATTTAAAATTTGTTTAGCAAGTATTTAAATTGTTTACTGGCCAATGCAACAACATATTAGTGCGACACTCCCTTGAGAAATTCTCACCTCTCTTCTAATGTGCACGCCTATTGCATTAACCTTCCCAATGGTTTAACTTATCTTATCTTAGGTTGCTCGTAAGATTTAAACTGATAAATTCAATTGTCTAAGAGGTGAATTTCATTTAACAACAAAGTTCTCATTTAAACCTTATTTACTAATAAAGTTTCTCAGTAAAACATTATACTTTTCAAACACTTATTCCCAAATTGAAATAGTTATTCCATTCTTACTTACCATAGACACAACAGGTAGTTCCCAAATTCCAGATTTAAATATATATATTAAATACTCATATATATATATATATATATATATATATATATATATATATATATATATATATATATATATATATATATATATATATATATATTCTAACAGCACCCCACATAATAATTATGGTGCGGGCATACTCTGCTATCTAGTCCCCGTATCACTCGTACTAAGGGAAATACAAGTTCGGAATCACTCTCGAACTGTACTAACACAAACAGAAACAATATTGAGGCGAAGCATAGATTCCAAGTCTCTAAGAGGTCAAGCATGCCCCCACGTCTCTTAGGACCGTCTGACTATCGATCCGATAGCCTGTACCAAATGATTTCTATCTTCTAGGGTACGAGTCAGTATCCCCCATAAAGGCCCATCGAGATAAGACTGTCCCAGCACGGTAACCTCAGGGATAGCAAGTAGCGCGGGCATGATTTTCACACGTATATAGTATATGCATAATCACAGTCATATAAATATACTACTATTACCATATCAAATTTAGGTACATCTCATAATCCATAATTATGATATTTCTCCTTATTTCTCATTATTTAGTTATCACGTATAACGGTTCGTTTCTTACTTTAATTTGAGGGATTATTCCAACTTACTACGTAACACTCATGGATTCTTATCTTTCCAAACTGGAATTTCAATAGGTACTTATTTATTTTCTAACATAACCACCCTACGCGTCTACCCACTTTAATACATAGTTCCATCGTCCCTTATACGTAAACATCCCTGAAAAATGTAAATTTCGTCTTACATTAAAGGTTTCATATTTTTAATAAGTCCTACTGGTCTTCTTTTATCTCTTATAATATTTTAATAAGGATGTCCAAAGATTATTACTCATTTAAATTGAATTCAACTATTTAGAAGGGGAAATATAAGTCTGACAGGAGGGGTCGATCGATCGAGGGCATGTGTTCGATCGATCGATGCTCTATGATCGATCGATCAATCAAGCAGGTATGGCGAATTCTGCAGAAAACCAGTTACGGGTTCTATCATCCAACATCATCCAAATCCAAATTTTTAACTCCTAAACTCTCAAAAATTCATACCACAAACGTTCTAAACCCAAATGGACAATATTCAACGTAAGGCATGTGAGTTTTCATCAAGAATCATGGATTAAAGTGCCAAAATTTATACAATTCACATGAACCCTAAAAATTTCTCTAACTTAATTCAAATCATTCTTTTCCAGAATTTCTACTTCTAAACCATCATAAATACGTGGTTCAACCTCTACATGTGAAGGGGATTTCCAGAATAATGTTTATATCACTACAACATGCGATTTCTAATTACCAACATGGGTTTTCTTCCATAAAAACTCATCCTAATCAATCCTAAACTAATATGAATGAAGCATTAACGAAATTAAGCAAGATAAATACTTGCCTGGGGATTTTTATTTTAGATTTATGGATGAAATCAGTGTGGTGGTGATCTTTGTTACGCGATCTATCGTTTGGCGGCGACGACGGTGTAAACGGAGGGGTTCTTGGCTTAGAACTCTTGGGCAAGCTCTCTCCTTCCTTATCCAATGGCCGTTTCTTATTTTGGGTTGAGTTAACCCTAGAAGGCGACCCTAAGCATCTGATATAACTCTAAAATTTTCGTGGGTTTTCAAGCCTAAAAATGTAAAATATCCAAAACGCCCTCCCGGGGTGTCAATTAGGCCTAAAAACGCCCCGAGACCCAAACTAAACCCCCGGGTACATTATTTTGACTATCTCAACCCTTCTGGACACTTTGGCGCACTCTAAATGACCATACAGGTGATTTTTATTTATTCACTTTTATTAATCAACATTTAGTCCCGACACGATACGGGCGCGTCCCGACATAAATTTCCAAAATTGTCATTTTATTCACTCGTGACATTTAATGGTACCAACATTATATATTACTTTGCTCATTAGTAATATTAAACAAGTTTCCAATGATTACTAACTCTCGTCACATTAGTAATTATAAAAATAATTAATTTCCGAATTTATATTAAATTAATAAATCACATTAAATTTAATAAATCCCCAAATTTAGAAAGCATAAAAATATGGGGTATTACAAAGTCTCGCTAACTCCAAAACTATGCAGCTACCCATCAACCTAACCTGAAATTTTAGTCAATATCGATGAGTTAGGGCCCACCGCAAGATACCAACGACTCTTCCCAAATAGGATCTATGAATCTAGTCATAACTTATAAGTATTATAAGAGATAAATATAGAAATAGAGAATTTTAATTAACTAAGTAATCATTATAATGATGCAAGTAATATAAAACTATAATAACTTCCCACGTATAACAAACCATCTCACTACCCAAGTTCAGTTATGTTTACTTCAATATTAATTAATTTTCATTCCATTAAATTTCTCAATTCTAATCATTTTCTCAATACCAATGATCTTTCTTTATATTACTCTAATTATCGATGCGACACCATAATAGCTACTCAACCTTTCTATTAGACCTACACATACTTATAGCATGCCTAACGTCTCAACACATCAAATCCATAAACATCGTTATAGCTCGTCGACCCAATTTTAGTTAGTTAGTACATACCGTGAGGTTCCCCATACAAGACACGTCACTATAGCCAGTTAGCCTATGTTCGGCAATTATCGTAATGGTCGACCCACACTAGACACTATAGATACTCTTGAATCCAACACAACTTGTTAAAGTAGCCAAGACACTATGGGTCCTACAATTATCATAATTGTCGACTTAGACCCACCCGCACATATGATGATGCAAATCAATCCATCTTTAATACCCATTTATTGTCTTAGATATAAATTATCTCTTCTTTATTATTTATCATTATTTAACATTGGTCCCCAACTATAATTTGAACATCACCTTAAAATCCATCCTTAGTTCCATACCTTGAGATCACCAAACCATAAGCATTACCTAGTCCTTCACCTAGGAAAAATACCTAAACCATAGTCATTATATAGACTCATGCCCAGGATAAAACAACATAACGGTGTACTACATAGTCCTATACCTAGGAAATACTTAATCGTAACTGGAACACTCTTTAGTCTCATGCCTAGAAAGCATCAACAATAATTAATATGCCCATTCGCTAGTCCCATATCTATAAGGTAACATACTAATTCAAGAGTGAAAGCAATACTACTTACGTGAATTCCAATGCCTTAATGGTGTCAATATATCAACACGAGCAAATTCTACATAAATTATATTTTTAATCCAACGTTATAATTACTTCATTTTGCAATTACGCAAGTCTAATTCCACGCACAATAAATCAATCATATCCTGCGACAGTCAAGTTCTACAAAATATCCAAACAAGTTGTCCAAACTCAATATTTCAATACGAATGATAATTTATTAAACTTTTACATCAACAAGTTCAAATATGTGTAATAACAATTTTCAACGACATTTTATCACATTCTACATCATATAAATCGTCTAAATGATTTTATGAATCAATATATAATATCATATGTAATTAACATGCAATTCGTCCAAACAATCCAAAAATAACAAGGCGCAACTATTTATGCATGCAGCATTTTGAGTATTAAAACAATTTCAGGATTTAATAAAAATAGATTTATAATTAGTTTCTCACTTTTCCTAATTAAGTTGCTACTCGTATTAAGAAAATACGTGCATTTAATGTTTAGATAACATTTAAATCAATAATACTTAAGGAGAATAATAGTGATATTCTTACCTGAAATGAAGAAATCTAAAAAAATCTAAGTGCACTATTGCGTTCATCTCGCGGAAATGAGCATGTTTGCTTTTATAGCCTTCTTGAAAAAATGTGATTTAAGCGTCCAAAATTCAAGTTGTAGTTTTGTTTAATGGAGGTTTAGGGTTGAAAGTATAGGGTCTGATGCTTTCTGTTTGTGTTTGAGAAAAGGGGTTAGCCCAAAAAAATATGCATGAACAAGAATTCAAGCTCCAGACTCCTTTTTAAAAAAATCCGTGCTAAAAAGAGTCCTAAAGGAATTAAAAATGTACACAAATGCAACACACTGGCCCACACAAATTAACTCTCAAACCCAAAAAAAAGGCACCCGCCCTGACTTTTCCTCTTATTCTTGCTTTACAATACTAATTCATCCAAATAAGACAAAAGCATCATTTCTCTTTTATTTTTTATTTTTTTGAAACTAAAACCAAATCAAAACAATTTTCAACAATCTTAAAATTCTCTAAATTGAAACAGTAAACCCAAATCAAATTATTTTGTGGGAAACTCAGTCAAAACAAAAAGGCCCAAATGCCCCAATAATTTTTTCCAAAAATTCTTGTTTTTACTCGATAATTACATAAAATCCCAAAATATTCAATTAAATAGCCAAAATCCCTGGATTCAATTTTTTCAAAACCTAAAATTTAGAGTCCAAGAAATTATAAAATGAATCTTTTACCCCTTAGGTTAAAATGAAATTATTAACTAAACACACTAAAAATTCATTTTATTCAGAAAAAATCACTCAAATTAAATTTAAATCCAAACTTTTTAATTTAATTCAAATTCCAACAAAACAAATATTTTTAATTAATTTATAAAAATGTGGGGTATTACATTTATCATAATCCTTTATCCATATCATGGTATTTGCCTTCTTTAAAGCTTCAAAAATTGGACAATGTTTGTTAGATGACAATAGTCATATTTAGAGGCATTGAGCTTCATTCTGTAGTTCTCGAGAATTTCGAAGGTTTTAGAGACATCTTTGGCGTGGTCACTGCATAATTGCTCTTGACAAGCATATCGTCAATGTAAACTTCTTTGGTTGAACCGATATTTTTATTTAACGTATTAGTCACGAGGCATTGGCATATTGCCCCGACATTCTTGAGGTTGGTCGAAAGTCATTTCCTTGTAGCATTAAAGGCCCAGGGTTGTGATGAAGGAGGTCTTCTCTTGATCAGGGCTGAAAAGAGGTATCTAATGGTATCATGAGTAAGAGTCCATGAAGTTCATACTTTGGTGACTGACTATGGAGTCGATTAAGGATTTGGTGTGCTATATATAATATTTCTACTCATATAAACCTAGAGGGGATGAATAGGTTTAATAGTCAACTATATTCTCCTCTTTACATCTTGGATTATAGATCAAGAATTCAGATGCAGAATGGTTTAGATTGAATATTGGCTTAGTGAATCTGATTTCAATTCACTCTCAATTCCTCACAAATCATAGATTAAGTATAGATCTAGGATTTTCCTATATTTTGGAAGGAACAAGTGAGTTTAAATAAAGAGAATCGATTGAAATGCTCTCAACCTCGAAAATACTCTCTAAGGTGTAAAGAAGTAAATAGGAACTCTAATTTTTTTAATGAGGGAAATATTCCTTTTTTTATAAAAAAAATTGAATTATGGGTCCGTCGTGCACACGAGGATAAGAAGGGACCGTGCACATGATTTTCGACAACAAGCCAAAGCATTCCAAAAATGTGTTGTCGTACGCACGGGGTTAATTTGGCATTATGTGTACGCTTTTAGGCAGAGATTCAAAAGCCTAAAAGAGTACAGGGTCATGCACACAGAGCCAAAGTAGAGTCACATGTGACACCCCGACTAATTAAACACCGGGTAGCTACTCCTTTATAAAATTAATTCAAAATGCCAAGTTGGCTCAGTTTATAGCATCACTGTCGAAAACGTTTTATTATTACTAACCACCTAGTATTTAAAAAGTAAGTGCCAAATTTTATTAAATCTGATTAACATGCAACAAGAGTAATGAATAACTAAATAACACCATTCACCATACTGAAGTAAAAAGAATAACCATCACAATATGTAAATAAAACCTGGAGGAAAACTCCTCAATACAAATCCCACAACTGATAAGTAAACTGAAGTAAATAACTAAAAACTGAATACTGAGCAATACATGCTAGAGTCTGAAAACTGAAATGTAAAAATGTCTAATAGAATTGGGCAACATGCCCTACGACTGATAGATGCTGAGACTGGAATCCAAATGAGAGAAGCGTCTACATGCAAATCCCTGTAGCTTCCACAAACAGCTACAGCTCGTCACCTGAATGAGAATCCTATGCTTGGTGTCCTTGTGGCTGGGCACCTAAAATGGTTTTACAAGAAAATATATTTGAAAGCAAATGGGTCAGATCCCCAAAGTGGAAATCATTTTAAAAACCTGCAAGTGCTTTAAAAACATTTAAAACATTAAATGCAAAGTACATGTTAGGACGTGCACTCACATTAAATTCTCACCTCTCGACTAACTGTGCACTCCTAACGTAAGTACCCATCTATAACTACCCTTTCCACTAGCTAAGTGACAACGTAACTAGCTAGACTACCAAAGGTTCTACCCATTTTACTCGGTTAATTTAACATAACAACGCTCGTAATTTAACAGAGGTTTAACGTAAACTCAGTTACTAACTATGCCATTGATATAACTTATCAGCTAACTCATTATATATCTCGAAACAATACCAGTAATATTTTCACAACATTAACATGAGGATTTCCATATCTTTAATGTATATTATTCACATCATAAATATACGATACAAGCACCCCGCAATCTAAGCTATGGTGCACACATACTCTGCTATCCATCCCGGTACATCACGTACATAAGGATCACATATTCCGAATCTCTCAGGAATAGTTCAGATAACACAAATCACAAATAGTGGAGGCGAACACAGTCACCATCACATGGGTCACGCACATACCTACGCTCCCATGGTTAGCGGACTTATTAATATCACAATAAGTCTTTCTATGACCTATGTTCATCAAGGTACCAGTCTATATCCCCCCCGTAGGCACACAAGGATTATAGGGTCCTAAGCGAACGCAAACCTCCCCCGTGATAGCAAGTATGGTAGGTATGTCATACACATAAACTATATACTAAGTATTCACACATCTTAGATATCACCATATTAATAAGGTATAAGCTACATCATAATACCATTATCCCAAACTTATATATTTCAAGTAATCCGATAATATATAATTTAAATAGTCGACACGTCTCACGTCGTAATTCCTTAAACTTAAAACCTATCTCGAATAGACTACTAAGTTCCCATAATATCTTTATACCTAAGGTCTTTACTTCTGCCCCAAACCTTATTTCATCAACTTATTCAAATTTGTACTATTAACCCAAATATTATCTCACATAACGAATTTCAACAATCTAGAATAATTCCTCGAATTGCATTCTAATTAAAGTTCACTATAATAATCACACCTACTGGTCTTCCTTAAGGATGAGGGTATTCATAAGTTCTCCAAACATATTCTCCGAGGGTTTCCACCATTAAAATCAAATTAAGGAAAATTTTACTCATTCTGGGAAGGTCGATCGATCGACCTATGAATATCGATCGATCGATCTAGTCGATCGATCGACTGATGAATGTCGATCGATCGATCGAACATGTATGGCTACGGACTACTTCGTTCTGCAGATTTGAAAACGTCCCAAAACTTATTTCTAACGTATGATTCTCAAATATAACGTTATAGTAATGTCATATAACAATCCTACAATATTACTAACGTCCACAAACCAATATTTCAACAACTATAGGCTACATATGGATCAATCTTTATCAAAAACCTAGTTTCCAGATTTTATCTCAAGAACATTCATAAACTTCATCTTAAATTCGTTTTTGGTATAACAAAAGTCGATAATTCTCTTAATATAATCTTCCAGTAACATTCTACATGCAACCTATATCCCAAAATTTAAACTAATAACTCCAATCTTATGGGTTTTTCATTATCTTCTAAGAACATACAAAATTTATGAATAATCTAACATGGAAGAAGCATTCTCTGAAATTTAAATGGAATAAATCACTTGCCTTGATTGTTTCTGAATCTGGTGTTGGATTTGTAATCTCTTTCTGCAGATTTTCTGCAGAATTCCTCCTCTTTCCCTTCCTCTCTAAGCTTTCTTCTTCCAAAGGTGGCTATGGTGGCTAGGGTTTTCTTTGGAAGAGTTGGAAGACTAAATGATAACCTATGTAGCTTATGGGGTTAATAAAGGGTTGGTTGGGTCAATTCCTTATCAGATTACAACTCTCAATTTTCGTCACTTTTAATTACCCCAAAATACCAAATTACTAAAATATCCTTTAAGTTACCGGTATGGCCTAAAAATATCCCGGGACCCAAACTATACCCCCGGCTAGTGTTTTCTGACTATCTCGACCCTTCCGGACGCGTTGGCGCACTTAAAACGACCATACGGATTATAGATTTTATATTCACTTTTAATATCAAAATATTATACCGTGATGCGGCGGTCCCACGCGTCTCAACAAAATTTCTAAAAATGCCGTATATAAATCTCACGACAATTTTCAAATACCAAGTTCATATATAATCATATATGCACATAATCAAATACCAACTCGCATCACATTAGTATTTTTAACCCGGATTAATTTCCAATTAATACGCAATTTAATTAATTAATCCCAAAATAAATATAGTAAAAAATACGGGGTATTACATACTTCCCCCCTAATAACTGAATTTCGTCCCAAAATTCGAAACTAGAAAGTACCTGCTAAAAACAGTTCTGGATAATGCTCGCGCATCTCATCCTCGCGCTCCCATGTGGACTCCTCGACATTGTGATGTCGCCACTGAACACGCACTAACGGGACTATCTTTGACCGCAGTTTCCTCTCGCTTCGGTCCAAAATAGCAATTGGCCCCTCCTCGTAGGAGCTATCCGGCTGGAGATCGATGTCCTCCACAGCAATGTGAGAATGAGCCAAATTATCTCTAAGGTATTTCCTCAGCGAGGAAATATGGAACACGTCGTGAATCCGATGCAAATGTTCCGGCAACCCAAGTCTATACGCGACCGGTCCGATCCGCTCAATAATAGGGAACGGCCCCACATACCTCGGTGCCAACTTCCCCTTCTTCCCGAAACGCATAATCCCCTTCATCGGAGATACCCTGAGCAGAACCTGGTCCCCCACTTGGAACTCCCTGAAAAACCTCTTCGCATCAGCATAACTCTTCTGCCTGTCTTGAGCTACCCGAATGCGACTCCGAATCAACTTAATCCTTGCCGAAGTATCCTGAATCACTTCCGGCCCAAGCAGTTTGTTGTCCCCCACCTCCAACCAACATGCTGGGGAACGACAAGGCCTACCATACAATGCCTCAAACGGAGCCATGCCAATCGTGAACTGATAGGAGTTGTTGTAAGCAAACTGCACCAGTGGAAGGTACTGCTCCCATCCACCCCCGAAGTCAATAATGCACATGCGTAGCATGTCCTCCAACATCTGGTTGGTGCGCTCTGTCTGCCCATCGGTCTGCGGGTGATAAGCCGTACTCAACCGCAATTCCGTGCCCATGGCCTCCTGGAAACTCTCCCAAAACCTCGAAACAAATATCTTGTCTCTGTCAGACACGATATTCAGGGGCACACCGTGAAGTCTCACAATATCTGAAATGAAAAGCTGGGCATACTGTCCCGTAGTGTAGTCAGTCCTTACGGGTAAGAAGTGAGCGACCTTGGACAAACTGTCCACAATTACCCAAACGGAGTCGTGACCCCTCTGCGACGTAGGCAACCCCGTGACAAAATCCATGGATATGCTCTCCCACATCCACACCGGAACCTCCAACGGCTGTAGCAATCCTGCTGGTCTCTGGTGATCCACTTTTACAAGCTGACAAGTGGTGCATTTCGAGACAAACTCAGCGATATCTCTCTTCATACCTCTCCACCAATACTGCCGTCTCATGTCTTGGTACATTTTGTCCCCTCCGGGATGTACTGCGAACCGTGAGCCGTGCGACTCTGCCATCACATCGTGCCGTAATTCTTCCCCTTTCGGAACTACCAATCTCCCATTGAAGCGCAATCCCCCGTCTGAGCTAACGGTATAGGACTCGGCTCCCTCTACTAGCAACCGAACTATCTGCTCCTGACAGAACGTGTCATTAGCCTGTGCCCGTACTACCTTCGTGACAATCTGCGGTGTAACGGTCATCACAGACATGAAAGATCGGGCCACTGCATCCTGATGTCCCAATTCCTTCCACTTAGCCTTCCACACCTCTGCCACCTCATCTGCTGGCCTGCGGCTCAACGGGTCTGCTACCACGTTAGCCTTACCCGGGTGGTACTGGATGTCGAACTGGTAGTCCTTCACAAATTCAAGCCACCTACGCTGCCGCATGTTCAACTCTTTCTGCGTGAACAGATACTGTAGGGACTTGTGGTCCGTGAACAGCTGAAACTTCTCCCCCAAAAGATAGTGCCTCCAAATCCGTAAGGCAAATACCACTGCCGCCAATTCCAAATCATGCGTGGGGTAATTCTTCTCATGAGGCTTAAGCTTACGGGAAGCATAAGCTATGGCCTGTCTCTCCTGCTGTAAAACACCTCCAAGCCCTTGCAAAGACGCATCGGTGTAAACCAAATACTCAACTCCCGGTCTCGGCAATGCTAACACAGGTGCTGAGGTCAATTTGTCCTTCAATTCATCGAATGCCAACTGACAGGCATCACTCCAGATATATGGCACACCCTTACGAGTAAGATGTGTCAAAGGACCTGCTATCTCCGAGAAACCCCGAATAAACCTCCGGTAGTATCCTGCTAAGCCCAAGAAACTACGAATCTCTGTTGGTGTCGTGGGCTGTCCCCACTCCCTCACCGCTGACACCTTCCCCGGGTCAACAGATATTCCCTGGTCGGAAATAATGTGACCCAAGAACTGGACTTCCTTCAGCCAAAATCTGCACTTCTCATATTTTGCATACAACTCGTTCTGACGAAGTGTCTGCAAAACCTGCCTCAAATGCTCAGCGTGCTCCTCCTCTGTCTGAGAGTAGACCAGAATGTCATCAATGAAGACAATGACAAATTGATCGAGGAAATCTCTGAACACCCTGTTCATCAAGTCCATAAACACTGCTGGAGCGTTGGTCAAGCCGAAAGGCATAACCCGAAACTCATAAGAACCATATCTCGACAAGAACGCAGTCTTCGAGACATCCTCCTCCCTGATACGCAACTGATGGTATCCTGACCTCAAGTCAATCTTTGAGAAGAAAGAAGCTCCTCTCAACTGGTCGAATAAGTCATCGATTCGAGGCAACGGATACTTATTCCGTATCGTGACTTTATTCAACTCTCGGTAGTCCACACACAATCTCAGTGAACCGTCCCTCTTCTTAACAAACAAAACTGGAGCGCCCCAAGGTGAGGTACTCCTACGAATAAAGCCCTGCCCTAACAGCTGCTCTATCTGATCCCGTAACTCTCGCATCTCAGCTGGAGCCATACGGTACGGTGCACGTGCTATAGGTCTCGTACCCGGTAGCAAATCAATAACGAAATCTATCTCTCGACTGGGTGGTAAGCCTGGTATCTCCTGAAACACATCTGAATACTCCCTGACAACCGGGATCGAATCTAAAGGAATAACAACCTCCTTAGAGGTATCCTCCTCTATGTAATACAGATGAGCGGTCGATCCTCCCTCTGGGCGAGGCATCGCCACTATAAACATCTCCTGCCCCGGAATGGCAAAAACAATGCTCCCGCTGAAGCAATCAATCATGGCCCTATATGTTACGAGCCAATCCATACCGATGATCACATCGTGAACATGCATGTCTAACACTAACATGTCCGCAGGTAATACCAAACCACCAACCTCTACCCCCACTCCCCGGCATATAAAGAAAATAAGTGACCCACTCCCTAATGGTGAGTCGACACACGTCACTGTGCTCTCTGCCGTAGCTAACAATCCTAAAGCTTTCGCGAAGTGTGTAGAAATAAAACAGTGTGTAGCACCCGTATCAAATAACACCCGACCCATAGTGCCATGGATAGGAAACGTACCCTCGATCGCGGGCGGTGCCTGTGGAACTGCAGCCTGGTGAACGTTGTAGACACGTCCATACTGTAGCTGCCCCTGTTGAGTTGGGACTGCTGGAATGGGTGGCAAAGCTGCTATCTGTGGCGGTGCAGGAAGAGCGGCGGGAAACATAGGTCTCTGTGGCTCCTGGCGAGCACCCTGCTGCTGCTGCTGTGGGGCCCTGCCCCTATCAGGACAATCCTGTTTCTTATGGCCAGTCTTGCCACAAGTAAAGCACTTCCCTGGGAAGTTCCCTCCCCTCTGCCCCTGCTGTCCCTGGCCCTGGTGGCCGTTACCATTCCTCCCTTGGCCCTGCTGGCCCTGATGGAACTGCTGCCCATTCTGCCCCTGCTGGCCCTGATGGCCGTTTGGACCCTGATGGCCCTGGAGGAAACCTCCCTGTCCCTGCCTATAGTTCCCCGACCGGAACCTCTTATTGTCCCCCTACTGGGTACCCTGCTCAGTCTGCCTCTGCCCCTGACCCGATTGTGCCCCGCTGGCACTATGTCCTCCAGTCCTGCCCTGATGGCTAGACTCCCCCGACCGCTTGCCCTCGGCCATGTGAAAACGGTGGTCCTGACAGTGCAATAATGCAGCGTTAACCACATCAGAATACGTGGCCAACGATAGGTTCCCAAGCAGATGCTTACGGATCCTCCAATTCAACCCATCAGTGAACTTCTCTATCTTCTTTTTCTCTGTTGGAATCTCGTCTGGAACGATATTCAACAGGTTAGTGAACTCGGCCTCATACTCGGCCACTGTCTTGCTCTCTTGCTTCAAACTCATAAGCTTCCTCCTTATCTCTGTATGAACTGCGGATGGAAAGTACTTGCGGTCAAACCGCACCCAGAACTCCTGAATGGTGAGGGTATCCCTCTCCTCCGCGGTGGTAATGGACTCCCACCACTGCAGCGCAGATCCAACTAGCTTGAAAGTAGCTAGCACCTGTTTCTGAACATCAGTGCACTCATGCATCCTCAAATGCCTCTGTATGTCCTTCCTCCATTGGCTCGAGACTACCACGTCTGAGCTACCAGCAAACTCCGACGGATGAACTTTCTGAAAAGCATCTCGTACACGTTCCCAAGCAGACGGGAATGCATTAACCTGTACTGGCGCGGCAACTGGCGCCTGAGGCGGTGCCTGCTGAATCACGGCAATCGCGGCATTCACCGCTTGGGCTACTATAGCAGCAACCTCAGCGGCGTTCAACATACCCTGAACTGGAGCGGGCTGGGGTTCGGGCGTTGCATTCCTGGGAAATCGTCGTGTACGTCGTGGAGACATCTGAAATAAGAACAAAGTTTATAAGTTCACGGTTTATAAACTTAAAATAGCTGAAGAACGAAGCATACACAATAAGAGTACAACAGTCCTAAAATATAGGTCTCTATATAAAAGAAAACGTAGCGGAAACATAATAGCCGTACAGATCCTAAAAGACACTAGAACCTGATGCTCTGATACCACCTGTGACACCCCGACTAATTAAACACCGGGTAGCTACTCCTTTATAAAATTAATTCAAAATGCCAAGTTGGCTCAGTTAATAGCATCACTGTCGAAAACGTTTTATTATTACTAACCACCTAGTATTTAAAAAGTAAGTGCCAAATTTTATTAAATCTGATTAACATGCAACAAGAGTAATGAATAACTAAATAACACCATTCACCATACTGAAGTAAAAAGAATAACCATCACAATATGTAAATAAAACCTGGAGGAAAACTCCTCAATACAAATCCCACAACTGATAAGTAAACTGAAGTAAATAACTAAAAACTGAATACTGAGCAATACATGCTAGAGTCTGAAAACTGAAATGTAAAAATGTCTAATAGAATTGGGCAACATGCCCTACGACTGATAGATGCTGAGACTGGAATCCAAATGAGAGAAGCGTCTACATGCAAATCCCTGTAGCTTCCACAAACAGCTACAGCTCGTCACCTGAATGAGAATCCTATGCTTGGTGTCCTTGTGGCTGGGCACCTAAAATGGTTTTACAAGAAAATATATTTGAAAGCAAATGGGTCAGAGCCCGAAAGTGGAAATCATTTTAAAAACCTGCAAGTGCTTTAAAAACATTTAAAACATTAAATGCAAAGTACATGTTAAGACGTGCACTCACATTAAATTCTCACCTCTCGACTAACTGTGCACTCCTAACGTAAGTACCCATCTATAACTACCCTTTCCACTAGCTAAGTGACAACGTAACTAGCTAGACTACCAAAGGTTCTACCCATTTTACTCGGTTAATTTAACATAACAACGCTCGTAATTTAACAGAGGTTTAACGTAAACTCAGTTACTAACTATGCCATTGATATAACTTATCAGCTAACTCATTATATATCTCGAAACAATACCGTAATATTTTCACAACATTAACATGAGGATTTCCATATCTTTAATGTATATTATTCACATCATAAATATACGATACAAGCACCCCGCAATCTAAGCTATGGTGCACACATACTCTGCTATCCATCCCGATACATCACGTACATAAGGATCACATATTCCGAATCTCTCAGGAATAGTTCAGATAACACAAATCACAAATAGTGGAGGCGAACACAGTCACCATCACATGGGTCACGCACATACCTACGCTCCCATGGTCAACGGACTTATTAATATCACAATAAGTCTTTCTATGACCTATTTTCATCAAGGTACCAGTCTATATCCCCCCCGTAGGCACACAAGGATTAGAGGGTCCTAAGCGAACGCAAACCTCCCCCGTGATAGCAAGTATGGTAGGTATGTCATACACATAAACTATATACTAAGTATTCACACATCTTAGATATCACCATATTAATAAGGTATAAGCTACATCATAATACCATTATCCCAAACTTATATATTTCAAGTAATCCGATAATATATAATTTAAATAGTCGACACGTCTCACGTCGTAATTCCTTAAACTTAAAACCTATCTCGAATAGACTACTAAGTTCCCATAATATCTTTATACCTAAGGTCTTTACTTCTGCCCCAAACCTTATTTCATCAACTTATTCAAATTTGTACTATTAACCCAAATATTATCTCACATAACGAATTTCAACAATCTAGAATAATTCCTCGAATTGCATTCTAATTAAAGTTCACTATAATAATCACACCTACTGGTCTTCCTTAAGGATGAGGGTATTCATAAGTTCTCCAAACATATTCTCCGAGGGTTTCCACCATTAAAATCAAATTAAGGAAAATTTTACTCATTCTGGGAAGGTCGATCGATCGACCTATGAATATCGATCGATCGATCTAGTCGATCGATCGACTGATGAATGTCGATCGATCGATCGAACAGGTATGGCTACGGACTGCTTCGTTCTGCAGATTTGAAAACGTCCCAAAACTTATTTCTAACGTATGATTCTCAAATATAACGTTATATTAATGCCATATAACAATCCTACAATATTACTAACGTCCACAAACCAATATTTCAACAACTATAGGCTACATATGGATCAATCTTTATCAAAAACCTAGTTTCCAGATTTTATCTCAAGAACATTCATAAACTTCATCTTAAATTCGTTTTTGGTATAACAAATGTCGATAATTCTCTTAATATAATCTTCCAGTAGCATTCTACATGCAACCTATATCCCAAAATTTAAACTAATAACTCCAATCTTATGGGTTTTTCATTATCTTCTAAGAACATACAAAATTTATGAATAATCTAACATGGAAGAAGCATTCTCTGAAATTTAAATGGAATAAATCACTTGCCTTGGTTGTTTCTGAATCTGGTGTTGGATTTGTAATCTCTTTCTGCAGATTTTCTGCAGAATTCCTCCTCTTTCCCTTTCTCTCTAAGCTTTCTTCTTCCAAAGGTGGCTATGGTGGCTAGGGTTTTCTTTGGAAGAGTTGGAAGACTAAATGATAACCTACGTAGCTTATGGGGTTAATAAAGGGTTGGTTGGGTCAATTCCTTATCAGATTACAACTCTCAATTTTCGTCACTTTTAATTACCCAAAAATACCAAATTACTAAAATACCCTTTAAGTTACCGGTATGGCCTAAAAATACCCCGGGACCCAAACTATACCCCCGGCTAGTGTTTTCTGACTATCTCGACCCTTCCGGACGCGTTGGCGCACTCAAAATGACTATACGGATTATAGATTTTATATTCACTTTTAATATCAAAATATTATACCGTGACGCGGCGGTCCCACGCGTCTCAACAAAATTTCTAAAAATGCCGTATATAAATCTCACGATAATTTTCAAATACCAAGTTCATATATAATCATATATGCACATAATCAAATACCAACTCGCATCACATTAGTATTTTTAACCCGGATTAATTTCCAATTAATACGCAATTTAATTAATTAATCCCAAAATAAATATAGTCAAAAATACGGGGTATTACATCACACAAACATATTGAGGCAGAAAATCTCATTGCCTTAATCAAAGAACATGTTAAAAATGTAGGTATTTCCCATGTTTATACACATCACTTATCAATATATCAAAATCACTTGTTCATATTGAAAACATAGTTTTATAAAAAAAAATATGTTTGTGGATAGCCATTCTTTAAAGTCCAATGTTTATGAAGTCTAAAGAACGAGTATCATTCTCTACACAACGTCAAGATGTTTCTCTTGAATGAAGAAAGACTCAAATGATTTGACACGTAATACATCCAACTAATGTAATAACTCAAAAGGATACATTTTTATTGATGAGATGATCAATCATGATGAGAGAAAAACTATTGGGTAGACCTTGTTAAGGTATGTGAATTCGATGCAATCCTTTCATTTTTCACTTTTGTATTTGATCAAAACAGTGTTGGATATCCAATTCGGGAACTAAACATCTTTGATAGAGTTGGCATGAATTAGATTCTCAACTTCATTCTCCGTTGATTTGACTTTTTTAGGGGATGACTTCTACTTTACTAACTGATATGCAAGATCCACGTGTTTATCCTGATAAAATGAATGAGTTTCCCTGACTTATCTTATGTCAATTCGTAGTCGATCAAGAAGGTTTTGTCTTGATGAGACAAGTCTACAGGAATGGTTCATAGTTTCTTCATTACTCAATCGGAGTGTATTATATTGGTCTTCTCAATACCTGGTTAAGCTCCCTTTAGCTGCTATTTAGGCTGAATGCCTCTAAATTATCATCATCTTGACTTTCTTGGGCTGACACTGTTAAGCTTTGATAGAAACAGCAAAATAACTATAAAAATGTAAACATTTACTAGCATAATTAAGTTGGCTTAATTCTATGTCAAAGAATTTTGAGTCATTCACAAACCGAGCCAAAAATATTGATGCATATTTATAGAAAGAGTCTTTTTCATTAGAATATTATCACCATCATCATCCTTGACTTAATCCCATCATATGAGGTCAGCCACATGGATTCTCCTTTTACATTCTAATCTTTATGTGCAATATTATCATTCAAGTTTAATTCCTTAAGATCTCTCTTAATAATTTCCACCCACAATAGCTTAGGACGGCTCCTTTCTCTTTTAACCTTTATTTCTAATAGTTTTACTAATGTTATAGGTGCATCTATTGGTCTAGGCAACCCATGTCCATACCACCTAAGTCTACTTTCTCTTAATTTATCGCTAATGGGAGCAACTCCTTCTTTTCTCTCACATACTAATTTTTAATTTTGTCCTTTCTAGTAATTTCTATCATCCATCGGAGCATCCTCATCTGACTAACATGGAGACTTTGTTCATGTTTTTTCTTTAAAACCCAACACTTCGATCCATATAAAGTCGATGGCCTAACAACTGTTCTATAAAATTTTCCTTTTAATTTATTAGTTATCCTCTTATCGCATAACACTCCACTTACTTGTCTCCGTTTCATCCAACCAGTTGATATTCCACTCGTAGCATCCTCGTCAATATCTATATTACTTTATAACACTGAACCTAAATAAAGAAATTTATTAGTTTGGTTTAATAATTTTTCTTCAATATTTAACATTATACTATCCGACACCTCATTATTAAATTTACATTCCATAAATTCCGTTTTATTTTTACTGATTTTTAGCCCCTTAGACTCTTAAAACTTTTCTCCGAGTATCTACTCTCATCGTTAAACCATCCTTTGAAGTGTCTACTAAAACTACATCATCTGGAAACAACATACACCATGGGATATCTTCTTGTATGTCGTTAGTAATCTCATCCAAAACTACGGCAAATAAAACCTTTATGTAATAACGTAGTTCTCCATGTTGTCAAAATTTCATATCCAAAATGCATTTTAGGTTCGTATCAATTTCATTGAAGATTATCTACACAAACAGATTTGCGTTATCGATAGAGTGACATCAACATGACACAAATGATCCATCATACAAAAGTTCAAAGGTACATAAACAGTTATAACATGTGGAGAATATTTTTTGTTGAAGTGTAAAAATTATTTTTACTTTGGTAAAATTTTTAAAGAATATTTAAAACATTTTTTATAATTTCTTAAGGGATGTTTTTATTTTTTATACTATAGTAATTTTAGCAACAAACTTAAGTAGCGCACAAAAATGTCCCTTAGTATTTTTCAACCTACGTGGATTTCAAAAACCAAAAGAAAAATTCAACCAATTGAACGTGAATTTTCAACCATCGACGATCGTACCATTTTCAGTGCAATCGCTGATGTACGAGGCCCCTATAATGGATTTTCTCACAGTTATATTGGGTGTTGGAATCGTTATAACATCTGGTTGGTTTCCTCTTTGCACAAAACTTTCTTCATTTGTTAATTTGTCTTTACTTTTGGTGCCTTTTTCATTTCGTGTTGGCGGTTGAATTTTCTCAGGCTTGTGTGAGTAGGGCTGATCACGGGCAGTGGTAGTTATCTCGATAGTCTTTATTTGGTTGCTTTTTTATTTACCTTAGGAGGTATGATTTTTTCACATTTTATTTTATTTTATAATCCTTTTTTCTTGTAAAAAAATGAATATATGTTATTTTATAATCCTCGTTTGACTTTGTGCACATTTTAAAACTTTGGTTCCTTATCAACAAGACTTGTGCATGGATTTTTCTCAACTTGTTTTATGTTTGTTTTGTTATCATTTATTTAAATAATTCTCGGACATGTGCTCCATAATTATATTAATATTAAGAGTTACTTTGATTAATGAAAGGGTACACCAAATATCAAGAGTTAAAAGGACTCTTGGGCATCCACCTTGATGGACAGTTGATATTAAGTGACTGTTGGAGATTTAGGTCATAACCCTGCCTATAAATAAGTGTCTGGTTTCCATTATTCAGACACTAAAAGACAACATAATGAAATTACAAGAAAGGGAGAAAAATCTAAATTCTCAAAGAGAGTAAATTTTAAAATCGTGTTTTGGCTATATTGGGAGATCTAACTGTTAGAATGCGTTGAAATTGGATTATGTTCTTGATACATACAAGATGAAACTATGTTCCAAAATTTAGCCCGATCAGATATAGTTAAGGTTGAATTCTCTATCAATATTTCAAGTTGTGACAATTATCGAGGTGTGTTATTTTAACACTATTTATGTTCCGCATAATATTTATATGTAATAATCAAGAAAATCCAAGATCCTTTTATTAAGAACATTTGTATGAGAAAATTTAATCAAATTAATGTATTATTAATTAATATTACAGTTCTTAAAAATGGTTTTACATGTGATATTATTGACTATGAAATTCATTTATTGTTTTTCATTCACTATTTTTCCATATTGTTAGTGTTCTAAAAAAATCCTTGCGATTTTTTGGAGTGTTTCTTCATGTTGTAGTGTGTTCTTATTATCATCTCTAGGCATGAAGGATTCCTAGTGGAACCAAAGGATTAGTAAAGTTCAAAATAATCATATCAAGGTATTGAGTTTAACTTTCATTTTTCGAATACATAATTTAGGTTTTTCCCACTCCCAGATATTCAAGTTGTGTTTTTAATGTTGTGTTTTAGTGTGTTTAAACTTTTACTTACATTTTTATATCCTTGAGATAGATGAAACTATCATCTTTATAATTTATTACCATATAGGATTTGTGTTGTGAAAGTTTGTGGGCTAGATGTTCGACAAAAACCAAAGGTTCTATTTGGCTTGGGGTAAATTACATTTAACCGCGATAAAAAGTAAAATGGTGAAATGCTTTTCACATATTTAAAATTAATTTGAAATTGTGAATACGTGCAGACTTCAAAAGCTTTGAAAGTCGTTGAAGAGGCTTTGGTTAGGGCTGTGGAATTTCACAATGCAAATATTGAATAAAAGGCCAATTTAATATTTTAGTTGGACTCCATTAATGAGTTCCAATGTGTGGTTTCTCCCGACATATCTATTTCTTTAGGGGAAGGGTTCTTCAATAGTCCATATTTAAGGATTTTGGTAGGCTAGGTATTTTTAACTTGTAATCTATGCTATGTCCCCCACTTTTTGTAATATCCAAGTGTTTAATCAAAACAATATTATGTATTCTATTTTTGGACGAGTTCTTTAAAATTATATCGTTATATATGAATCATCGACGTATACCATGTGAGAACCCCAAACCCGAGGCAGCGCACCTCTCCTATTCTTGTGTGCATCCTATTTGGACAAATTTTTAGGGAAAGGGGTCTTCGGTCGTGACGCATGGTCATCGCCTTGTTCTCTTTAAAAATAACAGAGTTGCTAGCATATGTTACACAAAACATACAAAAGAAAGGGTAGCCCTCTGTACAAGCCTATAGTTTGCGTGTTTAACTAGAGATTCAATGTTTCGAGGATTGGGTTACGAAGTGGAAAGGTGTTAAGCACCCGATATGCTCTCTCGGTCTCAAATGTAGATCTATAGTAAGTGTATATCATGTTATGGTGTACAAATAAATAGTAAAACTAAAATAGTTAATATATGCATAAACTCTGTAGTGGTGTATGAGGGAGTGAGTATAAATGATATAGACGAAGAATAAATCTATAAAAAGTTGGACTTACTCACTCGAATGCACTCTGAGTGAGCCTACGTACTCACTTAAAGCAATTCAAAGTTCACATAGTTCTTGTGGAGACAGGAGGAATCTACCTTTTATAAAGACTCGATGTAAGAGATCTAAGCTTTCTTTGATCTTTCGAGGTGTTTTATAGTGAAATAAGACTAAATTTAAATAATTTACATATGTGAAAAGACTTAGAGGGGTAGTTTCACTCATAAAACTACTTTGATGAAGAAAGAATGTCGAGGCTTACAACACTAAGGACAAAATATTAGGTAGAATGCCCAGATCTAATGCTCCTCTAAACTATATGAGAATAATTCACAGTTTTGAAGGTTTTTTGTTTGGTTTTTAGTTGTTTATGAAATAAATAGTGAAAATGTGTAAATATATACAAGATTTGACTAGAGTAATAGAGTTTGGGTCTCTCTAACACCCCTACGTATCCACTGTTTGTGAAATCAAAGTCAACGTAGTTTAGACATGATCTTTAGGGAAAAGTTATGTTTAAAGAGAAAGAGATGAAGGAGAAGATGATTTTGGATGGTGTTTCAGCACAACACCACCCTTTTTAAGTCTAACGATTAAGAAAAAATGTACATGCGATGTTATACATGCATCTTTTCATTTTGACGGCATTCCATCTTGAAATAAACTTATTGGAGTGTAGATCTAAGGTGACCTAAAAATAAAATACGTTTTGTAAGAAAAATGAAAGAAAAGGAAATAAAATAGGCTTTTTTGTCTTTAGTGAGAAGAAGGTTAGAACTTTTGGTTTATGGTTTTGGATCTTAGCTTGAGGGGGTTTAGAAGGAAAAATAAGAGAGTTTTGTGACTTTAAAAAAAAGAAGAGAAATAGCTTTAAAATAGAAAAACAACATTTAAGAGGCACAATTATTATGTGTAGACATGATAAGTTAAGCCCCTTTATAGGAAAATTGCGTGGGCTCATGATAGATAGATCCTTTGAGAGGACCGATCGGTTATGTGGCACTGTACCCCATGATCGATGGGTCATAGGCACGTGTTTTTATTTTTGTTTAATTCAGGGCTGATTTTGAGTTTTTTAGATCATTATTTTTTTGCTTCCTTTACTTTGGTGTTATTTGGGTCACCCTTAGTGTGACTAAGGTTTTGTTCTTTTATTTTGGATTGTCAGGTTTGACAAATTGCTCCATACTTCTTTAGGACTATTCGGGAGCAAAATGGGGTGTCTATAGATCCCCTCAACAACGGATTTCACTCCTGAGCGAATGTTGTTGTAAAGAAAAGCGTTCGTTTTGCATCTGCTAGTGATTTCATGTTTTTTAGTTATTTTTTAATAGGATTTTTGGGAGTACATTCCCTAAAGGAGTTCTTTTTTGAAGTTATTGCAGAGAATTGCGGCTTTTGTTTAACCACCTTCATTGTGTGGGAGTTTGTTAAGTACTTAAGGTCGCACATTGGACCAGGCTATTTCTCGCCACACCGGGGCATATGAAAATATTTAAGTTCACACATGGGACCAGAGTATTTCTTGTTGCACCAGGGAATACGAAGCTATTTAATATCACAGATGGGACTAGACTATTTCTCACCACACCAGGGCATAAGGGGCTCACTGTGAAATACTGAAGCTTTTAGGGGGATGAATGGGTTTTGAAACCTAGTAATTAAACTTAATTTGGAAGTATTTTGACCCCAAATAGGAGTGGAACGATAGTTCATGCATTGGCATAATCATCCGACCACATGCACGCATGATCGGTCAGGCAAACGTACACATGACTGATCGATCATGGCGCTGAGCTTCTATAAAGTGGGGTTTTCCCTTTAGGTTCATTCTAATACTTTAAATTCTTTATCCAAATTCTCTCTAGCTCTAAATTCACTCTAGTTTGAAACTATCTCTAGTTTTTTTCTTTGATTTTCTTTGTCTTTTATCAATGGCTGAGAGGGAAGTTGGTGAGATTTTAGAGATCCTCCTGGATGATCTCCCTATAGCCAGGCCTCACACTGAGGCAAGGGAGATGAGTGAGAAAATATGGAGGTATCGATAGAACCCGTGAGATGCAGGTGTGTGTCATCATGATCCTCAGTTGGTCGATCAGGTCATTCTTTTTTGGGAGTCCACTAGTCATATTTCCACCGCTCTGTGTAGTGGTCAGGTATGTTGTTTATTTTCATTGTGTCTTTTTCATTTATGTTATAATTTTATTTAATGTTTTTATTTAAGCAAAAATTTCTTTTTTGCATCATTTTACATAGTTTCTTTACGGCGTCCTCATAAGAGTCGTGTTACACGCCTTTGGCTTATGGGTTACCCTAACCTGGTGGTGTCTTCATGGACTGATGAGTTCTTTCTAGAGATTGTTCGGGAGACTGTTCGGGGTTTAGGATTAGGCCACTTCATAGATGCTTTAATGACATGTCGCTCTACTACTTTAATCCTGATGCTGGTGGAGAGGTGGTGGCATACAAGTTCTACATTCTGAATCCCATCGGGTGAGATGACACTCACTCCACTAACTTACATGTACTTACGAGTTTTTTATCCGGCGCATATCCGGTGATGATTCCCCCATCATATCAGATTTTGAAGGGGTTTTATATGAGTTATCATAGGTTTAGTTCTAGCTACTCGTTCTAGCGTGATTTTGGATCTCAACTCTCTTGAGGCTCATATGCAGGCTCATTTAAGACATTTGGTAGGAGATGCTACATGGATTCGTCAGTGCACCCAAGTTTTCCCACTCTTCTTGTTCAGTAATATCATCTATTATTCCTACCATAAGACCGTTAATAAGGGTAGTACTTCAGTTGTATATGGTAGTATGACCGGTGTAGCTTTACTTTGGGTTTACATTTTTCTAGTATGAGAACTATGTCCCTACGGGTGACTAAGCATCCCATTGGTTATATGGAGGGTTGGGAGGTACATTTGAATTAAAAATATATTTTTCTTTTGTTGGTTCCTTCTATTGTCTTGTTATTAATATATTTTTATGTTCACGCACTTATGGGCATATGAGGTCTTTGGGCTCCATAGAGAGTCTTTAAAAGATACTGAGGAAGACAGTTAGACTCGGCATAAGAGATAGAGGTTGGTCAATCACAACAAAGGATTATATGCCTATACGTAAGGAGAGATATGCACTATCTAGAGTTGGATTATTATTGAGGATGTATGTACCCATTTTTATCTATTCTATAAATTTTAAAATTTTAATTTTCGTATCTTCTTTATGGATCATAGGCCACCTTCTTCCTCTAGATCATGTCTTAAGGGCATTGGGCTAAGGATAGGACTGTCACTCAAACCACTTCTTGATTGTTGCTCTGTACCAACGAGGCTATAACTTTCTATTAGGGGAGAGGGTTGTTAGCCAATGGCCACACTTGGCGAGATTGGTTACACTGATGAAACCTCCTTTCGAGATGAAAGAACCACATCTGCTTTTTCCTAATGATCTGTAGATATACACTAGGGGAGTCCTGATGGTGAGTGCCGACTTTCTGTCATTATTTCAGAGAGATTGATATCAGTGGTCTTGTTGTCGAGGGAGGGCCAAGGTTCGAGAGAAGATCCCCCAGTGACCACCTTAGTTCCACCTTCCAAGGGTCCTTCTATTGGGGTTGTTACGAAGTTTGATGGGGTCTTCTACCCCGCTTCTGGCGATACAAGTTCCTAGTTTGTCAGTGTTATTTACTGGGGATAATGGGGTCCAGTATGAGGTGTTTGTACTTGCCTCTTAGCCTTATTTATCCATGCCGGCGGAAGTCGAGGTATGCAAAGTTTTCTCTTTTATTTGATTTTTTTCTTTATTATCCTTTATAAAATTTTATTTTGATGTATGCAATGTCATTTAATTTAATTTAATTATAACACATTCATGAGGTAAATATACACAAGATAAAATTAAACCTTAAAGTGGCAAAAATCTTATTTTAACAATTTCATATTTACCATAATTTATATTTTCTTAACATGTCTTTTTTATTAGATTATGGATTTATAGGACTGCGAGAGTAGGCTTTTAGATTCCATTTTTGACAGGATGACCGATTAGTCCGAGGGTCTCTTTATGAGGACCGATTAGTCTGAGGGTCTCTTTATGAGGACCGATAGGTCACCCTTGTTCCCTATAAATGGAAGCATAATTCAGGATTGGAAACTCACACCTTCATATATACTTTCTCTCAGTCTAAGAAACAATCTTTTTATATCTTCATAGCTTTGTTAAGATGTCCCTCCCGCTTTTTTATTACCAAATTGTTCTTGACCATCAATTGGATTATTTCCTTTGTAGTTTTGATAATTGGTATCTCTTGGGCTTTGAATATTATGGTCTAGTTCCGTGGTTTTCTCTAAGGACCATCACTATTGAATAGGTATTCTTACTAATTGTTGCTCATCTTTGGTATCTGGAGCATCACCTTTTCCATTTTGCATTAGAGTAGATTTTCTCGACGTTTGAAGATTACAGTTTCCTAATGGGTATGGTGTGCACCAACCTATAGTGGAGCCTTACCTGGTCCAACGAGGAGTTTTCTCTATCACTAAATTACTAGAAGTGGGACTGTTGATGCAAAAAACTGGACCAAATTCCCGTTTTTTATGATCACAGATAAATAGATAAAAGCAATCCAATCAAGCACATGAGAGACAAAGATTTTTAAAGTGGTTCGACTATGAATAAAACCTACGTCCACTGTTATTTTATTCCCAGGGGTTTACAATAGCACAATGTGGTGTAGAGAGAGAAAAAGGTGTGGATCTTGTGTATGGTGTCTCTCGATTCTCCCGGATCTCTTCCCTTTTGGCTACGGGAATACATGTATTTATAGTGATGGGAGATAAAGAGATTCATTGTATGTAGACATTTATGTCTACATTCAACGAATCTAATTGTTGAATTGCTTGGTATGCTATGTGTTGTCATCTATTAATACAGTATAAATGTACATTAAGGCTCATTAAATGCGCTGTCATCTTCATTAATGCACATTAAATGCATAGTTATCCTTTGATCTTATTGGTTGGTATGCCGACCAACTCTCCTCGGGTGCCAACTAACTCTCCTCGGGTGTCGACCAACTCTCCTCGGGTGCCGACTAATTCTCCTCGGGTACTGACCAACTCTCCTCGGGCGCCGACTAACACTCCTCGGGTGGCGACCACCAACTCTCCTCGGGTGTCGAATATTGCCACGTAGGATGATATGTGTCCTTTTCTGATTGGTCCTCGTAGATGGAGAATTTTTGCGTTAATAGAATCCCCCAATGCTTCATGCTTTATGGTTTACTTGAAAGGATGGAGTATTTATTCCGCAGTGTTGCTCGGTGCTCGTGAAATTCTGGATCTACCTTCTTGATTTGTTCAACATAAAGTGCATTATCTCCTGAACGACATATGATGCAGGCTGATCGATGGTTGCTAATCTTTCTTTTGAGGAACTCCGTGTGCTATGTATCACCCCTGGAAATTTGGATGCAGCCATGCCATAGTATGCAGCTTGTAGCTTGTCATAATCTTCAAGTATGTTGATTGGTTTTCTAGCCGACCAACTGCCTCCTGTGCCGAGCAACTGAGTGCTAACTTCACGTGCTTGATTCTTCTGATTTATGATCCTCTGAATACTTTGTCAAGTAACATACTAGCTTTTGAACCCAACTCTTCAATCTGATTAGTACAAAGCTAGTGGTGGACTTCGAAACATTTTCATACAACTTCTTCTTCAATGTTGGTCGGGCAGTAGTAGTAAAGATCTCAGTGCTGTAGATGCTAAATTTGACTTCTGAACTTCAATAGTATGCGCATAATAACTCCTGAATATGCCTCCTGAACTTCTGAATGCCTCCTGAACTTCAATATGCCTCCTGAACTTCAATAGCATGTGCATAATAACTCCTGAGTATGCCTCCTGAACTTCAATAGCCTCCTGAACTTCAATAGCATGTGCATAATAACTCCTGAATATGCCTCCTGAACTTCGTAAGCAAAATTAGCTCCTGAGCAAGGAAAATAACTTCTGAATGATAATTAGTTGGGGCTGAATCTGATGCTCAACTGCATGATCTTATGAGAATGTGACACCGAATGAATAAATATATCTGTAATAGAATCCCCCAAGTGTGGAATGTGAACTTTGAATGCTTTTTGCTTGATCGCTTTCACATACTCATAAAATTTTTCCGACCAACTGTAGTTGACAGCTTCTTATTTCCGACCAACCTGAGTTGACATTTTTTGGAATAGATTTACTTCCTAACAAACATAAGTTGGAATTTTTAGGAATATATAGTTTTAATTCCCGTAGGAATACAAGTTTTACTTCCCGGAGGAATACAAGTTTTACTTCCCGGAGGAATACAAGTAGCTTTACTTCCCGGAAGAATACAAGTTTTACTTCCCGGAGGAATACAAGTTTTACTTCCCGGAGGAATACATTTTTGATAATAAATGATTGAGACTTCCTCGGAGCTGACCAACGGATTGTTGGGAATAAGATATAATAAATGCGGGAGACATCCTTGGAGCTGACCAACAGATTATTGGGAATAAGATAATATATGCTGGAGACATCCTTGCAGCTGACCAACAGATTGTTGGGAATAAGATAATATAAATGTTGGAGACCTCATTGGAGCTGACCAACAGATTGTTGGGAATAAGATAATATAAATGTTGGAGACCTCCTTGGAGCTGACCAACAGATTGTTGGGAATAAGATAATATAAATGTTGGAGACCTCCTTGATGAAATAAGAATAGAATATGCATCCAAATAGATATAAAGAATAATTAAAAATAATAAAATTCCTCGTTGATCTGTCGAGGTAGAATTATATAATGCCGAACAAGAATAAGATCTTCCAGAACAGAAGAATATGGCCGAGAACGTTGTCAGGCTTGAATATAAATAAGAATTATCCGACCAACTATTCGTTGGGGGTGAAATACAACGAATGTTGTATTTCTCCTTAAAGCTGAATAAGTATCTTGTCGAGGCACAATTGCATAATGCCGAATAAGAATAATATTTTCCAGAACATAAGAATATGGCCGAGAACTTTGCTGGGCCTGCATATAAATAAGAATTACCCGACCAACTATCCGTTGGGGGTGACATATAATAAATGTTATAGTTCTCCTCGGAGCTGAATATGATAATAAGTATCTCGCCGAGTTCCATGTTGAGATGAATATAGAATATGAATCCCAAGGGATATATAGAATAATTTGTGCTTGAGACGATATCTGGGCCTGAATATAAATAAGAATTGCCCCGACCAACTATCCGTTGGGGGTGAAATATAATAACTGTTGTAGCTTTTACTCGGAGCTGAATATGATAATAAGTATTTCGCCGAGCTCCATTAAGAGATGAATATAGAATATGAATCCCAAGGGATATATAGAATAATTTGTGCTTGAGCAAAAATCAAAGCAATAATAAAATATATAGTTCCTTGCTGAGGTGAAATTTCATAATGCTGAGCAATGATAATAGTTTCCAGATTGTTTTCGAGCATTCGTCGGCGTTGAGTCTTGTACCTGTAAAAATTAATATCTTGCTCTACCATTTGTGTAGGCTGAATTGATTAGTCATGAGAATAATTTACTCATCCAAGCAATATATGATATGTATATGCTTGAGAAATAAAAATATTAATTTCAAAAAATGAAATAATATATGTTGGCTGATATGTCAAGGCACAATTGCCTGATGTCGGGCAATATTACTTTTCCAGAGGTTTACGAGAGCTTTCATCAGGATTGAATCTCGTCCCTATGAAATTTTAATAAGCTTCCCGAGCACCTGTCGAGACTAGAGAAAATAATTATTATCATGAGAAAGGATTATTCAGCCAAACAATATGTGATGTGTATCAGCATAAAATAATAAAAATTTCAAAATATGAAATAATATTTTTATGCCAAATGTGTGTGAGATGGACAAATTTTTATCAGATATGCATCATAAATAAGACGTAGAGTTTTTTGTAAAGTTATTTAATCTCCAATAACTAATCAGGTATAAGTTGCTGTTTGAAAATTATTTATCACTTGGTTTTAAATTTTTTTTTGGGGTGATCACAAGTTAAAAAAGACTTAAGCCCCCTGTTTGTTTCCGTGCTGAACTCGTGTTTAAAGAAATATATGGGGTGCTTCACATTTTTTAATATCCCAAGATTCTACTACTGCTGAGAAACGGCATGGATGTTGTCGACCAACATTTAAGGACATCTCAAGTTATAGAATATATGGTGTCGACCAAGAAGCAAATGGTCCCCGACCAGCTGAGCAATTTCGCTGATCAACAAAAATGGTGCATTGACAGCACTGAACAACATTAGATGTCACCGACCAAAAAGTGGATGGTTGGATAGTTGGCGACCAGTAAATTGAACCCTTCGAACAAGACTGAGATGTCGCAGATCAAGAAGTAGATGATCGTCGACCTGCAATTGGTTCCACCGAGCTACAATATGGGTCTCCGACCAACAATAAGATACCTCGTAGTTGGATAAAATTATTTCAACGTTGCTGATGGATCTTCACATCTTATCTTCGACAAACAAAAATGGTCTATTTAAGCTTATCTTTAATAAAATATGGCCCAAGATGATGCCGACCAACAATATAGATGGCTGACCAGAATATCTCGAATCCTTAGATCATAAAAATAACATTCGATGTAAAATTTAAGCATTAAGAATGTTAATTAAATGAATAATTATCTAATCCACTATATCGTATGATTCCGATAAAGAAACCATGTGATGTGATGAACAAAGGGCCAACATATCAAATTTGTGCCCAGAGTCTTGATATGGTCATGATTGTTTTACTGATCCTTTTTTACAAGAGGTGGGTAATGATTTTTCTAGTGAGAGAAAATTATTTTTTATATTGATCCCTTCCTATTCCGTATTTGGAGAGATAAAAATATACTAAATTATCGAAGTTATTACCAAATTTATATAAAAAATCAATCAATGAGACTTTATTGACCTGGATGGCATGCGAACCAAATTAAGTATATAGCTCATAAAAATGAATGCAAAGAGACTCAAACTTGAAAAAGAGAAAATAGATTTGGGTCATGATTTCATGAGAAAACTTTTTATTGTCTTTAACCTTTTCCCATTCTTTGATTAAAAATATAATGGGAATTTGAATAGTCATCAAAGATCTTTCAAAAATTATTTCAAAATCAACAATGAAAATTATCAAATGTTATCATCGTCGTATATATTGGTATATGTAATCATTTAAAATATTTATTCTATGATATAAAATTGAAACTTGAGAATCAAGCAAAAAGTTATGATTTATGAAATCCACTATTTCACATATTTCTCAACAAGAATTAATTTAACAGTTATGATTTTGAAATCATGATATGCAATTTTTGCAGATTTCATAAATAAAAATTGGACAACTAATTTATGTATATAAACATAAAAATCATGATTGAATCAACAGATGTATGTATAATTGATTATACATAGAGAAAATAAAAACTTAGCTTTTTGATGGAGAACAATGCTTGTAACACGTTCCCACAGACGACGCCAATCTGTTGATGCAAAAAACTGGATCGAATTCCCGTTTTTATGATCACAGATAAATAGATAAAAGCAATCCAATCAAGCACATGAAAGACAAAGATTTTTAAAGTGGTTTGGCTATGAATAAAGCCTACGTCCACTGTTATTTTATTCCCAGGGGTTTACAATAGCACAATGTGGTGTAGAGAGAGAAAAAGGTGTGTATCTTGTGTCTGGTGTCTCTCGATTCTCCCGGATCTCTTCCCTTTTGGCTAAGGGAATACATGTATTTATAGTGATGGGAGATAAAGAGATTCATTGTATGTAGACATTTATGTCTACATTCAACGAATCTAATTGTTGAATTGCTTGGTCTGCTATGTGTTGTCATCTATTAATACAGTATAAATGTACATTAAGGCTCATTAAATGCGCTGTCATCTTCATTAATGCACATTAAATGCATAGTTATCCTTTGATCTTCTTGGTTGGTATGCCCACCAACTCTCCTCGGGTGCCGACTAACTCTCCTCGGGTGCCGACCAACTCTCCTCGGGTGCCGACTAATTCTCCTTGGGTACTGACCAACTCTCCTCGGGTGCCGACCAACTCTCCTCGGGTGTCGAATATTTCCACGTAGGATGACATGTGTCCTTTTCTGATTGGTCCTCGTTGATGGAGAATTTTTGCGTTAACAGGGACCATCTTGTTGCTCGTGAGTTCCAACTAAGGAAAGGATCAATCTCATGGAAGTTATAGCCTTCTTTTTGTATGATATTCTAGAGAGCAGATATGGTCGAAGAGATGCCTTAGCTTTGGCTATGGTATTCCAAAATCTTCTAGTTATAGGTATTTTATGTGTGTACATTCACTTAGCATACGTGATTTTACAAATGAAGGAAGGTAAAAGTCTGATACCCTTAGTATTAGGTGAGACCATCAATGTCTTATCCACTTATCGTTCTCGAGAATGCTCCCTTCTCCAAGGAAGCCCCTTGCTCTTTATATGTGTGATGATGCTGGAAACAACACCTCCAGATAATATTTTGACAAGATTAAGCAAGTGATAATAATGGCAGCGCAGGAGAATATAAGTGTATATGTAGAAGGAGATGACGAGAAGAGGATGAACACTTGAATATAAGTGGTTCAACCAATCTGGCCTACCTCCACTGTATGTGTGTGTAATATCACTGAATGAAGGCACTAATGACCGTGGATACAATCTCTCAAGCTTTCTCTCTCTACTATATATAATGATAGAGTTTCAGCTAGGGTTGCAAAAAATCGATCCTTTACAATGTTGAGGATGACCTCTATATATAGTGCTTAGGGGGTGTAATGTAACCCCCAAGCATGCAATGAGTATGTGCATGAAGATCCAACCAGTGTAAGGATGACACCTGGCTAATCTTAACTAAATAATGATGACCACATTATTCCCTCGCGTGGAGGGAATGATTTAGTTATAATATATTTGTCCACGTGTTCCAATTCATACATATGCATGTTAAAGCTCAGTCGTCTTCGATTGGTACCAACCTCGGCCTATGAGGTTAGTAAAGTCTGACCCTTGCCTTCTTCGATACCAACATCTATAAATACCTCGGACATGATGGTCGTCCGAGGCTGGATCAGAGGTATGATGTCGGCCAGGGCCGATGACGACATAAAGTTTGCTGATTGAGCCTGCGAGGCTTTGCTGATCTCAGGTGATAGCTTATAATGTCGTCTGGGGATGATGTTGATGTTGATGTTGATGTTGATGGATGGGTGAACCCATAATTCCTTGCTAACCTTGCCTAAACCTAGTCGAGGTTGATGTATGAGGTTGGAACAATGTCGGCCAGGGCTGAACCTATGAAAGATGATATTGTGGACAGTTATTGCTTTTGCCACCTCGACTGTGATCCAGCCGAGGTTAATGTCTTTGAGTAGGAAGGTACACTTTGGGCATATTAATCACCCTCTAGCCCTTAGTTACCTATGTGAATAGATGACTAAGGGGTATGCATGTCTGAGGCTGGATTTTCTTGTGTGCCAACATTTTTTTGACATGTGTCAATTTATGAAGTGGGTAGCGTGCCTGATAAGGTATGATTATGTTGATTTTCCTTTTGGGCTCCTAAGGCAATTATGGGCCTTGGGATGCGCGCTAACATGATTTTAGGTTTAACTTTTCTTCTCCTTTCTTCTTCATTTCTTTACTTTCCCGTCCGTGTTCTCTCTACAATTTATCTCTCTCTTCAAGAGCTTTGCTGCTGCGTTTGGGTCTTTCTTGGTTTCTATTCTTCTTCTTAATTTCGTACTCCATCAGGTACCATTTTAACCCTCTTCCTTCCATTTTTAGCATTTAAATTTTCCTTTCTGTATTTTTCTATGAGGGTTAGTTTTTCGGTGGCTTTTTGAGTTTTTTGGCGGTACTTTACAATTTTCCGTGAGCCTGTTCTCAAGTGTTCTTTGTTTAAAAGTTTTCAAAATACAGGTTTGATCTTCGATTTATGTTGAGTTATTTAGTTATGGCTTAGAGTCCAAAGTATAGGGTCATTTGCCTTATGCTCAGACCCCTGTATAAGCTCATAGAAGAGTTCCCTTCACTTAGAGAGAAGACCTTTGAAAAAAATAGGTAGATAGAGCTAGTCCAAGAGGAAGCTCGTAGGATGAGGTCTTACCCCTCATACCTATCTTTCCTCCACCTCTGAAGGTAATTTACCCTGAGCCAGACGAGCCTACTGAGCCAGCAGAGGTCCTAGTAGAACCAACACCCATGTCTGAGTCTAAACCATCTATGTCAGACCCTATGTCTGTAGACTCTTTTTAAGAAGCTATGGACTTCTCTATTAGGCATGATCAGGTCCCTGATCAGGCCGAGGTCCCAAGTCGTGCCTCATCTCATAATGGTGCCAGTACCTCACAGTCTTTTTCTGACGTTGAAATCGTGGGGCCTAGTGTGTCCATTCCCCCCATTATTGATGCCATCTTCCTGTCAGCCGCCACCGGGGATGAGTTTTCTCAGAGGTTTCCCGATGGTGTCCCTACTCCTGCCCAGGCCGACATTACGAGGGAAGAAGATGATGGTTATGAGAGTGATGTTTACACCTCTGAGGCGGCCAAGATATAGAGCTCGGTTAGTGAGTATGACCTCTTAGCTTTTAGTCACCTTTACTCCATAGGACCTTCCATTAAGCTTAGGAGGCCTCTGAGGGGTGAGGGGGCCTTTGATGGCTGAGATGGGGAGATTTGCGTCTACGAGCAGATGTTCAAGTTAGGTTTCCGTCTCCCTATCCATCCTTCAATTAGAGCTATATTAGCCCATATAAATTTTTCCCCTGCACAACTATCCCCCATCGCTTGGAGGGTGATGATAGGGGCTATCATCCTTTGGAAGGCAGTCCACCAATCAAACCTTCCTGTTAGGGTCTTCACAGGCTGCTACGTCCTATCCTCTACTAAAAACCACCCCAGCTACTACCACTTCCTAGCTAGGAAGTCAGATAAAAAGATGCTATTAGTTACCCAGACTTCAAATCACAACATGAAACCTCGATATTTCTTTGCCTAGGGGGCATGGGAATTTGGTCCATTATCCTCCTCTTCAACGTCTGATCTGCGGACACCTATGAAATGGGGGAAGGTGTCTCTTGCTGCTAAAGCCGACCCTGGACTTAACAAGGTAATTTCCAAAATGTTAAGGACCTTCAAAATCAGAGAGAATAGGGTCATTTTGTCAAATATGAACATCTGATGACCCCCTACTACCTTTCTTAGATAGGCCTGGGGTGTAGTAATTTGATCGAGCTTCGTAAGTATTATTTCCTATTTTGTACCTATTACTTTTCATACCTCTGATTTACTAACTCAGATATTTCCTTTTTCAGAGCGCCCAGAGGGTATTTCTGACAACCTATGGGAGATGTCTGCCCCAAGCCTAGTGAAGCTGATAAATAACGTCGTCCATATTGCAGCCCCTCCTCCTCCCAAGTAGAACGTCAGTACATCCAAGGCGAATGTTATGATGAAAAGGAAAACCACAACAGACTCGGAGCAGTAGAGGCCGAGTAAAAATTAAAAAGGAGATCGTGCCATTTCGATCTCCTCAGATGATGCACTTGCATCTCGTCTTTCTTAACTGAAAATAAGTACTAGCTTGATCTGCCATAGTCTGGAGACTATTGATGCCATTGGCTCTGTGATGACCGATGAAGATAAGCACTTCCTATGTTCTTTGGACATCCCTTTACTGGCTGAGTTTACCCTTCATCGATCAATCCAGGTAATGATTTATGATATTTTGCTCTTCCATGTGTAACCTCGATTATCTTTCATTAATGTGCTTATACATCTGACCTTCTACTGTAGGTTATGTTATCCATGCATCATTTTTTGGACTGGACTCTGAAGAAGATGCCCTTGATCGAGAAGGGTAAAAAAGCCCTTAAAGTCCAAGCCTCTTTGAGCGCAGAGGTTGATCGTCTGAAGGAGAACTTGAAAGAGGTCAACAAGCTGAAGGAGGAGGTCTAATAAAGAGACAAGGACATGGCCAAGCTGAAGAAAGACCATGAGGTGGCTCTGAAAACCAAGGACGATGCTCTGCAAGCTAAGGTGGATGTTGCTGTTAAAGCTTCCTTGAAGGACGCCTCAGAGAAAATTATTGCAGATTACAAGGTCTATGATATGTTCATCAGTTTTGGCTTTGAGTACCTTGAGAGAGGTATGAAAGCCACTAGTAAATGTGCAGCCTCCAAGGAACAAGATTCAGGGAGTTTGAGTGCCTCAGACTTTGTTGGTCTAGGCTTTAGTGACCCCTGTTTTGCTCAGGCCTTGCAAGAGGTTGAGGAGGACGGTGCTACTCCCTCGGAGACTACTCCCTTGGGTGTCGTTGAGACTGAAGATGTTAATCCTGAGGACGAGGGAGCCGAGGTGACTAACGTCAGCCAAGAAGACACCACTCTGCCTACAGATACCTAGGCCTTGTGAAGCTTAAGTTATAATTTTTATTTCTTCTCGTCTGTATCTAACTTTTGTGAATTCTGATAGCACTGTAGTACCCTTTGATTTGTATTTGCAATTGTCTGCTTAATGTAATACCATCTTCTTCCAATTATATTGCTTTTTTCAATGAATGTCCTCTTTTTCATGTTGTTTTAAAGTCTGAGGTCACCCTAATACGATGTTTACCTCATAATTGACACCAAATTAACAGTTTAAGGTCTGAGGTCATTAAATAATGATGCTTACCCTCATAATTGCCACCAAATTAATGATGTTTAAGGTCTGAGGTCACCATAATATGATGTTTCACTTCATAATAGATCACCCAATTAATGATGTTTAAGGTCTAAGGTCATCAAATTATGATGTTTAGCCTCATAATTGCCACCAAATTAATGATGTTTAAGGTCTGAGGTCACCATAATATGATGTTTCACCTCATAATTTCACCAAATTAATGATGTTTAAGGTTTGAGGTCATCAAATTATGATGTTTACCCTCATAATTGCCACCAAATTAATGATGTTTAAGGTCTGAGGTCACCATAATATGATGTTTACCTCATAATTTTCACCAAATTAATGATGTTTAAGGTCTGAGGTCATCATAATATGATGTTTACCCTCATAAACTGTCACCAAATTAATGACGTTTAAGGTCTGAGGTCACTATAACATGGTTTCACCTCATAATTTTACCGAATTAATGATGTTTAAGGTCTGAGGTCATCAAATTATGATGTTTACCCTCATAATTGCCACCAAATTAATGATGTTTAAGGTTTGAGGTCACCATAATATGATGTTTCACCTCATAATAAATCACCAAATTAATGATGTTTAAGGTCTGAGGTCATCAAATTATGATGTTTACCCTCATAATTGCCACCAAATTAATGATGTTTAAGGTCTGAGGTCACCATAATATGATGTTTCACCTCATAATTTCATCAAATTAATGATGTTTAAGGTCTGAGGTCATCAAATTATGATGTTTACCCTCATAATTGCCACCAAATTAATGATGTTTAAGGTCTGAGGTCACCATAATATGATGTTTCACCTCATAATTTCATCAAATTAATGATATTTAAGGTCCGAGGTCATCAAATTATGATCTTTATCCTCATAATTTCCACCAAACTAATGATGTTTAAGGTCTGAGGTTACCATAATATGATGTTTCACCTCATAATTTTCACCAAACCAGTGATGTTTGAGGTCTGAGGTCACCATATAATGATGTTTACCCTCATATGTCACCAAACTAATGGTTTTTAAGCATAATGAAACACTATTAACATAGGAACTGCTCTTTTCATTAATATACTCTTCATAAAATGATACATGTATTACAAAGAAATAATTGTAACATCATATATAATTTTTCTTCAAGTAGTCAGCATTCCAAGGGTTGGAAAAAGGTTCCCCTTCGAGGTTTTCTAGCTGGTAAGTACCAGGCACAACCTCATCGACCACTTTATAAGGGCCATGCTAGTTTGGGTGGAGCTTGTTTGCCTTTTGCAATGTCTTCTTCAACACTAGGTCTCCCAAAGCTATAGGTCTTGATTTCACCCTTTGATTGTAAAATTTTACTGTTCTCTGCTGGTAGGTTGCCTGTCTGATCTCAGCATCTTCCATTCTCTCTTCAATTAGGTCCAAGTCAAGTCTTCTTTCTTCCCCATTCCTCTGAGGGTAATAGGTCTGAACTCTGTGGGTGGGTAGTCCTACTTCTGTAAGGATGACAACTTCTAAACCATGCGCTAGCATGAAAGGAGTCTCTCATGTTGGCGTTCTTGCAGTCGTCCTGTAGGCCCATAACACGGCGTATACCTTTCACATACAGTGCTGGGTGAGTTAAGAATGACACAACCATCAACTATGATAGTTTCTATCTCCAACACCATTTTCCAATATCTTTGGCTGAGTCCTCCTCCTGTTGTCCTTCTAACGTCTCTTGCTAGTCGTCCCAATGTGTTTGGCGCACGATGCCCGACCGAACTTGTATAAGCATTACATCTCACACACTTCATGGCAGGAGAACGTAAGTCGAAATATGAAGAAGAACTCAACATCCCAATAATAGGGCTCTACATCAAAGAACGTTATGCTGAAACGTAGTAAGTAGCACAGATCCTAAGAACACTAGAACTTGATGCTCTAATACCACCTGTAACAACCCGCCTAATTAAATATCGGGTGATCAGTCCTTTATTTGATTAAATCAGAATATCCAGTTGGTTCATTCTCAACATCACCGTCGAAAGAAATTTCTTTATTAATCACCTAATAGTTAATTAAGCTAAGTGTCAAAAACTTTTTTCCATTTTTAATTTAATTAAAGCCAGTCCACGACACGGAAGAATAATATGCAACAACACATCACAACTGAATTAACTATAACAAGAATAAATGTGATTGGAATAACTCTCCAGTGAAATTATAACATTTACATTCAATAAAACTGATATCCGTAATGCTTACATAAATAATTATAACTTCTAGAATCCTCAGCGACATGCCCTATATGAAGTAGACACTACAGATGAGTGAACTAACATAAAGGAAGTGTCTAAACAAAATTTGCATCTCTGCTAGTATCTATAATCCATCAGAACATCCATAATCTATGATGGGTATCCCTGCTGCTGGATACCTGATGTACAAGATATAGTAGAGAAGAGAATATGCAAGGAAACGGGTCAGAGCCCGATTGTAAAAGATTTTAAAAATAGCAAGTGTTTAACAATTATAAATAAGCATTTATTATATACGTGTTAGTTTCTCGGGCTCTCTCTTGAGAATTCTCACCTCTCATCTAGAGTGCACACCTATCGTATCTCAGTAACTTCTTAGTTAAGGTTCCCTCCTAACTAGTTACGTAATTCTAACCCATATCATAAACCCGTATGTCCCATACCATACGTAATATAATTATTCATATTCATTTCTCTTTAATATTAACTAGTCTTGTTACAACCTTGGAATTAAGTGTTCACTTACTTAATTCAATTCAGATTTCATTATTTACTTCTATCTACATCATTACACGGTAGATTAAATCACAGTTTATATTTTTTATCTACAATTTCACACAGAAGATTGCATCTCTATATCTACAATGTCACACAGTAGATTACATCACAATTTATATATATAATATCACACTAATTATATATATACTAATACGACACCTTCCCAGTCACAGCTGTGGTGCATGCATACTCTGGTATAATATCCTGATACATAATGACAGTGTATATAGAGGACTATTGATTCGGCGTCTCTTATGAATCATATCATAACACAAAAACATTGAAGGAAATCATACTCCCTAGACAAATGGGTCACTCACAAACCTACGCTCCCATTCAACCGTCGAAACTATCATTACACCGATAGCACGTGTCCAAGGTCCTATGCTCAGGGTACGAATCTAAAATCCTCCCAAATGGGCGCATACGATAAGACCATCCACAACGCGAAACCTCCACCCTGACAGCAAGCAGTGTAGTTATGTCATACATACAAATAATAATATAGGCATTCATCACACCTATATAAATATAGCATCCATAAGGCATTCACACAACCATATGATAACTCCTATACATAGTATTTGTTTATCTATCAAATCCTACGTATTAAAGATTATGATTTTACTTCTTTATTTTATATTCCCGAGCCTCACTCATTACTCAAAGATTAAATAAGTATTTCTCATCCTAATTCAGTAGGTAAATGTCTACACCCTACTTGTCCATGTCATCCCAACTTCCGAAATTCTATGAATTAAACTCATCTTTAATTAGGTTTAATTCTCTATAACCCTTAATTCATTCTTAACCCTTCATTCTATCTCTTAGGGTTAATCCCACATATTCCTAAGGTTATACTGGTAATTCAAAACTCTCTTACTACTGGTCCCAACCTTAAATTACCATTTATCCAATTTAAATCCCATGTAACATAAGTCTCGATAATAACTTGTTTAATTAACACTCGTTAATTTCCCCTCATTCAAAAATCCCAAAAATAATATTTTTCGGGTCTTAGGTATATCCTACTACCCTTCTCTAAGTCCCAATATGTTCAATAAATCATCATCAAAGATTCCTCAAAGTTTGAAATTTAATCAACAATTAAAAAGAAAAATATTTCACATTTCCAGGGGGAGTCGATCGATCGATGATTCTAGTCGATCGTTTGATGATTCTAGTCGATCGATCGATCGATCAACCAAATATTGCCCAGTTTTCTGCATTGTTTTTCCAATGGGTTTCATACTTTTTAATCATCAGAACCTTTATCAAATAATCCCAAACTCCCCAATATTCATTCTATATGATAAACCAAGATATATAAATTATTTCTAATAATCAAACCACCTAAAATCATCAAGAAGGTTGGATTTAAAAAGTACTCTTTCCAGAAAACTCGTATTTTATATTTACCCATGAACATCATATAAACTCCAATTTTTCTTCACCAAATGATTCCTAATTTAATCTCATGATATCCATATCATATACCAATATATATGGATAAGTTCTAACGTATCCAAAATCATTTAAGTATCATTAACATGAATTAATTTACTCAAATTCCATTTTTTATTCTTAAGAACTCTAATTTTTTACTTTATCATCAATAAGAGTGTAAATCCCAGATTTCTTCACAAGATAATATAAAATTCATGGATTTTATTCTATAATCAAAAGAGATCACTCCTAGATAATATTCATTTCAAAGATCCATTTAAAAATTATCAAAAATTTATCTTTGTTCATGCAACTTTTTAGAATTTTCCCAACTATCCTAACAGGGACAATATATAAGCTAAGATTGCAATAATTAATCACTTGCCTTTAGATTGTAGGTCCGATCTGTTGGGGATGATACGCTACTGGTGGTCCTCTCTTTTTTTGACCAACTTCCGGCAGTGGTGGTGGTGGCTCTTGGCGGTGCAAGGTGGTTGTCCTTTGGTTTCCTAGAAAAGTCTCTTCTTCTCCCATGGAAAGTCTCTCAATATCCCTTAAACCTTTTCCTCTTATTTTTGGTGAATTAACCTAAGCTCTCTAATCTCTTTACTAATAAAATAAACTCAGATTTCTATAGTTACTATTCACCTCCCTTGTAAAATGACCGAAATACCCCTCCGAGGTGTCCTTTCGGTTCTAAAGTGCCCCGAGACCCAAATCAAACACCCAAGTAGACTTTTTCGACTATCTGAACCCTTACGGACACTTTGGTGCAGTCAAAATGACCATTAGGATGACCTAAAAATAATTCACTTTTATTTCATTAAATTATAATCTCGACACGACTCAAATGCGCGTCCTGACTTAATTACCATAATTGTCGTACACATAATTCACGATAATTTTATAAAGTCATAATCAATTGTAAAGTCATAATCATATATATTTCTTTATTCTCGAGTATTATTTAAATCTGGATAAATATCAAAATTAATTCTAATTAATCTCATTTTAAAAGTCATTAAAAATACGGGGTATTACACCTTCATTTGTATTGCTTGGTCACAATTATCTTCCAATAACCATTTTAGCTTGGAGTTTCACCATTAGACCCCTCTTATACATACATTACTCACACGAAGAGCTTTGAGTTTAGGAGAAAATAAGGAACGTTTTGAAATATTTTTCTTCCCTTTTCTTGACCCTTTTTCTGGAAAAAAAACATTAATTCTTTTTAACCCATTTTATTCTTTCAACGGGTTTAGACACAAAATTATTTGAATAAAACCTTTTGAGTCTTGTTGTTCCTGAAAAAATTCTTATCATGGTGCTAAGGTAAGATTGGTTTGAATAAAAAATAATTTTTATAAATGACCAAATTTGTGACAATGATCACATTTAAAATATATATGTTTACTCATTTGGATTCTGGTCTTAAAATAACTCTTTGAAAAATGTTAAACATTATTCAACTTGAAACAAAAATCTCAAGGGTGACCATTATTATGACAATAAGAACAAAGAAAATCATATTTAGGCCTATTACTATTAAGCATATGGTTTTTGTCATCAAATTTGGAATGTACAAATTCTTTCATCTTTTCAAAATGATTAACAATAGTTTTCATTTCTCTTGAAATTTTAAAGTAACTTCTTATTTTAGTGTTGTTTGATTTAGAGAAATATCTTTCACAATTTTTTTCCTTCTTTAAAATTTAAAACATCGAATTTGTTAAAACCCAACCCTCTTTTCTCATTTGCACTTTGGGTTGGTATCAAAAGCATATATCCAAGTTTATGTGATCTCGCCTCTAAATTAACTTTGGCATTTTTGGTCGAGATCAAATCGTTTTGAAGTGTTTCAAATTTCCAATCCAAAATAATTTTGGACTTTTCACATATATGAAGACCTTTTTTTACTTTCTCAAGAGATTATAAAACCTTTTTTTTTCTATTGAAAATTATAAAAACTTATATCCTATTATTTTTAAACAATGCTCTTATCTTTTGGTTCATCAAGAAAGCCTAAAATATCCCCAAAAAATACATAAAAATTAATCTTTTAAAAATTATAGGTCCTTGAGCTTCGAAAGAAAACAAAAATTAATTTTCTATTTTAAAAGTGAAATCTCATTGAAAAACTCATATTTTTCCTTTTTAAGAGTTTGAAACTTTTTTAAAAGAGTTTCATTTTCATCTTTTAAAATATTTTTTGAAGTCAAATAAACTTTTATAAAATATTTCTTCAACAACTTAATATTCACACACATTTGAACACGATCAACTTGAAGTTGATCAAGAAGGGATACCTTGAGTTGTAAATTATTGATCTCATTTTTAAACTTTTATAATGTGGAAGACATTAAAAAACTTTCTTTATAAAATTCTCAAAAATTCTTAACAAGTTCATATAATTAGATTCAAGAATCGGATAATCTTTCTTTAAGTTCTTCCTCACTATATTTAGTTTCATTTTCGGGACAACAACGACTAATAAAAAACTGGACGAAGTAACTAGTCTAATAAATTTACAACCAAAATTACCAATAGGTTCATATTTTAAATTTTCTTCACCAAATCCTAATTCTACACAAACCATAAAATCTTCCCTTGGGTGGGTAAACCTACTATAATGAGGAAAGGATCGTATATTAGTTGTTAAAATGTGTGTGCGTACCATATGAAACTAAGGAAAAAACATAGAAAATTATGGCTATAAGATACTGCCCAAAATTAAATTATTGCCAAAGTTGAGGTAGGATTTTTATTTAATCCAAATTTAGACAAATGTTAATCCTAACATCTAACTGACAAATTGTAATTTATAAAAATAATTAACTTTTTAACATATGTTCATCAAGCGCATAAGGCAATTAAAATGCGAAAAAAGAAATTATACACTTTAGACGAGGATTTTTACCAGGAAACCCTTTCGAGATAAAATCTTGTGCCAAATTGACACTTTCCATTATACCGTTAAAGATTTACACAAAGAAAGAAATGTATTATAAACTCGAACCTTTATTTAGACTCATAATGCACAATCTTTATAATTCAATTTTTTCACCTTGTCGCAGAAAGAGCAAGCACGCGTGGCTCTTCGACCATTCACCCCATTACACATGTCAACCTTGTTTGTAATGTTGCATTTGAACTAATCCACCAATCTTATTTTAAAGTTTAAAGAATTTTTTTTTGTGTTCTAGTGGGATAAGTGAGAAATCACCAATATATATCTAACTTCCTAGGATGTGAGATTCCTAAAGATTCATAAAAGCCTTTAAAAGTGTTGGCTATTCAAATTAAAGTCAAAAATATTTATTGAGATATAAAAAAATAAAGTTTCTCAGGAAAAAAATTTGAAAAATATTTATTCAAGTCTTGAGAAAAAGTGATCGACCTTTAAATAACTTTTTAAATCCAAATAACATAAAGAAATATAAAAAAATACTCAAAGAAACGTAAAGAAAAACTTCAGTGAATAGTAATTTTCAGCAAATCTTTTTCTCTCTAAAAAAACACAAGCTCTCAAAAAATTAACCTCTAACTAGTTTGTGGTAAGAAGAATAACCTAAATAGCCAATAATACAAAAAGAACTTGTGAATACAAGATCTCAAAGCTATTGGGGATTTTGTTAACATAAAAAATAAAAAACAAATTAATATTGTTGATAAAGAGGTTTGCACAAAGTTCGAGGCCAAATAGTGCATTACTATCAAAATGCATGATTAGAGAAACCTCATTTACTAAAGTGAAGGATAACAAGGTTCCAATAAAAGCGCTCTAGCAGCGAAGCCTCCTTTGCTAAAGCGAACAAGGTCACAGAAGTCAACAAAGAAATATTTTTTGAGTTTTGCATAAAGCTTTGTGACTAATGAATCAAGATAAGTTTTTTAGAAGATTTTAAACTTAAAACCAAGTCTTTAAAGGATGTTTATATAAGAAAATTATATGTCATATGTATAAGAAAAATCTCATAAACAACCTGAAACACACGCGCACACACTAGTTTAACACATTTTTCGATTTAAGAAAAATCAATTTTAATTATGTTAACCCATAGGCATTTTAAGTCATATAAGTCATTTACCTTTATATTAAAAATGCATTCTTAAGGGTATAATCATGAACGATGCTAAGGTGGAGTTCAATGAAGTTTAGTGAAAATATCTTGATGTGAAGCTTTGATTAACGACCTTAAGGTCTATAACTCAAAGTGTATTTTGATCAACGAAATCAAGACAACTTAATGGGTTGGGGGAACAAGATGTAATACCTTGTATTTTATTTTATAATATTTATTAATGGTGTTATTTCTTATTATACGTGGACTATCATTACCTGTGTGAGATTGTAATATTACATGCATAATGTTTATGGCATTTAAACTTTCGTATTATGTGACATCTAAATTATGTGTTATAATTGGTGAAATTAAGTTTGTGGAGTTACCTTGTAAATATTTAAGCTATTTATTTATTTATTTTGTGAAGTATTAACGTTTGGACCAGACACTAGGATGATATAAAGTCATGGAGATGTATTTTTAGTGCGTGGGATTGGGACTTGGGGGTAGGTATACCTTTTAGATAAGTTTTGGATTAGTCTCAGTGGCATTCTTGGCTCATATGGTCCGAAATTAGGCCTTTATATACCTATGGGATTAGGGGTTTAAAAGTATCACTAACCCTCATTAATCATTCACCTTCAACCAAAAACATAAACCCTAGCAGCAAAGGAGATTTGGGGAGATCTAATGCAGGCTTTGAGAAAGAACTATGGGATCACAAGGGAGATTTAAGATAGCGTCTTCAACCTTTATTAATAGACAAGAAGTGCACTATCACAATTTAATATGTAATTTATCAATGTTTTGATGTATGTTAAGAATCAATTTTTGATTAGACGTACACTAGGATCATATCTAATGATTAAATATGTTTAATCTTAGATTAATGCATATTAAGGTATTGGACTTTTTTAATCTTCCATGAATCTGACGTTAATTGGAAATAATAATGAAAACTTATAATCTCTGATAAAGTTGTTATAAAATGTTTAGGGTTCATTTATATAGATGGTTCATATATTTAGATGATATTTGGATTATGAAAATTCATATTAATGGTGAAACTCGAATATGTTAATGGCCAATAAACTAAACATAGTAAAAATATTGATTAAACCCTTATAATGATTATTCCTTGTTAGATTATGGCCTTATGATGTTATAATATGATCTAGATACATTTACGAATGATTAGGAGGTGTTTAGGGGTTTGATATGGAGTTTTAATAAACTTTAATGGCAAATTAGGTTATTGAGAATTCAAAATTTGGTCGAAGTCACGAATTGCAAAAAAATGAAGGCGAAAAGGGGGAGAAGCCCGTGATCACGGGGGTCAATCCGCCATCGTTCCCTTAGGGGTCGTGATTATGGGGCTAGTTATAAGGTCGACGATTTTATTTTTTAGTTAGTTTTTTATTGGAATTTCGATTGGGTTTGTTATTTATCTATATTTAAGGAATTAGCGATTATAGAAAATTCCTATGTTGGGTTTAAATTGGTAAACCTATGTAAAATTAGAAACTTTGATTTTGAAAATTTGAATGGGGTTTAGGGTACGTGAGTGGAAATACGATATCATCATCATCATCATCATTTTCATCATCATCATCACCATCATCCTTGTCTTAATCCCATTATATAGGGTCAGTCACATGGATTCTTATTTTTCATTCTAATCTATTATATGCATTATTGTGTTTTTTTATGCATGTGTATTGGCTGCAAACATACCATATATACATATTTGGTTCACAAAAAATCTATCGGCGAGGGTTATGGATTTAAATGGATAGTTAGACCTGAGATCGCTATAACAACCCACATTTTAATGTTATTAGAAAAATTATTTAATTCTCGAAATGACATTTTTTAAATTAAGTCAACAAATAAATATTGATTTTTAACAAATTGAGTACCAAGTATACATTTTGATAAATGTATACACGTGTAAAATATCCTGTATATTTAAAATAATTTTTATATCAAATTACATTAAACAAAAACCTAAATTTACTTTTAACTCAAAATAAAATTTAGGTGTTAAAGTTTAAGGGGTATAAAATGTAAACTCCTAAATTAAGATTTAGGGGATAAAAATAGAAAGAAAAAAAAAGAGAGACCTTTAAACCTTACTTGTTACGGGTTAAAAAAAGGAAACAAAACAAAAAAATAAAGGAATTAAACTGTCCACTTTGAGAAAGGAAAAAAAAAGAGAAAAAATATATATAATATAAACCAAACCACCATATCTCAACAATATAAACCCCTGTCAAAAACAAAATAAAATGAAACAACCCATTCTCTTCTCCTACCGTTACCACAAATAGAAGAAAAGCAAAAGGAAACCAACAAAAAAATCCATTGTCTTCCTCCTTTCAATGACCATGGGATCCCACGTTCCAAAAAAAAAGGAAGAGAAACCTGAAACCTACCCTAGAAGTTTAAACTGGGTATGGATTCTTCCTCATTTTTGTTCTCTGTTTATATATGTATATATATACACACAATATATGTATTACTGTGTGTGTATATTTATATACAAGTTTGTTACATAGCGAGAGAAAACCCAAGGAAAAACTGAAATTAAATAATGTGATATTGCTAGGAATAAAATTAGCTATATATATATTTTGTCAGAAAAGAAAGAAACTATTCTTTTCAAACAAACAGTGAATATAAGTATATTGTAACACCCCGTGATTTTTTAGTCGTAAAATTTTTTATTAAATTAAAAATTCCAGAAAAATTATTTTTTTGGAATCTATTTAATTTTGGTATGTAAAAATTTGATTTTTTTTAATAGAAAAATAAGGTTTTAAGTGGAATTTAAATTGGTATTAAAATTTCAAAATTATAACTTTTTATATAGAAATAGGTTGAGAATCTGGCCTAAGGATGAAAAAAAATTGACCGTCCGATTGAATTGAATTTTTACAGCAGCTTCGTCTCGACATCAGCTACAACATATTCAGCCAATTTCGATGGTTCGATGGTCCGATCGTCCGTATTTAGTGTTTGTGTTTAATTAGAACTCTTTCTATATATCCTTTATCAAATGTACGGGTTTGGACTTTTTTAAATACGTTTAACCCTTTTCAAAAGCAGTAGCCTCCCAAATTATTATCTCCTCTCATCTACAAAACCTAAACCCCATTAAACACAACTTTCAACCTAAGTTTTGAAGACCTAAATCAAATTTTCTCAAGAACAACCAAGAAGGTGTCTTTACTATTTTCGCGAGATGAACACAATGATGTAATCAAAATTTTGAGAAGAATTTTATGAGTTTTCAAGTGATAATTTTAAGGTACGGGATTTTCACAATATGCTCATCTAAATCTCTCGAGAGTATTTTCTTGTTTCTCAGTTATTAGTATTCTTCTTGAAATATTGTGGTATTCATTGGAATCCTATGTGTTATTTTATTAAGATATGGTGTATTTGTTTATTTGGGCATGGTACCATGACATTTCAATGTGACACTGAGAATGGTCACCCGCTAAAAGTCCAAAAGTCTAATATCCGAAATGAGGTTTCGAGTAGCCAAGGTGAGATGAGGTGAGGTCCAGTGACCTATTGATGTGTTATTGAGAAATAAATTGGTACAATGTTTGGGTATCATATTGGACTCGTATACGGTTTTGTATTGTTGCAGTTTATTCACCATTATTATATTGAGCGTCCATTCTTGTCATATTGTGTACTTTTCCGTTCTTTTTTTAGTGGCAAGTAAGCGTGGATTTGGACGTTACTGATTTATGAAGGACATTAAGAGAACAACTTTTTGAGAACATCGTTTTGTACAAATTAGCAGTGTAAATATTTGCGATCTTAGCATTATTTTGAGTAAAATTAATATTGTATTTATTTGGAGGTGTATTTTACCCAGCCTTATTATTATGGGACATTTTAGATTGACGTGTAAATTTTAGATTGGACGTCATGTATTTTAAAAACCTTTCATGATTATTTTTGTGGAATATAGATGCTCTATATGGATTGTTGAGGATTTTAGTTTAATTTCAAGCACAGTAACACCTCGAATTTCTCGGGGTGTTACAGATGGTATAAGAGCATGATCTTAGGTCTCGTAAGTTGTGAGTTGTTTAGCTTTCGCATTACCGATTGTTGATCCCCTTTATTGATTCTTACTCCTTAAGGTATAGGGTCTAGCATACGTGTTATCTGTATTTCTTTTTACAGGGGGAGTTTTGTGTTAAGGGCATTGTAGGCAGTGAGGTTAGAAATAGTAATCTTAATGGGAGGATCCTTAAAGTTGATTTTGAAAACGATATTTATTTGGAAAATCGTTAGTATAAATTTTGAGTATATCTCGTACCGACGTAGTGATGTGATTTGATTTGAGGATTTAAGCTTACGATGACTTTTAGAGATAGAATCGAGCGGAAATTCGTGAGAGAGCATGGTACGCCGTTATTTTCAGAGTTATTTGTGTGTATATAGTTATGATATATATTGCATCTTTGTTCGTGGGGTATGTGAATGTAAGAGTGGATGTATGGGCGGCCAATTGTAGCATTTTACCGGTAGGCATATGTAAGCCTTATTTTATTTGCGTGACTTTACGTTTGACGTTTATGCTTCGTCGAATTTCGAGGACGAAATTCCCATATTAGTGGGGGAGTATGTAACATCCCGTGATTTTTTAGTCGTAAAATCTTTGTTAAATTAAAAATTTTGAAAAAATTAATATTTTGGAATCTATTTTATTTTGGTATGTAAAAATATTGGTTTTATATATAAAAAATAAGGTTTTAAGTGGAATTTAAATCGGGATAAAATTTGGAAATTATAACTTTTTATATAAAAATCGAGGGAGGATGTAGCCTAAGGAGGAAATAAATTATTCGTCCGATCGAGTTGAATTTTCATAACAGCTTCGTCTCGCCATCAGTTACAACATCAAAATTTCATCCAATTTCAATGGTCTGATCGTCCTTAATGTATTTTTTTAGGATTTGTCTTTGATTAGGACTCTTCAAATCCTTTATAAAATGGACGGGTTTAGACTTTTTTAAAACATTTTTAACCTTTCTCAAAAAGGAGTAGGGTCTGAAATTATTGCCTTCTCTCATCTACAAAACATAAACCCCATTAAACACAACTTTCAACCTAAGTTTTGAAGATCTAAATCAAGTATTCTTAAGAATAACCAAAAGAGTGTCTTTAATATTTTTGCGAGAGGATCGCAACTGTGTAATCAGAATTTCGAGGAAGAATTTTATGAGTTTTAAGTGATAATTTTAAGGTATGGAGTTTACACATTATGCTCTTCTAAATATCTCGAGAGTATTTTCTTGTTTCTCAGTTATTTGTATTCTTCTTGAAATGTTGATGTATTAATTGGAATCCTATATATTGTTCGACTAAGATACGTTGTATTTGTTTATTTGGGCATGGTTCCATGAAATTTTAATGTGACACTGAGAATGGTCACTCGCCAAAAGTCCAAAAGTCCAATAGCTAGAATGAGGCTTCTAGAAGCCAAGGTAAGGTGAGATGAGGTCCGGTGACCTATTGATGTATTATTGAGAAATAAATTGGTACAATGTTTGGGTGTCGTATTGGACTCGTATACGGTTTCGTATTGTTGTAGTTTATTCACCATTATTATATTAAGTATCTATTCTTGTCATATTGTGTACTTCCCCATTCTTTTTCTTAGTGGTAGGTAAGCGTGGATTTGGACGCGAATGGATTTTTGGAGGATTTTATTTTTGTATAGCTTGGCAGTGTAATTTATTTGGAAAGCTTAGTATTGTTTCCGAGTGAAATTTAATTGTAATTATTTTGAAAGTGTAAATTTTGGATTCATTATATTTATTTCGTTGAATATCGATGCTCTTTACTAATTGTTGAGGATTTAGTTTAGTTTTAATTGCAGTAGCGCCTCGATTTTCTCGAGGTGTTACAGACGGTATTAGAGCTCAGGTATACAACAATCATAGGTTCTTTGGGTTTGGGTCTAGCTTGCGGGTTAGATGTATTTCGTTAGATATAGGGATTTTTTGTTGAGGACGTGGTAGGCATCGAGGTTAGGATTAGTAACCTTGATGTGAGGATGCTTAGAACTTATTTGAGGACTTTAGTGTTGTGATGATTTTTTTAGAGATATAATCGAGTAGTGATTCGTGGGAGAGGGCATGAGAAAGCATGCGTGTAGGATTGGGTGTATGGGCGCCTAATCATGGTTTTTATGGGTAGGTATTTGTGCACCGTATTTTATCTTGAGCGTTAGACTTCGTCAAATTTTGAGGAAAAAATTCCCGTGCTACTGAGGAATTATGTAACAACCCATGACTTTTAAACCGTTTTAATTAAATTAACTTGGATTTCAAAAAAATAAAATTTTGGGATTTATTTAATTTTGGTATGACAAAAATATTGGTTTTTAGATATAAAAAATAAGGCTTTAAGTGGAATTTAAATCGGGATAAAAATTTGAAAATTATAACTTTTTGTATAAAAATCGCGGGAGGATCCGACTTAAGGAGAAAAAATAAATAAAAAATAATTGATAGTTCGATCAAGCTAAAAAAATTTGTGCCGCCTCCTCTCGCCTTCAGCTAATATGCCTCCAAATTTTAACTAATTCCAATGGTCCAATCGTCCGGAATGTTTTTTGTAGTGTTTGTATCTGATTAGGACTCTAATCCTTTTTGGTATATAAACATAAAGTGATGAGTTTAGGACTTTTAAAACACATTTTAGCCTTCTCAAAAATCAGTAGCCTCCTCTCTTTTCATCTCCCTTTATCTATAAACCCTAGCCCCAATTTTATTCAATATTTAACACTTGATTTGAAAGCTTATTTGGTGTTTTCTTAAGTTTGGGCTAAACGAGTTTTTATTATTTTCACACGAGGAACGCAGTGGTAGGATCTGAATTTTGAGGCGGAATCTTATGAGTTTCTTGTGATGATTTTAAGGTATGGGGTTTACACAATATTCTCCTTGAATCTCTTGAGAGTAGTCGTTTTGTTCCTCATTTATTTGTACTCATATTGTTGATATCATGACGCTCATTGGAATCTAAAATATTGATTCTATTAAGATATTCTATTTGTTGATGGGCATGGTGTCATGAAATTTTTATGTGCACGGAGAGTAGTCACCCACCAATAGTCCAAAAGTCCAATAGCTAGGATTGATGTGTTATTTAGAAATTAAATTGGTATAATGCTCGGATGTCCCATTGGACTTGAATTCATATTCGTATTGTTGCATTTTATTCACCGTTGTTGTTTTGAGCATCTATTCTTATCATATTGTGTACTTCCCTTTATTTTTCTTTTAGTGACGAGTTAGCGTGGATTTGGACGCTATGAATTTTTGGAGAAATTTATTTTTGCATAGCTTGGGAGTGTAATTTATTTGGAGAGCTTAGTATTATTTTCGAGTGATATTTAATTGTAATTATTTTAAAAGTGTAAATTTTGGATTCATTATATTTATTTTATGGAATATAGATGTTATATATTAATTGTTTAGGATTTAGTTTAGTTCTAATTGTAGTAGCACCTCGATTTCCTCGGGTGTTACAGTTGAGATATATGAGTAATTCAGTTATTTGGATTTTACATTATCGATTGAATTATTAAGAATTTTAGGATTATCAAAATGTGATTAAAGATTTAGAGGCTTACTAAGAAAGTTATCTTAGGAAGTGATTGTGTATAATATATTCCACATGTCTGTAAGTACAACACAGTTTTTTTCTCTGAACTATTCAATTAATATTCTCATTGAAAATAAATAATTTTATTTTAAATTCCAAATTTTTCATCTTTGAAAGTTATCACACTTTTTATATTGATCTTTTATTATCGTCTTCCGCATTGTACTCTTGCTATACTGTATACTATTCCCACTACATTACAAGAATAGATTATTTATGTTAGAATGGCACCTTAATAGGATTAGATAGAAAAATCATAAAAGAATTCCTTGAAGAGCATTAGGAATGTCTTTAAGAAAAAGTTGAAGCATCATAAATGTTAAGTTACATCGTTTTGCTCTTTAGAACGTACTGGCATTACTTACTTAATCCTATTATAGACACCACATTCTAGGATCCCCACCCCACCCCACCCCCCCACACACATACACACACAAGTCTCTCGTAGGTTCTTAGCACCTCCCCATTCACTACAAATACTAGGACATACTCCGAGTACCGAGGTTTTCGAGGAAAGTGAATCTGAGGACTCATTCAATTTGCAATTATTAGGGCTGACACTCTGCATGATCCACTCAGGCACTACATCATTGGATCCATCCATCCTAATCAAGACTACTGATGCACCCCTTTTTAACTAGAATGTTGTACCAGTTCCACCAGCTGAAACGTAACCCAACCCAGATGCTTATCCTATTTCTTCTTCTTCTGTTGTTCATTATTCTGATCACAATTTAATCGAGACCTCCTTTGACGAGGTTATCAACGCTATTTTTTTTCAAGAATGAAATAAACAAAGCATTTGAGTATCTTGTTGTGACTTACATTAATTGTCTTCATTCTAATCAAACTCTTGATGATGATGATTTTGCAAATGAACAATTCATAACTGATCTTAATAAGGTTAATAACAAACAACATAATTGCGTTCAAATTAATGAAGATGAAACTATTGTTATTAATCTCGGTTCTATTAGCCACCTGCACGAGATTAGGATAGGGTCGACCCTTGATGAGTATGAGCGCACTGCTGAAGGAATTCGTGGACGGCTTCGCATGGTCCTACGACTACATACCTGAAATTGATCCCAAAATAGCTCAACACGAGATTCCAACTCTCCCGGAATGTAAACCATTCAAACAAAAACTACGAAAGCTCTGTGCCGAATGGTCGCTCAAGGTTAAAGAAGAGGTGGTCAAACAGTTGAACGTAGGCTTCATCCGGTTGATCGAATATCCCACCTGGTAAGCCAACATTGTACCTGTACCAAAATCAGGAGGAAAAGTCCGTATGTGAATTGATTACCGATATTCGAATAAGGCCTATTCAAAGGATGATTACTTGTTACCCAATATTGACATAATTGTGGATAATACGGCCAGTCACGCTCTCAAGTCATTTATTGATGGGTTTATCGCATACAATCAAATCAAGATGCACAGGGATCATCAAGAAAAAAACCCTTTCATCACCCCTTGGGGAACCTTATGATACATAGTTATGTCGTTTGGTCTTAAAAATGCAGGGGCTACCTACCAAAGGGCTGCCACAACCATCTTGAAATTTCTAATACACAAAGAAGTTGATGTTTATGTGGATGATATGATTATCAAGTCTAATACTCGAACTCTTCGAAAGTTCTTCGAATGATTGAGGCAATACCAGATATGACTTAACCGACAAAAATGTGTCTTTAATGTTACCAAAGGAAAGATTTTGGGATTCATGGTTATAAAGAAGGGAATTGAAGCAGATCCTACCAAACTGAAATCCGTACTCAAAATGCCACCTCCCCGAACGGAGAAGGAAGTCTGGGAATTTTTAGGAAAATCACAATATAACAACCAGTTCATAAGCCAATTGAATTCCATTTGAGAACCCATATTTAAACTCCTGCAAAAAGGTTCAACCAAGGTCTAGAACGAAGTTTGTCAGGAAGACTTTGACCAAATCAAGCAGTATCTAACCCGACCTCCGGTACTCATGCCACCGCAGCCTGATCTCCCCCAACTCCTATACGTGACCGTGACAGATACCGCGGTTCGGGATTTGGTAGCCCAATACATTGAAGAATCCTGCAAAGAGAGGTCCATCTACTATATCAGTCACAAATTGATCGAATATGAAGTCAACTACAATGCCTTGAATAAGGCATGTGTCGCCCTTGTCCGAGTCACTTAGAAATTACAGTATTACATGCTCATTTTTCTCGTAAGACTTTTATACCGAATGGATCCTATCAAATACCTGCTTGAGAAACCTGCCCTATCTAGTCGAATGGCTCGATGGTTAATGCTGCTAGCCGAGTTTGATATTGTGCATGTCACGCAAAAATTCATGAAAGGTAGAGCCATATCTGATTACCTTGTTAATTACCCCATGGAAGAAGGTGACATTTGGATATCTGAATTCCCACATGAAGATATCCATTGAACCTCTTAAGAATACCTCCGGTGACAAATGTCCTTTGACTGTGCTGCCACCATGAAAGGATACGACATTGGGATAATCCTGATAGCCTCTGATGACTCCCATACTCCCATTTTGATTAAACTAGATTTTCCCTGCACCAACAACATAACCGAATATGAGGCACGCACCATAGGCCTCAAAGTCACTCTCAAGAAAGGAATCGAGTGCTTAGATGTCTACAAACACTCTACCCTCGTCATTGGCCAAGTCCTCAGAAGGTGGAAATTCAAAGATGAAAAGGTCTTACCCTTCCATGCTCACTTAGAGGAACTGGCCTCCTAATTTTGAGATATCACCTTCCACTACTTGCCCCAATCAAGGAACATCTTGGTCGATTCCCTTGCTACCTTGGCCTCCATGGTCGAAATGCCCGAGGAAATAACGATGACCTATTACCTAGTCCAAAATAAAGATAAACTAACCCACTACTACCATATCAAACTAGTCACAGAAGATCCTGATATAGCCAAGTGCTGGTAATATGATATTTGGCGCCTCCTTAATCACGGTAGATATCCCCAGGATGCCAACAAGAAAGATCGAGAAACCCTCCACAAGTTGGTGTCCCAGTACATTGTTTGTAATAAAGCACTGTTCAATAGAAACTTTGATGGAACCCACTTATGCTGCATCGCAGTTGACATTGAAGAAATGATGCAGAAAATCCACAATGGAGAATGCGAACCCCACATGAATGGCCAAATTCTCACTAAGAATATTATCCGATAGGGTTACTATTGGACTACCATGGTTCAGGATTGCACTGACTATGTTCAGGGATTCCTTAAATGCTAATAGTTTTCCAATCTCCAGCACTTGCCTCCATGAAAATTATACAATATGAATTTCCCCTATCCGTTCTCCACATAGGGCATTGATATCATAGGGAAAGTCACGCCAAAATCCTCCAATAGGCACGAGTTCATCCTGGTTGCCATTGATTACTTCACTAAAAAGCTGACTCATAAACAGTACTGAATGCCAAAAAGGTGTCCAAGTTCATTCGAAAGAACATCATCTGGCGATACAGGGTCCTGCACTAGCTATTATCAGATAATAGGTTACATTTCAAGGAAGAAGTCAGAGAATTAGTCGGCAAGAATGGGATTAAGAGACACAAATCTTCTCCCTATCGACCACAAAACCACAAACCAATGGTGCAGTTGAATCCACCAATAAAAACTTCAAAGAAATCATCAACAAGATGATCAATAGTTACCGAGATTAGGCCAATCGGATCCTTTACGCCCTTCAGGGCTACTGCATTTCGGTTTGATAATCTACTGGGGCTATCCCTTACTCTCTACTATACGACATGGAAGAAGTCCTACTCGCTAGAAATACCTTCACTATGCATTATGCTTGAAAGTAAAGTCAACGAAGAAGACTGGCATCAGAGCCATCTTGACAAGTTGTCCCTATTGGATGAAATGAGGATAAGGCTTTTTATCATATACAAGGGTACCATCACCAGATAGTGCGATCATTCAACAGGAAAGTTAAGGACTGTGGTGCCCGAGAAAGGGATTTAGCTCTCAAAGAAATCATAAAACCCGCTTGGGACCCCCATAGGGAAGTTCAAATCAAACTGGAGTAGCCCCTACAATTTAAAGAAGATCCTGTCTGGTGGCACTGCTATGCTCACTGACCTTGACAGATAAGAGATGGACCGACCAGTCAACTTAGACCGTCTTAAGAAATTATATCCCTAGTCCATAATCTCGGCGAGCTATGACTCCTCTCATCTCCCTATATATTCTAAAAAATCTTCATTTTCCTCTACTCAGAACTACGTGGGGCTCGATCCTCTAAAAAATTCTTTTTGCTTTAAAAAAACTCAAAAAAATTTCAAACCCCTAGAGGTACGTAGGCAGCTTATACGCTTTACATGGGTACGACCCTCTTTTTTTTTCACAAAATGTTATTCTTTTCTTACCTTCGATAATGACAGTTCATTTTATCATTTACATGAACAAAAGGATTATGTATACCTTAGAGATTGGTACAGATAATTCAAATATAAAACTCATCAAGAGGCACAAAAATATAATTAAAATCATTTTTTGTTCCATTTTGGGAAATTTCGGCACGATTACAGGAAATATCAGCGTAGGGAGTCAAAAAACTACCCTCGCCAGCCTCACTATCCTAAGCACAAACTAATCAAACCTTCCCAGATTATTTCCAAAAATAACCGAATACGTAACCAACACATAAAAACTTCACAAATATCACCAGCTTCATAAAACGCCCCAACCCACAGCTACCAGAATATCTACCCATCATCATACACATCTTGAGGCCTCCAAACTTCCCCTGCTTGGATAGTATACCGAAGGCGCTCCTGGACCAGCCTAGAGAAAACCACTATGCCCCCTCCATAGTGTCAAATATGGCAAACCATCTTTACCTGGTCTCCTTGGCCAAGATCTTAGGCACCACCCTCCTCCACAGCCATTTCATATAGTCTTCGAACACATGCCAAACTCTACCAATAGATTGGAAGGGATGGGTCGACGGTCGACGATTTTACTACAGAGACCCCAACCGCATGCGCACGCCTTCCGTCAAATCCTCTACATGGAATAAATTCAAGGTACGGGAAGTCACAATCTACTCCCATCCGACTTGATGTGGGAGCCATCAAGAAAAATAGAAAGAGGTATGTTGGAGGCCAACTAACCGAACATACTGGTATTCCTTATAACAACCCATTATTTTATCCGGTAATTAATTAAATTAATTTGGAATTCGAAAAGTTAGCTTAAAAGACTCCTAATATGAGTATATATAAGTCTTGGGTAGTTTATAAGATTCCTCAAAACATAAAACTCTATAGGCTAAAAAAATAGGGCCAAAATAAAAATCTCGCTTCAAATAATTTATCCCGGCCTTAAACTGTGACTAACTGTTTGTCACGATTTCGGAGCGTGACTAATAGGAGAACTGTTTTAATTTTAATAGGATTCTAATGCCACTTAAATTATCTAATATTTCTCCACATAAATCAATACGGGCTTAGGACTTTTCAAAGATATTTTCACAACCTGTAAGAGCAGTTTCCTCCTACAAACCCTAGCCCCAAAGTTATCAAGTTTTAACTCAAGATTTGAAGGCTCGATTAGTGTTTTCTCAAGTTGGTGCAAAAGTCAATCTTTGTTAACTTTTCAATAGGTTTCCAACCATCTAATCAGATTTCTTAACTGACTAATCTCATGCATAAATATCTCTATTCTCTCCCTTTAGTATCATGCGTCTTAGATGTCGCCTAAATCTTAATTCATGTGTTTTTCTTAAAAGAAATTAGCAACTTAATTAGGAAAAGTGAAAGCTAATAATGGGGTTGTTTTTCTGAAAAATACTAATATGATTTTAATACTTGTAAACCTTATGTGATTAGGGCAGAGGTTGGATTTTGGGTATGTCGGTATAGGTTTGCATGTTGAAATCATTTAAAGTTGATTTATTTGAAAACTAGATGCGTATATCCATGAAAAATTATGTAGACTTGGCTAAAATAAATTATCAATGTGTGTTGCATATTTGCATGACGTTACGATCATAATTATTGAGTAAAAATATTAGGGTTAGTTACGACTACGAATTTAATAAATTTAAATTGAGATTTAGAGTGCCTTTATGAGAAATTGTGCATTTGTCAATAAATTATAGTTATGCGATTTATAGCGTTGATTAAATTAATCATTGAGGGGACGGAGAGATTTGGGTAGTGCTCTCACCTTAAACTTAGGAATACTTGCTAGGTATGGGACTAGTGGGTATGCTTTGTCACGATTAACATATGCTAGGTATGGGACAGTTAGTGTAAAATTGTACAGATTAGAGATTCCGAGTGGGGCTGATTTTGGGTGTCATTCCGTTATTTTGGTTAATCTAAGTGCGATATTAGGAAGAGATTAATTATAGAATGTCATCCTAGGAAATAGGATAGGACGTGGTAGTGTTTTGGAGACCACTAAGAATGGGACTAAGGGTAGTTTTGAGGTTTAGGCTCTATAATAAGGTGGGGCTGAAATAAAATACAGAGAAATTGAGATGAGGAGAAAATAAGAAATTAAGAATTATGTAATACCCCGTATTTTTATAGCTTTTAAATTATGGGATTTATTAAATTTAATTGAGATAAATTAATTTAATTTTAATCCGAAATAGTGCTTTAAATATTTACTAGCGTGACGAGAGTTAGTAATTATTGGAAATTTGTTATTTGTTGCATATTACTGGATGAGTATAGTAATATATGAGATTTATTTTTATAATATTGTCAAGTGTGAATAAAATGGCAATTTTGGAAATTTAAGTCGGGACGCGACTGTGTCGTGTCGGGACTAAATGTGAATTAATAAAAGTGAATATTTTATAAGTCATTCGGATGGTTGTTTTGAGTGCGCCAACGCGTTCGGAAGGGTTGAGATAGTCAAAAAAGTGTAACCGGGAGTTTAGTTTGGGTCTTGGGGCGTTTTTAGGCCTAATTAGTAACCCGGGAGGGCATTTTGGTCATTTTACATTTTTGGGTAATTAAACCCACGAAAATTAGAGGAGTTATATCAGATACCTAGGTTACCTTCTAGGGTTAGAAACTCTAACCACAAGTGACGTCCATAGGAGAGGAAGGAGAGAGCTCTCAAGGCAAATTCAAGGCCCGAAACTCAACCGTTTGCACTGCCGCCACCGCCAACGCGTAGATCGCGAGATGAGGAACACAACCATACCGAATTCGATGCCAAATCAGAACGTCGAAAATCCCAGGCTAGTGTTTATCTTGCTATTTTCGTTGGCGCATCTTTCATATTAGTTTAGGAGTAATTAAGATGAGTTTTAATGGAGGAAAACCCGATTTATGATAGGAAAATCCATGTAGTATTGGTTTAATTGATAATTCTGGAAACCCTTGCCATGTAGAGGAATTTAAACCACGAAATTATGATGTGTATAAGAAGAGAATTCTGGAAATAATTGTTAGAACCATGTTTAAGAGAGTTTAGGGTTCTTGAGATTTTTGTATGAAATTGGGGCTGTTAATCCATGATTTAATCACAGAAATCCACATGCTTTACGTTGAAAATACCTATTATGATGATATAGGGTTAGTAGTATCAATTCTGGGCCGATTGGGATTAGAAAAGATGGAAATTGTTGGTGTTTGGAGATGAAACCCGTAACTGCAGAATTTCAGTTTTCGCAGACCTGCTTGATCGATCGATCGAGCCCATAGCTTCGATCGATCGAGCCCCAAACCTCGATCGATCGACCCCTCCTGGCAGACTCCTATTTCCCCTATTATACGAGTTAAATTCAATTTATTTTGAGAAATTCTTGGGCATCCTTAATGAAGTTTTTTGGGAGATAGGGGAGACCAGTAGGACATGTGAATAGATTTTTGGACCCTCGATGTCGGGCAAAGATTGTATTTTGGGATGATTACATAAGGGTCGGTAAATTTATAATTTAAAGAGAGAGACACACGTAAGAGAGTTACTTTGGGACAAATGTGTATACCTACTGAATTTTATACTTGGGAGGATAGAATCCATGAGAGTTATGTAGTAAGTGGAAAGGTTCCTCAAATTAAAGTAAGATGTGAATGGTTATAAGTGATAACTATATAATGAGAAATAAATGCAAATGACGTAATTATGGGAATTGAGAATTTACCCATTATTGATATTGTAATATTAGTATAGTTAAATGATTGTGTATGCATATACTATCTATGTGTGAAAATCATGCCCATGCTACTTGCTATCCCTGAGGTTTCCGCTCTGGGACAGTCTTATCTTTATGGGACCTTTATGGGGGATATTGACTTGTACCCTAGAAGATAGATATCCTTGGTACAGGCTAGTGATGTGATAGTTCAGACGGTCCTAAGAGACGCAGGCATGTGCCATCCTCTTCGAGACTTGGAATCTATTCTTCGCCTCATCTTGTTTGTGTATAGATATCCTTGGTACAGGCTATCGCAGTGATAGTTCAGACGGTCCTAAGGGACTTGGAATCCATACTTCGTCTCAATATTGTTCCAGTATGTGTTAATACAATTCGAGAGTGAATCCGAATTTTTATTCCCCTTAATGTGAGTGATATGGGGTTTGGATAGTAGAGTATGCCCGCACCATAGTTTTATTTGGGGTGCTGTTATGGTTTATATATATATATTTTACGAGTGGTTAATATATATGAAATTCTGAAATCTGGAACTGTCTACTGTGATGTGATATGTAGGACGTGGTTGATAACTCAAATTATAAATACTTGTGTTGAGAAAGTATAATATGACATTGGAAAACTTTATTGATTTATAAGGTTAAAATGAGAACTTTGGTTACTAATTGAATAGTATCTTCAAACAATTAAATCGTTAATTTTGAATCTTATGAGTAATATAAGATAAATTAATCCATTAGGAAAGGATAGCATGTTATATGATGAGATAGACCATTGGGAAGGTTAGTGCGATAGGTGTGCACATTAGAAGAGAGGTGAGAATATCTCAAGAGAGTGTCGCACTAATATGTTGTTGCATTGGCCTGTATCAATTTAAATACTTGCTAAACGTATTTTAAATCAAACACACTATCGGGCTCTGACCCGTTTCTTTTTCTCTTTCTCTATCTCTCGTATATATATGTATGTATTACAGGTGCCCAGCCACAGGGGGGTCTTGCTTAGGATCTTTTGGAAGGAACGCGCTGCAGCTTAGGTGGGAGTTGCAGGTCTCTTGGTTAGACGACTTCGTTCATTCGGATCCACTCTTAGTACTTTCATCTAGTTGGGCATGTGTAGCTCTTTCCATTATTCCGTTGTTAATGGACATTTGTATTTAAGTTATTTCCAGTATTGTTACTATGGAAATTCTGTTTGGATGTGTGACTTTAGATTTCGTATGTTGACATTCGATTGACGAATGTATTAAATTAATTGGATTATGTTGCAGAATTTAATGTGGTGTGATTCTTACTTATTGAATGTTGTTAATAAAAGAAATGATTTTTCTTTAAATAAAATTTGGAAAGTATGAGAGAAGGACAATCCTAACCTGGTTAGTAGTACAGGTGATAAGTGGATTATGTGTTGAGGTATTTTGGTGCGGAGTGAAATTACTCGCGATAATATGTTCCAAAGTGAGAAAAAGGGGCAAGAATACGGTGCCTAATAAAAGACAACGATTAAAGTAATTTTGTTTGGTTTGAGTAGACGCGTTACGTCCAAAAACCACTTGCGCAGTCAAAATGATTGGCAAGGTGGAAGTATAAGTTGTATCCCTAGAGGATGCGGCGTGTTTATGTGACACGAGCGAGTCACCATATTTTGTTCATTGCTAGATTAGCATGTGAGATGAGTTTAATGCATATCATTATAAATGTTACCATTATGTGAATATTTTCCCCTAGTGTAGCGGGATTTTTCTTTAGTGCTATCCGCGGAGGATGAATGAGTATATTAATAATTATTTATACCTTATTGAGGTTACTCGTTGTAGTGATGCGATACACGAGTATGATATTATCTTTGTTAAAATGTTATAGAAATGGGCAGTATGATAGTGGGCATTTATTGCAAGGCTATCGGAGTAGTTGCATTGGTGCAACATGTTTTATGTTTGTTTTGGCGAGGCTTTACCTGTAAGAAGGTTGGACTCGCACCTATATTATCTATCCAAGAGACTTCAGAGGAGATAGTGGGCTCAAGATATTCGATGCCAATGTATGTATAGACTTTGTCAGTATGATTCGTCATGTATCGGGACTTACCGTTGAGCGAAAAGATTTGATGCAGTATTATGTTTAGCACTCCGGACTTAGTGATAAGGAAAGTGAATTTTTATATTTATCCTTTAGAGATGTGGGAACTAATATTTATACCCCTATTATTAGGGAAAGGAAATTTCGAGAATTCCGATTGTATGTATTCGAGGTTTATGGAATGCTATTACCACCAACCTATACTGAACAATAGTTCAATTAGTGAAACGTTCTTTGTTAAGAATAATTACGGGAGAAATTGTAACTTTTCTGTCAAGGGACAGAATAAAGGGGTATATACTGTGGACGGAGGACCTAACGGATTTCGATGACCGACAATGCTAGGCAGTAGTGTATCGGGGGGTTCCTTGTTTGGATTTCGCTTTGCGAGACATCCCACGCATGAAACTTAGCGTAAGGTTGGAAATAGTGAGACGTTTGGTCACTATTCCATGAGTTTGGTACCCTGATCGAAATGGGATCAAGTAATTATGTATGTTAGTTGGGAGTTGAATTTTGTTTTAAGGTCATTGGAGCCGAATTTTTGTGGTAGGAAAGCATTGGAAGTTATCCCCACGAGTTGAGAGATGGAACTATGATAAAGAGAATTTAAGAATTTTGATTTCTAAGATGATTGAGAGTACCCAAATGTCATAACCGCGTACAGAACACAAGGTGAATAAAGAGTTGGAATTTTTTTTGGGCATGGATTGTCTGGAAAGAACTTTATATTATACAAAAGAGATAACCTGTAACCATTTTGACGAATAGAGCGTTAGTGAATTATTTTGGTTGTTGTACAAATTTGAGAAATTTTTGTACTTATCTGAGGAAGGTTGAGAATTATTATTCCTCTTTTATTGTCATGGAATTTAAATGCCCTATTCCTTCTATTCCGTTGAATTTAGTTAGTCCTACATAAGAGTAGCCGCCGTTTGCTCTCCCAGGGCGGTCGGGGTGTTGCAAAAATGTGGGCATCTGGGTTAGATTCTGTCAAAATAGTCCGAGTCGAAGGGACGTGGTAATAGACGTGTGAAATAAATGTTTGTGGGACTAGTGTAACAAAGTGGAAGTGATAGAGTGGATTAAACGTCACATGAGGGGCGATAATCCATACATAAGTGTGCAATTAGAATAACACGCCCTAACTTGATTGGAAGGCTGTGGGAAGCCATTCAAGAATTGGTATTCCTTGAATAGGGTAGAATTTAATTGTTATGAAGCACACCCGGAGCGGAATTTTTATTAGCCAAGTGTGAGAACGACTTGCGCATACAAAGAGTAATGATGTTAGTATGGTATAAGAGTTCCAAAAGTGCGCTTCGTGGAGAGAAGAGCAAGGGTGGAACTTTCGGCATACTACACGGAAGGAAGGGGAGTATTACGTGTCACTTAATGTGAGGCATTTCAAGAGAAGAATCAATGTTTAGCGAGACGTGGTGAGTAGTCTCTACATGCACTGCCCATAGGTAAGGTTTGGTTGAAAGAGGAGAAGCAACCAAATAATTTTGTGTTTATTGAAAATTCCTGAACTTGGAAGAGGTCGGTAAAGCCGGTTAAGATCTTGGATGGGTTGCCATCCTCAAAACAAGATCAAGGGTTTATCCCGAACATGTGAATTAAGTCGCCGAGAAGGAAGTGATTGATATTCCTTTGGGCTGGCTTACAATATTAACTAGTATGCCCCAGACTTCTTTTGAAAGGAAGGATCGCACCAGTGCATGGTCCGGCGCAGTATAAATTTCTAAATCAGGATGAGATTTATTGAATCCCACCTTTGATATGGGATTTCAGGAACCATCGGAGAAAAGATTTCGTTTCGAGTAGGATGTATCACCCTTAGCCAGGGAATGAGCGCACGGTGATTAAAGATTTGTGGAGCCACGTAAAAGATTTTGGAATCTTGATACGATGATTTCAAGAATGCTCTGTAGAAGCACTCGTACCTGTTTGTCGCGTACAAGGTACTTATTAAGGTTTTGTTATGGAAGAACCTCGACTATTCTCCTTCCGTATGTTTAGAGGAGAGTAGGTAATTAGAATTTTTGGATTGGTCGAGAAAACATCCGATAAATGTGGTAGAATTTTACGACTGTTTTAAGCGAGCAAGAGTGATCAAATGTTCGTAATATTTTCTCAGAATGGGAGTTTTGTATATGAATAAATCCGAGTATTTATCATGTAGTGAGGTGCAGCCTCCTAATGTTAGTGAGATAATGAAATTTATAACGTATAGGCGTGACCTGTGCGAATGTTGTCAATTGGGAGCACAATGTGAAGTGTCTCCAATGAGAATGTAAAACGATGTTGCTGTGAGGAAAAAGCTATAATGATTGAGAGTCGTACTATGTAGATAGTTTGCATACTGACGAGAGATATCCATATTTGTTCTTACCAGGTATGCCTTGTTTTCTGAATTTCAGGACGAAATTCCGTTATTAGGGGGGAAGTATGTAATACCCCGTATTTTTATAGCTTTTAAATTATGGGATTTATTAAATTTAATTGAGATAAATTAATTTAATTTTAATCCGAAATAGTGCTTTAAATATTTACTAGCGTGACGAGAGTTAGTAATTATTGGAAATTTGTTATTTGTTGCATATTACTGGATGAGTATAGTAATATATGAGATTTATTTTTATAATATTGTCACGTGTGAATAAAATGGCAATTTTGGAAATTTAAGTCGGGACGCGCCTGTGTCGTGTCGGGACTAAATGTGAATTAATAAAAGTGAATATTTTATAAGTCATTCGGATGGTCGTTTTGAGTGCGTCAACGCGTTCGGAAGGGTTGAGATAGTAAAAAAAGTGTAACCGGGAGTTTAGTTTGGGTCTCGGGGCGTTTTTAGGCCTAATTAGTAACCCGGGAGGGCATTTTGGTCATTTTACATTTTTGGGTAATTAAACCCACGAAAATTAGAGGAGTTATATCAGATACCTAGGTTACCTTCTAGGGTTAGAAACTCTAACCACAAGTGACGTCCATAGGAGAGGAAGGAGAGAGCTCTCAAGGCAAATTCAAGGCCCGAAACTCAACCGTTTGCACTGCCGCCACCGCCAACGCGTAGATCGCGAGATGAGGAACACAACCATACCGAATTCGATGCCAAATCAGAACGTCGAAAATCCCAGTCAAGTGTTTATCTTGCTATTTTCGTTGGTGTATCTTTCATATTAGTTTAGGAGTAATTAAGATGAGTTTTAATGGAGGAAAACCCGATTTATGATAGGAAAATCCATGTAGTATTGGTTTAATTGATAATTCTAGAAACCCTTGCCATGTAGAGGAATTTAAACTACGAAATTATGATGTGTATAAGAAGAGAATTCAGGAAATAATTGTTAGAACCATGTTTAAGAGAGTTTAGGGTTCTTGAGATTTTTGTATGAAATTGGGGCTGTTAATCCATGATTTAATCACAGAAATCCACATGCTTTACGTTGAAAATACCTATTATGATGATATAGGGTTAGTAGTATCAATTCTGGGTCGATTGGGATTAGAAAAGATGGAAATTGTTGGTGTCTGGAGATGAAACCCGTAACTGCAGAATTTTAGTTTTCGCAGACCTTCTTGATCGATCGATCGAGCCCAGAGCTTCGATCGATCGAAGGTTCGATCGATCGAGCCCCAAACCTCGATCGATCGACCCCTCCTAGAAGACTCCTATTTCCCTTATTATATGAGTTAAATTCAATTTATTATGAGAAATTCTTGGGCATCCTTAATGAGATTTTTTCGGAGATAGGGGAGACCAGTAGGACATGTGAATAGATTTTTGGACCCTCGATGTCGGGCAAAGATTGTATTTTGGGATAATTACATAAGGGTCGGTAAATTTATAATTTAAAGAGAGAGAGAGACACATAAGAGAGTTACTTTGGGACAAATGTGTATACCTACTGAATTTTGTACTTGGGAGGATAGAATCCATGAGCGTTATGTAGTAAGTGGAAAGGTTCCTCAAATTAAAGTAAGATGTGAATGGTTATAAGTGATAACTATATAATGAGAAATAAATGCAAATGACGTAATTATGGAAATTGAGAATTTACCCATTATTGATATTGTAATATTAGTATAATTAAATGATTGTGTATGCATATACTATCTATGTGTGAAAATCATGCCCACGCTACTTGCTATCCCTGAGGTTTCCGCGCTAGGACAATCTTATCTCGATGGGACTTTTATGGGGGATATTGACTTGTACCCTAGAAGATAGATATCCTTGGTACAGGCTAGTGATGTGATAGTTCAGACGATCCTAAGAGACGCAGGCATGTGCCATCCTCTTAGAGACTTGGAATCTATTCTTCGCCTCATCTTGTTTGTGTATATATATCCTTGGTACAGGCTATCGCAGTGATAGTTCAGACGGTCCTAAGGGACTTGGAATCTATACTTCGTCTCAATATTATTTGAGTATGTGTTAATACAATTCGAGAGTGATTCCGAATTTGTATTCCCCTTAATGTGAGTGATATGGCGTTTGGATAGTAGAGTATGCCCGCACCATAGTTTTATTTGGGGTGCTGTTATGGTTTATATATATATATATTTTACGAGTGGTTAATATATATGAAATTCTAAAATCTGGAACTGTCTACTGTGATGTGATATGTAGGACGTGGTTGATAACTCAAATTATAAATACTTGTGTTGAGAAAGTATAATATGACATTGGAAAACTTTATTGATTTATAAGGTTAAAATGAGAACTTTGGTTACTAATTGAATAGTATCTTCAAACAATTAAATCGTTAATTTTGAATCTTACGAGTAATATAAGATAAATTAATCCATTGGGAAAGGATAGCATGTTATATGATGAGATAGACCATTGGGAAGGTTAGTGCGATAGGTGTTCACATTAGAAGAGAGGGGAGAATTTCTCAAGAGAGTGTCGCACTAATATGTTGTTGCATTGGCCTGTATCAATTTAAATACTTGCTAAACGTATTTTAAATCAAACACACTATCAGGCTCTGACCCGTTTCTTTTTATCTTTCTCTCTCTTGTATATATATGTATGTATTACAGGTGCCCAGCCACAGGGGGTCTTGCTTAGGATCTTTTGGAAGGAACGCGCTGCAGCTTAGGTGGGAGTTGCAGGTCTCTTGGTTAGACGACTTCGTTCATTCGGATCCACTCTTAGTACTTTCATCTAGTTGAGCATGTGTAGCTCTTTCCATTATTCCATTGTTAATGGACATTTGTATTTCAGTTATTTCCAGTATTGTTACTATGGGATTTATTCTGTTTGGATGTGTGACTTTAGATTTCGTATGTTGACATTCGATTGACGAATGTATTAAATTAATTGGATTATGTTGCAGAATTTAATGTGGTGTGATTCTTACTTATTGAATGTTGTTAATAAAAGAAATGATTTTTCTTTAAATAAAATTTGGAAAGTATGTATAAAAATGGTTTTGACACTTAGCTTAATTATTTAGGGTGTTTAATTGGAAAATTTATTTTTATCGACAGTTATGCTGAGAATGAACCAACTGTTTACCTTGATTTAATTTAATAAAGGAGTGATCACCCGGTATTTAATTAGGCATGGTGTCACAGGTGGTATCAGAGCATCAGGTTCTAGTGTCCTTAGGATCTGTACGGCTTATTATGCTTTCAGCGTTGCTTTGTTTGTTATAGAGCCCTATGTTTAGGATTGTTGATCCCCTTGACGAGATTTCGTTCTCCTGCTATAATGTGTATACATTAGTGTATTCTAATTTCGTTCGGATGTGTGTGTATACCGAGCGATGGCGGATGTCAGAAGAGGACCGTTAAGCATACATCAGGAGGCAGGGCTCAGTTGAGATGATGAAATATATTCGAGGATGATGACCGTAGTCAAGGTCACCTCCTTTATGGCGCGAGAAGCCACGACTAGAAAGGCGACTAAGGTACAACAATGATTTTCAAATGCTATTATAGTCAAGTGAGGTACTAGGGTAAACTTACCAAATGTATTACAAAAATGTGTAGAGACTGTCAATGAGAAATTTTAGAAACGCGAAAATTGTATGTGTTTACCAATAGAGGTAAAGTATCCAAAGGCGTAAATATAGGACGGAGTGTGGAAAACTGAAAGTGAAAATTTAGAGAAAATTTTCTTGGCTTTCGGGACGAAATTATAATGGTTGGACTCAACCACCAATTTTAGAAGTGGAATGCTAAACCTATAGGAGAACCTTAGGTACAGTGCTGACCGTATGCTCCTTCCTTAACTGTTCAGGATTAGAAGCAAATGTGGTTCTGAACGCATTGAGAGAGGGCATGTCAGGGGTCCATTCGTGAATATGAATCTTAACCGTTAGCGAATTTTGTATCGGAAGATGTAGATACAAGTGGGGGAAACGACTCCAAGCGGAAGACCAACTCGTAATATTAGTTGATAAAACTCGAGGAGGAAATTCTGATGGACGAACGATTCAGAGGTTGACATTGTCATATTTTGTCAGAATAAATGAAAACGCTTCCTTGTGGGGGAAGTTAAAGGAATCGAAGAATTTAGTCGAGAATGAGACTGAATGCAACGATGGTGGTATAGCACCACAAAAGGATGTGGATACACATCAGGAAAACCATTTAAATGCTTTAGATAGTTAAATTCTTGCCAAGTGATGGTAAATTCAGTAAGTACTATTATAGATAGTAACATGATCGTTATGGCCTAAAAAGTTAAGGGAACAATTGGGATGGCTAACGGGAATCGAGTCTACTAAAGTCTGAGAGAAGGACAATCCTAACCTGGTTAGTAGTACAGGTGATAAGTGGATTATGTGTTGAGGTATTTTGGTGCGGAGTGAAATTACTCGCGATAATATGTTCCAAAGTGAGAAAAAGGGGCAAGAATACGGTGCCTAATAAAAGACAACGATTAAAGTAATTTTGTTTGGTTTGAGTAGACGCGTTACGTCCAAAAACCACTTGCGCAGTCAAAACGATTGGCAAGGTGGAAGTATAAGTTGTATCCCTAGAGGATGCGACGTGTTTATGTGACACGAGCGAGTCACCATATTTTGTTCATTGCTAGATTAGCATGTGAGATGAGTTTAATGCATATCATTATAAATGTTACCATTACGTGAATATTTTTCCCTAGTGTAGCGGGATTTTTCTTTAGTGCTATCCACGGAGGATGAATGAGTATATTAATAATGTTTTATACCTTATTGAGGTTACTCGTTGTAGTGATGCGATACACGAGTATGATATTATCTTTGTTAAAATGTTATAGAAATGGGTAGTATGATAGTGGGCATTTATTGCAAGGCTATCGGAGTAGTTGCATTGGTGCAACATGTTTTATGTTTGTTTTGGCGAGGCTTTACCTGTAAGAAGGTTGGACTCGCACCTATATTATCTATCCAAGAGTCTTCGGAGGAGATAGTGGGCTCGAGATATTTGATGCCAATGTATGTATAGACTTTGTCAGTATGATTCGGCATGTATCGGGACTTACCGTTGAGCGAAAAGATTTGACGCAGTATTATGTTTAGCACTACGGACTTAGTGATAAGGAAAGTGCATTGTTATATTTATCCTTTAGAGATGTGGGAGCTAATATTTATACCCCTATTATTAGGGAAAGGAAATTTCGAGAATTCCGATTGTATTTATTCGAGGTTTATGGAATGCTATTACCACCAACCTATACTGAACAATAGTGCAATTAGTGAAACGTTCTTTGTTAAGCATAATTACGGGAGAAATTGTAACTTTTCTGTCAAGGGACGGAATAAAGGGGTATATACTGTGGACGGAGGACCTAACGGATTTCGATGACTGACAATGCTAGGTAGTAGTGTATCGGGGGGGGGGGGGGGTTCCTTGTTTGGATTTCACTTTGCGAGACATCCCACGCATGAAACTTAGCGTAAGGCTGGAAATAGTGAGACGTTTGGTCACTATTCCATGAGTTCGGTACCCTGATCGAAATGGGATCAAGTAATTATGTATGTAAGTTGGGAGTTGAATTTTGTTTTAAGGTCATTGGAGCCGAATTTTTGTGGTAGGAAAGCATTGGAAGTTATCCCCACGAGTTGAGAGATGGAACTATGATAAAGAGAATTTAAGAATTTTGATTTCTAAGATGATTGAGAGTACCCAAATGTCATAACCGCGTACAGAACACAAGGTGAATAAAGAGTTGGAATTTTTTTTGGGCATGGATTGTCTGGAAAGAACTTTATATTATACAAAAGAGATAACCTGTAACCATTTTGACGAATAGAGCGTTAGTGAATTATTTTGGATGTTGTACAAATTTGAGAAATTTTTGTACTTATCTGAGGAAGGTTGAGAATTATTATTCCTCTTTTATTGTCATGGAATTTGAATGCCCTATTCCTTCTATTCCGTTGAATTTAGTTAGTCCTACATAAGAGTAGCCGCCGTTCGCTCTCCCAGGGCGGTCGGGGTGTTGCAAAAATGTGGGCATCTGGGTTAGATGCAGTCAAAATAGTCCGAGTCGAAGGGACGTGGTAATAGACGTGTGAAATAAATGTTTGTGGGACTAGTATAACAAAGTGGAAGTGATAGAGTGGATTAAACGTCACATGAGGGGCGATAATCCATACATAAGTGTGCAATTAGAATAACATGCCCTAACTTGATTGGAAGGCTGTGGGAAGCCTTTCAAGAATTGGTATTCCTTGAATAGGGTAGAATTTAATTGTTATGAAGCACACCCGGAGCGGAATTTTTATTAGCCAAGTGTGAGAACGACTTGCGCATACAAAGAGTAATGATGTTAGTATGGTATAAGATTTCCAGAAGTGCGCTTCGTGGAGAGAAGAGCACGGGTGGAACTTTCGGCATACTACACGGAAGGAAGGGGAGTATTACGTGTCACTTAATGTGAGGCATTTCAAGAGAAGAATCGATGTTTAGCGAGACGTGGTGAGTAGTCTCTACATGCACTGTCCATAGGTAAGGTTTGGTTGAAAGAGGAGAAGCAACCAAAGAATTTTGTGTTTATCCAAAATTCCTGAACTTGGAAGAGGTCGGTAAAGCCGGTTAAGATCTTGGATGGGTTGCCATCCTCAAAACAAGATCAAGGGTTTATCCCGAACATGTGAATTAAGTAGCCGAGAAGGAAGTGATTGATATTCCTTTTGATTGGTTAGACGACTTCGTTGATTCGGATCCACTCTTAGTACTTTCATCTAGTTGAACATGTGTAGCTCTTTCCATTATTCCGTTGTTAATGGACATTTGTATTTCAGTTATTTCCAGTATTGTTACGATGGGATTTATTCTGTTTGGATGTGTGACTTTAGATTTCATATGTTGACATTCGATTGACGAATGTATTAAATTAATTGGATTATGTTGCAGAATTTAATGTGGTGTGATTCTTACTTATTGAATGTTGTTAATAAAAGAAATGATTTTTCTTTAAATAAAATTTGGAAAGTATGTATAAAAATGGTTTTGACACTTAGCTTAATTATTTAGGGTGTTTAATTGGAAAATTTATTTTTATCGACAGTGATGCTGAGAATGAACCAACTGTTTACCTTGATTTAATTTAATAAAGGAGTGATCGCCCGGTATTTAATTAGGCGGGGTGTCAGAAATTAATGCCAAGATAATAAATGGGTATTAAAATGAATTGGCGTTGTTAATAAGTGTGGGACTGGTATTTAAAGGAGTTGGCTGGCTGGCTATTGCGACGTGTGGGTGTGTGACGACGTAATAAGTGCAAGGCTGATAGTTAAAAACGGGTTGGCTGGCTATTATGACGTATCGTGCATAGAACCTCAAAAAATAAGTACAGGGCTAACAGAATACGGATTGGTTGGATATTATAAGGGGAATGTGTGTGGTGTAAAACTTGATATAGGCCCGAATAAGTGTAGGACATACAGTAGGGTCGACTGACAACGACACGACAATTATAATGATGTGATAAATCAATTTGAATGAAGAAACTTTAAGCGGGAGTCCCACAACTGATATTAATGATGAATATAAATGATCGGGTTAATTGAATTAAATTAGATGCATAGATTTTAATAAAATCAAATGGTTGGACTTGGACTTTAGGTTTGACTTAGATGTGGATAAACGGTAATTTATTTTACTCGCACGTTAATAATTATTGCTTTAATTTAAAATATTCTATTGTGATATTTATTATGTATGATGCTACTATTTGGGTTCACGGACCCTATTTGGGGTGAGTGGTTAGTATTCATGCGGTGGGCTCTGATCTATTCCGTTGACTAACATTTCAGGTTGTCGCTGGAGTAGCTGCACAAGATTTATTTAGAGACTCTTTTGGAGGTGCAACTGGAGTTTATTTATTAGTTTCTTAGTAGTTTATATTTGTTTCCTTTCTGCTGCTTTTTTATTATAAGATGTTACTTACGGATTTGGTGGGCAATTCAGTTCCACGGTTGTTTACGGTTATTCTGATTTTATTTCCGTTTGATCATTTAATTCAGTTTTATATTATTGGAGGTTGGATTATTTGGAGTTTAGCATGGTGATGGATTTGCTTTATCGCATAGATGGTTGTTATTATTGGATCAGTTTTAAATTATTATCTTGTGGAATGAAATTTATATGTCTCATATCTATCACATGCTAAGAATGATTACTTATTTAGTTAACATCCAACCATCTTGTGGAATGAAATTTATATGTCTCATATTTATCACATGCTAAGAACGATTACTTATTTAGTTAACATACGACGTGGTTAAGCGGCGGCGACTGGCCACCCCGTCTGTCGGATTGCGCGGGGTGTTACATTCCCCTACTTCCAGAATGGGTTGCAACTCCACCCACCAAGGAACCAACTAGTGCAGACATCGATCCCCATGATTTATAAATTAGTTTACCCAGTTCTTGATGTTCAGGCCAAAGCTGATGAAATAGCGAGTGAAGAAATTTAGCACAGCTGCCAAGGGAAATTCAGGGGGACCACCAAGCGAAATCTTTCAGACAACCACATGAATAGTGTAACAGGGATACCTCTTAGAAAATCAGAACAGCCTTCCCGCTAAGCATTTAAACCATGCAGGGTCTCTGCTAGTATCACCGCCGCAAGATTGCGACGATATGACATCCATGCAGCAATGGCAGCAAGTTGAGTGTCCACCTTCAGGTCCCCGATCACCAGCAGTAGCTTCGAAGTTAAGCCAAGGGCGACTGCTCTGGCATAATCCGCATTATTGACATCTCGCAGAAGCATGGAATATAGAATAGCTAAGAGGGAGATCATTCCTCCAGTGACAAATGACTGAGCCCCTGAAGGTGAGATATGGAGAAATTCTGCCAACAATGCCTGAGGAGATTGTGAGAATTCAGGCATGACCACTGCCACACTGGGATTCACTCCTAACATAGCAGAAAACTCCTCATAGGTAAGGCAGACCTAGTCCAAGCCAAAACGAAAAACATAATCCTCGGGGTACTAGAATTGTACTACCACCGTCAGCATGTTCCGGTCAATGGGTCGGTTGCACCTCAAAGAAACTCGATACTGGTTAAAGGAGTCATAGTCTACATTTTACGAACACGTGGCCTCTAAATTCTCGAGATAAGAGGCGAATTCCGCATTTACAGAAAGGTCCATGTCGAAAATAACAAATCACAAACAAGAAATAAGCAAGAGAAAGAAAATGTGAATGGGTGAAGAAACCACTCCACTTTTCCCCCTTTTTATACTTGAAAAACTTGGCTAAAGATAAGGAGCCTGCAAAATCCGGATGGAACACTATCCCATTAAGGACAAATTAGCTGAAGAAAGTGCAATAAAAACTATGGGGTGATTTGACTGGACTGACCTCCCGATAGGCAGGATAAAGGGTATGCTGATCGGCACCCCCACCCCCCATTTTTAGAAAATTCCATTTTTCCTTTTTTGTCAAAATCAAAAACTCAATCTTTTTTGCAAAAAATAATTCAGATTTTTTATCTCCTTATATTTTTAACTCATGCTGTTTTAAAATAAATTCTCTTTTAAGTAGTTCTAATCATTTTTATGGTCTCAGCAAACAAAGTAAAAGGTTCATGTAGATTAAGTCATTTAAAGAAATATAAATAAATAAAATCCCATTCATTTCATATATATGTTGTTATTATTACATTATTTTTAGAAAAAAAACAAAAAAAGTGAAACAAATGGATTCATCCTGAAACCCTTATTTTCTCCCTCTCTCTCTCTCTCTCTCTCTCTCTCTCTCTCTCTCTCTCTCTCTCTCTCTCTCTCTCTCTCTCTCTCTCTCTCCCTCACTCTTTCCCTATCTCTCAATGATCCCCCATCCCTACAATGCATGTGCTTCCCCTGGCAACGTTCTGAGGAGCCTCCATTACCTGATCTAGATCCATCCTCAAAAGAAGCACATTACACGAAGAAAGAAGGAGCCGGGATCGAATATCGAATATGAGCCGTCTCATAAGACACCCAGTCTCGGATGTCCCTCAACCAGGTAGTCGACACCCGGACATGCTGCAAGAAAAATAAAGAGGGAAAATTAATCAATCTGAAGAAGAAATTAGAAAGACAAAAGATAAAGGATTAAAACATACCTCCGGCTGAAGGACATCCTTCGTCAGCCCCAACATCGTCGAGTCCACCATATTAGGGAGAAGTTGTATACTCACTGATCCCCCTCTAGAAATTCTAATGTTGTAGGAAGGAGGAACAAGTTGGAGAAATGGAAATTCTGACATCGTTGTCGTCGCTGACGTCGACGTACCACCAGTGATGTTGGCAGACCCCACTAGCCGACACATGCCCCTAACTGAAGCCATAGATAGCGGGGACATATTCACCACATTATAGATACATGCCGACATCAGCCAGCTGATCAGGAAATCAAGGTAGTCGTAGGTCGCCACCGTATCCGTGTATAACAAATAGGGCTCGCCAATCATCGTCGCTACCTGGGTGTGACACCCTACCTAATAAAATACCGGGTGATCAATCCTATACCAAATTAAAACAGGAGTCTCATATGGTTCATTCTCAGCATTACTCTCGAAAATCAATTTAATTACTAATAACTTATTAGGATGGTGTCAAAATTTTATTTAACTAATCTTTTTAACCAAACCAACCAAGTAGAACATTCACACAGTTTATATACACAAAAACTGAAAATAAAATAAAATAACCAAACACTCAATTTAACATAATACAACCAAATCGAATGCCGCACTAAAAAGCGGTAAAAGAATAAATGAGTACAATTGGGCTATCGGCCCAAATGTTTCTACAATACCTCCTAGCTAGATCTCAAGGATAGAAGCGTATATAATAAACCTGCTTGCATCCACAGCTGCTGCAGCAAACGTCTGACTCGAAAGAATCATCATCCAGGCATCCATGTGTCTGGACACCTAATATATATACATATATAGCAAGAGAGGGAAAAGTAGGGAAACGGGTCAGAGCCCGAGTTTTGAAAATATTTAGCAAGTGCATTAAATGTCATATTTTAAAATATGAAATCTCTCATATTTAAACTATTATCGCACTCTCATGAGATACGCCTCACCCCTCTAGTAATAGTGCACACCTATCGCATACATTTTAAACAAACTAGCTAAGCTACCCTGCCTAACCAATCTCTTTCACCCATTCTCTAAATCCTCATAACTATCATCCACCTAGCATGATATAATATGTTTTATACCATAAGCTATTACATAAGCTTTTAGTTAATATAATCATCCGTGATATACATATATAGTTCTCAATTCTATATATAACTATACCATTCATTTTCCGTAACTTTCACTAGTTTAGATTACCATCTTCACTTTAACATATAATACCCTTTATATATAGTTCTCACTTGAACCTATGATTCACATTTATATTTCTCCGGATATAAAACTACCAGAAGAAGAATAACATCTTATTCATTTTTATGCTTTATACCATTTAAGGTTATATGACATCTCAACTTCATAAGCAAGCAATATACTATAAGAAAAGAGTATATTTATACCTATATTACAATCATAAGTATAATAACCATCCCACCGAGTTATAACTCGAGGATGCGGTCTCGACGTGCTATCATCATCCGAGCCTACTCAAATTAACTCCGGTACCAAGTCAGACTCTCTCATGAACATGGTAACACTACTAAACGGTGGAGGCAGTCATATTCCCTCCTAAAAGTGGGATGAAAATATCTCACCCATATGCGGGACGATAAGACTTAGGTATATACTCTCCCTGCTTCACAAGCCATGGGATTCACCCACATCGCGCAACCTCCCTGGATAGCTCTAGAGATATAAACATACCTAAATATATTGTTTACATACCAATATATTTATAAAAAAATCGTATATATATATATATATATATATATACAATAACAATACCCGTATATATAATATATATGTCATTCCTCAATATGCTCTGGCTATAGTTGTCGAACTCTTATAGCTATAGCAAATAACCCGAATGTTCCCATTCATAAAAATATATAAGTATTCATATACTTAAAATACTAAACGGATAAGTATTTTCTTACTTAAGATTTAATTCGCATCTTAATCACTTTTAAGGATTCTACACAAACCCTAATATACCAATTCGTAATAAATAAATATGTATATAAATTACTTATCTTAATTCCATAGGTTTCGCATCCTCTATAACAATAGTCATCAATAGACGTATCGGATAACCGCTCAATCATCTTTAGCCTATATCCTAAATTCCATCCTAACGCATCCTATGATTCACTCAAATATACTCGGCCCACATTTATTCTCTACGCATAAATATCTATGTAAACACACTTGCCGAAGACTTCTCTCGAATGTTATTCATCCTAAACATTCAATGAGTCCATACCCCGAATTTTACCCTCAACTAACCCAAGGTTAATGTACAACTCCTCAAGTCCTTTAGGTCATACCCATCTATAATACACTAATTAAGAAGGCCCCTAAGCTTTGAACCCAAAAAGAAAAAGGAGTGGAAAAATCCTTATGTTGGGCAGAAAACAGAGTACCGATCGACCGGTCCTTAACCCTCGGTCGACCGCGAATTGGGATTTTGCCTTGCGAGCCATCCAATGGCCTTTTCCCCTTGTACAGGTCTACCGGATACCTAGCCACGGTCGAATGATCACACCAGATATTTCGTCCAATCTCTATATTTCTTACGAAACCTAAATCTCCAAAATACCCAACATCAACCTAACCTTCAATCTCAACCAACAACACTACAATCATCTAATCCATGATTTATAACTAACACGTCGATTATTTTGTGGGATTAAATATATTTTCTTTGATTTAAACCCTAAATAATCAAAACTCCAATTATATCATTTTATCCCATTTCAATCCACATTTATACACCATTAACCTGGGTTTTATACTAGAAATCATCAAGAGATAACAACACACCTATTTGTGATTTCAAAATCCAATTTTACCAAATTTATTTCAAGGGTTTCAATCCAAAATCATCTAGTTTACCAACTACACTATGATATATACACACTCAAAGGAATAAAGCAAGTAAACACTTGCCTTGTGGATAAAATCCGATGACCTAGAGTCGAATCCTGCGGAGTTTGGCCCGAAATCCTCTTTTCCTTCCTTTCTTCCTTTCCTCTTCTTTTTCTTTCTTTCCTTTCTCTTTCTCAAGACCTTATAAGATAAGAAAAGGGTTTATCCCTATTAAACCCAAAAATGACTCATTTACTTAATTGTGAGTCCCTACTAGTCCAAAAGTCCCCTGAACCCAAACGCTACCCCCGGGTACTCTTTTCTGATTTTCTGTGTCATTCCGAAACCAACCATGCACTCAAAATCTCCATCCGAGTCACCTAACTAAAATTCACTAATCAAAACCAACACTACTCAACCCGTGTTTTCCATAAACTTGAAATGTTACCCGTCGCTTCCCCATTCTACGACATGAATTAAAATACTTAGATTCATTTACTTAGTCTCAAAAAGTAGATGTAACATACATCGATAATAATCTAATACTCAAAAATCTCCAAAATTACTATTCACGATAATTCTTCTAATCACCAAATTACTCTTACTTATGTAATTTAAATATCTATAAAAGTACGTGGTATTACACTGAGCCTCCTCCAACATCTCTCGAACCCGCCTCATATACCTCCGGGGCATAGCTGGTGGGACCACCACCTCTTCCTCCATAATCTATCGAATTAATCTCTCTCCCAGATACCAGGAGTAGCCAAACTCGTGCGCCAGTAGTCAGTGCATCTGCGCATTCCCTCCGATCACCCCCGTGTGCTAGATGGTCATCCCACAGGGATAGAAGATCGCTTACATTTTGCTAAGATAAGTCAATACTTGCACACAAAAAATGTCGAGGAAAAGGCTGTAAATAGAAAAGAAGAGATAACTTGGTCGCTAGTTAGAACATTTAAAACCTGACGCACCGCAACCAAGGAAAGAGACCACTTCGAGTATCGGTTGAACTTCTGCCACCGGAACATCTGACAAAAGTCCCCCACCGACTAATCACGTAAATCAATTAAACATATCACCTCGTAGAATCATGTTAATAAAGGGCAAGAGTAAGCAATCATGAGAAATCAAAGAGGAACTAAAAAAAATGCATAAAGAAAAATTGCAAAAAAGAAAAATACCTCTAAAAGATACATGGCTCTAGTAAAAGTCTACCGGAAACACCAGCTGAAAGCATCCAAAGATGATTAAAGAGTCGCCAAAGTCAAGCCCCCCAGTCAAAGGGAGGGATATTCGAAAATACCCTCAAGTATGGAAAAAACCATAAGTGGACGACGTCGCCGCTGATGCCACCAAAAATCCTCCCAACAGCAAAAGAATAAATAAACGATCCATATAATGAACCTGTATCCCGTTGGTCTCATCGATAGGTCGACTCAGCCAAACCTCTCGAATAAGAGATATACGAATCGAGCCCCCCGAGACTATCAGTCCAACGTCGCCTAGCACTGCCTTCACCACCGCTGGTGTCACCCTTAGCGATTGGTCCACCTCTATCTACATCCCCTCACACCTTATCTCCAGTAGTTATTGTACATCAATGGGAGTCACCATTATCTCCCCAAAACCCAAGTGTATGGTGTGGGTAGTATCCTACCACCTCTCCCCCAGAGCAAATAAAACTACCGTAGAACATCTCGTCTCATCTAATGCAGACGCCAAACGACCAAAACCCAGGGAAAAGACCACCTAGTGCACCATCACAGAAAGGTGCTCCCACACATATCTAAATCCCGTCGTCCCCCGAGAGCGAAGACTCTAGCAGCAATGTCAGTCTGTCAAAATAAAAGAGAAACCTTGTGTCAAAATTTAAAGAACAAAGAAGATGTAAAAAATGCAAAAAGGAATGCAAAAAGTCATGGAATACTTACATAACCCTCATGGTTCCTCACCCTAAATGACCGATGGTGCAAAGTCTGGCGTAGAAGAGTATGATTATTAGCAACAAGCTCGAATAAATCAAAAGCGTTCTCATTACCCAACGCTAAGGGCACCCTAGCCCTCCACTCTAAGTTTGCCCAATTGTCATCACCTAGCCATGTCATGTGGGTCTCGTTGCTTGAAAAATCCACCATTTCATAATCTCAAATGAGGAAAGAACGTAGAAAAATATCACAAAAGAGAGAAGAAAAAGATAGAAAAGATAAAAACTGTGAAAAATGAAGAGAATTCGCCCTTTTTATAGGAGGGGCTAAGGGCACATCGATCGAAAATCCCCTGACACCCATCAATTGGCACTGTCCCTTACCCTTCCCTAGGTAGTCACAAATAATGTGCCACTGTTATTTGGAAACCCCTAAAACCCGTCGGTTGGTAACCCCCTGAAATTTCATACAAAAAAATCTAAAAAAAAATCTCAAAAAATTCCTAAAATTGCCAAATGAATATTGGAACGTGTTTTCACCACGAAAATTATTTTAAAGTAGCCCAAATCCCCAATCGGATTAATACCACATTTTATCCCCAAATTAAAATCCTAAAAATCAGCGCGTCCATTACCACTCTCTAGCGAAATCCCGAAAACTTCTTCAGCAAAAATTAAGTGCTTCCTCAGCATATCCTATCCGTTTTCCCAATAGGGATTTCCATATTTAAACTTTTTCCCAGAAAAATTCCAATTTTCCCCAAGCAGAGCTAGAAGACCTAATCGTACATTTTGCCCCATCGACACACTCCTCAGCAGAATCTCAAAACCTCAAGTTATCAACTATTTCCCCAAGTGAAAATTCTAGACTAAGATTTCCAGATCTTCTCATAAAGACATAATCTCCAGACATATGTTTCTTCCCCAGTAAAGCCTACAAAAAAGGGAAACTCAAAATTCCCTAGGAGAGCTATTCCCCACGCTCCTTACTTAAGGGCCTCAGAATTGACATCGACCCTCAAAATTGGTTACTCCAAACTAAGGTCCTCAAAATTGACCGCGACCCTCAAAATTGGTTACTCCCATCTTAAGGTATTCATAATTGACTTCGAACCTCAGACTTGGTCGCTCCAACTTAAGGTCCTCAGAATTTATCTCAACCCTCAAAATTCGTTGCTCCAACTTAAGGTCCTTAGAATTGACCTCGAGCCTCAGAATTGGTCACTCCAACTTAAGGTCCTCATAATTGACCTCGACCCTCAGAATTAGTCGCTCCAACTTAGGGTTCTGAGAATTGACCTCGACCCTCAGAATTGGTCGCTCCTGCTTAAGGTCCTCAGAATTGACCTCGACCTTCAAAATTGGTTTCTTCCACCTTAGGTCCTCAGAATTGATCTCGACCCTCAGAATTGGTCACTCCCACTTAAGATCCTCATAATTGACCTGGACCCTCAAAATTGGTCGCCTCCACTTAAGGTCCTTAGAATTAACCTCGACCCTAAGAATTGGTCGTTCAGACTTAAGGTCTTCGGAATTGACCTCGACCCTCAAAATTGGTTGCTCCCATCTTATGTCTTCAAAAATGACCTTGGCTCGTAGAATCGACCATCCCCAGCATTACCTTAACTCCTCAAAAATGGCCTTGACCCTCTAAATTGGTCATCCTCATCCTTTTTAGTCCTCAGAATCGACCTCCTTCCTAAACATCATGTGGTGTCTATTCGATAGCTTTCACTTATTCCAAGCTCATTCGTCGAGGGGCTCTGTAGACATCATATTCTAGGATCCACCCACCCCAAATCTCTCCTTCGGTCCTTAGCACCTCCCCATTCACTATAAACACTAGGTCATACTCGGAGTAACGATCTAGAGGCCATCGGGAGCGATCGAGCCCCATTAGACTCTGATCAACTCCATTATCAGAGAGAAAGCTTAATGAATCTTCAAAGGTATATGCATCCCCTTGCCAACGGTTCACCCCATGCATAAATCGTCATAACGGTTTCGACGAAAGGTCCATTTTACTATCAAAAATTGCTTTAGAGGCCACCGGGCACTCCCAGGCCCCGATTTGACCCCAATCAACTTCATCATTAGAGAGAGAGCACAATGGATATTCTAAGGTCTTTAAAACCCCTTTTCAACGGTCTACCCCATGCATAAAATGGAATAAAAGTTTGGATGAATGATTCATTTTCCCTTGAAAACTAATCTGGAGGCACCGGCGCTCCCGGACTCCGTTTGACCAAGGCCAACTCATCAGCTCAAACGAGTCTAAATGAACATTCAAAGGGAACTAAATACCCTTTTCTGATGGTCTGCCTCATGTGAGAATCAACCTTACGGTACGAATGAATAATCAATTTTACTCCGAAAGGTCGTCGGGCGCTTCTGAGCCTTGATTGACCAACGTTAACTCTCCTAACCGAGTGAATCTCTTTGGAACATCGAAATTCCTCAAATAACCTTTCCAATAGTCCACCCCGTGCATCATTCTGACTAATGATTTGGACGAATGATCCATTACCATCCGACGATCTCTTGTCCAAAGGACCAACGAGCGATTCCAAGCACCGTTTGACCTAAAGACAACTCCCAGTCCTAGGAGAGCCCCAAAGGAATCTTGAAGGTATCTAAATTACCTTTATAACGGGGTATGACCGAGCATAATTTGGATTTATGAATTGCATTTTATGACCATTTTATCGAAAAATTTGCATGAGACTGCCAATTGGCAGGTCCATTTCCCTGCCTATCGATAATGTGTCTAGGGTCACTTGTCGATTGGTAGGGCTGTCGATATGATGATCGGCAGTCCCCCTACCCTATATAAGGAGGGCATGATCTCACTTCCAAGTCACACCTCAGATCCATCAATATCAGTGATCTCAGCAACATTCTTCTGCAATTAGCAAAGTTTCCTTATGTGCAATTCCTTTACACCATTCATTCCCATTATTCACATACCAAATTTAGCAAAAATATCCTTCTCCCTTATCCAACATCCATCCCAACTTTCAAGGAAGCTGATCATGGATCAAGATCAAGCTTCAAAACTCCAAAGAAGGTCCAAATATCCTTCTCTCTTTAAATTTCTTTATTTTCGCATTAGTTATATAATTCTCAATTTAGCTTTTACTTTATATCATACATATACCTTATCCTTTATTAGTTATATTGCACATAATTTATTTTCTATAAAAAAAAAACCAAAAAAATAAAAAGAGGGTTATACTTATAAATTTCGACGGGATTTTTCATAACATTTTCTCAAAACTAAGAAATATATTTTCTACACACACATATATAATAAACTCCCATTTGAATCTATGGTAAACTCCCCCCCCTGTGCCGCATCCGAACTACGTAGATTTTGATGTCTTTATAGGCTACGTAGGTGTTTCTGGCTAAAACCCGAGACTCGAGTCCAATTTTCCTATTTTCATCCATTTTTATCTATATATTATCCATATAAATCATGCTTGCATCTTATTCAACACAAATTATCGTTTCATTATAACAATTAATATCTCGATAAGCGCACACATCATATTTTCTAATTATTGTCTTGGGAACATTCCTTTGGACAACCTCACTCTATATTTTCCATGATCTAAGTCAAGCAATTCTTCACGAAGAAATTAAGGAAAATAGTAACATAATCTCATGAGAGACCGAAAGGGTGGTATGGGTGCCTAACACCTTCCCATTTCGTAACTTTTCCCCCCGAACCTCTAAACTATTGGTTTTGTAAGCATCGGTTCATCTTTGAGGCTGCTCTCTCGAGGCGGCGACATGTTCTTTTGCATGTTTTGTGCAAAATAGGCTATCGACTCCATCTCTTTACATAACCCTACATCGTCAACAGCCAAAGCGCTCCTAAAAAAGGGCACGAGATGTTCTCTCCCTCTACAACCGCGTGCGCGTGAGTGCCGATCTCAAGACGGAGGAAAATTGGAGGGATGGCCACACCTATCAACTACAATTTTTCCAAGTTTTACATAATCCTGGCTATGAATTGTGATTAGTTAACCAATAACGGATACCTTATAACCACTGTTAATTACTTTTCGAAATCACCATGATTCAAGATATCACTGAAAATTTAATATCACAAGAAACATTACGGGTTCCGTAGAAAAATAAAATTTCTTACCCAGTAAACAACTAGAATAGTTGTGATCGAATGAAACCTTATATAAACCCTCTACATGACCTTGACACCACAAATGTGTTTCTCTTATAAACTATTTCCCAAATAAACCCCAATTTGAAACCCAGATAATCTTGTTAATGAGAAACATAATTTTTCTCCCATGGTAGGTGATTCTAATTCATATTATTTCATGGAATGCTCATATCATTATATGATAGCCCCGGATAACTTGTTTTCATTTATGAACTCATTTATATAGTTCAGAATATGCTATGTTTTCTTCAATTTTAAAAACCCTATGTTGATCTTGAAATAATGAATTCAATTTAACATGTTCTTACATAGCATATAATATAACAAGGGAATAAAACTACCAGTATACACTTGGCAGTATTAGTTGACTTGTCGGACTCAAGATATTGAGTACCTAGTTTTTGTTTACGATGTGGATGCCTCTCTTCGGAGTTTTGGCTCGACACTATTACTTTATCATCGAAGGCTTTGGATTGATTTGTTATATGTATTACTATTAACCTTAAGCCTCTAGAACATATAGTTATGGGTTACCTGTTTTAGAAACCATCTGCACCTTAACCAATCTAAACCTGATATTTTGAATGCTAGTATGGCTTCTGATGGATTATCGTTATTTCAATTCTTAATTTCCTATACTCACCCGAGTGTGTCGAAGTTTTTATCCTATATAATTAGTTGTTAACTTTTAATCAACGAGACTTTTATACCATACCCTGGCGTATCTAAAACACTTGGCCTCAGAGTATTTATTTGTTTCCTTATTAAAGATCCTATGAATTGTCAGAGAATTACTAATTAACAAAAAACCAATTTATGGATACTTACCCAAATCTCATACTTGAGTTATAAAGAACCCCATGACCACACCGACAACTTACCTTTTTGCAAATAAAATTCCCCCGGAAACCTAGATTTTCCTTACTTCATAACATTAGCATGTTACTGATTCTATGCAATTCATTTGCTATCAAAATATGCAAGATCCCTCAGTAAATGTTCGAAGATCCAATAAGGAATGTTTTGGATAGTTAGTCTATTAATTTTAAAACTCCATTATAAGTATATCTACAATTATCCTGATAAAAAATTTCAAAACATAGTACCCTTATAACCATCTATAATTTTAAGTGGTGTACGATAACCATTCATGTTAAGAGAAATTAAAAAAATTAACCATCGATTCAAACCTCATCCCAATTATTTAACTTAAGCCTATTACAAGTTTCTTAGATAGCCAGTTAGTACCTATTTAAGAGTAAATCCGATTTTTCATATTTATGGTATCTTCTTCATAAATATAAGAAACTCTGATCTACTATTATACGGTAAGGAATCCCAAAGTAAATTCAGATCACAAAAGTTTGAAATACATCTTCACCCAAAAGGACTTGAATTTAAGACAGAGACATTGAGTGGAATTTTAAAAGATTACAGATTCAAATTATATAACCATCCCAAGAAAAAAGAAATGTTATAGTCAACACCTTAGGTCATAACCCTGTTGGAAGATTTAACAACCTTATTTCCTGTGATATTTATGCTACCATAGAGCAATTTGATCTTTAATCAACCCCACCTTTTCAAGTTAACCAAATATCATTGCTTACCCGAACACGAGAAAGATAATCTTAGAACAACCATTCCCAGATCCGTTTGTGATGAAAGTAAAAATCAAGAGTTATCATATGGTAGGGAAAAAAGTCTATGATTTAAAGATAGAGTATATGTACATGATGAATCGCCACTACAATATGAGATATTATAAGAAACTCATCGTTCAAGATTCATGACACATCCCAAAAACCTAAAAATGTTTCCCGTACTAAAAGAACGGTATTGATGGCCTAATATAGGAAGTGATGCTGAGAATCTTGTGAAAAGATGTCTTAGTAAAAATAAAACACCAGTGTCCTAGAGGACTTCTCCAATCTCTTTCTATTTTTGGACGGGAAATGAAATCACATCACAATGGATTTTGTTAGTGAACTACCTCGTACGTTCCAAGGATACAATTTTGTATGGATGATTGTAGACCGACTCACCAAATCTGCCAATTCTCTCTAAATGGAAACTATTAAATATTTTTAAAAGCTCAGTACTAGGATTTGTATTAAGGTTATGAACAACCCATTAGACGTATCTAGAGACTCAGATTACATCGAATATTGGAATAAGGGCATGTTCTTTTAGGCTATGCAAACCGCTCTAAGTGAATGAGTTAGATTGGATATTATTATGACTTAACGTTAACTTACCTTGAGTACACAAATTATTTTCTAGTAAGGTTCCAGGAATTATTAACTAAGACTTCATAAACATCAGTATTTAGATTCAATATATTTCAAACAGAGTATCATCCTGTTAAATGATATAGATGGTAATAACCTTATTTACATAGTTGTATAAATTATATTTACATTTAAGAATCCCCTTTACTCTCGTTAGCTCACCTTAGGCTATGTAACCCCTATCCATCTAACTGGTAAAAAATTATCCAATTTTATAAGATATATCTAGAGTAGCACCATTGTACCTTAAAGAATTCTTCTACCTTTACATGTCTATGGTAGATTCCATGAGATGATGTCTAAAATATTATACACATACCTATTGTAACCCTTAGTAAGACCATGCAAATCTGAGAACTAACGAGATAAACAAGCCTATTGAAAATACCCAAAACTATCAGACGTTACCTTTTGTCCCAAAATATTAGCTTACTAAAAAGTCAAATCCTATGTATATATTATTATGGTATTTAGGAAGCTAAGTAAACCTTATATCAAGATACCAGATACAGTTTCTTTCAAGCTCTGAAAACTCTAAAGAAACCTCTTTACGGAGTTATCAACTACAATAAATAGTCGAAGTATTTTTCCCGATATCCCAATAAGTGACTTCCCAACCACCGTAAAACCATCTAGTAGTTCTTAAATTGTTTGGTATCTACAGAAATGCCAATAAAAAGAACAAACATAGAAGTATCATATCACAAGAGTGGGAATTGAAATTCTTTTAGTAAACTTGGTAGTTTTAGAGAGAAAATGGATTTCTTTGTACGAGAATACTTGATATTTTTAGAAATCGTGACTTACGATTCGGTTATCAGCAACTTGTCAACCTTTGATGATTTAATCATAAACTTTTGACCTACCTTCCTTAAACGAACTTATACTTCTACTTACCTATTAAGCAAACGAATATGAAACACCGTTATTACAAGATCAATGTGCAACCTATGGTATCCTCTTACCGACACCACCCTCCTTATAGTACGAATTAATATTTGAAATGTACTTTAGACAACTAGACTGTGTGTAAAATCTCGTTACATAAACCTTTGTTAGATACGCGATACATTCAAAGCTTGTAAAAATGTCGATTAATTATCTGACTCTCCATTTGTTTTCAATCCTGGTTACGTTAGTATTCATTATACGGTTGCGTTGCATAACATGCAAATCACGAAAAGAAGGGTAAACCTACAAACCTCAAAACTAATAAATTACCGTTTTGAATATACTATAAACCTTAGACGATGTAAGAACCATGAGAATTTGAAACACTAAAAATATAAAAATTTTGAGGACGAAATTATTTTAAGGTAGGTAGAATGTAACAACCCACATTTTAATGTTATGAAAAATTATTTAATGTTAGAAATGACATTTTTTTAAATCAAGTCAAAAAATAAATAATTATTTTTAACGAACTGAGTACCAAGTACACATTTTTATAAAAATATACAGGTGTAAAATATTGTGTATATTTAAAATAATTTTTATATCAAATTACATCAAACAAAAACTCAAAATTACTTTTAAGTCAAAATAAAATTTAGGTGTTAAAAATTTAAGGGGTATAAAATGTAACTCCTAAATTAATATTAGGGGATAAAAATAGATAAACAAAAAAAAACTTAAACCTTGCCTATTACGGGTTAAAAGGAAAAAAAATAATAATAAAAACAAAAAAAGGTTAAATGCCCACTTTTGAGAAAGTACAAAAAAGGAGAAAAAAATATATAAAAAAAACTTGTGAGTACAAGAAATATACCAATAAAGAGATCTACGAAAATAATTACAAAGAACAGAAAATAAAGATCACACACAATAACGGTATGCGTGGTTCGACAACTTATCTACGTCTACGGAGAGGTTACAGTATTATTATAGTGTCTCCCAATATTTCAGGTGACATCCCCTTGCACCGAGGCAGGATATACAATTTTAAGTGCCTCAAAGTAGAGATTAAGTTGTACAAGAAACTCAATAAACACGTGGATATATCAAGAACTACCTGAATATCACCTCTGAGATTATTGGTAACTGATTTGACTATATCCGTAAGTGTTCTAGTGTATTAAAAATACTCGTGTGTGGATTAAATCATGACTTAGGTAGGGTAGCGCTTTGATTAATCTAGCCTAGTCGGCTACTCTCATGTGCCATGTTAAATGGGTCCCCACAATTGCCCCTAAAATCTTTGGTCCAATAGATTTTAAACGAGTCCAAGGCCCAAGGGTTGGAATAGTATCAAAACTGGCATGGCACTTGCATAATTCATAAGGATTGATGGGGGTAAGAAGCATTGAGGTCTTCTGGGGGAAGAGCGACTCATCATTTGGGATATTTGAAACTTATTCATGTGTAACTTAACCATCAGTTCACTGATTCTAGTCATCCTTGCGCACACTTTTCCTCTAAGATTCCCCTCTTAATCTCTGGCCCAAAATCAGAGTTCTTCTTATGTGCTCTCTCAAAGCTTCGTCAGTACTTATAAGTTCTAGTCTTTACTTTCTCATTTCTTCTTCTTCTTCTTCTTCTTCTTCAAATTAGTTTATAACTATAGCTAGGGTTTCCCTTCTCCAGTCGTACTAATGGAAAGGTTTGATAACAAGTCAATTTTTTAGCTTATAAAAAGCTATAATATCCCTAACTGGGTGGATATTGAGTGTTTTAATTCCTCAAAATGTTCGTACAATAGACAATGGCCACTGGATTTATACTATATTAATTTCTCAGGGGGGTGACATTTCCCCCAATCCTCTGTTTTTAAGATTCTTCAAATATTTTGACATTGTTCCTGCTCAGTGTACTCCAAATGTTTAGAAAATTGTGAATGGGGTATGAAGGATAAATGAATTATATAGAATCGACTTAGGGCTCACAAAAATTTGTTATTATTATGTCTTTTTGCGCCCAAGTGAAGGCAACTTATATTTGAAGGCGAGGAGAGCTGACAGAGTCCTGGTGGTGAATTTACCTAATTTTCACAAGGACTACTGAAACCAAGGCTTCATTGCTAGGAATTGGGAATATCCTCCTGGTCTGAGGGCATAAGGTACAGAGGGCCTCGTATCCCAACCTTTGGGAGGAATACATAGGTTGATGATATCTTTCTTATTTCTTTGCATTCTCATTCCTTTTATTTTTTTTAACCTGTTGAAAGCTTGGAAAGTTAGGGAGAGGCTCACTAACGGTGAACATCTTTGCATGGAACCATATCTTCTTCAATACAAGAACACCACCACTAGCTTTTTTGCTCGGCCAGTGAATAACAATCCACAATTTGGAGCTTATAAAAGAGGAGGTGGGTGGTTCTTTTGAGCCTCTCCAATAAGAAAGCTAGGAAATGAAAGGAAGGGAAAAAAGGTGAAGAGGATGGATCCGAGAAGGATAGAAAGGAAGGGAGTGAAGAAGAAGAAGAAGAAGAAGAGATGGACTCACCCAAGAAAATATATTTTATCATTCAGGATAATGATGATGATGATGATAATGATCTGTTATCTGATCAAATCAAGTACTTGAAGAGGAAGGAAATAGACTCCCCTATAGCTAGTGGTTCCAAACCTGGAACCAATGGGAAGAAGAGCGAGGTGGAGAGAAAGAAAAAGGAAGAGTAGTAAAGAAGGAAGAAGAGAGAGATAAAGGACGAGGAGGAGGAGAGAAAGAAATAAAAGGAGAGCAAGTAGGCACAGACCTTAAAGCCCCCATTATGCTTTATCTCCTCAAGGTTGCCAAAGGATTGAATGTATCTGACACTCCCCTACTTTCCCCTCAGTTACTGGAAAGGGCTGTTGATTCGGCTCGAATATTGCATATATTCACCCTCTTTACTTATGCATTTTAGACCCCTTCGGCACCTTAATTCCTATATTTATGCTCATTAACCACACAACCTTTAATTTATATGTTTACATGTTTTGCGAGGTATAATTGAGCTTTCGTATGTAATACGGTGCTTCGTATGAAGTTCGGTAGCGGTCTGAGGAAGTTTCGTCGACAATCGCACGTACATTTTAGTAATTTTACAATTCAGGTTTCTGGCCCAATGTCTCACAAACGTTTAATCCCTTTGATTCATCTTTGCGTGCCCATTGACAGTGCGTGATTCTGATCAATAACGAAGAAGTTACGGGATTTTTCGCAGAGGAAGTACAACACCAAAACCACTTCGGACAAATATTTTTCTTTTCTTTTTATCTTTATTTCTTTTACTACTTACTACATATGTGGGTTTTGTGGATTTGATGGCATATATTCTTTTACCTTGTTTTTATCATCTTTTTACTAGTTAGGTTAAAGGAAGAAGGGTTTTGGAGGGGAGTTTGAGTTTTGCTTCTCTCTCTCCTAGGGTTTCACCCAAATGGGTTTGTAAGTCACTATTCAACATCTTCTTCTTTAATCTAAGTTTCCATTGTTGTTTTTCTTTCTTTATTATTTGTTTACTTGCTTTGTAACCTAGATTTAATTGCTTTCACATATTTGCTTTCATTTAATTAATGTCTTTTAATATGCTTTCAAGCTAACTTAGTATAGATTATGATTGATTGAACTCACCTTGGGTTGATTTGGTTGCTTTGCTTTAGTTATGGGTTTTATGAGTTTAATTCGATTGTGTTGTTCTTAATTATACGCCTAGGATATTTAAAGGGTGTATATCATATATGCGTCGTATTTACGACATTGCGTGTGCCATCCCGGGGATGAAAGGGGTTTCGTTGTGATAGGGAAAAAGAGGGTGGTTTCATGCTTATTTTCAAGCTCATCAAAGGTCGTTGGCCTACCATTGTGCATGAAACCTTGATATGTACCGGATGTGGGGAGTGAAGATATGCGCGTGGGATCCTCTGGTGGTTCCGATTTTTTAGTGTTGTTGTAATGGGAAATTTATTTCTATTTATTTTTTATTTCTTTCTATTGTGTTAAGTTGTTTTGTGAAATTATGAAATGGAAAATGATAATGTAGTTGCTGGTTATTTATTGGATTTTGATTCGTGTGACCCTCCATTTTTATAAAATTAAATGTTCACCATTAATTTATCCAGTATTTGCAATTCAACACTCTAGATTATTGTGACTTACGACATGATTTCTTGTAACTTAATATTTGTGTAAATTTTTTTGTTTTTCTTTTGTGTGTATAGGGCTCCCGTTGACTACCTCGGGGATCGCTCCAAATTGGGATGATTTATCTCTATCCCTGGCTTTTTCATAGTGTCTTTAATTTCATTGAGGACAATGTGCATTTCAAGTTAGGGGTGCGATTAGTCATCTCCATTTCTATTTTATCATCGTGAGCCATGTTTATATTTATTAATTTAATTATATAAAATAAAAAAAATATAAAAAAAAATAAAAATTCAAACAAAAATTCAAATTTTTCTTTCTTTATTTCTTTTCTCTTTCTTTGGCCTCTTGCCCCAATTTTCTATGATAAATTTAATAATTGCCCAATCCAATTGCTAATTCAATGATGCATTTTCTATTTCTTTTATGTTATTAAACTTTTGTCCTCAAATTATTCAATATTGAGAATAAATGCATGAATTAAAGCTTGAAAACCCATGAGCACTTGAACATATTTTATAAATGATACGATAGGACAATTATAACTTGGTATCTTTTTGTTGCTTTGTGTACATTACTGAGTGATCTTTGTGCTTTTCTTCATTTGCGAGTGTTTATACATTACTCTTTCCTTCTTGAAAACATTAAATTCATTGGTAATCTCATTATTCTTTCATTGATTGTTCATTAAATAAGTTCATTATGAAATGTGTTACTTGATCATGATTTTCAAAATTGTTTTAACTCTAGAATTGGTTAAACTTTAAAAAATGATCATAGGCCAATATATCACCCATATTGCCCTTGACCTCACCTTATATGTTTTCCCTCGTCAACCCCTTTGAGCCTAAATATAGCCTTTCCTTTCAAAACCCAAAATTCCATAACCAACTCCAAATTGGATTTATATACCATACATATTACCTCCCTTACCTTTGTTTGGAATTTTACTTAGGATTGAATGATGCTCGTGTTATATGGTTGCAATTAAATATGTGAGAGTGAAAAAGTGAAGAAAAATGAAAGAAGTGGAAAAGAAAAGAAAAGGCAAAAAAAACAAAAGAAAAAAAAATGAAGAGAAAAAGAAGAAAAAAAAAGAAAGAGAAAGTATGTACATGTTGTATATAGTGTTCAATAACCTTTGTAATATTCAATGCTTGATATGGAATTTATTTTCCAATTTTGATATTGCCCACAATTTTTCCATTATTCCAAGTGTTTCATCCCCAAACACCTTTGAATTCGTACATATTCCCTCTATTTCATAATCTTAACCCCAAACCTACATTACAACCCATAAAAGTCCTATGTAATCCTAAGGTGAATGTAATTCAAATGTCATAATAATTGCGTCAACCTTTGAAAATGCATTTCACCTCTTTAATGATGATATCCTTTCATTGAGATTGCAGAGTTTTTGTTTTATATATAACGTTCTTCATTGATGACATGTGTGCGGCATAGTTTCTATTTATATTTACTCATTATGACCGTATGTCCCATGTGTTACACCCTATTCCAAGTGTTTTTATTTATTGAGTGTAATATCCATAGAGGATTGAGTGGAAGCATACGCTAATTATTATTCGGGCTACAGGCGTTTTAATCAAATCAAAGTTTTTTTTCATGTGCACGTACACCATTCACATTTGAGGTTTTAATTTCATATAGGTATTCTTTTAGTGTTAATAGTTTTGGATTATTGGGCAAAATTCTCTCTTGCTTAGTTAAAAATGTGTTGAAATATTTAGTTGTTGTTGATCTTGACATATTGGTTGGTTGGGAATATTTTGAGGAAATTTAATATTTGTGGGTTTCATCTCTAAAAACCCACACGAGACAACACTCATCCACTAGGGTAACCTAGGAGTTTAACGTCTTATTGCATATGCTAAATGCAATCGTTCACCCACGAAAGTGGCATTTATCTCCTTTGTATATATCTCATTTCTAAAGGTTTACTTGTAGTTCTTGTTTCTTTGTATCTCATTGCTAGGGACTAGTAACGTGTAAGTTAGGGGGTGTGATTCGGCCCGAATATTGCATATATTCACCCTCTTTACTTATGTATTTTAGCCCCCTCGGGTACCTTAATTCTTATATTTATGCTCTGTAACCAGAAAACCTCTATTTTATAGGTTTACATATTTTAGGAGGTATAATTGAGCTTTTGTACGTATTATGGTGCTTAGTGTGCAATTCGGTAGCGTTCTGAGGAAGTTCTGTTGACAATCGCACGTACAGGGGCATTTTAGTAATTTTAAAATTTGTGTTTTTGGCCCAATGTCTTTATGGAAGTTGAATCCTTTCAGTCATCTTGGCATGGCCACTGACGATGCGTGATTCCAATCAATAACAAAGAAGTTACGGGATTTCTCGCGGAGGAAGGACAACACCAAAACCACTTAGGACAAATCGTTTTCTTTTCTTTTATCTTTATTTCTTTTACCACTTACTACATCAGTGGGTTTTGTGTATTTTAAGACATATATTCTTTTATCTTGTTTTTATCATCTTTTTACTAGTTAGGTTAGAGGAAAAAGGGTTTTGGAGGGGATTTTTGGTTTTGCTTTTCTTTCTCCAAACGTTTCACCCAAATGGGTTTGTAAGTCACTATTCATCATCTTCTTCTTTAATCCAAGCTTCCAATGTTGTTTTTATTGCTTTGTAACCTAGATTTAATTACTTTTCCTTACTTGATTTCATTTAATTAATGTCTTTTAACATGCTTTCTAGCTAACTTAGTTTAGGTTTTGATTGATTGAACTCACCTTGGGTTGATTTTGTTGCTTTGCTTTGATTATGGGTTTTATGAGTTTAATTGGGTTGTTCTTGATTTTATGCCAAGAATATTTAATGGTGTATATCATGTATGCGCCATATTTATGACCTTTCGTGTGTAATTTTTGGGTTATTTGTTGACGCCAAAATCATAGTAGACTTCTATGACGATTTTGGGGGTGACAACTCTTGATTTAATTAATTGTTAAAATGAGATTCAATATTGTTAAAATTGTCATCCCATGTAACCATTTATACTAATTAACTCGAGGTGAGGGATATTCGCAATCTATTATTTTTATTCATTTTTGTAATCTTAGTTTAAACACATGCCTATTATTATCTTTTCTTTTGTTAATAATTATCTTTTACACTTTTATTCAAGAAGTATTAAATCAATATAATTCTAACAACTAGTCTCTGTGGATTTCGATATCTGGACTGGCCGATATACTCCCATAAAGAGTGTAGTCAATAGTTTAGGTTTTTGTATTAAGGAGGTTAAATAAAAACAATGACTGGCATACTGACACTGCACTACTTTTCACCATTCGATCAGTTGTGCTAACTGTCGGTCGTGAGCGGTCGGTAAGGATGGGGTCCGACCAGTTGGCCCTCAAGTCTGTTCCAAGGCTTGCTTTGGTACGTCCCTTATTCTCTCTCTATTTTTCTCTAAATATTTTTTCCGATTTCAACAAAACTAATCTGCGTTTCTCTCTCCTTTTGTAGTTTATTTCTGATTTTACAACTATGCTGTGTGGTCGAGATGTCCAGTCGAAGAGGAATGTTGACTTGGAGACGGTCTTGAAGAATTCCAAAAAAACCCTGTCCAATGCTAAAGCCACTTTTGATCAGTAGACGGAGAAGGCCTTTTCCACCCTCAAGGATAATTCATCAAAAGAGTTGGCCGACCTCTAGGTTGCTTATAATGTAGTGCTTGCTGACAAGCTTAAAGTTATTGAAGAGAATAAGGATCTAGTAGCCAAGGTCAAGAAGCTGGAGGGAGAGGCTGCGACCGTTAGAGATGGGGGATATATTGATGGCTAGGAGGCAGTCTACGATGATGCTGAGAACCAAATAAACTATGTCTGTAATGTGGGTTTCAAGAAAGGTTAGGACCAAGCCTTGGTCGCTGCTAGAGTTCCTACGAATTCTTACTTATTCACCCAGCACATGTCAAACCCTAATCCAATGGATGTTGAGGAGCCTCCGATTGACCAACCTGCTACTCGAGCTGAGATAAAGTCGTTGATCCAGCTGCAGGATATCTCCCCGTTGATCAAGTTGTAGGGGACCTTGGTGCAATTGTGGTTACTGGCAACCAGGCTTCTAGGGATGTTAAAAAGGGAAAAGGGACAACTTCTTTTAAGAGGTATATATCCTAGAGTTTTTAGGATTCCTATCTTTTCTCTTCTTTTCTTAGTTGGTTTTATTTCATAATGTCCCCAAACTTGTACCGGCATATACCGGGCTTTATTTAATAGAAAATAAGACTTTCCTTTCTTGCTTGTGTTGTCTTTTATCTGGTGATCTCTATTACTGATGTTTATCAAATCCATTACTTATTTTGTTGATTGTATCCCATTGATCTAGATGAGTATATTCCTCCAAATTCCTAATTAAATCAGATCCTAGGATCGAGCATAAGTGTCCAGGCTCGTAGAGCTTTCATAAAGATCTGTAAATCTTTAAAGATAAGAACAACATAATATAAGGATCAGGCTGAGCTGGTTACCAAATTAAAAGACTGAGTTTGAGAGATGGAAGAGATTAGAGCTTCAGTTCAGGTGAAGGCGGATGGCTTGAATCTAGTGGGGGAGTTAATTAAAGAGAGAATGATGAACTAAAGAGGGAAGGTTCTCAGCTAAAGGAGAATATTCCATCGGGTTTCTCCCTAGTGCTTCGAGGGTCTTCGTCATCATCTACTGGGATAGATCGAGATGAAAACCAAGCCCTAGAGAGAGAGGTTATTAAGCTCAAGGGAGACGTTTAACGAGCTTATGTGATCGTTGTCGGACTTCAAAGAGATGTGACAAGGCTAAGGCACTTATTCCGAATGGTACCTCGACAGGCATGGGTAGATGGTTATGACCAAGGTTGGATCGATGCCCTGGCAAGACTAAAGAAAGCAAAGGATCTTATTTTTTCTCGGGGGGCTTAGCGCACTTAGGGAATTAAAAACGCCTAAGGAATCTAAACTGTGGTATAAGTACTAGATCGACTGCCCAGCTTACTGTCACAATCTCTTCTTGAGAGATGACCGGTGGATCCCAATAGATGTTATTCCCATCTAGCTTCTGGAGCATTACTTAGAAGATGCTGAAGAGGTGTTTGTCCCACACCTAGACGATGGTCGAAGAGCATGCATTGTAATCTACATTGCTCTCCATCCTGGGCCGTCATAAGTCTTTTATATACGTTAGTTTTGATGTAAATGTAACTTCCCATTCTAGTTAATGAAAAATTGTTATTTACTATTTTTTTATGTTTGAGCTCACACTGACTAAATATATGTGATTGATTTGCTAATAAATATACTTGTTGACTAAATAATATTAATTGAACGCCTTGGGTCCTTTGTTGTTTAAGTGGTCTAGTACTTAGGTTTTATCACTTAAAGCCTTTTGGGTAACTAAGTGGTATTACGAACTAGCATTAGCCACACATTGTTATGTGTTCGAATATTCCCCCAATCCAATATTCCTTAGAAGTATCATTCCATCCACTTTACCTTTTAGGTTGTGTCGTCACACTCCCTTAGGCCTAAATAAGATGATGGCGAGAATGCACCTGGTAACTGGGTGATCCGACCGAGCAGGTTTTTTGGCGACCAACCTATGTTGGATTTATTGCCTAAGGATCCCCTGTAGGGCATTTTTTTATTACTGCGGCAACTCATGAGGTCTCTTGTTTTCGTAACAAGGACCTGGGGGTTGTAGTAATTAAAAAGCTTCTATTGACTTATTATAACTACACCAATCCCTGTTCGACATGTGAGGTTACCTGGTTGAAAAAAAAGTTGAACAACTTATTGTAATCCCAGGAGTTCAGCCCTGCACAGAGGATTTATCATTTGGAAAAAGGTGTATATTCGTGAGATGGGACTAAGAGAAATTAGGCATCCAATGCATAATATAAAAGTGCAGGGCCAATGGGCCTTTATTTATTGAATAATGTCTCACGAGCAATATAACTTTGAAAATGAAAATCTGCTTAAACTCAAAGTGCTGACAAGAGATAGAGAAGACTAAAAGTATAACCGCTTGAGATTGGTTGCGTTCCAAGCTCTTGGTATCTCCCTTCCCTATATTGTTTCTAAGTGATATGCTTCTTGAAGGTCGTCCCTAATTACTTTGAAGGGTCCTTCCCAGTTTGGTCCCTATCGAGGACTTTCCTTATTACGTATCTCCTATTAGAAACTTCCTCGAGCTAACTTTTTTATTGTACTACCTGGCCAATCGCTGTTAGTAGGAAGCCAATTTGATCATGGCCAGCTCTCTCCACTCGTCTGCCAAGTCAAGCTAAGGCATCATCATTAAGGTATTGGTCGACCAAGGTGGTTCTCATGGTGGGGAAACCTGCCTACAATGGGATGATAACTTCCAATCCGTATGCGAGCGCGAATGGTGTTTCCCCAGTTGGTCTTCTTGGGGTGGTACGGTAAGCCCATAAAATATGAGGGAGTTTGTCCACTCAGGCACCCTTGGCTCTTTCCAATCGATTTTTCAGTCCATCAAGTATGGTCTTGTTAAAATCCTCTGGCTGTCCATTACTATGGGGATACTCTACAGAACTGAAGTGGTTCCTGACACCATGTTCATCATTAAAACCTTAAAAGAAATTACTTTCAAATTGCGTATCGTTATCGATGATGATAGTACTTGGTACCACAAAGTGTGTGATGATGTTTGTACAGACAAATGATAGGCAGGGTTTCGCCGCGGCGCGAGCGTCACTTGTGCGATGGTCGTTTTGAATTCGGCTCACCTGAACTATACAAAAACCTAAATTACGACTACACTCAACGGTTGAGTATAACGATAAGTCGGGTATCGAAAATCCACAAAGACGAGTTGCTAGAATTTAATTGGTTTAATACTTCAGAAATAAAAGTTTAAAAGATAATTACTAACAAAATAAAAGATAAATAAAGGAAAAGATTATACTAGGCGAGTGTATTTAAAGCTAAACTAATAAAGCGAGTAAAAACTATAGGTTGCGTCGAATATCCCTCACCCGAGTAATTAGTATAAAATGGTTACATGGGTCAACGAGTTATACGAATGCGTCTCGTTTCGATAGTTAATTAAATCAAGAGTTGTCACACCCCTAACTTGGCATAAAATCCTAATACGATTTTAGCATCAACAAATACCCTTAAAATTACGCACGCAAGGTCGTAAGCACGGAACATACATGATATGCCCCGTCAAATTCCCTAGGCATAATAACTAGGACAACGCATCCAAAATAGCCCCGTAAACTCCATCACCAAAGCCAAGCAACATGTCAACCCGAAATGAGTTCAATCCGACATAACCTAGACTAACTTAACTAGAAAGCATATTAAAAACGCGGTAAATAAACGCGATAAAACTGCACTAGAAATCAAGGAAAGAAAGCATGTAAACCTAATTATGAAAGCATGTAAATTAACTACAAAGCAAGAATAAAGGAAATACAGCTATATTAAAATGGTAGGGAAGATGAATAGTTAACATACAAACACAAATGGGTGTCAAACCAAGTGAGGAAGAAGAAGAACTCTCCAAACCCCCAAACCCTAACCTAAAACTATCTAAAATCGATTATTTTTTATATTTACAACAAAATTGGTTTATATAGTAAGTGGAATAAAATTAGAAAAGAAAAGGAAAAGATCAACAAATATCTGGTGATCGCGGTCGACTGGTCGCAGGGGCGCGGTCGATCGCGCCTTCAATTTGAATCACATCGTCTCCTTTCCACGGAAAAACTCAAAACTGCGGTCGATCGGGCCTCAAACCGCGGTCGATCGGGCCTCTGCTTTCTGTAATTCTTTAGTCCATGAAGAGGGGGAAAAGATCCATTATGGAAACGGCCATAACTTCATCGTCCGGACTCAAAATCAAGCACCGTTTGCGTCCACGCGAAGCTTGATCAACAAACTACGTGTCCGTGGAAATTTCATGAGCTGGAGATGAAATGTTAATTGACTAAATTGCCCTTAAAGTAGCATACAGTGAAGGAACTTCTTCAAAATGCAACGGATCCTCACTTTTAGCATTCCAATACTTGCAAAAGCACAAATAACCCCTGCAAAGCATGTATATATCCAAATCCAAGGTTGCCTGGTTAATGAGAATAAATATAGGCATTAAGGACCGTAAAAGTGCTAGAATGCATAAAGATAAAGGGCGGAAATATGCAATATTTGATATGAATCACACCCCCTAACTTAAAAATTGCTAGTCCCTAGTAATGAAACAGACAAAACCAATCTACAGAGGGCAGTACAAGACGTATATATGCATCGGAATATAAATTTCACTTTCGTTGGGAGAATGATTGCATTTAGCGTATGCAATAAGCCGTTAAACCCCTAAGTTACCCTAATGGACGAGTGTCGTCTCCTGAGGGTTTTCAGGGATGATACCCACAAACATCATATGGTTTCCTCAAAATATGCCCAAACCAACATGCGACAAGCCCAACAATAGAGAACAAGATTTCATACGTATTTTTAGCACAATGAACGAATTCAAACAAAAGTCCGAAATCATTAACATTATAGAATGCACCTCATATAATTGAAACCTTAAAATGTGGGAGGGGAGCGAGCACATGCAAAGCGTGATTTGGCAAAAACTTATATAAATCGAAAAAAAATTAAAGCAAGAATATATTCAATCCTGACGGGTATTACACTCATCAAGTGAATTCTCTTGAAATAGGGAGGTAACACATGGAACATGCGGGAATAAAGAGTAAATATAAATGGAAACTAGGCCGCACACATGTCACAAATGAATAACTCTATATATGAAATTAAAAATTGTAATCTCAATGAAAGATACCGCTCATAAAAGGAGGCGAAATGCGTTTTCACAAATTATCAAAACAATTTTAACTTTTAAATTAAATGCACCCTAAGATCACATAGGACTTTATAGGATTGTATTGTAGGTTTGGGGTTAAGGTATGAAATGAAAGGAATGTATATACGGATTCAAAGTGTTCGGAATGAAAACTTGGAATAATGGAAAATGCGGGCAATAGCAAAATTGGAAAACAAGTTCCGAAAAGGCATTAGATATAACAATTGGAGAGAAATCAAAGCTTATTGAAATATATACACAATATTTACAACTTTCTCTTTCTTTTTTTTTCTTTTTTTTCTCATGTTTTCTTTTATTTTCTTTTGTTTTTGACTTCTCTTTTTCTCTTTTTCACTACTTTTTCTTTACTTTTCAAACTCTCACATACCTAAACTGCAAACGCAACACAACAACAACATTCAATCCCAAGTAACCTTCCAAACAAAGGTATGGAAAGTGTATGTATGTTTTATAACTCCAATGTGGAGTTAGTTATATGATATTGGGTAATGAAATGAAAGGCTAATATTTAGGCTCAAAGGGGTTGACAAGAGTAGACATAAATGGTGAGGTCAAGGATAATATGGGTGATATAACAAAGATGGTGTATGATCAGTTCATAAAGCTTACGCAATTCTCGAGTCAAAACAATATATGAAAATCATGATCAAGTAATGCATTTCATATATGAACTCAATTAATGAACGATCAAATGAAAGAATAGAGATATTACCAACGAATTCAACGTTTTCAATAAGGAAAGAATAGTGTATACACTCATAAACGACGAAAGGTACAAAGCTTACTCGGTGTAAATATATACAATGCAACAAAAGATTATCCAATTATAAAAATCTTAAACCAAATCAATAAAGCAAGAAAAGCGCATGTGCTCATGGGATTAAAGTTTAATTCATGAAGTTATTCATAATATCAATAATTAGGACTAAAGTCTAATTACTTCTAAAATCGAGAACATGCATCGTTGAGTTGTCTATTGGATCGGGCAATTATTGAAATTTGTCATCGAAAACAGAGGCAAAATGACGATAAAAGAGAAAAAAAAAAGAAAATCTTTTTGAAATTTTTGAATTTTCTAACAAAAGCATACTAAGTAACTAACATGTGAGAAAAAACATGGACTAAACAAAGAAATGGATAGAATATCCCACACCCCATAAATTAAAACCTGACATTGTCCTCAATGTGAATTAAGAACCAAGTTAAAGAGAGGAAAAGAATGATATTACCCAAAATTGGAGCGATCCCCATAAGAACAAGTCCAAAGAATCTACAAAACAAGTTATTACCGAGCAAAGAAAAAACAAATAACAAAAGGTTAACTAATTACACTAGACTAAATTAAAAAGGAAAAGATAAAAAGAAAGAAAGAATAAAAGGCTAACTATATATAAGCTACTATTTAGGCTTCATACTAACTGTACACTATAAGTCTAAATAATTGAGGGTCCACCGCAAAAACGATTTGACTTTGGAGGATAACCAGTGTACCCTCACTTAAAAGCATGCCTTCCGAAAAATATGAATTTCGTTTGGAAAACGGAAGGCATGTGTAAGGCAGAAGAAATGAACCATCGTTAATTAAAAGTTTTGGATGGACGATGGGGGATTTGGATTGAACGGGTGACAAAAACATATGGGGCTCGATAAAAGGAGAATATCCTCCCAAATATTTTGAAATTGGAATGGGATGTGGCGCATATGAAGGCAAAGATGCGTTCATGGAAGGCGACTCGAGCAAGTACTCCTCATCGGCGAAAAGGTTTAAAACATTAATGTTTGAAACCGAATCATCGGGTACTTTTGATGGTGTGATAACAGAGAATGAAAATGGGGAGGAAAGAAATTAAAACTCAAGAGATAAGTCATCATCGCTTGAAGATTGAGTTTCGAAGGAAATAAGATCGTTTTCAATGAAATGTTCTTCTTTGGGGGCCAAAGAAGAAATCATTTCATTGCAAATAGATATTACGTCATTTTCATCCTCACTTTCAATATCTATAATGCAATGGGCAAAGTCGATAATAATTTGTTCCAAAGTAGGCACAAAGTCCTCATTTGGTTCAAAACATTCCTCAACTTCAAAAGTCTCGGAAGCAAAATCATCGTCAGATTCAAATAATAAATCCAATTCATGTTCCCACAAACAATTTTCTTCCCGATAACGATTTTTAAGTTTCTCATGCTCAAGCATACGCAAGCCCTAACCAAAAGTCATAGCCGAGGTGCGGATACTTGAAAATGGGAACTTTGAAAATTACCATCAGACTTAAACTTAAACTCATTATTATAGGAATTTTGAAAACTATTGCAATTCATTTCAAAATTCCTATTATAAGGAATTAGAGGCCAAAAATCATTATCATCGTCATCAAAATTCCAATAACCCAAGTTTTGACTTTCGTTATACTCGCCTAAAGTCATATTTGAATTTGTAATTTTTTGGAACTCTAAGTATTCACCGAAAGTCATAGGATTACGAGAATTTTGAGAATTATAACAATGAATACCGAAAGAATTGGAATAAGACATGCTTACCCCAAAAATGGTTCGAAGTGGCGAATTCCATAAAGTAGATGCGTGCGCGAGAAATTCAAGCATTTCTTGGCTCTCAAATGTAGAAGTCCTACAAAAATGTTAGGCAAAAATACAAATAGAAAGAAAATACAACGAAATACTAAATCAAATAAATTCTAAAGCAAACTAGTCCCCAGCAACGACCTCATTTGATAGGCCGGGTTTCGCCGCGGTGCAAGCGTCACCTGCACACCGATCGTTTTGAATTCGGCTCACCTGAACTATACAAAAACCTAAATTACGACTACACTCAACGGGTGAGTATAGCGATAAGTCGGGTATCGAAAATCCACAAAGACGAGTTGCTAGAATTTAATTGGTTTAATACTTCAGAAATAAAAGTGTAAAAGATAATTGCTCACAAAATAAAAGATAAATAAAGGAAAAGATTATACTAGGCGAGTGTATTTGAAGCTAGACTAATAAAGCGAGTAAAAACTATAGGTTGCGTCGAATATCCCTCACCCGAGTTAATTAGTATAAAATGGTTACATTGGTCGACGAGTTATTACAAATGCGTCTCATTTCGACAGTTAATTAAATCAAGAGTTGTCACACCCCTAAATTTGCATAAAAGCCTAATACGATTTTGGCGTCAATAAATACCCCGAAAATTACGCACGCAAGGTCATAAGCATGGAACATACATGATATGCCCCATCAAATCCCCTAGGCGTAATAACTAGGACAACGCACCCGAAATAGACCCGTAAACTCCATCACCAAAGCCAAGCAACATGCCAACCCGTAATGAGTTCAATCCGACACAACCTAGACTAACTTAGCTAGAAAGCATATTAAAAACGCGATAAATAAACGCGATAAAACTACACTAGAAAGCAAGGAAAGAAAGTATGTAAACCTAATTATGAAAGCATGTAAATTAACTACAAAGCAAGAATAAAGGAAATAAAACTATATTAAAATGGTAGGGAAGATGAATAGTTAACTTACAAACCCAAATGGGTGTCAAACCAAGTGAGGAAGAAGAAGTACTCTCTAAACCCCCAAACCCTAACCTAAAACTATCTAAAATCGATTATTTTTTATATTTACAACAAAATTGGTTTATATAGTAAGTGGAATAAAATTAGAAAAGAAAAGAAAAAAAGAAAAGAAAAGAAAAAGATCAACAAATATCTGGTGATGACGGTCGACCGGTCGCAGGGGCGCGATCGATCGCGCCTTCAATTTGAAGCACGCTGTCTCCTTTCCATGGTAAAACTCAAAACCGTGGTCAACCGGGCCTCAAATCGCATTTGACCGGTACTTTGTTTTCTGCAATTCCTTAGTCCATAAAGAGGGGGAAAGGTCCATTACAAAAACGGCCATAACTTCATCGTCCAGACTCGAAATCGCACACCGTTTGTGGCCAGCAAAGCTTGCTCAATGAAATATGCATTCGTGGAAATTCACGGAGCCAAAGATGAAATGTGAATTAACTAAAATGTCCTGAAGTAGCGTCCGACGACGGAACTTCTCCAAAATGCAACAGATCCTCACTTTTAGCCTTCCAATACCTACAAAAGCACATATAACCCCTGAAAAGCATGTATATATCCAAATCCATGGTTGTCTGGTTAATGAGCATAAATATAGGCATTAAGGACTGTAAAAGTGCTAGAATGCATAAAGATAAAGGGTGAAAATATGAAATATTTGATATGAATCAATGAACCTGGTCAAATCTGAGTTGCGAATGTTCGCCAGTGGTTATGCCTCTACCCATTTGGTAAAGTAATTTGTGTCTATCAGCAAATACTTTCGATTTCCAGGTGCGGTAGATAGTGGTTCCACTATGTCTAGCCCCGTTGTGTGAACGACCATGGGCAACTAGCAGGCTGGTGGATTATAGGAGAGTAATTCTAATATTTTTCACACCTACAAACGTAAATAGATGCGTCTTTTTGCATATAAGACCACCAGTAACCCATTTTAATTGCTCGGAAGGCCAAAGATCTTCCTCCTATGTGACTCATATAAATGCCCTCATGAAGCTCGCTGAGTACTTGCTCGATGTTATTTGGGTGGATGCACTGGAGATAAGGACTTGTAAATGACTTCTTGTAGAGGTTTCCTTCTGGGGAGAGATTAAAGCGAGAAGACTTGACCCTTACCTGATGGGCTGTCCTTTTATCGAAAGGTAGTTTGTAGCTCCATAGATAATTTACGATAGGATCCATCTAATTACGGGCCTTTTCTGTGAGGAGAACCTACTCATCTATGACTATCTGGTCACACTTGGTTGTGTTAGGAACTCTGTCTCAATGGTTCTCCTAGGTTAGAGTTAATTACTGAGCTCAGGGCCGCTAAGGCGTCGGCGTGACCGTTCTGATCCCTAGGGAACTATTGAATGTCCATTTTCTTAAACCCTATCATAAGTCCTCTTTGTTCTAAAAAACCCGCCTAAGCTTGAGGCTTGGGAGAAACGCCCCGCCTTAAGCTTTTTACGTCTTATTCTTGGTAAAACCCTTAAGGTGCACTTTTTTCTAAAAACAACAATGCTTTTGTGAAACGATATCGCCTTTTAAATAAATTTTTTACAAACCGAACTATTTTCTCACCCAAAATAATCAAATAGTAATTTAATTTGCATATAATTAGACATATTTTTATGAAATGTTCAATTTTAGTATTTTAATAGCCTTGTTATGGTTAAAAAATATTAAAATATATTAATAAGGCCTAAATGCCTTTTCACACCTAAGGCCTACCTAGGCTTCTAAGTCTTAAGGCTTGGCCTCCAAACCTCGATCACGTTTTGCATTTTTTAGAACCTTGTCTCTTACCATAGCAAGTTAGGCTGCCATCCAATTATCTTTAGTGTTGAAGTCCCCGCTCACTTTCTTGGAGACCAGTTTGGAGTCGTCGAATATGTAAAGACTCTTTGCCCCCGACAGTTGGGCCTTGCGCCACCCAACGATCTGTGCTTCGTAATCAACTTCGTTGTTGGATCCCTCAAATCTCAATCTTATTCCTTGCTCAATCACAGTGGCTTTTGGGGTGATGAGGATGATCCCTACTCTTATCCCCTTGGAATTAGAGGCACCATCAACATATAGGGTCCAGTCCTTAGTCTGTGCTTCCAAATTTATTGATTTCTCTCGTTCAAGTTGGTCGATTGGCTATGCTTTTGAAAATTTAGTAATAAGTTGACGCGACCACAATGTGTATAGTGTGCGTGCTATATAGTCTCAAGTGAAAGCATATCGCTCAAGAAATAATCCCTATAAGTTGGGTATCGATCCTTAGGGAAACAGGACGAACTAAGTCGTGACAACATTGGAAATACGAAGAAATCCTAGCTTTGACTCTAAAAAGAAGGAAAAGGTGATTTGAAATACGAAAGAACTACAACTAGAAGCAAATTGAGAATGATTGACTAAAGAAACTACGAGTTAACAAACTAAGTCGTGACAACATTGGAAAGACGAAGAAATCCTAGCTTTGACTCTAAAAAGAAGGAAAAGGTGATTTGAAATACGAAAGAACTACAAGTAGAAGCAAATTGAGAATGATTGACTAAAGAAAATACGAGTTAACAAAATGCAATTACACTAATTAAACGAAAAGATGATGACAATTAGACTAAAAGTTTAACTATGAAATGAGAATAATAGGTCGGGTTACAATCCCCCACACCCTAGTAATTCACTTCGTAGGATACTAGATTCAAAATTAGAATTTTAAATGAACCCTATCTTTAGTACTCCCAAGTATTACACATATGAGGGATCGTAGCCCGCACAGTATGTAAGCAAAGGACGAGTAAAGCGGTGTCTCATTAACTAATACGCGCGTCGCATTCTTAAGCATCCCGATTACCTAGGGAAAACGATATCAAAAATCCTATGACGGTTGCACACGATTCACCTAAGGTCTTAATTCAAAAGGTCTATTTCCATTATCATGAATTACATCGGGTGGGGTTCATGCACCCCAACCCTTAAAAACTTAGCCGGACATAGTCAAATTAAAAGAAAGCATGGTTTTAATGAAAGAAGACATCTTAACTAGCAACTTAAAATTATGAAGAATGAAATTATTAACTAATGAATTAACTAAAGCAACTATGAAAACAAGAATTGGAACAAATTTACTCAAATTGCAGAACTTGAATCAACTCTAAAATGAAAACTAGGGTTTCTGTGGTTCTTTCTTCAAAACTAGGTACAAGGCTTCTCTAAAATGAATTAGAAGCTCCCTTAATGTCTGGGAGGAGTTTAAAATATATACATGTAAGGATATAAATTTCCAATTGAGTCCCTGTATTGTTTTGACTTAATTCCGTGAACAAAGCTGTGTTTGTAATATGTCATAGGGAGAATTTTATTTTGTCACGATCCCACTTAGTCTATGATGTATTGAAGAAATTGAAGACGTTGCGGCAAAGCTTCAAAGAATTAAATCATGCCGAAGTTTAATTGGTGCAAGTTTATTCGTCTTCAAAGTAAATTTCATTCCGAGATCACCCAGGTATGAATGCGTATAATTTATGGTGCTCGGAATTATTTTTATAAAAGATAAGGATGTATTTTTTATAAAGAAAAATGTTTTAAATGTTTTAAAAGTGTTTTAAAGGTTTAAAATATGTTTTATGATGATAAGCTCGTAAAAGAGTTTGACATTTTTGGATCTCTCATTGGAAGAGACATTTTAAACAAAAAAGTCAAACTTTTGCGTTGTCGTTCAAATGGCATCCAATCTCATTGGAACAAGATGGGATGTCGCTCGAACGAGTTTCTCAAGTCGTTTGAACGACAAGTTTTTCGAGGCGGCGTTTTAATCCTATTTAAACAATTTTTTCATCATAGTTTCGAAAGTGTGCTTTCTGGAAAATAGTTTTACGAACCAGAACCTTGTTCGCACATGTTTTCTAAGGTTTAAAAGTCTTAAACACACCCTTAGAGTTTGCAAAGATCCGAGTTATCATTTCTTATATGTTTACGTGATCTTGCTGCACCAAAGTTGTTTGTTCTACACATTGAACATCAAAGGGTTTTGCGGTGAAGAAAAGAGAAGGACTTCTTGTTCGATATTGTAAATGAATCAAAGTCATTCGGTGGACACCGAGACATACATGGACACGTGTGTTATGGACGGGTATCGTGGAAGAAGGACTTTCTTCATGGGCACTGTGAGAGGAGTGGTTGAAGATCAGAAGAGCGTCAAGAGCCCTGGGGATCGAGTCGTTGAGTGAGACTTTGTCTATCTTTGTAAAATCATATTCATAGTGATTGTCTGGCTTGGGCCGTCCGAGGTTGTTTTCCCTTTTTGGTTTTTTTCCTCGTAAATCCGGCGTTGTAAGTAGTCTTTACTTTACTTTACTTGCTTTAATCACTAGATTCATGTTTAGGATTAATCAAGATAAAACTGGTTTAAAGTAAGAATTGGGTTTTCACAACTTGGTTTGGTGCATAATTAAAAGTTGGATCTTTTTCGAAGAAAAATTGGTTTGTTTGAAACACACATATTGGGCCACTCTCACTCTTCAAATTGGTATCAGAGCGGGTTACGCTAATTTATCACGTGATCCTGATTTTTCCAGGATTTACTTTCTAATACAATTTGTCTACTCTCATTTTCAAATTGGTATCAGAGCTAAAAAAAATTTGTTTTATGATCCCGTGTGTTTGTTTATCTCTCCTGTGTTTGTTTTTCTCTCGATGGATTCTCAAAGCTCTGACAATTTACATCATTTGAATTTAAAGTTTGCAAAACGTATTGAAGTTTTGAAAAAAGAAAATTCCGATTTTAAAAATAAGATTGAATATTTGCAAACATTTCAAATTCAAAGAAATATTTGTCGTGAGCACTTTAGTTCCTTGTTTAAAGATTTTAATATATTAATATTGGGCAAAAAGGAGAGTGATGATAGAGTCCTCATTTTAGAAAAAGAGTTAGAGGATTTGAGAAATTCTAGTGTTTGTGCCGTTGAGGAAAATAATTCGATTAATGATTTTGTGGCACTAGAAAAAGATCTTAGGGATAAGTTTGCTCACATTGAGGGGGAGCGAGATAACCTTCTAGGGGTTATTGAAAATTTAAAGAAGGAGTCCTGAAAGTTTGAGGAGTCTAATCGTTTTCTTGAGTCAAAAGTTTTGAAGTTAAAAAATGATTTAAATGACTCGAGTAGTGATGGTAACGGCTTATCTTGTTCTAGTGGTTCGATTGTAAAGGCCAAAACCATAGTTCGTTTTAGAGCATCAACCACATCCGAGGGTATTAGAAAAGGTCAACCTAAAGGTCTCGTTCGTCGTCGTGTTTTCACATGTTCGTATTGTGGTAGGAAATGTCACCTTAGGAGTTTCTGTTTTGATCTTAGAAAAGACCCTATGAAGATTAAACGTAGTGTATCATTGGTTCCCAAAATCCGTTTTGTTAGGTATACACCTGTTTGGGTTAGGAAATCCATTTTGGAGATGCTAAATGCTTCGTTGGTTGATTCTGACATGCATGCACATGATTCATCTCTTGCTATTTCTTATGGTTAGTAGCATGCATGTTTTGTCATATGCTAGCCCTTGCATCATGATTTATTCATTGCTAGTATTATGACATGTTTATCTCTTTGTATTTTATTTTTCACTTGTTTGAGTCTTATTTGAAAAATACAAAAATATTTTGTTTTTGAGAAAACTTTTGAAAACACAAAAAGATTTTGCTTTTTCTTTGAGTCAAATATGTTTGAAAAGCAAAAAAGATTTTCAGTTTTTTTGAGTTTACATGTTTGATGTGGCATATTGGTGTTCTTGGACCCCCCCCCCCATCGTTTCATTATCCATGTGGCTAGGACATTTGGTCATTATTATCGATACTTAAAATGATCTTAAACATTGTTTATATGGGGTTGTTTTGAAGTTGATATGCATTTTGATTTGACTTTGTATATATGCCAACATTGTACACATGCACGAGTTTATATGAATGTTTGACTTCTCTTGCATATTTGAATTTGGTGAGGCGTTCTTACCTCAATCTTGTCATCTATGCTTAAGTAGACTTAAGGAGAAGTGTGCACGTAATAACCGTTTACCGTGAGGATTTAAAATTGGTAAAAATGATGAGTGATTCACGGTAAAGGGCTGCGAGAGTTCAAAATTGACTCGTTGTGAAAGCCATCATTTAAAAGAGCCCAAAAGAAAATGCAATATGCTAAGAAAAGGGCCAAATTTGTTTAGTTCATTCCAAAGAAAATATGATATTATTGAGGGAGTTTGGATGGATTAAAAATTTAAACGGGTTTGCACATCTAATCCCAATTTTGAAACATTGCAATTTGACGCTATTATTTATAGAATCGTCAAAATTCTGGATTTGTGTGCATGTAGTAAAGGTTGTGTTTGGTATATAACTAGTTTTGAAAGAGGTTAGGATTTGAAAGATGTTTTTGACGATTTAGGGTTAGGGTTTATAACTCTCTCTCTCTCTGGTTTCTCTCTCTTTTCTCTCTTCTCTCTCTACTCTCATCTCACTCTAGAAATGAAGAAGTGGTAAAAGCTTTTGAAATGTTGAGGGTAAGGATCCTTATATAGGGGCTGAGAAGGTTCGAGAACGAGGTTCAAAATCAAGGGCTACGGTCTAGTCTTCTGCAGTTGACTTTGATCCAACGATATAAGAGAAGCGGTGGATTAAAACTCTTTTTATTGGGTTAAGAGAGGTTCACAGGGATTAATCCATAATGCATGCAGATCGTTGATTAAAACAATCTAAGGCCAGGAAATGAACAAGGCTAATGTCTTACAGAAAAAACACAAAACGAACCGATATCTGGCTGACAGATGTAAGGCTGAAATACGTGTTTTGAAAATAATTACACAAGCACCTTAAAGTCTCTAGCGCTTTCGATTTCTACCCCAGTGAACTTTCAGAGATAAAATCACCAATTCAAAATTGTAGATTGAGCCCAAAAACTTCTAAACCAATTTTAATTTAAAAAATTGTTTTAAAAATCATCAAAAATTCCTAAAAAAGTATTAAAATTCAAATGAAGGGAAATTAATACACCCAATACACACATAACCAATTATATGCAATGTTTGAATGCAATACTAATGTGTGTGAGTGTTGGTAAATATACCTTAGATCAAGAGGAATAAAATGTAGAGAAGGTAGAAAAGGTTTGAGGCTCTTTGGTTTCTAGGATGGGACTCAATTTTGTTTATATTTCCAAACTAGATGAGCACTTATACAATGTAGACTCAAGTGAGTCAAGAGTATAAGGTGCTTCGGTTGTTTCACAAAAGTGCTGTTAATTCCTTCTTCTTTCGATCTGTGAGAGAGGCCCTGATCAAGAACATCTTGTCTTTATGGTTGCCCCCGACTGCGACTTCCTCTAGGTTCTCCATGACCCACTCAGAGGGGAGGAGCCTGACCTCCTCCACTCCAGGTCTTCCATATTTTAACTGCTATTTGGAAGGCACAAAACCTCCCTGTTCTTAATCTTTATCCTTGGATTTATCGACCTTCTTCTCTGACCTTGGGTGGATGACTTCTATAAAGCACTTTCTTGCCATCGCCTGATCTCTATGGATTTCAATTACTCCTTGGTCAATTAAATGCTTGAGTTTCTAATGGTAAATGGAGGGGACGACCTTCATCGCATGTAGCCATCCTCTGCCAAGGATGGCCTGGTAAGGCGAGTCACATACTCAATTTTGGATACTCTTCATGCCCTTACCAGTAGTACAATATTTACCAAAGGGATGGTCACTTTACCCGCGAAGCCTACTAGAAGGAAAGTGGCTTCCTTCAAGTCGTCTATGGTTAACTTCAACTTTCTGAATAGATCGAGATACATTACTTCGAAAGAGCTTCCCTGGTCGATGAGTAACTTGTCGATGTCGTAGTTGTCTATCCTGAGTGTAATGATCAAGGTATTATGATATGGGGTCCTTACTCCCACTAAATCTTCATCTGTGAACACAATATGTTTACTGTAGCCGAGATCATCTGCTCTTCGATGTTTCCCCACTTGTGTTTTAGCTGGATGGATTTGAAAAGCTTATAATACTGTCGTAAGCTTTTTTACTTCCATCCGAGCCGAGTGTCCTTGAATCTACTTTAGGTCCGATGCCCCATGAATCACTTCAAACTCATGGCCAGCATCTTCCTTGAGCACATTATCGGGCCTTGTGTTTCCGTTGGCTGTGACTTTCTCTGCCTTCTTCTCCATAAATTCGTTCAGGTGCCCAGTCTGGGATAATTCTTTAAGGTGAGACACCAGAGCTTTGCAGTGCTCAGTTTTGTGCCCGCCCTCCTTGTGAAAAGCACATCTTAGCGCATTGTTTCTCTTTGAGGGATATCCTCCCATCTTTCTGGGCCACTTAATGAAAAGCTTGTCCTTGATCTTTTCTAGGATCTAGTAAATTGGTTCTTTAAAGACATTGTTCACTACCTGAAATACTTTTGAGGCATCATTTTTATTCCCGCTCTTGGAGCCACCCTTGCCCCATTATTTCTCCTTTTCTTCTGGTTCTCAGATTTATTGCTACCCTTGGCAGTAAACTTAGCACGACCATTCTCCCCTACACTGAGGCGGGTCACATCCTCAATTTTGGTATATTTCTCGATGCGAGCCATTAGGTCATCAATAGTTGTGGCCTCCTTCTTAGTGAGGGATTGGTGCAAGAGGCAAGAGGTGGGTAGGCCAATCTTAAAAGATGCCACGGTGACCTGCTCTGAGCAGTAATTAACCTTATTGAACAACTCCCAATACATTTTTGCATAGTCCCGAAGGCTCTCATGGGGAATTTTCTTCATTGTCAATAAGGCATCCATCCTCTTCGGATGGGAGCTATTGGTAATGAAGCGAGATGTGAAGAGCTCTGTCAGGGACTCAAAGCTCCTAATGGATATATGAGGGAGTCTCTCGAACCACTTCTGGGCTATATCGTGCAATCTCACTGGAACGATTCGGCACATTAGGGCATCCTTATGGTTCCAGAGGGTCATGACCTGCTTGTACTTCCTAACATGGTCGATAGGGTCAGTCTTTCCATCATAGATTTTGAATCTAAGAATCACAAAATTCTTGGGGGCTTCTTCTTCTACTATCTCCCTTGAGAAAGGGTACTTCATATGGGTTTTGAGAGCTCGCCTGGATAGCTCTCTGGTAGATCTGACACCTCGATGGGCTAGGTTCTGGTTCATTTCTCTTCGGACCAAATTCTGTATGTCATAATTTCCTTGAGATGGGCTCATATAATGGCGAGCTGGTTGCTGTTGCTTGAGCAAGTCATCATCTGATCTGTGTCCCTCAAGCCTTTGAGACCCATGTCTAGGGCTCCTTCCTCGGCTGTGATACTTTCTCGCCTGAGGGCTAGGAGTGAGGTATTGACGTTGCCTAGTATTACGATGGAGTTCTCTCTCCATTCTCTCCAATATTCTTTTGAGACGAGCATTATACGCTTCTTGCTTGTGAGTGGCCTCCTCTTTCTCTCGGAGCCTGGCCTCATAGGTGTCGATTAGCCTGAAGACCTATGTGGACCTGGATGTCCCTTGGCTTTCCTTCGAGGCTTGCCGTTATGGGCGAGCTCTAGGATCTGAACGTCGAACTTTAGACCCGATCTTGTGAGGGGTAGACTGTTCTTGAATATCCCCTGCCTGAGGGGCATTACTGCTATGATCAGACATTCTAAATTCTTTTTGGTGAAGGCTTTTTTCAAGGAGAACAAACATTCCCACAGACGGAGCCAATTATGGTGACAAATAAATTCAGCACAAAATAACAAATAAAAGTAATCACCAGAATAAATAAATAATCGAAAAGAATGACAATAACACACAACATAGGATGTACGTGGTTCGTCAAGAAGGCCTACGTCCATGGTGGTTCTCTTTGTATATTATTTCTCTTTACTCCGGGGAGTGTTTTACATAAAATAATGCATGCCCTTTGCCCCGGAGGTTTGTTATATACACGTTATTTCGGAGAGTGGAGGAGTGGGACTCCCTTACGTTATCCAATAATCCCTAGAATATATGTGAAGAGAGATTTTAGGAACTGACTGGGTCAAAACTGAATTGGTTGAGACGCGGGGCCTTTAGACTATGGGTCGTGTTTGATTGGGCTTCTCGTCTAGTCCAAAGTGACAAATCGAGGTACTCACACTTGCGATTTGGGATATTTTATTTGGATTGAGTTATGTAGCATGTTCTTTCATTTAGATGGTTCGATTTTAATACTATCATTTGTATTCGTGAAAATGGTTTCATAGTTAATAATAACAAACGAATTTAATTTATAAAATTAAATGTTTTGACACTTAGCTTAATTATTTATTAGGTGATTAATTAAGAAAATGGTTTTTTGACAGTGATGCTAAGAATGAACCAACCAGACACTTTGAGTTAATTTATTAAAAGACTCATCGCCCGGTATTTAAATAGGCGAGGTGTCACAGGTGGTATCAGGCATCAAGTTCTGGTGTCCTTAGGATCTGTGTGACTTATTATGCTTACATCGTTGTTTTGTTTGATATAGACCCCTATGCTTAGGATTTTTGATTTCTATGGTGAGGTTACGTTATCCTGCTATAACGTATGTATATTAGTGAATCTTATTTGCGTTTGGGAGTGTTCGAACAATGAAGTATGGTAGGCAAGGGTCGTTGGGTGGACAGCATGAGGCAGGGCTTAGTCGAGGTTGTAGAGTATATTCGAGGATGATGGCCAAAATCGAGGTCACCCATGCTATGGTATGAGAGGCCAGAACTTTAAAGATGTCTAGGGCGCAGTAGATGATTTCTTAGTGTTTCTATAGTAGAAAGTCGTGCCAAATCAGACTCACCCAACGTGGTAGGACTGGGAGAGAGTCAAACGAAACATTGAGGAGTGCCATCAGTAGAAGTTTTTGAAATGAGAGAATTATGTATGTTAACTAATGAATAAAATATATCAAAAGGCTCGGGCATATGGCGGAGTGTGGTTAACTGAAAGTGAAAATTTGGGGTAAATTTTTCTTGACTCATCGGGGAAAAATTATAATAGTGGGAGACAACCACCACATTTAGAAGTGGAATGTTATGTCAATGTAAGGATCTTAGGTACAGTTTGATCGCAAGTTCCTTCATCAAATGTTCAGGTTAAGATGCGAATGTTATTCTGAACTCATCACAGGAGGGATGAACAGAGGTCCATGTTTGAAAATAAATTTAGTTATTTAGCGGGTCTTGTGACGGATGAAGTAGATACAAATAGAGAAGAGGATATCAAAAGGGAAATTGACTCGTAAGAAAAGTTTACAACACTTAAAGAGAATTCTACTGGATAGTTGATCCATATGGTGGTAAGGTCACGCATTATTCATAGAGATGTTAACGCTTCTTTGGGAAGGGAGCTAAAGGAATCTAAAGATTTAGTTATGGAGTAAGACTGGGTGAAAATCAGTTAGTGAAACGCCGCAAGGGGGAGACCCATCAGGGGACCTACTTAAATGATTCGGGTAGCCAAATCCTTACCAAGTGATGGTGAATTCAGTAAGGGCTGTTGAAGCCATTAATGTGTTCCTTAGGGCCAATAAATATAAGGAAACAACGGGGGTAGCCATCAGGAATCGAGCCTACCAAAGTTCGAGAGAAGAATAACCCTAAAATGGTCAGTATGACCAGTGGTAAGTGGATTACGCATAGAAGTACTTTGTGGATAGGGAAACCACATGCATTAATTTTTCCCGAAGCGAGTAAAGGGGACAAGAATATGGTTCCTAGTAAAGGGCAATGATTAAAGTAGTTTTTGTTTTGGTTTGGACAGGCGTGTTACGTCCGAAAACCATTTGAGCAACCTAGGTGATTGGCAAGGTAGAAGTATGAGTTTTATCCTCGGAGGATGAGGCGTGTTTTATGTGACACAAGCGAGTCACTACATTTTATTTATTGGTAGATTTTCATGTGAGACGAGTTTAGTGCGTATATCTATAACATTATTATTATGTGAATATTTTCTCTAGTGTAGCGGGATTATCCTTAGTGTTATACGTGGAGGATGAATGGGTGTATTAATAGTAATATATACTTTATTGAGATTACTCATCTTAGTGATGTGTTATACGAGTATGATATTATCTTGATTATAGTTTTATAAGTAATGGTTAAAACGATAGTGGGCAGTAATTGCAAGGCTATCGGGGTTGCTGCCCTAGTGCAGGATACTTTGTTCTGGCGAAGCCTCACCTTTGAGAGGGTCGGGCTCGCATTTATATTATATATTATAGAGACATCGAAAGGCATAGTGGTATCGAAATGTTTAATCCCGGGGTGTGTAGGGACTTTGTTATTACGATTCAGTGTGTATTGGGTTTACCGTTGAGCGGAAAGATTTAACTCATTATTATGTTTAACGCTCAAGACTTAGTGATAGGAATAGCGCATTGTTATATTTATCCTTTAGAAACGTGGGAGTTAAGACTTATATTCATATGTTTGGGAACAGGATTTTGAGAGTCCCGATTGTATATCTACGGGGTTTATGGAATGTGATTACCAATAATACTGAGCGATAGTGTAATTGGTGAAAAGTTCTTTATTTTAGTACAATTGCGGGAGGAGATGTAACTTTTCTGTCAAGAGACGGATTATAGGGGTACATGTTATGGACTGAGGGCCTAACGGATTTTGACAACTGACAATGCTAGGTAGTAGTGTATCGGGGAGTTCCTTGTTTGGATTTCGCTTTGCGAGACATCCCACGCAAGAAACTTAGCGTAAGATTGGAAGTAGGGAGATGTTTGGTCATTAGTCCATGAGTTCGATACCTTAGTCGTTATAGGAGTTGGTAATTATAACTACAAGTTGGAAGTTAAATTATGATTTAAGGCCAGTGGAGCCTATTGTGTGGTAAGAAAGCATTGGAAGATTTTTTTTATCACCATGAGTTGAAGGGTGGAGCGATGATAAGGAGGATTTAAAACTTCGATTTATGGGGTGATTGGGAATACCCAAGTGTTATGTCCGCGTATGAATATAGGGACAAAAAAGAATTGAGTGATATGTGTGATATGTATGGGATGTTTATGCCATTATGCACGATTTATAGGGTGTGTGGGCATCCTAGTTAGTTGATGTCAGGATAGTCCGAGTTAAAAGGACGTGGGAATAGATGTGTGAAATACATGCCCGAGGGACTAATATAATGAAGTGGAAATGGTAAAGTGGATTAATCATCGTGTGAGAAGGAAGATAATACATATTTACATGTGCAATCAGAATAAGCACACCCGAATTTATTTGAAAGGCTGTGGTAAGCCATTTAAAAATGGGTATTCCTTGAGAAGGGAAAAATTTAACTATTATGGAGAACACTCGGAGTGGAGTTGTAACTAGTTAAATGTTGAGAGCGACTTGCGCGTATAAATAATGATGATGTTAGTAAGGTATAAAAGGTCCATCAGTGCACATCGTGGAGAAAAATGCACGGGTCAGAACTTTCGGTATACGCCGAGGAAAGGAGGGGAGTATTAAGTGTCACTTAATGTGAGACATTACCAGTAGAAGTAAATGTTAAAGTGGTACATAGTGAGTAGTCTCTGTGGGCACTCATAGATAGAAATCGGTTGGAACAAGAGGATCAACTAGAGAATTTTGTAGCAAGCCTACGATTCCTATAATGGAAGAGGGCAGTCAATTTGGTAAATTTCTTGGATGAGGTGCCAACCTCAAAATAAGGTCACGAGTTCCTTAGAATGTGTGGAATAAGTTGATCTAAAAGAAAGTAATTATTATTCTTTTGGGTGATATACACTATTAGACAGTATGCCCTAGTCTTTCTTTGAAAAGAAGGACTGCGCTGATAAGTGGTCCTTCCCGGTATTGTTCTGAACTAGAATGAGATCATTGAACCCCACCTTCAATACAGGATTTCAGGAAGCAGTGGGGAAAACGTTTCGTTTTGAGCAGGTTGCATAACCTATCGCCCGAGGAGTAGGCGAAAGGTGATAAACGACTAGTGGAGCGATACGAGTGTAATTTTGGACTCATTGTGGTCATTTCATATCCGCAACAATTATAGTTAGTAAGTGAAGAATATTACGATCATTGGGAGAAGATATTACCTAATGGTAATGTAGTGTGTAAACACTCGTATCTGTTTATGGTGGACAAACTGCTTATTGAAATTTTGTGTGGAAAAACATTAACTCTTCTCCCTCTGGTTGTTTAGAGATGAGTGGATAATCAGAATTTTTGATTGGCCGAGTTAGAGTCTGATGACTATGGTGGAATTACCACAGGTGTTTTAGGTGACTTTTGACTGTTGTATGAGTTACGTCGTCGAAAATTGAGATTCGAAGAACTTACAAGAGTGGTAAAATGTTTGCATGGTTTCTCTCAGATTGGGAGTTTTGTGTTTAGATAAATACGAGTAGTTGACACGTAATGAGGTGTGGCCTCCCAATGATATTGAAATATGGGAGTCAATGATGTATAGGCTCATCTTATGCTAATGTTGTCAGATATGAGCACAATGTGAAGTGCTATTAATGAGAGTGCTAAATAAGCTTGTTGTGAGGCGGGGCTATAGTGATTGAGCGGCTGGCTGGCTATGACGATGTGGGTGTGTGTGGCATCGCTAATAAGTGTCGGGTTGATAGTTTAACCGGACCGACTGACTATTGGGACGTGTCGTGCGTGGAACCTTACGTGTATGAGTGGGTCGACGGTTTAACCTGGCCGTCAGGCTACAGTGAGGGGATGGGTGTGGTGTAGAACATCGGGAGTCCCGCAACCAAACTAAGAATGGGATAAAGCTTCAGTGGGAGTCCTTACTATGAAGATAGTTTGCATATTGATATGGTATCCAAAATTATTTTACCAGGTAGGCCTTATTTTTCAAATTTCGGGAAGAAATTCCGTTATTAGGGGGAAGTATGTAATACCTCGTATTTTTATGGCCTTTAATTATGGAATTAATTAAATTTAATTGAGATAAATTAATTTAATATTAATTCGAATTTTTTTAAATTGAATATTTACTAGCGTGACGAGAGTTAGTAATTATTGGTAAGAATTATGTTGAATATTAATAGATGATTAAAGTAATATATGAGATTGAATTTATTAAAATTGTCGCGAGTGAATAAATGACAATTATTGAAATTAAGCCGGGACGCGCATGTGTCGTGTCGGGACTAAATTAATGTAATAAAAGTGAATTAATCATAAGTCGCCTGTATGGTCATTTCGAGTGTGCCAATGTATCCGAAAGGGTCAAGATAGTCAGAAAAGTATACCGGGGGGCTTAGTTTGGGTCTGAGGACGTTTTTAGGCACAACCGGTAAACCGGGAGGGTATTTTGGTAATTTTCCATTTTTGGCCTTAATTAATGACAAAATTGAGAGTTTATATCTGTGGGAAAAGAGAGACCTCAAGGGTTTGAAACTTTGGAGTTGCAGATAGGCTAAGGAAGAAAGAGTAGGGAAGGCTTCCAAGGGAGAAAACCACCTAGCCAACACCATCCTCACCAATTCCACCACCAATGCGTAGATCGAGGAACGAGGAACGAAACCATACCCATCATCATCAAATATTCAGACTTTCATCTCTAAGGCAAGTATCTAACTTGATTTCCTTTCGATGATAACACATCCATGCTAGTGTAGAAATTTATTATCTCATGTTTTCTTGAAAATAAAATGTTATTTGGGAGGTTTTTATTGCAAATTTGGAGTAGAAACCATGCTAGGATGGATATCTGTCTTATGTAATATAGTATCCATGAAATTGATGCCCAGTAGAGATAGAAATCTGGAATTTAAATGAATTCTTGAGAAAATTGGATGAACTAGGATTAAATGTTACCTTCTTGAATTAATCCCCTTCGATGACGATAATTGGTGAAATTGCGAATGTTTTACGTTAGAAATCTTCTATATTGGATTATATAACATTCATGAGGTTTGGTTGGGAGTTTGGGACATGTTAATGGAGGTTTGAGGATTTAGATTGGATGAAACTCGTAGGCTAGAATTGCAGAAACTGGGCCAACACCTGCTTGATCGATCGATCGACTCAAGAATGTCGATTGATCGAATGTGTCAATCGATCGACACTTTTTATCGATCAATCAACCCCTCTTTGAAATTGATACTTCTTCCCCTTTTTATGTTAATCCAATCCCAATGCGGTAGGACCTTTGGACATAATTTTAATATCTTGATGGGACATGAGAAGGACCAGTAGGGTATAAGTAGGGTGCGGGTAAGACGAGTTTAAAAGAGATTTAACCATAGGGTTTTAGGAATATAAATTTAATGGGAATTCGTGCGTACGTTATAATAGGTCTTGTGAGAATTAAGAAAGACTTAGACCAATAAAGTAGGGAGGGTGCACCCACTGATTTTATGTATATCGAGAGGATACACTTCGAGAGTCGAGAAGTACTTAAGGATTTGTAATAATTAAGATAATAAAAGAGTGATTTACTTATACGTAGAACTCGAGCATTATATGCTACGCATGGATAGAATATGTTATGGGTCGTGGGCGTACCTAGCTGAATAGTGTAAATATACGTGCATGTGTGTGTGTGTGTGTGTATATATATATATATATATATATATATATATATATATATATATATATATATATTTATATATTATTTGAATATCTGTGTTTAATCATACCCGCGCTACTTGCTATCACGAAGGTTTCCGCGCCGGGACAGTCTTATTCTGATGTGACCTTTATGGGGAATATTGACTCGTACCCTAGAATATAGGATCATTGGTACAAGCTATCCGAGAATTATATTCAGACGATCCTAAGAGATGAGAGGGTATGTGCTGACCTCTTAGTGACTTGGAACTATGCTTTGCCTCTAATATGTGTGTCTTGTGTTAATACAGTTTGAGAGTGATTACGAACTAGTATTTTCGTTTGTACGAGAGATACGGGGACTTGATAGCAGAGTATGCCAGCACTATAGATTTATGTGGGGTGCCCTATTAGTATATATATTATGAGTGATAAATATATCTACACGTGATTTATCTACTGTGCTTGTAAGTAGATACAAATAGAATAATTAATATCCAATGAATTCAAGTAGCTACGAACTTAAGTTTGTAATGTGATGAATATAACTAGCTTAATACTTTCATAAGAAAAGGCTATCTGATATATATTATAATCATGCGATTACTTGAAACAGAATTTGGTGAGGGGAAATTGGGTCAGACTAGTGTATTGGGTTAGACTGGTGAATTGGGTTAGTTTCATCTAGATTAGTTCATTACTACGTTAGACATGCACACTAGTTGAGGGGTGAGAATTCCCAAGTGAGTGTCGAGGTACTAACATGTATGTAATATCAACTGGTAAGCAATTTAAATACTTGCTAAACTATTTTTAAAGTTGTTTTACACTCGGGCTCTGACCCGTTTCCTGTCATCTCTTCCTTCTCTTGTATATATATATATATGTATTACAGGTGCCCAGCCACCAGGGCGTCAGGCTTACATCCTTGGATAGTTGACGTGCTGCAGCTAGTGTGGGAGCTGCAGGTCCTTGCAGTAGACGACTTCATCCTTGCGTTCTCAGTCTTCTATTTAGTCATCATCAGATCGGGCATGTGTTGCCCATTTCCAGTTTTATCTAGTTCAGAGATATTTGTACTCTTGTTTTATTTCAGTATTCGGTTTTAGTTGGGATTACTTTTGATTATTACATTGTCCTGCGATTTGGGATATTTTATTTGGATTGAGTTATCTAGCATGTTATTTCATTTCTATGGTTCGATTTTAACACTATCATTTGTATTCGTGAGAATGGTTTCATAGTTAATAATAACAATCGGATTTAATTTATAAAATGCAATGTTTCGACACTTAGCTTAATTATTTATTTGGTGATTAATTAAGAAAATAGTTTTTGACAGTGATCCTAAGAATGAACCAACCGGACACTTTGAGTTAATTTAATAAAGGACTGATCACCAGGTATTTAAATAGGCGGGGTGTCACGTTTGAATGTTAAATTGGATAATAAAGTCAAACTCCATGAATAAGAAAAAAAAGCTTTTAAAGAGTTTACAATGACTAGTCAACTTAGAAGTAAAAAATTAAAATTGATTGAAAAAGAGAAAGGTGAGTAATTACAATTAACTTGTGAATTTAAAAAGGAAAATCTTGTTTTGAGGTTAGAAATTTCTAATTAGAAAAGATTGAAAAGTAAAAATTCAATGTTTTGGTATAAGAGAAAAATGATTTTTCACTGGAGCTTGAAAAAATGAAAGAACAACTTCTTGTTTGTGAAGTTTCTAAAAGTGAACTTGAAAAACAAATTGCGTCTTTGAAAAATAAATTTGACTCATTCAAAAGTTTGAAAAATTAGCCATTTTCTTCTCAAGTTTTCACATTGAGTCTTTTCCCATCACATGATTCAAAAGAAATTGATTCCTTGATTTTAAAGAAGAATGAGAAGAAACAAAAAGTGAAAGATAATGTTGATTTGAAAAAATAAGGGTATTGATAAAAAAGTTTGAAAGGATTATCCGATATCATTTTCTTACATACTTTATCACAAAAAGGGATGTAGAATCACTTTGTTTTAAATTGTAAACGATATAAAAAGAAAATGTGATTCTAGTTCCTTGTGTTCCAAAATGGAAGATTTTTTTTTTCTCCCGAAGATGTCCTCAATAGAAACAAGTTTTTTAGACATCATTTTGATAATTCGAGAACTTTTCCATATGTTCCTCCGTATTTGCGTCCTAGAAAAGTTGAGAGGAGAGCTCACAAAGTTGGTATGGGAGACTCGTTTTGGGGTAAATTGAACCATACTTACCACTTTTGTTTCAAACGAAAAGAAAATTAAAATAAGTGATTTGAGACCTCAAGAGATGAGAAATAAGTTTTCCTATTTTACTTTTTGTAGTGTATAAGGCCATTTAAATCAAGTTTGAAACTTTTGAGATGGGAAAACTATAGGTCCTTTGACAATAGGAGAGAATTTTTCTGTAGGAGTCCTATTGATGAACCAATAAGTTAAGTAGGTTAGTTGACAATAATGATGAATTTCTTTGTGAAAAATAAAGTCGAGGCTAGATGAGATTTTCCTAGACCTAGATACTGCACTCAAATTCCAAGGACTAGGAAAAAGAATCCTAGAAAGGATGAAAGATGGATACCAAGGGTAAGTAGTGGTTTACTAAAAAATTAATTTAGGAAAAGTATTGACAATGATGTTCCTCTAGTGAAATTTGTGAAGATGTAAGTGTTCTTATTCCTCCCATTGATCCAAGGAATGCAACACCCATCACTACCTAGGTAGCTAGTTTGCTTATAATGGCTAGGTTCTTATAGGTTCCCATTCCTAGTTTTTATTGATTTTGGGGGGAAATAAATCTTCTTGGGTGAGTGATTTTTAATTGGTATCTCGCTTTATGATTTGGTGATATTTCATGCCTATGTGTATTCTTCATGCATTTTCTTTTTATGATATGCTTTCTTATCTAAACATGATTTTTTTTTAAAAATTAATGCATCATTCTTACTTAAAAAATCCAAAAAGATTTTATGTTGTGATATATGTGGTTAAGTCTATGATTCATTATGATTTGATGATTGATTTAACTTGAATGATGATTAAAAAGTGAATTCCAAACCATTTTGTAAACATTGTTTAATTTATTCAATTGTTTGGTTGAAATTTATTTGATAAATCATGACTGCTAAATTTATTGAGATCTATGATATTTGATTCCACACTACTTGAATATGGATATCACTTGTTACATGTAATGACCCAAAAACCTTAAGAGGCCGTTACCATAAGGAGGCCACTATCTTTAGTTGAATCATGTAAGAGATCTAGATAAAGGGCAGGGTCCACAGACTTATGAAGTTCATATGCTAGGACCTATTATGAAATGGTCACAAACATGTAATGAAAGGCCGCGGCCTAAGGTGATAATTGCGGAGTCTTGTACCAATAGATCACCAAATAGAGTGATGAAATGGAATTGTTATGTCCTGACTTGAGGAGCAAGTTTAGAGAATTCTAGAGGGCATTTTATAAGGGTAATTATGGAAAAGAGTGTCCAAAGGAGGAAAACCTTAGGTTTCCCACTAAAACCTATAAATACCTACCCTTGGCACATTTCCTAAGATTATTAGAAACCCTAAAATCCATTTTAGAGAGAAAGTAAGGTTTGTGTGTGAAGAAGGAAGTGTCGCTAGAATGAGGTCGTGGACAACTACTGTTCACTGAAGAAGAATGTGGTGCTAGAGGTGGTGAAAGGTTACTATTCATCAGATTAATCCACTAAGGTAATGGATTTGTCTTCAACCTCTTCTTCCTTGTTAAAATCCTAGTTTCCTAAGTCTTTATTGATTGATATGCGCCCTTATATGTAATATGGAAATTTCTATCGAGGCCTATCGTTGATCAAAGATTCTAAGTTTGACAGTTCATAAACATATGTTGTTCATTGAGGTTTAAAGGTCAGGGAGTTTCAATGTTCATGATGATTTGGAGACCTGGGCATGTAACTGTTCATTAAGGATATCTATAATTTGAGAATTGTTTTATTAGGGTTTTGAGGTGATATTTTGGAGTTAGTGAGTGAGGATTTCGAAGATGTTCTTAATTATCTTAGGAGATTTACTTTACAGTTTTGCCTTTGATACTTTGGAAATTTTAGTTGGAAGTAAATTAGGTATAATGCCCTTGTTGTTGATGATCAAGAGTTTTAACACTTTATTTAAGGTCGCATCCTATTAGCAAAGGTTGTGGAGTTGGAAGGAAGTATTGTATTGTGCCTGGGAGTTATTGATACGGGATTCAGTGCTGAGGCTGCTACAATCATTATCCAGACCGAGGCATCCTGTCTGTTTTGGTACCTCATGCTCAGTGGTTGAGGTTAAAAATAATGAGCCTAGGCTAATTATTTTTCTTAATATAACGACATAGCTCAGTCAAGGTGGAGAGTAAACAGCAGGCCATGGATTTTTCATCCTAGAAATGCAAGAGAGGAGGCCACGTCTTATGGCCTGACTAGGTCAAAGACACTTAGAATAAGGCCGCAAAGTTTGAGAAGTCCAAGTCTATAAAATATATGCCGTAGACTATGAGGGTAAAACATGGGAGATTTATCCATAGAGGAAGCCGAGGAGTTGAGACCTTTGGGGGATTCAGCCACGATAATTGGGGAAATATGAGGGGTTAGGAAATAATATTCTTTCCTTTCCTTATTTCTTATGTTGGATATTCATTGTTTCCTACTTATCATTATTTTTATATATGTTTCCTTTGTATATACTAACACTGACAAGTGGCTGAGGACCTTTGAGTATAACCCTTGTTGGGATATTAGATCTCACCCCTTCTATATTCTTTTTTTTTTCACTGGGTTGGAGCTGAGGACCTTAGTAGAGATCGCGGAGTACATAGAGGCTGCAAAAATAGCTTTGCATAGCTCCTTTAGGATTTTTTATATCAATTTCACTCTTAGTTGTACTTATCCAACTTTACAATTTTATGTTGAATATTATACGAGGAAGAACTTATTTTATGGCATGTATTAGAGACTATTATGACATTAATGAAATTTGAAAGATTTATTTGATGATTATTCTCATAGTGTAATATTATAATCTGATGAACTATTAAATCTGCCAACTCTAATATAGAAGTCGAGGTCCCTTACAGGCTGTGACATTATAAGAATTTCCTTACTATCACTTAAGTTTTAAATTCCTACGAGCAAAAGTGATCTAACACCCGCGGATGAATAGGGCAGGCCGTGGGACATTACGAATGGTATCAGTGAGTTCGACTAAGGAAAACCTTAGGGGTGTTAGGAATATTTTGATTAAGTAGACTTACTCAGAATTAGTAATATGAAGATAGACTTATACATTCATGATTCTTGTCAGGAAAGTTCGGGAAAGAGCTAATCGCAGAGCTAATGGTGCCGCAAACAATAAAAATGTGGCCGCGAAACAAGTGCTGAAAGTGGTAGTGGGGTTTGCAGAAGCCCTTGTAATACCCCGTATTTTTATGGCATTTAATTATGGGATTAATTAAATTAAATTGGGATAAATTGATATAATATTAATTCGAATTTTAAAATAGATATTTACTAGCGTGACGAGAGTTAGTAATTATTGGTGATGTTGAATATTACTAAATGAGTAAAGCAGTACATGAGATTGAATTATTAAAATTTTCGCGAGTGAATAATACGACAATTATAGAAATTAAGTCGGGACGCGCGTGTGTCGTGTCGGGACTAAATTAATGGAATAGAAAGTAAATTAATTTTAAGTCGCCCGTATGGTCATTTCGAGTGTGCCAATGTGTCCGGACGGGTTGAGATAGTCATAAAAGTTTACCCGGGGGTTTTGTTTGGGTCTCGGGACGATTTTAGGCCTAACTGGCAACCCGTGAGGGCATTTCGATAATTTCCCATTTTAGGCCTTAATTAATGACGAAAATTGAGAGGTTATATTGTGACACCCCGCTTAATAAAATGCCGGGTGATCACTCCTGCACCAAATTAAAATAGGAGTCTCATATGGTTCATTCTCAGCATCACTGTCGAAAACCAATTTAATTACTATTATTCTATTAAGCTAGCGTCAATTTTTTTTAACTAATCTTTTTAACCAAACCATTCAAATAAAACAATTACAACAGTTATATGCAATAACTGAGATGAAATGAAGTAACCGAACACTCGGTACAAAATAATACAACCAAATCGAATGCCACACAAAAAGGCGGTAAAGAATAAATGAATACAATTGGGCTATCAGCCCGAATGTTACAACAATACCTCCTACCTTGATCTCAATAATAGAAGCGTCTATAGTAAACCTGCTTGCATCCACAACTGTTGCAGCAAACGTCTGACTCGAAAGAATCATCATGCAGGCGTCCTTGTGTCTGGACACCTATATATATATATATATATATATATATATATATATATATATATATATATATATATATATATATATATATATATATACAAATATAGCAAGAAAGGGAAAAATAGAGAAACGGGTCAGAGCCTGAGTTTGAAAATATTTTGCAAGTGCATAAATGCCATATTTTAAAATATGCAATATCTCATATTTAAATTGGCGTTGCACTCACATGAGATACCATTCACCTCCCATCTATAGTGCACGTACTATCGCATACCTTATAAACAACTTAGTTAAGATACCCTGCCTAACTAACCCATTTCATCCATCTTCTAAAGATCCTCATAAATCCGAGTACTAAGGACGAAACTTCTCCCCATTCCCAACATTACACTACGTTCATGCGTGGGGTGTCTCGCAAAGCGAAATCCAAACAAGGAACCGCCCCGATACACTACTACATGGCAATGTTCATTGTCGAAATCCATTAGGCCCTTAGTACATGCCACATTTTATACCATCCCGTATATATTAATAGTTCTCACTAGAACCTATGATCCATGTACATATAAATCAAGATATAAATCTACCGGAAGGAGAATATCACTTTATTCATTCTTTATAAAATATTCCAAGCTATTTAGACTAAAGTACTCTTCTGAACTTATCTACACGTCTGAGTTACCGTACTGCCCATATAGTACTAAGTTTCATTAACACCTCTCATAGTGTTAATTAATTGCCAAGTAACATTTCACATATGTTAGTTTATGATTTTGAAAGTTAAGCCTGACCACTTAATCTTATCCATTAGATGCTCACTATCTAATATTATGTTTTTCCCATTAAGCTTCCTCTGCTTAACTTAATAGTTAGATGTTTTCACGTCATCTAATTATCTACTACTTCATCCTAGTATATTATTTATATAGTATATATTTCACACACAATATAGACTATAAGGATAATTGGCCCGTCTAATCGTCGACTCCAATTATCCAAAATTATTTGCCTTTTTGATGTATGAACATCATACAATCATATACCATTCTACCCAAGTAGATTATTTATATAGTATGTATTTCACACACAATAATTATCTACTACTTCATCTTAGTAGATTATTCATATATTTTATATTTCACACACAATATAAACTATAAGGATAATTGGCCTGGTCTAATCATCGACTCCAGTTATCCAAATTTATTTATCTTTTAGATGTATGAACATCTTATAATCATCTACCATTCTACCCAAGTATATTATTTATATAATATATATTTCACACACAATATATACCATAAGGAGTATTGGCTCGGTCTAATCATCGACTCCAATTCTCCTATCATTTATATTGGCCTGGTCTAATCCTCGACTCCAAATGTAAATGAAAAATAGAATATTGGCTCGGTCTAATCCTCGACTCCAATATCATATAGGCACTGTAGGTATTCACCCAACCTAAGTACAAAATTTATAGGTATTCACACAACCAAATTATTCATACTTGTACGTTATATATATTTCTCTCTAATATTCACCGTACTTGTTTGCTTTACGAATTTATTTCACTTTCGTATTTATTCAAGTATAATCATCTACCATTCTACCCAAGTAGATTATTTATATAGTATATATTTCACACACCATATATATACTATAAGGATTATTGGCCAGGTCTAATCATCCACTCCAATTCTCCTATTATTTACATTTGTCCGGTCTATACTTCGATCACCAATTTTTATTTAGTATACTATAGGTATTCACACAAACTATATATACTATGCATTAATAGGTGTTCACTCAACCCGATAATATGCATTAGTACGTAGTATGTATCTCTCACATATTTGTCATACTATTTGTCATACGATTTATCTCACTATCGTATATATAGGAGTGTTCACACAACTCTAAGGGTCCTAGTTACCCCTTATTTTATCAACTTAGTAGTTACCTTTGTTAACCTACTGACCTAAACAAATTTAATCTCGCCAATAACTTTTTCATAATTATATTCTTATCCTCTTTAATTAGGATACGTCACAATCAAGCCTATGAATTTCAACTTTAATTCTCTCACAAACTTAAATCCCAACACTCAATCATAGGCCAACTTCCATCATTATTCCAGAAATATATTTTATCAAGGTCCAAAACACTTCCCTGATAAAAAATTTAGCCATTTGAGGCTTAAAAAGAAAAATCTCACATTTTCTGGCAGCCGAAACGAATCACAATTTTTTTCTGGCAGCTTAAACACCTTGCACTAAAACTGCTATAACTCACTCTACATAAGTCCAATTGACCTCATTCAAAGCTAGTTAGAAAGATAACTTCAATATATTTCTCTTCATCTATAAATGAGAATATAATTCAAATAACACAGAAAATGGCATGCATTTGAATTGTCTATACAATTTTTGTAATTCTGCTGTTCTCGCAGCTTAAATACCTTAAACTAAAACATATATAACTCACTCTACATAAATCCAATTGACCTCAATGAAATATAATTAGAAATATAACTTCAATACCTTTCTTTCATCCTTAAATTAGCATCTAATTCAAATCAAAGAGAAAATGGCATGCATTTCAATTGTCTATAAAATTTCTGTAATTCTGCTATTCTGGCAGCTTAAACACCTTGCACTAAAATTGCTATAACTCACTCTACAAAAATTAAATTGACCTCAATCAAAGCTCATTAGAAAGATAACTTCAATATTGTTAGTTTCATACATAAATGAGAATCTAATTCAAATCATATAGAAAATGGCATGCATTTTAATTCTCTCAAAAAATTTCGTAACTTAGCGATTCTGGTAGCTTAAACTCCTTGCACTAAAATAACTATAATTCACTCTACATAAATCCAATTAACCTCAATCAAAACTCATTAGAGAGATAACTTAAATACCTTTATTTTCATCTATAAATGAGCATCTAATTAAAATCATACAGAAAATGGATTGCATTTGAATTGTCAATAAAACTTTTGATTTGATTCCCGAGCTAACGATTTAAATCTCAAAAGTGCTTCCTTATAAAAATCACTATAAATCCAAAATAAATCAAAAAAATATGCGGTCAATGTTCACGCGACCGTATAAAAAATATCTACAACTTTCATTGTTTGACCAAGAGCTGAATCGATTAGCATTCTGGACGAATTGACCCCGCAAGGCACTGCTTTACTGTTTATCGTCTTCTCCAATCTACATTTTTCCCAACACTCATTCAACCCCATTTCCATGGATCCTAACATCACCCAACAAAAATATAAACATATCCACATAATTATATAACCAACCCATCAATTAAAATCAAAGGATTCAGTCATTCAATCAAGAATCTAACCCTAACTCCATTAAATTTATTTCTCATAAAAACTACACCATTTTCATCCATTCAAGCTTAGATTTCATATGGGGCAATTACAACATCAATTTCTATGAGTTCATTTCACAAAAAACACATTTTTATTCAAGAATCCCAATCCAAAAATCATATATATTACCAATTATAATACGAGATATACACACTAAATTAAATAATGCAAGTAAACACTTGCTTCGTGGATAAAATCCGACGACCCCCGAGTTGAATCCCGCGAATTTTGGTCGGAAATATCTTCTTTTCTTCTCTTGTCTTTATTCTTCTTTCTTCTCTTCTTTATCTCTTCTCTTTCTCTCTCTCTCTCTCTCTCTCTCTCTCTTAGGGCTGATATTTGGGAGAAATAAGGGCTTTCCCCTTATTAAACCCAAAATTGGGTGTATACCCAATTGTTAAATGACTCGTGTACTCATTTATGAGTCCCTGCTAATCCAAAAATGCTTGGAACCCAAATACTACCCCCGGGTAATCTATTTTGACTATCTCGACCATTCCGAACCCAATGGAGAAGTTGAAATCTCCATTCGAGTCACTTAACTAAAATTCACTATTTTGACCCAACACGTTCAATATGCATGTTTTCCAATTTACAATATTTTCCTTTGTCGCTTTACCCAACTGTGACATGTAATAAAAATAATCCCACACACATTCTTAGTCTCGTAAGAAAATATAATCCATATAAATATTAGTTTGACAATTTAAAACTAATATTTACTATTCACTTTATAATATTAAATTTATTTAATTTCACTCATAAATTCCAGAATTACTATTTATAGAAATTCCTGAAATTACGTCCACAGTGTAATTTAGACACCTTTGAAAGTACGGGGTATTACTTACTCCCCCCTTACAAAGGAATTTTGTCCCCGAAATTAGGACAATACCGGTACTAAGACTCAGGATTATTTTAACATCACAAAGTAGAAAGTTCCCCAAGTATGCTCATATATATATAGTCTCATCATCCCTATATATTTACAATAATCCCGCACCCTTATGTTAAGAGCACTTGGCGCAAAGTATTTATTATTAACACCAAATATACTAGTCTCACACAGTAAAAATATTCACAAATCCACACACACACACACACACATATATATATATATATATATATATATAGTCACATCATCCTTACATATATATATTCATCCTGCACTCCCGGGTTAACACCCATTAGCGCACTTAATCAATAATATCCTTGTACTCCCGGGTTATCACCCATTAGTACATTTAATAAAACTTTACACCTCCGGGTTATCACCCTTTAGTGTATAAAACAACATAACCTTGCACTTCCGAGTTATCACCCATTAGTGCACTCAATAAAATATCAAATAATAGTCATGCACACATCCTATTAAAATTTATAGGTATTCTCCCAACCTATTTGCATACTTACCATATGTATTTTATTCTCATCGCTACGTATAGTATAAATATTCAGATTACTATCTCTCTCGTAATCTCCAAGGTACATTCCCTATACCGAATAATTAAAGTATTAATTCTCATATACTCTTCCGAAATTCGGTACTACATACACCCCTTCTTTCCTTGGACTATGTTAACATTACAGTCATGCGCAAGCCACTCCTCAACACTCGCCCGAGTAAGACTCCGCTCTGCTTTCTCAAAATAATTTGGTATCCTTTTTATCAAGAGGTACCTTTTAAATGGTTTTCCACAGCCTTTTCAACCCATCTCGGGTGTGCTAGCTCTCGTTGCACCTATATGCTTGAATTATCGTCTTCTCACACGACATTCAATCCGTCATACCATTTTAACCTTGTTTATAGCTGCCCCTCAGGCATATATTCTACACATTCATTTTCACGTCCTTCTATCTCGGACATCTTCGGAAGTAACTAACCAGGGTGCCCATACACCCTATCATTCGTGCATATCTGCACAACCATAGTATAATCCGTGCATATCATATATGCCCATAAAAAACATGGGTATTCTCAATCACCCCAACAATCATAATATAATTTTCCTCAACTTCGTCTCACCCTTCAACCTGTGGTGAGAGGAAAATTTCCAGTGCTTTTTCAAGGCACTATATGCTTCACATGCCTTATTTGCATAATATCTCTCATTTCGACGTGTTCTCTCCACACGTAAAATGAGTAACAACTATAGTGTTAGCCCTTACCCTGGCATCCAACACATCTATCAACTCCCGCATCTTTAAATGAGTGATATAACAATGTGCTCTTTTTATCACTAAGTTTTGAGCGCTAAACAAAAATAACGAGCTCAATCTCTCTGCTCGGCTCTAACCCAGTATACCCTAAATCATATCAATACAGTCCCTACACACCGAGATTAATAGTAATGAGACCTCTATGCTCTCCAGAGTCCTCAACAAAATGTATCAATATTACCACTAAACTCGTCTCACATGTGAATCTAGCGTTAATCAAAATATCATGACTCGGTCGGTCACACAAAATATACCTCATTTGCCCGAGGACACAACTCATATTTCTACCTTTCCAATCTCCCTGGCTGCTCAAACGGTTTTCTAACATAACACGCTTGCCCGAACCAAACCCCAAAACTATTTTAACCATTGCCCTGCTAGGCACCATACTCATGTCCCTTTACTTACTTTGGGCAAAATCAATACGTGTAGTCTCACTCTCCACATAAAAATATCTGTCGATAAAATCCCTTATATTTGTGGCCACGCTGGACCCCCTTTGTTCGTTTAGCCCCATTGGCCCCAGGGAACACACTACTGGCCTTACCAGCCCTGACTGAATTCACCATCACTCGGTCAGAATTCAATTATCAGCATCATTCAAATGGGTCCCCCACATGGGTCTCTCCCCGTGGTGTTTCACTAACACCTTTACTTCCCGTCTTACACCCTGACTAGTTTCTCAAATTCTTTTAGCTCCTTTCACGTAGAAGCATCAACTGCTCACACACAATAGAGGTGACCTCGACTACGATCATCGTCCTCGAAATATATTTTACAACACTAACTGAGTCCCACCTCCTGTTTTTCTCCCAACGGCGCTCACCAATTATCCTTCGTTGTTCGGAATACGAATCTCACACGAATGTGTATAATAATGTACTACAATTATACACAATAGTAGGAGGATGAAATGTCATAATAGGAATCAACAATCCTTAGCATATGGCTTTATATCAATCAAACGATACGCTGAAAATGTAGTAAGCCGTACAGATCCAATGGACACTAGAACCTGATGCTCTGATACCACCTGTAACACCTCGCCTAATAAAATATCGGGCGATCACTCCTGTACCAAATTAAACTAGGAGTATCAAAAATATATACAACTTTCATCGTTTGACCAAGATCTGAATCAATTAGCATCCTGGACAAATTGATCCCGCAAGGCACTGATTTACTGTTCATCGTCTTCTCCAATCCACATTTTCCCAACACTCATTCAACCCCATTTCCATGGTTCTTAACATCACCCAACAAAAATATAAACATCTCCACATAATGATATAACCAACACATCAATTAAAATCAAGGGATTCAATCATTCAATCAATAATCTAACCCTAACTCCATTAAATTTATTTCTCACAAAAACTACACCATTTTCACCCCTTCAAGCTTAGATTTCATATGGGGCAATTACAACATCAATTTCTATGAGTTCATTTAAAAAAAAACCATTATTATTCAAGAATCCCAATCCAAAAATTATATGGTTTACTAACTATAATATGAGATATACACACTAAATTGAATAAAGCAAGTAAACACTTGCCTCGTGGATAAAATTCGACGACCCCGAGTCGAATCCCGTGAATTTTGGCCGAAAATCTCTTCTTTTTTTCTCTTTTCTTTCTTCTTCTTTCTTCTATTATTTCTCTCTTATCTCTCTCTCTCTCTCTCTCTCTCTCTCTCTCTCTCTCTCTCTCTCTTAGGGATGATGTTTGGATGAAATAAGGGCTTTCCCCTTATTAAACCCGAAATTGAGTGTATACCCAATTATTAAATGACTCGTGTACTCATTTATGAGTCCCTGCTAGTCCAAAAATGCTCGAAACCCAAATACTAACCCCGGGTACTCTATTTTGACTATCTCGGCCATTTCGAACCCAATGGTAGAGTCAAAATCTCTATCCGAGTCACTTAACTAAAATTCACTATTTTGACCCAACACGTTCAATATACGTGTTTTCCAATTTACAATATTTTTCTTTGTCACTTTACCCAACTGCGACATGTAATAAAAATAATCCCACTCACATTCTTAGTCTCGTAAGAAAATATAATCCATATAAATATTAGTGCGACACTTGAAAACTAATATTTACTATTCACTTTATAATATTAAATTTATTTAATTTCACTCATAAATTCCAGAATTACTATTCATAGAAATTCCTTAAATTACTAAATTACGTCCACAGTGTAATTTAGATACCTTTAAAAGTACGGGGTATTACATATATCTGATGAAAGTGGGAGTCCTAGAGGGTTAAAAAAACTGGAGTTGTAGGGAGGCTAAGGAAGAGAGAAGAGATAAGTTTCCAAATAGGAGAACCATCAACCCTACACCATTCTCACCAATTCCACCACCAATGCGTAGATCGGGGAACGAGGAGCGAGATCATACCCATCATCTTCTAGAACTCAGACTTTCATTCTCAAGGAAAGTATCTAACTTGCTATTCTTTAGTTGGTAACACTTCCATGCAAGTGTAGGAGAAAATAATTTTATGTTTTCATGAAAGTTAAATGATGCTTGGAAGATTTATATTGAAATTCTGAGTAGAAACCATGTTAGGACAACCTTATTGATATATGTAGATGATTAACTACGAGATTGATGCCCAGTAGAGGTTGGATTCTAGATTAATTAGGAAGATATTGATTATAATGATAAAAGTAGGGTTCTTGATGAATTAGTCTGAATTAGCCCTCTAATTGATGGACGTTGATGAATTTGTATATGTTTTACGTTAGAAATCGTGTATGTAGGATAATAAAACTTTTGGTTCGATTATTTGGGAGTTTAGGATGAACTAATAGACGTTTTGAGCATTTAAGCTGATGAAACTCGTAGGTAAAGAATTGCAGAATCTGGGCCAATAACTGCTCGATCGATCGATTGACTCAAGATTGTCGATCGATCGATCGACCCTTTTCATCGATCGATCAACTCCTCTTAGAAATTGAAAATTCTTTCCCTTTTTAATGTGAATCCAATCCCAATATGTAAGGACCTTTGGACATAATTTAAATATCATAATGGGACTTAGGAAGTACCAATAGGGTATAGGTAAGGTCCGAGCAACACGACTTTATATAAAATTTAATCGTGGGATTTTGAGGGTATGAAATGGAGTGGAAATTGTGCGTATGTTAAATTAGGCCTTGTGAGAATTAAGAATGACTTAGACCAGTAGGGTAGAGAATGTACACCTACTGATTTTATATTTATCAAGATGATACACTTCGAGAGTCGAGAAGCACTTAAAGACTTACGGTAATTGAGAAAGTAAGAGTGGATTAATTATACATAGGAATCGGGCGCTACAGACCGTGTATGGTCAGAATATAAAATGGGTCATGTGTATACCTATCTGAATGATGAAAATATAAAAATGTGTGTGAATATTTATTATATAAATATCTGTGTGTAGTCATACCCGCGTTACTTGCTATCACGGAGGTTTTCGCACCGGGACAGTCTTATCTTAATTGAACCTTATGGGGGATATTGATTTGTACCCTAGAACATAGAATTTTTGGTGCAGGCTATCTGAGAATGATAGTCAGACGGTATTAAGAGACGTGAGGGTATGTGCTGACCTCTTAGTGACTTGGAACTATGATTCGCCTCCAATATGTGTGTTTTGTGTTAATACAGTTCGAGAGTGATTTCGAACTAGTATTTTCCTTTTGTACGAGAGATATGGGGACTTGATAGCAGAGTATGCCAACACCATAGATTTATGTGGGGTGCCCTATTAGTATATATATTATGAGTGATAAATATATATACCTGTGATTAATCTACTGTGCGTGCAAGTAGATAAAATTGAATAATTAATGTTAAATGAGTTAAGTGGTTGAGAACTTATGTCTGTATTGAGATGAACATAACTGGCTTTATAAATTCATAAGAAAAGATTATCAGATATCAACTATAGTCATGCAATCACTTGGATCAGGATTAGTGAAGGAAAATTGGGTTAGACTAGTTAACTGGGTTAGCTTTATCTAGATTAATTTGGTAGTACGTTAGGTGTGCACACTAGTTGAGAGGTGAGAATTATCAAGTGAGTGTCGAGGTACTAACATGTATGTAATATCAACTGGTAAGCATTTTAAATACTTGCTAAACTATTTTTAAAGTTGTTTTACACTCGGGCTCTGACCCGTTTCTTGTCATCTCTTCTTTCTCTCTTATATATATATATATATATATATATATATATATTACAGGTGCCCATCAGGTTTAGATCTTTGTTGGCATGCTGCAGCTAGTGTGAGAGCTGCAGGTCCTTGCAGTAGACGGCTTCATCCTTGTCTTCTGAGTCTTCTATTTAGTCATCATTAGATAGGGCATGTGTCACCCATTTCCAGTTTTACTTAGTTCAGAGAGAGACTTGTACTCCTTATTATTTCAATATTCAGTTAGTTGGGATTATTTTAATTATGTCATTATCCTGCGATTTGGGATATTTTATTTGGATTGATTGATCTAGTCTGCTTATTCCACTTGGATGGTTTGTTTTTTAATATTATTATCTGTGTTCATAAAAATATTTTGTATAAAAATCATAAAAATATGACTTAATTTATAAAATTAAATGTTTTGGCACTTAGCTTAATTATTTATTAGGTGATTAATAAAGAAAAATTATTTTTCGACAGTGATGCTAAGAATGAACCAATCGTACACTTTGATTTAATGTAATAAATGACTGATCACCCGGTATTTAATTAGTCGGGGTATCATAGCCCTATCTAGGGCCATGGCTGCAAAGGAAGTCAAACAAAGGAGTGTGTTCTACACCATTGAACATTTTAAGAAATTGGGACTGAAAGCTTTCAAGGGAGAAATTGACCCTTTGAAGTACGATGTCTAGATTCGAAAGGTGGAGAAGATTTCTGCTGTTTTGAATTATAGTGAGGAGAAAAAAGTCTCCTTCGCCTCCTTTATTTTTGAGGCTGACACGGGTCATTGTTGGTCCATGATCAAGATGACGCATCTAGGAGGAGAGGATGCAGCTATGTGCTGGGTCAAATTCAAAGAACTCTTTTTAGATAAGTACTTCCCAATCGCGAATAGGGAGAAGTTAGAGGTAGAATTTTGGAGTTAACTCAAGGAACCATGCATGTGACCCACTGTGAAACAGATTCGCAAAGTCAACACACATTTACCCTATCTCTTTGATGTTGAGAAGAAAAAATCTAAGAATTTTGAGATTGTCTTGAAGCGAGGACTCCACAACAAGGTGGTGGGACTAAGGCTAAGATCTTACACAGAACTTGCTGAGGTGGACCAAATCATGGAACAAGATTTTTTGGTCGGGTCAATAGCAAAAGGAGAGAGATAAAAGGAAAAGAAGATGGAGAAAATAAAGAAGATAAGCCATGACTGCAAGCACAGAAGTCGCAGACAAATCAAGGGACCGCTGAGGGAAAGGTTGAAGCCACGAATATTGTGTGCTTCAACTGCAGTACAAATGGGATTTTTGCAAAGGAATTCCCACTAGGAATTAGTTGCAACAACTATCACAATCCCAGTCACAAGGTCAACAAATTCAGGTTGCTAAAGAAGGATGCTAAGAAACCGCGAGCTCCTGTAAGAGTCTTTGCCCTCAACACCAAGGATGATGAAAAAGCTGAGGATGTGATAAAAGGTGCCATTAATATTGATGAAATAAATGCTTATGTATTTTTTTATTCTAGGGACACACACTCCTTTGTATCTACCACTTTTACCTAAAAATTTAAGTTAAGGCTGTAGATACTAAACCAGCCATTAATATTTCGTACCCCAGTAGGAACTTCATCTGAGATCGCGATTATATATGGGATTTATGCCACAGATATAGAAGGTCAGAATTTCAAATTTAATTTAATTACCTTAGAAATGGAAGACTTCGAAGTGATCTTAGGTATGGATTGACTATCCACCACTTTGATAGATTGTGCAAGTAAGAAAATTACCTTTTGTAGACCCAGAGTGGCTAATTTGAGTTTTAGGGGAACTATACCTAATATAAAATCTTTGTTAATATCAACTCTGAGGGATAAAAAGATGATTAAGGGAGGGTGCCGCGAATACTTAGCATATGTCAAAGATAATTGAGAAGACCATTTCCATGTTAGATATGATGCCCTGATTCCGTGTGTCAATGCAAAAAACCATTTTATACTTTGATATATTTTAAGAAAGTTCTCCTTTAAAACAAACACTCGCTTTTACATTTGTGTCATAAAATTCATTTAATTTCATTAATGAAAGATGTCCAGCATATGAAATTTATAGGATCATTTGAAATAAAAGAGTTTCATGAAATAAGTATGGTAAAATCCTCATACCATCTTGTATTACTACATTCCAAATTTAAAAGTACTTGCATGAAAGTTCAAAAGATAAAAATAATAATTTAAAATGAGTTACACAATTTAAAATAAATAGTGATAGACTCTATTGTCATGGATAAGTTTCCATTACTTTCTCATTATCCTTCCCACTCTACCTAAAGTACCTGGGGGAGGGATGGAAAATGGCGGGGTTTAAGCATATACCCAGTAAGAAAAATACTAGTGGTTTAGTAATTATGAAATCAACCTTCATTTGATGAAATATTCTCATGCAAGATGTATCGTAACCATGCAACATGCACTATGACCATGCTACTAGTGCGATGATCCCACTCACACAAAATCTTTATTATTATATTTCCCGTATCCCATTAATTGAACTATTAACATAATTTCATATTTTTCAAGTTGTCACATTAACTTGCCTTTACATTAATGAGAATCGTGCTCAAAGTCATCTTTTCACTTTCTTAATTGGGGTACCAATCTTATGTATGTTTACGGCTTTTCACTGACTATCATAATACTGCAATATGTCCTGGTTAGTGATCTTAGGTTTAAGCATTAAGCCATACCCTAGGGCTTTGGGCCCTCTTAAAATTTTTCAGTTACCTTCGGGTATCTTTTACTTGTTACATCATTGTAATCTTTTTCCTTTCTTTCTTTCATATCCGCTTTTAAGACTTTTCCCTTCATTTCCTTTTTATCGGCCGTTGAAGTCGAATACTCGGGACAAGACTAGTCCCAACACTTAATTTTCAAGTTTCATACTTTAATTAAAGTCCGTTTTCATTTTACCTTTAACTTTGTATTTCATCTTTGAAACAAATTTATTTATCATTTCTCGTGAAACTTAAACTTCGAGTTCAAATACCCGTTTATAAAATTTAATGTGCTTTTCAAAATTCACGCACACTTGTAAACTTGCATTGTATACACTTTTCCAAAAATGGTTCTTTTCATCTTTACAAAACATGAGTTTTCACCATATTTAATCCAACTCTTTAATTAGAGTCCTTTAATTTGGAGAATATATTCATAAGTCCAACTATTTACAGAACACGACACTTTTTTACTAAAACATTACTTTTCCATTTCAAGACTTAGATTTTCAGCTTGTTAATTTACATATTCTATCTTATTTCTTATCATTTTATCTGTTCATATTATACCATTTTATACTTTTGCCACACACACTTTATTAGTTTCACCTTTAGTCAATTATTGCATGTTTCTTAAAGACTTTCTTCATATAAATTGTATCATTTTATGTGATTACTATTATGAATTTATCAAGCTTACCATTTAATTTTTTAAATCTCATTTTAATACCTTTTCAACATACTTAACCCATTTATCCCAACTACACGAGTCTATATTCATAAAAGTGTGGTTTTATGCCGATAAAACCCAATAAATGCATCATATTATTTCTTCATAAGTTTAATATAACATTTTATCATGAAATCAACTAGTTTAACATGATTTATAAAAGAAATGATTAGTTTAAATGATATAAAATTTATCATTCTTTCAAGATTTAACTTTCATACATTTTTATCACATATTTTCCAACGAAATATCATATGGAGTGATACTAGGCATAAAGAAGCATATGAATTATACATATATACATATATCTAACATGCTTTGATTTAAACTTCAAAATAGTGTAGAACCCCTACCGCTTGAAGATAATAATTCCTTTGATGAAGAGGTAGAAAAGAAAATCCAATAAGTTCCTAGCTTCTTGTAAGCTTTCTTTTCCAACATAATACCTTCAACACACTCTTTAACCCTTGATGGTGGAAGTATGGAATAGTGTCCTTATAAGTTTAAGGTATAGATATAATATGTGGACTCTAGGACACTGAAGTATGGGAAGAACATGATTTAAATGGTCTTTATTTGGGTTGAATTATTCTCAACAGAATTGAGATAGTGAATGGCAATGTCTTCCAATTCCTCTTATTTATAATTCCCCACACTTTATTCTATTAAGTGCCCATCCCCCAATGATGTTCCCACTATGTCTAATGTGGTAGGAAGTGAGATAACAGAGCCTAAAAACGTGTGAGGATCGATCACTTTTACACCTCAATTCTTCCAAAATTGACAGCTTAAAAGGAAGGCCACCTGCTATTGCCAATCGATTTGGTCACTATACAAATCGATTAACATCTGGAAGTTACGAATTTTGCCTTTAATAATTTTTTTTGAATACCTTATTTATCCTAATGATATTACAATATATATATATATATATATATATATATATATATATATATATATATATATATATACATAATTCATTATGTATAATTTATTTAATCCAATTTAATATAGTTAACTTAATTAACACGTGTAACGCGATACACGATAATTTTTTCTATTTTTCTCCTTAACCTTAATTACATTTAAAATAATCCCCTTCCACAAAACTAGACATTACATTAGCTGACGTCTTTGTGACCACGGACTACAATGACGTCTTCCCAGAAGAATTGCTAGTGCTACCCTCTGCAAAGAAATTAAGTTTACCGTTGGTCTTTCACCAGAGGCCATGCCTAGTTATAAGGTGCCATACATAATGTCCCCATAAAATTTAAGGAGTTATAAGAGTAGTTAGAGGACTGACTAAGCTGTGACTTTACTACACTTAATACATCCCCTTGGGTATTCTAGTTCTATTTGTAAAGAAAAAAGGATGGATTTATGAAGATGTGCATAGATTATAGGGAATTGAACAAAATGACGGTGAATAATAAGTATGCTTTGCCTAAAATTGATGATTTCTTTCGACAATTGAAGGATGCTAGATGTTATTCTAATATTGATTTGAGATCAGGACATCACCAACTTAAGATCAGTAATGAGGATATTCATAAAATAACCTTTATAACTAGATATGATCATTATGTGTTTGTGGTGATGCCTTTAGGGTTAATAATTGCCCTAATAACTTTTATGGATTTTATGAATAATGTGTTCAGACCATTCTTAGACAAATTTGTGATTGTTTTCTTTGATGATATAATAATTTATTTCAAGTTGGTGGAAGAGTAGGAGGAACACCTTTATGGAATGTTTAAAGTTTTTAGGAAATAAAAGTTATATGAAAAGCTTTACAAGTGTGAATTCTAGCTTAAGATGACTGCCTTCCTCGGTCGCATAGTAAATAAATATAGATTGGGCATAAACCCAAGATAGGTGATGACCATAATTGATTGGGATGGACCCTCAATATTTACCGAGGTTAGATGCTTCCTCAACATAGAAATCTATTATATGAGTTTTATGGAAGGATTATCTAAGATAGTTGCACCCATGACCAAGTTGACACACAAGGACACAATTTTTTTATGGTCGCGAAGTGTTAAGAGATTTTTCATAAGTTGAAGGAAAAATTAGGGTCATGCCTCTCTTGGCCTTACCCAAGGAGGGGGTGTTATGTGATTTATAGTGACATTTTAGACTGCGTCCTTGGTTGTGTGTTGATGCAGAACAAAAACATTATTGCTTATGCCTCTAGACAAATGATGCCACATGAGAAGAATTACCCCACCCATGACTTAAATCTAGCCGCAGTAGTGTTCTCCTTGAAAATTTAGATACAATATTTATACGGAGAGAGTTGTGAGATATTCACGGATTATAAGAGTTTGAACTACATCTTCATGAAAAGATATTTGAACTTGAGGCAACGGATATGGTTGGAATTGATTAAATATTATTATTGATAAATTAAGTATCATCCAGGAGAGGCCAACATGGTGGCCAATGCTCTTAGTAGAAAAAGTTCCCTTAGTTCTTTGAGGATTACTAGCCAAGAACACATCCTGATAGACTTGGAGGAAATAGGGATTGAAGTTATTGACCATGGAGGTTACGGACATCTTAGGGCACTGACAGTTGAACCTAGCCTAATTGAGAGGGTAAGGGAGACACATGCCACGGACCCTGACCTCTAAAAAAATCATGGAATTGTAAAGAAATGAGAAAACTCAACCTTTGAATAGACGATTGCGGAACCTGACGAGTTGAGACAAGATTATTTGTTCCGTGGAATGACGATATTAAGTCCAAGGTGTTCTAAGGGGGACAATCCTCACCTTTTGTACTTCACCCCGAAAACACCAAGACGTACCAAAACTTGAAGGAAAATTTCTGGTGACCCAACACAAAGTGAGAGGCCGAGGAGTTTGTGGCAAAGTGTTTAGTATGGAAACCAGTTAATGGAGATAACCAAGATCTGGAGGGCTATTGCAACTCTTGCCTATCCCATAATGGAAGTGAGACAACATCTCCATAGACTTTATAATTGGACTACTTTGGACTTAAAGAGGGATGGATTCCATTTGGGTTATTGTGGATAGATTGACCCAAGTCTGCACACGTTTTGGATGTCATGACCACGGGAAATGTGGATCATTTGGCTAAGAATTTCATCAAGGATATTGTAATACTCCATGGAGTCCTAGTGACTATAATATTTATCCATGACCTTAGAATTAAGTTCCAATTTGGGAAGAGCTTTCAAAGAGAAATGTGGTCACGACTAGACTTTAGTACAACTTTCCATCTTTAGATAGATGAACAATTAAAGAGAACTAATCTGACCATTGAGGATATGTTAAGGGCATATGTATTATACTTTCATGACAATTGGGAGGACCACTACCTTTAGTAGAATTTATGTATAATAATAGTTAGCAAGTTATTATTAAGATGCCTTATATGCTGCCTTGTATGGGAGAATATACTACAGGCCTTTATGTGGGATAAAGTGGGAGAAAGACAAATACTAGGGCCATAATTAGTAAAAGAGGCCATGACTAAAGTTAGGATGATTCAAGAGAAAATGTGGAGTGCTCAAAGATAGCAAAAAAGTTGGGATAATATCAATAGGAAGGATGTGGACTTAGAGATTGGGGATCATGACTTTCTTAAAATTTCCACATAGAAGGGGGGTACGAGGTTTAAAAATAAGGACAAATGAAGTCCACGATATATTATACCATTTGAGGTTATTGAGAATGTTGGGAAGACTTTGTTTAGGCTAGCTCTACCCCCAAAACTGTCCCATGTACACAATGTATTCCATGCTTCAATGTTGATAAATTAAATTAGAGACCCTAATCATATAATAAACCATGATCCCATTGATATCTGTGGAAACTTAATTTATGATAAGGTCCCACTCGAGATTTTGTAAATAAGATAAAAGTTGATAAGGTTTAAGACAATCTTCCTAGTCAAGGTGCTTTGGACACATCAGGCCATGAAAGAGGCAACTTGGGAGATAGAATCCATTATCAAAGCACGATACCCACAATTGTTCCTAGTTATTAATTAAATTATGCTTTAATTGAATTCTGAGGACGTAATTTCCTATATTGGGGAGGTTGTAGTAACCCCAGAACCTTAAGAGGCCGCAGTCACAGGGATGCCACTGTTCGTAGTTGAATCATGTAAGAGATCTGTGTAAAGGCAAGTGTCCACATACTTATGAAGTCCATAGGAATTATGTACTGACTTAATGACCAAGTATGAAGAAAATTAGAATTCTTTTTAAAAGTGTAATTGTGAAAAAAAGTGTCCAAAAGAGAAAAACCCTAGGTTCCCCACTAAAACCTATAACACACCATTGGCACACTTTCTAATACTATTAGAAACCCTTAAATCCATTCTATAGATAAACTAAAGTTTGTATATGATGAAATGAGTGTTTTCGAAGTGAGGTCGTGGATAATTATTGTTCACCGGAGAAGAAGGTGTTGCTAGAGGTGACGAAAGGCTAGTGATCGTTGGATTAATCCATTGAAGTAAAGGATAAGTCCTCAACCTCTTCTTACTTGTTAAAATCTTAGTTTATATTTATTTTTTTAATTAAGATGAACCCGTGTGTGTAATCTAGAAATGTCTATGGACTACTATTCATTTGAGATTCTTGGTTTCATCGGCCATAGATAACTCCTGTTCATTGAGGTTTAAAAGTTAGGGTGTCACTATTCATGGTGATTTGGAGACCTGGGCATGTAACTATTCATTGACCTTATCTATGAATTTAAAAGTTTTTCAATAGGGGTTTGAGATGAGATTTTGGAGTTAGAGAGTGAGGGTTCCAAAGACATTATTAATAATATTATGAGACTTATTTTAGGGTTTTGCTTTTGATCTTTAAAGATTTAATTTGGGTGTAAATTAGGGTTTTTAAACCTTGTTTAATATAATACCCTTGTTGTTAATGATAAGGAGCTTTAACTCTTTATTTGAGGTTGAATCCTGTTAATAGAGGTCATGGAGTTGCAAGGAAGTGTTATATTATTCCTAGGAGTTATTGAGACGGGTTTCAATGCTGAGGTCATGACAGTCATTAGCCAGGGAAAGGCATCCTGTCTATTTGAGGACCTCGTGATCATTTCTTGAGGTCAAAATGGTTAGTCTAGGGATATTTAGCCTAGGTTAACAATGGGGCTTAACACCGTGACAAATATCATCTAAGGTGGAGAGTTAATAGCAGGCCATGGATTTCTCATCCTAGAATAGGGCAGGGAAAGAATGCCACAACTTGTGGCTTGATTAGGTCAAAGACACCTAGAATAAGGCCTAAAAGTTTGAGAAGACCAAGGCTATAAAAATATATGCCGCAGACTATGAGGGAAAACTATGGGAGATTTATCCATGGGGGAAGCCGAGGAGTTAGGACCTTTGGGATATTGAGCCATCAGTCATTGGGGAAATCTGAAGGGTTGGGAAATACTATTCCTCACTTTCCTTATTGTTTATGTTGCACATTCGTTATTTCCTACTTATCATTAGTTATATATATATATATATTGCCTTTATAAACACTAACAATGGCAGATGGTTAAGGACCTTTGAGTTAATCCTTGTTGGGCTATTAGAGCTCACCCTTTTTATATTCTTTATTTCATCTGGGTAGGAGGTGAGGATGTTAGTAAAGATCGTGGATTACATAGAGGCTACGGAGATAAATTTTCATATTTCCTTTAGGAGTTTATATAGATTTCACTTTTAATTGCATTTATTTAGCTTTATAGTTTTATGTTGAAAATTGTACGAGGAAGAACATGTTCTATGGCATGTATTAGAGACTACTATAACATTAATGAAATTTTAAAGGTTTAGTTGATGATTTCTCATATGGTTTAATATTATACTGTGACGAACTATTAAATCTATGAATTCTGATGTAGAAGTCGAGGCCCCTTACAGGTCGCGACAGTATAAGAATGACCCTATTATCATTTAAGTTTTAAATTACTGGGAGAAAAAGTGACCTAACGTTCGCGACCGAATAGAGCAGGCTGTTAAGTATGACATGTATCATGTTGATCTTTCTTATAGTGATTAATTTGATCATGATCAAATCCTTGAGATCTTTTTTGTGTTTCATTGGTCCATATGTGAGATTATATGTATTTCTTACTAAGAAGGAGTTGAAAAGGGACCGTTTTAAAAAGAATTGATAAGATCTACCGCTAGGAGTGATTACACCCATTTTGGAATACAAACGTTTTTTAGGTTGGTGTCATCTAGGCGTGTGAAAAGCCAATCAATGGCAAAAGACAAAATATGGTGAAAATAGACATAAGTCAAGAGCTTAAACCGACATGAAAAACAAGTTAGGGATAAGCATTTTTAAAATAAATTTTCTATTAGATGGCATTGAATACATTTTATCAACATGCTCGAGGGAATTAATGGCTTAAAACTATTATTTTGAGTTTTAAGGTATATTTATACAATTATTGTATTTTAATTATTATTTGTAATGTTTACATGATTTGATTATGTGTATTCATATTTATTATGTTTTCTTTATTGTCATGTGAATCATATTTTGTTTAATATTACAAAGTTGCGAAATATCGATTTGATGAGAATTTTATGCCATTAATGATGAATGGTTGAATATTAGTTAAATGTGTTTTTAACCAAGATTTAAATGAAATTCCCATGTCAAGTCATTAGATCATGAATTGTTAAATCACAATCACATTTTACATGCCTTTTAGTTTCATTTGCATATATATATATATATATATATATATATATATATATATATATATCTGTGTGCGAGTTTTTCATTTTTCCTATTTTGTGCATTTTATTCCAAATTTGTGCTTTTAAAGTAAAATAGAATGATTTTAATGCATTTTGCATTCATTCATGCCACTAAGATATAGAATGTTGGGATTTAGGAGGATATGGTAGAAGTTTTTGGAGTTTTTAGGCTTATCTATAATATACAATGTTTTGCATTTGTATGACTTCATTTGGTGTCTATTCTCACGGATCCGTACACACGGTGCATATGTAGGGGCGTGTGCATGGTTCTCTCTGTTTTTTATACACATATTTTGGTTTCTCGATAGCTTCTGTTATGTTGGTACACTTATTCCTGCATATATTTTGGAGTTGTGTTGTACCCTTCTTCCTTAGAGCTTTACTTTGATTGGATAGTTATTATAGAGATTATGAGGCTTTTGTGATTGTTATTAAATCTTTACATGTTCTCTAGGATTGTTATTGGCTACCATTTTTTGTGCTTATTTGCCTTAAGTAGTTCTATAGATCTATGAATTCTTGAATTGAGTTTGTGCATTGAGATCGTACTTTTCACGTTAGTATTTTTCTACTTCAATTTGTGATACACTTGTTACTATTTTTCTTGACTAACTCTTAATACTTTATCATTGTTATTATCTCATATGATCACATATTCCACGATCACATATCTCTATCATATGATTTCATGTTCTATATCCATATTAACATGATCACATGTTCTCACAGGCACTATTGATATCTTGTTGTGATAATTACTCTCTTATCAGGTTTCGCATGTTTTTCACTTTCCAAATATTCTATGATTTGTCATGTTCTTTATGATTTTATTCTTGCATGCGTATCTTTAGAATTAGTGTCATTTTCTTTTGAGGAGAGATATGTTCTCATGCTTATCATTAGGTTCTTAACCATGTTAAACTTGTGAAATTTCATGATTACACATTTCATGTTTATAGCACGTTGCTCTTGTGTAATGTTATCTTAAGATATCACTTGATTGTGGATTTGTTATCATCCTACTTATTCATTGTTAATAACATGTTGTATTGTTGTCTTGTTCAATTGGTATCACACATGTATTTTTTAATTGGTATCATGATTATCTTATTTTTTTCATTAATATCTTGTGACGTGTTATTGTGGATGTCAAACATTTATTTAAAGAGGATTAGATATTTTCTACGTATCTCTATATTCATTGATTGTCCCTTGTTGAGACCTTTTTGTACCTTTTCATTTGGTACTAAGATGATTATATAGCTGTACCTTATTCTGTAGTACATGATGCTTTTATGTTTGCTTTGATGTTTGTGTGAATGGGTGATGTACCTATACTCTTTGTCTGTCATTGAGTTATCTTAGTTCTTATGGTACAAGATGTTATATTTATGGATTTCCATCATCATTTAGCTCACTCTCATTTAATAACTTGATTCTTTCTTGGTATCATTTTCTTATGCTATTGACATATCCATGTTCTATATCCATGCTTTATATATAATCTCACACTAGTTAGATTGTTTATATATTACACATCCTGCTTTTATTCTTGTTGATTGATATCATTTATCTACTAGTTCCTATTTTGAGATTCATATAATTATACACTTGTATATGCTCAATATGTATTCCCTTATTATAGCTATTCCATTTCACATTCTTTCCTAGCTCTTCTTCTCTAGTTCTATTGTCATTGCGATCTTTCTTACCATGCTATATTCATTGTCTATGCTCTATCTTTGTCTTTATTTCGTGAAAAAATTTAAGGGGAGAAAAGAAATCTTTAGACTTCCCATGTGTAAAAAAGGGGGATAAAGAAATTGAGGGGGAAAGTAATATTTTCCATGTCACGTGCGCCCAAAATGAGGATTTGTCAAAAGGTGGAACTATACTACATATGTTACTCATTAATATTAGATGATTTCACATTCTACACTCTTTAATACATGTGACCAAAATGAGGATTTATGCATTCTTGCATGTGTGATGCTATTTGTTATTTCATATGATTCCAAGTATGGCATCGTTGACTTCGACTCCAATCTAGGTTCAGACTCGACTTTTGATGCGTCATTGGTCTTATGGATTTTTTTATATTACCTTCCTACTACTCTCATTATATGTCTAGGGAGGTGTGAGTATTGTCATGATAATAAGATCATTTTTGGTTTGGGGGGTTTTACCATGGAATAGCCAACGGGGAGATTGAAAATATAAATTTTGAATTGTAATATAAATTAGTTATATTCTCTTGTTACAACATTGAGTTTATCAGGTCAAATAGACTTAATTCTTTATGAGTGAGGCACGGTCTAGTTTAGGTTAAATGAGCCTTGTAAGGACATAATTCTCATGTCCGTTATCTTACAGTTTTGTATGTCATACGCCACTACATTCGGCTACATCTGGCACGTCTCTACACGATCGCTCACGACGGCCTCTATCCGAATTCCAAGCATCAAGCATTCAACAACTCCTAAATGTGTCCCTCATCTGCCGCAACGACTTCACGTTCCTTGATTTTAGGCACGGAATGCAAGTGGAACGCAAGGGAAGTCAAAACAGTGAAAAAAGGCTTGATAGGGAAGTTCAAGGGCATTTTCGTAATTTCACATCCATAGTCCGGAGGTCTGGTCAACTTGAAAGTTGAAGATCTCGCCGCAACGAAGATACTGGAAGAAACGGCACCTCAATCCGAGCTACGATGAAAAAGTTATGACCTTTTGAAGTTGGAGAAAATTCCTTGAAGAATGCTGTTTTTTTTTAACCTCATACCAGGATGGGAACACCAAACCGGTTCGGTGTACCCCAGATGGGGTTCGGTGTACCTGTACGCTGATAAGTTTTTAAGAGTTTTAACAAAGCGGGATTCTTCATATTTTTTCCTATAAATACCAACTTCGGGGGAGTTGTTTTGCAAGACTTTAGAAGACGTTTTTGAGAGTCCAAATACATCTAGTCTTCATATTTTTGAGTCCCAAGACTCATGTTTTGATTCACACAATTCTTCCAAACCTTTGTGAATCCTTTAAGCAACCCAAGAACACCATTGATGTTCAACCCTTTGTGAAGTGGACCGCTTCTTCCTCTTCATTGCAGCCCTACTGGACAGGGATAGTTCCAGCCGCCACCCCTACTGGAAAGGGTTTCTTCCAGCCGCGACTACAGAATCCGATACCCGAGGGTAATTCTTAGTCAATCTGTATTTCATTGTAATCCGATTGTAAACCGTATTTTACAAATTATAGTGATATACAAATGGTTTTGCCCCTGTGGGGGATTTTTCCTTAAACTTTGTGTGTTGAATATCTTGTGCATGATTTCATATTGTTTCAATCACACCTAGTTGCATGCTTAGGGTTAATTTGGGTTAAAATTGGTGTTTATTATATTATTTCTTATTTGAACGCAAGCGCCAACTCTTTCAAATTGGTATCAGAGCAGGTTACGCTAATCTATCGCGTATTCCTTTTTCCGCAAAATTTTTCTAAAGATATCAATTTTTGAAATAAATTGATTTTTGAAAAGAGCGTGTTCAAATGGAGAAGTCATATTATAAAATGCCTATTTTTGACGGGTCGAATTATGCCTATTGGAAAGCCCGTATGAGGTCGGCTTTAAAAGCCATTGATGAACGTGTCTGGATTTTAGTTGAAAGAGGATGGACTCCTCCAACCGTGACTGTTGATAATGTGACCAACTTGAAACCTGACATCACTTGGACTGATGATGAATTTAAATGGTCGTCTTTTAACTCTAAAGGTCTAAGTGCTATTTCTGGGTCTGTCACTCCTGATGAGTTCAAACGCATAATGACGTGCACCACGTCAAAAGAAGCATGGGATATTTTGCAACTTACCCATGAAGGAACAAATGCTGTTAAAGAGTCAAAATTGCAAAATTTAACAACTCAATTTGAAACCATCACCATGCATGAAAATGAATGTTTTGATGAATTTTATGCTAGGCTCTCTGACATTGTTAATACTAGCTATAATCTTGGTGAACATATTCCAAATGCTAGGGTTGTTAAAAAGATTCTTCGTTCCCTTCCTAAGCGCTTTATACCTAAAGTCACTGTGCTGAATTCCTTGGGTAATTTAAATACTCTAGAATTGGAAGAACTGGTAGGAGATTTACAAACTTATGAAATAGACATGTTTCCTAAATCTGCCAAGCCAAAAGATAAGGGGATTGCCCTTAAAGCCCAAGAGAGAAAAAGTGAGGGGTCGGCAAGAAAGAGAGTCGAGTCGTCTAGAAAGATAGAAACTTCTGATTCTGAATGTGAGTTTGACCTAGATGATTTGGCACTTTTTGCTAAAAACTTCAAGAAAATTCTGAAATTTAAGAAAAATGGGAATTTCAAAGATAAAAAGAATTTTCAGAAAAATAAGTTTGAAAAGAAAGACTTCAAAGAACCCCCTAAAGACAGTGAGAGGTGTTTTGAGTGCGACGGTAAGGGACACAGAGCGTTTGAGTGTGCCACTCGTCTGAATAGGGAAAAGGGTAAAGCTGTCCTAAACGCTACCCTTAGTGACGACAGTGAGGTCGAGTCGGTGGACTCGGGAGATGAGTCACCGCATGAGCGTAACTTCACCGCGTTCATGGCTAGTCATGTGAGTACTCCTAGTGCATCTCACGACGATGAGGATGCTACTTCACAGGGACACCTCGACAGCGAGAGCGAAGAGAGTGAGGGAGAGGAGGAAGGTAGTGAGGACGAGAGTAGCCTTCAACGCGCCTACGCCGAGTTATATGATGAGTCTTTCAAAACTAAAAAACGTAATAAGGCGTTAGTTCTTAGGATCACCGCGTTAGAAGAAGAGTTAGGAAAGATGAGAGAGAGAGAGTCCTCCACCTGCACCGCCATGAAAGAGAGAGAGTCTGCCTGGGTTAGTAAAGAAAATTTGCTTAAAGAGAGAGAGTGCGGTTTTGAGAAAGAAAAAGCGGACTTGACTAAACAAGTGGCTAGTCTTACGAGTGAGCTCCATTCCTCCCTGGAGACTCGAAAGAAACTTGAAGCCCTTGTTGCTCAGCTTACTTATGACGTTGAGAGAGCTAGGAAAGTCAAGGTACAAATCGAGGACAGATCTGGGAAGATGGGAAAGATGCTCCTCGGTCCCGCTTTAGGTTTTGGTGACCGGAAAGGAATAGGTTTTGATGGTGCCTCCACGTCTCAAATTGCACCCGGACCAATTCCTGAGTTTACTACGACTCCTTATGGCCGTCATAAAAAACCAAGAAGGAGAGTTCGACCAAGAAAAGCAAACCAAGGTTCTCCTAATATTGTGCCCTTTTGCTCCCATTGCAAAAGAAATGGACACCTCAGGGATGATTGCTATAAGTTGGGTCGGACACGACGTACGGTTGCTCCACCACTTCAGACTGATGAGTTTGCCAGTCTGAGAGAGCGTGTTGAGTTTCTAGCCGCCACATCACAGAGCTTGATGGAGGAATTCCGACGGATGACCTTACCATCAATGAATGCGCCCCGCATTCCGGCTAAAACCAACAACAACAAGGGGATACTAAAAGGTACCTACTCTTGGGTTCCTAAGAAAGAGAAAAAGGCCCTTGTTGTCCATGTCGCTCTCAAAGCCCATAATACCTCACAGTGGTATTTTGACAGTGGTTGCTCCAGACATATGACAGGTGATACCTCATATTTTACCCATCTTGAGGATTATAATGATGGGAGAGTCACCTTTGGAGATGGTAGCAAATCTAGCATAGTAGGACGAGGTACAGTAGAGTTACCAGGATTTCCAAAGCTAGAGAACGTGCTGTACGTCAAAGGTTTGAAAGCAAACCTTATTAGCATCAGCCAGCTGTGCGACGATGACTTTGAAGTGAAGTTTGACCGGAAAACTTGTAAGGTCTATGATCAAGCCGGTAAACTATTAGTGCAAGGGGTGAGGACAGAAGATAACTGTTATGGGACTGAGCCCAAATCCTCACTTGTCTGCAACAGCGCCACGATCACTCCTATGGATCTGTGGCACCAACGTCTAGGTCATGTGAACGTCAGAGACTTATCTCGTTTAGTCAAAAAGGACCTAGTACGTGGCTTACCTTCACTTGGAAAGCCAACTTCCATGATTTGTGGACCCTGTCAGTTGGGAAAACAAATCCGTAACCCGCATAGGAAGTTGAATTCCATTACCACCTCCCGTGCTCTTGAGTTGATTCACATGGATCTTATGGGTCCTACTCGCACGGAGAGTCTAGGTGGTAAGAGATACATTCTCGTGATGGTAGACGATTTCTCTAGATACTCCATTGTAGGTTTTCTAAGAGAGAAATCTGATGCTGTAGAATTTTTAACGACTAAGTGCTGTGTCCTGCAAAATCAACACGGGGTCACTATTAACAGAATACGTAGTGACAACGGCACTGAATTTAAGGAAGCAAAGGTGGATTTGTACTGTGATAGCCTTGGAATCAAACATGAGTTTTCTTCTGTGAGAACTCCTCAGCAAAATGGGATTGTTGAGAGGAAAAATAGAACGATCCAAGAAATGGCTAGATCTATGCTTCTAGGTCGTAAAATTTCTAGGAGATTTTGGGCAGAGGCAGTGTCTACTGCATGCCACACGGTGAATAGGGTCTATCTGCGTCCACACACACTTAAGACGCCTTATGAATTGTGGACAGGCAAGAAACCCAACCTGGCTTATTTCCGTGTCTTTGGGAGTAAATGTTACATCCTACGGGATAGAGAGCAATTAGGAAAGTTTGACTCCCGGAGCGACGAGGGAATATTGCTAGGATATTCATCGGACAGTAGAGCGTACCGGGTTTTTAACCTGAAGAGCTCTAAGGTTATGGAATCAATAAACGTCACTGTGCAAGATGACGAACCTCCGACGGTTATTGATCCCAACCTTCAGTGTGAGGATGAGAACAATTCTGACAGTGATTTACCTGTTCCTCTCCCACACTCTGTGGACCCTATTCCTGTGTTAGGGGACACACCTGCTTGGGTTCGCAAGAGTCATGACCCTTCTGCCATTGTTGGTGATCCCACTCTAGGGGTCAAGACTCGTGCTCAGCTAGAGAACGTTGTTAGCCATCTTTGCTACACGTCCAAAGTCGAGCCCAAGAACCACAAAGAAGCACTCAAAGATGAACACTGGATATCTGCTATGCAGGATGAGATGCTTCAGTTTAAGAAAAACAATGTCTGGGAACTTGTCCCCCGACCTAGTGATACTAATGTTATTGGTACCCGGTGGATTTTCAAGAATAAAATGGATGAAAATGGTACCATAATCAGAAATAAGGCTAGGTTGGTTGCTCAAGGCTACACACAGATAGAGGGTGTAGACTTTGGGGAGACATTTGCTCCTGTTGCGAGGCTTGAGTCCGTCCGCTTATTACTCGCCATCGCATGTCATCTGCACTTTAAAGTATATCAGATGGATGTCAAGAGTGCCTTTCTGAATGGCATTCTACAGGAAGAGGTTTTTGTGGAACAACCAAAAGGGTTTGAAGACCCTAAGCACCCTGATCACGTCTACTATCTGAGGAAAGCCTTGTATGGTTTGAAGCAAGCACCCCGTGCTTGGTACGAGAGGCTTACTTCCTATCTCTTAGCCCGTGGCTTCAAGAGAGGGGGAGTTGATATGACGTTGTTCGTCAGGAGAGATGACGGTGCTATCTTGGTTGCCCAAGTCTATGTGGACGACATAGTCTTTGGATCCACATGCTCCCAGCATGCTCACCACTTTGAGGAGGAGATGAAAAGTGAGTTTGAGATGAGCATGGTAGGTGAGCTTACATTCTTCCTTGGTCTCCAGGTTCGTCAGCTAGAGGATGGGATGTTCATCTCCCAATCCAAGTATGCTAGAGACCTAGTGAAGAAATTTGGTTTAGACTCCGCTAAGCATGCTCGTACACCTATGAGTACCACTACCAAGCTTAGTAAGGACACTTCAGGCAAGGATGTAGAGCAAACCTTATATCGGAGTATGATAGGCAGTCTTCTCTACTTGACTGCTAGTCGTCCCGACATTGCCTTTAGTGTTGGAGTCTGTGCGCGTTATCAGGCGTCTCCTAAAGAGTCACACTTACTCGCTCTAAAACGTATTATCAAATACGTGAGTGGGACTCTCTCATACGGTATTTGGTATTCCTTTGATACCGATGACCGTTTGTCCGCCTATTCGGATGCCGATTGGGCCGGGGACGTAGATGGATGTAAGAGCACTTCTGGTGGGTGTTTCTACTTTGGTTCTGCTCTTGTCTCTTGGTTGAGCAAGAAGCAAAACTCCATCTCTTTGTCCACTGCGGAGGCTGAGTACATCGCCGCCGGGAGTTGTTGCACGCAACTCATGTGGATGAAGCAAATGTTGGAGGATTATGGGATTTCACAGGACACCATGACCATTTCCTGTGATAACACGAGCGCGATACACATATCCCGCAATCCTGTCCAACATTCGCGCACAAAGCACATCAGGTTACGCGAGCACTTTATACGTCAGTTAGTTGAGGAGAAGGTCGTAATCCTGAGTTTTGTTCCTACCGACCGTCAGTTAGCCGATATTTTCACGAAACCTTTAGATGCCCTTAGATTTGAGAATCTTAGGAAGTCTTTGGGGATTTGCACAGTTGACTGAGGGGTTGGTCTATGTCTAGAATAGGATGCTTCTTCATGTTCATATCATATGCTTCCTATTGCTAGTCTGTTTTATATGTACCATTACTTTGTTGTAAAACTTTGTTTTATTCTTTCTGCTTTTTATATTTCTTTTGAAAAAAAAAATACAAAAAGATTTTCTTTTTAGAAAAATTTTCAGAAAAGCACAAAAAGATTTTATTTTGATAAAATTTTTGAAAAATTCAAAAAGAGATTTGCCTTTTATGGATGAGCATTTAAGATAGCCAAGTCACAACTTCATTCCATATATCCATGTGACTGTTTGATAGAGATTTGAGAGGCTACATCATTTCATCCATGTGCTTAACATTGATTGGAGTCCTTGAGATGTAATTAGTGATATTTCCTACATGCTTGACTCCTATATCCTTTATTGCACACATGCACGGCTATATTTGATTATTGCACTTGTCAATCTCATGTTGGCTTGAGTGTTTCCATCTCAATCCTGTCTATACAATGTATAAAATGCGATAAAACTTGACAAGATTGGATTGCATGTAAAAACCGTTTTGGTGAGACTGTGTGATAATTTGCATAACGGAGAGGGGCTGCGAAAGTTGATTCTTATCCTTTGCGCAAAAGCCACCGTTAAAAAAAAAAAGGACCTAAAAAATGGAGGAATTGTAATATCCGAGGTCCTAAGAGGTTAAAAGAGCCCGAAAAAATTTAAAGGCAATAAAAAGCAATACCTGCCAAATATGGGCCATTTAGGTTTCACGCAATTCTCCAAAGTTTGAGAATTTAGTATACCTCTATTCAAAATATAAATCTGAGGGAGTTTGGTTGGAGATTGATAACGGGTTTGCACTTCCTTGAAAGTCCTGAAAAAGCATGAAAATCATTTTGGACGTTATTGGTGTAGAAATCACCTTGAGCTTTGATTTGTAGATTTGATATAGTCAATGTCTTATATTTCCTATCTCTTACACCAAAGGAAGCATTTGAGTTCATTCGTTAGGAATATCCAATATTCATCGTGCACATATGTCATGTTTGTATGCTTTGATTTTCCTATCGAATTTTGATCACACACATTCTTTTACGCTATCACCGACTTGGTTGTTTTATGTTCATTCATGGTGTGATTTTATACCGTGACACCCCGATTTTGCTTGTTTGATTCATTCTTCTTATTTGTCTATTTGGGGACATCATAAAAAGGGGGAGAAAGAATTATCATTTTATGGGGGAGTTTGAATTTTGGGGGAGTTTTGAGATTTGACTTATGCTTATCATATATTGGTATCTATGTTTATCTCATTTCAAACTCGATACGTCACTTGGTATTTTTTTCTTTTTCTCATGTGTGTAGGTACTATAATGATGATCTCTGAATTGCACACCCTGATGAGAAAAGATTTGAGATTCCTGAACATTTGAAGAACAAACGATGAAGACTATTCATTTGTACCTTTTCCAGTTTTGGGTTCATGGGAGGGTAGATTTGTATAGGCAATTTCATATTTGATAATTCGGATTTTTTATGTATGTACCGGCATAGACATAGGGGGAGATTTGTAAGGACATAATTCTCATGTCCGTTATCTTACAGTTTTGTATGTCATACGCCACTACATTCGGCTACATCTGGCACGTCTCTACACGATCGCTCACGACGGCCTCTATCCGAATTCCAAGCATCAAGCATTCAACAACTCCTAAATGTGTCCCTCATCTGCCGCAACGACTTCACGTTCCTTGATTTTAGGCACGGAATGCAAGTGGAACGCAAGGGAAGTCAAAACAGTGAAAAAAGGCTTGATAGGGAAGTTCAAGGGCATTTTCGTAATTTCACATCCATAGTCCGGAGGTCTGGTCAACTTGAAAGTTGAAGATCTCGCCGCAACGAAGATACTGGAAGAAACGGCACCTCAATCCGAGCTACGATGAAAAAGTTATGACCTTTTGAAGTTGGAGAAAATTCCTTGAAGAATGCTGTTTTTTTTTAACCTCATACCAGGATGGGAACACCAAACCGGTTCGGTGTACCCCAGATGGGGTTCGGTGTACCTGTACGCTGATAAGTTTTTAAGAGTTTTAACAAAGCGGGATTCTTCATATTTTTTCCTATAAATACCAACTTCGGGGGAGTTGTTTTGCAAGACTTTAGAAGACGTTTTTGAGAGTCCAAATACATCTAGTCTTCATATTTTTGAGTCCCAAGACTCATGTTTTGATTCACACAATTCTTCCAAACCTTTGTGAATCCTTTAAGCAACCCAAGAACACCATTGATGTTCAACCCTTTGTGAAGTGGACCGCTTCTTCCTCTTCATTGCAGCCCTACTGGACAGGGATAGTTCCAGCCGCCACCCCTACTGGAAAGGGTTTCTTCCAGCCGCGACTACAGAATCCGATACCCGAGGGTAATTCTTAGTCAATCTGTATTTCATTGTAATCCGATTGTAAACCGTATTTTACAAATTATAGTGATATACAAATGGTTTTGCCCCTGTGGGGGATTTTTCCTTAAACTTTGTGTGTTGAATATCTTGTGCATGATTTCATATTGTTTCAATCACACCTAGTTGCATGCTTAGGGTTAATTTGGGTTAAAATTGGTGTTTATTATATTATTTCTTATTTGAACGCAAGCGCCAACTCTTTCAAGCCTTGAACTTTGAAGATTGAAGATAATTCACTGTCACTCATTTGGGGACTTCCGTTGCCATGCATTCACATTAAGTTTGAAGAATATATATTTTTTTAGATTGTGAATTGATTATGGCAAAAACATACACAAGTAAAAAAAAAATTTTTGCAAATGGTTTGTTTTTGGGAGTTGGTATTTTCTTTTTAAACTCTTGGTATCAAGGTACGTTAATTTAAAATTATTTTGGAGAAAAAACTTCCAGAGGCGTTCAATAGTCAATTTTGATCGTGCGAACGAAAGCATGCGAACGGCTGCCAAATGCGTTTGTCTGAACGGACAAAGTTCAAAGTCGCTACTGGACAAAACCATGCGAACGACTAGAGCTAACCATGCACACAATGGCGTAATATTTTGGAAAAATTATTATTAAAAGGCCCGTTTCCTTTCCATTTTCAAGTGTGTGAAAACCTCGTAACTAACATACATATTCCTTTGATTCTCTTTTCAACTTCACCTGTTCCCTGTGATTATGATAAAACTTATATATATCCTTAATCCATGGTTTTGAGAGAGAATTGAGAGTGTTTTTAGTTAAATTTCACGTAGAGTAATCAGTTTAAATCTATATTTGAATTGTATGATCTATCAATCCTATATGTAAAAGAGGAGGCACTTCGAATTATTAGAGAATTCAGAGTGTGGCGCGATTCTAAGAAAGGGAATGGGATTTTTCATTCGCGACGTGGAGCTCATTGCGAATTTCTATTTATCTATGGGGGAAGGTTAGAAGTTCATAGGTAACTACCCTTGAGGTCATGAGTGATAGGTAACTTCTTTCTTTGGATAAAACTATTTTCAAGTAAAAATAGAAATTGGAGAATGCTTGAGGTTCTTTTACTCCTTAGCTTGGGGCTTTTCCTCGTAAATATGTCTTGTGGAATGTTTTTGTTTGTTATTCTTTCAATTTCACAATTTGACCAGACACTACATGTAGATAACATCCAGATATAGTGAAATTTCTAAAATTGGAATTAGGTTATATTTTCTAGTTATTCCTTCCAAATTTACCTAATCAATATTGTTGTGCAGTTTATATATGAAATATTCCATCTCACCTAATTAATTCATGTGCTTGATTAATTGGATTTGCATGAAAAAAGGTGAAATCAAAGGTTGGTCATAAGTTGTCTTCAAACCAATTCAAACCCTTTAGGTTTGTATTGATGTTTACTTTATGCACATAACACGCTTTCTCAATGATCCATATAATAACCCAGAAATCATACATGCCGAATCAGTTCCATCTTGTATGGATCCCATAATAACCTATCTAAATATTGGAGGCATTCCTTAATATGGTAAACAAGCACACAAGCTAACGATCCTATCGGGTAGGTTTTACCTCAATTATAAGGGAAAATTTTACCAATGATCATTCTCAGGTCCGCTTCTGAAGTGTGTCCACCTAGATCAAGCGGGAAGCATTTTCAGTGGGATACATAAAGTAAGTTGTATAGACCACACATGTGAAAGATAACTTTCTTACAGAGTTGTATCTCAAGGATAATGGTGGCCTTTCATGAAAAAAATATTATTCAGTTCGTTCGCAAATGTTACAAGTGCCAAGAATTTTCTCAATTCCTCAAATAATTGTCCGGTGATCAAAACCTTCTCACAAGTTCATGATCTTTTGCTCAGTGGGGCATGGACATTGTAGGACCTATGTCTGTAGTACCTCAGACTAGGAAGTACCTAATAACTTCGATATAATACTTCACCAAATGGGTAGAGGCCGAACCATTAACTCACAGTAGTGAGGCCAACGCAGGCGAATTATGTGGAGGAAAATCATCACAATATTTTGTATTCCTATAAGTTTGGTTATGGATAATGGAACCTAGTTCAACAATAACTTCTTTAGAGATTTTTGTGGAGCATATGGGATCCGAATTAAATATGCTTCAGTGTTCATCCTGCACTATAACATGCAATCATAAATCACCAACAAGACTCTACTCGTCAGGGTCAAATGGCAATTAGAAAATGCAAAAAGGAAGATGGATTTAATGAAATACCATCCAACCTCTAGGCCTACATAACGACTCCCCGTTAACCAATAAAAGAAACCCCATGCACTTTAGGATATGTAATGGAAGAAATCATCCCTTTCTAAATCGGCAACACTAAGGATTGATATCTTTGAGGATGACCACAATGACGATTGTTTTGATTACGAGCTTGACCTATCATAGGAATGAGGAGAGAAATATCTCATTCAGTTTTCACCATATCAACAAGACCTCACTAAAAAACACAATAGGAAGGTCAAAGTTAAAACTTTCTGGTTGGCAATCCAGTGCTTAGAAAATTGCTTCCAGCCGCCAATAATTCCTCTAATTGTAAATTAACACAAAATGGGCAAGGTCCATATAGGATAGTCTCAAATGAAGGAGGTGAATCATACCATCAAGAGGAGTTGTGAAAAGTGTCCTATAGGGAGGATTCCTTACTTTAAATAAACAATTATGGAAATTCCATTTTTTTTAATTCAAACAATCAATTGGAAGTCAAGTGAGAAAATACACCAATTTCAAAAACAACATTGTTTAAATAAGCATTGTGTAAACATTAATTCATTTTATATTGCTTAAAAATTACTATTCAAGGTTCAATTAAAGAAAAGTAGAGAAATATTCACATACAACGTCGTGATATGCGAGGACAATGGGAAAAACTTCAGATGACCTAGCCTACTGAAGTCCACTATGATATAAGATTTATATAATACGAAAGATAGACTTACTCAATGACTTTACTCCCTTCAATCCTGATTCAATCTTTGCTCCTTTATCTTCTTCACACCAACTGTAAGAATCCACCAATGGTGCACAATGCAGTTCAACCGCACCTCGATATCCACCGATATGAATTAGGCTTTGTCAATCAATAACAAGGAATCCACCATGCTAAAACTCTCAATTAATGAAGATTAAAACATCTTGAGGGTTCAAAGCTTGAGATCTACAAACAAAATTAGTAGGCTGATTCTTGGATTTCAAAAAAAGTGAAAACGGTGTTTAAAGGCTTGGAATTTTCGCTCTACAATTTTTTTATCAAAACTGGACTACTGTCCACCTTTTGTATTGAAAAGTGTGAAAAACTTATGGCACAAAAATGAGGCACAAATTCCAAAGTCGTTCGAATGAAATTAAGGTATTGTTTTAATGACATTGGATTCTCGTTCTAACGATATCAAGCTATTTTAATGACAACACCGAACTCATTAGAACAACCATCAAACAAGAATTTAATCTCAATTTGTAAAGTCGTGCAGTAAGGTCTCATTTGAATCTCATTAGAAGCTCGTTCAAACAAAACTCAAATCTCGTTAAAACTATAGAGAAATCTCATTCTAACAAGAATGAATATGTCATTAAAATGAAAATTCAGTAGTTAGAACGACTTTAAAAATATATATTTTTTTCTTAAAATAAAATTTTGGAAAAATAGCCTCTATTTAAAATAAAAACACCTATTAAAAAATCCATGGATCAATATATTAATAATTTTATACCTTTACACGATTGTTGATACCAAATTTAGTTTGCTGAGATGGACCAATCACCTGAAGACACGTGGCAGCCTATATGCCAAATACAAATACTTTAGACGAGCAACTCAGGCGCCACGAGAAACTTAAGCATACCGAGCAACTAAAGCGGTCCGAGCAACTAAGGCGGTCCGAGCAACTTAAGCGTACCGAGCTACTTAGCGTGCAGAGCATCAGAATGAAAAGGCAGCTACGCATTAAATGTGCATTATTATCGTACATATGTATATGTCTACTGGATAACTGCGCATTATCCTTTCATATGTACAACCTCAAGGCTATAAATACATTGTAACTTCCTCATAAGAGGGGGGGACTTGGATCTCTTGGTGAACCTATCATCGAGATTCCAAATAAACAGTCAGCAATACAAAAACAGTGGACATAGGCCATTCTTATCAAGCTGAACCACTTGAAAAATTCTTTGTCTTATTAATTTATTTATCTGTGATTGATTAATTAGATATAATCTAGTTTTTTACATCAACAGATTGACGCCGTCTGTGGGAAATGACTGTACTTAGCATTTTTCACCAAAATAAGTCATCATCTATGGCTGAGAATTCGAAATCCAGTAATCGAAACACTGGGATCCCTCCAAACCCTTCTACTCCCCCAAATATTCAAGATCTGGCTGGCATAATGGCTAATTTAGCCCAAGGGCAAACGACCATGCAGGAAACTATGCGTCAACTTATACAAACTGTTCAAGGTGGAGTGCCGATCCAATCAGGACAACGAAGTGTTCAGAGAAATACCCATTTGCCATCTTCAAGAACTAGAAGAACGTTATTCCCGGAGGCTTATCAATCTAGATGTACTGACTCATATCATATTGACAGATCTAGTGATCCTTCATATCAACCAGGCCGGTCTTTATCAGTGCGAGCTACTGATTCCCATCAAAATGTCACTTTTCCCCCCGAAAGGACTAGTGCTATAAAGAGGCTGAGTAGAGTATATCATTTTGATCGATTGGGACCTAGGAGGAATAGAAGTCCTCATAGGATTTCATCAAGGAACTCTCAATGACCATCCGACCTAAGGGAAGGCTCTACTCAATCACGCCCAATAGCTCATAATGAAAGGTCCCACGAGGAGAACTCAACACGATCAGTTGCTCGGGCAAATAGGCCTGAGGTGGGAAATAATGCATGGAAAGGCTCTATTCAAAGGTTGGAGGACCGATTAGGGGAAATGGATAAAGCCAAGAATCCTCTACAAAGAACTTTTGTCTAAGGGACACCATTCGTACAGGCAATTGTGGGTTTTCCCACACCATCAAAATTCAAAGCTCCTATGGTGACTCTTAAATACGATGGGAAAACTGACCCTGTCCTTCATATAGAATAATACCAAGCTTCTGCCGATATCTATGCGGTCCCAGATGAGATGAGATGTAGGGCATTTTTAGGAACTCTCACCGGGTCAGCCCAGATATGGTACAACAACCTTCCTCGGGGGAATATTGCGACTTTTTTTTTAACTGGTAGAGCTCTTTATAGGGAATTTCTGTTTCGGAGCAAAACCAGTCAAACGAGTAGCACACTTGCTGAGTGTTAGACAGAAGCCAGAAGAAAGCACTAGGGACTACGTTACTCGTTTCAATAATGAGAAGCTTGAGGTAATTGATTACGAGGAGAAAATAGTAATTACTGCTCTAATGAGTGGGCTATTGCCAGATAAGTTGTACTACACTTTGGCCAAAGATTCGCCTAGGACCATGGTAGAACTGATGGTAAAGGCAACCAAAATCATGAACGCTGAGGAAGCCATGGCTGGGAAGAAGAGTACAGACACTAAGGATACCAAGGTTAAGGCTGGTAAAACCGAGAAGAAGGATCATAAGAACAATGGTGGCAACAGGCAGTCAAAAAGTAAGCAAGTTTTGGAGCAGATGAGGAAGTATGGAAATTATACTCCCTTAAAAGTGGACATAAATCACATTCTAGAGGAGATCAAGAACATCGAAGAGCTAGCCTGGCCAGGGAAAATGAAGGCAGATCCTGACAAAAGGGATAAGTCCAAATATTGCGAATTCCACAAAGACCATGGTCACACGACCAAATGTTGCATAGATCTCCTGAATGAAATTGAAGCACTCATCAGGCGAGGAAAATTAGCTAAGTATGTTGATCGCCAAAATGGTGGAAAGACCAACAAGTGAGGAAGGAAAAGATCTAAATCTCCTGGTCGAGCAAAAGAAGACAAGAAGAGAGACCACGAAGATGATCCAGAAGATGACCCCGATCTCCCCAAAAGACCCAGGCAATCAGAACGTGAGGTATTTTTAATACATTTTGGGTCATTTGAATGTAATGTTATTACAGGTGCAGATGTAGGAGGTGGAGATCTTACTGTGGAGAGGAAAGCTTACCTCAATGAGGCTCAACCTTGCTCGTACATACAACGAATAAACTTGGCTGAAGATGATTGCCCGAGGAAGGTGAATAAGGACAAACTGGTCATTGGTTTCTCTAAGAACGACTTGGCAGGTGTACTATATCCTCATGATGACCCACTGGTAATCAAGATGAGAATGAAGGAAGTGGTGATTTCAAGGGTACTGGTAGATAATAGTAGCTCAGCAGACATCATGTTCTACCCATGTTTTAACAGTTTAAATCTGAAGTTATCTCAGTTGGAGCCCTATCATAGGCCCCTCCTCGGTTTTACTGGTGAAAAGGTTTTTCCACTTGGGACAATCAAGTTGGATATGCTTATTAGTACTTGGCCTGCTTGTCAAACAGAAAGGGTACGCTTCTTCGTAATGGATAAAAAATTTCAATCAACTTAAAATATCATCATGGGAAGGGTAGGTCTGAAGAAGTTCAAAGCATTACCATCTACTGTACATCAATGTTTAAAATTCCCAACCAACTTTGGAGTGGGAGTGGTGAAAGGCGACCAGAAAGTAGCTCGGGAATTCTACTATTCGTCTGTCGAACAGGAGGAACATGAAGAATCTAGGAAGAAGACTATCACCTATCAAGTGGATGAAATAGAAGATGCAGAGATTGAAACATTAGACCCTATAGACGAGTCTCAGCTCATGAAGGGCCAAGTCACGGAAGTTACCGAAAATATCGTTCTGGACGATGAACACCCAGAATGAACAACCCAAATTGGCGCGTCATCAGATGAATCGATAAAAAAGGAACTGATATCATTTCTAAGGTGTAGAAAATAGACTTTTGCATGGAGTCATGAAGACATGCCAAGAATAGACCCGAATTTCCTGTGTTACGATCTCAACGTGAACAACGAAATCAAGCCAGTAAAGCAGCGAATAAGAGTGTTCTGCCCTAAAAAAACCAAGCTATACAGGAAGAAGTAGAGAAACTACAAAAATCCTTCTTTATTGAGGATGTCAAATATCCTGATTGGCTAGAAGAAGAAAAATAACAAGTGGAGGATGTGTGTAGACTTCACTGATCTTAATAAGGCATGCCCAAAGGATCATTTTCCTTTGCCCCAAATTGATCAACTGGTGGATGCTACCTCTAGACATGAATTGTTGAGTTTCATGGACACTTATTCTGGTTACAACCAGATTAAAATGAAGCCTGAGGACAGGGAGAGTACCTATTTTATCACCCTAAGGGGAACTTATTGCTATAATGTTATGCCTTTTGGACTTAAAAATGCAATTGCGACATATCAGGGGCTGATGAATAAGGTGTTTGCATAACAAATCAGTCATAACATGGAGGTTTATGTTGACGATATGCTGACGAAGAGCAAGAAATATGCTGATCATCTAGTTGACCTAGGTCAGACCTTTGATCAACTAGAGAAATATCAAATGAAGTTGAATCCCACCAAATGCATATTCGGAGTACGAGAAGGCATGTTTCTCGGATATATTGTTAACCAATGAGGTATTGAGGCGAACCCTGAAAAGATCAAAGCCCTATTGGAGTTGCGATCTCCAACTATGAAAGAAGAAAGTGCAAACTCTCTCAAGGCGAGTTACAACACTCAACATATTTGTGTCACCAGCAACAGACAGATGCCTTCCATTCTTCAAAGCACTTCGAAAAACTTTTGAGTGGAATGATGAATGCTAAGAGGCCTTTCAAGAGTTAAATAAATATATTGGGACACCTCCATTGTTATCTAGACCAGTGATGGGAGAAAGACAATACTTGTATCTAGCAGTTTTAGAGAATGCAGTCAGCTCGACGTTGATAAGAGTAGAGGACGGAGTCCAAAAACCGGTCTATTACACCAGCAAAGCTTTTCGAGGAGAAGATATCAGATATCCAAGGTTAGAAAAGTTAGCACTGGCACTAATCGAAGCAAGCAGAAGGATGAGGCCATACTTCTAAGCCCATACTATAGTGGTGTATACCGATATGCCATTGAGACAAGCTCTGCATAAACTAGAGAAATTAGGAAGATTGATGTACTGGGTAGTAGAACTTGGTGAATATAATATAGTGTATGAGTCGAGATCATCGCTCAAGGTATAGGAAATAATGGATTTTATAGCAGATTTTACTCAATCTGATACCTCCGAAGAATAAGAGTTTAATACAGACCAACCCGTGGATGTTGCAGGATCATCAAATTTAACCCCCGACCAATCTCCATCCGTGGATGATCAAGAGAAGATAATCAATGAGCAGCGAGAAGTGTTGGGAGAAGACAAAAGGAAGCATGAAATATTCCACCGAGGAGCTCTGTCTGACCAAGAGTTTGATAATGAAGTACCTATGTGGAATCTGTATGTCGATGGCTCTTCATGCACTATAGGCAGTGGAGCAGGAATTGTTTTAAACAGTCTGAATTAGATTGATATGGAGTATGCTCTACGCTTTCAATTTAAGGCTTCTAATAATGAGGCTGAATATGAAGCTATGATCGTGGGTCTAAGTCTAGTCAAAACCATGAAGGCAGAGCAGGTCGCTGTATTCAGTGATTCACAGTTAATCGTAAATCAAATTCTGGGGGTGTATGCAGTAAAAGGAGAATTAATGATCAAGTATCATGCGAAAGTAATGGAGGTTGTATCAAGTTTTACTGCAGTTCAGTTGATTAGAATACCGAGATTAGAGAATGCAAGAGCAGACGCACTAGCTCGATTAGCATCAGCCACACGTACCGAGCTACGAAGAACAATCCCGATAGAAGTCCTGGCTAGTCGGAGTATAGACAAAGATTAATGATGAATTTCATTTCCCTTGACTTGGGACCTTCCTGGATGGATCCCATCAGGGCCTATATCGAAGAATGGATTATGCCACCTGATAAACTCGCAGCTAAGAAATTAAAGTTTAAAGTTGCTCTTACGTATTGACGAGTGGTATTTTGTACAAAAGAGGAGCTATAACAGGATTACAAAGATATGTCCATCCCTCCGAAGTTAAAAACTTGATCGAAGGGTCCTGTGGAGCCCATGTAGCAGTCAGACGCTTTTGCAGAGGATAACAACACAAGGGTATTACTGGCCAACGATGAGAGTTGATTGTGCAGCTTATGCCAAGAAGTGCGATAAATGCCAATATTTCTCTTCCATCTGAAGAACTCCCCAAGCATTGTTAACACCCATCACGTCCCCTTGGCCATTCTCCATATGGGGGATAGACTTGGTCGGGCCACTTCCAACGACTAGGGGAAGATTCAAATACCTCGTGGTTGTTGTGGATTATTTTACTAAATGGGTGGAAGATGAACCTCTCATTGATATGACATACGACAAAGTCTATCAATTTATTTGGAAGAATATTATTTGCAGATTTGGTCTCCCACGTGCATTCATTACTGACCATGGAACCCAGTTTGACAACGAGGATTTTGCTGCATATTGTCATCAATCCAATGTACTGAAGATCCACTCTGCATCAGGCCATCCCTAGAGTAATGGGAAAACTGAAGTGACAAACAAAACGCTACTAAATGGTTTGAAAAAATGACTGGATGATGAAAAGGGAAATTGGATTAACGAGCTACACTCTGTGTTGTGGGCTTATCGCACTACACCACGAACAACAACTGGGGAGTCTCCATACATGTTAACATTTGGGAGTGAGGCTATCATACCTGCTGAATTGTGTCTACCCACACATAGGGTGCTTAACTTCAACTCCCCTATAAGTGACTTAATGACAAGATTAGACCTAGATATTCTCAAAAAAGTTAGGGAAGAAGCAACAATGAGGAATGCAGCATATCAACAACGAATAACTTTGTTCTACAACAAAAGAGTGAAGAAGTGTGATTTGAAGGAAGGGGATTATATGCTGAAAAAAGTGATCCAAAAGCATAATAAACTAGAAGCCAACTGGCATGGACCTTACAGAGTAACTGAAGTTGTTCGTCCAGGGACATACATAATTGAAACTTTGTAAGGATAAGAGTTCAAGAATGAATGGAATGCAGAGCATCTGCGCAAGTATTATCAATAGATATAATTCCTATGTAACACAGTTGTTTCAATATGAATAAAGTGATGTTTCTTCTTTTGTTGAATTTTTTTCGGAATATTAGTGCTACACACTACACAACACTACACAAACCCAAATCCAGAAAGTAGCACACCACCAATTCCGATTGGTCGGCAATTCAAATTATCACCCACTCCGATTGGTTGGGAACAAAATACCACCAACTCTGGTTGGTCGGCAATTCAAATTACCACCAACTCTGGTTGGTCAGCAAATCAATTACCACCAACTCCGATTGGTTGGGAACTCAATACCACCAACTCCGATTGGTTGGCAAATCAATTACCACCAACTCCGGTTGGTCGGGAACTCAATACCACCAACTCCGATTGGTCGAAAAATCAATTACCACCAACTCCGGTTGGTCGGGAACTCAATACTACCAACTCCGGTTGGTCGGGATCTCACTACCACCAACTCCGGTTGGTCGGTAACTCAATACCACCAACTTCGATTGGTCGGTATCTCATTACCACCAACTCTGATTGGTCGGTAAATCAATAACCACCAACTCTAGTTGGTTGGTACCAAACTAGGCAAGAAGCTAGACGACCTCCCAGGGCATCCACTGTCTAGGCAACCAGGTAATCCATACTAGATTACTACAACTAAGCAGGAACATGGGATGAAAATTATTCCATTACTTAGGCCCAAAGAGTGACAAGTCACTATAATCAAACAACAAATGAGATAAATATATACATTCACCAACCAAGATATGAATTCTAATTATTTCGAAGAAAATAAAATGGCAAAAGACAAACTTTTTCTTCATTAAAGCAAAGCAGATTACACAAGATATGAAGTCTAATTCATTACATCAAATATCCTATTCTATTGGTTTCTTTCCCTCTACTTTTGACACAGGTTCTACCCCAGTTGGAGAATCATCTAAGGCATAAGGGGAATTTATAAAGTTTAGATCTCACAGCATTCTGACATTCATTATGGATGGATGATCGAGCAAGTGTTCTGGACGAGCTATTTCAAAGTCTGAATGAAGATTGTAATCACCGAGATACTTCGATATCAAAATTCGAGGAATAGCACGGGCTAAAATCCAATTAAGGTCAAGATTGAAGGGAGGCACAAGTATATCAAGGACCCAAGGTTCGTAGTATCCCAGAGGAAATGACCTTGCTCCAACTTCAGGACACATAATGCATTTAACCACCCTTGCTTGTATCATTCGTTGTTCGACTGCTGCAAACGAGTATCAAGGTGATATATAGCTTCATTATACCCAGCCATCCAGAATTCCTTAGGCTACTTGTGAAATTGATAAGTTAACCCTCAAGTTGCTCGTGGAGATTCTTCACCAGAATTTCTTTACTTTCTAGAGAAGAACTTTGATTATATAGTTTCTCGGTGAAGTTCAGAATCTTCTTAGACATTTTTGTCAAGGCTTATTTCTTCTCCATCAACTGGACAGCTTGATTCTCTAAAGCCGATTGAGTTATCGCTTCTTCAATGGTGAACCGACCATCCCTTACTCGTCCACGAGAAGATCTTGCTCTACCACTAGTAGATGTGGAGGGTCCAGCTCGTTTCAAAGTCTCTAACTCATCTCGTAAGTTAGCATTTTCTACCTCCAAGAAGGAAAAACCTTCATCATTAATGGGGACCAAGGCACCAGAGGAAGAGGCAGCAAATTTGAGTTATTTTATTTCCTCCTACAAAGCAATGTTCTCCTGCTCCAACAGCTTGGCGATGTGTCTATGCTCTTCAATTTCAAGCTTTAATACACTTTCTTTCTTCTCATGAGCAGAAATATACTTGTCATACCCCTTGTCAGCACTCAATTGTTGATATTTTTTCTCGTAACCTTGATGTAAAAGTATAGTGGATTCTTTATATTGCTGTTGGAGTTCCTCGATCGTTCCTTGAAGATCTTCAATCATTTCATAATAGGCCACATTGTTGGCAACAACACGATCGAGCAGGCACTTCAGGTACTGATAAGCATTAATGGCTCGCTCAGAAGCATCTGAACCAAGGATATCAATGATTTGAGCTTCAGTAAAATTAGCATGACCAACTTTGAAATAGTCATTGCATTTCTTCATCAACTCTGAATCATGAGCTGATAAAAGTTCCATCCTGGCCACAAACTAGCAAAGACAAAATGAAACACAAAATCAACAAGGGTGCGAACAAAACAAGTAAGAGAGAAACTCAAGATGAACAACTGAAGTTCAAATTTTATTCATCATGATAAAGGAAAACATAGTTCAAGATTACATTCAAGAAAATAGTAAAACAAAAAGACCCGAACAACTTTACACCTTCTCCTTATTTCTTACGAGGGATTGGTTGCTCGGAGAGAAATGGCAGCTGCTCGGCGGATGTGCTGGATGGTTGGAGTTGCTCGGAAGGTTGAACAACAGGGACCTGCTCTCCTGTCATCAAAGAAGATTCATCTAAAGCAGCCTCATCTTCATCTTCATCTTCTTCTTCTTCTTCTTCTTCTTCTTCTTCTTCTTCTTCTTCTTCTTCAGGAGAGGGAGGAGGGCAATGAGTATGTTGCTGGAACAACTCAGAATTCTCAGCAACTTTTACCTCCTTTAAGGCTGCTACCCATCCATCCCTAAAATATTTGACACTGGCATACTCCATTTGATAAGACATGACGGCTAGGCCCTTATTCCAACCTTTTTCCCAGCCAGCACTGAATGATTTTTTAACTGCAGCTTTCCTTTTTGCCTTCTCTGAGGAGGTCCTTTCCCTAAGGAGCTCTTCGATAGATTTCAACTTTTCTTCTACCTCTACCTTGTGGCGCTCAACATCTTAAAGCCTATCAACATTTTCCTCAGCAGACTTAAGATTGACTTCAAACTCAGAATTATGTTATTCGGCCTCCTTCAGTTTCTTCTCCAACTCTTTAGAGGCGGTCACAGCCTGGACTTAATTTGCTTTAACAGACTTTAATTGCTTCTCCCAAGCATCTTTGTCCTCCTCGTACTTCTGACGAGATTCCTTCAAATACTGGGTTAGTCTAGCAAAAGCTTCTTCTACTCCATTCGAGGAGCTTGAAGCCCTGATAGCTTCATCTTTCTTTAAAATGTTGTTGAAACACATCACAAGCTGAAAAAAGAAAGAACTTTAAGTCAATACATGAACATAGTATTAAAAAATAAAGGGGTCAAGCTAAAGATACTTACTGAAGTGTTGAGCAGCCAGTGTAGTAAGTTTCTCGCAAGAAAAGGTGTCTTCAACACCTTGGGATTCTGGAACAGTCCAGGATCTTACCAAGCTCACATCAGAACTCGAAGCAACAAGAGCTGGAACACTACCTTCAACATTTGAAGGTTGAGAGATATGTTCAGCAGGTCTCTCAGAAGAACTTTTTTTAATCTCCTCAGAGGAGCATGAGCATTTTCAATTCAAGATATCGTCTTTATTGGGGAGATGACAATAATCTTACTCGGAGGCACAAGGGTCTTCTCGCCAGTTTCCTTGGCAGCAGTGGGAGGGGGTACATCTATAGTCTTCGTCCCTTATTCTGGGACATCTTGTTTACTCTTCTTTGACTCCACAGTGGCAGAGGCAGACTTATCAAAAAAGGTAGGAGCTCTTCTCTTCTTCATCAGATCAGTGATGGGAATGATTAAGTCAGAAGAAGAACCTTCCACACTGGTTTCATAGGTTGGTACTTGGTCAAGATCAACCACCACAGGACGAGGACGAGCAATAAAAGACGAGGTGTAGCTTTTGTATTGCAACAAGTAAGAAGCAGATCTAATATTCTCCCCAACAACAGATTGATGCAACCCCCAGATAAGTTTCAAGTGCTTTATATTAACCTCGTTTTCTTTTGGAGGTTTTCTTTTACTGTCAACTGTAATAAACAAAATCAAATGTTAGTGATGCAATTTATCAAATACAAAGAAAACAAGATTTCAAAAATAAAAACAACCTATCCCATTGACATAAGGAGGACATCTGGGACCTTGGTACATGTTATCTCCACTTAATGGAGGGTGTTGCTAATTTTTCATCACAACACCATGATCAAAATAATCCCTATTGGCATCAAGAAGATTGACAACTAATGCTCTATTCGAAAACCTAGTTTTTAAATAGAAAGTATTGTCGCTAGTGACCCATCTATAGCAATACATAATTTTTGGAATTCCTAAACGAGTTCCATGAAGTTGATTCAACCTATGTACTCCATTAACTACCATCCATGTATTTGGAGATACTCTTGCAGGTACAATATCGAAATATTGGCAAAACTCCAAACACAGGGGATTTGGCGGGAAAGAAAAACCACACTGAGCTATAAAAAGACTTGGGAACTAGTGTCCCTCCACAAAAAAAAAATCACAAGGACCAGAAATTTCTTCCAAGATAACCCACGAAGGGATTGAAAACTCAGATAGAAATTTGTCTAACGATTCAACAAGATAAACCATGGTGAATAAAGAAAATAAAAAAGAAGGAAGAAAATCTTAAAGAGGAAATAGAAATCAGTTGTCAATGAACGATGGAAAGAACGAAGGCACAAGATACAGAGAAGATAAAGAGTTCAGAGATACAGATTTGAAAAGTGAAAAAAAATAGGATTTCTATCTCACTTAAACACTTTACCTCGAGAATAGAGAAAAACAATGATTACAAGGAAAGACGTTTACGTTTCCGACGACTAAAAGAAGAAAAGGGCACAAATCTCGAAGTGATCGTTAAAATTTAAAATATTTATAAAGCTTGATATTATGTGCTAAAAAAAAGAATTATAAAATTTTCCTAAAATCTATGAAGATCAGTAATCCAAGCAGTTTTCAAGCAAAATGTTCCACACTCTCCTTCAAACTCAGCTGTGAAACATTGGGGGTTCTGTTGATACCAATTTTAGTTTGCTGAGATGGACCAATCACTTGATGACACGTGGTAGCCTATATGCCAAATACAAATACTTTAGATGAGCAACTCAGGCTCCCCGAGAAACTTATGCGTACCAAGCAACTAAAGCCGTCCGAGCAACTAAGGCGGTCCGAGCAACTTAAGCGTACCGAGCTACTTAGCGTGCACAGCATCAGAATAAAAAGATAGCTACGCATTAAATGCGCATTATTATCATACAGATGTATATGTCAACTGGATAACTGTGCATTATCCTTTCATATGTATAGACTCAAGGCTATAAATACATTATAACTTCCTCATAAGAGGGGGGGCTTGGATCTTTTGGTGAACCTATCATCGAGATTCCAAATAAACAGTCAGCAATACAAAAACAGTGAATGTAGGCCATTCTCATCAGGCTGAACCACCTTAAAAATTCTTTGTCTTATTAATTTATTTATCTGTGATTGATTAATTAGAGATAATCTAGTTTTTTACATCAACAACGATTCCAAGGACGAACATGCAAAATGGGAATGAATTCGATATCACTTTTTTAGGGTCGCTTCAAGTCTTTAATTGCATATGGTACATATACAAACAAGCCTAACCTATGAATCATAAAAAGTTTTGTCTAACGAAATAAATCCAACTATATAAAAAATAATGTTCACTACATTCATTACTATATTTTCCCTTACAAATATCCCCCTTTGGCTATTTCGAGACAAGACTAAAAATAAAGACTAGATCGTCAAGCTCTAATGCCAAATCCCCCAAAGGTGAAAGACACTACAAACATTTGAACAACACTATCCCTTTTGAAGCTTTTCCTCATTAAAGATTAATCCTTAATAGTTAGAACCCCTTTCAAATGCATAAAAAATATGAAATCATATAGTATTGTTAGTAAACATTACACTATAACAATCGTCTTGTCACTTCCCTTGACATTGACAAAAAAGAATTGTCAAAGTTAAGGACCGTGACAATTATAGGCGTGATAATATAATTTGTCACAGTCATAAACCGTGACAACTCATTATGATGAGGGGGATTCTTGCACGATATCCGAATAATAAAGGACATGCAGCGATTACTGCCAACTGATCATATAAGGAAAGATAATTGGTATATGAATACTGACTTCCAATCATAGACAAATGCCCTTGACCCCGGGATGGATGGACGAACGACCTACCCTGACTAAGACACTAAGTTAGGGACTATGAGGACTTTTTCAGCGAACCATTAGCAGTTGTGGAATCAGTATTCTTCGATGCACGATCCATCACGATCAGTCGAAGACTCATCCTTGACAATTTTTGTATATTTGAATCTTTGAAGACTTAATCAAAATATGTGCTCCCAATGGCTATCACGACTCATGTTGTTGGCGATAAGTATCTCAGAGAACCTTAACATGTACCATGACTAAATTTAAATATATCAAACATGCGTTCTAAGAACGAGGGCGAATGCTGTAATAAGTTATATATATAAAGCCCTACGTACTGATTGTGACATAATAGAGAGTACTCTATAAATATGTATTAATATCCCACTCATAAAAAGAAAGGCCTCCTTTCCCCTCCACCCATGGACGTAGGTCAAGTCTGGACAAACCACGTATATACACTGTTCTTCTTTATCTCTCAAATCCTTCTATTTTTATTCAACATTACAAATTTATTATGTTATGTGAGAGTCATATATTTGCACTAATTTAATTGGCTTCATCTATGGTAATGAATATTTTCAGGCTATCAAAGGCCTCAGAGGGAAACAACAGGCCCTCCAGGATCGACTGACAGAGATATACTACCTACTGCAGCCCCGATAACCGCCAGAGCAATAGGTGGACCAAGATCACCATGGCGAGAAAAGTCAGGACAATTGGATATTACCACCTCCACACTTGGTTCTCTCCTTAACCATACACCATGCATCAATAGCCCAAGGGGTTAGGCTCCCATTAGCTAATGAAGTTACCAAAGAAGCCAGTCGAGAATCGTCGTTTGGTTTGGGAGTCATGAGTTACCCTATGACATCAAACTTCTAACTCCCTAGGATGGGCTCTTTGATGACACCTCAGATTAGAGGGACCACATCAACCACTATGAGGAACAAATGGACTTTATGGATAACCCTAACTAAATATGGTATAGATCATTCGCCACTACGCTGAAGGGATTAGCAAGGACATGGTTTAATTGATTACCATCGCAATCCATCTCCTATTTTAGGTACATCTCTGAATGTTCCGTTCGATACTTTATTGAAAGCAGAATCCATTGGAAGAACAAGAATCATCTGTTTAACATCCTACAGGCTGGGATGAAAGCCTCAGGGAATATGCCAAAAGGTTCAATGGTAAATTACTCCACATAGATTATCCCAATGAAAATATAGTTGTATCAACCTTTTTAAGGGTATTATCCAGTGGCAACACCATTTATTCACTATCCAAAAATCCATCCACGCACAAGACATACCTCATGTGGAAGGTGGATAAGCATATTCATGTCGAAGTCACGCTCAGTAGACCGTAGTCGGGCCCCCTTCCATAAATGTAGGATATGGGTGGTATAAAAAGGAGTGTGGAAAGAGAAGGTATGAAGAGGATCACATAAAGAGAAAGTATGAGGAAGAATGAGGGATAAAAAAGTCATCAAACCCAATAAGAGCCCCTCGAGTGAATCAAACTAGTGCCGAGCAATTTATTCCTCTTAACACCATTATAGGAAGTCTTCTGAATACCATGGCAGATCCAAGAATGTTGTAGTGGATGAAGAAGCCAAAGAACCTCCCTATGAAGCCGAAGTCCAACCTTCTTGTACTGTTAATTCCATAGGGACTATGGCTACGACACCAACGACTGCCTTCTGAAAAAGAAGATAGGTTCAAATGATGTATACATTCCTTAACTTCCTTTGGTTGAGACTGAAGGTCAACTAGTGGTGCAACCTATTGCTATTAAGGAGAGACAATTTGTAAAAAATGGCAGCTCACACAATTTTTTGAACCCTATAACTATCAAATAATGTGGTGTGGATATTGAAAAATCACTTCTTACGAGTGTCAATGTGGCTAATGGGGGAAAACATCTAAAGAGTGAGATCGGTGCTGGTGTAGAGAGGATATATGGGGAAATTTGTCTAAAAAGGGGTCCCTCGACAGGAAAAGAGGGCGGAGAGAGGCGGGTTAAGAGAAAGAGAGTCAGTATAAAGAGAGAGAACCAGGGAGGGAAAACATAAGAGATGTAGACACAATCGTGGAGAAAAGGCAGATCGACATGATATTTGGGGTATTTGCAGCCGGAGATGAGTCAGCCTCGAACAAAAAAGCTTATCGGAGTCAAAAAAGGAACTGCGGGAAGTGTAAGTTAGTAAACTCACTGAAGATTGGGAAGATATTTCTTTCACATCTCAGGACTCTAGGAACCTCATCACACCCCATGATGATCCCCTATTTATAACAGTGGAAATTTCCAATTGGGCAGTAGAAAGAATAATAATTGATATAGGAATCTCGGTCAACTTGATCTACTACGAATTCTTTTAGTAGATGAAGATAGAAGGAGAACACCTAAATCCAATACAAGTACCATTATTAGGCTTCTCCAAAGAGCAGGTATACTCAGAGGGCTCGATGGAATTACCACTCACCATTAGAAGACGAATGGTCCATCACTTTTTAGGTGGATTTCCTGGTGGTCTGATTTCTGTCAGCCTATAATGTACTCATAGGGTGAACAACCCTCAGCTGCCTCGACGTGATCTTATTGATCATTTTCCTAACCATTTGGTTCCCAATTCCGAATGAAATAGGGACGGTGTGAGGAAGCAAGCCACGGTACCAAACCTTCTATTTCTCATCCTTGAAGAAGAAAAAAGAAACCTTTAATGTCGATCGGATGGACCAGAGGGAAGAGACTAACGAAGGGTCTCCGGTGGAGGATTTGATACCCATCCCCTTTTACAAGGGCCACTCATATAGGGTAGTGTATATGGGCTCATCGCTATAAGGAGACAAAAAAGAAAGATTGATCCTATATTTTAAAGAACACCATATGAAATTTATATGGAGTCACAAAGACATATCGGGAATTGATGCCTCGGGAATAACCCACCAATTGAAGATGGGTCTAGACACGCAACCTATTTGGTAGAAGAAGAGGATGTTCGCATTAAAGAGGAATAAAGAGGCCCAAGTGGAAGTGGGAAAGTTTTTGGAATCAAAGTTCGTTCGGATGTTAAATACCTTGAGTGGTTATCCAATGTGGTGATGGTGAGGAAGCCAAATGGAATGTGGAGACGATGTGTGGACTATTATGATTTTGATGACACGTGCCCAGAGGATTAATATCCTCTCTCAAGAATTAACTCCCACATGGACTCTACAACGAGCCACGAAACACTGCTCTTTATGGACGCATACTCCTAGTATAACCAAATCAAGATGTAATTATGGGACAAGGAAAAGACCTCATTCGTGATCTATCAAGGGACCTAATTCTATAAGTTAATCTCTTTCAGGTTGAAAAATTCTAGGGCAACTTACGTAAGTCTAGTCAACCGGATGTTTGAAGATAAAATAGATAAGATGGTTAAGGTCTATATTGATGACATGCTAGTAAAAATTTTAAAGGTGGAAGAACACGTGGAAGATCTGGAGAAGACATTCAAGATCCTCGACCGATGCAGGATGAAGCTAAACCTCAATAAATGCACGCTCAAAGTATCTTCAGGATAGTTTCTAGGTTTCGTGATAACACAGAGGGGGATAGAGGCAAATCCTAAAAATATCCTGGCAGTTCTGAACATGAGGATAACAAGCACAATGAAGGAGGTTCAATCCCTGACAGAAAGGGTGGCCATGCTAAACCAATTCATGAATAAGGACATGGATAAGTGCATCCCATTCTTCCAGACACTAAAAAGGCATTAATAGACGTTCCTCTACTCTCAAAACCGACGTAGGGAGAGGAGATGTATATTTACCTCAATGGTGGTCAGCTCAGTTTTGACTACAGACAACAAGGGGGCCCAACATCTATTATATCATGTAAGCAGGGTATTCAAGGAGAGGATGCGAGATACCCGATTCTAGAAAAACTGGCTTTCACCTTGATAATAACTGCCTGAAAGATACAATCATATTTTCAAGCTCACATATTAGTGGTTTTGACAGATCTCCATCTCAGTAAGGTTCTCTAAAAACCAAAAGTGTCTAGAAGGCTCATGAAATGGTCAGTGGAACTAGGGTATGAAAATCTGTTACTAAAGCCGTTTAATATAAAATTAAACTATTTAAGTAACTCTGAACTATTTTTTGAAGAAACTCTTTTCTTTAAAACCAAATCTAATTAATCACAAGATGTGTTTAACAAAAATATATACGAGATCTGTTCAATATTTGTTAATAGGTTTAATAAATCAGTTTAAAAACTTTAAATTTAGCACAACCAAGAATTAGATGAGGAGGTGTAGAAAGATTAAGAACAAGTATTTTTTACGTGGTAAAACCTCACCCAACTGAAGAAACATCCACGACTCCCTCTACGGAGTAAACCAAAAATTCCACTAAAACAAATTTTAACAGTTACAAATTATATAACAAACATGCACACAACTCAGACCTATACAAGTTTAGGAATGTACCCACTCGTGTCCTTATAACTTCTCTGCAATTCTAATTGTTGATGTTGTTCTCCCAGTTTGCTAACTTCCAATTTGTTCAAGTTCTTTACGTCGACTCTTGTTCTTGAGATCTTATTACCAACACTTTTAGTGTGGTAGGGTGATAGTGTTTGTGGAGGTGCTTTCTAACACATGCATGCACACACACACACACTTATTTCATACAAATTGTCCTAACAAATTACATATAAGATCTATATGCTGTGATTTTCTATTTCTCTCTTCTCGCAAAACTTAACCTTATTTGACCTTTACAATAATCCCAGAATCCACGGCTATCTTGATCAGAAGACGTATCAAGATCTTAATCAATCTCAAGTTTTGAAAATATTTTTGAGATTAAAAATCACCAAGTGCGATTCCAAACTAGGTCAAAGGTCTTGTTTCAAAAGAACTAGAAACATAAAAGGATTTTGTTGATTTTGAAGTTAAAAACATTTACAGAACCAAATCAACAAATATTTTCTCAAGATGAGAAACTAAAAATGTAAATCTATGTGTAATATAACATGTAACATCTTAGATATAAGATTTATATAAAAAAAAGAAACACAGATCTAAAAATATGTTTAAGTTGATAACAAGATCTGGGAACGAAGAGGTTACAACAACAAAACTAACAAACCAATCACTCAAAATCTCTCAAACACAGAAGGTTGTGTTTGGTATATACTGGTTTTGAAAGAGGTTAAGGTTTAAAATAGTTTTGGACGAAATAGGGTTAGGGTTTCCTAACTCTTGTTTCTCTATCTATCCTCTCTTCTCTCTTCTCTCTATTCTATCTTTCTAACTCGAATGAACAAAGTGGCAAAAGTCTCAAATGGCTGAGGGTAGGGGTCCTTTTATAGGAGGCTGAGAAGATTCGAGAACACAAACCAAGATCAAGGGCTAGGATCTGGTCTTGTATGATTGACTTTGATCCAATGGTTTAAACAGAGGCGGTGATTATAACACTCCTGATTAGATCAAAAGAGGTTCACATGGATTATGTAAGAGCGTATGCAGATCGTTGAATAAAATGATCCAAGGGCTGTTAACAATCGCTGGTTTACTCTCTTGGAGAAAACACACATCCAACAAATAAAGATGCAACAGATGTTGGGCAAAAAGAGGTTAACAAACTCGGGTTAAAAAATAATTACAAATGCACCCTGAAGTCTCTGCCGCTTTCGTATTCTACCCAAGGGAACTTTGAGCCAATATAACCCACAAACCATAATTGCAAATTTAACCCAAAACTTTTTAAAACCAAATTATAATTAATAGAAACCTTATTTTAAAAGTTTATAAAATTCCCAAAAATTATCAAGAAACAATTTTAGGGATTTAAACACACTCAACATATATATACACACTAATATATGAAATATAAAATATATGAAAGCAATACTAATGTGTGTGAGTGTTGGTAAAGGTATCTAGATCAATCAAGCCAGAGGATTAAAATAACAAACCAAATTCTGAGGTTCTTTGGTTTCTAAGATAGACACAATTTTATCACAATTTCCAAACTAGATGAACACTTATACAATACAGAATCAAGTGAGTAAAAAGTATAAGGTGCTTCCGGGTAATTTGATATATGATACAAACTAAAGTTGGCAGTAAAGGGACATGCCGTTATTAATTTAGGCGCGAAATTATTGGATGAAGGGAGTGAGGGCGTGACCCAACAAATTGAAGAATGGATCATCGAGCAAGGAATTATATGGGGTAGGATTGATTATTAAAACGTCAGATGGTGCCAATGTGAAATACTCACTACGATTTAACTTCACATCTTCTAACAACGAAGTTGAGTATAAAACACTGATAGTAGGGGCATAGCTCGTCATCTCCATGAATGCTTATTATAAAAAAAATTGAGCGATTTGAATGTAGTGTCAATAGGTGATAGGGTATGAGGTGAAGGGAAAGAATATGATATCCTATCTAAAGAAATTTCAACCTATAGAAAAATGGTTCAAGGATTTCAACATCAAGAACATCCCTATAGAAGAGAACACTGAAATTGACCACTTTGCAAAGCCAGCCTTAACTGATCATGGGAATCTGCTGGTGGAAATCCCAGACAAGCCAAGTATCCACACCGAAAAGGAAAGCATCACGGGTCTTATAGAGCTTGGTGTTACCTGGATGGATAAATACTTATCATTTATTAAGTAAGGTACATTCCCATATGATCTTGTAAAGGTGTATAAGGTGTGCATGAAGTCCACAATCTAATGTACGAAGGGGTATTGTATCGTAGGGGATAATCGAGGCCGATACTCCGATGTGTCCATCCTACCGAAATAAGAACTATCCTGACCAAGTTACACGAAGGATCTTATGGGGCGAAACTTGGGGAAAGGATCCTAGCCCCAAGATCCTATACACAAGGCTACTATTGGACGATAATGAAAAAGGACATCGAATACTATATTAGGACCTATGGCGAATGCTAAAGAATTGCCAATTATATTCACCAATCGATCAAGTAATTGACAATAATTGTCTCGCTTTGCCCATTCTCATTATGGGAGATGGATATACTCAGTCCGTTTACAATCGAGAAAGATAAATGAAAGTTCTTAATGGTAGCAATCGATTATTTCACCAAGTTGGTGGAAGCAAAGCCATTGTTCAGGAACACCGACTAGAAAGTTCAATCGTTTTTATGAAAATTCATAATCAGTCGATTTGGCATACCCAACGCTATCATCACAGATAACATAAGATAATTCAATAGAGTCTGCATTGATAAGCTATGTGACCAGTTTATAATTAAACACTACTACTTAGCCCCAAGGCACCCCAAATTCAACGTTTAGGTCAAATTTATAAGCCAAATTCTCCTCCATGGGATCAAGATAGGGCTAAGTAACTCCAAAGATCTCTAGGCGGACAAATTAGCCTCAGTCTTATAGGTGTACCAAATAATAATGAGGGGACCGAAAAGGTATACCCCATTCACCCTCACTTACAGAATCAAGGTCTTCATCCCAATAGAGTTAAAAATCCCAAGCTTGAGGGTACAGTGTTTTGAAGAACATCTTCTGGAAAACTTGGACCCATTGGATGAATGAATAGAAAATGCAGCACTGAGGGTTGCAGTGACACAGCCAAAAGAAATCCACTACTACATCCCAAAAGTTAATAACAGGACATCCTAATTCGGTGACCTGGTGCTCAGAATAATAACACAACTGACTAGTAATCCCAGTTACGGAAAGTTGGTAGACAAGTGGGAAGGACCATATATTGGCTCATATCCTCAGACCAGGAACCTACACGCTTAGAGATCGTGAAAGCCGAGACCTTCCATGCCTATGGAATGTTTAGAACTAGAAGCGATACTACCAATCGAGGATGGTCCAGAGGTGGAGGTAAAAACCATCTGACAACTGAGATTTATCTTTTATTCCTTATTTCTTTTAATTTTCAGTTCCAGTTTTTAGTAAAATTTATTATATATCTCTTTCTTTTTCTTGTTGTATATCGAATGTAGCTTTGAATAACAACATTGTCAATAAAAAACTTCTTTCGAATGATTGTTTCTCCATATGTTCAAATATCCAGCGAATTACACTTCTCCTACCCACCTAAGCATTCGGTTTATACTAGATTACGAGCCAAAAACTAGGAGGAAGAAGGCTAACACTAGAAAAAATTATGGTATGCCTTTTTCAGGCTCCTAGTCTTCAGAAAAAGAACCTTGATTGATCCCCAAGTTAAATCAAGACCCCGCAAATCTGATCCAATATGCAAAGTGAGGTTGTTCTAGTATAATAGGGTTAACTTTGAGTCAAGAAGGGTTATCACCAATTACACAGTTAATTTAAAATTAAAAGTGGGGGTATACTAGGGGTGAATATGAAAGGAAATAAGGTTGGAGTGCTGCTATACGATGCATATTTTCATTAAAAAGTTATTTTCAAAAACACTAGTGATTGAAACATAAATGGTTGTTTGTACCACCCTTCGCCAATTTACTTTTAGAGTATAAATAATAAGGTTCATCATTCGTGTAAAAACAAAATTACGCAAACCAATTCATAAACCCTTACCAACACAAATAGGGATTCAACACAATTGTTCAAGGTAACACTGTTCGTCGGTCGTGTGTAAAAAAATAATTCACCATGTATCGATCTTTCGACCGGTTATGAATAACTCAGTGTGTAAATTGGGTATAAATTACCCATCAGCACCATTCGGTTCGATTGTAGAGTCCAATTGGTTACCACATCGAAGTCCCTTGCTGAACATCCACATCAATTTTATTTCAAGTAACTAAATACTAATAACACGGGCTGAGAGTAAATAACACGGTTCATCAGCTGTGGATAAACAAATGATTCAACATGCATATAAAGAAATGTTGTCATCACCAGTTAACTTGTGGACACATGGTTCATCATCCGTAAATAAGTATTTCAGAGAAATAAATAAATACAAGTAGTAAAAGTAAAAACTAGACAAAAGGAGTGCATATAAAAATAGGTCGAACCCAATAAAAATACGTTCATAGGTTGAAGCCAATATAAAAATGTGTTCATAGGCTGAAGCCCATATTATATAGAAGTAATAATAAATGAAAAGATAGATCAGGAATAATCATGGAGAAGTGGGGCAAGAGGAGTCACGCTAGAAATAATTCAACCCATCTCCTTACACATGGAGATCCGAAAAGTTCTCACCCTCAAAACCAATGGAGGGCCACGAGGTAGTTAGCAGCTCACGGTACTGAACATAGATCACCTCATCCAAGTAGGGGGAGATGAGTAGGATCCTCATCAGTATCTACATCGTCTAAATTAAAGGACATAACGTCCTAGTAAGGGTGAGCATTCTTCACTCGGCTGGTCAACTCATTATAGCCGTTGATGAAGGACGGATACTTGATCACCCCACAGTAATCTGAAGCAATAAAAGACCTCAAGTACCGAACCTGATCAATGGGATCAGAGTTCTTTTTGCCTTGATGAATTTCTCCTTCTCCTTAATCCAAAGGTCAAAGAGACACCTCAACTCAGAAAAATTAACTATCCTCTACATTTTTAGGATAGTCACATCTTCCTGAGCAGCCTCCTTGGCGACCTTATTTACATCTTCCTCCCTATGAGCGTTCACCAAGGCATATTCCACTTTAGTCTTGGCCTTTTTTAGAGTCTCTAAATATGCCTTTAATCGTTAGATCGCCCTTGACTCATCCTTATAGCTCTACCATTTTTGGGATATAAAAATCCTAGGTATCTCATCTGGGAACAAGTCACCAAAATTCAGTTCAGAATAGCAAACGAGTCAAAATTATGTTTAGGAAAATCAATACAAATGCTTACCTTAATTGACAACTAAATCAACCACCTGATGCTATCGATCCCCTGCCCTACTCAGTTGATCGAGGCCTTCAGGAAGGCGTTCTCAAAATCCAGGTATCTTTTATCCGAGCTTTTGTACCTTAAACAGTGGCCCTAATGCTCCCCTCCTCCCGATATATCCTCTCGCCTTCGGTGTCATCCTCCCCTTTGTCGATGATCATCCTCTGAAGAATGAAAGTAGGGTTACTCCCACCTTCCATGGTCCTTTTATCTCATGTCCTTCACAAATCCCCTTCCTCCATTAGTTGAACTAATGAAGTTTATTCCTCAATTATATTTAGAGAAAGGGAGGAATCATCAACTCTAACCCTTATGGCTGAGGATTTGATGTTGGCTACTTGGGGATTAGTTGGGGATGAGAAAATTGATTGACGGGTGGGTTCTGAACTAGTCTTTGACGTGCAACTCGGTATCCTCGATGGGCCATGGCATTAAAAGTTGCAAGAGCAAAAAGAGATGAGTCATAAACGCAGCAACACTTGAGAGTCAGATTGAACGGCATGACAAAAGTATACCTGATGAACGAGGGAAATACGCTAGCTAAAATTGAATTAGAAGGAGGCAAGCTTATTTAGTATATTCTCAAAGTCAAAGGACCTTACAATCATGTACTTCCTCCTCTCTGGAAATAAAACTTAAATTCTTCAAGCACTTCAGATCACAAAGCTCTCTGAAAGGCGAGCTTTGATTATAACGTTTTCCACTCTCTCCATATGATTGGAAGGAATGTATGGAAACTTATTAAAGATATCTATAAGTTAAAAATAGAAATAAATCAGTATCAAGAAGAAGGTAAAATCATCATTAAATTAATAATGGAAGCAAAAAGTCACCGAGGTCTGGTTTAGTTCAGGTCAGAGGGGACGTGAACAGATGCACCGTAAGGTCATTCTGCTATCGTGTTCCCACCCAGCCCCTCGAATGTAGAAAAAATGGTGTCTCAAGTCGTAATTAGATGAGTGAAGGGAAGTAACAAAACCCTCTCCTTTACGCCTACAAGCAAAAGTGTACCAACCTCTTTGGAAGGTTGCAGGTTTGTAAATGATCATCAACTCACCGACTAACATAGGTGGGTCAACTCCAAACATATAGTAAAAATAAACTATAGAGATGATAGGGATCCTCCAGGCATTTAGGATCAGAATGGATGGGCCAAGGTTTGTAAAATGTTTATAAAAACAAACTTCATAAATTGGTCTCCGGAGGGGAATATCGAGTCCGAACTGAAAAAAATGTTTATAAAAACAAACTTCACCCTCATGTGTGATCGGGGATCGATCAATCTTATCAGCAACACAAACAAACAAGGCCCTTATAATGGGTAGTGTCTTTACCCATTCATTATTCATTTCCTTAAACAGATAGCTAACGACTTCATATGGGTCCAATGGGTTACCACTGACAGAAGCTGCCGCATAAGGAGCAGATGGTCCAGCACTAGGAGTTCTACTAGGGGGAGGGTTATGAGTCCTAAAGGTCATATTGGGTCTTGGGGAATGCGATAATGAAGCCTCTCAAGTAGAGGCCCTTCACTCATTAAGATCAGCCCCAACGGCCTCCATAATTTTAACCATGTTTTTTAGGGCTCTTTGATGTTGAAGCCTTATTTGTGAGGCCAAGCGTAAGGATTGACCTAATGGTTAAAACTACTCTAAAATGATGAGTAGGAAGACACGAAGTGTGAAATATAAGGATTACCCTTGGGGAATGAGGAGACAAACCTAGAGAAATGAAAATTTAAACCATGACTTAGATAAGCCAGAATGAGAAATGAAAAGAAGTAGCAGGGGATGAGAAGCGTGCCAGTTAACAAAGAGGGTTACAGTGGAAGAAATTCTTAAGAAGAACAGAGAAAAAATGGCGAAGTGGAAAGCTTTAGTTGAAAGTGGCAAGAAAGGAAATACACAAATAGAAATTCCTTTATATGGGGGTAAAATGACCATTAAAATTTAGTGGCCATATATTGATAGACCAAGTGACTCACAAGTATCGAGTGTAAGGAACGTACCATGGGGACACATGAGGTGGATAGGAACACCTACTGGTGTCTTAAAAACACATGCTTTTCCAGGCGATGATGATTATAAGCTCCCTATCAAATGACATTTTTTTGGAAAGACAGTTCACGCCGACTCAATTCTTGAAGAAATCATGAATAGGTCTAAGAAGATATCCAACTGTCATAATCACCTTGGGATGATACCAGTCGGTAATAGTGTGGAATGATCAGTGTTCGGCTATCAACAAGACTATTTGGCTCAGCCCAAGGAACGGTAACACCCCGCATAATTCTGGCATCGGCCTCCACCAAAACTAAGTCAAGCGTCATTAAATTAAATAACATTCTTAGCATGTGACAAATATGAGACATATATAATTTTAATTTCACAAGATAAATAATTAAATTGATCCCAACAAATAATATCCATTCATGCGATAAATATCCTTCACCGTTCTGACTCCAAAAATAATCCAACTCCATAATTCAATTATAACTCGAAATGACATAATCCAATAAAATATTTGATTAAAACCATAGACAACTTTGGAACCGAATGTCCCAATAAAATCCATAATGAAGTCTCATAATATAAAGCGACTGAATAAGATAAACCTATACTAATAAAGTGAATAAATACAATGGAACTCCAATTTCACCTCCAAAACGATCTCCAACAAATCTTATGTAGCTACTCCAAAGTTAATACCTGAAATGTTAGTCAACGCAATGGGTCAGATCTCACAACATTAATACCAACTACTCCTATAAAATAGGGTCCTTGAACCAAAACAATAGCATTATACGCAATAAACGCGATAGTAGAATATTTTAAATTAAACGAGATATATTAATTGACGAATAAATCATTAACTCCCCCCAACAAAGTCAACCCAAAGTCTAAGTCTCAATATACAATTTCCAACAACTTTTTATTTTCAATTTTATTTATTTTCTCAATTTGATTATCTTTCTCATTTTATTAACATCATTCGCGGTGCTCCCGTATTTAAGTCTTATGCCATATTAGTTGTGGGACTCCCACCAGGTTTACATTATTTTATTTGTGGGACTCCCGCTTAAAGTCTTATATTATTTGGTTGCAGTATTCCCGCTAGTTCTACACCGCACCCGTTCCCCTCACTATGACCAGTCAACTCGGTTCACTATCAGTTCTGCACACACTCGTGTGATTCCACACACGTCGCGACACGTCACTATAGCCCATCAGCCCGTTTAACTATCAGCCTGCACATACCCATGATGCCACACACACCCACATCATTATATCCAGTTAAACCATTTAATTATCATCCCTGCACATAATCGCGCCGCCAATATATTTTAATACCGTTTATTATCTTAAACATTATTTCTCAATAAGTTTTCTCATTTATCTCAAATTAGCCCCACCTTTATTAGCGACCTAAAATCCTCAAAACACCATTAGTCCCATACTTAAAGGTCTCCAACACACAAGTGTTTTCTAACCTATCATCTAGGATGAAAACCTACTAACAAACACCATTAGTCCCATACGAGTTAAGGTAAATGAGAATGTTAACTTACAAATTTTAGTTAAACACGTTAGTTATCAAATTAAACTATTGATTAAATCTATACATCATTGAAGTCATCACAAATCCTAGCTTCGCCAACTACCAATTATTTAAATATGAATATTAACTTACAAGTTTAGTTAACAGTTAACCATATTAATTATAATACAAAATGGTAAATTAACTGTGCAAAATAAGAACAATGAAATGCATGTAACAAAAAATTATTTTTAATTAACTGGACAAAAGATTGCACAAGGCCTACAAGAAATAGCTAAAACGGCTTACAATCAAAATATAAAAATAAAATAAAAAAGAACAAAAAAATTAACGCATCTAAGGGTGACCTCCCACTAGTTGGAAACAACATCGTTGCCTTGCTTGGTTGCCTCGGTAGGAGTTGAAGATTAGATGGTCAAGTGCTCGAACTCCTGGAAGAATGCTAAGTAGGATTATCCTTCACCTATGATGGACTTATGTAAGGGGGTGTTGAATGTATGATGAGTCATTATCTAGAACGGTGTCCCTTTTAAGACCATCTAGCCAACCAAGATAGAAGGAAAATGGATTATGGTAATCTAGTTGTACAAACCTTTATACCTCAACTTAGAAGCCTTCATCAAAAGACTTCTCAAGTTTGACCTCTCGACTAGCCTAAAGGGCCCTTTTTTGCCTCTAAATAATTAACTTCTCCAAGGTCTTCAAGGTAAAGACTTTCCTGAGCTTCTCCAGCTCGATGTCAACCGTTGAACTCCAACTGAAGGAGACTGGCCTTGTTTATCACCTTCTCTTTACAAACAATCTTGGTCTTAAGCTTTCTCTCAAGGTTAGTGATTTGATAGTTCTTGTCGATAAGAGAGTTCTTCATGAAATTGGATTGGTCATGAAGAACATCATTTCTCCTTAGTAATTGGTCAGCTTTGGAGGCCACCTTATGCATTTAGTACGTGTCTTGAACCTAAGGGAGACAATAAGAGTCGCCATCATAACAAAATTCAAAGTCTTATGCAAAGAGAATTAAAATTTTACTTACCAAAACTGAATAACCGAGACCTTCTTTGTGAAAGCGCTTCAAAGAAAATTTACTCAAAGACCCCAATACCTTAGGTAGCATGGAATATTGAGCCACTAAATATCCAACCTCGACATTCTAGTCATCGTGGTGACGTACTCCTCAACCTTTGTGAAGTTAATCATATTGGTATCCTCCCTAGACATCAACGATTATTATGGATTCTTCTATCATGTGGAAATAACGAGTGGAAGGTTATTGCCCTCAGAAGGAGTGGGGGGAGGAGCTTTGTCAGTCTTCCTCTTCTTGGCTTATTCATCTTGCCTACCTCTCTCTCCCTCTCCTTCTCCTTCTCCTTGTCTTAGTACTCTTTCTTTTAGACGGAGATTATTCTCTTCTTGGTTCCAGTTGCACCATGGGGATTTGGTTAACTTGGCCACCCTATTTTTTTTTATATTTGATGGGATGAAGTAAGATCGACAGTCTACCTTGGTCGGCCAGTCACATCTTTAAGATATTTAAGAACAAGTTGAAAGTAAAAATTCCCTTCCTCTCCTCCTCCTACATCTTTTATCTCTTCCCAAATACCTTTACTGATGTGCTAACCTTTTTGTACGAGAAAAGTGGGTGAATCCGTTAAAGAGTAGATCTTCTTATCATTAGGAGGAATTTTACTCCTTAAAGTCGATGGAAATAACATAGGTGGCTAAAGAAACTTCACCAACGTACGGTATTCTGGCATTTATGCTATGGAACTATTGGTATGGAAAAGTCACCAACCACCATGTAATCAACAATAATAGCCTCTGGTATGGATGTGAAGTTCATGGTTGATGCAACAGTGAGCTCATAGATAATAAGTATATCGGTTGCTCTTCAATAAGGTTTAACACCGGTCGGATTTTGTTGTACCCAAACCTTTTAGATATTTGCTAAGTTAACATTTGGATCTATGGGTTTTCTCCTGCAATAAGTATTTTCACCTAAAGAACTAGGCCAATTAGTAATAGATAAGGTCAAGTAAACAAAACAAGTTTAATAAATAATAAAGTCCCTACCAGGAGACCTGACCTAAATAAGCACAGGAAGACCTGTGTAGTCTTCACCATATAATAACCCAAAAAGCACTAAAACATCCTTATTAGTGTATTTTTATGATTTGGTCATCCAAGTCATCAAATTGTGGGACTTATCTCTGACTTAAAAGTAATATAAGTTAGACCTATGAGAAGTATTTATGTTATGGCAATACCTGATCTCATTCGAGACCAGATTAATCCTAAAAATCTATTTGATGGTGATTGTGCCCATTACAATCCAGAAGAAACTTATGTTTGTTTGGATTGGAAGTATTCCATAAAAATAGATTACGTCCACCACTAATGGGTGGAGGGTAAACACCCCCCACCCCACCCTCTATTATGGTCACTGTCATAAAAATAACCTCACCACTGATGTCAGAAATATCCTCATCATCTAGTGAGGTCCATAGCTTGATATAGCAACCCCTGATCCTATAAAAATGGTAGAAAAGCCAGTAGTTCCATACTCTGAGCCCTTATGAGGACCTTAGATAAAACAAAAACCTCCCTCAAATCGCTAAAAGGGGAAATTGATCCTAAGACCTTTGCCTATAATACCTCATTATTTTAAAGGATTAATTCACTTATAATAATTTAATTAATTGGATAGTGACCTAGATAATTTTTTTAATTTAAATAGAGAAATTAGAATTCATTTATAAAAAAATAAGTTAAATGGAGTTAACTTGCCATTTTATAGTTCAGTTGATAATTTTATAGAAAGTATTGGGCTAAAGTTTAATTTCATTTAGGTTCGGGTTAATTTGGTAATTTTAGAAGTTAAAAGCGGATTTAAACTCTTGATTAATTTGTAGACAGACTTAGGGGCATCTGTGTAAATGTACTTGACTTGGGAAGTAAGTAAGAAATTTAGGGTTCTATTTTATTAAGGGATTCTAAGATTTATCACCCACCGCAATGGGGAAATAACACATGTGTGGGTCGCGCCTTCGGAGAAAGAGGCCACATATGTGCATGAAACACGCTCGAATGCGGTTTTATGTTGCATCCGTGATTAAGTACTAGATGTGCCTTGCACACGATCTAATTGTGGGATGTATGGGTTGGTTTTTTTTTTAACCCCCTCTTATATTTTAAATCCTCATTTTATTGTCTCTCTTAATTCTAAGTTGCCTCCTTCACCAAGAAACCCTAAAACACCCAAATTTCTATCTCAAGCATACGCTTTTTACCCAAATCAAAATAAAAGGATTTTTAAAGATTCAATCATGCTTTCAAAGGGATTTTCACAGATTAATCAAATTAATCAACAAGGTTTTCAAATCTAGTTTTCAAGGAGGGTTTCAAGTGGATTTCAAGACAAGTTTTCAATTTATTTTAAAGTGGTTTCAAATTAAGTTTCCAAAGGGATTTCTAATTCAAATCAAATATAGTTTACTTCTCATTTGAGCCAAGTTGCTTTCTACTCTTCTCCTTTTATACGTGTATATGTTAAATTTCATCTAAATCTAACGATATTGTTAAATCAATTAGAAACCTTTAGGAAATTGTTACTTCCTAACATATTGTTTTAATTAGGTGAATTAAATTATTTTTGCATATTCAAATTGAGTTTGAGGCTTAACAAAATAGCGAAATTGAATATTGGACCTTAAATTGATAATTGAACAACCTCATTTTAAGGACTGATTAATTGGGACTAGATGAAGAGTAATATGAACTTGTTTTAAACTTTAATAAATTCTTAACTTGGCTCATGATTAGTGTGACAATCCGCTCACCGAAATAAGGGGTGGCCAGCCCAATACTTCAATAAAAACGGGAATCATAGATGGACCATTCTCAGCATCATAATAATACATTAAGTAACCACCCTATATTTCAGAAAAACGGGTTGCCAAAAATTTAATTTTTATAGGTTAAAGAAAGAATTTAAACAACCCAATTTGAAAAGAAAGTGGAAACCCAAAAGTACATATATTACGTCCAAATCAAGTATACAATAAGGGGACCTAATATGTTGTCGGTCATCAGTCACTTACAACAGTATTCAACAAGGTCATAAAGTTACATAATACATTACATTAAGCAAATACGAAAGCTTGGGCCACACGCCCGAGTAAACGACCCGATCGTAACTAGAGTAAAAAATGAAGGCGTCTACAACAACATATCCCATAATATCCGCAAAGTATCACGGCTCCCCAAAAACACCGGAATAGGAAAGTCAGTACGGGCATCCTTACGGCGGAGCACCTGAGCGATTACAAGATTCATGCACAACAAGAAATATGAATGGGTCAGGGCCCGGTTTTATATGATCACCAGGTGAATAAAGAGTATGACATTTATTAACAGTAAATCATGATAGATGATTATAAGAATCTACCTACTAAATCTCAAAGCATGAGCTAAAGCAATTGAACGATCATAAATTAAATTCAGCTTTGCAAGAGGATATAAAGGAATATCCTTTATAAAAATCTCCATTCTTTACACTTTTCTAGTTCATTGTTCCATTTCTCATTATGAAACATAATCACAACTATATGCTCTTTGTGCATTTATCATGAATCAAATCCAACTTGAATAAGAATAGTTATATTCATATACATATAACGATTCTAATATCGCCCGTCCGGGTTTCCCCACTGTGCGCGCCCCTAAATGACTATCATCTTCCAGGGCCTATCAACCAAGACAACCTGGGCACCTAACGCAATGTCGGGAAGTGGCCATATACCTGCAAGTGAGTCATAACCACACCCGAAATTACCTCACTGCCGTAAAATCAATACAACATATATAATAACCGGTCATATGGTCGAGGACTATATTCACCCTGCATTCACTAGCCAGGGGACTTCACCTCATGCGCGAGCTTCCCTTATGATAGCATTTAGAGAGGTGTGTTTAAGTAAATTATCATTTACCATTTTATTCTCATTTTCATTTTGATAAATATATCACATTTTATCCGGAGCCATACTCAATTCATATCCTCATTACAACCTCAAAGAATAAATAAACTCTCAATTTATTCTCCAAACATTTTAGGGTGTTGTTACAAACCACCAGGACTATCATACCTCCATTGAGCCTCTAAAGTCTCCCAATATGACCTTACAACTCCTAGAATCCTAATAATTAACTACAGGAAAAGAATGCCCTAACATCAATTTGTACACCCCCGGAATAAGCCCCATTTAAACCATTTCTAATGTAGGGTAGTTAACTAACTCATCTAGGACTCTAGGTCTCTAAGTTTACTTCATACAAGAAGGTTCCTAAGTCCTAAGCCTAAAGAAAAAGGGTGAAAATTGACTCAGAAAAATAACTCAAAACAACATGGTTTCCGAATCGATTCGCCTTAGGGCCGAATCGATTCGCCCCATGAAGTGAATTGATTCGCCCAAAGTCGAATCGATTCGGGTGAAAAATCCAAGTTTTTGCCTCAGCCAAATCGATTCGGCCTTAACCCGAATCGATTCGGGCTTGTAGAGTTGTAACCTGACCCCTTAGCGAATCGATTCTTCTAGGGCCGAATCGATTCGCCCCTGCAAATTTGCCAAGAATGGGCTACGAGTTATGAACCCTAGTTTTTCCCCAAAACCAATTCCTACTCCATTTTTACACACATCCATCAACATTAATCTACCCAAAACCATGCTACATGATTATCAGCTACCATAACCTACAATATCATCAACTTAAACCATAATTGGGGCTCAAACACCACAAAATCCATATTTGTTCCATTATTTCCAATACACAACAATCAATACAATTTATTCATCTTAAATCACATATTAGCAAGTAGAAAACTTGCCTTGAGGTTGAAATCTCATATTTCCTTTGATAGCAACAATCCCAAATCTTCAATCTCCAATTTTCTTCTTTTTTCTCCACAATTTCTCTTCCTCTCTCTTTCTCTCTAGGTTAGTAAATACACACTTAAGAAATAAAATGAGGTGCAAGACTAAATCGTGGCTTTAGTCCAAATTCCCAACTTAAATGGTTAACACCACATTAAAATGACTCGCAACTACGCGTTTATGTTAAACCAGTCAAAAGTGCCCGGAACATAAAAATACAATATGGCACTTATTTCGACTATCTCGCACATTTTGGGACTAACTACGCCCTCTGAATTGGCATCCGATAATTTTATAAATCATTTCTAGTTCCGATTTCATTTAAACCATAAATGTCATTTAAAACATATGACACTATAAAACGCAACATGATGATATTTACATACACATACAGTAAATATGCAACAATCTAGTAAATATGCTCAATTAACTCATTTAGTTCATATTTACTCCATTTTCCAACATTTTATATAATTACTTCAAATATTAATTAATATAAAATAAGTTCTCAAAAGCGAGGGTTGTTACATACTCCCCCCCTTATGAGGGAATTTTGCCCTCAAAATTCAAGCGTACCTTGCAAGAAAAGATACGGATACTTTTCCCGCATATCAGCCTCACGCTCCCACGTCGATTCCTTGGCGTCGTGATGACCCCATTGAACCCGTACCAAAGGTACCACTTGAGATCTCAATCTATGCTCTCCGTGCTCTAAAATTACAACCGTTGTTCTTCATACGAAATATCGGGTTGCAAATCAATATCCTCCAAAGGAATATGCCAAAGGGCTCCTTCACACCTCGTATACTTTTTCAAAGAGGAAACATGAAACACATCATGGAGTTATTATAAGTGTTCCGGTAAGGAAAGTTTATACGCCACTAGACCTACCTTGGCAATAATGGGAAAAGGTCCAACGTAGCGCGGCGCAAGCTTTCCTTTCTTCCCAAAATTCTTTATACCTTTCATTGGGGATATTCTCACTAAGACTTGATCTCCAACTTCTAGATCCACATGTCTTCTATTCGCATCGGCATAACTCTTTTGGCGATCTTGAGCTATTCGAATGCGATTCCGGATGAGTTCAATCTTGGAAGAAGTATCCTGGATCATTTCAGGTCCAAGAAATTTATTATCCCCCACCTCCAACCAACAAGTGGGCTATCTACAAGGCCGGACATAAAGAGCTTCATAGGGTGCCATCCCAAGAGTAAATTGGTACGAATTATTATAAGCAAATTCGACCAAAGGTAGATATTGTTCCCAGCCACCTTTGAAATCAAGCACACACATTCGGAGCATATCCTCTAACATTTGGTTGACTCTTTCTGTCTACCCATCTGTTTAAGGGTGATAAAAAGTACTCAATTTCAATTTGGTTCCCATAGCTTCTTGGAAACTTCGCTAAAAATGGGAAACAAATAACTTATCTCTATCAGAGACTATATTTATGGGCACCCCGTGGAGTCTAACAACCTCTGCAATAAATAACCGAGCATAACGAGAGGTATTGTAGTCGGTACGTACTGATAAAAACTGTGTCGACTTAGTCAAACGATCAACAATAACCCAAATAGAATCGTTACCATTTTGTGACATTGGCAAGCCCGTGATGAAATCCATCGATATACTCTCCCACTTCCACATCAAAATCTCCAATGGTTGCAATAAACCCGTCGGTCTTTGATGATCTGCTTTCACTAATTGACAAGTAATACATTAGGAAACAAACTCAAAAATATCTCGCTTCATGCGTGCCCACCAATACTGACGGCGTATGTCTTGGTACATCTTGTCCCCACCAGGATGCACTGAAAATTTAGACCCATGAGATTCTATCATCATGGCCCATCTCAAATCCCCTTCATCAGGGACAATGAGCCTCCCGTGGAAACGTAATCCACCCTCCGAACTTATAGAGTAGGATTCCGCTCCCTCGGCCAACAGTTGGTGTATACGGTCCTGATAACCTTTGTCCCTTCCTTGAGCTTCTACAACCCTTGCCACTGTAGTAGGCATAACGGTCAACACCGATATAAATGCCCTAGCAACCGCGTCCTCCTGACTAAGCTCCTTCCATTTAGCTTTCCATACCTTCGCTAACTCCCCCTCGGGCTTCCTAATCAAAGCATCCACCACCACATTCGCCTTGCCATGGTGATAGTGGATGTCGAATTGATAGTCTTTCATAAACTCTAGCCATCGACGTTGTCGCATATTTAAATCTCTTTGTGAAAATAAATATTGCAAAGATTTATGGTCATTGAAAAGACTAAATTTCTCTCCCAGGAGATAATACCTCCAAATATTCAAGGCAAAAACTACTACGGCAAGTTCCAAATCATGCACCGGATAATTCCTTTCATGGGGCTTTAGCTTGCGAGAAGCATAAGCAATATCCCATCGCTCTTATTGAAGTACACCTCCCAATCCTTGTAGAGATGCATCGGTAAAGATGAAATATTCTAATCTTAGCCTTGGTAACGCAAGGACTGGAGTAGAAGTCAACCTATCCTTAAGCTCGTCAAAAGCTGACTGACAAGAATCATCCCATACAAATCTCACCCCTTTCCGGGTTAAATTTATTAAAGGGCTAGCAATTTTAGAGAAACCCTTGATAAATCGGCGGTAATAACCAGCCAAACCCAGAAAACTACGAATCTCGGTAGGTGTCGTGGGCTGACCCCACTCCCTCACCGCAACCACTTTACTTGGGTTTATCGAAATACCCTGGGCTATCACAATATGACCCAGAAAACTGTACTTCCTGCAACCAAAAATCACACTTCTCGAACTTGGCATACAATTGGTGATCCCTCAACGTCTGTAGGACCAACCGCAAATGAATAGCATGATCGGCTTCTGATTGAGAATACACTAGGATGTCATCAATGAACACGATAACAAACTGGTCCAGGAAGTCCCGAAACACCCTATTCATGAGGTCCATAAAAACTGCGGAGGCATTGGTTAGTCCAAAAGGAATAACCAAGAATTCGTAGGACCCATAAAGAATAAATAAACTCTCAATTTATTTTCCAAACATTTTAGGGTGTTGTTACAAACCACCAGGACTATCATACCTCCATTGAGCCTCTAAAGTCTCCCAATATGACCTTACAAGTCCTAGACTCCTAATAATTAAACTAAAGGAAAAGAATGCCCTAACATCAATTTGTACACCCCCGGAATAAGCCCCATTTAAATTATTTCTAATGTAGGGTAGTTAACTAACTCATCTAGGACTCTAGGACTCTAAGTTTACTTCATACAAGAAGGTTCCTAAGTCCTAAGCCTAAAGAAAAAGGGTGAAAATTGAGTTAGAAAAATAACTCAAAACAGCGTGGTTTCCGAATCGATTCGCCCTAGGGCCGAATCAATTTGCCCCATGAAGCGAATAAATTCTCCCAAAGGTGAAGAATCCATGTTTCTTCCTTAGCCGAATAGATTCGGACTTAACCCAAATCGATTCGGGCTTACAGACCTGTAACCTGACCCCTTAGCGAATCAATTCACCTTAGGGCCGAATCGATTCGCCCCTGTAAATTTGCCAAGAATGGGTTACAGGTTATGAACCCTAGTTTTTCCCCAAAACCAATTCCTACTCCATTTTTACACACATCCATCAACATTAATCTACCCAAAACCATCCTGCATGATTATCAACTACCATAACCTACAATATTATCAACTTAAACCATAATTAGGGCTCAAACACCACAAAATCCATATTTGTTCCATTATTTCCAATACACAACAATCAATACAATTTATTCATCTTAAATCACATATTAGCAAGTAGAAAACTTGCCTTGAGGTTGAAATCTCAGATTTCCCCTCATAGCAACAATCCCAAATCTTCAATCTCCAATTTTCTTCTTTTTCTCCTCTTTTCTTCACAATTTCTCTTCCTCTCTCTTTCTCTCTAGGTTAGTAAATACACACTTAAAAAATGAAATGAGGTGCAAGACTAAATCGTGGCTTTAGTCTAAATTCCCAACTTAACTGGTTAATACCACATTAAAATGACTCGCAACTACGCGTTTATGTTAAAACCAGTCAAAAGTGCCCGGAACATAAAAATACAATATGACACTTATTTCGACTATCTCACACATTTCGGGACTAACTACGCCCTCTGAATTGGCATCCGATAATTTTATAAATCATTTCAAGTTTCGGTTTCATTTAAACCATAAATGTCATTTAAAGCATATGACACTGTAAAACGTAACATGATGATATTTACATACACATACAGTAAATATGCAACAATCTAGTAAATATGCTCAATTAACTCATTTAGTTCATATTTACTCCATTTTCCAACATTTTATATAATTACTTCACACAGTAAATTAATATGAAATAATTTCTCAAAAGCGAGGGTTGTTACAATTAGTAGGGTTGTACCTTATGGTCTAATGATAGTACTTTTGGTAATGAACACCGAAATAATGAGGTTTTAGAACATGGACTTTAATTTGGGCTTAGAAAATTGATTATGTTAGAATTATTGATTTTGGGGATGGAATCTTTATGTTAAATTTCATTCTTGAACATTGAAATACATAACCCTTTTTATGTGATAATTCAATATATTCCTTTACTTAAAGTATTATTGTTGTTAATAATGAATTAATCATGTAGATGAGATATAAATATTAAGCGATAAACTTATGCTAGTTGTATGGTTATGTTGGATGAGTGGGGTGGTTATGTAAATTGGATATTTAGATGCCTATTCTCTTACTTTAACATCTCATAATAAACCATTAATTAATTTATATTAACAATTACCTTAACTAAATGGAAGTTTATCAGGGGTTCTTGTTTAGATTTCACTTCTAGGAGACGTCCAATGCATGAAGTTTAGATACAGATAAGAGAGATGAATATAGACCTTTAATAGAATCAATAAACATTTACTTTAATGTTTTAAATTAAGGGTGATTACTTATAGGCTTATTTTTCCCTTTATCTCCTTGTGTAATGGCTTAAAATCCATATAAAGGTTCTATTTAGTAATAACCCGAGGGTGGAATAATTAGGTAATGATGATACATCACAAAGTGATAAAATACATTTTAAATTATGAGGATCAATAATTAATGAACACATGAAATATGGATAATTTGGTGAGTTCCGAAGTGGACCACCCTTATGTTGAAATACTTGATGGGTATGATTTATTATGAATTATTTATTGCATCACACGGTGTTGTGAAGTTCTAGCACTGTATAGCAGGGTGGCTACGGGTTTTTCGACACTGTAAGGCAAGCAGCTACGGGATGTGTGACACTTTGACTTGGTGTACCACATGTTCTTGAGATGGTCGAGGAAAAGGGGCACATGTTGGTTACATGTTAATTAATTAAGTAAATAATTAATTATGAAATTAATTAACATAATTCTAATGCACCGTGAGGTTGCGTATTATACGATAGACCATTTTTATTCATTGTATGAACTGTGGATTTATCATTAACATCTATAACTTCTTTGATTTGCATAGTTAAGTGACTTTCTAGGATTTTAATCGGTCACTATTCGTTGTGACTTTTAGGTTCTAGGGTTGGACCTCAAGCCTAGTCTTCCTCACTCCATATATCATGCATCCTCCATCTCTCCGTCTCTCTTTTAGGATATCCAACTTCAGAGTTGATATAAGTTTTTATTTTGTTAGACTATTACTTTACTTTCAGTCGAGTTATGCTGAGACTTTTCAATTGGCTTGTATTATGGGATTTTTTTTCCCATTTATAACTTTGATTTTCAATTGGATTTGTATTGAGGATTTATGTTGGAATATTAGAATACCTCTCTTTAATGTTTTCTGAACTTTTTATTATGAGTTTATTAGAGGAGTTTCATATCGCTTCCATGCATTTGTCATATACTTTCATTTGACGTCTTCATACTAAGAATGGTATTTAATTATTTTAACAAACTCTATTATTTTCATAATTAGACTTAATAAACCAAAGTATTAAAATACCCGGGGTATCATACTTCTGTGACACCTCGCCTAATTAAATACCGGGTGATGAGTCCTTTATTCAATATAAAAAAGAATATCCAGTTGTATCAGCATTTGTATCACTGTCGAAAAACTTTTTATTAAATACTAACCACCTAATATTTAAAATGCCTGATGTCAAATTTCATCTTGAATTAAAAAACAACCAAATAAATGAATAAATAAACATTCATCATCCAATAGAATCTCATAGGAACTGAATTGACAAAATGAATTAACTGAGTTTGGAGTAAACATCTCCAGAATAAAAATCCCAATACAATAGTCTGACAAAAGATAAAGCTTAGTAATAGAAATAAAAATAAATTTATGAAGTAACAATCTCTTAAATAAGAATGGGCAACATGCCCTGAATGATATAGAGTGCTCCGAGTGAGTCAAGGATAAGTGGAGGTGTCTAATACCAAGAACCTGTAACTTCTACAGCATCTAGAACTCGTCGACTGATGGGAACTCTAAGCTTTATTTCCCTGTGGCTGGGCACCTGATGTAATATATATAGATAGACATAAGGAAGATATTTGCAAGAAACGGGTCAAAGCCCGAGTTGAAAATAGTTTTAAAACAGCAAGTGTTTAAGTTGCATTAAATAATGAATATTATATACATGTTAGTCACGTGCTCTCACTTGAGATTCTCACCTCTCAACTATTATGAACGCCTAACGCATTCTCCTAACCCGTCCTAGTTACACTATCCCACTTAACTAGTTGAATCAAGTCTCTTACTATGATCCCAATTCATTGTGCCCACCCGTATCACTTGAATAATACATTCTTGTATTTCTAATATTAATTAATCGAATTCAAGTATCTCATTAATCCCTTGAGCTTTCACACACTTAACATATTTTTGACAACATTATCATCATGTTCTACTAAGCAACACAATAGAATAAACATACACACACACACACACACACACACACACACACACACACACACACACACACACATATATATATATATATATATATATATATATATATATATATATATATATATATATACAAATACCGCACCCCACATAAGCAAAACTAATAGTGCGTGCATACTCTGCTATCATGTCACGGTACCTCATGTACATAATAAGGATTATCGATTCTGAATCTCTCAGCAATTATAAGAAATCAAATCACACACAAACTGGAGGTGAACATGGACCACGATGTTATGGGTCACGCGCATACATACACGCCCATATAACCCAAACTTATCCACTCACAGACAAGTCTTCCTTAGATCCCATGCTCTGAGGTACCAATCTATAATCCTCAAGACAAGACTATCCCCTTTAAGACCTCCCGGGGATATCAAGTATGGTAGGTATGTCATATACATAAAAAATCCTACAATAGGTATTCACACAACCTAAGTATTTATATGTTCAATATTGGTATACACACATCCCATATTACAAGTCTCACACATTATATTTATAACCCGTATATCATACGTAAATATAATTAACGCCATAAACCTCGTCGTATAAATTCAAATACCTTTCCCTATCCCAAAGGTTTAAGAAGTCAACCAATTATTTCTTATGATAATTAAGTACTATAGTGTCCCCTTACTAATGGTATTAACCCTAAGTCATATTTTATCCGAATTAAACCCCAATCCATAAAATTTCCAATTGTAACGCATTCGAAGAACACTCGTAAATTTCGCCATTCGATCCCATACATAATGATACTTTTTGGGCCTTAACTACAACCCTACTGACCTTCCTTAAGTCCTATTCTCTTCAATTAATCAACATAGGTTTCTTAAAAGTTGGGGTCGGATAAAAACTTAAAAGGAAAAAAAGTCACAAATTACAGGGGATTCGATCGATCGAAGAAATAGGTCGATCGATCGATCGACGTTCTTGACTCGATCGATTGATCCATCAGAAATTTGCCTACAATTTCTGCATAATTTAGCCTACGGGTTTCTTTAATTTTAAACCTCAAATCATCCATTACAATGTCCCAAACTCCTAAATAATTAAACTAAATGTTACACCAACATAAATACATAAGTTTTAACGTATCAGAATCATCAAGTTATCATGGGGCATAATTTTCTTGGATTAAATCATGAATATTTGTTAAAAACCCTAGTTCCTCAATCTTTATTCAAGAATACCATAAATCTCAGATTTAAATTCAAAATTCCCAACTCTTAAATTATGATTTTGTTTTTCTAATAATTCCAGATATTCATCTACATGCAAAACCTACCCAATTTCAAGATTAAATTCTCCAAATTCATAAATTATCAATTATTCAAGTATTTTTCTTCAATTCTAAACTACCATGGATAATATATGCACTGAATCTTTGCAAAATAAGTCACTTGCCTTTAACGTAGTTTATTATCCTTTGAATAAGATGGTAATAAGGATAATCCTCTCTTTCCGATCTACATGCTAGTGGCGACGGTGGTGCAAACGGTGTAAAGGTGGTGGTTCTAGGCTTAGAAACCTCTTCTCCTTCCTCCTCTAATGGCCTCCTGAGCTTTTGTAAATTCTCACACTAGAAGACAACTCCTCTTATCTTATATAAGCCTTGAATTTTCGTAGGTTTACTTACTCTAAAAATTAAAATGATCGAAATACCCTCCCGGTGTGCCGATTTGGCCTACAACTTCCACGGGATCCAAACTAAACCACCAGGTAGACTTTCTTGACTATCTCGACCCTTTCAGATACTTTGACGCACTAGAAATGACCATATGGGTGACTTATACATAACATACTTTTATTCCATTAAATTTAGTACCGACACGGCTGACACGCGCGTCCTGACTTAATTTCCATAACTGTCGTATTATTCACCCGCGATAAATTTAATATTCATAATCGCATAAAACTTTAATCACTAAGTAATATTCAATATAATTCACATCAATAATACTAACTCCTATCATGCTAGTAAATATCTATTTACATCTGGATTAATCATAAATTTATTTCTCATTATTTAATTCAATTAGTCCCAAAATTAAAATCATTAAAATTTATGGGGTATTACATACTTCCCCCCTAAAAATGGAATTTCGTCCTGAAATTTGAAAAATAAAGGTATACCTGGTAAGAATAATTCTGGATATTTATCACGCATCTCATCCTCGTGCTCGTAGGTAGACTCCTCGGCATTATGATGCTGCTACTGAACACGTACTAATGGTACTATCTTCGACCTCAATTTCCTCTCGTTATGGTCTTGGTTAGTAATTTGTCCCTCTTCGAAGGAACTTTCGGGTTGTTTATCAATCTACTCAAAATCAATATGAGTGTGGGCCAACTCATCCCCGAAGATATCTAATCAGCGAAGAAGTATAGAACACATCATGAATCCTATGCAAGTTCTCCGGTAGACCAAGTCTGTAAGCTACTGGCCCAATCCGCTCAATAATAGGGAATGGCCCCACATACCTCGGCGCCAACTTCCCCTTCTTCCCAAACCGCATTATCCCCTTCATAGGAGACACTTGTAGCAACAATGCTCCCCTATATTAACTCTCGAAAGAACCTTTTTTCATTGGCGTAGCTCTTCTGTCTACCTTGAGTAGCCCATATATGACTCAGTATCATCTCAATCCTAGTCGAAGTATCCTTGATTACTTCGAGCCCAAGTAGCTTATTGTCCCCCACCTCTAGCTAACACGATGGATAACGACAAGTCCTACCGCATAATTCATCGAATGGAGTCATATCAATAGTAAACTAGTATGAATTATTATACTCAAACTCCACTAGTGCGTATTACTCCCCACCTCCCGCAGAACTCGAAAATACACATACGTAATAATTTTTCCAACATCCGATTAGTCCGCTTAGTTTGTTTGTTCGTTCGTCTGCGATTGATAGGCCGTACTTAATCCTAAATTCGTACTCATGGCCTCCTTAAAACTCTCCCAATAATTAATTACCAATATTTTCCCTATCGGATACAATATCGATTGGTAACTCATGCAGTCTCACTATCTCGGCGGTAAAAATCTCTTTAATTACCTTACATCAAAATGTTTCATCTTTGTTTTTTTACCAATACTCCTTGGCGACTACTCCACGCCTTAACATTTTTTCCCCAACACTTCCCATTTTGATGGGTCTTACATGCTAATGGATATAGAATTTACTATACTGGGTAAAGGTCCCCTCATCCCTGGGTGTCGACTGTTCCCCCTTTTTAAACCTTACACTCCCTTCGTGGGGGGACATCAATAATTATACCCGACTACCCACATCATACTTCCGCACCTTCAATTGATCTTGACGTAATCCTCGTCATGTTACTCCTCCGTATAGAGTAGCTCTTGATTACCTTCGAATTTTTTTTATGGACATTCTCTATACCTTTCAGCACTATTATTACCCCTATCCGTCTACTTTTTCGTTCCTTCTGGCCCACCTTAATATAACCTTGTTTTTACACGTCTCAATTGCCTCTAGTTTACAAATGCGTCTACGTTTATTTCGTAATTTTCCACTTCTCTTCATCGCGAAAGATACCCAAAATCTCAACTAACTAGGTTCCTTACACCATATATCCCATGCATTATACCCAAATTCACTAATAATAATATTCTTGTTTCCTAATAAGTCTTATATACTTGGTCGGGTCATACTGTGAGGTTCAAATCAACTTCCCCACTAATCACAAATCAATTTGTTTCTAAGTTTTCCCCACTGATTTACTCGTGTAGTAACATTCTACAATGTTCCTCACATAAACACGACATGGCTCTACCTGCCTTAAATCGTAATATAAACATCAACTCCTAGCATAACTACATATACTTATAATAACTAAGGTACGAAACTCATGTTCTAAAGGCCAAACCTTTACCAACTTCCGAACTTTGAGAAATTTCATGCATGGGATATCTCGCAAAGAGAAATTCAAACAAGAAATCCCCCCGATACACTACCACCTAACATTGTCATTCGTCGAGATTCATTAGGCACTTTGTAATGACCCCACTTTTATATATAGTTTATTTTTACACTCTTGTGTTACTTATTATCTTATAAATGTTGTATTATTAGATATGTGGTATTATTGGATATCAATATAACAAACCCCATTTTTAATTACGAAGAATCAACTGTAAATTGGATCAAATTGAAGTCTTATGACATATCTTAAGGCAAATAATAAGTTTTGGGGTAGAAAATATAATTATATGAAACTTTAAAGACTAAAATAAAAATATAAAATGGGCCATTTTGTAAATAAAATATTTTCAAGGACCTCTAAGAAATATTCAAAATATATAGTGTGAAATTACCAAAATACCCTTCATTTGTGAAATGACCTTTATACCCTTATCACCTTTCCACCACGTCCTGGTCACTTCCACCTTACACATGTCATCTCTAGAGAGAGAGCTAAAACACTTGTCATCATTTGGTGATATTAACACTGCAAGACCACTCCGAATCGCGACACCTCGGTGTTGAATCACCACTGCAAAAATCCTAGTCATTAGACACGTGTCAACACCGTAATACTTTTGAAAACCTATAAATAGGGCCTTAGGGTTCATTTGAAACTCACACCAATTCCTTGAGAATTATAGTAAGAAATAGTGATAGAAAGCTTGGGAAATATTTTAAGAAGAAGTTCTATAATTTCGAAGAAAGAATTCATTTCGTAGGTATGATTTTATTTAAATGTTATAATGTATTTTTATAGTTTTAATTTTGTGTTTTAGAGCTTTACTTAGTAGTTATGCTGGTAAAATACACTAAGGACTTCACTAATCAAAACTTAAAGTTTAGAAGAAATCCAAGTTGATTTTATTTGAAATTGTATATACGCTTTTAAAAATGATTTTTTAAAAGTAATTGTTCGTTATTATGGAATCCCATTTCAGTAATTCCAAAGTCAGGGCCGGTGAAATTCTGTCTAGACGAGATGGTATTTAAGTGCTGCCCTTGTGACCCTCCATCTCTACTGGGAACCGACTGATTAGGAAGAACTATGAATTCAATCCTTTAATTACGATCAATAAGTTTTAAAAGTTAAGAAAATGGTTTTTGGTAATCCTTTGAAACAAGTTACTATTAAAATACAATATGTAGAGTGGACCTTGTTTAGAACATATACTTAAACCTTTATTGTATTTGTTAGATTAACGTGCGATCGAAGACTCATTATCTATAATTTTGACCTATATTTTAGGTGAGTACTCTATGCAATTTCTTGTGCATTTTGATTATATTATATTATGCAAACTACGTATATTTTGTGAAATTCTTTTATTATCAAAATGCATCTGATACCGATGATTCCGTCGTTTGTTATATGTTTATATCTCTCCATATAAACATCTGATTTTAATTCTAAAATTATTGATTCGGCCTATGGAAACTCTCTTACTATGTTGGCCTTGACTACCGAGTGGAAATATTTGGGTGGTACCTTCCCAGCTAGTTTATCGCTGGTGTGCCCTAAACAAGGCGTTGTTCCAGAAATCATGATTATCTGTCTGTGATGTTACCGGGTGGAAACATTTGGTAACACTATCTGTCTGGGTATTAGAGCGTACATGGACACTAAAACTGAATAATTGACACATGCTCAATTGTTTTATCTGCTATGTTCTGAACTGTTTATTCTGAATATATATTGTCATCTAATTTATATATATTACTTGAAATTCTTATCTTTATGTATATACTTTCTGTTCTAAATTGAATAGGTACCAATTTTCTGAAAAATCCTAGAATGTCTGGAGATTGAATCTCATTCGGCTTTTAGCTGACGTTGTATAAATAACCATTTTTCAGGAAACAATTAAGCTAGTGGATGGAACGAAAAAGGACTATGTTGAAGATTTAGCTTTTAAAGATCTTTTTTTACCTTAATTAGAAGTTTGTTTAATTAGATAGAGCATGTTTAGGTCTTTGTGTCAAGTTGTAACTCGTTGATATTTTAATACAAATGAAGTTCCCTTTAGAAAGATCTAACGATGTAATTCCTTCACTTTCAGTATTTTACGATTCATAACCATGTGATTATACTTCCGATACATATATTTTAAAAGAAAAATTTTAAGGCCAGAATATTGGATGCCTTGGTGGCATGTCAAGACACTCGTTCCCTACTATTTTTGGGTCGGGGTTGTGACACACTTAGTCCACAGTACGCACCCTAAAATTTCATTTCTTAACATAAAAATCGACTCATCCACTCTCGTGATACAAACGACAACATACATTACGGGACTCTTATTAACACTAGTTTCTTAACACAAATAAATAACAAGCTATATCCCTCAGCTTAATAATGAACCAGTTTATCCAGAATCACATCAGTAAACGTCCCTAATCACTGGGATCACATATAACAAGATAACATACTCACCAAAGTTTGTAATATAATACCGTATACACATACACACACACACACACACACACACACACACAGGCTCAACCCTCTTTCAGGGGACACCTCTCAAAACAATATATTTCACCTTAGAATAATGAACACGATAGTCTTATCACATAATCTACTACCGCTCATACCCTCGGTATGCAGTCACTAAAAAGGATTATAATAAATTTCTACGTTCATAATTGTCAATAGTAGTAAAAATAATTTACATTCTACAAATATCCCCTTAGTGTACACACCCACTCACCACACAGGTGACACCAAACGTCCCGCTAGTAAACGGTAAACATATTCATAAGATGGATGATACTGCCAACGCACCTACTAGCCCGACTCACACTCGAATTTGGTGTTAACAATAAAATATTAAGACTCACTCATCTCACCAAAAATGTATCCTATCCTCATACGGATGAGGTAAAATTATATTTCCCATTATCATCAGTTTGTCTGGTCAATGGGTCCCTGAGCATAACTCTCGTGCCGGATCTAGCCCATGATTTACTGTTATAGTTGTATGTTCAGGATCGCATCCTCTAGTTACCCCTTGCCTCCCTATGGTTAATCTTTCTTTTCATGGTCTGTCACTTTGCAACCATACTAATTTCAAGAAAAAACTTTCTTGTTTTCGTTCTGGCCTGCTGGCCTTCCCTGCCATTCCCTCAGCCCTAACAGCCCTGATGAATGATTATATTATTGTTACTATTAAGGAACTTATTGGTCGTACATGAGGTTGCCACTCTCCGGCTAGTCACTTTTGGATCTAAATATCTTAGTCATGTTATTATGCTAAAATTTTGGCTCCCATTGTTATCCTCTGCTGGCATTATTCCTGTATACATCCCAACCAATTTGTTTTCACTTTCTAGATGTAGATAAGTTTTACATAGGTGGTCATAATCTCTACACATAGGACACCTTTCTGATCCATTCTCATATTTCTGGTCCCACTGGCCATATTGGTGTGTCCTTTAGTTAGACCAAATAGTCTTGGCCCTGATTAGTACTCCGCATTATCCCTTTGGTTTCGCTAGTTTTTTAGAACTCGTCATTGGCCTTAATGGTTACTTCATTGGTTGGTAACACCCAATTATCTGACTCTCGGGCACATTTTTGAGCTTCTAAGAACAGTGCACTGAATTTTTGGCAATCAATGGTCATCTGGGAGGACAATTTCAGCCCAAACTCTAGGAATCGGATCAACACTTCTGATAATTCCATATATTTACCTCCAGAATGGCTACGGATAACAATGCATGCTCTGTTAAGGAGTGACAGGGTCGACGAAGCTGGTGGGATGTAGGAGAAAATATGGGCACACTTGGAGATTTTAGGAGAGTATATGGGTATGATGAGTGATTTACTCGGTACGATCTGGGTAGATGGATCAAATTATGGGCTTCTCCTGAGAGGATGGCATTTTTATGATTTAGGAGTGGATTGTGGGTAGTGTTTGGTTTAGAATTGGATGGTGGGGAGATGATACCCAGGTCAATTAATCCTTAAATCATATTTTGTAGGTGAAAACATTGATCAATGCTATGGCCGACAGTTTGATGAAAGTCACTGCGGGCATTTGGTTTAAAATTTTTGGGAAGTGGGGTTGGTAACGGACCAGGGTCCAATGGTTTGATAAGGTTTTGGATTAGAAGGGCCTAAAAACTTTGGAGAGGGGAGAGTGAAGCTCGGTGTATTCCTTTCGAACTGAGTTAAGGTGGCTTTCTGGTGCCCATGAAATGGAAGGCTGATAGATGTTATTGATGGTTAAAACTGAGGTATTGGCGGCCTGCTCATACTTACTGGGAGTGAACTATTTAGAATCTTTCATCAGTTCCAATTCTATCTTGGCAAGACCTTCTTCGATCTCCACTCCTGCTTCTCAAAAGGCTCGAAAATGAGGGCAGTACTATCCTCCTATCATCGCTCGGACATGGGGTAAGAAATTATTCTATATAATACTAACTTGCTCCTCTTTGGAAGTTCGGTTGGTCATAGTGGCTTCTTTTTCTCTCCATCTTACTATGAAATTACTTACTGATTCCCAAGGTTCTGCTTGAGCAGCTCTAAAGCACGGCGAATAACCTCTAATTCTTCATTTTACTTATACCGTGACATGAACTCACAGGCAACATCCTCCCAACTGCGGATTCTGGACTCTTTAAGGGATAAGAACCAGTGGAGAGCGCTATCTTTCAAAGTATGTTGGAATATTTGGGCCATTATTTCCTCGTAGGCACTTAGGAGAGTCATGGCTTGGTGATAACTACAGAGATAAACAATTGTAGGTCCTCTATCTCCTAATTTCTCGATGTTGGGCCTCTTGAACTTTTCTGGCAACCTCGCTTTAGGATAGGGAGACATGTGAGTTCCATGCAGCTTCCATAGATTCTAACTCAGTCGAATTTTAATATCTTGAGGTATTCCTTGACCTTGTTCAATTATTTCTCCTTTGGATCAACATTCACGGAGTTAGCCCTTGGATGGCAAGATTCAACATCGAAAGTGGAGCTGGCGGCGGCCCATTAGCAAGAGGAGAATATGGAGCGTGCTGATATTCCTCGAGAACCCAAATAGGCTTGGGTGCGAACAAACCTATAATGCGAGGGAAGAGGGCCTCAGGATCTTCGAGAATAGGGACCCGATTTTATTGCATCTCATGAACCTCGGTTTGAAGGTTGTCAATCTTGGTAGTGAGTTGAGCTAGAACCATCATCAAATCTGGCTGCACATTCAGTGATTGGTTTGTGTTCTCTATGGAAAACGGATGATGATAAATTTTGAAATCAAAAGAAGCGAGGGAACAAATGGAGCCTCAGGGCGATTTGACTAAAGATGGAAGCCAATAGGGATCCAGGCCAAGGGTATGCGATCGACCTGAGAAGGAGAACAATTTGAATTTATTTTTGAAAAAGAAGAGGAAAACTGTTATTTTCGAAAAAGGGAGGAAATATTTTTGGACATTTTTTGGAAAATAGGGGAACAAAATGTTTTTGGGTAAAAGGGAGGAAAAATACCCTTGGTATAAGGAAAGAATTTTTTATTGGCATTTTTCATAAAAGAGGGAAAAAAAATTTTTGACACTTTTTGGGTAAAGAAAGAGGAAAAATGAGAGAAGGGTCTCAGCATGATTATTATTATGTTTATTATGTTCCGCTTATATTAAGTTTACCTAAATGCAAAAAGAAATGTCGAACGGACCCAAGCCTAGGAAAATTGGTTTTGAAAAATATGTAAAAACATGGTTGAACTTGTTACTCGGCTCACGGACAGGGTCCTACTTTAAAATTTTGCCCAAAAATTTGGGTGGAATACCGAGTCATTATTTCGATTGAGTTTCAGGTAGAAACTGACAAACCAAATATGAGTGCCCTAGGTTTGACACCTATATGAGGGTATGCAGTTGTTAGGTCAATTGGAAAGGTTTCCCCCTTTGGCATGACTTCCACGATATACGTCTTGATTTTGAGGGGCAATTGCTACGTGTGGACAATCCATTTGATATACCTGAGTGTACTTTAATTGCCTCACTATATACCTCATGGGGACAATACGTGTGAGGGTGAATTCAATATACTCGACATACGTGAATGAGTTCCCTGTGATATACCTCCCTTCATGACTTAAGTCAAGCGGTACGATGTGTGGGGAATCATTCAATATACATTGAAGGTATTTGGCCAATGGAAGGTGAGAGTCATATCGCTTAGGCTAACTATGACCTACCGGACCAGCGCAAATCACGAAGTGATCCCTAGTTACAGGATAAAATTTGGTTAATAGCAATCATCTTTGGTGATGTAGTGCGCAAAATACATGATCCTTGATTAGTACATTATGGAGAGAGTATCTTTATTTGGAATATGATAATTATACCAAGCAGGGAATAATCTATAAGTATAAAAAGTAAATCTATACTAAGAATGGATATGTGGGAGTCAGTGATGTGTGAATATCTACAAGTGAATGTGTGGTAGTGAACTTAAGCATGGATAACATACAAGTGGTGTGTGACAAGTGTTAGTGAGGATGGATATATACAAGCATGATAGATGGAGGTTTGTATTAGTGACACCTAATCATGTATATTCTAGGTGGTGTGTGCAACATGTGGATATAAGTGATCCTAGGTGCACGTGATGTTACATGGAGAGAACTTTTAAGTGATTAGTGACATAAGCATAAGGTATATATGCACAAGAAATAATAGAGGAGAAAAAGGGAACATAGTGAAGCACCCTATATCTTCGACTTACTTAAGTTTATACTATATAGGTGCACATCTAGTTTGGAAATTGTGCCAAAATTTGAGTCCCATCCCTAGTTACCAAAGAACCTCAGACTCTTCAGTTAATTCCTCTATAAATTTCTTAAAGGTAGCTCACCAACACCACACACTAGGATTGCATACATACATCATATCATGATATATTTGGTTGTGAGTGAGGTAATTCCCTTAAAATTATTTTTCTACTATTTTTGGGAATTTGTAAATAATTTCTAAGATTTTAAAATGATTTTTAAAAATTAAAAATAATGGTTTTAAAACCTTTGGGGCTGATTTGTAATTTGTTTTTAAGGTTTAAAATCTGGTAGGGTGGAAACCGAAAACGCTTGAGAATATTGTGGGTGAAATTTGTATTTTTCAGAATTCTAAAACACGTATTTTTCATTCGATCTCAGCCTTACACGTGTTGCCTTTATAACAGTCAGATGTGTGTTTTCTCACACTCACATTCTTGAGACTCACTGTGCACCATTGGATCATTCTAATCAACGATCTGCATGTGTTTTCTTATAATACCCATGTTTGATTTTGAACCAATCATATATGTTTTAATTGTAGTTGCTTGGTAGCCATTAGATTGTCTTCGAATTAATCCTGATCGTTTATTTCCCCCTCGATCTTCCAGATCCTTCTTCTCTCAGTATAAAATGAGACTTCGTCTTCAATTTTTCAGCTTTTGGCCATTGTATCCTCTGAGAGAAAAGCGAGAGAGAAGAGAGAAGAGAGAAGAGAGAAGAGAGAGAAATAATTAGAGAGAGAGAGAGTTCAAAAAGTTTTTTTTACAAACCTTAACTCAAACTTCAAACTAAATCCAAACTAGAAAATATTTTTCTGAGTGTTTATAGTTTGTAATTTGAGAAGTTTTTCCTCTACCGTCTTATATCTCTTTGCCAGCTTAATCACATTTATTAAGTCTCTATTTCTTTGCATAGAAATCTGAGATTTGATTTCTGTGATGCAGATCACATAGTTATTTGCTAGATCTAATTTCCTGTTTCGAGAAATCTATTTGTGTTGGTTGTTTTCGAAATAAATGTTATTTTCAAACCCTATACCAACAAAACCCTTTCTGATTTCAACTTAATCAAGCTATCAGACATAGATCTAGTTTTGAGATCTTGAATAGGGTTTTCACTTTCAATTACTATTTTCAAAACAAAGAAAGTGCATAGGATCCTATCTAGTTTGTATAGCAGGATTCCTTCTTGATCTGCGGTTATTTGAAAGATCCAAAATCTGACTTATTTGACTAAGCTAATTTTAGAAACCCATGCAACTTGAGAGATCTGTTTGTAATTTGATAACTCATACTGTCTGTAATTAAGTGAGAGTGTGTGTGTGTGTGTGTGTGTGTGTGTGTGTGTGTGTGAGTTTCATATATTAGTTCAGATCACTACACCACATACACCTTCACACTACTACACTGAAACGTGTTGGTGTTGAGATACTGGACTGTTAGAGTCGACGTAAAGATAAAAGGAGTAAAGATAAGAAGCTGGGAGAACATCAACAACATCAGAACCTTAGGAGAAGTCAGAACATGCCAGAGGAGTTGGTACATTTCTGAACTTAGATTAGGTTTGATTGTGTGTCTTGATTGTTATATAGCTTATAATCTGATATTCGTTTTTAGTGGAATTTTTAATTTTATGGCGTAGAGGTCACCATGGATGTTTCCCCAATTGGGTGGGATTTTACCACGTTAAAATTTCTTGTGTACACTTCCTTTTTCTCTTATCCATTTCTTAAGGATGAGTTGGTTTATTTTGTTTAAAGTTTTGTTTCTCAAAACTGGTAAACCTATAACTGAAATTACTCGTTGATACTGTTTTACACATCTTGTGTTTAAAATTTGTTTTAAGAAAAGAGTTTCTTCAACATACTATTCGGAGCCATTTAGATTTTTAATCTTATATTAAACAACTTAAGTGATACGTTTTCAATTGGTATTAGAGCTTTGTTTTTTCAAAAATTCTTTAGATCTTGTGTTTCTGAAATTGTTTTCTCAAAAACATTATGGATGGGAAATTTGAGAGATTAGGTAACTTGTCCGGGCCCCCTCTCTTTGATGGAACCAACATTCCTTAGTGGATGGTAAGGATGGTGGCATTCATCCAAGGGACTTTGGGAGATGATGTCTGGGAAGTTATTGAAAATGGTTACACCTTTCCTACTAAACCATCCGCTGAAGGAAGTAATGTGAGGATTAGAAAGTTACTAAGTGAATTCACTAATGAAGAGAAACAAGTTTCACTTAATAACAATAAAGGAAAAAATGCCATATTCAAGTCTATTAATGAACACGAATTTAAGAGGATATCATTATGTTCTACCTCTAAAGAAGCATGGGACACCCTAGTGACTGCACATGAGGGTGATACCAGAGTTAAAGATGCTAAAACTAAAATGCTTATCCAGAAGTATAACTCATTGATCATGACTGAGACTGATTCATTTGATGACTTCTATATTAAACTAATAGACATTGTGACCAAATTGCATGTTAATGGGATTGTTTATGATACAAAGGAAATTATCTCTAAAATTCTAAGAGAACTTCCACAAAAATTTGATACTAAAAGATATGCAATTGAGGAGATGGATGATCAAAATCTTACACCTGAACTCCTCAGTAGCAAATTGAGAACTGTGGAAATGGAATTAGAATTTAAGAAACAATTAACCCAGTCCTAAAAGAGATAGTCTACTTCCAATCTTTTCTTTCCATCTAAGTTGACCACACCTGAATTTAGAATACCTAACATTAACTTAGACTCTGATGAGGATCGTAGTTTAAATACTTTGGATAATCAGATTGCCTTAATGTCTAAACAGTTTAAGAAAGTTGTGAACTTTCGAAATAAAATAGCAAAAAAGCAAGGCAAACCTACTTATCCAAATCAATCTAACAACATGCCTCATGAGAGAATACAAGACAAATCCTAGTCTGACAATCACAAGAGACCTGAAAAAGACCTTAAAAATGTTGAATGTATAGAGGTGGAAAGCTAGGACACATGGCTAGTGACTGTAAAGTTAACTTAGATAAAATTTACAAACATAATAGGGCCCATTTAAGCAAGACTTGGGGTGACTCAAGTGACTCTGAAAATGATGAACCTGAGTCATCTAACACTTTTGACCCTTGTATGTCATTATTTGCTATGATAATCTATAATGATGATGAGGAATCTGATCATACCATGACTGATAGTATGCCTACAGATTTTTCTGATTTATTACTTGAGAATGTTGATAATGCTTCAAATGCTTTGTGTGTGAGTCAAAGAGAACGCGCTATTGTTGATATCAATGGGCTTGTGAGTCCTAAAAATTAATCGCTAGGGGTCACTACACACTGCACATTTAGCGACTCTGAAAATGATGACCTTTTTGACATTCACACACTGTACACAAAAACTCTCAAGAAAAGAACTAGGCTTGAAAAAACTATCAAGGATCTTACGCAGAAGATAGAAACCTTAAGTTTCATGATCAAATAAAATGTTGAAGAGTATACTACTCAATATCTAAGTCATGAGACCGAAATAAAAAACTTTAAAAAAAACTTAAAGAGTTGTCTAACTCTAATGAAATTCTGGAAAAGAAATACAAAGGAACGTTGTTAGAATTGGAACAAATAAAAGAAAAGACATCCACAGTCTTCAAAAAGTTGGCTAAATTTGAAAATAATTCCAAGTGTTTTGAAGATTGTGTAGATGAAAGCAAAACCAATTCTGATGACAAACTAGAATAGGTTTTTATCCCGATTCTAAGACTCAAACTAAAAACTTTGAAACCATAAAGTTTGTGTCTGGTGGCAAAAGGCCTATTAAAACTTGTCCTGATTTTTAGGGTTTAACAAATGATTTTGATAAAAAAACAATTGAAGTTAGACATTGGTAAATCAAGTAACTCTACGCATAATGTTGAACAAAAGACCAAATATGTCTCCCCCCTATTCGATAAGAAGATTTGATGTTTCATCCTGTGCCACTTAGGAATAAGAATAAATCTCAAAACCCAAACAAACCTTTGAATAATACATTTCCCAAGGTTATGAGTTCCACGTACCATCTTTACTGTTCCTATTGTGATGTCTATGGACATTCACTTGATGGTTGCTATTTCAAATGCCTATGTAATCCAGTCTACACCTCTCCTGTTTACCATAACTTCAACTATTCTAGGAGAAGCCGAAACAACTATGTCCTTCCTAGACAGCCAGACAAGAACACTAACTATCGTAATGGAAGGAAAATGACTAATACTAAAAGACAATCTACAAGAAGGAATCCTAGATTCTATTCTAAACCAATTGCTCCAACTGTTTATAACAATAATAAAATTATGCAAAAATCTTGTAAAGAAAAGTCAGAAGCTCGCAAGTTTTATCAAATACGAGCTAATAAGCGCAAATTGAAAACTAGAGCAATTTGGGTAAGAAAAGATGATCTATTGAAATGCAACAAGTGATCAGTGCTTTTAGAGCTGAACACAATATAACTGAATGGTATTTAGACTCAAGATGGTCAAAACATATGACCGGGGATGATTCCAAACTCTCAAATAAAACTAACATCTCTAGAGGAAAAGTCTTGTTTGGAAATGATGTATCAACCCAGATCATTGGTAATGGAACACTCAATGAAGAAGGATTACCCATTCTTGAGAATGTTCTCTTCGTAAAAGGACTTAAAGCCAATTTGCTAAGTATATTATAGTTTTGTGACTCCAATCATACTGTCACTTTTTCAAAGAACAATTGTAAAATTTTAAATAAAAAAGGTGACTGCATTATTACAGGACTTCGTACGACAGATAAATATTGCACAGTCAATCCAAGTACAGAGTTCTGTAACATTTCCAGAATGGATGACAGTGAGATATTACATAATAGGTTAGGTCACATCAACTATGATAATCTTGGCAAATTATGCTCCCAGGAGATAGTTAGAGGTCTTCCTAAAATCAAACCAATTTTAAATATTTCTTATGGTCCATGTCAAGAAGGGAAAATTGTCGAGGCTCCCCATAATAAAGTTAAAGAAGTTCTATCCACTAAACCTCTAGAACTCATCCATATTGACCTAATGGGTCATTCTCGTACTGTTAGTCTTTGTGGCAACAGTTACATCCTTGTTATGGTTAATGATTTCACTCGATTTACCTGGGTTACCTTCCTAAAACATGAATAAAAAAACCGTTCAAAATTTTTTGAAAATCTTAGTTCGTATAGAAAATGAAAAGGACTCCCAAGTAGATGAATTCGTAGTGATAGAGGAGGAGAGTTTGTAGATTCAGGTATCATAGAATACTGTGACTATAATGGTTACAAACATGAATTTAGTGCTCCTAAGACACCTCAACAAAACGGGATTGCTGAGCATAAAATTTGCACTCTTCAAGAAATGGCCCGTGTGATGATTCATGCAAAAAACCTACCAAAATATTTTTGGGTAGAATCCATTCGTACTACCTGCCATATAATCAATCACGTTTACTTAAGGAAGAACACTAAACAAACATCCTATAAGCTTTAGTATGGAAAGAAACTTAACCTAAAATACTTTAGAACCTTTGGTAGTACCTATTATGTATGTAAGGACAGAGAACATCTGTCTAAATTCAAAACCAGAGGTGATAAAGCCATTTTTTAGGATATTCTCCAAATAGTAGAGCCTATCATGTCTACAATATTCATGCCAAAACCATGATGGAATCCATTAATGTGGTTATAAGTGACACCAGTCTAGAAAGTAAGACCAAGGAATCAATTATTGTCGATGAGTCAGAAAATATTTTAAATCATGACTCCGTAGAAATAGTTGAATCTTTACCAACTGAGACCCCTGTTGTAACTAATTAGGTCTCCAAAGATCATCCTTTAGATAGTGTCATTGGTAATCCTACTGAGCCTGTTCGTACAAGATCTCAACTTCGTAACATTGCTCATTTTGCATGTTTTGTGTCTCTTATTGAGCCCAAAACTATACATAAAGCCATGAATGACAACTTGTGGATAAGTTTTATGCAGGAGGAACTTATTCAATTTGTCATTCATGATGTTTGGTATCTTATACCCAGGCCTGAAAATAAAAGGGTTATTGGCACACGTTGGATTTTTAAAAATAAGACTGATGAATCTGGGATAATTATTAGGAATAAAGCTAGATTAGTTGCCCAAGGCTACTCTCAGATTGAAGGAATAGATTTCAAGGAAACCTTTGCCCCTGTCACTCGCCTTGAATCTATTCTCTTACTTTTTTCCATAGCATGTCATTTGCATTTCACTCTTTATCAAATGGATGTTAAGTCAGCTTTCCTTAATGAAATTTTAACTGAGGAGACCTATGTAGAACAACCCAAAGGGTTTATTGACCCTCATCAACCAAATTATGTTTATCGTCTTAAGAAAGCTCTTTATGGGTTAAAACAAGCTCCTAGAGCTTGGTATGAGCGTCCATCGACCTTCCTTTTAGATAATAGATTTAGGAGAGGAGGAAATCACCAAACCTTGTTTATCAAACATTTTGAAAAAAAATTTACTATTGCTCAAGTTTATGTTGACGATATCATTTTTGGTTCCACCTCCCCTTTAGAAATTAAAGCCTTCTCTGACATTATGCACATAGAATTTTATATGTCACTTATTGGGGAGTTACAATTCCTCTTAGAACTCCAAGTTAAACATAATTCAGAAGAATTATTTATATCGCAATCTAAATACGCTTCAGAGATTATTAAGAAGTTTGGCCTAGAAACAACTAAAGACGCTGGGACTCCTATGAGTACTACGGTTAAGCTTTATAAAGATGAGAATGAAAATCTATTGATACCACCTTGTACCGTAGTATGATAGGAAGCTTACTTTATCTTATTACCTCCCGTCCTGACATCATGTACTTTATCTCCATGTCTGCCCGATATCAAAATAATCCTAAAGAGAGTCACCTTTTGTGCATTAAAAGAATTATCAAATACATCAAAGGCACTCTAAACTTAGGACTCTGGTACACTAAAGACACATCTAGTATTATAGTAGGTTACACCGATGTTGATTGGGCTGGTTGTATTGATGATAGTAAGAGTACTTCAGGAGCTTGTTACTACATTGTGTAACACCCCGCCTAATTAAATACCGGGTGGCCAGTCCCATACCAAATTAATACAGAATATACAGTTGGCTCATTCTTAGCATCACTGTCGAAAACATTTACAACTCACCCAATACCCAATTAAGCTGGTGTTAAAAACTTTCCAAATTTTAATTTAATAATATCCATTTCCAGTTTAAGAATAACACAACACATTTTATTCTACAACACTGATAACCAAGTAGATAACACAAAAGAATTTAAATGCAATTGGAATAAACATTCCCAAATAATATAAATCCATTACAATAATCCCAACAATGTCAAATGTATTAAAAAGACACGAATACAATAGTATTTAACCCCGATAGAAAAGATAACTGAATCCTTTGGGCGACATGCCCTAACTAAGAGAATACTGTGAATCAAAAAGATGATAGGCGTCTAAGCAAAACTCCATTCTCCATAGCTCGTCACAATCAACTAAGGTTGGCGTCCCTGCTGCTGGACACCTGATATAGGAGATACAATAGAAAAGAAAATATGCAAGGAAACGGGTCAGAGCCCGAATGTGTAAATGATTTTTAAAACAGCAAGTATTTAACAAGTGAAATAAAGCATTTATTATGTACATGTCAGATCCAACTCTCACTTGCTAATCTCACCTCTCAACTAGAGTGCACACTTAACGTTTCCTATTAACTTCCTAGTTAATGGTTCCTCTACCAATTCCATAATATAATTCCATTCCCATATCATAACCCCCGTATGTCCCATACCATACATCACATTATTATTCATTTACATTTCTCATTTATATGATTAGTTTCTCATTAACATGAATCATTTCTCATTAATATGAATTAAGCTTTTCAATTCTTTAAGAATAAACATTCATTAACTTAATTCCATTATCTTTCTCTATTCACCGTTATCTACAATTATCACCGTAGATAGATTTAACCATAATAAATATCCATTCGTTCATTTCATCTATTATATATATATTCATATATAATACGGCACCCCGAGTCACAGCTACGGTGCAATACATTACTCTGCTATCATGTCCCAATATCGTTGGTCGCCGAATAGGAGACAAAAGGTTCGGTGAGGATACCTCAAACCATAAACAACAACAAACAAATTGGAGGCGAACGTAGTTCTCGTATCCATGGGTCACGCACATACCTACGTACCCACAGTCAGCGGACTTATCAACTCCCCGATAAGTCTTTCATAGACCTATGTTCTCGAGCGACAAATCAAAGATCCCATGGATTCATCAGGATATGACTGCCCTCACGCGCAAACCTACCACCGATAGCAAGTAAGCAAGTAAGTAACACAAAAGTAGTAATTCTTTTAGTTCAATCATCCAATAACATTTCTACATGCAAACCTATATCCAAAATTAAATTTATAACTCCAATTTTATGGGTTTTCATCAATCTTCCAAACAAATGAAATTATAGAATTATCTAAGCATGGAAGAGACATTCACTGCAAAATAATGTAAATTAAACCACTTGCCTTATGTATTTCTCTGATTTTGATGGCGAATTGATGAATTTCTCTCTCTCTCTCTGCAGAATTATCCTCTCTCACTCTCTACAAGTCTTTTTTTCCAAGGTGACAATGGAGGCTAGGGTTTGCCTTAGGAAACTTTTGGAACTAATTCCACTAACTCCCGTAGCCCATTAAGTCATTTAGGATTGTTAGTGGGTTTAGTGGGTAAAGTCCACATCAGATATTAATTCCTAATTTTCGTGGGTTTTAATTCCCAAAAATCCAAAATTACCAAACTAGTCTTTTTCGTTGCCGATATGGCCTAAAAATACCCCGGGACCCAAACTAAACCCCCGGCTAGTGTTTTCTGACTATTTCGACCCTTGCGGACGCGTTGGCGCACTCAAAATGACCATACGGTTAATAGAAATAAAATTCACTTTTTAATTAAATAATAATATTCCTGACGCGACTGTCACACGCGTCTCAACAAAATTCCAAATTGCCGTATTTCAATCTCACGACAAATTTCATGATTCAATATTCATATATGGTCATATATACACATTATAATAAAATACCAACTCACATCTCGTTAGTATTTTATCCGTATTAATTCCCAAATTAATTCACATTTAATTTAATTAATCCCAAAAATAAATATCACAAAAATACGGGGTATTACATACTTCCCCCCTAATAACTGAATTTCGTCACGAAATTCAGAACTAGAAAGTACCTGGTAAGAATAACTCTGGATGACGCTTGCGTATCTCATCCTCGCGCTCCCATGTGGACTCCTCGACATTATGATGTCGCCACTGAACACGCACTAACAGAACTATCTTTGACCGCAGTTTCCGCTCACTTCGGTCCAAAATTGCAATCGGTCCCTCCTCGTAGGAGCTATCAGGCTGGAGATCCATGTCCTCCAAAGAAATATGAGAATGAGCCATGTCGTCTCTAAGATATTTCCTTAGCGAGGGAATATGAAACACATCGTGAATCCGATGAAAATGCTCCGGTAACCCAAGTCTATACGCAACCGGTCCAATCCGCTCAATAATAGGAAATGGTCCCACATATCTCGGTGCCAACTTCCCTTTCTTCCCGAAATGCATAATCCCCTTCATAGGAGATACTCTGAGCAAAACCTGGTCCCCCACTTCAAATTCCCTGAAGGACCTCTTCGCATCAGCATAGCTCTTCTGCCTGTCCTGAGCTACCCGAATGCGACTCTGTATCAGCTCTATCCTTGCCGAAGTATCCTGAATCACTTTCGGCCCAAGTAGTTTGTTGTCCCCCACCTCCAACCAACATGCTGGGGAATGACAAGGTCTACCGTACAGTGCCTCAAATGGAGCCATGCCAATGGTGAACTGGTAGGAGTTGTTGTAAGAAAACTCCACTAGTGGAAGATACTGCTCCCATCCACCCCCAAAATCAATGATGCACATACGTAACATGTCCTCCAACATCTGGTTTGTACGCTCGGTTTGCCCATCGGTCTGCGGGTGATACGCCGTACTCAACCGTAATTCCGTGCCCATGGCCTCCTGAAAACTTTCCCAAAACCGTGAAACAAATATCTTGTCTCTGTCAGACACGATATTTAGGGGCACATCGCGAAGTCTCACTATCTCTGCAATAAAGAGCTGGGCATACTGTCCCGAAGTGTAGTCTGTCCTTACGGCTAGAAAATGAGCGACTTTGGTCAACCTGTCCACAATTACCCAAATGGATTTGTGACCTCTCTGTGACATAGAAAACCCCGTGATAAAGTCCATGGAGATGCTCTCCCACATCCACATCGGGACCTCTAATGGCTGTAGAAGTTCTGTCGATCTCTGATGATCCACTTTTACTAGCTGACAAGTGGCTCATTTAGAAACAAACACGACAATATCTCTCTTCATCCCGCTCCACCAATACTGACGTCTCCTATCTTGGTACATTTTGTCCCCACCAGGATGTACCGCGAATCGTGAGCCGTGCGATTCTGCCATCACCTCGTGTCGCAATTCCTCCCCTTCTGGAACTACCAATCTCCCATTGAAGCATAATCCTCCGTCTGAGCTAACGGTATAGGACTCGGCTCCCTCTGCTAGTAATCAAACTATCTGCTCCTGACAGAACGAGTCATTTGCCCGTGCCTTTACCACTCTCGTGACAATCTGCGGTGTAACCGTCATCACTGACATGAATGATCGAGCCACTGCATCCTGGTGTCCCAACTCCTTCCACTTGGCCTTCCACACCCCTGCCACCTCATCTACGGGCCTACGGCTCAACGCGTCTGCTACCACGTTAGCCTTCCCCGGGTGATATTGGATATCAAACTGATAATCTTTCACAAACTCAAGCCACCTACGCTGCCGCATATTTAACTCCTTCTGCGTGAATAGGTACTATAGGGACTTATGGTCCCTGAACAATCGAAACTTCTCCCCCAAAAGATAATGTCTCCAAATTTGAAGGGCAAATACCACTGCCGCTAACTCCAAGTCATGAGTGGGGTAATTCTTCTCATAAGGCTTAAGCTTACGGGACGCATAAGCTATGGCCTGACTCTCCTGCTGCAATACACCTCCAAGTCCTTGAAGGGACGCATCAGTGTAGACTAGATAATCAACTCCCGGCCTCAGCAATGCTAACACAGGTGCTGAGGTCAACTTGTCCTTCAACTCATCGAATGCCAACTGACAGGCATCACTCCAGATGAACGGCACACCCTTACGAGACAGATGTGTCAAAGGACCCGCTATCTTCGAAAATCCCCGAATGAACCTCCTGTAGTATCCTTCTAGGCCCAAGAAACTACGGATCTCTGTCGGTGTCGTGGGCTGTCCCTACTCTCTCACCGCGGATACTTTCCCCGGATCAACAGATATCCCCCGATTGGAAATAATGTGTCCCAAAAACTGGACCTCCTTCAGCCAAAACCCGCACTTCTCATATTTTGCATACAGCTCGTTCTGACGTAGCGTCTGCAAAACCTGCCTCAAATGCTCTGCGTGCTCATCCTCTGTCTGGGAGTAAACCAGAATATCATCAATGAAGACAATGACGAACTGATCAAGGAACTCTCTGAACACCCTATTCATTAAGTCCATAAACACGGCTGGAGCGTTGGTCAAGCCAAAAGGCATAACTCGAAACTCGTAGGAACCATATCTCGTTAAGAACGCAGTCTTCGAGACATCCTCTTCCCTGATACGCAACTGATGGTAACCAGATCGCAAATAAATCTTTGAGAAGAAAGAAGCTCCTCTTAATTGGTCGAATACGTCATCGATTCGGGGCAATGGATACTTATTCCGTATCGTGACCTTATTCAACTCCCGGTAATCCACACACAACCTCAACGATCCATCCCTCTTCTTCACGAACAACATAGGGGCTCCCCACGGCGAGGTACTCCTCCGTATAAACCCCTGACCCAACAACTGCTCAATCTGATCTCGTAGCTCTTGCATCTCTGCCGGAGCCATACGGTACGGTGCGCGTGCTATAGGTCTCGTATCTGGTAATAAGTCTATGACAAAGTCTATCTCTGGACTGGGGGGTAGGCCTGGTATCTCCTGAAACACATCGGAATACTCCCTGACAACAGGGATCGAATCTAAAGGGATCACAACCTCCTTAGAGGTATCCTCCTCTATGTAATACAAATGAGCGGTCGAGCCTCCCTCTGGGCGAGGCAACACCACTACAAACATCTCTTGCCCCGGAATGGGAAAAAAAATGCTCCCACCGAAGCAATCAATCATGGCTCTATAAGCTGCGAGCCAATCCATACCGATAATCACATCGTGCTCATGCATATCCAATACCAACATGTCTGCAGGTAATACCAAACTACCAATCTCTACCCCCACTCCCCGGCATATAAAGAAAATAAGTGACCCACTCCCCAATGGTGAGTCTACACACGTCACTGTGCTCTCTGCTGTGGCTAATAACCTTAAGGCTTTCGCAAAATGTGTAGCTATAAAACAATGTGTTTCCCCCGTATCAAACAAAACCCGACCCATAGTGCCATGGATAGGAAACATACCCTCAATAGCGGGTGGTGCCTGTGGAACTCCTGCCTGCTGAAGCTGGTATACTCTCCCATACTGCAGCTGCCCCTGCTGAACTGGGACCGCTGGAATGGGTGGTAATGCTGCCATCTGTGGTGGCACCAGGAGGGCGACGGGAAACACGGGTCTCTGCGGCTCCTGTCGAGCACTCTGCTGTTGCTGCGGGGCCCTTCCCCTATCAGGACAGTCCTGGCGTTTATGGCCAGTCTTGCCACAAACGTAACACTTCCCTGGGAAGTTCCCCCCTCTCTGTCCATGCTTCCCCCGGCCCTGGTGGTCGTTACCGTTCCTCCCCTGGCCCTGCTGGCCCTATTGAAACTGCTGTTGACCATTCTGACCCTGCTGGTTCTGATGGCCGTTCGGACCCTGATGGCCCTGCCGGAAACCTCCCTGTCCGTGCCTGAAATTCCCCGATCTGAACCTCTTGTGATCCCCCTGCTAGGAACCCTGGTCACCCTGTCTCTGCCCCTGAACAGAATGTGGCCCACTGGCACCATTTCCCCCAGTCCTGCCCTGATGGATGGACTCTCCCGATCTCTTGCCTTCAGCCATGTGAAAGCGATGATCCTGGCAGTGTAACAGTGCAGCGTTAACCACATCAGAGTAAGTGGCCAACGATAGGTTCCCCAAGAAATGCTGACGGATCCTCCAAGTCAACCCATATGTAAATTTCTGTATCTTCTTCTCTTCTGTCGGTATCTCATCCGGGACAATATTCAACAAATTTGTGAATTTGGCCTCATACTCGGCCACAGTCTTACCTTCCTGTCTGAGATTCATCAACTTCCTCCTCATTTCCGTGTGTACAGCTGACGGAAAGTACTTGCGGTCAAACCGCACCCAAAACTCCTGTATAGTGAGAGTATCTCTCTCTTCCACGATGGTAATAGACTCCCACCACTACAGTGCAGACCCCACTATCTTAAAGGTAGCTAGTATCTGCTTCTGGACATCGGTGCACTCATACATCCTCAGGTGTCGCTGAATGTCCTTCCTTCACTGACTCGAAACCACAACATCGGAGCTACCTGCGAACTCCGGTGGGTGTGCTTTCTGAAAAGCATCACGTACACGTTCCCAAGCAGATGGGAATGCATGTGCCTGAACTGGCGCGGCTACTGGCGCCGGAGGTGGTGCCTGCTGAACTACGGCTAGTGCGGCATTTACCGCCTGGGCCACAATGGTTGCAACCTCGGTGGCATTCATCGTGCCCTGAACTGGTGCGGGCTGTGGTTCTGGCGTTGCATCCCTGGGAATCCGTTATGCACATCGTGGAGGCATCTGAAATAAGAATAAAGTTTATAAGTTCATAGTTATAAACTTGAAATAGCTGAAGAACGTAGCATATACAAAAGAATACAACAGTCCTAAAATATAGGGCTCTACATCAAAGAAACCTCAGCGGAAACATAATAAGCCGTACAGATCCTAAAGGACACTAGAACCTGATGCTCTGATACCACCTGTGACACCCCGACTAATTAAATACCGGGTAGATACTCCTTTATTAAATTAATACAAAATGCCAAGTTGGTTCAGTTAATAGCATCACTGTCGAAAATATTTTAATGATTACTAACCACCTAGTATTTAAAAAGTGAGTTGCCAAATTTTAATTTAACTCTGATTAACATGCAATAAGAGGATAAAGATATAATAACAACATTTACCATACGAAACAATAGAATAACCAACAACATAATAATAAGTCCGGAGGAAAAATCTCCTCACAACAATCCCATAACTGAACTAAATAAAACAAACTATCCTGAATTAATTACATGCCAAAAGTCTGAAAATATGAAATATGAAATGTTTCTAATAGAAATGGGCGACATGCCCTACAACTGATGAAATATGAATAGAGTCAAGATAGATGAAGCGTCTACTAGCAAAGTCATGTAACTTCCACAAACAGCTATAGCTCGTCACCTGAATGAAAGTCCTATGCATGGTGTCCTTGTAGCTGGGCACCTAAAATGGTTTTTAAAAAAAGTAGATTTGAAAGAAAACGGGTCAGAGCCCGAAAGTGGAGATTATTTTAAAATAGCAAGTGCTTTAATAACATTAAAACAACGAATGTAAAATACATGTTAGGACGTGCACTCACATGAAATACTCACCTCTCGACTAATTTGTGCACTCCTAACGTACCGTACCCATCTAAGTAACATATAAATCTAACCAAACCGTAATAAGTTCTACCCCTTACTACTCGATTATCATAATGCATTCTAGCATTATCAACTAAATGGAGAGCTTTACTTAAACTCGGATTCTCGATTATTTGCAAAACAATTCATTACAGGTTATCCCTTTATAGTTACTCAAAGAGTTTCCGTATTTATACTCACAATACCAACATGAAAGTTCTCATTAATTTAAGTGTATATTAGCCATGCCATAAATATACAATACAAGCACCCGAGACTAAGCTGCGGTGCACACATACTCTGTTATCCATCCCGGTACATCACGTACATAAGGATCACGCATTCCTAATCTCTCAGGAATCGTTCTCAGATAATAATAAATCACAAACAATGGAGGCGAACACAATCACATCACATGGGTCACGCACATACCTACGCTCCCACGATCAGCAGACTTATTAACATCCCAATAAGTCCTTCTCTGACCTATGTTCTCGAGGTACCAATCTAAATCCGGGCAACACAAGGATTAGAGGGCCCTAAGCGAACGTAAACCTCCCGTGATAGCAAGTATGGTAGGTATGTCATACACATAGAATCATATACATATACTAAGTTTACACACATCTTAGTAATCACCGTAATTTATTTGTGGTACACATCTCATTCTCGTACCGACTTATAATGTTACACAATTCATATGTTCCCGGTTAATTCAATTATTTCAGCCGTTAATAATTCTCGCATCGTAATAGTCACTCACGTCATATTCCACCATTTCCCTTCAATTCGAATTGCACTTCTATGTTTTACTCCTCAATATATCCCAAATATCCAACTATAATAATTTATCATCAAGGGAATGTTATCTCTACAATTAAACAAGGTTACGGGACACGCGAAATCAAAACAGGCCAAAAAGCCTAAACTGTCAGCTAGTTAGAAATCTCGTTCGAACGAGGCTGTTCGAACGAGAGTTCGTTCGAATGAGCTGGGCATCTAATGAGATCTCGTTCGAACGAAAGATATCGAACGAACATCCCTCTCGTTAGAAGGAAAACTGTCAACTCGTTAGAAGCTCGTTCGAACGAGCTCGTACGAACGACCTGGGCAGGTCTTCTAACGAGAGGCCAGTTTCGAGCCCAGATTTTCCAAATCTCGTTTTTCCATCTTTTCTTCACCTCTAATCACATCTAAACATCAAACCAACAATTGTTCAAGGTTTCTAATTATTCCTAAACACACTTAGGTCATATACTAACGTGTTTGGTGGGGTTAATTCATCCTAAACATCATCTAAATATCAAAACTCTACATTTTTCCCCCATCTCAAGAACATGAACCCTAGAAATTTTAGATCATCAATGAGCCTAATAAATCCATTTTTGTAACACAAAAGTAGTAATTCTTTTAGTTCAATCATCCAATAACATTTCTACATGCAAACCTATATCCAAAATTAAATTTATAACTCCAATTTTATGGGTTTTCATCAATCTTCCAAACAAATGAAATTATAGAATTATCTAAGCATGGAAGAGACATTCACTGCAAAATAATGTAAATTAAACCACTTGCCTTATGTATTTCTCTGATTTTGATGGAGAATTGATGAATTTCTCTCTCTCTCTCTGCAGAATTATCCTCTCTCACTCTCTACAAGTCTTTTTTTCCAAGGTGACAATGGAGGCTAGGGTTTTGGAACTAATTCCACTAACTCCCGTTGCCCATTAAGTCATTTAGGATTGTTAGTGGGTTTAGTGGGTAAAGTCCACATCAGATATTAATTCCTAATTTTCGTGGGTTTTAATTCCGAAAAATACAAAATTACCAAACTACCCTTTTTCGTTGCCGGTATGGCCTAAAAATACCCCGGGACCCAAACTAAACCTCCGGCTAGTGTTTTCTGACTATTTCGACCCTTCCGGACGCGTTGGCGCACTCAAAACGACCATACAGTTAATAAAAATAAAATTCACTTTTTTAATTAAATAATAATATTCCTGACGCGACTGTCACACGCGTCTCAACAAAATTCCAAATTGTCGTATTTCAATCTCACGACAAATTTCATGATTCAATATTCATATATGGTCATATATACACATTATAATCAAATACCAACTCACATGTCGTTAGTATTTTATCCGGATTAATTCTCAAATTAATTCACATTTAATTTAATTAATCCCAAAAATAAATATCACGAAAATACGGGGTATTACAGAATCAACATTTAAAAAGAAAAAACTTTACATATTCTGGGGAGGTCGATCGATCGAAGGCAGGGGTCGATCGATCGATCCCTCAAGTCCAAGCCTGGTTTTCTGCATTTTTTGCAACTACGGGTTCACCATTTTTACTCATTCAAACCTTCATATTTACCTCCAAAATGAGTTATAATTATTTCTACATGATATATCAACATATATGAACGATTTCCAATACTCTAAACATCCTAGAATCATCAAGGGATTGGATTAAAAGCATGTTTCTCTCCTTATTTCCAGAAAATCATCAACATATTAACTTCAAGAACACTTCAATGGTTTTTCAGATTTTTCTTCAACATATCCATGATCATTTCGTGGATTATGATCATCCTACAATATGAGTTTACTTTCTATATTATTTCATTTTCTATAAATCCATATAACAACTCCATTATGTCTTCCAAACAAGAAAAATCATCTCTTTTCATAATTATTCTAACATGGACAATATACGAACTTAAGTTGCAATTATCAAACACTTGCCTTTACTGAAGGTCTGATCCTTTGGTGTAGTATATCTCAGTTGGTTGTCCCTTCTCCGGTCAAACTCCGGTGGTGGTTGGTGGTGGTGAACCTTGGTTCTTGTTCTTCTCCTTCCCATGTAGGCTTTTCCCTTCACAAGCACCCTTTTTCTCTATCTAGGAAGATGACTTCTCTACTTTGTGAAAAGGAGATGTATAACCCACGTACACTTAATCTACCAATACTTATAATTGGACAAAACCCGAAATCATTATTCATCCCCCCTAGAAAAATGACAAAAATGCCCTTTTGGGTTGTCTATTCATTTCCAAGTGACCCGAGACTCAAAATTAACATCCAAATAGACTTTTCTGACTATTTTGAACCTTCCGAACGCAACGGCGCAGTCGAAATGACTATAGGGTCGATAGAAAATAAATTTCCTTTTTAATTTAATATATTAGTCCCGACACGTCCCATATCGCGTCTGACTAAAAGTTCAAATTACCGATTTTATATCACACCGTCATATCAATGACATCACATTCATATATTACCTAAATATCTTTAAGTAACATTCAGAATCATCCATTTTAATATCCACAATTCGGATAAAACCCAAATGAATTAATTAATAATAAAATCCAATTAATCCATTAATTTAAAATATAACCCATTTTAAAAGTCATAAAAATTACGGGGTATTACATACTTCCCCCCTTATAACAGAATTTCGTCCCAAAATTCAGGAATATAAGTCGTACCGGTAATGTCAACTCCGATTATAAATCTCACATCACAAGAAATCTAAGACGTACCGCCCATACAACACATTAACGAAAATCCCTAACGATGTTATACGCCAAGCCTCACCATATAGTTTCAACTGAATCAAATTTAAACTTTACCCAATCTTCCCTATACCGTCCTCGTGACAAACTTTGGTAAAAATAAATGATCCTCTCGTATTGAACAAATACATCCTGAAGTCTCAACTACTTACCTTTTTCACAATTATGAAAACTACTACAATCCAATCATCCAGGGCGCCCATACACCCAATCGTACCATTTCCACTATAAAATTTATCGCAAAGGTTATAAACTCATATCCTAAGGGCCTAACTTATTTCGACTCCCAACGGTTATTAGTTTCATGCGTGGGGTGTCTCGCAAGCGAAATCCAAACAAGGAACCACCCCGATACACTACTTCCTAAAGTAGTCGGTCATCGAAACTCCTAAGGTCCTTAGTCAATAGTATATAAAAATTTTGGTTTATCTATTTAAAAAACATGTGGTTTTATTGATTTCAAATAGAGTCTACGCATATACTCTCTTACAGAAGACAAGATGGAGGATAGTAGTAGTACATACGCTCTCATATACCACAAGTCAATGCACGTCGATAGTCAAATCACGCTCGGACAAGCCCAAGGTAAGTAATCCCATGATAAATATCAAACCCACGTGATAACATGTAATATAAAGGTGTACCACACCCCTCAGTGAGTCTACGTAAATAACAGTGCTATAGGCTAAGTTTAGCATCCCTTTAGCCCACACAATATTAATCGTAACAAAATTCAATAGACGCCTCATAATTCCTTAGATAGATAACATACCCTCATTCGCGGGTGGTGGTTGTTGATTCACTGCCTGATGGACGTTATATACACGCCCGTACTGACCCTGTTGCGCGGGTGCTGCTGGAATGGGAGGCAATGCTAGCACCGGAGCTGGAGCTGGAAGAGCAGCTGGTGGAAACACTGGTACCTATGGCTCCTGTCGAGCATGTTGTTGCTGAGGGAATTTGTCTTTCTCAGGACAATCTTGACGTTTATGGCCATACTTGCCACACACGAAACATTTTCCCATAAACTTTCCACCTCTTTGCCCCTGTTGACCCCGAACTTGTTGACCATTACCTCCCTTCCCTTGGCCCTGATGAGCCTGTCTCAGGCCCTGATGGCCCTGTTGTCCTTTCACAAAACCTCTATCCTCAAATCGAGAATCTCCCGATCGCAAACGCTTAGCATAGTCCCCTGTGTGGGAACCCTGCTCACTCTGACGCTGATGACTCTGCCCTGACTGAGTCCCACTAGAACTGCCCCCAGTATTCTTGCCTTGCAGGCTTGACCCAAACCCCCGCTTGACACCCTAATTATGGAAGCGGTTATCCTGGCAGTAGAGTATTGCAGCATTAAGAACATCTGCATACGTACGTAGTGAAAGATTCCTTAATACATGTTGGCGAATCTTATAGTTCAACCCATCAGTGAACATTAGAATTCTCCTCAGTGGGTACTTCTGATGGTACCAAATTTGTTGATCTCGTAAATTCTTCCTCATATTCCGCCACAGTCTTCTCTCCCTGTTTCCCATCAAGTAGTTTCCACCTCATCTCTGTCTGGATGGCGGAAGGAAAATACTTCCCATCAAACCCTATCCAAAAGTCTTGGATAGTCATTATGTCCCTTTCCTCCATAGTGGTCGTAGCTTCCCACCATTGCAAAACTGCCCCTACTAGCTTAAATGTAGCTAGTATTTGACGTTGAACCTCAGTGCATTCGATCATTCTCAAGTGCCGTTGGATATCTTTCTTCCATTGGCTAGCAGTCACAACATCTGATCCTCCCTGAAACTCAGGTGGGTGCGCTTTTTGAAAAACAGCCCTCGCTCGTTCCCATGCAGTAGGAAACACTTTCCCTTGCGCAGGTGGAACAATCGGTGTCGGTGCAGGAGCCTGCTGAACAGCAACTACAGCAGCATTGACTGCCTGAGCGACAATTGCAGCAACTTCGGCTGCAGTCATCGTACCCTGAGCTGGGACGGGCTGAGGTGCACGTCGAGGAGGCATCTGAAACGAGAGAACACTATCAGTATTTGATATCTCAAAATAGCTGAAGATCGTAGGCGTAAATAGAAAAGTAATAATTCTACTCATAGGGCTCTACATCAAAGAACGCCAAGCTAAAGACACAATAATCCGTACAGATCCTGAAGGACACTAGAACCTGATGCTCTGATACCACCTGTAACACCCCGCCTAATTAAATACTGGGTGGCCAGTCCCATACCAAATTAAAACAGAATATATAGTTGGCTCATTCTTAGCATCACTGTCGAAAACATTTACAACTCACCCAATACCCAATTAAGCTGGTGTTAAAAACATTCCAAATTTTAATTTAACAAAATCCATTTCCAGTTTAAGAATAACACAACACATTTTATTCTACAACACTGATAACCAAGTGGATAACACAAAAGAATTTAAATGCAATTGGAATAAACATTCCCAAATAATATAAATCCATTACAATAATCCCAACAATGTCAAATGTATTAAAAAGACACGAATACAATAGTATTTAACCCCAATAGAAAAGATAACTGAATCCTTTGGGCGACATGCCCTAACTAAGAGAATACTGTGAATCAAAAAGATGATAGGCGTCTAAGCAAAACTCCATAGCTCCATAGCTCATCACAATCAACTAAGGTTGGCGTCCCTGCTGCTGGACACCTGATATAGGAGATACAATAGAAAAGAAAATATGCAAGGAAACGGGTCAGAGCCCGAATGTGTAAATGATTTTTAAAACAGCAAGTATTTAACAAGTGCAATAAAGCATTTATTATGTACATGTTAGATCCAACTCTCACTTGCTAATCTCACCTCTCAACTAGAGTGCACACTTAACGTTGCCTATTAACTTCCTAGTTAATGGTTCCTCTACCAATTCCATAATATAATTCCATTCCCATATCATAATCCCCGTATGTCCCATACCATACATCACATTATTATTCATTTACATTTCTCATTTATATGATTAGTTTCTCATTAACATGAATCATTTCTCATTAATATGAATTAATCTTTTCAATTCTTTAAGAATAAACATTCATTAACTTAATTCCATTATCTTTCTCTATTCACCGTTATCTACAATTATCACCGTAGATAGATTTAACCATAATAAATATCCATTCGTTAATTTCATCCATTATATATATATTCATATATAATACGGCACCCCGAGTCACAGCTGCGGTGCAATGCATTAATCTGCTATCATGTCCCAATATCGTTGGTCGCCGAATAGGAGATAAAAGGTTCGGTGAGGATACCTCGAACCATAAACAACAACAAACAAATTGGAGGCGAACATAGTTCTCGTATCCATGGGTCACGCACATACCTACGTACCCACAGTCAGCGGACTTATCAACTCCCCGATAAGTCTTTCATAGACCTATGTTCTCGAGCGACAAATCAAAGATCCCATGGATTCATCAGGATATGACTGCCCTCAAGCGCAAACCTCCCACCGATAGCAAGTAAGCTAGGTATGTCATACACATAAATCATCAATCAATCAAATAGGTATTATCATACCTATAATATAATATCAATAAGGTAATATCACTACCCTAAGATAATTCCCATACGTAGCATTATATCTCTTTTAAATTCCACGTATTAAAATATCATATCTTTACTTCATAATTTAATTATCCTCGCATCCTATAACATCTCTCCACTCCCGACGTCGTTAAGGTTCATGCGCGGAGCGTCTCGCAAAGCGAAATCCAAACAAGGAACCCCTCCAATACACTACTACTTAACTTTATCGATCGAGGAGGTCCGACAACTTCAACTACGCGATTGGGGTAACGTCATACCTTCTTTCAACCAAATGTGTTCTAAACTCCCATCTCTGTCTAGGAGACATACCACTACGCTCTTGTATTACACTCCGTCCTTGCGAAATCAATAATGAGCTTAAAATAAGTCCTTGATGTTCAAATTGTAACCCTAAGGCTACCCTCACTCAATACACAAGATTCAAATAGGTTTTTCCTCAACATATATTCAGTAAAAAGTCACTAATATCCTACTGGTCCATAACATCATTTCTCCCGAATTACTACGAGTTTAAATTCTCCCTTTAATTAAGGTTTAAATCGATAGTTTCAAATCTCTTATAAACACATCTTCTTTCACTTAGGATTAAATCCTCTTCTAAACTTAAGGATACCCAGGTGTTATATTAAATCACCCCTACTGGTCATATCTTTAATCCTCATACATCCCCATTTTGAATTTAACAAATGAATCTAGCAACCGAAATTCCATTCAATATAATTTTCATCATTTTAATCACATGAATCCAAATCAAATTAATTCAAATCTTATCAAGGGTTTACTGATATTTTCTAAGTCCCGTAATATTCAAATAATAATCACCAAAGATCCACAAAAGGTTTGGGATAAGAATCAACATTTAAAAGGAAACAACTTTACATATTCTGGGGAGCTCGGTCGATCGAAGGCAGGGGTCGATCGATCGATCCCTCAGGTCCAAGCCTGGTTTTCTGCATTTTCTACAACTACGGGTTTCACCATTTTTACTCATTCAAACCTTCATATTTACCTCCAAAATGAGTTATAATTATTTCTACATGATATATCAACATATATGAACGATTTCCAATACTCTAAACATCCTAGAATCATCAAGGGATTGGATTAAAAGCATGTTTTTCTCCTTATTTCCAGAAAATCATCAACATATTAACTTCAAGAACACTTCAATGGTTTTTCAAATTTTTCTTCAACATATCCATGGTCATTTTGTGGATTATGATCATCCTACAATATGAGTTTACTTCCTATATTATTTCAGTTTCTATAAATCCATATAACAACTCCATTATGTCTTCCAAACAAGAAAAATCATCTCTTTTCATAATTATTCTAACATGGACAATATACGAACTTAAGTTGCAATTATCAAACACTTGCCTTTACTGAAGGTCTGATCCTTTGGTGTAGTATATCTCAGTTGGTTTTCCCTTCTCCGGTCAAACTCCGGTGGTGGTTGGTGGTGGTGAACATTGGTTCTTGTTCTTCTCCTTCCCAAGTAGGCTTTTCCCTTCCCAAGCACCCTTTTTCTCTCTCTAGGAAGATGACTTCTCTGCTTTATGAAAAGGAGATGTATAACCCACATACACTTAATCTACCAATACTTATAATAGGACAAAACCCGAAATCACTATTCATCCCCCCTAGAAAAATGACCAAAATGCCCTTTTGGGTTGTCTATTCATTTCCAAATGACCCGAGACTCAAAATTAACATCCAAATAGACTTTTCTGACTATTTCGAACCTTCCGGACGCAACGGCACAGTCAAAATGACTATAAGGTCGATAGAAAATAAACTTCCTTTTTAATTTAATAAATTAGTCCCGACACGTCCCATACCGCGTCTGACTAAAAATTCAAATTACCGATTTTATATCACACCGTCATATCAATGACATCACATTCATATATTACCTAAATATCTTTAAGTAATATTCAGAATCATCCATTTTAATATCCACAATTCGGATAAAATCCAAATGAATTAATTAATAATAAAATCCAATTAATCCATTAATTTAAAATATAACCCATTTTAAAAGTCATAAAAATTACAGGGTATTACACATTGGTAACAACTTGGTAAGATGGAGTAGTAAGAAATAAAACTACACTTCCTTATCTACTGCCGAATCCAAATATATTGCAGCAGGAAGCTGTTGCTCTCAATTACTTTGTCTTAAACAAATGCTAAAAGATTATGGTATCACTGAAAATAAGTTACATTTATATTGTGACAATCAAAGTGCGATTAATATTTCTAAAAATCCTCTTCAGCACTCTCGTACTAAACATATTAAAATCAGATATCATTTCATACGTGAGTTAGTTGAATCCAAGGAATTAGAAATAAATTACCTTCCTACTGAATTGCAATTAGCTGATTTATTTACTAAACCTTTAGACTTTCTTCGATTTGAATCGTTATGCAAATATATTGGTATGGTCATGGAAGAACATTGAATTATTATTATTTCTAGTTTTTCTTTACCCTTTGTCCATTTGAGACAAAATGGGGGAGAAATTTGATTCCTCTTGGACATTTTTTGTATATTCTCAACTAAAAAGCTTGATCTTAGTATTTATCTACAGGAATCAGTACCGTCAGTTGCACCAGATTTTATCAGGGTATTGGCTTGTAATTAGTTGAGTTATATAATTTTATCTTTCTAGGATATTGGGTAGCTAGAAACTTTTGTATAGGAATAGGATTTTCTTATATCTTTTGTATCCCTATGAGTCCTCGTTGACTCAAAGGAGATTTTGTCTCATATTTCCAAAAGGGGAGATTGAAGCACCCTCTCGTTGACTTACTTAAGTCTATATTATATAGGTGCTCATCTAGTTTGGAAATTGTGACAAAATTTAAGTCCCATCCTTAGTTACCAAAGAACCTCAGACTCTTCAGTTAATTCCTCTATAAAGTCTAAAAGGTATCTCGTCAACACCACACACTAGGATTGCATACATACATCATATCATGATATATTTGGTTGTGAGTGAGTTAATTCCCTTAAAATTAATTTTCTACTATTTTTGGGAATTTTTAAATAATTTCTAAGATTTTAAAATGATTTTTAAAAATTAAAAATAATGGTTTAAAAACCTTTGGGGCTGATTTGTAATTTATTTTTAAGGATTAAAATCTAGTTGGGTAGAAATCGAAAGCGCTTGAGAATATTGTGGGTGGAATTTGTATTTTTCAAAATTCAAAAACACGCATTTTTCATTCGAACTCAGCCTTACACGTGTTGCCTTTATAACAGTCAGATGTGTGTTTTCTCACACTCATATTCTTGAGACTCACTGTGCACCATTGGATCATTATAATCAACAATATACATGTGTTTTCTTATAATCCCCATGTTTGATTTTGAACCAATCATATATGTTTTAATTGCGGTGTCTTGGTAGCCATTAGATTGGCTTCGAATTAATCTTAATCGTTTATTTCCCCTCGATCTTCCAGATCCTTCTTCTCTCAGTATAAAAGGAGACTTCGTCTTCAATTTTGTATATTTTGGTCATTGTATCCTCTGAGAGGAGAGAGAGAAGAGAGAGAGAGAGTTCGAAAAGTTTTTTTTTTTTATAAACCCCAACTCAAACTTCAAACCAAATCCAAACCAAAAAATCTTTTTATGAGTGTTTATAGTTCGTTATTTGAGAAGTTTTTCCTCTATTGTCTTATATCTCTTTTCCAACTTAATCACGTTGATTAAGTCTCTATTTCTTTGTATAAAAATCTGAGATTTGATTTATGAGATACAGATCACATAGTTATTTGCTCGATCTGATTTCTTATTTCGAGAAATCTATTTTTGTTGGTTGTTTTGGAAATAAATGTTATTTTCAAATCCTAAACCAACAAAACCCTTTCTAATTTCAACTTACTCAAACTGTTAGACTTAGACCTTGCTTTGAGATCTTGATTGGGGTTTTCACTTTCAATTACTATTTTCAAAACAAAGAAAGTGCATAGGATCCTAGCTAGTTTATATAGAAGGATTCCTTCTTGATCTGCGGTTATTTGAAAGATCCAAAATCTGACTAATTTGACTAAGCTAATTTTAGAAACCCATGCAACTTGAGAGATCTGTTTGTAATTTGATAACTCATATTGTCTGTAATTAAGTGTGTGTGTGTGTGTGTGTGTGTGAGAGAGAGTTTCATATATTAGTTCAGATCACTACACCACATACACCTTCACACTACTACACTGAAACGTGTTGGTGTTGAGATACTGGACTGTTAGAGTCGACGTAAAGCTAAAAGGAGTAAAGATAAGAAGCTGGGAGAACATCAACAACATCAGAACCTTAGGAGAAGTCAGAACATGCCAGAGGAGTTGGTACATTTCTGAACTTAGATTAGGTTTGATTATGTGTCTTGATTGTTATATAGCTTATAATCTGATACTCATTTTTAGTGGAATTTTTAATTTTATGGCGTAAAGGTCACCATGGATGTTTCCCCAATTGGGTGGGATTTTACCACGTTAAAATTTCTTGTGTACACTTCCTTTTTCTCTCATCCATTTCTTAAGGATGAGTTGGTTTATTTTGTTTAAAGTTTTGTTTCTCAAAACTGGTAAACCTATAACTGAAATTACTCGTTGATACTGTTTTACACATCTTGTGTTTAAAATTTGTTTTAAGAAAAGAGTTTCCTCAATAAACTGTTCCGAGCCATTTAGATAGTTTAATCTTGTATGAAACAACTTAATTGGTACTTTTTCACGTAGACATAGGTGCAAACGCACACAAGTAAAACAAAACACCCATACAAACAGAGTCTAACCCTCTTATGAAAAGTAGTCCCCTAGAGGAGTTGCCACTGTGGCCACCTCAAACAAGATGTGTACCCTTCCTTGTTTCTCCCTCCCGAAGGTGGATGGGGAAGGAAACGGAATTAAAAGGTCTCACGCCCTTTATTAGGAATGCTTCGGCCATATTCGGTGTGGGGTAAATGTAAAAATATGGAGTCTCCAGCCTATTTTGCGCAAAACAGGCAAAAAAATATGTTGTCGTCTCGAGAGAATGGCATCGAAGACAAACTGATGCATACGAAACCAATAGTTCGAAGGTTTGGGGGCTAAGTTACAGAATGGGAAGGTGTTAGGCATCCATCCCGCCTTTTCAGACTCTAATGGGCATGTGTTATTATTTTCCTTAATTTCTCTATGAAGTGTGTGTGCGTTCATATATAATGGAGATCGAAATCGTTCAGCTCATACCATGCAAAATATAGAGTGAGGTCATCCATGGGAATGTTCCCAAAATAATATATAGAAAATATTATTTATGCGCGTACCGCGATATTAATCATCTATGATGAAATGATAATATGTGTTAGATGAAATGCTTTAAGAATTACAAAGCTAATATGTATACTAATGCAAGAATATGATAAATACAGAAATGGGGGATTTAGAAAAATTAGAAAATTTAGAAAAAGTTGAAAATTGGGAAGTTGAAAAGGTGGAAAATTAGAAAATTGGACTCGAGTCTCGAGTTTTAATCCTAAATGCCTACGTAGCCTATAAAGGCATCAAAGTTCACGTAGTTCGCATGCGGCGTAAGGATGGGGTTATACCATAAATTCGAATATGATTTTACTATAGGTGTTTGTGTAGAAAAATGTGTTTTAGTTTTAGAAAAGTGTGATGGATAATCCCGTTCGGAATTTATGGGTGTAACCCTCATTTTGTTGTTTTGGATGTTTTTTTATAGAAAATAAAGTATGTGAAATATGCTAATAAAAGTGTAAGATGTTAATGTGTATGAACTAAAATAAGAACTAGATTATGAATTTAATGTATTTAATGCAAAAATAAGAAATTTAAAGAGAGAGGGAAGGATTTGGACCTTCTTTGAAGCTTGATCTTTGATCTTGGATGAACTCCCTTGAACATGAGATGAATATTGGATGAGAGAGAATGTGATTTTGCCAAATTGGATATAAAAAGGATGGGAATGTAAGCTTGAATGGAAATTCACATGGAGGAACTTCGTTGATTTTGAAAGAATGTTGCTGAGATCATTTATGATGATGGATCTGAGGTGTGCTTTGGAAGTGATGTCATAACCTCTATTTATAGGGTCAGGGGTGGTGCCGATCGGCATGGCCCTACTTCTGCCTATCGGTAGGTGACCCTAGACACACTGCCAATAGGCAGGAAAATGGACCTGCCAATTGGCAGTCTCGTGCAGATTTTTCTCAAAAAATTGTCCTAAAATGCAATCCATTGATCCAAATTATGCACGGGGTATACCATTAGAAATGTAATTCATAGTCCTTCAAGAGTCATTTGGACCTCTCCCAAGTCCGGGAGTTGACTTTGGGTAAAATGTGGCTCGAAAGCGCATGTCGGTCCTTTGAATGGGAGATCGTCGGACGAATTTGGATCGTTCGTCCACATGATAAGTTAGAATCATGCACGGGGTGGACTTTTGGAAAGGTTAGGAGATTTACTTATACATTCCAAAGATCTTCGCTCAGTTCGAAAAGTTGACTTTTATCAATCGGGGCCCAAAAGCGCTTGATGACCTCGGGGAGTAAAACGGACCATTCGTCCGCACCGAAAGTAAGAATCACTCATGGGGAAGACCATTGGAAAGGGTATTTAGTTCCCTTAGGATATTCATTCAGTCTTGTTCGATATGAAGAGTCTACCTTGGTCAAAAATAGCTCGGGAGCACCCGGTGGCCTCCAAATCAATTTTCAGGGGAAAACTAATCTTTTGTCCGAACGGTTACACCATTTTGCACACGGGGTGGACCATTGGAATGGGGTTTTAGTTCCCTTCAAAGATTCAATGATCTCTCACTCTGGCGATGAAGTTTATTGGGGTCAAATTTCCAGATTGATTTTTAATAGTAAAATAGTCTGTTAGTCCAAATCGTTATGGCGATTTGCACACAGGGCATACCATTGGAATGGGGATTCAGAGCCCTTCAAAGATTCAATGATATTTCGTTCTAACAATTGAGTTACTGGAGTAAATTTGGGCATGAGAGCGCCCGATGGCCTCTAAATTGGTACTCGGAGTATGACCTAGGGTTTGTAGTAAAATAAGGAAATGCTAAGTACCTAAGGAGAGACTTAGGGGGTCCTAGAATGTGGTGTCTACACTTAGGAATCATTGATGAGAAAGATGAAAATTTTAAGGTTTTCTCAACCTAGTCTAGGCGTGACCCAAGATTCGTTTGAGGAAACGTATGTCGTGAATCCTAATGTAGAGACGATCCTCGATAATGAGTTCATGGGTGATGGTACCATAGTAGACAAATATCAAACATCTTGAATTTTTATTAAGTAGGAATGTTTGACATGCTCTAGAACTTTGATAAGACCTTAAGGTTCAGTGTGATTGGATTGGCAGTGGTGATTGATGGAATTGAAGTCTTTGGGTTTAACCCATGGTGTTTAGGATGAAATTAGTATAGATCCTAAAGTTGAGGACCAAGAAGTTCGGGGACGAAATTGCCTAAGGATGGAAGTGTTTAATAACCCTCCTTAGAAATAAATATTTTCATTATGATTCGAATAGTTATCCGGATAAATTATTGGAGAAAAAAATGCAATGGTGGATTATGCCAAATAGTACGTTAAATGACGCGTCGGAAAAAGGGGTTAAAACGCATCAAGTTCCATATTGCATGATCCACATGAACTCATATTTATATTAGAATGATTAAAATTAATATATTACTATGGTACGGCATGGTTTAGTCGTGAAACAGATGTGACACGAGCACAGTTAATATAATATGATAATAGTGTCGATACGCGGCATAGAAAATGGAACTTGGCGTAATTTTTATAGGGCTTCCCTTTAGCTGAAAAAATAGTTTAACTACTTAATTGGGACCCTAAAAATATATACCAAAATACAAAGAGGTCAAAATTAGAAAAATATGAGGTTTTGAATATAGGACCCGATCTATCGGTCCCCTATCTACAGTTGACCGTCCCAAGCAGTTATCAGGCGGGTTTTGTACTTTTTTTGTGTTGTCTCAATAACCACCCTTGGATCTTGTATATGTCGATCATAGACTTGTTTATACATGATATGGGGTTGTTAGGGAATGGAAATCTTTCTTTTTTAAACGATAAAACCTCATAGCTTTGTTATAAGAGTGAGAGAGAGAACCGTGGGAGGGCATTTTCTTCTACACCATCAGATTTATACTCTCTCTTTCTCTCTACATTGAGCTTCCCTTCTGCCCAAAATATATTCACTCTTCCCTACCACGCCCATGCCCATTTACCACCATTAGAGACCACACCCAAGCTCCCAAAGACATAGAAACCCTAGTTGGACTTGTTAGAGGAAGAAGATGATGTTTTGTTGCTTAGTATTTGAAGATGGGTGTCTGAAAGGGGGTGCCCTTGAGTATGAAGAAGCAATCTCATGAAGATTTGTTTGTAGAAATCTTAGAGTAACAATTGAGTAAAGTTTAGAGGGATTTTAAAGATCCCCTTGAGGCCACCTTTTGAGGTCGGGGATCATCCATCTTTTCCAACATCTACACCATTTATACAACTCTTTAAGGTGGGTTTTCTAACCTTGGTTTAGGGTTAATGTTATGTACAAATTTCAAGTAGTTATCTAACATATATTAGGCTTAATATATGTAGGATTTTTTATAGTTTGCATCCATAGAGTTTATTAGTTGATTTCTATGATTTCATGAATAAATAGATTTCAAATAAAGGTTTTAAAGTGAGTTTTGAATTAGATAAAAAAATCAGATTACAAATTTTCACCATTTGCGTGTAAGATTATGTTAGAAAATGGCTACAATGTATTCATGAATTTATTAAGTACACCCTTGATGTTTTAAAGAAAAATGGGCATTAAAAAAAGGTTAAATCAGTTTTAGAAGTGTTATAAAACTCATAATACTATTCATGGACATTTTTATGAAATAAAAATGTAAGAAAATATCATTTTGGTTTATTTCTAGTAAAAAGAAATAATGGACATTTTTCTGGAATAAAAATGCAAGAAAATGTCATTTTGGTGTATTACTAATGAAAAGAAACAATAAACATTTTTATGGAATAAAAATGTGAGGAAATGGTATTTTTGCATATTTCTAGTATAGAGGAAAGAATGGACATTTGTATTGGATAGTGTAAACTTATTGAAATATTTATGAAATAAATATTTTTAAGTTTTTTGCAAAATGGAGACTTTATGAAAATGGACATTTGTCAAGTTTAAGGAAATTGAAAAAATGTCTTACTTTGCTTGAAATGTATGAAAGATGTGGTTTTCCATAAAGTGTGGTGTAAAAGTGAATACGAAAGTTAAAGGGGTTAAATGTGTGAATAGAAGTGAAGTGGATGTTACGATGCAAAATTTCATAAATAAAGTGTGTATTTGAAATGTTAAGAAAATGGGACTTTAATATGTAAAAATGTGTGAATTTATATATGAAAGATGTTAAAGTAGCAAGTAATAAAATGGGGTAATTGTGATGTTGAACAAGTTTTAAAATGGTTAAAAGGTGTTTAAAATGTTAAATTGGAAACTTAATGACCATTTTTGAGAAATAACACTTGTTAAAGGACTAATTTGCAAGCTTGGCGAATAAAGGGTAAATTGGTAATTTACTAAAAGTGGAATATTTTTAGGGAATAAAAATGCTAAGGAATGTCTTTACACTAATATGTGTGAAAATGAATTAAGTCCTAAAGCGTGAAGGAATCTTGTATAAATCATGGGTGAGCGGATAAGGGACTTAAAGAAGAAAAGAAATAATTTTCCAAGTCTTAATGGAAAAACGGACGGTTAAATCCGGGTTTTGGCTTCGGCAGGGTAAAAGCAAGGAAGTGGATCAATGTGGAAATTTCTTAAATGTTAAAACACATTAAAGGAACTCAAATGACACTGGGATAAAGCAAGAAAGGCCCGGAGCCCTTAGGTGAAAAGCCCTAAGTCACTGGCCAGAGCAAATGGTGCGCATAGTCGTCGGTGTGGAGCCCGTGTAAGTATGATATATAGGAAGATTTCGAGAAAAGATACAAGAAATATGGAACATATCAAGAAATGGGTTGTGTAGTAAAAATGTGTTAATACAACCTAACTTGAATGAATGCAATAAATGTTCCGGTAAAGGTGAAATGGATAAGTAAATGCGTAAATCTATTCGTGTCCATAAAAAAATGAAAAGGGTTAAAGGTAGTAAATAAATGGGTGGTTAAGTAACCTAAATGGTTAAACCCATACTTAACACAAGAATGTGTTGTGAAAAGGATTTTCAAAGATTAAATAAGTATTTTCTAACACGGGGATTGCGTGTGTTGAAATGGCAAATCTCCATAAAAAAATACTAAAGGGTATTAGAATGAATAAAGGGGTAAATTTCGATAACATAATGGTTTTAATAAATTAAATGGAAATGATTCAAGTGTTGAACCGGGTGCGTTAAACAAAGTGAGAATGCTAAGTGTGATTACACAAAACCTCAAATAAGATTAAGGTTAATTAATCTGGGCAAGTAAGGTTTTCAAAAATAAATTGATTAGTGATTTGGAATATGTATTATTCAAATGTATATGTATGTATATATATACATATTTTCGCATGCATGTGATTGTAGCGTGTGAGTATTTCTTTTTATCGTTCGTTTCAATATTGCTTGTATAAATCTCATTGGGCATAGGCTAACATCCCCATTTTGTTACGACAGGTTGAGAGAAGCTTTGTATTTTGAGAACTCTATACAGGTAAGTGTATTTTATTTACGTCTTACATTAGTAGCTCTGTTTACTTGGACTCCGGGATGCTCCCCATGGGTCCCTCACGTAGTTCATCCTGAAATTTAAAATTGCATGCTAACAAGTGAAATGTTAATTGAAATAAAACTGGACTAGCAACATTATCTAGGTCATTTCATTGCAGTTCACACCTAACGCTCTGGTCGAATCGGGTTGACTCATGGTTAACCCATAAATTCGGGTCGAAGTGTTACAAATACTATGTCACTTCCAAATATTTAATTAATAAATTATTATATATTAATTTCGATTTCAAATATGAATAATAACACACATATAAATGTAAATATTGGCATGTCATAAGAAGCACGCATAATTAATTTTTATAATTAAATAATGCACAGAAAATATGGGGTATTACAAGAATGTTATAATGCGTGTGTATAGGATCATAAAATTCCAAATTTTAATTCAATTAAATAAACCAAATGAGTTATTCCAAAATTTTAATTTAAGAACGAACTAAACAAACATTGTGTAAATAATACTCCAATTTTATCTTGACTAACATTCACCTAGGTGAGCATGTAAGAATAAAATAAGCAAATACATAACGTCGCGATGTACGAGGAAAAATGACAATGGAAAAACCCTCGGATGGCCTAGCTTACACAAATCCACTATAATATAGGTTTTATACAAGGACGACAGATGATTTAATAACTAACTTGACTCCCTTCAAGCCTGATGCAATCTTTGCACCTAGAACCTTCTTCACAACAATTATAGGACTTCACCAACGACTCACAATGCAGTCCTCCCACATATCGATATCCACTGATCTCTAACTAGACTCTATCAAGATGTGGGAGATCGTTGGGACTCAAAGCATGAGATCAAAAACATAATTTTGGCCTTTTTACTCTGATACATAAGGTTTACATGACTTTGGTTTTTAATCTGATACATGAAGAGTAAATAACTTTGGGACTCAAAGTATGAGATCAACACATAAAATTAATACATAAGGTCTACGTTTTTACTCTAATAAAAGACCCTAAAAAAACTGACTATTTTAAGTCATATTTATCTTCAAAAATGTATAAAACCATAAATGCACAAATTTTTAGGCATGTTTCGGAGATCGTTCGCATGAGATTAATCTTTCGTTTGACCAACTTTGATCATCTCGTAAGGAAAAAAACCAAATTATTCGAATGACATGCCTAAAGTCATTAGAATGGGGATCAAACGAGCATATTATCACATTTTGAAGAGTTGGTCTGTGAGCACTCATTTGAAGCTCATTATAATCTCGTTCGAACAAAATTTTCCATCTCATTTGAACCATAAACAATTCTTGTTCGAATGAGATTCTACACCTCCTTAGAGTGAAAAACCTATGTCATTTGAATGGCATCAGAAAACAAGAAAAACTCCAATAAAACACTTTTCAAAAAAGAATAGCCTCGTCAAAAATAAAATACCCAAAAATAAACTAGGGATCAACACAATAATCTTTTTATACCCTTCTTGAGATCCTAAGATGAATACATACACTCAGCATGAAATTGATATCTCTTTGCATGGTTGATTCATGTCTTCATTGCATAGGCTTCAAGGTACAAACTCCAACAACCTAATCTATGAATCAAATTGTTTTGTACAATGGAATTAGTCTAATTAATTACAAATTTATTATATTCATTACGTACACGATGAAATGGTTTATTCACTCAAATTATGGATAATGTGGATTGATTAAGAGATCGACCTAGATCACTATTTTTTTGGAAAATCAAAAAAATTATTTATTTTATTCTAAAATTGAATTTAATTGAGTTATAAAATTACAGTGTAAATTAAATTCCGATACATGGTTTATTTTTAAAAAAAATTAAAATATAATAAATTAGCAAATTGCCGGTGATATTATTCAGGGATTTAGAATTCAATAAATATTTTTCAAAAATACCCTCAAGTTCAAAATATTACGTGGTAAAGGGTTTCAACATAAACCCCACAATATCTATCAGTATTTTAAGATGTGATGTCATTAGTTTCTTGTGTTAGCTTTGTATTTCCTCCCCAACAGAGGGAACTAATCACAATATCCTGTAATCTTAAAAATATTGGGTGATAATTCTTTGAATTTTAACGTGAGTGAGTTTGGCCCCCTCAATGGGAAAGTTTTACACAATCAGACTTAGTTTCATGGAATGAACCGATGGTATACAGTTAAACATAATTACTTATATCCTCCCCAATGGAGTCACTATTATTAATTATGGAACCAAAAATTTTCAGTTATTCGATTATGTTAGACAAAAGTTTCCACGACAATCTGGTTAACATAACTGAAAGGTAAAAAGTTTGTCCAGTTCAGAGTGGGTGATTTAATCTCTCAATATGAAATCTCGCTTCATAAGGGAATTGGGATGCTTGATGGGATTCATTTTAATTAGTTTTATAGGGAAGCCAAAATTAAAATTTAATCAAAAGTTAATTCTCACATAGTTAATTGAAAATTATTTTTTTCAATGATGATTTTAAGACTTCAAAAATGAGCTCAACATTCACCTATTTTAGTCTTAAAACTAAATAGTTTTAATTGAAATAAATCTTAAGAACTGAAAGTAATATATAAATTTTTCTAACTAAGGAGAATAATGAAATAGGTGAATTTTGTCATTAGGGTACACTAGTTTTTGTATTTACTCATTGGGGTCCAATTTTTCACTTTTAACGATGGTTTATAAGACTTTTAGCAACGATTATTTTTCAAAAAATCATCGCTAAAAGTGAAAATGGACCCCAGTGAGTAAATACAAAAATTAGTGTACCCCAATGAGAAAATGTGAAGAACTAATGTACCCCAAAGTATTAATGTCCCATATTCTTAAATTGTGATGTGATCAATTCCTCGTGTCAGCATCGACTTTCCTTCACAAAGGACGAAAAATTAAGTGTTAATATGTTTGGTCCCCCCCCCCCCACCAATGGGGAAGTTTTATATGTACATGTTTAATTTTAGAGAATGGATCGATGGAAATTTATAAATAGTAATGTTGCTTTATGACACTCAAGTAATAACCATGTTCTTCAGATGCTTATCAACTTGGGTGGACCTAGGGAATATTTGGATTAGAAATAGAAGGGGAAACTTGGATCAAATTCATAATCCAGTAGTGATAATCATCATAATTCAAGGCATGGTCTTCGTCATTGAGAGGCGTTCGACTTTTTTCCTGAAAGGGAAGAAGAAGGATAAGCATTAGTATCAAGGACAACTATATGGGGTAAACGAAGTTCACAATCCTTGGGTAGAAGTGAAAAATCCATAAGGCAAGTATTTTTACTACGAGTATTTAAAACATTGATAGCGACGTGACATATTTTCCTTGCACCGTAAGGACAAGGACAATGTGATTTTTTTCTCTTAAGAAGTACAACCATGATTTATGGTTCGTTGTATAGAAACGTGTATAGATTCAAAATCCATATATCGGGTTGTAACTATTTTTAGAAGTTCTTATTAATCAATAAAATACATAAAAGAAATATATTCCTAATAATAGGCAATAAGAATGAGGCAACAATATTAGCAGTAGGGTATCTATTATTATTACTTATGTACATAGTTTTAAATGAAATTTTATTTTGATTTCTTACTTAGTTTTGAAATGATATTTGATTATTTTAGTAGAATTAGATTTTATCATAATATAAATATATTTTATCTATTTTGGTACACTAGAAAATAATTTATACGTTATAAATATTGTCTCACGAATACTTTTAAATACTGAGGTGAATAATTCTAATGGGCAATCATTAAGGAGATAGTTTCCTTTTTAACATTGGGCACTCCGTAGTGGAATGGTGTAGTGGATAAATGGAAAGGTACTCTTTTAGAGTCATTCAGAACTATTAGATTTTCTCATACAAGATAATACAAAGTAACATCACATTACCAATATTGATAAGCCACTTGTATAGGAAGAAATACAACTTGATATCAATAATATATTACCTAACTGTAGTAGGAGTGTTACCGATGATCAGGTAACACGTGTTACTCATAATGATAACAAATGGTTCCATGTCATAGCGTGATGGCTAGGAGACATCCTGACAGGTTGATGTTTTAGGGTGAACATTTTAGTAAGATCCTATACAAACATTAATCAAATTCGAGGAACTACATTAGGGTGTTCCACGACAAGGACTCTTAGTTTTGACTTAAGACTTATAATACTATGATGGATTCGATGTATCCAAATCAGGTTTTGGGAACTTATAGGCTTTTTGATGGGATAAACCCATTGAATACAATTGGATCTATAAGAAATTAATATATAGATAAATGGGAAGGTGAAAACCTTCAAGGCAAAGCATGTTTTGAAAGGTTTTATTCAAAAATAAAGGAATTGACTATGAGCAAACATTCTCATTGCTAGCTGCGTTGATGTCTATCAGGATTCTTTTAGCATCGATATTGCGTTATTGAATGATGGCCTTGGCAAGTGCATCTACATGGTGCAACCCAATGGATTTATAGCAAGAAGTAACTAAAGTTAATTATTTAATCTTAAGAAGTCCATTTGTTGACTTAAGTTAACTTTAAGGTCTCGAAACAGTAAGTTTGATCAGGCAATCATTTTTTTAAATTTGGATCAAAGCCATAAATAATACTAGTTTATAAGAAGCATGAAAAAAACTTGGTCATATTTCTAGTACAATATGTAGGTTATAATCTCCTAATCGGGAACGATGTGATTATATTATCCTAAATAAGAGCGTGTTTTCCATGTAACTCGATATAAAGAGCTTAGGAGAATCCAATTGCATCCTTTAGATCAAGCTTTTACTAGATAGGATAAATAAGATATTGGGCTTATCCCAAGCCACTTATACCGATGGTATGCTCAAAATTTTAGCGTGCGGAATACCATAAAATGTTTTGCTTCTTCTAGGCATGGAATCACTTTATTTAAGTATCAATGTTCTAAAATCTTTTATTAGATAAATAATATGATAAATATACCTTAGGCTTAGGCGATGGGCAACCTCATGCATGTTATATTGTGTATAAGATTGGATATTTTCTTCGCCATTGTCATGGTTAATAGATTCCAATTAAACCATATGAAAAGCCCTGGACTATAGTAAAGCTCATTCCCAAGTACCTAAAAAGCACTTAAGATTATATGTTGATTTACTCAGTAAACAAACTTTCACCTTCAAGGTATAAAGACTCGGATTTTATTCAGATAAGGATTCCAATTTTTTACCTCAGTATATTTGTTTACTGTAGGAGGTGGAGTTGAACGTTAGAGGAGTGTGCAACAACCATGCATTGTTGACTCCACCATGGAGCCCAAAAGTTGTTACTACATCAAAGGCAACAAAAAGAGGATATATGGCTCAGAAACTTCCTAAATGAATTGGGTGATGTTACTTAAGTGAAATTTTCTATTACACCGCATTGTGTTAATAGAGAAACGATTGCAAGTTCAAGAGGACCCAAACCCAATAAAAGGTATAAGAACATCGAGCATAGGTTTCATCTAGTTCGAGGGATCAAATAACGTGGATGATTATTTTGTGACCAAGGTTGCATTGGATGATAATGAGTTAATCCTTTTACAACTAGGACTATAGACTTCCAAGTAGATGGGTTGGGAGTTAAATGCATTGACACGTGGCTTTTAGACTAAGTGGGTAATTGTTAGGCTTTTATTCTTAAAACAATATATGACGTTTATTTTTCAATAAAGGTGTGTTCAGTTCATTTTGAAATAAGAATCATGTTTTGTGATAATGCCTTATATTCAACTTAAATATATAACATATATGTCCATCAACTGAAGTTGGTAGGAATTTTGGTGATTTGGGTTTGGTCTGATCATGGAAGATTGGAATTTCAGTTCTAGTTCAATTGAACTATTCACAGCCTAGATGGGGGGTTGACATTGCATTGGTAAAGTTGCTAATACGATATTAGTAGTTTATTTTGACTACGCGAAGCTGTAAAATGGTTAGAGAACTTGTCTGGTAGTTCAAAGACATTCTCAGACGTAAATCAAAATTTATTAAATGGGAAAAAGGTGAGATTCAAGTCTAGGTGTTGCCAAGATTATAACTGCATAATCTCACAACGTTTGTAAAGAGTGTATAGATTCAAAAATCCCAAGGATTATGAGGATTCAAGTATCCACACAGCTTTTGCTTTGATTATTATATTTGTGATTCAATATATTGGGTCTAGATTTCTGCAAGTTGGCCAATAATTTTGTGGATATCTCTGAGACCATATTTCTAAGGAATCTGCATCTGGGAGATATCCTAGATTGTGATACCTCCATGATAAACTTATAAGTTTTAATTATACCGGTAAACTTGGCCGATGGATTTTATAATCTGGTGGAGTATCAACTAAGTTAAGTTTGATACCAAGGAATAAATAAAAGATTGGTGAAAGTCAGTTGTCAACAAATCAAATTTCACCATGCGAGTATTGTATGCTTAACATGGGCAATAATATTATACACAATCTAACTTTGCAAATAAGGCCTCATTGTTCGAGTAATATTAAGAAATTAAATTGGAGTGTAGTTATAATTATTTAGTGAAATTAATTATTATTAAACTAGATAGAAAATATATGAGGGGAAGTAGTATGTGATTTTTCCCTTTTCGTTTGGAAGTCAATTTAGTCATTAGTCTTAGGTCCCTAGTATAGTCTATTGCATAATTAGTAGGCCCAAACTCTCTATGAACCCTAATAGGCCTAGGCCCACTTCATGTATTTTTTTAAATCGGTACTGGGAATGGGTTTAATGTGCATGAGATATTCTCTATGGTTATATATGGACACGAAACACTATTTATATTTTGGTGGGTGAATAGAGAAAAAGTGATTTCTCTCACAAATCATAAAGTTTTCATCTCTGGGATTCCCCACATACAAGGCTTACTGTAATACCCCAAAATTTAACTTGTTATGTAGTTAGGCCATTCCGTAGGTGCATGTTATGATTTTAGGGAGAGGACATAGGGCTACAATATGTCCTAGGGATCAAGGTCATCATGACATACAGTTTTAGTTGAGGAGATATTGGAGGTTGTTACCGCTTGTAGTTAGGGTGGGACTGATTCTTTTAGAGCCCAAACTTGAATAGTTGTGTTCATGCGATATGTTATTTTATTCCCGTTATGTTTCCATATATATATATGTTTTATTACAATTACTTTCATATTTGTGAATGGTGGATTTGGGGTGTATGGGCACCCAGTTATGGCATACTACTATTAGCATACATGAGCCCTACTTTAATGTTGGTTTGATACATGTGTGTATGTTGTTTAGAGTATGTTCTGATGAACAGGCTTGAGTGATCTTTTGGTAATGATACGATTCACGTTGTTACGATTATGTTTTGGTGAACTCCCAGGATAAAATTCATGTTATAATGAGAAAGATTGTAGTACCCCAAATTTTAACGATTAATAAATAATTTAATTAATGATTAATTACTAATTGAGAATATATGAATCAGGTTTATTATAATAAGAGACATTTAACTAAATGATCAATGTCGAATTTATATAATTTTCAGTAATTTAGTGAAAATTAATTGGATAAACTCCCCCCTTTATCTGTTGAATTACATTTTGGGAATTAAATTTTACTCGAGTCTTTTAGCATATCTTGGTGGACGAGTTAATATTTGGAAGATACCCACTTATGTGTAATATAATGTATGATCGTTGGTGTGTTCATAGAGAGAGAGAGAGAGGGAGTGATTGAAGACTAGCCAAGGAGAGGATCCGCGATGCGCGTTAACCTAATCACGACCGTCTCTAGGGGTCCAAGACCGTGGGTGGTGAAGGGCACGACAGCGACCATGTGTCTCACTGCTCAACCGCGGCCGAAGTCACGGGTCATGATATCTGGGACTTTATATGTTTTAACTTAAACAAACTTAACTCATTTTTTAACATTCCTCTCGCAAATAAAAGAACCCAGCCTTATTTTCTCTTCACCCCTAACATCTAAAACCCTCAACCCCATTAAAATACAACCTTCAAATCTCCATTTGAGGACCTTAAGATTGGAATTTGTGAGTGCTTAAAAGGCAAAGCTATTCATATTTTAGAATGGATCAAGGAAAGCAAATGAGATTTCAATAATAATTAAAAACCAATAATACTTTACTTTTCCCCTTTAGTGCTCAATGAGTTATGTATTGCCTAAACTATGCTTATTTTTGTAATTAAAAATGGTTAGAGATTTAATGAGGGAACGATAAACCTAATTAAGTTCCTATTGTGGTCGATTGATGTTGATATTGGTGAATCCCTATATAATGAGAATGCTTATTAAATGTTTATGTAAATTAAAAGGGTGTAAATGTTGTAAATCTTAAAAAAGTTACATATTGATTGTAATAGAATTTAACTAATCTTTCTTGTGAACTTTGAGAGAAGAAATGTGAATTATGAGTATGACTCGTCCCATGAAATCTTTAATATGATTTGCCTATGTTTAACTTGGGACACTTTAAATTGTTGGATAATCATATGTACCCCATTTGAAATGCGTATAACTTAATGGGACATAAAATTCGTAATTATAACCATATGAATTGGGTAAATTCACATATGAGTTGGAAATAATATTTTTTTAGTAAAAATGATATTATTCGAGACTACTACTATATATATTAATCTAGGGGACTTTTGTTTAGGTATTGAGACTTGGATATTGATTAGTCGTTGGTATTGGAGACTATGTTGCGAGTTATTAATATTTATTGTGTGTTTATTAGTTGTTGATTATTTAGTGCCACTGAATTTGATGGAATAATGGCTTTATTGGGATAGATATTGTATATATGATATGTGAAGTTTTTTGTTATTCTTATTTATCGATGAGACTTGGGTGATAGGATAATAGTTATCGTTGGTCAGATTTTGTTATTAGATAAGAGTTGTGATTATGTGGTTTATGTTGATGGATATATGATGTCGATGAGAGGGCTGAGATCTTTGGGATTATTTGTGATTGAAATTTAGGGTTATGATACTTTGGTTATGTACATGTATTGAAATACAGGAGATAATGTTGGAGATTATTTATATTATCATAAAGATTTGAATGGGGCTTTAATGTAATAGTCGCTATTTGTGAGGACTGTTAGGATGAGGTGCTTGGGTAATAATAGAGTGCGCTAGAAGTTTCATGAGAGTGATGAGTATTTTGGATTTTTTTATAGTTAAGGAAATATATATAATGTTATGCTTAATGTTTTTCCACTATCGACAACTACATAATCTAGAGAAAATTATATTTGGGGGTCTTTGTTTGGATTTTATTTATGAGACATCCCACGTACAGAGTGTGGTACCCCGTAACATCCATAAATAGATTGATCAATTTTAATATAAAAATTATGGGAGTAAAAAATAATTAGTAACATTCCAAGCATGAACGAGATAAATGAAAACGATAAGTAAAACAGTGCTAAATAACAAAATGTGTGGGATAAACTAAAATATCTCTCATACCATTCAAATAATAAGAGAACCTAAGCTCCAACTCTAGAATACTCTAATTATTATTATTATTATTATTATTATTATAATATATATCTCATACAAATCTCTGACTTGAGAAATATGAATAAATACAAATTTCTAAATAAATTGAAATATAAAAGAATAGATGAATGTAAATGAGGTACAATGCTCAACACCTACATCTTTGGAAATGATAAACAAAATTAATGCTGAAAAAACTCAAATTACCCTACCAAGTTATTAACCAAGGTTAAATATTAGGTCAAATTTCTCGAATAAACTCTTTGAAGAAAGTCCTTTTGATTAAGAACACAAGATGTGTAAATTTCATTTAATTGAGAAAAGTTTAAGATTCTTGGTAAAAAAAATTAAAGTAACCCTTATTAAGCTCCGCTCTTTGTTCTTAAAACTTCAAAAATCAGAAACAATATTCATAAGAAAGTCTTAGATCTAACTTTATATATATATACATGTAATACCTCGAGATTTTTGGGAAAATAATTTATTTATTTTGGGATAAATAAATATTATTTTAATTGGAGGATAATTAAATTAGCATTTGAGGCCAAAATTTGAAGATGTTAGAAAGTGATTCGAATGATGATTCTGAGTGTGCCATTGTTTTCGAAAGGGTCGACAAAGTCGAAATGACTGTACTTGGGGTCTATTTGGGTTCCGAAATAGTTTGAGTTCGTTTGGCTCGAATTAAAGTTACCGAGTCATTTAAAGTGTGTATTATCATTTAAAGTTGTGTATCTTGGGAGACAAGGTTTAAAAGCCTACGGGAGATAGAAATCTCCTTAGAGAGAAAGAGAAAGAAAGAAAGAAATAGAGAGAGGAAGAAAAGAGAAGAGAAAGAGGAGAAAAGTTGGGAGATTTCGGCAAATTCGTGACTTCGAGGGAGATTCAGACTCTACGAACTTGAGACAAGTGATTAAACTTGCTAAATAATTGTTGTGTATCATTTATTTCATGATTTGTGGATAAAAATTGTGAATTTTGGGATAAATTGCTAAAACCTAGATTTTGGGTAAAATCTTAGATTTGTTGTGTATATAATGGATTTGAGGTTAGAAATTAGTTGAGGTGTTTGATGAGTGTTAATGATATATATGTGTTTGGGTTGAAGAAAAATGGTTAGAAGATGATTAAAATGATTTTTGAGAATTTTGGGTTTTTGGAGAAAACAACCCATTCGTAGCTTGCTGACCAAACCGAATCGATTCGCCCCTTCCGAATCGATTCGGTAGGAAGCAGACTTACAGGTCCTTTGGACTGAATAAATTCGGATGGGCCGAATAGATTCATAAATGAGGCTATTTTGAGTGGTTTTTCTGGAGTGAGAGCCGAATCAATTCGGAAATGAGGCTGTTTTGAGAGGTTTTTCTGGAGTGAGTTTCGTCCGGTTTCGTTTGAGTTGGTCGATTACGAACCTCTATAGGAGTTATAAGAAGGGTATTTTGGAAACTTTTATGGATGTTTCCTTATGAGAAAGTATTGGAGAAAAAATGACTTATCCCGAGAGAGTATTGATTAGAGATTAATGTACCGACTAGTGGGGAGGCCCACAATCTTTGAGATTTCGAATTAGAGATAATTATGGATTGATAAGAAAGAATTTGGATGCGCTTAATGATAATGGATTTTAGTATTAAATCCGAAATGGGATAATTTTAAAGGTTCATATGATTGATTGAACCATATTATGGATTGAGAATTACAAATGCCGATCGATGTGAATATGGATATAGGGAATATCCTTAACGTAAATAGAATTGAGAGACGATTCATATAAATAGAAGTGAGGTGTGAACTTCAAGTGAGAAATAGTATAGTGTATACTAAGTGGGGAAGTTATGTGAGTTATTGACGAATAGTATATCGAGAGTAAAATATACTAAATAATGAGATAATTTCACTTACGCCTAAGAGCGTATTATGAGTATGTAAATAGTGTGATATATATACCTGGCATGATGGTATAAAATTATATAATGTGATGATGTATGTATATAATTTATGTGTATGATATATATATATATAAGTGAAGCATACCCCCTCCTTGCTATCATGAGAAGTTGCGCGATGAGGGTGAGCGCCATGTCTTGAGGAGCAGGGTGTGGATATTCTCAAGTTCATAGCGTCCATTTATTATTGATTTTTATTAGGGGTGAGACGTGGTGGGTATGTTTTGTCTCATTTTCGGGGAGGAACTATGACCGTTTCCCGTACATTATGTTATGGTTGTTTTGCCAAGTCGATGTGAGATTCCGACCGTTGGTACCCAGGATGATATGTTAGTGATTCCCTGGTAGATGATAGCATTGAGAAGATGCATCCTCGAGTTATAGTTCATTGGGATGGTTATTATTATACTTGTGTGAATAGTATACAAATTCTATATGATTATGTGATATCATAATTGTCTCTAGAGTAAAGAGACATAAGAAGATTGCTTGAATCTCATTCAGGGAGATTTTATCCGGACTTAAATTGTGATGAATCAAATGGGAAAATAATGAGAAATTAATTATGAGTAGTTATAGTACTTTGGGTAATGAGGATATAATGGACCTCAACGACCAACATTGCCAAGGAGTAGTGTATCGGGGGGTTCCTTATTTGGATTTCGCCTAGAGACGTCCCACACACCAAATGCAGTGCAATGTTGGGAGTGAGGAGAAGTTAGTCCTTAGTGCTCATATTTACATATTAGTATATCTCGACGATCAACAGTACCAAGGAGTAGTGTATCGGAGGGGTTCCTTATTTGGATTTCTCTTGCGAGACGTCCCATGCACGAAACGTCGTGCACTGTTGAGAATTGAGAATAATTATTTAATTAATATGTAATAAAATAAAAGAGAATTTGGGTTATACACGTCATGTATTGAGGGCATAATGAATCTTGATAATCAATACTGCCAGGAGTAGTGTATTGGGGGGGTTCCTTGTTTGGATTTCTCTTGCAAGACGTCCCACGCATGAAACTCCATAGCATTGAGAATTGGGAGAACTTTAGTCCTTAGCACTTGGATGCTAATAACTCATATATATATATATATATATTGATGGCATTACTAGAATATGAGAAATTCTAGTAAGAAAATGTTTATGTAAACTTTATATGTTAAGTAAGTGAATGAATAATTGAGATCCATAATATTAGAAATTGAAGGATTATGTGTTAGATGGAATTTAGGTGAGTATCAATTGGGATTAAGTTACATTAACTTGCCTAGATAGATTCGGGCACTTATTTGGAGATCATGTGCATACGTTTAGTACGCGCTTGAGTTGAGAGGTGAGTTGTATTTTATGGAGAGTGCGACTCCACTTTAATCATGTCATAATGCATTTATAATTATTATGCATTTTAATACACTTTCTATAAAAAAATTTCACACCTCGGGCTCGGACTCGTCTATATTTTCTCTTGCTACGTATATATATTGTATTATTTTAGGTGTTCCTCCGCAAGGACGCCATTGATGTATCCATCCAGTGTTTGTGGAGCTGTGGTAATAGTGGACTATTGCGGTATCTTGATATAGTTGATTCCTATCTTTTGTGTATCTAGATTAGGACTCAGTCTGTATATCGGGTTTATTCCCAAGTTTTTTAGTGTATCACTTTTATATTTTATTTCTCAGACTGTTGTATTGTCTATGACCCGACAGCATATTCGAGTATTTTACTTTGTACATTGTGTTGTATTCTTTTATGTATTATTTCGAGAATGTGTGTGCCTCTTATCATATTTAGAGTTATGTTGTTGGTTAGTTGTTGCATGTTTGGTTTTAAATAAAATGTTTTAAAATTTTTGACACCCTCCTTTTGTGGTAATGGGTTATTAGCCACGCATATTTTTAGAATTGTTAGTAGATGTTGAGAATGATCCACTTGAGATTCATGATTATTTTAGTATAGGGCTGGCCAATCGTTATTATTTTGAGCGGGGTGTCCCAGGTGGTATCAGAGCATCAGGTTCTAGTGTCTTTAGGATCTGTGTGGGTTACTATGATCTTCCGTAAGCGTTCTTGATGTAGAGCCTTATTAGGACTGTTGTGTTCATACGTCCATATTTTCTTCTATGATGAGAAAATAATTAAAAGGCGTTCTGATACTATTATTCTTGTTTCAGATGCCATCGAAGAGAAGTCGTTCAGGCAGGGAAAATAAAGGAGCTGAGAGTGTATAACTCCAAATGCCTCAAAGGACCATGACTACAGATGAAGTTGCCAATATTATGGCACAAGCAGTAACTGCTGCCATTTCTACGATGGCGCAGCAACCTGTAGTTTAAGCAGCCCAAACCCATTCAGGACCGTCTTTGTGGGAAAGAGTGCGGGAAGATTTTAGTAATTGGCATCCTCCAGAGTTCTCAGGGGGAGTTGATGCGATGGATTCAAGTCGATGGAAGAATAGTATGCAAAGGCACCTTCGTATGGTTGAGTGTAGTGAGGTGAAGACGTAATTTTTAGCCACCTTTAAGTTAAAGGGTGCAGCTCTCCAATGGTGGGGGTCTGTCACCACATCTGAATAGAGAGATACATTTCCCATAACAGATTTTTGGGAACTTTTTGATTGAAGGTATTTCTCTTCCGCGATTTAGAAGGAAATGAGGAGGAAACTGATGGATGTTTTTCAAGGTAATAGAATGGTGGCCGAGCATGAAGAAGAATTTACTCAATTGGAGAATTTAGTACCTGAAGAGGCAAATACGGAAGATAAGAAAATATTAAAGTTTATGCAAGGTTTAAATGGACAAATTCAACAGCATTTGTTAGGGAACCCAGCATTAGTGACTTTCACCGAGGTAGTGAATGCGGCACTGTTGTAGTGTCATGAATATCGCCTTCGTTCGCAGGGGGTAAGAACTTTGGAGATTCGTGTTCATCAAGTAGGTTTGGTAATAAGAATACTAGTAATGCCAGAGACTATAATCCGGAATATAGAGGATCGCAACAACGTTATGTTCCTCAAGATGGGCAGAGAGGATTTGTGGGTAGATGTTTCTTTTGTAAAGAATTTGGTCATATGAAGAGAGATTGTACTAAAAGAGGTAGAGACCACATTTTGAGGAAGTTTTGGAGATGCAACCCTTACAGCAGATTCGAGGTCATTTTAGGCCAGAGGACTTTGTTTGGGAGCCCAATGATAAGGAGATGAAATCCGACTAGAGATGGATGATGTAAGTTATTTTCCTTTGTGAATAGGATTAAGCTATATGAAGTCTTGCCAGTATGGTGTGTAAGATTGAAAAGAGTGGTTAGTGCATAACCCTATTATGTATGGAATGACCCTAAAGGGTATTTTGAGCGAGTGAGGCTCTTATGTTATTATCTTTTGAGAGAATAGATTTTCTTGTGATGTGCTAAAAGAGATCTATGATTTTGTTGTGAATGTAAGAATTGTTGAAATATTTTGAGTAATAATGGTAAAGTTATTTATTTTGTAGTCGTGCTAGACTAATATAATTCTTGTATTTCCAGCTATGGAAGAGCCTAATGTATGGCAATATATTAAAATGATGTGAAAGATTATTAATGTAATGATTCAAAGTTTAGTAGATTATAGTTGAGCGAGAGATTTTATCTCATAATTATGTTAATTTTGAGAACTATATATTATTATGAGTATGAGAATTGTTAAAACCTTGTGCCTTGGGCATAAGGTATTTTATTTATATGTCGAAAGACATAAACAATTTTATTATAAATTGTTTTCAAAATAAAACTTTTTATAGGCCTTTGGGCCATATCAAACATGATTTACGCAAAAATATTTTAAACTCTAGTCCGGATCTAACAAACTCTCAATCCCCGACGTCGCTACATATTAGTGTATTGGGAGGGCTCCTTGTTTGGATTTCGCTTGCGAGACATCCCCCGCATGAAAGTAGCGAATGTCAGGAATTGAGAGGAGTTAAATCTTTGGACCTTTCTAAAATTTTCATATTATTAGTATGCTAGTATAATTTAACATATTCCTAATTTTTGTACTATTCAAGGCAAGAGAAGCCTAATTATGTTTATACGAGTAGAGCTCGAATAAAGGGTGTATGGGCGCCCTAGTAATTATAATTGATTTTATAAAACTAAAATAATTCGTCATGGGAAGTTAGAGGTTTGGGTATAGGATTAGTGAGGATAACTGTAGTAGGAACTAGTTGGGCTTTAGAGTATTAGGCTTAGATAAATTTCGAGGAGGAAATTCTTGTGAGTGGGACGTCTGTAATACCCCGAGATTTTTGGGACAATAATTTATTTATTTTGGGAGAAATAAATATTATTTTAATTGGAAGATAATTAAATTGGCATTTGAGGCCAAAATTTGAAGATGTTAGAAAGTGATTCGAATGACAATTGTGAGTGTGCCATTATTTCCGGAAGGGTCGAGAAAGTCGAAATAACTGTACTTGGGTCTATTTGGGTTCCGAAATATTTTGAGTTCGTTTGGCTCGAATTAAAGTTACCGAGTCATTTAAAGTGTGTATTATCATTTAAAGTTGTGTATCTTGAGAGATAAGGCTTAAAAGCCTACGGGAGATAGAAATCTCCTTAGAGAGAAAGAGAAAGAAAGAAAGAAATATAGAGAGGAAGAAAAGAGAAGAGAAAGAGGAGAAAAGTTGGGAGATTCCGACAAATCCGTGACTTCGAGGGAGATTCAGACTCTACGAACTTGAGGCAAGTGATTAAACTTGCTAAATAATTATTGTGTATCATTTATTTCACGATTTGTGAATAAAAATTGTGAATTTTGGGATAAATTGCTAAAACCTAGATTTTGGGTAAAATCTTAGATTTGTTGTGTATATAATGGATTTGAGGTTAGAAATTATTTGAGGTGTGTTATTTGATGAGTGTTAATGATATATATGTGTTTAGGTTGAAGAAAAATGGTTAGAAGATGATTAAAATGATTTTTGAGAATTTTGGGGTTTTGGAGAAAACAACCCATTCGTAGCTTGCTGACCAAACCGAATCGATTCTCCCCTTCCTAATCGATTCGGTAGGAAGCAGACTTATAGGTCCTTTGGACCGAATCGATTCGCTGGGGATCGAATCGATTCGGAGGGGCCGAATCGATTCGGAAATGAGGCTATTTTGAGAGGTTTTTCTGGAGTGAGTTTCGTCCGGTTTCGTTTGAGTTGGTCGATTGGGAACCTCTATAGGAGTTTTCTTTATGAGAAAGTATTGGAGTCAAAATGACTTATCCCGTAGAGTATTGATTGGATATTCATGTACAGACTAGTGGGGAGGCCCACTATCTTTGAGATTTTGAATTGGAGATAATTATGGATTGATAAGAAAAAGTTAGGATGCGCTTAATGATAATGTATTTTAGTGTTAAATCCGAAATGATATAATTTTAAAGGTTCATATGATTGATTGAACCATATTATGGATTGAGAATTATAAATGCCGATCGATGTGCATATGGATATAGGGAATATCCTTAACGTAAATAGAACTGAGAGACGATTCATAGAAATATAAGTGATGTGTGAAATTCAAGTGAGAAACAGTATAATGTATACTAAATGGGGAAGTTATGTGAGTTATTGGCGAATAGTATATCGAGAGTAAAATATACTAAATAATGAGATTATTTCACTTATGCCTAAGAGCGTATTATGAGTATGTAAATAGTGTGATATATATACCGGGCGTGATGGTATACAATTATATAATGTGATGATGTATGTATATCTTGTGTGTGTGATATATATATATAAGTCAATCATACCCCCTCCTTGCTATCATGGGAAGTTGCGCGATGAGGGTGAGCGCCCTGGCTTGAGGAGAAGGGTGTGGATATTCCCCAGGTCATAGCATCCATTTATTATTGTGTGATTTTTATTAGGGGTGAGATGTGGTGGGTATGTTTCGTCTCATTTTTGGGGAGGAACTATGATCTCTTCCCGTACGTTGTTTTATGGTTGTTTTGCCAAGGCGGTGTGAGATTCCGACCGTTGGTACCCAGGATGATATGTGAGTGATTCCCTGGTAGATGATAGCATTGAGAACCTTCATCCTCAAGTTATATCTCGTTGGGATGGTTATTATTATAATTGTGTGAATAGTATACAAATTCTATATGATTATGTGATATCATATTTGTCTCTAGAGTAAAGAGACATAAGAAGATTGCTTGAATCTCATTCTGGGAGATTTTATCTGGACTTAAATTATGACGAATAAACTAGGAAAATAATGAGAAATTAATTATGAGAAGTTATAGTACTTTGGGTAATGAGAGAATAATGGACCTCAACGACCAACATTGCCAAGGAGTAGTGTATCGGGGGGGTTCCTTGATTGGATTTCGCTTGGAGATGCCCCACGCACGAAACGCGGTGCAATGTTGGGAGTGAGGAGAAGTTAGTCCTTAGTGCTCATATTTATATATTAGTATATCTTGACGATCGATAGTGCCAAGGAGTAGTGTATCGGGGGGGTTCCTTATTTGGATTTCGTTTGAGAGACGTCCCACGCACGAAATGCCGTGCACTATTGAGAATTGAGAATAATTTTTTAATTAATTAATCTGTAATAAATTAAAGAGAATTTGGGTTATACGCGTCATGCATTGAGGGAACAATGAATCTTGATAATCAATACTGCCAGGAGTAGTGTATCGGGGGGTTCCTTGTTTGGATTTTTCTTGCGAGCATCCCACGCACGAAACGTAGTGTAGTATTGAGAATTGGGAGAAGTTTAGGCCTTAGCACTTGGATGCTAATAACTCATATATATATATATATATATATATATATATATATATATATATATTGATGGCATAACTAGAATATGGGAAATTCTAGTAAGAAAATGTTTAAGTAAACTTTATATGTTAGGTAAGTGAACGATTAATTGAGATCAATAATATTAGAAATTGAAGGATTATGTGTTAGATGGAATTTAGGTGAGTATCAATTGGGATTAAGTTACATTGCCTTGCCTAGATAGATTTGGTCACTTATTTGGAGATCATGTGCATGCGTTTAGTGCGCACTTTAGTTGAGAGGTGAGTTGGATTTTATGGAGAGTGCGACTCCACTTTAATCATGTCATAATGCATTTATAATTATTATGCATTTTAATACACTTGCTATAAAATGTTTTCACACCTCGAGCTTTGACCCGTTTATATTTTCTCTTGCTACGTATTTATATTGTATTATTTTAGGTGTTCCTCCGCAAGGACGCCATTGATGTATCCATCCAGTGCATGTGTGGAGCTGTGGCAGTTTCGGACTGTTGTGGTATCTTGATATAGTCAATTCCTATCTTTTGTGTATCTAGATTAGGACTCAGTCTGTATATCGGGTTTATACCCAAGTGTTTTAGTGTAGAACTTTTAAATTTTATTTCTCAAACTATTGTATTGTCTGTGACCCGACAGAATATTCGGGTATTTTACTTTGTACATTGTGTTGTATTCTTTTATGTATTATTTCGAGCATGTGTGTGCCTCTTATCATATTTAGAGTTATGTTGTTGGTTAGTTGTTGCATGTTTGGTTTTAAATAAAATGTTTTAAAATTTTTGACACCCTCTTTTTGTGGTAATGGGTTATTAGCCGCGCATATTTTTAGAATTGTCAGTAGATGCTGAGAATGATCCAGTTGAGATTCCTGATTATTTTAGTATAGGGCTGGCCACCCATTATTATTTTGAGAGGGGTGTCACAATACATACCAAGATGTCACAAAATGTAAAATCAAGGTTTAAAAATAGATCTAAAATATGCAAAATGATTTTCATATACAAACAAAATCAATGGATCTGAATTTTTTTCAAAAGATTGTAAAGATCCTCAAAGAGAGATAATATTTACACAAAAATATACAAATAAAAGGTGTAGAAATAAAACTAACAACCCAGATCATGTTGTGTGTATATCACTATGTCGGATACTCAATTTTCTAAAGAGAAAAACAATTTTTCCAACTTTTGAGTTTGTTTGGAGAGAGACAAGTAATCAGATAGATGATATATCAATTTTTGTCTCAAAATATCACTCTGAAGAACTCAAGAAATCGTAACAATATAAAAACAACAAAAATGGATTTTCTCAGAAGTGTTCTAAAAATCTAAGAAGGGAGAACTTTTTAAAAAAAAAAACTATTTCTCACTTCTTATATGTACGAATAGATTTTCTAAATAATTTTCTATATGATTTTTTTCTCACATAAAATCTTTTTCTCTTTCTACTCTCTCTCTCTCTCTCTCTCTCTCTCTCTTTATATATATATATATATATATATCTTCTCTATGCTCTCTCTTTTTTTCTCTCTTTATAATGGCCAAAGTCTCTCAATGTTGAGACGAAGGATCCTTTCATAGTGAACAAAGAAGGTTCTGGAGACATTGAAAGAAATCAAGGGCTAGGATCAATTTGATTGGATTGAAGTTAATCCTATAGTTGAGATTGCACCGCCTAAATGGTTTTAGACCGTTTACAACTGGCTAAAGGTTACTGGTTATGATTGGTTGATTTAGGTAACACATGGATCATATTAAGAGTGATTTTCAAATGTTGATTAAGTTTCATCTAAGGTTGATAAAGTGCCTCGGGAATGTGAGAGTAAACAAACATAGGTTTAACCAATCAAAACGATGCAGGTGGTGTACAAGTGTCAAGCAAGAATCAGTCCTCAAACGCACATTTTTTATCTTTTATCAATCCAGGTTTCTACCCAGGAATTTTGTAGCAGTTTTATTTTTGGCACAAAAGGTTTTTGGGTAAGATTTGGGAATTCTAATTAAGTCTAGAATCTTTTTAAAGTTAATTTTAACTTTTAAAATTAATTTTAAACTATGTAAAAATTACCAAAAATTCTTAAAAATAAATCCAAACATACTTCATGAAATATGAGTGCAATGTGCCCTATAGTGTGTTATTTTACACCTTTCTCACTTGTTAGAATTCTCTAATTGGAAGCCATTGATATTGTACTTGAATCTAAACTTTATTGTACCTTAAATAAGGGAGCTCATGGTGATAAGCACCCAAAACTGTAAATTTTATACCCCAAATAGACGTACTTTTGTTGCCAATTCTCGACAATATGGGTCTTATGCGCTTAATTGTTAATTATGCAGCCTTAATTACAGTTGCGATGTCAAAAGCTATATTTTCAGGCAATTTACAGTTAAAAAGGTGTTAATTCCCTCTCCTGTGACCCTAACGTACCCTAAACCCAGCCTAAACCTACCCCAAACCATGTGTGTGTTTTGTTTGTCCCTTTTTATTATTTTTTTAGATTTTTAGTTTGAGTCATTTTTATTTTTAGAATTTATTTTGTATTTTCTAGGTTTTATTTTCTATTTTCTATTTTTTATTTTATTTTTATTAGTATTTTTTATTTTATCTTTATTTTTATTAGTTATTAGTTTTATTTTCATTAGGATTAGATTTTTTTAGTTTTATTTGATTTTACATTTATTTAGAATTTTAGTTTTAATTTTATTAGATTTTATTTTTATTATCTCTCTTTTTAGTTTCATTTTTTAATTGGGTCTTTATTTTATTATTAGAAGTAGGATTTTTATTTTTATTTTTAGAGTTTTATTTTTATTAATTTTAGTTGTGTTATTTTTTTGGTGTCCAAATTAAACACACACCCTTTACCCACCCAACTAATCTATCCTACACCCTAAGCCCCACACACCATTTCCTACACCTCACCACACCTTATTCATCCAAACCCATCTTCACTCTCAATCCAACCACCATTAACACAAAGAAAACTCACCACCACTAAAATCTCAATTATCACCCACCTTCTAAACCCCACGAACCTCCCAACTCAAACCACGACCCCCTGTCACCGCCGGCGGCCACTCCTCTTACCTCCGATCGCAGCCACCACCTTGCTTACCCCCTTAACCCGGCGAAGCTCTGACCCCCTTGTAAACCTCAAACCCCGGCCGACTTCTCCTTCAACCTCCTGCTACCCCCGCCGGAGATACTTGTCGGCGTCACTTTACCCAGTCAACCCGCCATCATCTTACCAAACCCGATGCCCCTACCGGCGTGCACCTGATCCCAACCACCCCGCCCCTAATTCCGACCAGCCTCGACTCAGCCGCCGAAACTTCTCTCTCCGGCGACCTCTCTCGCTGGCGCCCCTTCCAGCGCTGATCCGACCCCTGCTCCAAACCGTGGCCATAGCCTGTGCGGCCCGAGAACACCCATGTCCAACCCATTACCCATGAACCCATTTCCACATTTGATCCAATTCTCCCAAAAGCCACCCACGACATTTCCATCTTCCAATACAAACAAACCAACACCAAACAAATACCCCATGTGCCACTTAAACCACCTTTTTACCGCATTTACCCATTATACCCCAACTAACCACTCAAAATCAATTTCCAAAATTACCCCTCACCATATCATATTTTTATTCTCATTCACATGACCTCACACCATATCCACATGCACCCCTATCCATATACCCAATATACCCTTTTGCTCTATGTGCCTACTATATAAGAAGACCATGCTCTTTCAAAGAGAGACTCATCATCAAATAGAGAGAGAAAACTCTAGAGAATTGTAGAGAGTTAGGTTAGAATAAATTAGGTAGAAATATTTGTAGATAATTTTATTTTTATTTTTTTAGATATTTGTGAGTGATAATTGTGTGAGATTCAAGTTGAGTAAATTTTTCATTTATATCTTTGTTGATCACTCACTTGGAAGGTTGTATGCTTGAATTTCAAGGATAGAGTTCAAATTGCCAATTTCAAGGAGACTTGTGAAGATTTGTTCTCTTTCTCTACTCTTTTATTATATTAATGCCAATTGAATATTTGTTTATTATGTTTGAAATCATGTTTGGCCAAAAACCCTTTCAAGGGGTGGGGTAAAACCCTTATTTGATGTTATTTTATTTTAATTAGTTTAATTACTTGAAAAATCCCTTTGAATGTTAATTTTAATCCCTCACCCTTAAATTTACGCCTCGAGAGAGGGTAAATGATTTTCGAGAGAAAATCGAAATTCTAATTATAATACTCATTTTAGATTCGAACAAGAGATAAGGATTTCTTAAGTGGGGTATTATAACTTGAATTTCAACTCTAAAATTATTTTCTAAGATTTACATGAATTTTAATTGATCGATCCTAGCGGGTGTTTAATTAAAAGGAGTGTGGATCTATTTTTCTAGAGTTGTGGGGTGTTAAACGTAATTTTTTAAAAGATTACTATTATAATTACACTTGCAACGAGAGTTGGTTTGTGATTTTGATATTAATTTGGGATAATTCAATTAATTAAATTAATTAATTAGAATAACTAAAATTTGTGGTGTAATCCCATTCCTTGATTGTTCTCACAATTATTTACCTCACTTATCTCTTATTTTTAGTTTAGACTTTAATTTTTATTTTAGTAAATTTCTAGTTAGTTGTTTTCATCTCACACTTTAGTTTGGTTTAGTTTAAATCTCACCTCACCCATTTGTTTTAATATTTGAAAAAGCTAAAAAAAAGTAGAAAAAGTCAAAAGCCCAAAAAGAAAATAAAAAGTGAATTACAATTTTGTTCCCTTTGCTTTACAACCTTGAAAGTGGATTGATACCCTTACTTACCTCTACATTTTAGATTGTTATATTTTGTAGGTATTTGAAGATTATGACTAACTTGGCTTTCAACAACGACCCATATAAAAGCTTAGTTATCAAATGGTGTCGTTGTCGGGGATCTCGATGTTGTGACCATTCCATGGTCCATGTCCCAAGTCGACAATTGTGTTGACTTAACTTTCGATTGTGAGCTTGATCCAATCCCACCATGTCCACATGAACCCCACCTTGAGGTTCACATTCACCTTCTCACTCCCGTAATATCCAAAACAATGCCCGAGTCTATACCCATTGAGTCCATCGTGTGTGTTCTCAAGGAACCACTTCATCTTAGGTTAGCTCTGTCTATGAGTGCTCACCATTTTCCCAAGATAGAATCCATGATGGTTCCTACGTATCCGGATATGGATGACGTTACACCATTCTTGGCTCATCTTGAGCCCATTATTTTTAGTGCTTCCTCTATCTCCGATATTGGTGCCTCGTCTTACCCACCCACCACATTCACCGATGCTACTCTTGTGGAGAAGTTGATCACTCCATCTTTAGAAACCACACTCCCTTGTGAGTATTCCTTTACACCTCCCAATGAGTGTGTGTCTCCCACGCTTGAGTTGGATCATCTTCCTCCACCATTTATCCCACCCGACACACCCATTATACTTTCCACCCCACCACCTGGTTTGGATCTTGATTTTGCACATTTCAAGTTTCCATATACATATTTAGATCCTAACCTGAAACCATCCTCCATCTACCAGAGTATTTGTGGTGATACTCTCTACCACCATGACACCGGGCTTGTTATTATATGCCCGCCACTTCCTTGTGGTGTTGATTTTTCTTCTCGACATCTCCCTGGCTTGTCACGGCATCACCAATATCATCGTTCATTTATAGAATGGTCGTGTGATTTTTATGAGCCCCATACCATTCCACTTACCAAACCATATTGCCTCCATCACCAACTTGAGCACCACGCTTATAGGGCCCTAGTTGCCCTCACCTTCCGGCTCAATAAGGCCTGTGATCAATGCTTCATCACCCATGCCTTTCTCACTTGTACCCTAATTACCACCAACCCATGGTCCATCGATGCTTTGCATCGCGTGATGAACTTTACCATACAAGTGCATTGACCCCTTTATCCTCTATCCAACAAGACTGATGCTTCAGTCTTGTTTGGGGTGATTCTCATCACCTATTTTTCTGCCACCCCGAGCTTTCCTTGATCTTATCTTTCGGGTGAGATTCCATCGGTCTGGCTGAAGACATTAAACTTAGCGCTACCGGGAGGCAGCTCGCGTTTCTTGTACTAGTCTCATCCTGTTTGGGGGTGGTGTTTCACATCACCCTATGCTTTATCATGTTTATAGACTTGTACACATTTTTTTCTCGTATCACTTATTCAAGTTTCATTTTGGCTACATCTTTCCACTTCATTAGCAGTTCATTCTGGTAATCTCTTTCCTACTTTATGCTCTCAATTTTAAAAATCATTTTACTTAACATCGAGGACGATGTTCCTTTTTGTTTGGGGGTGGGGAAATTTATCAAAATCGTGCCTCTTTTGAAATTTTTTGAGTTTTAAACCTGATTTTTAAAATTTTGTGCAGTTTCTTTCATCTCACTTGATGTGAATTTTCAATCATCCATCTTTCAAAGTTTAGGAATCAAGCTAGAGAATATTTTTTCTAATAGCTTATGTAATACATAACAAGGCATGTTGCACCATGAATTTCTAGACTCAACAAAATTTGCGCACTTATCACGTCAATAGGATTTAGAGTTGAGGAGTACTACAATTCTAAAGAGAACCTTAAAGATCACTAGTGGAGATTGTATCTTGTGAGATTCGTTCCTTTCACCCTTCAGAGAGTTTTACGCAATCTCCGAGTCACAAGTTGATTCTTCCTTTGGGTCCGCACTTTAATTGTTGTATGATCTCATTATTCTTCATTTTTGGCTTGATCACTGAGAATGACATTTTTTCGAGTTGTAAGAAACGCGTGTCTTGAAATTTGTCCAGATCACTAGGATTTTCATCCATACACCTACCACTTTTCCCCCATATCACATTCCCATTCATCTCACCCATTACATTACCATATTCTACCCTTTTTCCATATTCCCCACATCATACATTCCCCACTCCATTAAAATATCATCCATCATCATTTTTGAGAAAAAGAGTATGATTTCAAATGTTAAATGTCTTCTTTGTTGGTTTGAAAAGTGAGAGAAAAACAAAAAACAAAAAACAAAAAACAAAAAACAAAAAACAAAAAACAAAAATCAAAAAACAAAAAACAAAAAACAAAAAACAAAAAACAAAAAACAAAAAACAAAAAACAAAAAACAAAAAAAGAAAAAAGAAAAAAGAAAAAAACATAAAAAATAGAAAAAATAGAGAAAAAAGAAAAGAAAAATCGAAAAAAAGAGAGAGAAAAGAAAAGAAAAGAAAAGAAAAGAAAGAGAGTTGTAGTTAGTTTTGAAATAAAGACATTTTTTCAAGTATAGAATACTCTTCTCACATATCCATCCATCTTTTATGCATCACACAACCATCACTCATCCTTCATATCACTATCACCATCCCATTTTATCCTTCATATCATATCCTTCCCATTTTATTTCCCCCTCACCCATATACATACATGTTCCCCTAGGTGTTTGGGCAAATGAAAGTCAATGTGGTGAATAACTCGACCTTCTCACTATAGTGATTAACATTCTTTCATGAGATCAATTTTCTTTCTTAATGATCGGTCTTTCTTATATGTGTGTGAGACGTTTGAACTTGATTACATTTACTCACCTCCTCATACACAAGAGCGATACACTAACCCTAATCTCGAGAGTTCGTTTGAGAGAGATATATCCAGTGAGATTTGAAGTTGAAGCGTTGATTCTGACGAGGCAATCTAGGAATTACTCTTGTGATACTCGACCCGTTTTGACTGATTCACACTACACACATTGAGTTCTAGGAAGGATGTGCCTTGAGTATTTACTTAGCTAAACTTTTTATGCACTTCTAGCTTGTATTTCTGAAAATATTTTTCTTGTGATGGATTGTGCGATTATTCTACATCTAATAAGAGATTGATTGCCTTTCAATAAATCATTTTGCAAAACAATGAATTTTGTGGGTATATTCCTTGCAAACCCTCACGTGACACAACTGGTCCTATAGGGCAACCTATAGATTTAAAGGCTTGTTGCACATGCTAAATGCAATCGCAAGTGCCCGCGAAAGTGGTACACTTTTGGTTACTTATCTTTCTCTTCTCTCTATCTTATTGCTCGAGGACTAGCAACGCTCTGTTTGGGGGGAGGGGAGATAAGCACCCAAAACTGTACAATTTATACCCCAAATAGACGTACTTTTGTTGCTAATTCTCGACAATATGGGTCTTATGTGCTTAATTGTTCAATATGCAGGCTTAATTACAGTTGCGGTGTCAAAAGCTATATTTTCAAGCAATTTGCAGTTAAGATTGTGCTAATTCTCTCTCCCGTAACCCTAACATACCCTAAACCTAGCCTAAACCTACCCCAAACCATGTGTGTGTTTTGTTTGTCCCTTTTTATTATTTTTTTAGATTTTTAGTTTGAGTCATTTTTATTTTTAGAATTTATTTTATATTTATTTTGTATTTTCTAGGTTTTATTTTCTATTTTTTATTTTATTTTTATTGGTATTTTTTTATTTTATTTTTATTTTTATTAGTTATCAGTTTTATTTTTATTAGGATTAGATTTTTTTAGGATTTCATTTATTTTTTTTAGTTCTATTTGATTTTACATTTATTTAGAATTTTAGTTTTAATTTTATTAGATTTTATTTTTATTATCTCTCTTTTTAGTTTCATTTTTTAATTGGGCCTTTATTTTATTATTAGAAGTAGGATTTTTATTTTTATTTTTAGAGTTTTATTTTTATTAATTTTAGTTGTGTTATTTTTTTGGTGTCCAAATTAAACACACACCCTTTACCCACCTACACTTATCATAAACCCAGCTAATCTATCATACACCCTAAGCCACACACACCATTTCCTACACCTCACCACACATTATTCATCCAAACCCATCTTCACTCTCAATCCAACCACCATTAACACAAAGAAAACTCACCACCACTAAAACCTCCATTATCACCCAACTTCTAAACCCCATGAACCTCCGAACCCAAACCGTGACCCCCTGTCACCGCCGGTACCCCTTACCACCGGCGGTCGCCCCTCTTACCTCCGATCGCAGCCACCACCTTGCTTACCCCCTCAACCTGGCGAAACTCTAACCCCCTTATAAACCTCGAACCCCGACTGACTTCTCCCTCAACCTCATGCTACCCCCGCCGGAGATACCTGTCGGCGTCCCTTTTCCCAGTCAACTCGCAATCGTCTTACCAAACCCGAAGCCCCTGCCGGCGTGCACCTGACCCCAACCACCCCGCCCCTACTTTCGGTCGTCCTCGACCCAGCCTCCGAAACCTCTCTCTTCGGCGACCTCTCTCGTCGGCGCCCCTTCCAGCGCTGATCCGACCCCTGCTCCAAACCGTGGCCATAGCCTGTGCAACCCGAGAACACCCATGTCCAACCCATTACCCATGAACCCATTTCCACCTTTGATCCAATTCTCCCAAAATCCACCCACGACTTTTTCATCTGCCAAGACAAACAAACCAACACCAAAAAAATACCCCATGTGCCACTTAAACCACCTTTTTACCCCATTTACCCATTATACCCCATCTAACCACTCTAAACCAATTTCCAAAATTACCCCTCACCATATCAGATTTTTATTCTCATTCACATGACCTCACACCATATCCACATGCACCCCTAGCCATATACCCAATATACCTATTTGCTCCACGTGCCTACTATATAAGAAGACCATGCTCTTTTAAAGAGAGACTCATCATCAAATAGAGAGAGAAAATTCTAGAGAATTGTAGAGAGTTAGGTTAGAATAAATTAGGTAGAAATATTTGTAAATAATTTTATTTTTATTTTATTAGATATTTGTGAGTGATAATTGTGTGAGATTCAAGTTGAGTAAATTTTTCATTTATATCTTTGTTGATCACTCACTTGGAAGGTTGTATGCTTGAATTTCAAGGATAGAGTTCAAATTGCCAATTTCAAGGAGACTTGTGAAGATTTGTTCTCTTTCTCTACTCTTTTATTATATTAATGCCTATTGAATATTTATTTATTATGTTTGATATCATGTTAGGCCAAAACCCCTTTCAAGGGGTGGGGTAAAACCCTTATTTGATGTTATTTTATTTGAATTAGTTTAATTACTTGAAAAGTCCCTTTGAATGTTAATTTTAATCCCTCACCCTTAAATTTACGCCTCGAGAGAGGGTAAATGATTTTTGAGAGAAAATCGAAATTCTAATTATAATACCCATTTTAGATTCGAACTAGAGATAGGGGTTTCTTAAGTGGGGTATTATAACTTGAATTTCAACTCTAAAATTATTTTCTAAGATTTACATGAATTTTAATGATTGATCCTAGCATGTGATTATTTAAAAGGAGTGTGGATCTATTTTTCTAGAGTTGTGGGGTGTTGAACATAATTTTCTAAAAGATTACTATTATAATTACACTTGCAACGAGAGTTGGTTTGTAATTTTGATATTAATTTGGGAGAATTCAATTAATTAAATTAATTGATTAGAATAACTAAAATTTGTGGTGTAACCCCATTCCTTGATTATTCTCACAATTTTTTACCTCACTTATCTCTTATTTTTAGTTTTGACTTTAATTTTCATTTTTGTAAATTTCTAGTTAGTTGCTTTCATCTCACACTTTAGTTTAGTTTAGTTTAGTTTAAATCTCACCTCACCCATTTGTTTTAATATTTGAAAAAGCTAAAAAAAGTAGAAAAAGTAAAAAGCCTAAAAAGAAAATAAAAAGTGAATTACAATTTTGTTGTCTTTTGATTTACAACCTTGAAAGTGGATTGATACCCTTACTTACCATCTACACTTTAGATTGTTGTATTTTGTAGGTATATGAGGATTTTGACTAACTTGGCTTTCAACAACGACCCATACAAAAGCGTAGTTATCACATGGCAATTTAAAAAATTATTTTTTCTTCCTATCCAAAATAGTTGAAACTATTATATGGCATAGACTCCTAATAAGTCAACCATATAGTGTGTTTCAATCTCCCTCTTTGGATATTGGAGATAAGATCCCTTTGAGTACATCTTGGTACTCATAGGCACAAAAAAATCCTATAATCCTATTCAAAGTTATATTGTACCCCAACCTCTCCTAGAACCAAAAATAAGAGAATGAAAAAATTATATAACTCAACTACAATACAGACCATTACCCTAAAATATAGAATAATGTGTTTCAAGATCTGTATGAGAATGCCTGAAATAAAACCCTTGAGATGGAATGTTAGTTGAATTGAGAAAATTATTTGAAGTAAGGTCATAAGATGGACTCAAACCTTCTCCCCCATTTTGTCTCATATAGACAATGGTAAGCATCTACATTAGAGATATTAAAAACAGAATAATTCTACCAGTATAAGTCATAACTAGGGTTATATCAAGGGTCTCCTACAATTAACAGATAAATGAGGCCTTTTTTTTCATTTATCAAACAACCCTAGCCTAGATCTTTAGAAACCGATTATTAACAAGATATATACCGAGAATATGACTGTAGACAAAAAATTATCCCTATGGATTTCTTTAATGATTCAAAATGTATGTTATCCAAGGGTTTTTGAAACAAATAAGCCACAGTTTTCTATGTTTAGATACTCAATTTCAAGTTCTTTAGATTCTACAAGTTCATAAATGAAGTGATGTCTGATTTTAATATTCTTTGTGTGTGAGTGCTGAACAGGATTTTTAGAAATGTTTATAGCACTTTGATTATCATAACATAAGGTCAGTTTGTCTTCTTTAATGCCATAATAACATAACATTTGTTTATCCAAAGTAATTGATCACAACAGCTACCAGCTGCGATATGCTCAGATTTAGCAATAGATAAGGATATGCAAAAAAAATTCTTACTAGTCCACCCAACTAAATTATTGCTACATAATAACAGGCACCAGATGTACTTTTTTATCATCTGAGCAACCAACCCAATTAGCGTCTGTGTATCCAACTATAGTGCTCATGGTTTCTTTTGTGTACCAAATACCATAATTAAGTGTGCCCTTAACATATTTTATGATTATTTTAACACACAACAAATGAAATTCCTTAGGTGTACATTGATATCATGCACAAACACACATAGCATATGAAATATCGGGTCTAGATACAGTAATAGATAAAATGTTTCCTATCATCCTTCTATAAAGTGTTGGATCAATATGTTTCCCATGTTCATCTTTAGATTTTTTTAGTGGCAGTGTTCATGGGTGTTCATGCAATTTTAGCATTTTCTAGACCAAACTTTTTAGCATACTTAGTATGAGATATAAAAAGACCATCAATTAATTTCTTAACTTTTAATGCTAAAAAATATTGTAACTCTCCCATAAGGAACATCTGAAATTTCTCGTGCATGACCTCAGAAAACTCCTTTACTTTATCAAGGGAAGTAGATCCAAAAATAATATCATCCATATAAATTTGCGCAATTAAGAATTCATTGTTTGTTTTTCAGACAAATAATATCTGGTCATTATCGCCACAAACAAATCCTTTATTAACTAAGAAGGTTGAGAGGAATTCATACCAGTCCCTAGGGGATTGTTTTAAGCCATACAATGCCCTTTTCAATCTATATACATGGTTCGGATGAAAAGGGTTAACAAAGCCCTTAGGATGTTCACCATATACTCCCACCGATATAATACCATTCAAAAAGGGAGACTTAATGTCCACTTGGAAAAGTTTGAATTGCAAATGATAAGCAATGGATATGAGGAGATGAACATAATCTAACCTTATTACCGAAGCAAAAGTCTAGTCTAAGTCCATTCATTCTATCTAAGAATATCCTTGTGTGACCATCCTGGCCTTATTTCTAACGATTACCCCCAATTCATCAGTTTTAGTTTTAAAAATCCAACAGATGCCGATAACCTGTTTGTTTCCAGGACTTGGAACTAGATACCATACATCATGAATCTTAAACTAGACTAATTCCTCTTGCATGGCATTAATCTAGCATGAGTCATTATGGGAACCATTTACATTATTTTGTTCTACAAAAGAAACAAATCATGCAAAATTTACCACATTACAGAGTTAGGATGTAGTTCACACATTCCTCGAAAGGTTACCTACAACCTTATCTAGGGGATGGTCTTTTGAAACCCAAATTGGTACAGCAGGGACCTCAAGTGGCAATGGGTCAGTTATTTAAGGAGACTCGATTTCAAAAATATTTTTTATTTCATCCACGATAATTGATTTACTGCCACTACTCTCAGCACTTGTGTCATTTACAATTACATTTATAGACTCCATCATGAATTTGGTATGTAAGATGAAACACAATAGGCCCTAGTTTTTTGGGAATATTCTAAAAAAATGACTTTATCATCTCGGGTATCAAATTTAGAAAGATTTTCTCTGTCTTTGCAGACATAGAAAATACTCCCAAAGGTTCTAAAGTATTTCAAGTTGGGGTTTTTATTATACCACAGTTCATAGGAAGTCTCTTTGGTATTATTTCTAAGGTAGACAAGATTATTGATATGACACATTGTCTAGATAGTCTCAACCCAAAATTATTTCGGCAATCCTTTGGCATGTGACATGACCCGAGCCATTTCTTGTATTGTTTGATTCGTTCTCTAAACAATACCATTTTATTGAGGTGTCTTGGGTGCACTAAATTCACGTTGACAACCATTACCAAGACAGTATTCAGCCACACCAGTTTCTTTGAATTCTCCACCTCTATCACTCCTTATATGAGATACTTAGGTATCCCTTTCATTTTCAATTTTTAAAAGGATTTTAAGAAATTAACAAAATGTATTCGACGTAGTTTTCATAAAAGAAAATTAAGTAAATTGTGTAAAGTCATCCACCATAATAAGGATGTAACTATTACAACAAAGGCTTACAGTTCTAAAAGGACCCATTATGTCACACCCCAAACCCAATATCCATACTAATCATTAGTTATTAGAATAATTGGATCATAATCTCGATCCCATTGAAAATTTAATTCATTTATCAATATTTTTCTTCATAATGAACATAATATTATTATTGTGCCATAACGAAGTCAACATCAAAGTCATAATTAGAGATAATACAATACTATGATCAACTCAATCCATGCTAACTCAATATATACAAGATGTGAGTATATTAAAATCTTCAATGTGAAAATGATAAAATCTCCATACTTAAACCCCATCTCTTTTAACGGTGCAACTCTCAAAGTTATCGATCATATAGTATCCTAGCTGGATGCGTACAAACCTGAAATTATTAAAATATAAACCGTAAGAATTACTCTTAGTGAGGTACTCCTTCCCTAAAATAAGGTGACAATTCTATATCGAATATGTGGATATAAAATCCGAACAATGCTGCCCATTGGCAATAATAAATCCTGGATCATAAGATACAATAGTTCTGCCCATTGGCAATAACAAATCCCGGATCATAAGACCCAAATAATTCTTCCCATTGGCAATAACAAATCCTGAATCATAAGGCCCAAATAATTCTGCCCATTGGAAATAACAAATCCTGGATCAGAAGACCCAAATAATTCTGCCCATTGGCAATAACATATCATGGAACATGAGTTCCAAAAAAATCCTTGTCATAAGACAAATCAAATTATTGGATCTTTGTCCAATTCCAATCCTGGATCATAAGACCCAAACAAATCCTGAATGTTTTAATATCCAAATAAATCCTTCTCTTAGAGCTATATGCATATATCTATATATATAAAACAATCACAAGTACACTCACCGTGACAGTTTAACTAGCTTTTCCCTTACCTTTATTCGGTATTTGTTCAATCATCTCTTCTTCCCCTCTTATCATTCTTACAATATTAGTATCATCATAAGAATATCAATAATTCAAATAATGATTTAAACATAATTCAACCCATAAGCATCACATAATTCCATTCAAATCATTTATCACAAGGGAAGTTCCATCCAAATCCAGGTTAATATATTTAACATATCCAAATCATAGACCAAATATACATTCATTCCTTCTTGTTAATTCAATCCTTGTCATATTATTATTCCAATACAAAAGACGGTACATCATTTCAAGTCTCCTAGAGTGAGATATGCCCATTTCTTTACCACATAACAAATTTGCCCTATAGGCTCTTTTATCGTTCATTCAACTTCCAGGAATTTTCATAATTTTTATGCATCATAAATTTCTATGATATTTCACCCAACATCACTAAACATATTGAAAAATACAAAATTAAAGTTTCATAATTTTTAAGGTTGGTTTTCTATGTCAAGCAAAACATCGAACACATGGCGGGAATACTTTCACCCTTAGGGCAGATTTCATAACCAAATTTGAAACTCTCACCAAAGACTCATTTCTTGGTATTTTCACATCATTTTCTGATACGTCGTACATATATGAGTCTAGGTTAATCTAAAATTAGAATCAATCAATTCCAGTAAGTATACAAAAATATATTGAAGTTTGAAGAAACAAAGTTTCTAAACAAAGCAATTTTAGGGTTTTGTACATTCAACTTAACTTAAACTTGCATATATCCATACATATGCACCCAAGCATGAAAGGTCAATAAAAAATCAAGGATATATATAATATAAATCATAAATGCAAGAAAAATAACAAGATTCATGGTTGGAATTACCTTAGGGTCTTTTACGTAATTTTCTATGAATGTTTTTAAATGTTTCTCCTAACTTTCTTCTTCCTAACCCTCACAATTTTTTTTCCTCAACTTAAAACTCTCCCAAAATGAGTTTGATGAATAAAGGATGATATCTCAAGGGTTTAAGTCGGCCAAACCAACCTCCACCTCCAACCAATCAATTTATAACATGTGGCATCATATAAAACAAAATATCATTTAAGACTAAATGACTACTTTAGCCCCTGTTCGTAAAAAAACAATATCTTCCCACTCGGATGTCCGTTCGATGGACCGTTTGTTGTGTTAAAAATATAACTCATATATATACAAATATCTAGTTTATAACTCAAGTCAATTATTATGTCATAAATGTCAAAACTAGTCTGAAACATGAACATTCTTACCGAAAACTTCAAAATTTCACATTTGTAACTAATTCAATATTTCATGCTTTATGACGCTAGGATTAGACTAAATATAATGACTTAACATTATATATACTAATAACATTTTATCCATATCACATAATCTAATCATGATTTAAACATAATTTATCATAATTATATTCGGGTTGTCACAATTCTCCCCCTGTTAGGAAATTTCGTCCCCGAAATTGACATACCTTGGTTGTCTGAATCAAACAAATACGGATAATGCATCTTCATGCTATCCTCACTCTCCCATGTAGATTCTTCCATGGAATGCCTTCTCCACATAACCTTCACAAGTGGGATCACTTTTGATCTCAATATTTGTTCTTTCCAATCGACGATTGCAAGTGGTTCTTCCACATACCTCAAATCTTCCTTCAACTCAATAGGTTGTTCCACCAATACATGTGAAGGGTCCGCTACATACTTTCTTAACATAGAAACATGGAAAACATCATGTAACCGAACTAAATCTGGTGGTAATGCTAACTTGTAAGCCATCATCCCAACTTTCTCCAGGATTTCATAAGGTCCAATGTAGAGTGGACTTAATTTACCTTTCTTTACAAACCTCATAACTCCTTTCCATGGCGATATCCGAAGAAACACGTAACCCCCCTTTTGAAATTCTAAATCTTTTCATCGCTTATCCGCATAACTTTTTTGTCTGTTTTGAGCCGTTCTCATTCTATCTTGAATAATCTTTATTTTTTCAGTGGTGACTTCAATCAACTCTGGACCCTCTATCTTTCTTTCACCAACTTCACCCCAACATACAGGTGTACGACACCGTCTACCATACAACGCTTCATATGGTGCCATACCAATAGTAGATTGAAAACTATTGTTATATGCAAATTCTATCAATGGTAAATATTCATCCCAATTACCTTTGAAATCAAGAACACAAGCTCTAAGCATATCTTCCAAGATTTTTATTGTCCTTTCAGACTGCCCATCTGTCTGGGGATGAAAAGATGTACTAAACTTTAAGTTAATACCCATAGCATACTGCAAACTATCCCAAAATCTGGATGTAAAAGAAGGGTCCCTATCTGAAACAATAAAAACAGGTGCTTGATGCAATCGAATAATTTCATTAACATACAATCTAGCATACCTATCAACTGTATACGTAGTCTTGACTACTAGAAAATAAGCGGACTTGGTCAATCTATCCACCACTACCCAAATCGAATCTGACCCTTTCTGAGATCGAGGAAGCCCAACCACAAAATTCATCGTTACATGATCCCATTTCTATTCTAGTATTGGCAATGGCTGAAGCAGACCAGTAGGTTTCTGATGATCCACTTTCACTTACTGACATATAAGGCACCTAGTAACAAAATCAGCTATTTCCTTCTTCATATTATTCCACCAATACTGCTCCTTTAAATCCCTATACATTTTAGTACTACCAGGATGCATAGTATAAATGGAATTATGAGCCTCATCTAAAATTTCCTCTTTCAATCCACACATATTAGGCATGCATAATCGCTGCTTATACAATAAAGTGCCATCATTCACAATACAAAAATCTTCAGACTTACCATCTCAGACATCTTGTCGTTTCTTCTCAAGAAAAGGATCTTGACTTTGCAAATCACGAATACGGGTAGCTAATAAAGGCCTCACGCTTACATGAGCAAAGAACCTGTCCCCGTCGGCTAGCTTCAATTCTACTCCCATCAATCTCAACTCCATGATGTGGGAAACTCTAGCACATCGAATATAAGATAACCTGCCCGAAGCCTTTCTACTCAGAGCATCTGCAACTACATTTGCCTTCCCTGGGTGGTAGTGAATTGTAAAATCATAATCTTTAATTAACTCCATCCACCGCCTTTGCCTCAAATTCAATTCATTCTGAGTAAATAAATACTTAAGACTCTGATGATCAGTAAAAATTTCACATACTTCACTATATAAATAATGACGCCATAATTTCAAAGCAAACACAATAGCAGCAAGTTCCAAGTCATGTGTAGGATAATTACGTTCATGTGTACGCAACTGCCTAGAAGCATAAGAAATAACTCTACCATGTTGCATAAAAACATAACCCAACCCCTGATGTGAAGCGTCAGTTTAAATAACAAAACCATCTCCACCACGCGGAATAGTAAGAACAGGTGCAGTTACCAACCTCTTTTTCAATTCATCAAAACTATTTTCACAATCAGAATTCCATTCATACTTAATATCCTTCCGAGTTAGTTTAGTCATTGGCAAGGCAATCGAAGAAAATCCTTTAATAAACCTTCTATAATACCCAGCTAAACCCAGAAAACTCCTCACCTCAGTCACATTATTGGGCCTCTCCCAATTTATAATAGCTTCTACCTTCTTGGGATAAACACATATACCATCTCCAGAAATAACATGGCCTAAATATACAAATTTTGATGGCCAAAATTCACATTTTCTAAACTTAGCATACAATTTCTTATCTTTCAACACATTCAAAATTGTTCTGAGATGCTTTTCATGTTCAACCATATCATGTGAATAAATCAGAATATCATCAATAAAAACTATCACAAATGAATCAACAAAAGGATGCAATACCCAGTTAATAAGATCCATAAATACAGCTGGAGCATTAGTCACCCCAAAAGGCATCACCAAAAATTCAAAATGACCATACCGAGTACGAAAAGTAGTTTTAGAAATATCACTTTCCTTGACCCTCAACTGATGATAACCTGATCGTAGGTTTATTTTTGAAAACACTTTAGCACCCTGTAACTGATCAAACAAATTCTCTATACGAGGTAAAGGGTATTTTTTCTTAATTGTAGCTTTATTCAGTTGCCTATAATCAATACACAAACGCATGGTACCATCTCTCTTCTTCACAAATAAAACTGGTGCACCCCATGGAGATACACTAGGCTATATGAATCCCCTATGAAGTAAATCATGCAACTGAATCTTGAGTTCTTTAAACTCAACAGGTATCATCCTATACGGTTCCATAGAAATAGGGGTTGTCCCCGGTGCTAATTCAATACTAAATTCAATTTCTCTTTCTGGAGGTAGCCCTGGCAACTTACTAGGAAACACTTCAGGAAAATCTAGTACAATAGGAACATCAACTAATTGTAAAGCCCCCTTCCTAGTGTCAAGAACATATGCAATAAAACCCTCACAACCCTTTCTTAATAATTTCCTAGTCTGAATAGCAGAAATGATGCAACTGGAAACAATTTTCGTTTCCCCCACAAATTTAAATTCAGGCTCACCAGGCATATTAAAAACAACTTCCTTACAGAAACAATCCATAGATGCATGATATTTAGATAACCAATCCATTCCCATAAATATATCAAAATCAGAAATATCCAATGGAAGTAGATCTATAACTGTATCTCTAGAACCCACAGTCAAAACACAATCACAAAAAATATATTCCACTACAATCATATCCCCCATAGGCATATAAATACCCAACCCCACATCTAAACAAGTACATGGTCTATTTAGGTATACAGCAAAAGCATAGGACACAAAAGAATGTGTGGAACCAGGATCAATCAAAACATAAGCACTTCAATCTGTAACAGAAAGTGTACCTGTCACTACATCTGGAGTAATCTGAGCTTCTTTCATTGTAAAAACTCATCCACCTGGCCTGGAACTACTAGCTTGTCCTCTGCCCATACTTTTCACTGTACTGCCCAGAGATAACATTCTGCTTGCTACTTCAGTATGTGCTGCTGGAGTCTCTGCCAACTACGGACAATTCTTCTTAATATGCCCCACTTGATGACAATGGTAGCATTCCAATCCCTTAAGCTTAGGACACTCATATTTATAATGTCCTTCCTCTTTACAAAAGAAACATGTAACACCCCCTATTGGAGACTCACCTCTCCCTGACTTTCTGACTGAACCAAAAGATCCTCCACCCCTGGTATCTCTGCCAAATCTCCCCTGACCTCTACCACTATCTCCACCACCTCTCTGAAATTTATGAGGTTCCGTCTTAACACTTCCACCCTCACCTCCCTTAGAGTGAGATGCGTCGAATCTACTATTCTTAAAACTCTCTCTACTTGCCACCCCTTGGTTCATTTGCCTTTCTACTATCGTGGTTTTGTTTACCAGGGAAGCATAATATTCTAACTCATAAGTGGCCACTCTATTTTGAATAGGCCAAATCAGTCCATCTTGAAACTTACTACATTTATCTTCTTCATTCTCCACATACTTAGTAGCAAATCTAGACAAAGCAGTAAATTTAGCCTCATACTCTCTCACAGACAATTTTCCTTGCATCAAATTTATAAATTCCCTCAACTTCTCCCTCCTATAAACTTTAGGGAAATACTTAACATACAAAGCTTTAATAAATTCATCCTAAGTAATAACATCAGTACCTTTTATCCTAGGCACCAAATAGTTGCTGGCTTCCCACCAATATTAGGCCTCTCCTTTCAGCTTAAACACGGCTAGATTCACTTTCTGGTTATCTGGAACATTCATAACTGCAAAGATAGTTTCTAGATCCCTGACCCACATCTCAACTTCTGTAGGTTTAACTAACCCTGAATATTCTGGAGGATTTAACTTCAAAAAATTCTCATGCGTGGAATCTTTCATTTCCTTCCTTGCCTCTTTCTCAATCCTGGCCACAGTCTTTGATTATAGTTATCTATCTTATTGTTCGGCCATTTGTGCCATATTTCTTTCTTATTTCTCTACCATCCTCATCATTGCCTCTGCCATTATCTGAATCTCTGTAGGTTGTTCGTTCTCTCTGGCCCTTCCAACAACACTCTTATCTTCTTCAGTATTGTCTATACGAGAAGCTACTTCCTCTTCTCTATGTTGTCCATTCCCAGGTTCCATCTGGAATTATCTGTAATACAACAAAGTTCTAACTACCAACATAAACAGTTTATTATACTAAACTATTAGTTATTACATAAACAATTCATAAATATCAAATCAACTCAATAACTGCCATCTAATCGTCACACACATCCAGAATTAACAACCTTGCTCTGATACCACTAATTGTCACACCCCAAACCCAATATCCATACTAATCATTAGTTATTAGAATAATTGGATCATAATCTCGATCCCATTGAAAATTTAATTCATTTATTAATATTTTTCTTCATAATGAACATAATATTATTCTTGTGCCATAACGAAGTCAACATCAAAGTCATAATTAGAGATTATACAATACTATGATTAACTATGATCAACTCAATCCATGTTAACTCAATATATACAAGATGTGAGTATATTAAAATCTTCAGTGTGACAATGATAAAATCTCCATACTTAAACCCCATCTCTTCTAACGGTGCAACTCTCAAAGTTACCGATCATATAGTATACTAGCGGGCAGCGTACAAACCTGAAATTGTTAAAATATAAACCGTAAGCATTACTCTTAGTGAGGTACTCCTTCCCTGAAATAAGATGACAATTCTATATCGAATATGTGGATATAAAATCCGAACAATCGTGCCCATTGGCAATAACAAATCCTGGATCATAAGACCCAAATAATTCTTCCCATTGGCAATAACAAATCCTGGATCATAAGACCCAAATAATTATACCCATTGGCAATAACAAATCCTGGATCATAAGACCCAAATAATTCTGCCCATTGGCAATAACAAATCCTGGAACATGAGTTCCAACAAATCCTTGTCATAAGACAAATCAAATCATTGGATCTTTGTCCAATTCCAATCCTGGATCATAAGACCCAAACAAGTCCTGAATATTTTAATATCCAACCAAATCCTTCTCTTAGAGCTATATGCATATATCTATATATATGAAACAATCACAAGTACACTCACCTTGACAGTTTAACTAGCTTTTCCCTTGCCTTTATTCGGTATTTGTTCAATCAGATCTTCTTCCCCTCCTATCATTCTTACAATATTAGTATCATCATAAGAATATCAATAATTCAAAGAATGATTTAAACATAATTCAATGCATAAGCATCACATAATTCCATTCAAATCATTTATCACAAGTGAAGTTCTATCCAAATCCAGGTTAATATATTTAACATATCCAAATCATAGACCAAATATACATTCATTCCTTCTTGGTAATTCAATCTTTGTCATATTATTATTCCAATACAAAATACGGTACATCATTTCAAGTCTCCTAGAGCGAGATATGCCCATTTCTTTACCACATAACAAATCTGCCCTATAGGCTCTTTTATCATTCATTCAACTTCCAGGAATTTTCATAATTTGTATGCATCATGAATTTCTATGATATTTCACCCAACATCACTAAAGATATTGAAAAATACAAAATTAAAGTTTCATAATTTTTAAGGTTGGTTTTCTATGTCAAGCAAAACATCGAACACATGGCGGGAATACTTTCACCCTTAGGGCAGATTTCATAACCGAATTTGAAACTCCCACCAAATACTCATTTTTTGGTATTTTCACATGATTTTCGGATACGTCGTACATATATGAGTCCTGGTTGATCTAAAATTAGAATCAATCAATTCCAGTAAGTATACAAAAATATATTGAAGTTTGAATAAACAAAGTTTCTAAACAAAGCAATTTTAGGGTTTTGTACATTCAACTTAACTTAAACTTGCATATATCCATACATATGCACCCAAGCATGAAAGTTCAATAACAAATCAAAGATATATATAATATAAATCATAAATTCAAGAAAAATAACAAGATTCATTGTTGGAATTACCTTAGGGGCTTTTACGTAATTTTCTATGAATTTTTTTGAATGTTTCTCTCACTTTCTTCTTCCTAACCCTCACAATTGTTTTTCCTCAACTTAAAACTCTCCCAAACTGAGTTTGCTGAATAAAGGAGGATATCTCAAGGGTTTAAGTCATCCAAACCAACCTCCACCTCCAACCAATAAATTTATAACACGTGGCATCATATAAAACAAAATATCATTTAAGACTAAATGACTACTTTAGCCCCTGTTCATAAAAAGACAATATCTTCCCACTCGGATGTCCGTTCTATGGACCGTTTGTTGTGTTAAAAATATAACTCATATATATACAAATATCTAGTTTATACCTCAAGTCAATTATTATGTCATAAATGTCAAAACTAGTCTGAAACATCAACATTCCTACCGAAAACTTCAAAATTTTCACATTTGTAACTAATTCAATATTTCATGCTTTATGACGCTAGGATTAGACTAAATATAATGACTTAACATTATATATACTAATAACATATTATCCATATCACATAATCTAATCATGATTTAAACATAATTTATCATAATTATATTCGGGTTGTTACACATTAAGTCCATGTGGATTAGTTTAAAAGGTTTAGAAGTCATAACATCTTTAACTTTCTTATGAGTTTACCTAGTTATTTTCCGCACTAAGCAAGTCCCGTAAACAATGTTTGAAAGATTTTTTTATTTTGGGTAAACCTCTAACTATCTCTTGGGAACCCAATTTTTGTAGGTTATCAAAATTTGTGTGACCTATCTGCTATGCCATAGAATAGAGTCATCTAACCTAGCTATCTTGCAAGATTCATTACTTTGAATCATTGTGTAATATTTATCCAAATGTCTATTTCTTAATATGATACAATTACCTTATTTGTTTGAAATCTTGCACTCAGTTTTAGAAATGGTAGCCGTGTGATCAGAATCATAAAATTTTGATATATTAAGTAGAGTGACTTTGAGGCCTTTTACTAGCAAGACATCATTAAGAATAGGAATGTCACGACCCCGACCCAAAATAGCAGTAGGGAACGAGTGTCTTGACATGCCACCAAGGCAACAAATATTTCGACTTAAATTATTTGCTTAATTAAATGCAACGGAAATACAATCATATGGTTATGAATCGTAAAATACTGAAAGTGAAGGAATTACGTCATCAAATCTTTCTAAAGTAAACTTCATTTATATTGAAAGTATCAACGAGTTACAACTTGAGACAAAATTTCAAACCTATTACTAGAGAGCCAAACATGCTCTAACTCATAAAACAAATATTCTACTTAAAGTAACAAAAAGAGCTCCAAAAGCTAAATTTTCAACATAGTCCTATTACGTTCCATCTGCGAGCCTACTCATTTCCTTAAAAATGATTATTTATACAACATTAGCTAAAAGCCGAATGAGGTTCAATCTCCATACATTCCATGTTTTTTTAGAAAATGGATACCTAATCAATTTAGAACAAAAGGCATATATATATAGATATGAATTTGTAGTAATATATATAAAGTAACTTATAATATATATTTTCAAAATAAAGAGTTCAAAACAGAATAGATAAAACATTTGAGCAATATGTCAATTATTCATTTTTAGCGGCCATGTACGCTCTAATACCCAGATAGATAGTGTTACCAAATGTTTCCACCCAACAACAACACAAACAGAAAATCATGATCTCTCGAAAAATGCCTTGTTTAAGGCACACCAGCGATAAAACCAGCTGGGAAGGTACCACCCAAATATTTACACCTGGTAGTCGAGGCCAACATAGTAAGAGAGTTTCCATAGGCGGATCAATAATTTCATAATCCAATCAGATGTTTATATGCAGAGATATAATCATGTAACAAATGAAGGAATCATCGGTATTAGATGAATTTTGAGAATAAAATCATTTCACAAAGTATATATAGTTTGCATAATATAACATAATCAAAATCCACAAGAAATGGCATAAAGTACTCACCTAAAATAGAGGACAAAATTATAGATATTGAGTCTTCGATCACACATTAATCTAACAAATATCATCTGAGGTTCAAGTGCACATTCCAAACAAGGTCCAGTTTATATATTGTATTTTAATAATAACTTGTTTTAACTTTTAAAACTCATTAATCGTAATTTAAGAATTCAATTCATAGTTCTTCCTAATCAGTCGGTTACCATAGAGATGGAGAGTCATAGGGGCACCACTTAAATACCATCTCATCTAGACAGAATATTTTGGAATTCATTCCCAGTAGAGACAGAGGGTCACAAGGGACCACTTAAATATCCTCTCATCTTAACAGAATTTGACTTGGCCTGACTTTGGAATTACTTAAATGGGATTCCATAATAACGAGCAATTACTTTATAAAGAATCATTTTCAAAAGCATATATATAATTTCAAACAAGTTTACATATATTGAAAATAAAATCAACTTGGATTTCTTCTAAATTTTAAGTTTTGATTCGTGAAGCCTTTAGTGTATTTTACCAGCATAACTACTAAGTAAATCTATAAAACAATAAATTAAAAATATAAAGATGCATTATAACATTTAGAGAAGATTACCTTAAGATGAATATCACTAAGAACTTTAAGAACTTATTCTTAAACTTTTCCACACTTTCTCTTAATATTTCTTTCTATAATTCTCATGGAATTTGTGTGAGTTTGAAATGATCCCAAAGTCCCGATTTATAGTTTTCCAAACATATCACGATGTTTACATGTGTCTAGCTGACCAAGCCTTTACAACGGTGAGTCAGCATTGAAGTGTCGCGTATCGGAAGGGTCTTGCAGTCTTATTTCACCGAACTGAGACACGTGTTTTACCTTTCTCTCTAAATATGACACGTATTTATTTTTTATCTATATGGATGACATGTGTAAGCATGAGGTGTCAAGCACGAGGTGGAAAGGTATTAAGGGTATAAGGGCCCTTTTACACATAAAGGGTATTTTGGTAATTTCACACTACATATTTTTAATATTTCTTAGAGTCTCTTGAAAATATTTTCTTTACAAAAAGGACCTTTTTATTTTTTATTTTGGTCCCTGAAACTTTCTTAATTAAAATCAAGTCCCTAAAGTTTCATAAAATTATATTTTCTACCTCGAAACTTATCATTTAGCTTAGGATGTGTCATAAAACTTCAATTTGATCCAATTAACAGTTGATTCTTCATATTTAAAAATGGGTTTTGTCATATAAAGAACTCATAATACAACACATGTAATAATATAACATTTATCAAAGAGTAAGTAAGACACAATTGCAAAATCAACTATGTATGAACATATAAAAATGGGGTCATTGCAAGGAAGGCCCTCTTCACAAAGTGTTCCTTCACCAATGATATGGGATAAGACTTTGTCACCAAAGAGGACATTTCTTCCTAAGAAGTCATTCTTATTAGTTAATTTATTCTCATCTCCGATCATGTTTTTAAAACACCCAAAATCAAAATACCAACCGATTGATGTACATTTTTCTTTAAACGCAGTTATAACCACATTGCGCCTAGGCTAGGTTATAAGGTCATCTTTTCTAATCCAAATGGCCCTGGTTTTAATTTTTATTGTGGCCTTTGATTTAGAAAAGGTTAAAGTAGTCTTTCTAAATGATTTATTTTTAGTAAGAGGCCCTCTATTTTTCTTTCTATAGTTCGAGTTTTTAGTTGTCCGCCTAGGGAGAAGAAGAGTGTTTCTACTCTTCCTAGAATAATTAAAGTATTGATACATTGGTGTATACAGACGGTTTTGAAAACACTCAGTAATGGAGTGACCATTTATATCATAGTGATTACAGTATTGGTGCGAGGTAGGCTTGACTTTATCCTCTAAGTCCTTAAAAATAGGCTTAAACATGTTTGAGACATGAGGTTTAACTGTAATGGTTTTAGTTCTTTGCCCAAATTCTCTAATGGGGGTAAAAAAATTATCTTTACTATCAGAGTTATGGTTTGGAATACTCCCACTGTATAATGCTTGCGAGACATTAATGTTCAAAATTCCTTTCTGGGATTAATCAACACCTTGGCATGATTTAAGAGGCAACTTCCCAGAGTAAACAAATACGGTGTTTGAATCTTAAAAATTTTTCTTTTTACCTTTGGGATTTTTATAAAATCTAAGTGTATTTTTATCATCAGAGTTGAGTTTTCTAGACCTAATACTTTTATTTTAAGCTTTAGCATTAATCTCAAAATGAAGACACCTTTTTTAAAATAGTTGAGACTTTTTGTCTAGATTCTTTCAGTTCCACCAAATTGGCTTTATATCTTTCTTTTAAAATATTTTTTTCTCAAAAAGTTCTTTTATATTGGAAGCATACTCTTTTGTTTCCATCTCGTGGGCAACGCATTGATTAGTGCATTCATCGGCATTCTTCCTAAGAGTATTACTCAAATTCTCAACACGTTCAGTTAAATGTTTCACCATTTTTTCAAGTTTGGCACTTCTCTTAAGGATCTTTGATTACGAGTTTTGTATATAAGGTAATTCATCATTTGACTCACAAAGTGATGTGTGTGATTTGTTCCCTATCGCTTCAATTTGTGTAGTGGAACTCACACACTCTTTCAATTCATCGTAAGATTTGTCATTTGAACTCACACTTATGCTAGAAGTATTAGAAGCATTTAACACTAGTGCATAGAGACTTCATTCAAACAAGAAGGAGGTGTAACATTAGAAGCACTATCAACAGGAAGGCGGGATTTATCATCAGTATACATAATTTTAGCAAATAAAGATATGCATGATTCATTTATGTTGGATGACTCGGGTTCATCATCTTTTGAGTCACTAGAGTCATCCCAGATCATACACATATGGGCCTTGACAGCATTCTTAACCTTAGACTTATATTTATTGGCATACTGTCCCATATTACCACACCTATGACATTGTATGTTTCTTATGTCGTTCTTAGGTCTGAGTGTATTATCAAAAGTATGTTTATCATTTGTCCTATCATGGGGTCTAAGATTCTAAAAACTTTAATAACCAGATTTCCCTTGTTTGGAATCCATAGTATTCATAAACTTGATAATTTTCTTAAAATGTTTGCCTATTAGGTCAATCTGGTTATCAGTTCTTTCTAAGTCACAGTCTTCATCTAACCCTAAGTCATAGTCAGGAAGCATGTTTTTAAGACAGTCAATTAAGATGAAAAGACTACATTAGATCCAAACGATCTTTTACTATTTGAGGTTATGTGTTTCTTGTATTCTAACTCCGTTTAAACAGTTCTAAGTTTACTACTAAATTTCAAGAGTTATATTAGGGTCATATATTTCCTCAATAGCATATCTCTTATTATCAAACTTAGCGGGCAAGGATCTTAGTATTTTAAGCACAATTTATGTCCTATCATAACTATCCCATTAGCATGCAGTTTACTGATAATATCAGTCAATTTTATGTAGAAGTCATCAAAGGACTCAGAATCATCCATCATAAGGGTATTGTACAGTTTAGAAACATTTGTGTATTCCCAACCTTAACACGCTTATCACCTTCATAGGAAGTGACAAGGATGTCCTAGGCTTCTTTGGAAGTGATATATATATATATATACTCTTGAATTCATGTTCATTCATACACATAAAGATGTAGTTTTTAACCTTGCTATTACTCAGAGACATTTATTTTTCTTCCTTAGTAAACTCACTGAGATTTTTCTTAATCCTTATGGAATTAACATTAGTCAAAGCCTTAGTAGGTCGAGTGTAACCATTTTCAATCATTTCCCAAACTTTATCCTCCAGAGTTCCTTGAATGAACACAATCATCCTCACCTTATAGTAAGGAAAATTGTGTCCATCAAAGAGGGGTGGTCTTAAAAAATTACAAAGTTTCTCAAATTTTTCATCCAATTTGAATAAGACTTTCGAAAAGAAATTTCAAGAGTTTTAGGATCAAAAGAAATTTTATAAAACCGCTTTGATACCACTTGAATTACCCAACCAAGTTATTAACCTAGGTTAAAGAATAGGTTAAGTTTTTTTAATAAACTTTTTGAATAAACTCCTTTTGATTAAGAACAAAAGATGTGTAAATTTTATTTAACAAAGAAAAGTTTAAGATTCTTGGTAAAACAAATTTTAAAGTAAACCTTATTAAGCCTTTACCCTAGATTGTCACACAAGAATTATGAACTTAAAATAGTAAGGAACACACGATTTTTTACGGGGTAAAATCCCAAATTAGTGGAAACATCCACGGTGACCTCTGTGCCACAAACTAAAAAAATCCACTAAAATAGAGCAAGGTTACAAGTTACAACTATTGCACAAGATCAAGAAAGAGACAAGAAATATACCTAATTTTGAGCTACACCTCCTAGATACTCTTCTATTCTCATCACCCGAATAGTTGGAACTCCGCCTCTTTTTGGATTTACATTGGCTCAACTAACAAGTGTTTCTTTCAACAACACACTTTCTATATACTAGCATGTACTAAAGGTGTAATGTGTGTGTGTCTAAAATATATATGCAAATATGAACTAGAGCACATTCACACTTAATGTTACAAACATTCCTAATAATTACAGGAACTGGTTATATGCTCTTTATTCTGAAAACTTCAAAAATCAAAAACAATATTTTTAACAAAGTCTTAGATCTGATTTATATATATATATATATATATATATATATATATATATATATAAAGATTTCACCAAATGTAAAAGTTTCAAAAACAAATCTAAAACATGCAGAATGAGTTTCGTCTGATTTTTGTAGTTCTACAAACAAAACCAATGGATCCGAAATTTTTTCAAAATATTTGTAATGATCCTTAGAGAGAGATAATTTCCACATGGAAATATACAAATCAGAGGTGTAGAAATAAAACTAACAACCTAGATCATGTTGTTTATATATTACTATATCGAATACTATATTTCTAAAGAGAAAATCAAGTTTTTCGTCTTGTGAGGTTGCTTAGAAAGAGAAAAGTTATCAAAGGGATGGTATATCTATGTTTCTCTCAAAATCTCACTCTAAAGAACTCAAGAAACCCTAACCATTTGAAAACAATAAAAATGGGTTTTCTCAGAATTGTTTTGAAAAACTAAGAAGGGAGATCCTTCTTTTTCTCTAAACAATTATCTATTTGATTTTTTCTCACAAAAAATCTTTATCTCTATATAATTTCTCTATCTTCTCTCTGTTTTGTCTTTTCTCTTCATTCTTTATAATGGGTAAAGTCTCTCAATGTTGAGATGAAGCATCCTTTTATACTGAATAAGGAAGGTTCTAGAAAAATCAAATGAAATCAAGGGTTGGGATCAGTTTGACTGGATTGAACTTAATCACATGGCCGAGATCGCAACGCCTAACGATTTTAATTTTTTTACAACCGATTAAAGGTCGTTGGTTATGATTGATTGATTTAGGCAACTCATGGATGACATCAAGAGTGATTTTCAAACGTTGACTAAGTTTCATCTACGGTTGATAAAGTACCTCAGGAATGTAAGAGTGAACAAACACAAGTTTAACCAATCAAAAATGATGTAGGTGGTGTACAAGAGTCAAGCAAGAATCGGCCCTTAAATGTGTGTTTTTTATCTTTTATAAATCTAACTTTCTACCAAAGAATTATATAGCAGTTTTGTTTTTCACACAAAAGGTTTTTGAGTAAGCTTTGGGAATTTTAATTAAGCCTAGAAACTTCCAAAAATCAATTTTAACTTTTAAAATTCCAAAAAATTCTTAAAAGTAAATTCAAACACACTTAATGCAATATGAGTGCAATGTGTCATATAGTGTCTTATTTTATACCTTTTTCACTTGTTATAATTCTCTAGTTGGAACTTATTGATGTTTCACTTGAAGCTGAACTTCACTGTACCTTGAAGACGGGAGATCATGCCAATCTAAAAAATCATTTTGTCTTTATATCCAAACTAATTAAAACCCCTATATGGCACATACTCCAAATAATTCAACCATATAGTGTGTTTCAAAAACTCCTTGAACGAATATCTCAAGTCTACGATAGCGACTGCGGTCTAAGACCTATAAGAATAGTTTCACAGAGAGGATTAAACTTAACAAGTCTAAAGTGCATAAGAAAAAAACTATATTTGGGCCACAATTATGATAACACATCATCCTCCAATATTCATCTTGATTTTAAGTTATGCCAACCCATATAACCTAAAAAATCACGTGGTACTACTCCCAGTCCCAAAAGATATTCACATTAGATGAATTCATTTTTAATTAGGTATTATTTACTTTAACATTCCTAAGTTCCTCTTTTAATTAATTATCTTTTACTATAGGGGTAATCTCTTTTCAACAATATTCTCTTAATATTAATAGCAAGCTCTTACTTTAACATCTCAAGTTATGTTTTTAGTAATTGATGAGGCGTAAAGTTTGTAAATAATGATTTTATCGTGAGGTTTACCGACTCACAAAAAACCATACTTGGTACATTTAGGAGTGCTACGACAATTAGGGATCAAATCCATAGGGAGTGCTATTTAGGATGAAATTAATTTATTACTTACAAGGAGGAAAATAAAAGATGATATGGGATGGCTTAAAAATAAAAAGAAGTTAACTACACAAATAAAAACTAAATATTAAATATTAAACAAAACAAAATTAAGATCATTTCCCCATCATGGATTGACAAAAAGTATTACGAAATTTGGTTCGAATCACAATTAACCGAGAATATTCAATTAATTATAAATATCAAATATGAAGAGACCAAACCCAAAGATTAAAGATAAAACTTTCAATTGAATATGTTCACGAATGGATCAATGTTGTAATATCACTATAAACACTACTGTTGCAAGACAAAGGAAGTTAAATGTATAATATTCCAATATCAATACACATGGTTCCAATTAAAAGTGTTTCAAACCAAAACCTAATTTTTAAGGTAAAAAATCCATTAATGGTGGAAAAGTGATCCCAACCCTCAAACTATATACAAATCATGTTAAGAAAATTAAAATAAGTAATCAATGAAGGAAAATAAAAAAATGAATCAACAAAAACTAATTATATTGAATCATATCAAGCTTACAAAGATAGAAAAGCAAGTTACAAAGCATTGACAATGGAGGAAGAGAAAGAAATAGATAATACCCATTATCTTACAAACATGAACCCTATGAGACAGAGAAAGATAAACTCCCTAAATCACCTTGATCTAAAAAAGCTATCTATCCTAAACTAACTAAGAAAAGAAGTCCCTAATTTAAAATAATGTTTAGATATGTATACCATAGCTAAATAACACAAAACAATTGAGTTTTTCAAAAGTTAATATTAACCTGAATTAATTCGAAAAAGGCTCAGATCGATTCTGGTCCGGGAATCCCTCTTTCTCACTTTGATCCAATTCTAACACATCGCACAAAAGAAGCTCAAAATCTTCATATGGATTCAAAATGATGCATGGTCTGCTGAAACGTGAAGATAATTTGATTATATATGTTTTTGTACTTTTATACCATCCAAAATATGGAGTTTGGAAATACCAAATTGCCTTGAAGAGTCATCTTAAGATGAAACTTTCCCAAAATACATTCAACTTCACACCATTCATCCATAATACCTACAAAAGCATAAATATACCTCAAAAAACATATAAATGGATAGGATAGAGGTTGTCTAGTTAACGAGATTAAACATAGGAATTAACGTACACAAGGGGCAAAAATGAGCAAGAATAGAGGGGTATAAAATACAATATTCGGGATGAATCACATACCCTAACTTACACATTGCTAATCCCTAGCCATGAAGTGAAAAAACAAATAAACAAGAAAAACCAAAAAAGGGAGGAAACATCTACAAAGGATAAATGCCACTTTCAAGGGCGAACGATTGAATTTAGCGAATGCAATAAGTCATTAAACTCCCAGGTTACCCTAGTGGACAAGTGTTGTCTAGTGAGGGTTTCAAGGATGAAACCCATAAACATCAATTTTCCTCAAAAGTATGCTCAAAGAATAAATAAAACAAGATCAACAATGACGAAAAGGATTTTAAAAAGTTTTTAACAAAGTTAATGAGAATTTACCCAATAGTCCATGATCATTAACAATATTAGAATAACTTCATCATAATTTTAACCTTAAAAGTCGGAGGAAGAGCAAGAAAAAAATGAAAAATACGATTTGGAAATTTTTTATACTTCGGATAAATATTAAAGAGTGCATGAATCAATCATCTTCGGTGATTACACTCAAGAAATGAAAACACTATAAATAGAGTGTAACATATACGAGACAAGGGAGCATAATTTAAAAGAAAGCAAGGTCACGCACATATCATCAATTAAAAATGCTATAAATGAAAATGAAAATTTGTAATATTGATGAAAGATACCGTTCATTAAAGGAGGAGAAATTATTTTTAACATATGTAAACTATTTAAACTTTTTATTCACATTCACCCTAGGAACAACCAGGACTTTCAAGGGCTGTAATGTAGGTTTGGGGTAGGTTATGAAAGGATTGGAATATTTACGAATTCGAAAGGTTTGGAAAGAATACTTGAGATAACTAAAAATTTGCAAAAAAAATCAAAATTGGAATATAATTTCATAACAAGCAATGGATGTGAAAATAGAGTATAACTAACTTTATTTTCTCTAAATATAAAATTGGGATTTATACGTTTTTCAGTCCCTTTATATTTTTCACTTACTACTTTTTTCACTTATTTTATTGAGAATAAAAGCCAACTCATTGTAACAACCCTCGCTTTTGAGAACCTATTTTATATTTATTTACTATGTAAAGTAATTATATATAAAATGTTGGAATGTGGAGTAAGTATTAATTTAATGAAATAAGTTAATATTTACTAAAATTTTGTATGTTTACCTTATATGTGGGTAAATATCACCATGTTGCAGTTTATTGTGTCATAAGAATTAAAATGACGTTGTGGTTTAAAAATGAAACCGGAACTTGAAATGAATTATAAAATTTTCAAATGACAATTTGGAGGGTGTAGTTAGTCCCGAATGGTGCGAGATAGTCGAAATAATTGTCATATTGTATTTTGGTGTTTTGGGCACTTTTGACTGATTTTAGCATAATGCGTATTGGGAGTCATTTTAATGTGGTATTTATCATTTAAGTTGGATATTTTAGACTAATGCCACGATTTAGTCTTGCTAAGCCCTTTTATTTCTCTTAAGAACATTTGTTAACCTAGAGTGAGAGAGAGAAGAAGAGAACTTGTGGAGAAAGAGAGATATTGAAGATTTGGAGATTGATCTTGCATTCATATTCCTCAAATCTGAATTTGCAAGCTTAAGGCAAGTTTTCTACTTGCTATTATGTGATTTAAGATGAATAATTAGTATGATAGTTGTGTATTAACTATGGTTTATCAAAGTTAGGGTTTTATGAATTTATGGGTTTTGAATCTTTGGAAGTGATTTGGATATTTATTGGTGTAGATCAATGTTGTTGGATGCATTTATAATCAGTTGGTGGCAATAAATGATCTTGGTTTAGGTAGATTGGTGTTGGGTGAAGTTATGAGTCCAAGACTCCATAGCCAAACTTGGTAGATTCGCAGGGCCGAATCGATTCGTCTATGTCCGAATCGATTCGCCCAAGGGGCAGTTTCCAGATCTGTAAACCCGAATCGATTTGGGTTAAGACCGAATCGATTCAGCTGAAGCAGAAAGTTGGGTTCATCTTCCGAACCGATTCGCTTTTTGGGCGAATCGATTCGGCCCTAGGGCGAATCGATTCGGACCCTGCAGTTTTGAGTTGATTTTTCCAACTCAATTTTTATTCTTTTTCTTTAGGCTTAAGACCTAGGAACCTTCTTGAATGAAGTAAACTTAGAGTACTAGAGTTTTAGTTGAGTCAAGTCACTACCCTACATTAGGATTGGGTTAAATGGGGCTTATTCCGGATGTGTACAAATTGAGGTTAGGGTTTTTCTTTTCTTTAGAAATCCGTTAAGTGTCTTGGAGTTGTAGGCCCATACTTGGAGACTCTAGGGGCTCTAATGAGGTATATAAGACCTTGGGACTTTTAGCATTATTGTGATCACTTGGAGATTAATTCGGGACGTAAAATATGATGAATATTAATGAGAATATTCAATGATTGTGGTTTCTGATAAAATGAAACAAATATGAATAATGGAAATAAAATTAAGATTTAAATGGTAAATGATAATTTACTTAAACACACCTCTCTAAATGATATCATAAGGGAAGCTCACGCATGAGGTGATGTCCCCTGGCTAGTGAATGTAGGGAGACTATAGTCCTCGGCCATATGCGGGGTTGTTATATGTTTTATTCTGCGCTAGTGAGGTAATTCCGGGTGTGGTTATGACTCACTCGCAGGCATATGGCCACTTCCCGATGTGTGTTATATCCCCGTTTGTCTTGTTTGATGGGCCCTAGAAGATGATAGTCATTTAGGGGCGCGCCCAGTGGGGAAACTCGGAGGGGAGGTCATAGAATCGTTATATGTATAAGAATATGACCATTCTAAATCAATTGGGACTTGAGATATGTAAAATGCCATAAGAACATATGATGCCATAAGAATATGACCATTCTAAATCGTTATATTCCTGTTAAGGAATTGAAATTGGAATGAAATGGTAAATAATGATGGAGGCTTTTAAATTTATGATGTCTAATTATATTCTCTTGCATAATTTAATAAAAGACATAATCATTTAAACTGCTTTATTATGCTTTGGGATTTTGTTGTTAGACTCTTATCCTTATCATTCATGATTAATATTTCATAACTGTTATGCTTCTTATTCATCTGGTGATTACATAAAAACCGGGCCTTGACCCGTTCATTTTTCTTGTTGTGTATGTAAATTGTATCCGCTCAGGTGCTCCGCCGCAAGGGCTCCCGTTATGATATTCCTACTCCTATGCTTTTGAGGAGCTGTAAGATTTTGCGGATATTACAGGATGTGTTGTTAGACGTTTTCTTCTTTTGTATTCTAGATATGATCGGGTATTTCACTCGGGCGTGTGGCCCAAACTTTTGTAATTGTTTAATGGATGTATTATGTAAACTATTAAATTATTGTAACCCATTGTATGTACCTATTGACCGACAACATATTCGGTCCTTTATTGTATATTTGTTGTTGATGTAATATATAGTTCTTTTGGAATTCCACATTCTCTTCAGATTGGGATGTTTAAATTATTTTCTTAACTCATAATAAAACAAAAAAATTTGGCAACCCGTTTTCTGAATTATTGGGTGGTTTTCCCGTATACTTATTTTATTGTTGTGATGCTGAGAATGATTTCCATCCATGATTCCGTTATGTTGGAGTATCGTGCTGGCCACCCCTTATTTCGGATTTCGGGTTGTCACAATCATATGCCTAATTTCAATCACAAGGCAAAATCATTAAATCCCAAGTATCATTCCAAACAAATATATGGAAGGCGTATATATGGTTTAAAAAATTCAATGTGGGGTTGGTTATGGGAATTTATATTTTAAAATGAAAGGTTAATATTTAGACTTAAAATGAGTTAACTAGGGAAAATATATAAGGTGAAGTCAAGGTCAATATGGGTTAAATAATAAAGAGGGACTATGATCCTTTCCTAAGGCTCATGCGATTCTTAGGTCAAAACAACGTTTAAAATCATGATAAAGTAAGACATTTTATAATGAACTCAATTAATAAACGATCAAAGAAAGAAAAATGAGATTAATGACAACCTTCACATTTTCGAGGAGTAAAAGTAAATATAAATACTCACAAATGAAGAAACGTCCAGCGCTCACTTAGTGTAAGTATATATAATGGAATGAAATATTACTGAGTTCTAAAAGCCTTAAACCGAATCATTCAAGTAAGAAAATTGCATGTGCTTATGGGTTCAAAGTTCATTCATGAAGTTTTACATAATATCAATTATTCAAGGAATAAGTTCTAATAACTTCTAAAATTAAGAACATGCATTATTGAGTTATTTATTGGATCGGGCAATTATTTGAATAATCATCAAAAATAAGGGCAAAATGACCAACAAAGAGGAACAAGAAAGAAATTATTTTTGGAAATTTTCAATTCTTTTGAAAAAAAAACATACTTGGTAAGAAAATGTAATCAAATCAAAAAAACTACTAATGAATGGAAGAATAAACCACACCCCCTAACTTAAATATTGCATTGTCCTTAATGCGAATCAAGCATACAAGTTAAAGAGGGGGGGGGAGAACGATATTACCCTAAATGGAGCGATCTCGAGATAGCACAAGTCCATTGATTCTATAAACCATGTTAGAACAAGAATAATAAAAAAATAACAAAAACCCTAACTAATTATACTTGAAATAAATGAAAAATAAAGAATCTACTATGTAAAACTATAATTTTAACTTCTAACTAATTATACATTTGAAGTTGAAATTTTTTAGGGTCTACCCATAAAATAATTTGACATTAAGGGATTAATGGAGGGCCCTCATTTGATATCATGCCTGCTCGGAAAAATGGGTTTCGTTTATGCAACGTAAGGCATGCATAAGGCAAAAGAAAGGATCCATCACCATTTAAAAAAAGTTAAGGGTGATGTGGGTTTAGATGTAAGCGAGGATAAGATAAATCGGTCCCAATAAAATTAAAATTAGCTCCCAAAGGTTTTTCAATTACAATGGGAGGTGGGGCAAGTGTGAGTGAACAATCCATCAAATAAAGCATCTAAAAATAACATTATGTTTCAAGAATCAGGTCAAAGTACTCAAGACTTTCATCTAATTCTTGCGATAGTTATAATGGTTAGACAATGATGAGGAACCAAGAAAATTAAATACTTTCATCCTCAATAAAAATTTATTCATTAAGCATAGGTTGAAATTAGAAAGTGTTTGGATAACTCTCAATGATTTCTTCTCCTAAAATGGGTGCAAGTGAAATGAAAGTTTCAACCTCAATCGAGCTTTTTAAAAAAGAAATCATTTCATTGGGGTTGGGAAATTATTTCAATAGTCCGAGCTTTATGACTCTCGAATTCGTTGTTCAATTACTTTTTCGCTAACATTTTATCAAACCAACAAGAAGACATAACATCTTCTTGGGGATTTGCTTATAGTCAGAGGATTCCTTATTTCGCAAAGTTTCCCAAGATATTTTTTCAATTCTTTCATTTTCAAGAATTTACAGGCATTATGAAAATATCTTGGGGGCGCAACTTCGAGAACCATTATCGAAACAATTAAAACTATCTAAGGAGTTAAGATGAAATATTTTATCTCACGTGCAATTCAACAAGCGACGAGTACCCACATTTCATGTTTCTCGAAGATAAAATGGTAAAAGTCACAAAACAAGTTAAAACAATAAAAAAAGAATATATAAAGTCCAAATCACTAAAATCCTAAAATACACTGCTCCCCGAAAATGATGCCATTTTGATGAGACGTAAACTTTGTAAGTAAATATTTTCTCTTGGGTGTTTACCATTTAACAAAAAACCACATCTTCGTACACTTGGAAGGGTAGCGGCAAGTAGGGATCGAATACACATGGAATGGTATTTAGGATGAAACTAAATTATTACTAAAAAATGGAAAAATAAAAAATGATATGGGATGGTTAACAAATGAAAAGAAGTTAATTACACAAATAAAAATTAAATAACAAAGATTAAACAAAATAAGCTTATGATCATTTCCCCGCCATGAATTAACAAAAAGTATTTAGAATTTGGTCTGAATCGCAATTAATTGAGCATATTCAATTAATTATAAACATCAAACATGAAGAGAGTAAACCCAAAAATGAAAGATAAATTTTTAAATTGAATATGTTCACAAATGGATCAATGTTGTAATATCGCTTTTTTATATATAAAATAAATTTATTAAAAAGCTTAGGAGAAAAAGGCTCTCCCATGGCTCTTACATGCGCTAATGAAGATCTAAAATAATAAAAACTAAAATTTGTGAGATCTAGCGAGAGAAAAAGACGACCTTAAATTATATTTAAGAGTATAAACACTACTGTTGCATGGAAGTTAAATGCATAATATTCCAATATCAATACCCATGGTTTCAATTAAAAGTGTTTCAAACTAAAATCTTGTTTTCAAGCTCAAAAACCCATTAATAGTAGAAAATTGATCCAACCCCTTAAACTAGATACAAAGCATACTAGGACAATTAAAAAAACTCATTAATGAAGGAAAATAAGAAATGAATCAACACAAATTAATTATATTGAATCAAATCAAAGTTACAAAGCTAGAATAACAAGGTACAAAGAATTAACAATAGAGGAAGATGTAATACCCCGTATTTTTGTGTACTTTTAATTTAATTAATTCGAAAATTCAATAGGAAAATATGTTTTATTTAAATTACTGGAGTGAAGTAATTTAATGTGATTTATTTGATATATGTGATAATTAAATATTAATCGAGAGATAGATACTGATTAATATTTTGATGAAATTTACTGAGTGCGGATAGTAAATAATAAATGATTTATTATTATACGGCATAGCAAGTGATATGTGCGTATGTTAATTTATCTCATCGGGAGTCGCGTGTAGACCACTTTGAGGTGAGAAATGAGAAATATATTTTTAGTTACTCGTATGATAATTTAGAGATCACTGATGACTCCGATAAGGTCGAAATGGTCAGAATAGTGTACCCATAGGTTTATTTGGGTCTCGGGTCAATTTTGGACCAAACCGGCACCTATTAAGGGCATTTTGGTCATTTTAAAAATAGAGGGAAAATTACCTACAAAAATTAAAGCCCTATATCTGATGGTTAGGGTTGGGGTTTAGGGTTCATAACTCATAGAACTTGGAGAAGCCATTAGAGAGAAGAGAGAAACCATTCCCAAAAGGCTTAAGGAGAATTCTTGAAGTTTGGAAGGTATTCTTGCACCCTAAGAACCTAAGGAGTGAAGATTTGAAGAGGAAACATATAGTTTCATCACCTTCTTCCCGAAATTAGACTCTACAGTAATCAAGGCAAGTTGTTTATTGCAAATTAAATTGAAGTTATAATACCCATTTGTAGGGATTGATAAAAAAACTCGATCGTGAATAAATTCTTGGGAGAAATAATGAATTTAATTCATGTTGGGATAGGATTTCATGTAGATGAAATTATACTTGCAGAGGACTTTGAATTCAGATAATATTTCACTTATTTTTACGGATTTAAATCTGGGTCGGTGGTTAAACTTTTGGGAAGAACACAAAACTATGGTTTTTAATGATAAAAGTTTATAATCCTTTCTTGACTGAATTCTGTGAAGATTTGATGTGTTAGGAACATTACAAATCATCACTATACGTGTAGAAATATATTCGGGTGATTTGTTGTGAATTTGGTGGACTATCATGAGAGTTGGAGGTGTGTTAATGGAGGCAGACGCATAAAGAAGACGAACTGGGTCTGTCACTGCTCGATCGATCGATCGATTGACCCTTGAATCTTGATCGATCAACGGATCGATCGATTGACCAAATCTGCAATCGATCGACCAAAGATGATTTCGGGTTCTTTTGCTTGCTTAAATTCTTGTGTTGACCAACAAGGGAGGGGAACCCTAGGAATGATATTATACTTATTTGGGGACTTAATAATGACCAGTAGGTATATTGTTGAGGTTCATTAAGGCCATTGGGTGTAGGAGTTAGAAATTGGATCGACGAGCATACATCGATGGAGTCGTATATCGGGGGAAATTGGGAATTGAGTTATGGGAAGACTTAATGTCAATTCAATATGTATACTATTAGGTTAGAGATAATAACTACTAAAATTATAGATAAGGGGTAACTAGAGCCCTTTAGAATTATGTGAAAATTAAATAAAATACGATAGTGAAAGAAATCGTAAAATAAAAGGTACGGTGAGTATTAGAGAGAAATATACATATTACCAATGTGGATTATTAGATTGTGTGAATACTTACTATATTAAATACTTAGGTGGTGTGAATGTCTAGAGTATACTGACTATATTGGGGTCGATGGCTATCCGAACCAATATATGTGCATATATAATATTTACATTGGGGTTGACGACTATATGGACCAATGTAAACTCATAGGTGGCATGAATACCAACTATACTAACTTCTTAGGCGGTCTGAATGCCTAAGGCATACCAAGTATATTGGGGTCGATGGTCGTCCGGACCAATATATGAATAACATTTACAATGGGGTCAATGGCTATCCAGACTAATACAAATGATATGATGAATTAGGATCTATGGAAAAGTCCGAACCAATAAGTCCTTAATGTGTGATAATAAGATTTTATAGCAGAAAATACACTTATAGTATATATATTATGTGTGGAATATATATACATGTGAATAATCTACTTAAGTGGAATAGTAGACGATTAGATGGCATACTTACATTTAAGTAATTTAAGTAGTGAGACTTAATGATAAATATGGAAAGCTAATATATGTGAAAATGTTACTTAGTAAATAAATAAAATATGAGAGATGTTAATAAAATGGGTGTACTATATGGGCGGTATGGGAACTTAGATGCATAGATAAGTTCAATGATATACTTTAGTCTAGTTATCTTGGGTAGTATACCTAGGTGGGCTAACTATAGAACGTTAGTCATACACTATAGATTAGGAGTGAGGAAAACTCAAGAGAGAGTGTACGTGGTCCTAACATGTGTAATAATAACTGATTTTTACTGCGATATACTGCTTGCTAAATATTTTCAAAACGTTTTGTGTACTAACACTTGCTATAAAAAAATTAAAAACCTTTTAGGTGTTCAGCCACAGGGACGCCAGCCGTGACTTCTTTCCAGGGACTCGTAGATGTAGCACTATAGATGCTGACATGACTTATTTGATTAGATGATTACCTCATTGTGATCTAGTGTAGGATTCCATTTATATATTTTATGTACGGACATGTTGTCCAATGACATTATTTAGTTACTTAGATTTGTTTTGTTATGGAGTAGTTGCTTTAGATTTTGGTTGACTATTAATTTGGCAAAACCTTGATTTCATTTATATATTTTGTGATGGTTGGATTACATATTATTGTGATTGGTTAATTTAGTTCAGTGTGGTTCTTTTATCTATTATTATGAAAGATAAAATTTGGCACCTGTCTAATTTCACTTCGGTGGTTAGTAATTTAAAAAGGTTTTGACAATGATGCTAAGAATGAACCACATGAGAAAACTATTTTAATCTTAATATAAAGGCCTGATCAATTGATGTTTAAATTAGACGAGGTGTCTCAATGGTATCAGAGCATCAGGTTCTAGTGTCCTTAGGATATGTACAACTTACTACGGATTCAGCACATCATCATTTTGTTATAAAGCCCTATTGTAAGGACTGTTGTTTATTCTTTACGTGCTTACGATGTTGTTATTTTCCTATTATAATTTTGTATAAACTATGTACTTACACAATTTAAATTCTTATTTTAGAATGCCATCGAGGAGAGAGCGAGTCGGGAGGGCGGCATCTCGAGATGAGGTTAAGGAGGACCCTCAGAACCAGTAGGGACCCCACCTCCACTGGAGATGATTTTTTCCACTCAGGTGGCAATGATAGTGGCATGGGACATTGAGACAGCTGTGAGGGTCATGGCATCCCACTATCCTCAGCCTCAGGCACAGCAACCCGCAGCACCAACTATTCAGCCCCATCCAGGGCAACCCACTTGGCACATCATTAGAGAGACCTTTTAGAAGGGCCACCCGCTCGACTTTCAGGGCGGTACGGATGTAGTGACGGCATGCCGATGGAATAAGAACATTCAGCACCATTTGCACATGTTAGATTGTAGTGAGATCCAAAAATATATGTTGGCTACCTTCAAGTTAGCGGGATCAACCCTTCAGTGGTGGGAGTCAGTGACCACTGCTAAGAAGAGACACTTGATGACCATTTCAGAGTTTTAGGTGCAGTTTGACCGCAAGTACTTCCCACCTATAGTTGAGTTATAAATAAGGAGGGTATTTGGGGAGGTATGTCAGGGTGACCGATCAGTAGCTGACTATGAGGAGTTCACTCTCCTAGCTAATTTTGTGCCAAACAAGGTGAGCAACGTGGAGAGAAAGAAGGATCGATTCATGGATAAGTCGGCCTGGAGGATTAGGCAACATTTGATTTGAAATCCTGCATTGATGACTTACACTAATGTTATCAATGTCGCACTGGTACACTGAGAGGACTATAGCTTCCATACTAAGGGGAGCAAGAGAGGAGCAGAGACTAGCCATCTGGGAAATACAGGGGGAGTGGTGGAATTGGGGCACCACCTCAATAGCAGTAGGTAGTGAGCCAGCAAGGTTAGAGCTCCTAACAGGGGAACTCCTCCAAGAAATTCATACATGGTGGGTTCAGGTCAGATAGGTAGGGCTAGCAAGGTCCTCAGCAGCAGCAGTTTCCTCAGGGCCATTAGGGTCAGGGGAACCAGGGGAGGCCAATAGGGCTAACGTCAGGGCCAGGTATAGAGACAGTTCCAGGCGCAATGTTTTACTTGTGGTCAGTAAGGTCACAAGAGTCGTGCATGCCCACAACGAGATAGGCCTCAGCGGTAGGGTTCCCACCAAGGGCAGCACGCTCCTTTAGCTCCATCCCCACAGCAGCAGTAGGGTCAGATGCATTATGGACGTGTGTATAATGTTTGATATGTAGCCGCGCCTCCACCACCTCCATCAACGCCTGCAGTCGAGGGTATGTTTCCTATTCACAGACTTGAGGGTAAGATTTTGTTTGATACTGGGGCATCTCATTCATTTAGTAAAACTAGATTTGCATGAGCCACTGGATTATTTGAGAGATCCAGTAGTCTTCTTATGTGTGTTAAGTCACCTATGGGTAGTGGGTCTTTAATACACTCGATTTGTAGAGGAGTCGATATATTAATTGGGAGACTAAGCCTAGTAGAAAACCTTCTGGTGTTCTACATGGAGGGATATGATGTGATTCTAGGCATGGATTGGTTAGCAGGCTACAGAGTGATGGTAGACTGCCATGAGAGTACAATTGTGTTTTTTATTTCGGGGCTGGAGATGTTCCTAGTGGGGATTCCTTTCCCCGAGGGAGGATCGTGCACTCATTTATACTACATCGAGGAGGAGACCTCACAGGAGGTGGTTATTCCCTTAGATTCGATTCCTGTAGTGAGGGATTTTGACAATGTGTTTCAGGAGATACCCAGGTTACCATCGAGATGGGAAATAGAGTTTGTCATCGACTTAGCACCGGGGATGAGACCGATTACCAGAGCACCGTATCTCATGGCTCCTTCAAAGATGCGAGAGCTGAAAGAGAAGATTCAGTAGCTCTTGGGGTAGGGTTTCATTTGGCGGAGTACTTCTCCTTTGGGTGCTCCGATGTTATTTGTGAAGAAAAAGGATGGTTCACTTCGCATGTGCATGGATTACAGAGAGTTGAACAAGGTAACGATAGGGAACAAGTATCTATTACCTAGGATTGACTACCTATTTGATCAGTTGAGAGGGACTGCGTACTTCTCTAAGAACAATTTGAGGTCAGGCTATCACCAGTTGGCTATTCGGGAGGAGGATGTTCCTAAGACTTCTTTCATGTCGCAGTATGGATCCTATGAGTTCAGGGTGATGCATTCGGGCTCACTAATGCACCTGCAGTGTTCATAGATCTCATGAACAGAGTATTCCGGGAGTTTTTGGATCAGTTTGTGATAGTATTCATCCATGACATCCTGGTTTACTCACGAACGGAGGAGGAGCATGCCGAGCATTTAGTGATGGTTTTGCACACATTATGGGACCACCAACTATACACCAAATTTAGTAAATGTGGATTTTGGCTTCAGGAGGTACAGTTTCTTATCCACATTGTGTTCGACAGGGGCATAGCTATTGATCCATTTAAGGTATCGGCGGTGAGGGAGTGGGGGCAACCCATGACACCGACTGAGATTCGCAGCTTCTTGGGATTGGCCAGATATGCATCCCGAAAGCTAATGCCCCGTGAAAATAATTATCCAACCCATGACCTAAAGTTGTCAGCGATTGTTTTTGTATTGAGGATATGGAGACACTACTTGTTGGGAGAGCAGTTCACTTTGTTCACGTATCACAAGTCACTTCAGTATCTCTTCACATAGAAGGATCTAAATATGAGGCAGAGATGGTGGATAGAATTCGTGAAGGATTACTAGTTTGATATACAGTATCATCTTGGTAAGGATAACGTGGTGGTAGACGCGTTGAGCCGACGACCTACTGGGGATTTAGCTGAGGTGTGGAAAGCAAAGTGGAGTTAGCTCCAGCAGGAGGATGAGGTGTCCAGTGCGTACATGGAAGTTATGACTATCACTCTTGAGATCGTTATACGGGTAGTGAAGGCTCAAGCAGAGGACCAGTTCTGTCAGGACAGGGTGAGGTAGTTACTAGCTGAGGGTTAAGGTGTTACTCAGTCAGCCTAGAGGGAGACTTACGCTTTAATGGGAAATTAGTAGTGCCCGAGGATGAGGAGTTGAGGCTAGAAATGATGACCGAGTCTCACGGTTACAGGTTTATGGTACATCTCAGTGGCAATAAGATGTACCGGGACATGAGGAGACAGTACACATGTGCCGACATGAAGAGAGACATAGCAGAGTTTGTCTCAAAGTGTGTTACTTGTCAGCTGGTGAAAGTTGACCATCATAAACCTTTGGGGATGTTACAGCCACTTGATATTCTCGTGTGGAAGTGGGAGAGCATCTCGATAGATTTTATTACTGGCCTACCTACTTCGTAGAGGGGTCATGATTCGATATGGGTGATAGTGGATCAATTGAACAAGGTGGCCCAGTTCTTGCCAGTTCACACCGACTCCGACACGATGCAGTACGCGCAGCTATTCATTTTGGAGATTGTTAAGCTGCACGGAGTCCCGATTAAAAATTTGTTTGATAGAGACAAAGTTTTTATCTCTCATTACTGGAAGATCTTTCAAGAGGATATGGGCACAGACTTACAATTGAGTACGGCGTACCACCCGCAGATTGACGGACAAACTGAGAGGATAAATGTGATACTTGAGGATATGCTGAGGATGAGCATCCTAGATTTTGGTGGAGCATGGGAGAGATACCTTCCAATGGTAGAGTTTGCGCATAACAACTCTTACCAATTTACTATCCGTATGGCACCGTTCGAGGCATTATATGGGAGGCATTGTCGTTCACCCACATGTTGGTTAGAGGTGGGGGAAAACAAGTTATTAGGGCCTGAGATGATTCAAGAGACTACTTTCAAGATTGAGTTGATTCAAAGATGCATTAGGATATCCTAGGATAGGCATAAGAGTTATGCAGATGCCAATAGCAGACAAGTGGAGTTAGAGGTTGGAGACCAGGTGTTAGTCTGAGTATCTACTATGAAGGGGATTATGAGATTTGGCAAAAAGGGGAAGTTAGCACCGAGATATGTGGGGTTGTTTCCTCTTATAGAGAGGGTGGGACCGGTGGCATACAGATTTGGAGTTCTAGAGCATCTCCAGAGGATACACAATGTGTTCCATGTGTCATCACTAAAGAAATACAGGAGGAGCGAGAGGGCTTTCTGGCACGTTCCACTTGAGGAGATCGACTTACAGCCAGACGTCTCATATGAGGAGAGGCTAATGGATATTTTAGATCATGGTGATCGTAAACTACGGTGTAAGGTGGTACGAGTAGTGCGATCTCAGTGGGGACACCATAATATTGATGAGTCGACTTGGGAGCGGGAGGATGACATGCGAGAACAACATCCAGAGTTATTCACCGCAGGTATGTCCTAATTTCGGGGAAAAAATTCCTTTGTAAGGGGGGAAGTATGTAATACCCCATATTTCTACGTACTTTTAATTTAATTAATTCTAAAATTAATTAGAAAAATACATATTATTTAAATTACACGAGTCAAGTAATATAATGTGATTTATTTAATAAATGTGATAATTAAATATTAAACGAGAGATAGATATTAATTAATATTTTGATGAAATTTACTGAGTGTGGATAGTAAATAATAAATAATTTATTATTATACGGCATAGCGAGTGATATGTGCATATGTTAATTTATCTCACCGGGAGTCGTGTACAGACCACTTTGAGGTGAGAAATGAGAAATATATTTTTAGTGACTTGTATGATAATTTAGAGGTCACGGATGACTCCGATAAGGTCAAAATAGTCGGAATAGTGTACCCAGGGGTTTAGTTTGGGTCCAGGGACAATTTGGACCAAACCGTCACCTATTAAGGGCATTTTAGTCATTTTAAAAATATAGGGTAAATGAGCTACGAAAATTAAAGCCCTATATCTGATGGTTAGGATTGGGGGTTAGGGTTCATAACTCACAAAACTTGGAGAAGCCATTAGAGAGAAGAGAGAAACCATTCCCAAAAGGCTTAAGGATAATTCTTGAAGTTTAGAAGGTATTCTTGCATCCTAACCACCTAAGGGGTGAAGATTTGAAGAGGAAACATATAAATTCATCACCTTCTTCACGAAATCACACTCTACAGTAATCAAGGCAAGTTATTTATTGAAAATTAAACTGAAGTTATAATACCCATGTATAGGGATTGATAAAAAAAATAGATTGTGAATAAATTCTTGGGATAAATAATGAATTTAATGCATGTTGGGATAGGATTTCATATAGATGAAAGTATACCTGTAGCGGACTTTGAATTCAGATGATATTGCACTTGTTTTTACGGATTTCATTTTGGGTTTATGGTTACACTTTTGGGAAGAACACAAAACTAGAATTTTTAATGATAAAAGTTTTTAATCCCTTTTTGACTAGATATTACGAAGATTTGATGTGTTAGGAACATTAGAAATCATCCCTATACGTGTAGAAATTGATTTGGGTGATTAGTTGTGAATTTGGTGGACTATCATGAGAATTGGAGGTGTGTTAATGGAGGAAGACGTAGGAAGAAGACGAACTGGGTCTGTCACTGCTCGATCGATCGATAGACCTTTGAATCTCGATCGATCGACGGATTGATAGATCCACCAAATCTTTGATCGATCGACCAAAGTTGATTTCGGGTTCTTTTGCTTAGTTAAATTCTTGTGTTGACCAACAAGGGAGAGGAACCCTATGAATGATATTATACTTATTTGGGTACTGAATAATGACCAGTAGGTATATTATTGAGATCCATTAAGGCCATTGGGTGTAGGACTTAGAAAATGGACCGATGATGATACACTGATGGAGTCGTATATTAGGGAAATTGGGAATTGAGTTATGGGAAGATTTAACGTCAATTCAATATGTATACCAGTAGGTTAGAGATAATAACTACTAAAATTATATATAAGGGGTAACTAGGGACCTTTAGAATTATGTGAAGGATTAAATAAAATAGGATAGTGAAAGAAATCATAAAATAAAAGGTACGGTGAGAATTAGAGAGAAATATACTACGTACCAATGTGGATTATTAGGTTGTGGGAATACCTACTATATTAAATACTTAGACGGTGTGAATGTCTAGAGTATACGTACCATATTGGGGTCGATGGCTATCCGAGCCAATATATGTGCATAGATAATATTTACATTGGGGTCGATGGCTATCAGGACCAATGTAAACTCATAAGTGGCGTTAATACCTAATATACTAATTACTTAGGCGGTGTGAATGCCTAAGGCATACCAACTATATTGGGGTCAATGGTTGTTCGAACCAATATACGAATAACGTTTACATTGGTGTCGATGGTTATCCTGACCAATGCAAATGATAGGATGAATTGGGGTCAATGGCAAAGTCCGAACCAATAAGTCCTTAACGTGTGATAATAGGACTTTATAAGAGAAAATACACTTATAGTATATATATTATGTCTGAAATATATATACATGTGAATAATCTACTTAAGTGGAATAGTATATGATTAGATTGCACAGTTACATTCAAGTAAATTAAGTAGTGATACTTAATCATAAATATGTAAAGCTAACATATGTGAAAATGTTACTTAGTAAATAAATAACATATGAGAGATGTTAATAAAATGGGTGTACTGTATGGGCGATATGGGAACTTAGATGCATAGATAAGTCAATGAGATACTTTAGTCCAGTTAGCTCGAGTAGTATAGCTAGGTGGCCTAAGTATGGAATGTTAGGCGTGCACTATAGATTATGGGTTACGAAAACTCAAGAGAGAGTGTACGTGGTCCTAACATGTGTAATAAATAATTGATTTTTACTGTGATATATTGCTTGCTAAATATTCTCAAACCATTTTGTGTACTAATATTTGCTATAAAAAAAATTAAAAACCTTTTAGGTGTCCAGACACAGGGACGTCAGGCGTGACTTCTTTCTAAGGACTCGAAGATGTAGCACTGTGGATGTTGACAGGACTTGTTCGATTAGACGATTTCCACATTCTATTATAGTGCAGGATTCCATTTATATATTTTATGTACGAACATGTTGTCCAATGACATTCTTCAGTTACTTAGATTTGTTTTATTAGGGAGTAGTTGCTTTAGATTTTTGGCCGATTGTTAATTCGGCAAACCTTGATTTAATTTATATATATATATATATATATATATATATATATATATATATATATATATATATATATATATATATTATGATGGTTGGATTCTATATTATTATGATTGGTTAATTTAGTTCAGTGTGGTTCTTTTATCTATTATTACGAAAGTTAAAATTTGACACCTGTCTAATTTCACTTCGGTGGTTTGTAATTTAAAAAAATCGACAGTGCTGCTAAGAATGAACCACATGAGAAACCTATTTTAATCTTAATAAAGGCCTGATCAACCGATGTTTAAATTAGATGGTGTGTTACAGAAGAGTAGAAATATATTATACCCGTTAGTTTACAAACATGAACCCCAGGAGAGAGAGAGAGAGATTAGCTCCCAAAATCACCTTGATCTAAAAAAAACTAGAGTAAACTAACCAAGAAAATAAGACCTTAATTGAAAAGAATGTTTAGGTGTATACCAAAGAAAAATAACCGCAGAAGTATGTTTTTGTGAAAAGTGAACACTGACCCGAATCGTTTCTCGTCCACGCAGTCTTCTTTCTCACTTTGATCCAATTCTAACATGTTATACGAAAACAACAATAAAATCTTCATACGAACTCAGAATAACGCACAAAATAGCCACACAAAGATAATTTGATAATCTACATGTAGGTGGTATTATACCATCTAAAATATGGAGTTTGAAAAGACCAAATTTCCCTTTAATTTGCATCTTCCGACCAAACTTTTCCGAACCACATCCAACTTCACACTATGCATCCATAATACCAACAAAAGATCAAATATACCTCGAAAATATATAAATAGGTATAATAGAGGTTGTCTAGTTAACGAATATAAACGTAGGACTTAACGTACACAAGGGGCTAAAATTCACAAGAAAAGGGGGTATAAATATAATATTTGGTACGAACCAACTATACATCTCTGGCATAGCAAACTTTAATAATCTCGAATCGTAGTTCTGTGGCCATCCCCGATCCTCACCGCGCGGGCGGGCGCATGGTGGAAAGGATCCTTCGGGTCCCGCGCGTCCCTTTCGACAGCGCTTCGGCCGGCATCATTTTTGGTGTAAAAATGTAGAGACATTCAGAGTCGCCAGTCTATTTTACTCAAAATAGACAAAAGAAAAAAAAGGGGAAGCCACCCCGAAGGATGGCATCCAAAGACATACTGGTGCGTGCGAAACCAAGATGATTCAAGAAGGGTTTGGAGGCTTAGTTACGAAATGGGAAGGTTTTAGGCACCCATTTCGCCCTTTCGGTCTCTCATGAATATTTGCTATTTTCCCTTGGTTTCCCCCCGTGATATGTGTGCATGTGTATATATAGAATGGAGGTAGGAATCCTCGACTTGTATCATGGAAGAGATAAAGTGAGTCATCCGTAGGAAGGTATAATATTAGAAAAATAAGATTTACGTGATTACCCCTACGTTGATCGTTATAATGGAACGATAACGCATATGGAGCAATACGTTATTAAGGGTAAGTATATAGAATATAAGGAAAATGGATTTAGAGAAGATAGAAAATGAGAGAAAAAGTGAGAAAGAGGACTCGAGTCTCGAGTTTTACCCCGAGTTGCCTGCGTAGCCTATAAAGGCATAAAAGTCCACATAGTTCGCATACAAAACGAGGGGTGGGGTTTATCCCATAAATCCAAATAGGGGATTTCTTATTTGTAAGTGTGTGTGTGTGTGTAGAAAAAGTGTTTTAGTTGTGAGAAAAGTGGAAAGAGTGTGAGAATCCCTACTTGGAATTTATGAGCAAACCCTCTTTTTCTTGTTTTTTGGGTTTTATTTATATAAAAATAATAGTAGTCCGATAATATTAAATAAAAAGTATATTAGGATGTGTGGGGTGAGATAATAAAAAGTGCTAAGTAATAAAGCAAGTTATTGAGAACTCAAGAGAATTTGAAGAGAAAGGTGAGAAAGTTGGACCTTCTTGAAGATCTTGAGCTTGATCTTTAATGTTGGAGAGAAGCCCTTGCACTTGGATGATGATGGAGAGTGGATAATTCACCAAGTTTGATGAAAAGGATGATGAAAAGTGGAAGTAAAAAGGGGATTTGGATGTTGAAATCACGCTGCCTTCGAGAGAGGTTTTTGGGATTCGTTGAGAGAGGTTTTTATCAGATCTAGGCTCCTCCTTGCAAATGAGGTGAAGGCCTCCTTTTATAGGCCCATGTGGGTGCTGATTGGCATAGACCTATTCCTGCCTATCGATAGGTGCCTATAGGCAGGGTCTGGAACCTGCCATTTGGCAGTGTGGTTCAGGATTTTTCGAAAAATCGGTCGCCGAGGGTAAACCGTTGGTCAGAATCGCACACGGGGCATACCATTGGAAAGATAATTTAGATACCTTCGAAATTCCTTTGGACCGCTCCCGGGTTCGAGAGTTGACTTTGGGTCAAATATGGCTCGGAAGCATTTATCGATCCATTGGACGGGGAATCGCTCAGATGCAAACGGATCGTTCATCTGCATGGTGAGTTCGAATTGTGCACGGGGCAGACCATTGGAAAGTTTAGGAGATGTACTTCGACATTCCAAAGAGTTTGACCCGGTTTGGAGAGTTGACTTTGGTCAACTGGGTTCGGGAAGCGCTCGGTGGCCTCCCAGAGTCAAACGGATCGTTCGTCCGCATGGAAAGTCAGAATTGCGAACGGGATGGACCGTTGGAAAGGGTATTCAGTTCCCTTTGAAGATTCATTCATTCTCGATCAAGCTGAAGAGTTGACATAGGTCAAACAGAGCCTGGGAGCACCCGGTGGCCTCTGGGTCAGGTTTTGGATGCAAACGGATCGTTTGTCTGCATGGTAAGTCAGAATAGCACACAGGGTGGACCATTAGAAAGGGTATTCAGTGCCCTTTGAAGATTCATTGAGTCTCGGTCAAGACGAAGAGTTTGACTTTTAGCTCAAACTGAGTTAGGGAGTGTCTGATGAAGGGAGGTACGAACGATCCTCGGTCGTCACCGAGAGTGGTGACGACCGAGGATCGAGGTTAATTCTGACCTAACTCAGGTGATGATCCAAGACCGAGGCCAATTCTAACCCAAGAGTGGTAACGACCGAGGACCGAAGTCAATTCTGACCTAACTCAGGTGACGATCCAAGACCGGGGCCAATTCTGACCCAAGAGTGGTGACGACCGAGGACCGAGGTCAATTCTGACCTAACTCAGGTGATGATTCAAGATCGAGGCTAATTCTGACCCAAGAGTGGTGACGACCGAGGACCGAGGTCAATTCTGACCTAACTCAGGTGACGATCCAAGATCGGGGTCAATTCTAACCCAAGAGTGGTGACGACCGAGGATCAAGGTCAATTCTAACCTAACTCAAGTGACGATCCAAGACTGGGGCCAATTCTGACCCAAGAGTGGTGATGAACGAGGATCGAGGTCAATTTTGACCTAACTCAGGTGACGATCCAAGGTTGGGGCCAATTTTGACCCAAGAATGGCTTTGATTCTACTGGAGAAAGAGCTCTGTGATTTTGATCTGAGCTAGGGAGCTGATAGCTGGGGAAGCTTTTAGGAGACCTCGCAGGGGGGAATAACCTACTGTGGGTGATGTGAGAGAATTCCGCTGGGGAAGTGATCAGATGATCCTTAAGGATCCTCCGGAGTTTTGTCGGGAGGAGTTTTCACTTGGTTTTTGAGGATTTCGCTGGGGAAGAGGGGTTCCGCTTAAGGGAACGTGAAATTTTCTTAGTAAAAAGGCTCTATATCCTTCCTAGGATTTTTAGGAATTTTCCGAGGATTTTTTTAGGCTTTCTGGTATTTTCTGGGGATTTATGTACGAAATTTTAAGGGGGGTGCCGGTCGGCATGGTGTGAGAGGTGCCATTCGGCAGTGGCACAGACTTTTGGGCTACCTCAGGAAGGCAAGGGGTCAGTGCCGATCGGTATGGTAGGGGGAGATGCCGATCGGCATGGAGCTTGGTATCCTATATAAAGGGGGTGAATCCCCTCATTTTTTCACCGCTTCTTTTGCCTTCTCTCTCTCTCTGCGATTCTTCTGCAAATTTTTCTAGCATTCCGATCTTCAAGAAATGGCCACCTTTATGAGCACTGCAGTCCACTGGGAGTGGTTGACCGTTGATGATTGGGCAAATGTGGAGTGGAGGGCTAGGGCGCCCCTTGCTTTGGGGAGTGAGAACTCCTTTGATGCGTTTGAGCCTGTTGCGGATGAGCGGACCTTGCTGCGCGAGCCATCACATCATCGCTCTTTGAGAGTGATCTCTGGCGGTTATGTAAGTAACCTGACATTTGGCATTCTTTTCTATCTAGTGATTTTTCTTTCTCAACTTTTGATGAGACTTTTCTTTTTGCCAGTCTGATATCTCTTTGAAGAACATGCATGCCCGTGGGACAACGGGGCTCAAAGATGTCTGGGAGCATCTCCTACCTGTGGTGCACTGGATGGTATCATCAGCGGCATTTGGGCGGTTATCATCGGCGCTGGATGAGATGCCTCATTTCGACAGCGGTCTTCTGCGCTTTGGGAGAGAGGTGGTGGGACACTACCCACACCTTTCATTTTGGATTCGGGGAGATGACTGTGACTCCCCTAGACGTGCAGCTGGATTGTGATGGAGAGCAGATAGAGGTGGATCGCTCTTTACGAGTGAGACCGGAGGCAATGCGTGCGGTACTTGGTGATGTTGGGAGGATAGTCTCTGGGGATTCTATCCGACTGTCCCTGCTGAAGGATGTTCTGTTGGGTAGGGAGATCGATGTGGAGGATGGGTTGTAAGTGAGGCAGATGGCCTGGTTATTCATTCTTCTAGTGCTGGGAGGTTTTATGGTGGCGTCGAGCGACGACGTCATCCATTTGTGGTTTCTGCCATACTTGAGGATGTTTTCGAACATCCCTTTCTATGATTGGGGGAGTCTGACCTTGGCAACCATTTACTTTTCTCTTGATGCATTCAGCCGGTGCTGCTGGCAGACCTTTACTGGGGCCACGTACCTTCTTGAGGTATTCTTCAGTTTGTGCATTTATTTTCATGCATTCGCATTTTCCTTTCATGAATTCGCATTTTCCTTATGCGTCTTTTTTTGCTTGTGAATTCAGACGTGGTTCTATGAGGTGATTGGGCGCAACACCCCGCTGATTTCTTTGAAAGAAGACACTGTTGGGGATTTATGTTGATTGTATCGATGGCGTAAGGCCAATCGACAGTCGTAGGGATCTTTTTCCCTGGAGGCGGTGCATCAGGTCTTGAATGACCTGACCAGTGGTAAGGTAACACTCTTTCCATTTCAATCTTGGTTTTTGCACCTTCTGATCTAGTATTGATTTATGCTCGCTTGGAGATTTTCAGGTGACCTTTTACCCGTAGGGATAACCATTCAGGATGAGGGGGCGACCAGGGTGAACGCGCAGATGAGGCATTTGATGGCGCATGAGTTCCGCCATTCCTAATACCTCGGGGAGAGGGTGACTCGCCAGATTGCTGAGGAGGGGGTGGTGGTTCCACCCGTGCAGCCTCCTACATCTATGAGGCGGGAGCGACTGATGTTGGAGGATGAGAGGATCGCGGTGATGATCGGCGAGTACTACTTTCTAAACACTGATACAGCTACGTCGTATGACTATATGGATTTCGTGACGAGATGGTTGATGGCGCCCTGCATATATGATGCACTGCCTTTCCCTTCGACGGGTTCGAGTGGGGCGGTGAGATCTTCTCACAGCGGTGGTGGCCCGTTGTCATCTTCGGCGGCGGTAACCTCGAATGTCCCTTTTATACGGCTGCATACCCCTTCATACAACATTCGGCGGGCTGATGGAGGGATGGTGCCTATGTTGCACCGTCCTCATGCGATGGATCCGGAGGAGTTGGGTTTGACAGAGGAGGTCCTTCGACCTTCGGTATACCTTTCTGCTCCTTTCTTTCTTTCTTTTCTATTTTGGTCATCCTTGCTTTGATAATGATTTCGCCTTTTCTTGCAGTAAGTTCGGGTGTCAACCACTTGGCTAAGGAACATCAGAGACTGGATATCTTCGGCGACTGCCCATATTTCTTGGGAGTGGATTTGGCAATGGACGGGGATACAAGGGTTTGATGAAGTTTCGGCTTAACAGGGCTTGGTAAACTTTGGAGAGGGGAGCATGGAGCTCAGTATATTCCCTTCGGACGGGAGTAGGGTGACTTTCTGGTGCCCATGATGTGGTTGGTTGAGAGATGTTATTGATGGTTGAGACGGTAGTACTGGCAGGCTTGCCATACTTTCTAGGGGTGAACTGTCCGGACACCTTCTTTGGTTCATCTCTGTTTTAACGAGGCTCTCCTCTATTTCCACTCCAGCCTCTCTGAGATCTCGGAAGTGGGGATAGTATTGTCCTCCCATCATCGCTCGAACATGGGGCAAGAAGTTTTTCCCCACTCTGTTGACCTGTTCTTCTTCGGATGGCCGATTAGTCATGGTAGCTACTTGTTCCCTCCAGCGGGTTATGAAGTTACTGACTGATTCTCCAGATTCTATTTGAGCATCTCTAAATCACGACGGGTGAGCTCAAGCTCTTCGTTGTATTTGTATTGTGACATGAATTATCGGGCTACATCCTCCCAGCTACGGATTCTGGATTCCTCAAGAGATAAAAACCATCGGAGGGCACTATCCTTCAAATTTTGCTGAAAGAATTGGGCCATCACCTCTTCAGAAGCCCCTAGTAGAGTCATGGAATGATGATAACTGCGAAGATGAACAATTAGGGGTCCACTCCCTCCGAACTTCTCGATATTTAGCATCTTAAACTTCTCGGGTAACCTTGCTTTAGGATAAGGAGACATGTGGGTGTAGTCCATGTAATTTCCAGAGATCTTGACTTGGTCGAATTTCTTGGTGAGAATCTTCAGATCCTCTTTGACTTTATTCAACTCCTCCTCCTTTGGATCAACGACCACAGGCAGGTTAGCCATAGGGTGGGCCATGTTTGGCATTAGAAGCTGGGCAGGTGGTGTCCCATTGGCAGGAGGGGAACGTGAAGAATGCTGATATTCTTCTGGAACCCAGATAGGCTCGAGTGGACCCATAGCACGAGGGAACAGGGCCTCAGGCTCTTGAGGACTTCAAAATCGATGCTCACTGTGCCTTTCACCAAACTGCGAGCCATACTACCGACTAATGCTTTCACCTTCGGAACGTAATTCAAGATCTCATTAAGCGGGGTACCATCGCCCCACCAGTCAATCGTAAGCCAAACATTACTCACAATCCACTCCCAAATCACACCAATGCCATCTTCTTGGAAGAAAACCTAGATTTCGATCCCTCAACTCAAATCACACCCATATACTCTCCTAAACCTCTTCAAACTTGCCCATATTTCCTCCTACACCCTCCTAGCCTCGCTGATCAGGCACTATCACTCCTTACCAGAGCATGCATCGCTGTCCATATCCGTTCTGAAAATAGAAGTATGGAATTGTCAAAGGTGTTAAACCAACTCCTAGAGTTCGGGATGAAATTTCCCTCACAGGTGGTCATCGATTGCCAGAGATTTAGTACATTATTCTTGGAGGCACGGAAATGGGCTCGAGATTCAGACAAGTGGGTGGTACCAACCGATGAAGTCAGTCTGGATGATGTTATCCAGACTATGGCAGAATTATTTAAGCAAACCAATAGCATTTGTAGTATCACCGAGTTACTTGACACTTTGAAGCTACAAGGGAGCTTGGTCCCTTCAATCACACATATCCCCACAGAATGGGAGGACCTGTATGAAGAAGCCGTTGAAGTTGTGGAATGCATCGACTTTACATGGAAAGACATAATTATTACCACCGGATGGGAGGAAGAATTCAAATATTCGAGCGAAGAATAAGCGTTAGAAGGAGCTGGCCCAGTAGCTGACATATGTGGGATGATATCATTTAAAGAACTCCTCAGAGAAATAAATAAAATGGCATAACTACCTAAGATTGATGAGGAAACGGGATTCATATTCTTTTCTTCTTCAATAAATCACATGACTAGATCAGGGAGACAATACCAGGCTCCAAGCTCACTACCAGCAAATGACAACGGGAATGGCGTTGAAAACCTTCCTATGCCAGAGATGACCATTGAGGAGAGTTAGATCCTCGATCAACTGAAGAAAACCCAAGCCAACATCACTCTATGGAGACTTTTCATGTCTTCCCAGCTGCATAAAAATGCTTTAATCAAGCTGCTCACGGGACCCATAGTTCCTCCCTCTACCACACCAAAAAAGGCAGTAAATCTTGTCGGATCCTTGACCTCTACCCGAATGCTATCATTTTCTGAAGAAGAAATCCCCAGAATTGGACCGAATCACAATCATGTACTCAACATCTCCATCGAAGTTATGGGAAAGGTCGTGCCACTCTCTCTTGTCGATAACAGATCTGCCTTGAATGTTTGCCCTCTGAAAACCTTCAAGTGTTTAGGCCTAAAAGAAAGCGACCTCGCTCCAACCTCCGTCGCTGTGCGCGCCTACGATAATACCCGTCGTGAGGTGATGGGTTCCATAAAACTTGTAATAGGGTTGGCCCTATAAACCCTGTCGTTGAATTCCAAGTCATAGACATCCCAGCTTGTTTCAACTTGTTGCTCGGATGCCCTTAGTTCCACAATATCAAGGGTGTATCTTCCTCACTCCATCAGAAATTGAAGTTCTTCGCCGACGGGCGAGTCATCACCATTATGGGTGACAACGAAAATGTCGAGGGTGGAAGCACCAATAATCCAGTTCTTGAGATACATCACAGGTCAAATGATATGCTCTTATCATGATTCCGAGTCGAGCCACTCCTACTCCCGGCAGGGGATGGTTTTAAAGAAAGGGTTTGTCCAGAATATGACCCTCATGGAAATGTCAATGTCATTCAGATGTTCAGAAACATGCACTTCATGCCCAGACTGGGGCTAGGGCAAAGGCAGCAAGGGATACTTGAGCCCATCGAACTGAAAAAAGCTTTCCCTCCGTGTGGCTTGGGGTATCAACCATCGGAACAAGAGCTCGGAATGATCCGCCAATATCGACCAAAGAGAAGATTAGACTATATCCAAATTATCTCAGGAGACTCCTTAAATGGACGATTCACTAAAGAAGGCGAGGACTTCCCCTTTTACGGTTTTCCAGAACCATGGTATGACCACACAGATAAGAAGATGAGGCCGGGAATGGAGATCTTTTCCCAAGACAGCTACCTATGGGCCGAAAGTTTTCCACACCAAGTACAATCTCTCATCAAAGATGTCGAAGAGACTAAGGAAAGCGATTTCGAAGATTCCTTCAACTTACAGATACTGGGGCTGGCACTCTGTATGGTTCATTCAGGAACTACATCAATGGATCCATCCCGTCTGATTAAAGATGTTGATACTCCTCTCCTCAATTGGCATGCTGCGCCAGTTCTACCCCTTGAAATCTCCCCTAACCCCAATGTTTACCCTATTTCTTCTTCTGTTGTCTATCCTTGCTCAAATGTAATCGAGACCTCTTTTGATGAGGTTCTCAATGCTATTTTTCCTATCAATGAAATAAATGAAGATTTTGAGTATCTTGCTATGCCTTACATTAACTTCTTAAATTCTAATCAAACTTTTGATGATGATGATTTTGCAAATGAACAATTCTTAACTGATCTAAATAAGTTTAATAATAAACAACATAATCGCGTTCAAGTTAATGAAGAATAGATTGTTGTATCTCGGTTCTAGTAGTCAACTGCGCAAGATTAGGATAGGGGCCACCCTGGACGAGCAGGAGCGTGCACAACTCAAAGAATTGCTGAAGGATTTCGTAGATGTCTTTGCATGGTCGTATGATGACATGCCTGGTATCGATCCTGAAATAGCTCAGCACGAGATCCCCACTCTCCCAGATTACAAGCCAGTCAAATAAAAATTGAGAAAACTCCGCACCGAATGGTCGCTAAAGGTCAAAGAAGAGGTGGTCAAATAGTTGAACGTGGGTTTCATTCGGGTGATCAAATATGCCACATGGCTAGCCAACATTGTAGCTGTGCCGAAATTAGAAGGAAAGGTTCGAATGTGTGTAGGTTACCGAGATTTAAATAAAGCTTCTCCAAAGGATGATTATTCTCTACCCAATATCGACATGATCGTGGACAACACATCCAGTCATGCTCTCAAGTCATTCGTCGACGGGTTTGCTGGATACAACCAAATCAAGATGCACCCAGACCACCAAGAAAAAATGGCATTTATCACCCCATGGGGAACCTTTTGCTACACCGTTATGCCTTTCGGTCTCAAGAATGCTGGGGATACCTACCAAAGGGCTTCCACAACCATCTTGCACGATCTGATCCACAAAAAGGTCGAGGTTTATGTGGATGATATGATTATCAGGTCCAAAACTAGAGAAGGTCATGTTCTCGCTCTTCGAAAGTTCTTCAAATGACTGCTACGATATCAGATGCGACTTAATCCACAGAAGTGTGTCTTCGGCGTTACAAAGGGAAAACTCTTGGGATTCATGGTCAACTAAAAGGGATAGAAGCTAATCATGCAAAGCTAAAGTCATGCACAGTGGGTTTTCTTGGAAAATTACAATATATCAACCAGTTTATCAGCCAGCTAACCTCCATCTGTGAACCAATCTTCAAGCTCCTCCGAAAGGATTCAACCAAGATTTGGAATGAGGCCTGCCAAGAGGCTTTTGACCGAATCAAACAATACCTAACCTAACCTCCAGTGCTCATGCCACCACATTCTAGTCTCCCTTTGCTCCTATACCTAACCATAATCGACACTGTAGCTGGGCCTTTGCAAGCTCAATACCTTAAAGACTCCCGTAAAGGAAGAGCCATCTTTGACTACCTCGCTGACTACCCTGTAGAAGAAGCAGATGTCCAAATCTCCAAATTCCCAGATGAAAATATTCTCTGCACCACTCAAGACCACCTTCGATGGAAAATGTTCTTTAATGGCGCTGCCAACAAAAAGGGATACGGCATTGGGATCCTCCTGATCGCCCCAGATGACTCCCACACTCACATCGCCATTAAATTGGATTTCCCTTGCACCAACAACATGACGGAATATGAGGCATGCACAGTGGGCCTCAAGGTTGCCCTCAAGAAAGGTATTCAATACCTTGATGTCTACGGGGATTCTGCCCTCATCATCGGTCAAGTGCTCAGAAAGTGGAAAGTCAAGAACGAAAATCTCCAACCCTTTCATGCCCAATTAGAAGTGTTAGCCTCCCAATTCTGAGATATCACCTTCCATTAACTACCCCGAGCAAAGAATAACCTAGCCGATGCTCTCGCTATCTTGGCCTCCATGGTCGACATGCCCAAAGGAATAACAATGAACCCCTTCCTAGTTCAAAATCAAGACAAACCAACCCATTGCTACCATATTGAGCTTGTCTCCACTGAAGATCTCGAACTAGCCGATTTCTGGTACTATGATATTTGGTGCCTCCTCAAACATGGTAGGTATCCCGAGGGTTCTAATAAGAAGGAATGAACAATCCTCTGAAGACTGGCCACCCAGTACATCATCTGTCATAAAGCTCTCCTCAAGAGGAATTTTGATGGAACTCATCTACACTGCGTCGCAGGGGCTGAGATTGAGAAAATAATGCAGAAAATCCACAGCGGGGAATGCGGACCCCACATGAATGGTCACATGCTCGCCAAGAAGATCATTCGACAGGGCTACTACTGGATCACCATGATCCAGGATTTCACGACCTATGTCCGGAGGTGCCTCAAATGCCAACAATTCTCCAATCTTCAACACTTGCCTCCGCGAGAATTATACAACATGATCTCTCCCTTGCCGTTCTCCACCTTGGGAATCGACATCATAGGGAAGGTTACACCAAAGGCTTCAAATGGACATGGGTTCATCCTGGTTGCCATCGATTACTTCACCAAATGGGTCGAGGCTGAGTCATACGCGGTATTTAATGCCAAGAAAGTGGCCAAATTTCTCAAGAAAAATATCATCTGCCGATATGGGGTCCCGTACGAGCTGGTATCAGATAACAGGTTGCATTTTGAAGCACAAGTCACAGAAGTAGTCAACGAGTACGGGATTCAGAGACACAAATCTTCTCCCTACCGACCTCAGCCCAATGGTGCAGTTGAAGCCGCCAGCAAGAACCTCAAAGCCATCATCAGCAAGATGACCGAAAGTTATAGGGATTGGGCCGACCGGATCCCGTATGCCCTCTGGGGATATAGAAACTCAACCTAAACCTCTACTGGGGCTACCCCTTACTCCCTGGTCTACGACATGGAAGCAGTCCTACCCGTGGAGCTGGAAATACCCTCGTTATGCGTCATGCTCGAAAGCAAAGTTAGTGAAGAAGACTGGTGCCAAAGCCATCTTGATGAGATAACCCTCCTAGATGAAAGAAGATTAAAGGCTCTTTACGACATACAGGGGTACCATCGCTGAATAGAGCGATCATTCAACAAGAAAGTCAAGGACCGCGGTGTCCGGGAGGGGGATTTATCCCTCAAAGAGATAATAGAACCCATCTGGGACCCCAGAGGGAAATTCAAGCCCAATTGGAGCGGCCCCTACATTGTGAAGAAAATCTTATCCGGTGGTGCCGCCATGCTCACTGACCTGGATGGGGAAGAGATGGCTCGTCCAGTCAATCTGGATCGTCTCAAGAAATTCTACCCCTGGTCCGAAATCTCGGCGCGCTACGACTCTTCTCATCCCCCTTCTATTGTAAAAAAAATGCTTCGTTTCCCTCTACCTAGAACTACGTGGGCCTGATCCTCTACAAAAACTATTTTTAAAAACTTTTCAAAAAACACCAGAGGTACGTAGGCATCTCATACTCCTCACATGATTACGGCCCTTTCTTTTTCGCAAAATACTATTCTTTTCTTACCTCTGAGAACGTCGGTTCATTCTAAAATTATTTAAACAAAAGGATTATGTATGCCTTAGCGATCAGTATAGATAACTTGTTTATTTCATTAATAAGAAATTACAGTACAAATTACATAATAAAAAGGAACGGATAACTCCCTTCCCCACTACCATGAAAAGACAAATAAAATCCCCACACCTGTTACACAAATAAACTCCCCAGAAATCCTACCCGACAAGGTGCCAAAGGCTGAAGAGGGTACCAATCAAAGCCTTCAATTTATGGGACTGGACTGAACTGCCGATAGGCAGGACTGGGTGATCGGCAACCCCCCCCCCCCCCCCCCCATTTTTAGAAATTTCCCTTTTTCCTCTTTTGTCAAAAGATAAAACTCAAATAAGTTGATATTCTCAATAGAATTTCAAAATCCCTTTAAATTTCCCCTTGTTAATCAAAAACTTTCCTTCAAATTTTTTTTTTCAAAAATATTCCTTTTTATGGTCTCAGTAGCAAAGTAAAAAGCGCATGTGCATGCATTCATTCATCATTAATAAAAGATATTAAAAAAACTCCATCGCATTGCATATACTTGTATTCTGTATTACGTCAGTTTTGCAGGAAATAAAAAGAAAAAGCCAAAAACAACGAGACTCAGCCCAAACCCACATTTCATTCTCTCTCTCAAGAGCTTCCACCCCTGTGACGTGCTCTCTTCCCCCTACGGCGAGATGACGCACCACCACTTCTCGAGCCCGAGTCCTCTCCAGACGAAGCAGATGGCACCAAGAAAGAAGGAACGAGAACCGCGTCCCGATAGGAACTTGGTTTCGTTGCATCTCTCGGACCTCAATTTGGAGGTTGTCAATCTTGGACACGAGCTGAGTTAGAACTGTCGACATATTCGACTATATGACTGGTGCTTGATCTGTATTCTACATGGAAGATGGATGGATTCCGGACTCGAAAGAAGTAGTAGAAGAACGGATGAAACTCCGGGGTGATTTGACTGAAGACCGAAGCTAATAGGGAGCCAGGCCAAGGGCCTACGATCGACCTGAGAAGGCGTAGAATGAGATTTATTTTTAAGAAAAAAGGAATAACTATTTTTGGATTTTTGATAAAGAAGGGAGAAATGTTTTTGGATTTTTGATAAAGAAGGGAGAAATGTTTTTTTGGAGACGGGACTTAGGATGATTATTATGATTATTATGTTTTCACTTGTATTTAATTATCCTAAATGCAATGCCAGACAGGACCCGAGCCTGGAAAAGTGGGGGTCTTAATATATGCAAAGCTATGGTTTGGACTTGTGACCAGGCTCACGGACAGGGTCCCATTTTAAAAATGCACGAAAATTGGGCGGCAGGCCGACCTAGAATTTCTACAGAGCTTCGGGTTAAAATTGGCAATCTAAAGTGCGTGTCCTAGGTTTGACACCTATATGTGGGTATGCAGTTGGTTGGGTGAATCGGCATGGGTTCCCCCCTTTGGCGTGACTTCCATGATGTACGTCTTGCTCTTGCAGGCAATCAGTACGTGTGGACAATCCATTTGATATACCTGAGTGTACGTGAATTGCCTCACCATATACCTCGTGGGGACGGTACCTGTGAGAGAGAATTCGATATACTCGACGTACGTGAACGAATTCCCTACGATATACCTCCCGTCATGACTTCGGTCAAGCGGTACGATGCGGGGGAACCGTTCGATATACGTTGAAGGTACTTGGCCAATGGAAGGTGAGAGTCATATCGCTTAGGCTAACTGCGACCTGTCGGACCAGCGCCCATCATGAAGTGACCCTCCAGTTACTGGGTAAAATTTGGTCAATATCAATGCTCTTTGGTAATGTCGTGTGAATCATGCATGATTATCTTATTAGTATCTTATGATGGGAATTACTTTCTTGATTATGCCAAACAGGGAGTCGAGTATGAGACCCCAAAAGGTACACCAAGTATGGATAGGTGATGCGTGCAACATGGGGATATACATGTGATCCTAGGTGCACGTGGTGTGAAGTGTACATGGAGAAATTTCTACAAGTGTGTGAATATAAGAATAAGCATGGGATACACATGAGAAAGGGGAACATGCAGATATGGGGGGAGACATAAGCAAATATAACATACATGTAAATAGAGTTAAGCCCTCAATATAAAAAATAATGTCCTCAGCGGAGTCACCACTGTGTCCATCCCCGATCCTCGCCGCGTGGGCGGGCGCGTGGTGGAAAGGATCCTTCGGGTCCCGCGCGTCCCTCTCGAGAGCGCTTAGGCCGGCGTCATTTGTGGTGTCAAAATGTAGAGAGATTCAGAGTCGCCAGTCTATTTTACTCAAAACAGACAAAAGAAAAAAAAAGGGGGAAGCCACCCCGAAGGATGGCATCCAAAGACATACTGGAGCATGCGAAACCAAGATGATTCAAAAAGGGTTTGAAGTCTTAGTTACGAAATGGGAAGGTGTTAGGCTAGGCACCCATTCCGCCCTTTCGGTCTCTCATGAATATTTGCTATTTTCCCTTGGTTTCCCCCCATGATATGTGTGCATATGTATATATAGAATGGAGGTAGGAATCCTCGACTTGTATCATGGAAGAGATGAAGTGAGTCATCCATAGGAAGGTATAATATTAGAAAAATAATATTTACGTGATTACCCCTACGTTGATCTTTATAATGGAACGATAATGCATATGGAGCAATACGTTATTAAGGGTAAGTATATAGAATATAAGGAAAATGGATTTAGATAAAATAGAAAATGAGAGAAAAGGTGAGAAAGAGGACTCGAGTCTCGGGTTTTACCCCGAGACGCCTACGTAGCATATAAAGGCATCAAAGTCCACGTAGTTCGCATACAAAACGAGGGGTGGGGTTTATCCCATAAATCCAAATAGGGGATTTCTTATTTGTAAGTGTGTGTATGTGTGTGTAGAAAAAGTGTTTTAGTTGTGAGAAAAGTGGAAGTAGTGTGAGAATCCCTACTTGGAATTTATGAGCAAACCCTCTTTTTCTTGTTTTTTGGGTTTTATTTATATAAAAATAATAGTAGTCCGATAATATTAAATAAAAAGTATATTAGGATGTGTGGGGTGAGATAATAAAAAGTGCTAAGTAATAAAGCAAGTTATTGAGAACTCAAGAGAATTTGAAGAGAAAGGTGAGAAAGTTGGACCTTCTTGAAGATCTTGAGCTTGATCTTTAATGTTGGAGAGAAGCCCTTGCACTTGGATGATGATGGAGAGTGGATAATTCACCAAGTTTGATGAAAAGGATGATGAAAAGTGGAAGTAAAAAGGGGATTTGGATGTTGAAATCACGCTGCCTTTGAGAGAGGTTTTTGGGATTCGTTGAGAGAGGTTTTTATCAGATATGGGATCCTCCATGCAAATGAGGTGAAGGCCTCCTTTTATAGGCCCAGGTGGGTGTCGATCGGCATAGACCTATTCCTGCCTATCGGCAGGTGCCGATAGGCAGGGTCTGGAACCTGCCATTTGGCAGTGTGGTTCAGGATTTTTTGAAAAATTGGCCGCCGAGGGGATATCGTTGGTCAGAATCGTGCATGGGGCATACCATTGGAAAGATAATTCAGAGACCTTCGAAAGTCCTTTGGACCGCTCCTGGGTTCGGGAGTTGACTTTGGGTTAAATATGGCTCGGAAGCATTTGTTGGTCCATTGGACAGGGAATCGCTCGGACGCAAACGGATCGTTCGTCCGCATGGTGAGTTCGAATCGTGCACGAGGTAGACCGTTAGAAAGGTTAGGAGATGTACTTCGACATTCCAAAGAGTTTGACCCGATTTGGGGAGTTGAATTTGGTCAACTGGGCTTGGGAAGTGCTCGGTGGCCTCCCAGAGTCAAACGGATCGTTCGTCCGCATGGAAAGTCAGAATCGCGCACGGGATGGACCATTAGAAAGGGTATTCAGTGCCCTTTGAAGATTCATTCAGCCTCGGTCGATATAAAGAGTTGACATAGGTCAAACAGAGCCCGGGAGCGACCGGTGGCCTCTAGGTCAGGTTTCGGATGCAAACGGATCGTTCGTCCTCATGGTAAGTCGGAATCGCGCACGAGGTGGACCGTTGGAAAGGGTATTCAGTGCCCTTTGAAGATTCATTGAGTCTTTATCGAGAAAAGAGTTTGACTTTTGGGTCAAACTGAGCCGGGGAGTGCCCGATGGCTTTCAGGTCAGTACTCGGGACATGACTTGGGTTTACAGTGATGAAGGGAGGTACTAGGGACCTAAGGAGAGTTAGGGGGTAATAGAGTGGGGTGTATACAAGTTCCATATATACATCTCTATCATATTTTATTTTAACATTCCAAAGTCATAATATCATGGTATAGATATCTAGTATAAATCATATGTAATATAATCATCTCACGTGATAGACTAATGGAAAATCACACAATCTAGAATGCCCGTGAGTATGCTCGACTCACATCAAATCATATGGGGACACCCATAGCCAAAAAATAAAGTGTGAAGGCAAATACTTATTGCCTTCCGGGATCATTCATGCCACTAATATATATATCTATAGGACGTACCAATTTTATAGCCTCAAAGAAACAATAACATGGGAAATCACTATGCCATCACACCAAATGCACGGTCCCATACCCAAGGCTATACGAGAGTATCCTATCCCATTATCCTAACTCGGGAGATAGGTATCTCAACATGAAGGATCGAGGTAAATAGGGCCTAGGTAGAGATTGTCTCTATCACTGGGAGTTCCACGTGTGATCAACATCGTACGTGCCCCATCAAACCCTTATTAGTAGGTTACTCACGAGTATACACACACACTCCTAGTATGATTGTACATGATCAAATCAAATAATCATCAAACCCAACTATATTGGGTTACATAAATGATATATTTTACTTCAATGTTATTATTCGCATTTAACATTAACCATTTATATAAATTATATTCCTAATGCCAAGAGTTATTTAACTATGTATCATCCTGCAACCTACTATTTATAAATTTATTTCAAAGATACAACAAACCTAATCGATGGTTCATAAATTCAATCTTGTTCATGACATGACTAACACAATCATTATACGTTACCCAACACTATACACTCCATCCAATCCCTAAGTTTCCCAAACATAAGTACTAATCTATATACCTATTGATTTGTAATTTATTCTAATTATCCAAAGGATCCCCAAACGATTCTAGGATCGAAACCCATGTAAAATTCCCAAAATAACCCCGATTAGGCATAGCCCCAGGGATAAGTCAATTTGGTCCTGGGCCAGATCAATTCGACTAGCCCAGTGGGGTGGGTCGTCTTCCATATTTGTCTATGATGGTCATAACTAACCCTTCTTCAAACCTATAACCTCTAATACACCAAAACGGCCCTTCTACTCCAAATTTAATCAACATAATAGTTCTAGAAACCAGTTTATACAAGTTTTAGATGATTAATAACTCATTTAAAGGTCTAATCACATAATCAATAAAAGCAGCCCTAAGTATGTGTTCTACACCTGAATGATACAATTAAGTTGTGAATTCTCATCAATTAACATTATATCATTAAGGACTTTAAAGATTATAAGAAGTGTGATTCATATATAATAATTTTTAAGTCTGATAGCAATGATTCAAGTCTCAATTTGTTAATTTATTATCAAAGTTACACGAGTTCTTCAAACACATAGCTAGGGTTCTTATCTTATTAGTCTTAATTACGAATTAAGGTATGATTATAAAATAAATTTAGATTATTAGAATAGCTTCATAGATTCCTATTTACAACACAAATATAATTACATTCTTATATGAAATAGACTTCGATTGGGATGATTGTAGAATTAATCCCCATTCCCCCCAAATCTCCAAAGGTATAACCCCAATTATTTAAGCTAGGGTTTCCACCACATCTTTCTTAGAAACTAAGGCTCTCCCAATACGTTGTTAGTGTTTTAGGTTATATAAATTAGGTTAATAAAATCAGGAAACCCGAAATTAAGCTCAATCCCTAAAATAGAATCAACTAAAAAGGCCCAAAACAAGTGTTAATTGGCCTAAAACTTGGCCCAACTCAACAGACCAATATTCCACTATTATTAGCTCAAACCAAATTTTCTAAACTACCCAAGAATAAAGTTGAAAGTTAATATATTATACAAGTCAATCATCTTGTTAAATTCATTAATCAGATAAAATACGTAGCTTAAGTTTACATCTTAGTTAATAATTAATTAGATTGTAAATCGGTATTATAAGAACCTACTTCATGATCGGCAGGACCTAATGCTGAGGGAATAATCCAAACAAGGACCCCCCCCCCACACACACACACACATACCTAGATATTAACCATTCCATAGACACACAATACTAAGTCACTTAATTATTTATCTTAATGAATTATTATGAGTTCGCCAACATCTATAGCAATATCAATCCGATCAACATATAACTCAACTACATAACACAACAATTGTAACATCCCAAAGTCCAACATATAAAATCACCAAATGACATATCACATGTCATATGAAATAAAAACTCAACAATATCCACTAATAAATTTAATAATTAAATAAATGCCATAAAAATACGGGGTATTACATAAAGTCTAGAGAAGGTAGAAGTTTAGGGTTTAGGATTAGTAGGTCTTGTACATAATTCTAATAATGAGATTGTGAGTGATGGGTAAGTAGTTATTAAAAGGTGTCACTTGTGAGTCTCTATTTATGAATGATGAGATGTTTGAGGAACAAGTGAAGTGCCTTGAAAGTAAATGAGGGGAGCACTATCGAAGTGAATCTTTTGTGGTTTCGTATAGTATGTCATTGATGATTAGAGTTAAGTGCCTTAGCACACCAAATGTCGGGTTAGTAGTTTATTTGCTCTTGATGACTGGTCAATTTATATTGAAGTGTGCGAAGGGTTCCTTGTTTGGATTTCACTTATGAGACCTATCATGCATAGAGTCTAAATAAGGCAAGGAGTTGGGAGTTTAGGAAGTATAAGTTTAGTACGGGCTCTTATGTAAATATTTAGTTGATATATAATTATTACAGAGTCTCTATGACCACCTAATTTACACTAAAGTGTATGAAAGGGTGGTGTCCTTATATGGATTTTATTTTTGTGACATCCCATGGATGGAGTTTAGGAAAGGTTGGAATTTGTGAGTTTAGGATGTTTAAATTCCTATAGAAATCTATGATTGTGTGTCTTTGTGGATGCATGGTATAATTTGACTAGTTATGGAGTTATTGTATACGCAGGGCCTATATCAGCTAATTACTTTGACAGTTATCATTGGTTTTGCATTTTTATTAGTGCGGGTCTAGTGTCGACTGGCTATGGATATATTGTATGCATAGGACTTACAATGTCTAGCGATAGTAACGGTAAAATGGATTTGGTTTATAAGTATGTCCATGGTCGTGATTGAGACCGACATGTTATGTTATGAAATATATACAGTTATGTATGTTGAACGTGGTGGTAGATATTTATAGAATGGTAATTCTATTATATTATGTGATATTCAAGGCCATGGGAGAGGTCGTAGTATTATAATTTTGATAATAATATATAATGTGGGGTATATGATGATATGTTCAGGGTCGTTAAAGAGGTCCGTTTATTATAATAAAGTTAATGAGATAAAATGGCATAAATGAGACAAGAAAGAGATAATTGATGAATGATTGTTTAAACATGATATTGATAAGGTTGATTGGCTAGAATATAAATTAAATGTGTAACTATGTGATTTAATGAAAGTGAAATGATGTAAGTGGAAGGTGGGTGAAAGGCTTTTTATCAATATTTTGAGTCGAACAATATGAGGTCATTTGTATCGGTTAATAAACCGGTAGTTGATAAGATTGACCCTTATAAAGAGATGTTGTTCATATTGATTTATGTATAGATATATGTGAATGGCCCGATATTATATAGTTAGGTATCAAACCCTATTTAATAACCGGGTAGTTCTTTATACTCTTAATATTATGAAATATTGATAAATCTCATTACTGTTAAAATAGTCAATTCTATTATATTATCTACTGAGCATCGAGAAATATTATAAGTTCAATTTTAAATATTATATAAAAGACTATGTTTTGGTATTTACTTTATAAAACATAAAGTATTTTAAGTAAACTGGATTTTGTATGGTAATAACATAATTAATGTATGATCATACTTCACTATCTTCTCTCAAGTGTACTAAAGATACATAATAAGCACTCAATACATTATGAGATATGTTACAAGGATCATTCCATCCATGAAACCATGAAACCACGCCCAAGCATTATAATGAAGATTCAAATTACTCAACCAAACCTAGAAAGTTCAACTCATAAACATCATAAACTCCAACCAAGATCATGAAACAAAGAATCAAGAGAAGTTTAAGTTCAAACCATACATACAATCATGCTACCAATAATCTCACACAAAGCAACATTGCATGTTCCAAGCAATTCAGAAGAATGATCATAGTCAGAAGACCTTGAATATCTTTGGGAACAATTGTACAAATGTAAGTGAAGTTGTTTGATCTTGTATATACTCAAAATAAACCTTCCTCTAATTACTTAAACTCTAAATAAACTTACCTAAAAGATGGAACTAAACCCTAAAATAATATTCCTCCAAACAAAGAATGTATATTCGATAATAACAAGTATAGTCGACTTTAACTCAATGTATAATCGACTATACATTGAGGTATAGTTGACTAGCTTAGGCCAAGTGGATCTTCCTTTCAAAACCCAAAAGCTTAGTTCTGCCAAGAAGGAATTAGTCGAATATACAAAATTTATAGTCGACTATAAGTGTTTGAAAATCAAGAAGGTCATAACGGCTAGTTTTCAAATTTGAATTAAGTTACCATACTACCCTCTAACAGCTAGTTTCTCAAAGTGAACCTATTAAAAGATACCTTGGGTTCCTTCATCAAATAGACAAACTTATAACAATAATATCATTGAGTAAAACTGTAACAACCCGTATTTTTAATGACTTTTAAAATGGGATTAACTAGAATTAATTGTGGGATAATTAAAAATTAATTCGGATTTAATTATTACTAGAGAATAAAGTAATATGTGATTTATATTGAATATTATTTGTGATTAAAATTAATATATATGATTATGACTTTACATATGATTATGATTTTATAAATTGTCACGAGTAATGAATACGACAATTACGGTAATTAAATCGGGACACGCGTGTGAGTAGTGTCGGGATTATATTTAAATGGAATAAAAAGTAACTTATTTTTATGTCATCCAAATGATCATTTTGACTGTACGAAAGTGTCCGAAAAGGTTTAAATGGTCAAAAACGTCTATCTGGGGGATTACTTTGGGCCTCGGGGCAAGTTTGAACAAAATAGACACCCCGGAGGGGTATTTTTGTCATTTTCCAAATTGGGTGAATAGTACCCACAAAATTTTGGTAATATTATATAAGTGTAGAGGTGGTGGGATGTAGGTTCATTCACCAAAAATAAAAAATAAAAAAGGTTTAGGGGAGAGTGAGAGACTTCTCTGGGAAAGGAAGAGGTATCTCTAGGAGGCCAAAAGCCAAGAGTCATCTTACACCACCATCACCGCTGGAAGTTGGACGAAAAATGGAGGAAAACCAATAGAGTTATCTTCCCCAACGGTTCAGACCTAAGAATTAGAGGCAAGTGATTTAGCTATTTCAAATTTAGCATGTATATTGTCCATGTTAGGATAGTTATGAAATTTTGAAAAGTTGCGTGAACCAAGGATGAAATATGGTGATTTTAATTAAAATCTTGAAATGAGAATTAAGTAGGATTAATATCTTTTTGTATGTATATTTAAATCCATGAAATTTTGGAATCATTTGGTGAATAAAATCTGGAATTTATAGTTGTTCTTGGAGAAATGATAAAATAAGAGGTTTCTGAATTTTAAGGGAAATAATATGATTTAATTGAAACTTCTTAATGAATTTATGGTTAGAGATCATTTATATATCACATTATATCTTTTGGGATGAATTATAAGGAGTTTGTGATTTCTTGGTAGTGGTTTTGGTGATGAAAATTTGTAAAACCCGTATGTAAACATATGCAGAAATCTGGGCAAATATCGGATCGATCGATCAACCCAAGAATGTCGATAGATCGATCGACCAAAATCATTGATCGATCGACTCCCCCTGGAAATGTGATTTGTTTCCTTTTAATTTTTTATTAAATCCCAACTTTTAGTAACCTTTGTTGTTGATTAATGGAACATAATGAGACTTAAGGAATGGCAGTAGGACATACTTAAGACCTGAAAAAATATCATTATGTGGGGGATTCAATGGGGAAAATTAACTAGTGTTAATGGAATGAATTTCGGTGGAGAGTTATATAAACTTAGGTTTAAATCAGATAAAGAATAACTTAAGGTTAGTAACAGTAGTAAGAGGGTCATTAATTACGGAATAACCTTAGGCTTATATGGGATTAACCCTAAAAGATGAAATGAAGGGTTAAGATTGAATTAAGTGTTATCAAAAAATAAACCTAATTGAAGATAATTATAATTCATAGAAATTCGGGAGTTGTGATGACATGGACCTAGTAGGGTGTGTATTTTTACCTACTGAATATATACGAGAATTAAATGATTACCCTTCGCGTGATGAGAGAAGCTCGTGAATATAATTTGAGAAATAAAGTCAAAATATGTAAATACGTAGGAGATTTGAGAAAAATATGCTACGTATGAAAATTATTATATGGGTTGTGTGTGTTCCCTATTGTTATTATATATATGTGGGATGAATACCTATATTATTATTTATTGTGTGTAGGACATACCTACGCTGCTTGCTATCGAGGTAGAGGTTTCTCGTTTGGACGATCTTATCCTGATGAGCCCATTTGGGGGGGATTTTAGATTCGTACCATGAGCATAGGACCTTGGATACATGTTATCGGTGTGAATGATAGTTTCGACGATTGAATGGGAATGTGGGTATGTGAGTGACCCATTTGGCTTGGGAGTATGCTCGCCTCCAATATGTGTGTTATGTTAACTATGGTTCATGAGAGACGCCGAACCAATAATCCTTTATACAACGAGAGATGTATCAGGACATGATAGCAGAGTATGCATGCACCATAGCTGTGTCTGGGAGGTCTTGTATTAGTATATATAATAATGTGATGAATATATATATTGTGATGTAATCTACTGTGTGAGAATTATAGATTAAAAATATATACTGTGATGTAATCTACTGTGTGAAAATTGTAGATTAAAATTTATATTGTGATGAAATCTACTGTGTGAAATTGTAGCTAAAATGAATAATGAGATTTGGTCGAATTAAGTAAGTGAATACTTAATATTAAAGATGTGAAAGCCTAGTTCATATTAAAGATAAATGAACATGTTTAATTATCATACGTATTATGTGGGAAATACGGGGAAATGATATGGGATATAATCATAATTGAAAGCCTTAATTTGGGAGATGATAAGGTACATTAGGTGTGCACACTAGATGAGAGGTTAGGATTCTCAAGTGAGAGCCCGAGGAACTAACATGTACATAATAATTGCTAAATTGCACTTGTTAAGCACTTGCTATTTTAAAAAATCTTTTACAATCGGGCTCTGACCCATTTACTTGCATATTCTCTTCTCTATTGTATCTTGCACATCAGGTGTCTAGTATCAAGGATGCCGACATGGAATATGGATGTCTCAACGGGTTATAGATGCTAATGGAGAGGCAGACTTTGTTATACGCTTCCATTATGTTGATTCACACATTTGTAGTATATATTTTTATTTAGGGCATGTCGCCCAGGATTCTAGTTATTTCATTTCTATTCCAGATATTGTTATTACTTATGTCAGTACTGTCGATATCAGTTTTGGTTTGTTGGTAATGAGATATTTTAACTGGAAAGTTATTCCAGCACATTTATTCTTGTTATACGTTATTCAGTTGTTATGTGATTATGTATTGTGGAATTATTTCAATTAAATTAAAAATGGAAAAGTTTTGACACTAGCTTAATTATTTATTAGGTGAATTAATAAAGAAATTGTTTTTTGACAGTGATGCTAAGAATGAACCAACTGTATATTCTGCTTAATTTAATAAATGATTGATCACTCGAGATTTAATTAAGCGGGGTGTCACAGGTGGTATCAGAGCATCATGTTCTAGTGTCCTTAGCATCTGTACGGCTTTCTACATGTCAGCGTAGCATCCTTTGATGTAGGGCCCTATTATTAGGATGTTGTATTCCTCTGCGTATTACGACTTACGTGCTCCAGCTAGAAAATATAAGTGATGTAATTCTTATATGAGCTCAGTCGGACATCGATGACTAACGAGGGTCATTAGAAAGATAGCAAGAGGAGAACTCAGCCAAAGATATAGAGTTTTTAGGAAATGGTGTTTGGGATAGAACCCACCAAAATTATTGTTCAGGCTGAGAATAATAAAGAAGACGTTCGGGAGCTGCAGTTTCCCAAGAACAATCATGGATGACGTTTGTGTCGTTACAAACCTACCCAACACTGTTAGTGAAGGTTGAGGGAGTCGGAAGGACTTTTGTGAAGGAACAAATCCAAAGGCAATTATGCAGGGTGAAGTGTAGTAACACCCAGGACTTTAAAATTTATAGTGAACTTTCTTTCTCAAGGGAGCAATCTAAAGTGATGAGAGTTAGACATCTTATATAAAGAAGCATACGTGAAGCTAAAACGAGAAATTTGGGTATGATTCGATCGTGAACTTGTCCATTTGATGTTTTAATCGGAGTATGAATGTAATTTCAAAACTTATTTCATGTGGGTAAGAAAGAAATCTCGACGCAAGAGAGCGGTCAACTTGCTTAACGAACTCCTTACCCAGCGACTAAGGGATATATCAAAGATAAGAAGAGTTCATTGTTGTGAAATAACTCATGAGTTAAATACTCAATTGCAGGTGAGAAGTATGATGAAGACGACAAAGGTTAATGTCTTCAAGAAATTTGTAAACGCTTCCACAAGGAGGGGAGCCCGGAGGGTTGGGAAACCTAGATGAAGGGCAAGATTGAATTCAATGGTGATAGTGAAACATTACTGGAAGCTATACCCTGTAGGGTAAGCGATAATGAATTCATCCAAGACCAGCAAGGTTGACCATGTGTTTCATAGGACTAGTAGAGCCAAAGGAACAATGGAAATAAAAATTAGGAGTTAAGACTGATCGGTCCGAGATAAGGACATTCCAAAATGGTCAGTGGGACTAGTGCTGGAGAAATTTCTCGGGAAATTTCCCTATGAATGTGTCCAAGTTGAGAGGTGAGAGTGATAAAATTGGAAATGGTAAACCATGCCAGTTAGGCATACTAATTGGAGAAGTGAGGATTTCCAGCGGAGGAATTGGGTCCAAGAATTTACAACCTGAGAGTGGTGGGTTTAGGCATGACATGTGGAGTCTTCGATAACAGTAGCATACCGTATTTTAGGGTCGACGAGGCCCAGCAAGTAAAAGGGAGGCCAGTAAAGCCATAAGTGAGGCCTAGAGATTTTGGGCCAACGTTTCAGTGATGGGCGTGTAAGCCACAAAATAGAATCATTTGCCCACTATGAGGACGGATCAACTATTGGATGAAATCCTAGATGTATAACAATTGCATATGCTTATGGGTTGTGTTGGAAGCTATGTGCTGGGACCTACAATTAGGCAAGACTGGTGAAGTTTTATTTCCTCCTTGTGAGTAAAGGATTCATTCAAGTGACATGGGTGTGTCATAATATATATATATATATATATATTGTTAGTACCAAAATTCACGTGCGAGTCGAGTTTAGTGGATACGTTTGTTTTAAAAATCGGATTAGACACATATCTATCGTTGATAACAGGGCTTTTGAGGGAGTTGGGTGAGCACTACGAGCATATTTTATCGTTATAATTTACTACTGCTTTGAGTTAGCAAGTAGAGAATATTATGGTAATGAGTAGTGATTAATTACCGAATGTTTGAACGATAGCAGATTGAGTGATAAGACTATCGTGTTGGATACTCCGGGAGAGTAATAATTACTTTTATAAGGCGCCACATGAAATAGGGTTGGGCCAATATACATGTATATATGAAAATTTCATGGTATCATAGACTTCAGTGAGTATATTGTCTAGTTATATGTGATTTCAGTGCGTAGGGATTTATTTACTGATGTGACTCAGGATACATTGTGTTCTTTATCAAATAAAGAGATATATCTCACCGAGAACTCGAGATAGTGAGAGCGCCATGTTTCATGTCATTTCTAAGGGACATAAGTAGATATTTATGTCAACATACAGAGACTTTGGGAAGGTATATACTATGTACTGAGGGCGTACGGATCTTGACAACCGATTATGTTGGGTAGTAGTGTATCGAGGGGTTCCTTGTTTGGATTTTGCTTTGCGAGACATCCCACGTATAAAACTAGCAAACGTCGGGAGTTAGAGAGAAGTTTGGTTGATAGTACATGATTTTCGTACTTTAGTCATCGTACATTTACAAGAATATAACTGAGAGTTGATAATTCTATTATGACTTGAGGCCGGTAGAGTCACCTAGTCATGGTATCATTATGAATAGAAAAATAATGCCACTTAAAGAGTGATTAAGTTATAACTAGTGGGGTGGTTGAGTGTACTCCTATCATATCAGCATGCCAAGTGCGCGAAAATTGGTTTAATAGTGGTACATGTCACTGGTGCAATAATGGGCGAGATATAAGGTTTATGGGCACCCTAGGTGATTGAATCAGGCAGTGGATTATGATTGTCATGTGAATTCGACAACATCTATCCGGGAAAGTCGGAGCTTATTTTGTAAGATTTGACAGAGGCCTACGTTTCACAAGAAACTAAATTTTTAGAGTGGGTGAAGAACTTGTGACACGCGGTGAGGCAAAGTCACATGGATCACGGTTAGAGGTACATTTGAGAGAATATAAGATGTATCATGTTGTAAATGACAATGGTGATGCGATTTAATAAAGAGAAATATTGCTAAATTCATTTTGCAATGGGTCACCTGCCTGTTGATAAAAGGTGGACCATCCGAAACCAGTAAGTATTTCTCAACCAGTAGAATGGGAGAGCTTTCCAAGAAATTTATCATGAAGGTAACTACATCCTAGAGGGGTTACGATCCTATATGGGTGATAAAGGATCGGTTGACCAAAGTAGCTCACATTATGCCAGTTAGGAATGATCATACTACGAGACAGTATGTGCCGATCTTTATAGCCGAGATAGTAAGGTTACATGGGGTAACGCTTGATATCATGTCCGATTGGGACAAGATCTTTATTTTTAGATTTTGGAATAGTGTTCACAAGGCCATAGGTACCGAGTTGTGATTGAGTACATCCTATCATCCGCAGACGAATTGGAAGAACAAGCGAACTAATCAGATGTTGGAGAATATATTATATGTGTACCCTGGGATCTTAGGGGAGAATAAGGGCAGTCCCTAGAACTAGTGGAGTTTGTGTACAATAACTCATCTAAGTTCAATTTTGGGCATGTCACCGGTTGAGGTATGGCACGATAAGCCTTGTTGTTTTCCTGCTTGTTATTTAAAGGTGGGGAACCAGGTACTGTTGCAAAGATCATAAATCAGTTGATACATATAGTATATAATGTGTGCAAAATATATACTGCGCAAATAACCTACTTATGTGCGATCGTCGCGAGACGAGATCGTATGTATCTAAAGAACGATTAATCTACTAAAGTGCGAATAATAGAAGGCTAGATAGTGAGTATCTAAAATAAATTTTAAACCCTCAAACTTAAACGGAAAGGCTTAGGCAAGAACCTACGCAACAGGGTAACCTGGAGTTTAAAAAATAAAATATGTGAGATGTTCATTATTAAGGGTATTTGATAGCATATTGTATGGGCAGTACGGAGTAGTTTACTTGTGAGCGCGAGGTTGCGATGAGAAACATATAGCCATAGTTGTTCTTATCTGTTATACTTTTTCCAAATTTTGGGACGAAATTCCGTTGTAAGGGGGGAAGTATGTAACAACCCGTATTTTTAATGACTTTTAAAATTGGATTAATTGTGGGATAATTGAAAACTAATCCGAATTTAAATATTACTCGAGAATAAAGTAATATGTGATTTATGTCGAATATTACTTGTGATTAAAATTAATATATATGATTATGGCTTTACATATGATTATGATTTTATAAAATTATTGTGAGTAATGAATACGACAATTCCGGTAATTAAGTCGGGACGCACGTGTGAGTCCTATCGGGACTATATTTAAATAAAATAAAAAGTAACTTATTTTTATTCATCTGAATGGTCATTTTGACTGGGCCAAAGTATCCAAAAAGGTTTAAATAGTCAAAAAAGTCTACTTGGGGAATTACTTGGGATCTCGGGGAAAGTTTGAACCAAACAAACACCTCGGAGGGGTATTTTGGTCATTTTACAAATTGGGTGAATAGTACCCTCGAAATTTTGGTAATATTATATAAGTGTAGAGGTGGTAGGATTTAGGTTCACTCGCCAAAAATCAAAAGAAAAGACTTAGGGGAGAGTGAGAGACTTCTCTGGGAAAGGAAGAGGCATCTCTAGGAGACCAAAAGCTAAGAGTCGTCTTACACCACCATCACCGCCGGAAGTTAGCCGAAAAATGGAGGAATACTAGTAAAGTTATCTTCCCCAATGGTTCAGACCTACAAATTAGAGCCAAGTGATTTAGCTATTGCAAATTTTTCATGTATATTGTCCATGTTAGGATAGTTATGAAATTCTAAAAAGTCATGTGAGCTAAGGGTGAAATATGGTGATTTTAATTAAAATCTTGAAATGAGAATTAAGTAGGATTAATCTCTATTTGTATGTAAATATCCTAGAGTTTTACAAAGAGAAAAACCAAGTCCCAAATGCTAAAAAAGCGAGTGCTTTAAACTCAAAACTCCATTGAAGCTAAACTTTACCCAAAACACCTTTGAGCTTAATTATCCATCCTCAACCCATTTTTAGCAAAGTTATAAACCCAATCCCCACTTGTACTAAAGATTTAACCCTAAACCCATTTTAGCATTACTTGGTTTTTTACTTTTCTAGTGAGACAAAGTAAACCTGTTTTATCATTATTTTAGTAATGTTGCTTTGATTTACATTTTGGTTAGAATCTTATTATTGTCATTTACGATGAACTTAATTATATCTTCTTGGATGATAGTACCATTGTTATGGGGAGTTAAGGTATTTCTAGACATTGGCTCTTGTGTGGGTACCGTATGAGCATGGATAAGTTTAGCATCTTGTTAATTGCGATTTGCAAGGTGGTGTTATTCCTTGTGAGGATTTTGATTCCACCTAAAGTGAACCAAATATTGTAAGAGGGTAGTTTAGATAAGATGGAGGCGTAGACCCTTTTTTAGTACAGTAATGATAAGTTAAATAGCAACACTATTAATTAACCACAGGACATGAAAACGCGACTCAATGAAGATAGACTCAGTTTGAACTCACAAATCTCGTGTGTATAACTCAGAAGGTAGTAATGAACTTAGAAGTGACTTAGCTAGAGGGAGAGAGAAGTAAGCATCCTAGACACACCTTGGTAGGCAGCCAAATGCACCAACCACCCTCAAGAATCTCTGTCAAGTATTTAAAAGCTTCGTAATAAATGACAATGGTGGGTGAATAAACTCTCTGGTTTGTAATAACTCTCTCTCTCTTGTATATTTTTCTCTAATAATAACTTCTGAACTCTCAAAAAGAACATCATCTCCTTAGGGGTGGTTGGGGTCCTTAAATAGCCTCCCACACCATCACCAAGGCAACTCCTCCATTAATGCCCGTGAAAAAAATCCCTCATACTTTATGTCACAAAGATTAAATACCTAATACACTATTTTTCTCCACATCATAAACATTAAATGCCAAGACATGCCTTTTTCCTAACCACTGCGTGTTAGGGGGCTTTTGTCACAGAGTTAGCTCACCAACTTTCTGACAGCCCCAAATACCACAGTGGTTTACTCAAGTGTAGATTTGACATTATCGAGTTGGCTAGTGACATCACCTACAGTAGATGTGACATTAAGTAGAGGGTTTTTTGGTTCACCGCTCAATGCCCGATGAAACTCCAAGTTGTTCCGCTCGAGGTTCCACGGTAAGGGTCTAAGATGGTTAGGACAAGCCCCAACGGTGCCTCCCTTCTAAATCCTCCAAACCAAGTCCCTTAAGAGTTCCCACGGTGAGGTCGTTCGATAGAGCATGAAATCTCTCCCAGGCCCTCTCAGGCCTAGTCTCTCGCAAGTACCGTTAGACCTCATACATAATCATTATTCTCGTTACATCATTACAATCGTTATAGCTCATAGTCAGTACAAACAAAAGATACAATACGGCTAAGTAACACAACAAGCTAAAATATGAGTTGCCTCGCTGAGATGCCACACTTGAGCTGCCTTGCTGAGTTGCCACGCTGCCTTAACCCCAGATACTGTTGTAAATAGGGGAATTATTCTTAATCTCAGGATTACCTTCAAGACCCTCTACATTTGTCCCTTTGTGGAGAGATTTATTATGGGAACAGGAAATGTCTGCATGAAAACTTCTCAATTCGATGAACCTCCTCTGTGTGTAAAAAATTTGGCATCCTTTCCTTTGTTATAGCACTGCGTTTAGAACCTCCAGGAAAAAGTAAAATTCTCCCCGGTGTACCTGAGCCGAAGCGGTGTGGCTTATTGGTTCTTTTTCAAAGGGACATCGTCGCTTTTTCCTTACACTGAGGTTCAACTGTTTTAGCTTTACTATTTGAAATTCTCCCGAAAGGCCTACTAACCTTCTTAAATACTCATTTTTGCTCTCGGGAAGTGAAATTATCTCGTTCATGCTGTTGTGGGGTATAGTTGTGAGTAGTGATTTTTTGTTAGGACTGCCCCTATCATTGGGACTTGTGAAATTCTCCCTTCTAACGCTTCACTATGTTCGAAAAAGAAAAAATTATCCCCGATGTAGTCGAGTCACAATTTAAACAACGATTGGTCTTGTGGCGAGGGGACATCGTAGCTTTTTGAACCGTTGGGACATCTTCTTCGTTGAAAGTTTATTGGATATGTCTGATAAAACTTCTGGCGCCAAAACTCAAACTTGCTTAAGAAGGCAACCCTTTCTATTCCCCAGGCATCACTTCGTAAATGATGTGGCGCTATCTTTTCAGCTATCAAAACACTTCCCAAAGTGCCACATGTTCATTTGAAACGATTATAGGCGTATTTGCACGTGTGGTGGTGGGAAAATCAATAGACATGTTTAAAAGGTTTCAAACGTCTCTTTTTTCAAAACCCCTTCTCTTTCCTTCATCTTCTTCAATCTCCCGTCTACATTTAGAGAGAGAACTTTGTGCGAAAACCCCATTGTTGTCTAAATCTTTACCTAGCTTCTTCCTTCTGTTATCTTTTACGCCGCCACATGCGGTTGTGCTCCTCCCACTTTATTCCCAACTCTTTTTTACCAGGATTTTCGTACTTCATTATTGTCTTCAATGGCCTCGTCAAGTAATCCTACCACGACTACCACCGGTGCTCCACCTGCTACCCCTATTACCACCACCTCTTTTGTCGCTGCTTTGACTGCCGCCCGCCAGGACCAGCTGCATTTCTATCGCCGGCCCCCTATTTTTAGTAAGGGCGATGATTTTACTGGGTTTTGTAAAACTTGCATTTTCACCACCAAGTATGATTCCCTGTCACTTGGTGATGAAGATGAAAGTGCTGCTGACTGGGGCTTTCTCCCCCCAGAGGGGAATCTTCAGTTTCATCTTAAGCGAGGGGACTTCTTGTGGTCCCATATTGACTTCGAAGGGCCTGGGGCTCTCCTGATCATTTCTCTACTTAGAATTCCCACATGAAGATTTCCCACGCTGATATTCTCATCAAAATTGGGCTTCATCGAGCTAAATGGTTTGGTGAGTTTACTCTATCCAAGAACAATACTGCCCTACCCGTTCTGGTATCTCGCTGGAACGTTATAACTCATACTTTCATTACTGCGTGGGGCGAGTTTATGATAATGTTGGAAGATGTGTGCGAGCTTCTCGGCCTTGAGGTAACAGGCCATAAGCCTTATTCAGATGAGGACCTATATTCCCAGGAGGCTATTGACCATTTAGAGTTGGACCGTATATGCCTAAGGTGCATCCGTTCTTCGAATAAGGTCACTTTCACTCCGCTTATCAACTATTTCTTCAAGGATCCTTCTAAAGGTAGTTCCTCTAAGGCTTCCCCTGGTCAAGGTATATCGTTGGAACTTCTTACCTATATCCTTGTCATTCTTTCTCGTTTCCTCCTAACGGGGAAACCCAACGACCAACCTCGAAGGGACCTCATCAATATATCCCTCCGTTTGGCCCGAGGTATCAAGCTTCCTCTGGCTGCAATCGCCCGGGGATCCTTCTATACGTGGCTTGATAAAACCCTTTTTAATATGGAACGATCTCTTGGTCGTTATAACTTGGCCAATTTTGCCAACTGTGTCCTTTTGATAGGCGTCCTCTATGTGCATTTCCCCGTCGTAGCAGCCAAGACCAACCGCCCTCCTTTAGGGGAAACTATTCTGCCCCCACGCTCCTTTGTTTATCACAAGAGACAAAGCCAAAAGGAGTTGACCTCTATTATTGATCAACTTAAGAATTTTATGATCAGGCCTTACGAAGAGGATATCTTCCTCCACGCTTGTGGTTTTTTCCAACATGAGGTAAGGGTGGTCCAGGAAACTACCTTAGACCTTATTACTAAAGACCCTTCGCTAGCTGTGGTGATTCGATTTTTATCAGGCTACCTGCCTTCCTACACTAACTGGGGATACACCAGCGAGCACTACAAACCCAACCAATCCAGCCGCCAGTTTGGTTTTGATCAGGGGCTCCTTGCCTGGTTTTTCAACTGTCTAACCCCAAAGTCTCTTTTAGCGAGGTGTGTTCTCTGTTCCCATCAACTGTTGCGTGGGGAGTAAGTTCTACCATGGCTGGGCGAGTCACTATTCCAAGCATCACCATACAAGGGGATGTGACCCCTCTATTTGCAGCGAAGTACTGGTCGAGGTAACTGGCCCAAATTTCTGAGTTCATCGAGGGGGATCCCGTGTATCCTCCCGTTCTTTTATTTTTTTCTCTGGAGTTGGGGTTAAAAGGTAATTCCATTTTGGGGATCGAGTTCCTTGTAAGCAAAACCCCCAAGTTACCTCCCACTAAACTTCCTCCACATTGCTCCATGATCCCCACTGTAATGCCCAAACACAAAACCGCTACAACCCCCAAATTTCCTGCCACCGAAGTAGCTTCTGGCAAAGGGCCTTCCCAGCCATCAGCCAAAAAAACTAGGAATGCCAAAAGTGGGACATCCTCAAAATCTAAGTCCCAAACCCCTTTAAAAGCATTCCCCATAGCCTTTGTCCCTCCTGCCATGCCTGTAGAAATGGCTGAGGAGTTGAGAAGGCAAGTTCTGGCAGAGGGGGAACGAATAAATTTTGAGTTTCAATGACGTGTTCCCTACGTTCCTCCTTCATCTTCCTTTCCCACGATCATAGTTGATCCAACTGAGCCAACGGCAAAGAGGAGGAAAAGTTCAAGGGTTCCTCAAGGTGCTGGTACAATGGGTATGAGGAAGAAAACTCTGGGTACCAAGTCCCAGAAGAAACAGACTCCTGAGATACATCCATCCCCAGCTCCTGCTATTATTGCATACTCTCCTCCTTCACCGGTGGTTATATCTTATCACTCTCCTTCCAGATCTGAGGTATGTGTGCATGTTTTTTGTTGTTCTTCATTCACATTTTCTTAAGGCAAGCTGCATATTCTTAACTCTTACTGACTTTGGTGCAGGGAGTTAAAGAAGAAAGACCCATCCTTTTCATGGGAGGACATTTTGGTTCCTCTCAGGCCTATATTTTGCCTCCCCGTTCCCCCATGATCGGGCTTACTTACTCCCATCATTCTACCTCTCTGTGCTTGAAGGACGCTGCTACAGTTGGAGGTTCCATTGAATTTGGGGGCGTCTCTTCTCAACCCGAAACAACTCCCCCATCCCCTTTTGAATTATCATCCCAGCCCGAGGTGACTCTGCCCCTCACTCCGGTTGTGAAAATTGCTCATGAGGTAACATATAATCTTTTATTCGCCAGGTCTCATATGTTTTTTTTTTCCATCCCTTTGCTTATCATGCTGAATTTTAATATGTTGGGACACCTTAGGTTGAAATGGCATCCTTGTTAGCTGACCTTCTTCTTCCCACCATGCTGACTAGATCCATAACTGCGGTTCCCCTTTTTAGTGCCGTAACGGGGGTAAGTAACACTTAGATGTATTTCCTCCTTTTTCCTGTACTTTCTCCTTGTGTCTAACACTTGGTTTCAAATTTGCAGCTTTCGCCAAGCCTTACCCCACCCTTTGCTCTTAGTGGCTTTTCTCTTTCCAAGGTTGATGCTTCTGCCCCGAGTGGTGGTTCTTCGGTGCCTACCCATGTTGGGGTATTATTTGGAGGTTCCTCGTGTTCTTTCCGCGAAACTCATTCATTGCCCTTGGTACCATTTGTTGGCGAGGGAGCTTTACCAACCTTTGAGGCTTATTCAGTTAAGGGCACCATTGAGACCACCGCGGTGGCTCATAATCTCGTTGCTGCTACTGCTGAGGTACTTCGCTAATTTCTCTGCATTTCTCAGCCTCTCAAACTTCACCTATATCGGTGTCTTAACACTGAAAGCACTTGTTAAGATTTTTTCATAAACTCCACTTATATTGGTGACTTAATAACGAAAACACTTATTAAGATTTTCATAAACTCCACTTATATCGGTGACTTAACAACGAAAACACTTGTTAAGATTTTTCATAAACTCCACTTATATCGGTGACTTAACAACGAAAACACTTGTTAAGATTTTTCATAAACTCCACTTATATCGGTGACTTAACAACGAAAACACTTGTTAAGATTTTTCATAAACTCCACCTATATCGGTGACTTAACAACAAAAATGCTTGTTAATATTTTTCACAAACTCCACCTATATTGGTGACTTAACAATGAAAACACTTGTTAAGATTTTTCATAAACTCCACCTATATCGGTGGCTTAACAGCGAAAACGCTTGTTAATACTTTCATAAACTCCACCTATATTGGTGACTTAACAATGAAAACACTTGTTAGGATTTTCATAAACTCCACCTATATCGGTGACTTAACAATGAAAACACTTGTTAAGATGTTTCATAAACTCCACCTATATCGGTGACTTAACAAAGAAAATTCTTTTAAAGATTTTTCTTAAACTCATTATTTCTTCCAACTGTTCTTAGGTTGCTCAGGAGGATTCGCCACCAGTTCTCTCTCCCATCGCTTCACCCCGTCGGTAACCCATTATTTCAAAAGACTCCAGTCATAACGATCAAGGTTCCACGACTGGTGCTGCTACCGAGAGCGAATCTGGCTGTGAGATTCCTCTGCCTGACTTGGCGACTCATGTCTTCTACCTGATGGTGTTTCAACTTTCTCCTCAGATTCCTGCCAACCATCTCTTGGTAGTTGAGAAGGTTGCAAACCACCATCCTAAAACGTTCATTGTGGATTTCCTGCATTCTAACATCTCCGTGATAAGTTATAGGCTTCAGGGCATGGCTACCGTTATGGATGAGATCACCAGCACCCCGACCTCAAATGTTACCAGAGCCCTCCTCAACCAATTCCTGCGCTACCTGAAGGAGTTGGGTCGTGATGGATTTCGTTTTGACTGGCTTATCACTCACTTAAAAACTTTAAAGCGCCAGCGACTGGATAGCCAAAGGGAACTGCTTCGGAAACATCAGGAGGATCAATGGGCTGAGGAAGCTAAGTTGGCTGAGTTAGCACCTCTCCTTGCAGGTGTTGACAAAGATGTGGGGGGTATCGAAGAAACTCTATGTTTGTCCAAGCTAAAATGAGATAGACTCCTCATTGAGCGTACACAAGCGCAAATAAGTTTGGAGGTTTTTAAAAATACCCAACAGTCTTGCCTGGCAGCTTCTTCGGGCTTTCCTGGAGATTTTTTTCTCTGCTTCCGATCTTTGGTTCCTCTTAGGTCAATGATTTGTTATAGATATTTTCGTTTTCTTCTTTCTATGTAATTCTTGGGCAATACCTCCCAATTTTGTAATGCCCCAAATTTTATGAATAAAGAAAAATGTATGTTTTCCCATGTCATTTCTTTGTGTTACAAATGTTAATGTACATTATGAAGTTCTATAATTCTTTCATATCCACTTGAGTTATAATAAAAAGAACTTGCATACTCATCATAAAAAGAACTCGTGTATTCATAACAACAGCTAGATACATCAGTGGTCCCAACATAATTGCTTACACATGATAGACTTTCAACCATTTATTATTAATCTTAAATGGTTTATCTTCTTCAATCCTTGAAATTAAGCAATAACCTGAGTCATGAGCTTCTTTTACAATGAAAGGTCCCTCCCAATTTGCTACAAACTTGGGTAGGGGTAACCCTCTGATGTGCTTCACTGCTGCTTTTAACACGAGGTCTCCCTCCACGAACTTCCTCAGTCTTACAAAGTTATCATATGCCTTGGAAAGTTGTTTCATATACATTTAAAAGTGTGTGCATCGCGTTATCTCTGTGTTCATCCAACGCTTCCAACTGCACATATCTATTCTGAGGGAGCATGCTACTTCGCAAGGCATATCGAACAAAGGAAACTTCTAACTCCACCGGAAGGATTTTCTCAGACCCATAAACAAGGGAGAACAGAGTATACCCTTTAGGCTTCCTCTTGGTTGTTCGATAGGCCCACAATATAACTGGTATTTTGTCATCCCACGATCCTGGGAAATCCTCCATCGTTTTGGCCAAAATGTTAACCAAGGTTTTGTTAGTTACCTCGGCTTGATTGTTGCCCTTTGGATATGCCACCGTTGAAGTATGATGACCAATGGAGTACTTGTCAGTGAGCATCATTACCTTTGAATTGATGAAAGGGGTTCCGTTATCTAAGAGAATAACCTTTGGAATCCCAAAAAGATAAATGATGTATTCTCTAATGAAGTTTCTCACCACCCCCGCTGTTGCCCTTCTCAGTGGTATCCCTTTAGCCCACTTTGTGAAGCACTCTGTTGCTACTAGTATCCGTATCTTTCCCCTCGAAGAAGGATGTACTGCCCCTACTAGATCGAACTCCCAAGTGTGAAAAGGATAAGGCATTGCCAGGGAGTGTAGATCTACTGATGGGGCATGGATCATATTTCCATGAAGTTGACAAGCTTTGTATTTTTGAACGAATTCAGCAGAGTCCTTCTCTATTATTGGCCAATAATACCCCAACGTCATTAATTGATCATACAACTTTGCCCCTCCTATGTGAGCTGGATCGTGTTCTTATTTAAGGACCTCGGCCACTTCTTCTTTCGTGATGCAACGCAATGGCATGTTGAAGTATCCCCTTTGAAAAAGTTGCCCATCTTGAACATAGAACCTCGAGGCCCTTCGCTTAAGTCCCATCGCTTTAATCTTTTCTATCTGGATAACTCCATCTTTAATGAAGTCAATATAGGGTTGTCTCTATTCAGCTTGAGCTTCCATGAAATGACATTCAGCTGCTTCGAAGAATAGCTGGCATTTGTCGCACTTCCATTATATCTCTACCGCGTCTTGTTTCATTCTAGGCCAAAAATACCCCTCTCTTTAAATCCTTCAGTAGAGGGGTATCTCAGTTGTCTCATAGTGCTTTTCATGTGTTCTCTTCAATCTTCACTCTATTTTTTATGGGCCGATGCACCTTGACAACCATCCTCCTGCATTCCTGAAGTAAAGGTTCCCCTAGTTTGTGAAGTATTGGGCTAATTCCCTTAGCCCCATCATTCCTTCGCCAGACTCCAGTTTCTTCTTAATCTCTCCCCTCCAGTCTGCGTCCTCCTCTATCGATAGAATTGATTGTACTACCGAAGGAGATGTTCTTCATTGGATCATAACGGTAGTTGCATCATTCCTCATGACCATTTTCTGGGCAATGGTGGCATAGGCGTCTGGATGGCAGTTCATTATTCTAGGATGTCTCTTGATCTTCGTCTGATGAAACTGGTAGAGAATCCTCTGAATGATTATCCTGTATGGTGCCAGACTCATGCGTTTCAACGCATATTCTCCGTTCACCGGCTGAATTACCAAATTCGAATCACATTTGATTCAAAGTGAACGAATTCCTCTTCGAAGAGCATCTAGCAACCCCAGCACCAATGCCTCATATTATTCCTCGTTGTTGGAACAAGGAAAATATATCTTCTAGGAAAGACAAATCTCCTCCGTTCCTTTTAAAAGAATAACCCCTGCTCTGTGACACCCCGCCTAATTAATCCCGGGTGATCAGTCCTAAATCAAGTTAGAACAGGTTTCTCATTTGGTCCATTCTTAGCATCACTGTCGTCTTATTTAATTACTAACCACCTAAGTGAGAAAAGTAGACTGGTGCCAATTTTTATCTTTCATTATTTAACAAACACCCATGCGGAAAATAAAACTATATAACAATCACAGATAACTGAATTAATCATTCACAAGTAAAAATATAATTGACCGAATAAACCAACGGTCCAAATAATAAATCCCATAAAGATAAGAATAAACTCTCAACAAGTCTAATACAAATAAATGGAAAGTGAGCAACATGCTCGAATACTAATCATGAACTTCTACATTTAAGAATGAAGAATGAGGCGTTTATCAAAACCCCGCAACATCCACACATGCTGCAGCAACGGATCCCTGGAATATAGTCAAGGCTGTCGTCCCTATGGTTGGACACCTAAAAGGTTTTTAAAAGTTTTTATAGCAAGGGTTAGTACCCAAAACATTTGAAAAACATTTAACAAATGATTAACTTGCAGTAATAAATAAATATGCATGCTCTTCATATTTTTAGTTAATAACGCACTCTCTTGAGGACTTCCTTACCCTTTCTCTACTATACCCTACGAATGCTTTAATTAAATTACCTAGTTACTCATCTCATGACTAGATAATTAACAAAGTTCCTTTATACCCACCCTACTCTAACTGAGTATGTAGTGATTTTGATATATAAGTTATTGGTAACATCAACTTAACTAAATCACTTCCCTTTTTATATTCATATAACTTCTACACTTGTTATACCTGTGAAATAAATCACTTTTCATTAATATTCCGTATATAATTAATTATAAAATTATATACTTATAATCATATTCCAGCATTCACAATCATACTGTAATATATATAATAACTTGCAACCTCCCGAGTAAAATACTCCCGGAATGTAAATTCTATAAAGTGCTATCCCACTAGGTATAATCACATAGCCTAGTTATCCCAAGTCAGAATTTTCACACCAACTTGATAAAAAATAAATAATTGGAGGCGGTCATATTCCTTTCCTGAAAGTGAGTTGTCCCTCACCCATATAACGGACGCTATGACCTCGGGAATATACTCACCCTACTCCTCAAGATAGGGGATTCATCCACTACGCACAACCTCCCCCTATAGCACTATAGTAACAAATATCTAATCACTGATATTAATTGAGCACACCATATATATATACTAACGCCTCCGTATATATAAATATAAAAGTCCCGGCTATACCGTTCACTAAAATCCGTAACATAAGCCTATTAAAATTATTAAGAGTTTATGGTCCAACTCTAAGTATTAATTAAATTGCACTTTAATTAATTTAGTTATTTTTTTTTTTTTTTGGTGTCGCCCCCACCATAAATTTGGACTTACTCCCGTAGCCCAAAATAAATTTACCCGAGTCACAATTCCCGACTCTAATTTATTAGCCTCAAACCCTAATTAATCTATCTACAATTAATTAGATTCAAACTCATGTATTAAATTTCTCAATAATTAATTACATAAGATTTTTATATAAATATTCCCTCTTATATAACCAACTGGCGGAACTGCCAGATTCTGGCGACCGTCGATCGATCGACCCAGACCGTCGATCGATCGATCGAACAGGTCTTCGTCTTCTTCGCGAAGACAGGGCAGCCATGGACGGATTTTCTTAAACCCTAATCTCTTCTAACGTGAGTTTTAAGCCTTCTTAACCCCAGAGTATACTAGAAACCTTATTAGGATAACCCAGAAAGACTACAACAACCATCAATTCGTCCATAAACAACTGATTCATAAATTTTTGGGGAAAATCCATCTTTTTCCTTAAACACATTTTTACTCCAAATTTCTTCATCAAATTCATTCTAATTTATCTGGATATCCTTCTAACAGATACACATCAATATTCCAATATCAGATTTTACATAACTCCTCATAATTTCGGCCAAAACAGATTCATGTTTTCTTTAGAATTATCAAAGCCCCATGTTTATACCATGAACCCCAAAACGAATTTTAAATTCATAACAGCACACAAATATGAATTGAAAGACAGTTTTCATGCTATTGCAAGTTATTCACTTGCCTTAGGTTTCGTAGTGTCTAAATTTGTGATGGATTCCAAGGTTGAAGATGACCTTGTTGGTTCTTTGAGATCCCCAAAATGGCTTTGGCTGCTGCTAGGGTTTCCTAACCCTTTAGTTCTTTTTTCTAATTAAGCTCAGCCATGCCCTAATTTCTTTTTATTAGGTTAATTTTTCAATTCCCGTTTTTTGACTAATGGGCCAAGCCCAAGTGACCAAAATGTCCCCGAGTGGCCCGGCTATGTCTAAAAACGTCCCGTGACCCATTTACTACCCCCGGGTACACTTTTCCGACTATCTCGAACCATCCGGACTCAACTGTACACTCAGAATTTGCATCTGAATTAATTTATAAAAATACTTATCCCCCACCCAATATAGTCTATACCGACTTCCGGATGTGATAAGTACATACCTCGTCATTAATACTCGAAACGACGAAATTTCATTATTACTATTCACTTAGTAAATAAATTTTTCCTAAATATTAACCATTCAATCCCAGATTAATATTTATATAATATTCTATCATAATTAATTCATTAAATTACAACACACTAGTAATTTAGAATTTCTGAATTAATTCAATTTTAAATGTACCAAAAATACGGGGTGTTACATACTTCCCCCCTTATAAAGGAATTTCGTCCCCGAAATTAGATTGTACCTGCGTTGAAAAGCTCTGGATATTGTTCCCGCATATCCTCCTCTCGCTCCCAGGTAGACTCGTCATCATTGTGATGACCCAACTGTACTCTAACCAATGGAACAACCTTGGATCGTAATTTCCGCTCACTATGATCCAGAATAGCTACCGGCCTCTCCTCATACGAGATGTCTGGCTGTAAGTCGATCTCCTCGAGTGTAATGTGCCAAAAGGCTCTCTCGCTCCTTCGATATTTCTTCAGCGATGCCACATGGAATACATCGTGTATCCGCTGAAGATGTTCTGGTAACCCAAGCTTATACGCCACCGATCCCACCCTCTCAATAATAGGGAAAGGTCCTACGTATCGCGGTGCTAACTTACCCTTCTTGCCGAACCTCATCACCCCTTTCATTGGGGATACCCGGACTAAAACCTGGTCCCCAACTTCTAGCTCCACATGTCGTCGAGAAGCGTCAGCATAACTCTTTTGCCTGTCCTGAGCTATCCGAATTCTTCCTCGAATCAGCTCTATCTTGGAAGATGTCTCTTGAACAATCTCCGGCCCCAAGAGTTTGTTGTCCCCCACCTCTAACCAACAAACGGGTGAACGACAAGGTCTCCCGTACAATGCCTCAAACGGTGCCATGCCAATCGTGAATTGGTAAGAGTTGTTATACGCAAACGCTACCAAAGGAAGATATTTCTCCCATCCTCCCCCGAAGTCCAAAATGCACATTCTGAGCATGTCCTCCAGCATCTGATTGACTCTCTCAGTCTGTCCGTCAGTCTGTGGGTGATATGATGTACTCAAGCGCAACTCTGTGCCCATTGCCTCCTGAAAGCTCTGCCAAAAGTGGGCGACAAAGATTTTGTCTCGGTCGGATACAATATTTATAGGCACTCCATGCAGCTTAACAATCTATGCTATGAATAGCTGTGCACAACGCATCGTCTCAAAGTTTGTGCGTACCGGCAAAAATTGGGCCACCTTAGTCAACCGATCCACAATAACCCATATTGAGTCGTGACCCCTCTGCGATACAGGTAACCCTGTGATGAAGTCCATGGAGATGCTCTCCCACTTCCACACGGGAATTTCTAACGGCTGTAGCATCCCTGATGGTCTCTGGTGGTCAACTTTCATAAGCTGACACGTGGCACATTTCGAAACAAACTCCGCTATGTCCCGTTTCATTCCTGCCCACCAATATTGCCTCCTCATATCTTGGTACATTTTATCCCCACCGGGATGTACCGTAAATTTCGAACCATGGGATTCTGTCATAACAGCGTGCTTCAAATCCTCATCCTCTGGCACCATTAACCTCCCATTAAAGCGTAGGGCTCCTTCTGAGCTAATCGAGTAACCCTCTGCTCCCTCAGCTAACAACTGGCCCACCCTATCCTGGCAAATCTGATCCTCCGCCTGAGCCTTCACAACTCGCATAATGATCTCGGGTGTGATGGATAAAGCTGACATGAAAGCCTTGGCTACGTCATCCTCATATTGGAGCTCTCTCCACTTAGCTTTCCATACCTCTGATATCTCCCCAGTCGGTCTTCGGCTCAATGCGTCTGCTACCACATTGGCCTTACCAGGATGATACTGAATATCAAACTGGTAGTCCTTCACGAATTCTAGCCACCACCTCTGCCTCATATTCAGATCCTTCTGTGTGAAGAGATACTTAAGTGACTTTTGATCCGTGAATAGAGTAAACTGCTCTCCTAGAAGATAATGCCTCCATATCCTCAAAGCAAAAACGACTGCTGCCAACTCTAGGTCGTGAGTGGGGTAATTCCTCTCGTGGGGATTTAGCTTCCTGGAAGCATAAGCTATAGCCCTCTCCTCCTGCTGGAGTACACCCCCAAGACCCCGTAAGGATGCGTCTGTGTAAACCCGATACTCTAGCCCTCCCTTTGGCAATGCAAGCACGGGCGCAGATGTCAACTTGTCCTTTAACTCGTCGAACGCTAATTGACAACTATCATCCCACTTGAAAGGTACTCCTTTCCGAGTCAAATTCGTCAAAGGTCCTGCAATCTTAGAGAATCCTTTAATGAATCGCCTGTAGTAACCGGCCAAACCCAAAAAACTGCGCACCTCGGTCGGTGTCGTGGGCTGTCCCCACTCCCTCACCGCCGACACCTTATTCGGATCCACTGCAATACCCTGATCTGACACGGCGTGACCAAGGAACTGTACCTCCCGAAGCCAGAATCCACACTTCCCTAATTTGGCATAGAGCTGATGATCCCTCGGTGTCTGTAGAACCATGCGCAAATGCTCTGCGTGCTCCTCCTCGGTGCGCGAGTAGATTAGGATGTCATCAATGAACACGATGACAAACTGATCTAAGTACTCTCTGAAAACCCTGTTCATGAGGTCCATGAACACTGCTGGTGCATTGGTGAGCCCGAAGGGCATCACCCTGAACTCATATGATCCATACCGTGACAAGAAAGCGGTCTTAGGAACATCCCCCTCTCGGATACGCAGTTGATGATACCCTGACCTCAAGTCGACCTTGGAGAAGTAATACGCCCCTCTCAATTGGTCAAATAAATCATCGATCCGAGGCAACGGATATTTATTCCGTATCGTCACCTTGTTCAGCTCCCTATAATCCACGCACAAGCGGAGTGAACCATCTCGCTTCTTCACAAACAATACCGGCGCACCCCACGGCGATGTACTCCGCCGAATAAAACCCTGACCCAGTAGTTGCTGAATCTGTTCCCTCAATTCCCGCATCTCTGAAGGGGCCATTCGGTAAGGTGCCCGAGCAATCAGCCTCATCCCCGGAGCCAAATCGATAACAAATTTGATTTCTCTGCTGGGTGGTAATCCTGGTATTTCCTGGAATACATCCTCAAAGTCCCTCACTACAGGAATAGAGTCTAAAGGAACTACCACTTCCTGTGAGGTTTCCTCCTCAATGTAATATAAATGAGCGGTCGAGCCTCCCTCTGGGAGAGGCATCGCCACAAAAAACATCTCTTGTCCCGGAATGGCAAAAATAATGCTCCCACCGAAGCAATCAATCATGGCTCTATAGTCAGCAAGCCAATCCATACCTATAATCACATCGTGAACATGCATATCTAATACCAACATGTCCGCAGGTAATACCAAACCACCAATCTCCACCCCCACTCCCCGACATATAAAGAATATAAGCGACCCATTCCCCAATGGTGAGTCGACACACGTAACAGTGCTCTCCGCGGTGGCTAACAACCCTAAAGCCTTTGCGAAATGTGTAGCTATAAAGCAATGTGTAGCCCCTGTATCAAACAATACCCGACCCATAGTGCCATGGATAGAAAACGTACCCTCGATCGCGGGCGGCGCCTGCTGTGCTGGGGGATTAGGAACATCCTGAACGTTATACACACGTCCGTAGTGCATCTGCCCCTGCTGCTGTGGGGCGGGTGGGGCTGGCGCTGCTGGCGGCATCTGACCCTGTTGCCCCTGCTGGGCACCCTGCTGCTGGCCTCTTCCCCTCTGCGGGCACTCCCTCTTGAAGTGTCCTGGATGGCCACAGGAGAAACAGCGTTTCTGGTCGTCACCTTGTCGTTGGCCCTACTGGCCCTGACGTTGCTGCCCCGGGTGGCCTCCCCCGTTGTTCCCTTGACCCTGTCGGCCCTGAGGAATCTGTTGTTGCTGATTAGGGCCTGGTTGCCCCTGCCTGAACCCCTGTCCTCCCAGTCGGAACCCACCAGGCTTAAACTTCTTAGCCTGATTCCCTTGCTGAATGATAACATGCTGCTGTGTGCCACTCGTCTCACTACTAGTGACCACCTTGCCCTGCTGGCTCGGCTCACCTGCCTTCTTGTTTCCCTTAGCATGGAAACGATGATCTTGGCAATGTATAAGTGCGGCATTAACGACATCTGTATAAGTCACTAACGCCGGATTTCCAATCAAGTGCTGCCTGATTCTCCAGGCTAGACCATCCATGAACTTCGACTTCTTCCGCTCTTCATTGCTCACCTCATTTGGCACAAAATTTGCCAACCGGGTGAACTCCTCCTCATATTCTGCTACTGACCTATCACCCTGTACCAACTCGCTGAATTTCTTTCTCATCTCAGACTCTACTGCTGGAGGGAAGTACTTGTGGTCAAACCGCACCCAGAATTCAGAAATCGGCATCGAATCCCGCTCCTCAGCGGTGGTTACGGACTCCCACCACTGTAAGGTTGCCCCTGACAGATGAAAGGTCGCCAGCATCTATTTCTGCACCTCTGTACCCTCTAACATGCGCAAATGGCGCTGAATGTTCTTCTTCCAGTCACAAGCCTCGACCACATTGGTGCTACCTTGAAACTCAGGTGGGTGACCCTTCTGAAAGGTCTCCCTCACTCTCTGCCAAGATGGTGGCCCCACTGGAGCCGGAACTGCTGGAGCCAATGGAGGCGGTCCCTAGGGCTGTGGAAAATGAGCTGCCATACCTCGCATTGCTGTCTCGACCGCTTGGGCCACTATCACTGCCACCTGAGTGGTAGAAATCAACTCAGGTGGGGGTGGTGGTGGCGGTACCTGTGGCTCCTGGCGAGCCTCCCTCACCTCATCTCTAGCCTCAGCCCTCTCCGCTCTCAGTCTCTTTGGTGGCATCTGAAATAGATTGAATTGTATAAGTACACAATTTATACAAAAACTAATAGGAGGAATACGATATCTCACAAGCGGAAAATATAATCAATAGTCCTAATAATAGGGCTCTATAACAACCGAATGCTACGCTGAAACGTAGAAAGCCGTACAGATCCTAAGGACACTAGAACCTGTTGCTCTGATACCATCTGTGACACCCCGCCTAATTAATCCCGGGTGATCAGTCCTAAATCAAGTTAGAACAGGTTTCTCATTTGGTCCATGCTTAGCATCACTGTCGTCTTATTTAATTACTTACCACCTAAGTGAGAAAAGTAGACTGGTGCCAATTTTTATCTTTCATTATTTAACAAACACCCATGCGGAAAATAAAACTATATAACAATCACAGATAACTGAATTAATCATTCACAAGTAAAAATATAATTGACCGAATAAACCAACGGTCCAAATAATAAATCCCATAAAGATAAGAATAAACTCTCAACAAGTCTAATACAAATAAATGGAAAGTGAGCAACATGCTCGAATACTAATCATGAACTTCTACATTTAAGAATGAAGAATGAGGCGTCTATCAAAACCCCGCAACATCCACACATGTTGCAGCAACGGATCCCTGGAATATAGTCAAGGCTGGCGTCCCTGTGGTTGGACACCTAAAAGGTTTTTAAAACTTTTTATAGCAAGGGTTAGTACCCAAAACATTTGAAAAACATTTAACAAATGATTAACTTGCAGTAATAAATAAATATGCATGCTCTTCATATTTTTAGTTAATAACGCACTCTCTTGAGGACTTCCTTACCCTTTCTCTACTATGCCCTACCAATGCTTTAATTAAATTACCTAGTTACTCATCTCATGACTAGATAATTAACAAAGTTCCTTTATACCCACCCTACTCTAACTGAGTATGTAGTGATTTTGATATATAAGTTATTGGTAACATCAACTTAACTAAATCACTTCCCTTTTTATATTCATATAACTTCTACACTTGTTATACCTGTGAAATAAATCACTTTTCATTAATATTCCGTATATAATTAATTATAAAATTATATACTTATAATCATATTCCAGCATTCACAATCATACTGTAATATATATAATAACTTGCAACCTCCCGAGTAAAATACTCCCGGAATGTAAATTCTATAAAGTGCTATCCCACTAGGTATAATCACATAGCCTAGTTATCCCAAGTCAGAATTTTCACACCAACTTGATAAAAAATAAATAATTGGAGGCGGTCATATTCCTTCCCTGAAAGTGAGTTGTCCCTCACCCATATAACGGACGCTATGACCTCGGGAATATACTCACCCTACTCCTCAAGCTAGGGGATTCATCCACTACGCACAACCTCCCCCTATAGCACTATAGTAACAAATATCTAATCACTGATATTAATTGAGCACACCATATATATATACTAACGCCTCCGTATATATAAATATAAAAGTCCCGGCTATACCGTTTACTAAAATCCGTAACATAAGCCTATTAAAATTATTGAGAGTTTATGGTCCAACTCTAAGTATTAATTAAATTGCACTTTAATTAATTTAGTTTTTTTTTTTTTTTGGTGTCGCCCCCACCATAAATTTGGACTTACTCCCGTAGCCCAAAATAAATTTACCCGAGTCACAATTCCCGACTCTAATTTATTAGCCTCAAACCCTAATTAATCTATCTACAATTAATTAGATTCAAACTCATGTATTTAATTTCTCAATAATTAATTACATAAGATTTTTATATAAATATTCCCTCTTATATAACCAACTGGCGGAACTGCCAGATTCTGGCGACCGTCGATCGATCGACCCAGACCGTCGATCGATCGATCGAACAGGTCTTCGTCTTCTTCGCGAAGACAGGGCAGCCATGGACGGATTTTCTTAAACCCTAATCTCTTCTAACGTGAGTTTTAAGCCTTCTTAACCCCAGAGTATACTAGAAACCTTATTAGGATAACCCAGAAAGACTACAACAACCATCAATTCGTCCATAAACAACTGATTCATAAATTTTTGGGGAAAATCCATCTTTTTCCTTAAACACATTTTTACTCCAAATTTCTTCATCAAATTCGTTCTAATTTATCTGGATATCCTTCTAACAGATACACATCAATATTCCAATATCAGATTTTACATAACTCCTCATAATTTCGGCCAAAACAGATTCATGTTTTCTTTAGAATTATCAAAGCCCCATGTTTATACCATGAACCCCAAAACGAATTTTAAATTCATAACAGCACACAAATATGAATTGAAAGACAGTTTTCATGCTATTGCAAGTTATTCACTTGCCTTAGGTTTCGTAGTGTCTGAATTTGTGATGGATTCCAAGGTTGAAGATGACCTTGTTGGTTCTTTGAGATCCCCAAAATGGCTTTGGCTGCTGCTAGGGTTTCCTAACCCTTTAGTTCTTTTTTCTAATTAAGCTCAGCCATGCCCTAATTTCTTTTTATTAGGTTAATTTTCAATTCCCGTTTTTTGACTAATGGGCCAAGCCCAAGTGACCAAAATGTCCCCGAGTGGGCCCGGCTATGTTTAAAAACGTCCCGTGACCCGTTTACTACCCCCGGGTACACTTTTTCGACTATCTCGGCCCATCCGGACTCAACTGTACACTCAGAATTTGCATCTGAATTAATTTATAAAAATACTTATCCCCCACCCAATATAGTCTATACCGACTTCCGGATGTGATAAGTACATACCTCGTCATTAATACTCAAAACGACGAAATTTCATTATTACTATTCACTTAGTAAATAAATTTTTCCTAAATATTAACCATTCAATCCCAGATTAATATTTATATAATATTCTATCATAATTAATTCATTAAATTACAACACACTAGTAATTTAGAATTTCTGAATTAATTCAATTTTAAATGTACCAAAAATACGGGGTGTTACATGCTCCTCCTTTCTTTTTCGTTGAAGATCCATCAAACTGCATCGTCCATTCCTCATCAATTGCATCTAGGTGATTTCCATGCAAATCGTCTCCTGGAATACTTTCTTTGGGTGGCTCAAACGTTCCCGAGGGAAAGATTGCCAATAGGTCGACGTACACTTGGCTTTTGATCGCACGAGGATCCACACACTTCAAGTCATATTCGGAGAGGATAAGGAACCACCTAGCTACCCTACCAATCAATATAGTTTTTGCCAACAAATATTTAATAGGATCATATCTAGTTACAATATGAATTGTAAAAGACAGCATATAATGTCTAAGTTTTTGCGCTACAAAGACTAAGGTTAAATAATGCCTTTCCAAGCTACTATATCTGACCTCTGTCCCATGTATGATTCTACTGAGGTAGTAGACCGGTCATTCTTCCCCATCAATCTCTTGTGCCAATAAAGCTCCTACAGACCTCGTGGTGGATGTGAGGTATAGCTGGAACGGTATTCCTACTTATGGGGGAACCATGATTTATGGTGAAACGAGCAGCCTCTTCAGTCCAGCAAGTGACTCCTGGTGAACCTCCTCCCACTTGTATTTTGTGTTCCTTCGTAAAAGCTATATTAACAAATGTGTCATATCGGCTAATCCAGTCACAAATCTACTAAGATAGGGGACTTTACCGAGGAAACTCTTCAGCTCCTTCGCCATTCTTGGACTTGGCATCTCCAAGATCGCTTGTTTCTTGTCCTGTTCCATCTGCACCCTTGTCGATCAACCACAAAGCCGAGAAATTTTCCACTTGTTACTCCAAAGACGCACTTTAGTGGGTTCATCTTTAATTTATATTTCCTGCATCAGGTGAACACACTCCTCAAATCACTCAAATGGGATTCCTCCTTTGATTTGATGACCAAATCATCCACATAGAATTCCAAAAATTTGTGGAAGAAGTCGTGAAAAATGGCCATCATTGTCCTTTAGTAAGTAGCCCCGACGTTCTTGAGACCAAACGGCATTACTTAGTACATGAAATTCCCCAACTGGGTTCTAAATGCCATTTTTTCTGCATCCGAGGGGTCCATCTTGATCTGGTTGTACCCTACACACCCATCCATGAAACTATAATTCTCATGACCAGCCGTTGCATCTATCAAGCTATCAATGGAGGGAAGAGGGAACTAATCCTTCGGGCAAGTCTATTCAAATCTTTGACGTCCACATAGTTCCTTATTTGGTTTTCATCTTTCTTTCCCACCGGGACAATGCTAGACAGCCAAAGCGGGTGCTGTATCGATTTGATGAACCCTGCCACCAATAACAGTTGGACCTCTTCCTTTATCTTTAAGTCTAGCTCAGGCTTGTACGTCCTTATTGCTTATTTCACCAAAATGGTTGAAGGCATCACGTTTAACTTGTGGCAACTGACTCCCTCATCCAACCTTTCCATCTCTATGTATTTCCACGCAAAAACATTCATGAACTCCTGAATCAACTCAACCAAAACCTCTCATCTCTCCTTACTGAGATCTTTTGAGATGAAAATAGGCCTTCGATCCTCGCCTTCTTTTGCCAGGTTCAACTGCTCCAACTCTTGTGCTTGTGGCTTCGATTGATCTACCATGTAATCTGGTTCTTCGGCAACATCTTCCACGAATTCTTATATGTTGAATTTGTCTATCACCATACATTGCCCCCGTTGATCCACTAAAAATCACTCATATATCGGGTCAGCCTCATTGTCGGCTTCTTCAGCTGCCCGTTTACACCATTATAATCGATATATCACATTTCCTTCTTCGGTAATGACTTTCTTACACTGTCTGCTAGTAGTTATAGCTACTTTCCTTTTATTCTCTCTAGAGGCTTCAACCACTCTTTTTTCTAAAAATCGGCTCAGCACGCTTTGCCGTTGGACCTCATGTTCCATCAGATCCACTCTAGGCCTCATCATGTCTTTGAGTTTCTTCAAGATGTTTTGGGCCAGAGGGACCACCTGGTGAGCTTCTTCGGTCATCACTCTTGTGCTGCTTACAACCTCTTTATTCTGCTCGTTCAAGGGCCCCATCCTTTCTCTTATTGAGGGAACCCATGCTCCCTCTATTCTTCTCATTAGGACCCGAACATCCTCCTCTAATTTTGTATAAAATTCCATATCTATCGAGTGAGCTTCCTCGATAGTGAAGGGCCTCTTCGTAGCCCTAATGGCCACCTTTGTTACCTTGATATTCTCCTTAGCGCATTGGTGGTACGTTGAAGGAACTAGCCCTTGGTTGTGCATCCACACTTTTTCTATCAGCAGATGGTAAGAAGTTGCACTCTCTATTACGTGGAACTTGATATGGGAACTTAGATTACCCATTACAATCCCCATTCACGTACCCAATGGACTTAGAAGATTGGTTATCATACCTCGAAATCACCAAAGGCATAGGGACCAACCTTTCTTCCGGAATATTGGTTGTGTGGAAAGATTTGATTGGTATGATATTGATGGAAGCTCCCCCATCCATAAGAGTCCTTGTAAAACTAACTTTATTAACGCTGGCAGTCACATACAATGGCCTATTATGAGGGAATCTAACGGCCTTATCTGCGTCACTGAAAGTTACTTCTGATAGAAACTTCTTCACCAAACTGGTCATGGGTCCCCTCCATCTCAGCGAGGGCACCGCGTTCTTCCTCGCAATGTCAAGTATTGCCTGGGCTATTTCCAACCAACTCTCCTTCGGTATCCCTACTTGGTCGAAGAACCAGGTGAACTTTGGGGATTTTAAAATTGCACAGTATTCTATTGTTGGGTCTGCTTCTTCCCCTTTAAAACTGCATACATCCTCCATGTCTTTGGCGTTAACCTTATCGTAGGCTAATACTATGTAAGCGATTCCCTTCGTACAATCTTCGAGATCTTCTTCGAACTCTCCCTATTTCGTAATTGGCTTTCTTTCTTCTCTCCCAACTTCTTCGTCAAAAGCCACCACCAAATTGGCCCCATGTATCGGGAGTGAGTTGTTATTAACGTTCTGCGGAGGGATTTGCAACGTCCCTGCCTTCACATATTTACGATGATTCTCCTTAATATGAAATAACTCTCCGTAGGATGCTGGATCTTCCAATGAATCTGGCAATATTTGGGATCTGCCCTTGTTTCCGCATCGAGTTCCCCAACGAGAATGCCCTTTAGTTCATATATCGTTCCTCCTTAGACCATTGCATTGTAACAGCTAACAGCCTCATCCACGGTACAAGGTAGTGGTGGTGGGTCTTCCTTATCTCTTCCAAACTTCCTCTTATTGTCCTTCTTCGGTGCCTTGCCCCCATTTTCTCCCTCGGTGTACCCTACCCGTGGGGGCAGAGATCTCTCCCCCATATGTTGTATCGGATGCCTAAACATCATGGGCACCACCACCGGATTCGGTTATACCACCAAAGAGATATTTCTTGCTGGTTTTAAAATGCCCAAAAAGTTCCTTCGCGCGTCTCATTAATGAGATGACAAATGTATTCAGGAAGTAGCCCCTTCGCATAGTTCTGTAATAACTTGGATTATTTGGCCTCCTCCCTCACATCGAGAGACCTTTCCCTGAACCTTCTAACGTACACCACCACTTCTTCCCCGGGTCGTTGCTTTTCCCTCCCCAGTTGGGTCAATGTAAACTCATCTTTCGCCAGATCTGGATGAACAAAACGTGCATCTCCTCCCATGTAGAAATGCTCTTGGGAGCCAAATGAGAATACAAGGTATATGCTTTATCGGTTAAGGATTTAGAAAACTCCCTCAACCTGAGCTTCTTATTATTACAATGCGCCCCCAAGTGTTCAACAAAGCGCTTAATGTGCTCCTTCGAGTTTCCACCTTTCCCTGTGTATTTTTCAAAAATAGGAGGAATATAATATTTTGGATAGGACTCATCGTTGTATTCCTGGGGGTAAGGTGTTCAAAATTCATCATAAACCGAAGCTACCTCTCCAATAGATTGCAAGGAGGCTTGCATGAACTTCAGAATCTCTTTCTGCATCTCCTTCCTTATTACCTCCATGGGTGATGTCATTGGAGCCACGACCAACGGGACTATAGTTTGAGTGGTCGTTACGACTGAAGCAATCGTCACAGTCGGGACCGTTGATACTCCCGACATTCCCACTTCTAGATTCACAAGAGAGGGAATATTTGCTGGGACCTTTCCCGTTACGCCTGTACTTTGTGGGGCCATTGGGGTTGCCCTGGTGTCACGAAAGAGTTGGCTTCAAATCCTCCCAACACCGTTGAAGCTACCGAAGTTTGCAAAAACTCGTAAAACTTATTCATGAGGAGTGTCACTTTAGTTGGTACCAACGCGGCACTCGTGGAAGCTTGTGTCACCCCTGGAACACCAGTCGTCGCCTGAACTTGAGGTACCTCTATTCGAGGGTCCCCATCCCTTAGAGCCTCCAGTTCTCTCGCCGCCTATTCTTTATTGTGTTGAATGTCATCAAAGTTGAGCCTTACATTAACGTTATCTTGCGCCATACTCCTTACCTTGAAGAATGCCTCCCCAACAGAGTCGCCAAATGTAAGAGGGTAGTTTAGATAAAATGGAGGCGTAACCCATTTTTTAGTACAGTAATGATAAGTTAAATAGCAACACTATTTATTAACCACATGACATACAAACACGACTCAATGAAGATAGACTCAGTTTGAACTCATAAATAAATCGTGTATAACTCAGAAGGTAGTAATGAACTTAGAAGTGACTTAGCTAGAAGGAGAGAGAAGTAATCATCCTAGACACACTTGGTAGGCATCAAAACGCACCAACCACCCTCAAGAATCTCTGTCAAGTATTTAAAAGATTCGTAGTAAATTACAATGGTGGGTGAGCAAACTCTCTGGTTTGTAATAACTCTCTCTCTTGTATATTTTTCTTTAGTAATAACTTCTGAACTCTCAAAAAGAACATCATCTCCTCAGGGGTGGTTGGGGTCCTTAAATAGCCTCCCACAACATCCCCGAGGCAACTCCGCCATTAATACCCGTGAAAGACATCCCTCATACTTTATGTCATAAACATTAAATACATGATGCACTAATTGTCTCCACGTCATAAACATTAAATGCCAAGACATGCCTTTTGCCTAAACACTGCGTGTCAGGGGGCTATTGTCACAGAGGTGGTTCACTAACTGTCTGATAGCCCCAAATACCACGGTGGTTTACTCAAGTGTAGATTTGACATTATTGAGATGGCTAGTGACATCACCTACAGTAGATGTGACATTAAGTAAAGGGTTGTTTGGTTCACCGCTCAACGCCCGAAGGAGCTCCAAGTTGCTCTGCTCGAGGTTCCACGGTAAGGGTCCTTCCGTGTTTTACTAGATGTATCTAAGATGGTTAGGACAAGCCCCAATGGTGCCTCACTTTTCAATCCTCCAAACCAAGTCCCTCAAGAGTTCCCATGACGAGGTCGTTCGATAGAGCATGAAAGCTCTCCCAGGCCCTGCCAGGCCTGGTCTCTCGCGAGTACCGTTCGACCTCATACATAATCATTATTCTCGTTACATCATTACAATCATTATACCTCATAGTCAGTACAAATAAAAGATATAATATGGCTAAGAAACACAACAAGCTAAAATATAAGTTGCCACGCTAAGTTGCCTCGCTGAGATGTCACGGTGAGTTGCCACACTTGAGCTGCCTTGCTGAGTTTCCACGCTGCCTTAACCCTAGATACTGTTGTAAATAGGGGAATTATCCCTAATCTAAGGATTACATTCAAGCCCCCTTCTACAGTTTCCCCTTCGTGGAGAGATTTATTGTGGGAACAGAAAATGTCTGCACGAAAACTTCTTAATCCGATGAACCTCCTCTGTGTGTAAAAAATTTGGCATCCTTTCCTTTGTTATAGCACTATGTTCAGACCTCCAAGAAAAAGTAAATTTCTCCTCGGTGTACATGATTCGAAGCGGTGTGGCTTATTGGTGCTTTTGCGAAGGGACATCACCACTTTTTCCTTACACTGAGCTTCAACCGTTCTATCTTTACTATTTGAAATTCTCTCGAAAGGCCTACTAACCTTCTCAAATACTCGTTTTTGCTATGGGGAAGTGAAATTATCTCATTCATATTGTTGTGGGTTATAGTTGTGGGTAGTGATTTTTCGTTAGGACTACCCCTATCATTGGGACTTGTGAAATTCTCCCTTGTAACGCTTCGTTATGTTCGAAAAAGTAGAAATTCTCCTCGATGTAGCCGAGTCACAATTTAAGCAACGTTTGGTCTTGTGGCGAGGGAACATCATAGCTTTTTTAACCGTTGGGACATCTTCTTCGTTGAGAGTTTATTGGATATTTCTGACAAAAATTCTGGCGCCAAACCTCATACTTGCTTAAGAAGGCAACCCTTTTTATTCCTCAGGCATTCGTAAATGACGTGCCGCTGTCTTTATAGCTGTCAAAACACTTTCCAAAGTGCCACGTGTTCAATTGAAATGATTATAGGTGGCTTTGCACGTGTGGTGGTAGGAAACTCAATAGACAGGTTTAAAAGTTTTTAAACGTCTCTTTTTTCAAAACCCCTTCTCTTTCCTTCATCTTCTTCAAGCTCCCGTCTACATTTAGAGAGAGAATTTTGTGTGAAAACCCCATTGTTGTCCAGCTCTTTACCTAGCTTCTTCCTTCTGTTATCTTTTACGTCCCCACCTGCGGTTGTGCTCCTCCCTTTTTATTCCCAACTCTTCTTTACCAGGATTTTCGTACCTCATTGTTGTCTTTAATGGCCTCGTCAAGTAATCCTACCACGCCTGCCACCGGTGCTCCACTTGCTACCCCTGATGCCACAACCTCTTCTGCCGCTGCTTTGACTGCCGCCCATCAGGACCAACTGCGTTTCTACCGCCGGTCCCCTATTTTTGATAAGGGTGACGATTTTACTGGGTTTTTTAATGCCAATTATGATGCCCTGACACTTAGTGATGAATATGAAAGTGATGCTAATTGGGGCTTTCTCCCCCCATAGGGGACTCTTTCGTTTCTTCTTGAGTGAGAGGACTTCTCGTGGTCCCATATTGACTTCGAAGGGCCTCGGGGCTCTCCTGCTCATTTTTCTACCTAGAATTCCCACATGCAAAGTTCCCACGCTGATATCCTCACCAAAATTGGGCTTCATCGAGCTAAATGGTTTGGTGAGTTTACTATGTCCAAGAACAATGCTTCCCTACCCGTTCTGGTATCTCGATGGAACCTTACAACTCATACTTTTATTGCTGCGTGAGGTGAGTTTGCGATAACTTTGTGTAAGGACACAAATTTCTAATTGAGTCTTATGTACGTGTTATATCCTTTCAAGCCTATGACAAGTGTATGTTGAAGATGTAGCAGTCGGAAATTGAAGAATACATCCTTGCCGATTTTTGTGCTAAGTTTCACGTCAACAACATGTGGATTCCATTGTCTCCTAAAGGTATGAATGCATTAATATATATATAGGAGCTTGGAAATTTATTTTGGGTCTTAGTATTTTTTTGTTAAACTTTTTTTGAATTCATAGTTCTAAAGATTTAATTCTCGTACACCTTTCCGTAGAAAAATCATATCAAATCCAAAAAAAATCAAAAAAATACGAAACTGGTGGCCACACATTCGTAACGAACTTATCTGCAATCATGAAAGGTCGTTAGAATGACATTGATTCTCGTTAGAATAAGATCTAAAGTCATTCGAATGAGATTTCAAGCGAGAATTTTTTTTTTTGTTTTGTCTTATCATTAGAAGTGTCGTTCAAACGAAATGTCGTTCGAACGAAATTGTCGGGAACAGTTTTTTGACAGTTTTATCCCATTTTTCCACTTTTTGTCCCACTATCATTTTGCCAAATAAATATACTTCGGGACCAGATTTTTTTCAAAGACTTTTTCATACATCTAAGATAGTTTTTTAGAGAAAATTCTTCCAAGAAAAACTCCCCTTGATTTTTGTTATAATGTTTTAATCCTTAGAACAAAATCAAGGTTTATACACCCATAGTTTGTTTATTTTAAGTTTCTTCATATATATCTTTTCATATAGTGTTTGGCACCAGGTTTTTCTCTACACCTAAGTTAGGGTTTACTTCTATATCCTTAAAAGAAGAAGACTTATTTTTGTTGCGGCGTTCTCACATGGTGAAAGGCACCATGTGTGGTTGACGGTTGTTCCCAAAATCTTCATTGGTGGATTCTGGGATTGTCGTCTAAGCAGAGGTAGATGCAAGAAGACGCATCGGGACTAGAAGGAGTCGAGTCGAGTGTAGTAAGTCATCTGTCTTGTAATTGTAATTCCGTACTTAGTGGACTTAAGGCTAGGGTCATCCGAGATTTTTTTCCCTATTGTGGGTTTTTCCTAATACATCGCGGCATAGTGGTTTGTGATTTATTTATCTTGCTATATCACCTACATGCATGCTTAGGACTAAAAGATAAAATATTGTTTAAATCACTACTCACGCTTTAGTTGGTGCTAAATTTAATTTGAGTAATATTTAATTAATTTAGTTCAATTCATTAATTTTAATTTGATTTTGGATAAAATTTGGTTTGGCCTAATTTGAAAAATTGAATTAATTATTTGTTAGGAAAATTTCTTGGGCTTGGGTTAAATTTCTTTTGGGCTAAAAATTAAATATTCACAGGTTTATTTTAAAGTTCAATTTTTAATTTTGAGAAAATTAAAATTCGGTTTAGTTTGATTTTAATTTTGGAAGAATTAAAATTCTAATATTTTAATTGTGAATCTTGTAAAGATTATTCTCTTTAATTGAACCATCCGTATTCCGCACATAAAGGAAATTATTTTTAAATTTTTTTACAAATTTGGGGGCATACGCGTCATCAAGTGGTATCAGAGCTAGGATTGCTAAATTATTGCGTTTAAGATCCTTTTGAGTTTTTAAAACGAAAAATATGCCTTTTTTGAAATTTCCAGTTTTTGATGGTTCTTGCACGCTTGCACACGACTCTTCACTTGCTATATCTTATGAGTAATTTCTTGCATGTTTTGCATACTTTAGCTTTTGTGCTTCATGCTATATTATCATGCTAATTGTATGCTTGTTTAGTCATTTTCTAGTCGTTGCTTTATATCATATCTCATGCTAGAATTATGATGTTTGTTTACTTGTTGTATTATACTTCTTTCATTTTAGTTGATATTAAATGAAAAATACAAAAAGAGTTTTGTTTATCATTTGTGTATCCAACCCCCTAGTACCCCGCAGTGGCTGGAGCCTCGTGCACTGGGTTTGCCCTTTTTTTTTTTTTTTCTTCAAAAACTCAAAAAGATTTTTGTTTTGGTGTATTTTAGTTTTACACACTCTATGTGGCATATACTGGTGTTTGAATCCCTTATTTTTAGCTTCCATGTGGCTAGAAATTTTGGTTAAAATTGTCAATCCTTAAAATGTTCTTTACCATGCTTACATGGAGTAGTTGGATTTTGTGTCGATTTAATGGATTCTATTTTTATATGCCTCGATTCACACATGCACGAGCTCACTTGAAATTTTAACTTCACTTGTATATTTGAGCTTTGTGAGGTGTTATCCTACCAATCTAGTCATCTACGTATTATGTGACCTAGGAGGACTAGTGAATGTTAAAATCCGTTGCACGTGAGATTTGTGTGAGACATAAAAAAAAAAATATATATATATATATATATATATATATATATATATATATATATATAAAATGTGCACGGGGAAGGGCTCCGAAAGGAAATATCATCCTTTGCAAGTAAGCCACCATTTGGAATGGACCTAAAAGAAATACGTGGTCCAAAGGCCTAAAAACAAAATATGGCATTAAAAAGAAAAATAATTTCCAAGGCCTATTTTTAATTGATATATTCATTCGAAAATATAAATGCTTATTGAGGGAGATTGGATGGTATATCAACGGTTTGCACAATGTTCATCTATCCTAGTTGTACTTTCAATGTCATGACTTTATTGGTTTGTAGAATCATCAAAACTCTAGTCGTGTATGCATTGTGTATATTTGATCATTGAGTTCAATTTATATTGTCACACGAGGTTATATTCAAATGTGATAAAGTTTGAAATCAAATGAGAACTTCGTGAACATGTTTTTAAGTGATTGGGTCTAAATTTCATTGTTACTAATTCACACCCCTACACTTCCATTTCCATATGACACATTTTTGCCATATGAGTGTGAAAAACTTGTCGTATTTTGTGTCATTTGTGAATTTATATCTATATATGTCTACGTATACATTATTAGTATATTTTGAGTATGTATATATATATATATATGATTTTTTTTGTCTTTGCCTTGCTAACTAGTCCATTTATGCTTTAACTCATGATTGGTATCTATTTTTGTTGCGTAGGTTGTTTGATATCACATGCTTAGTATCTTACTTTCAAATTGGCATCATTTTTTTTAGCGCATCATCGTTGGTATCCATTAATATTTGTTTTGGATTAGTTATGCTTTTGTTGCCCATATGCTTTCATGCTCTTATCACCTTAAACTCCATCGTGTTTAAATATGTTTTTAATCCTTTGTCTATTCCTGAACAAAAAGGGGGAGAATGATAGGAGGAGAAATGGTATATAATTCTATTGTACTCATGTCTTAGTTTGGAAGATTTATCTTAGGGGGAGACGTCTTTCTAAGTAGGTCGTTTATTTGATGAAGGGGAGAATAAATTTAGGGGGAGTATTTATTTTACATTCATTTAATATTCTTGATATTCCCTATGCGTTTGATAGTTTTCTTGACTGTGCATGAATTCTTCTAAAATGGCAACTTTCATCGGCAAAGAAATTGATCCTTGGGTTTTTGAGTCAAGCTATGTAATTTTTATTTTGGGCGGGATATTTTTTCAGTCTAGTAGAGTTTGACGGTCCTTTAGGATTTTTGTTTGGTTTTTGTCCCGGAATAGCCAAAGGGGGAGATTTGTAAGGACACAAATTTCCAATTGAGTCTTATATAGTGTTGGCTCAATTCTGGACAAAAATATTTGTGTCATTGGATAGTGTTCATGTTGTATCCTTTCAAGCCTATGACAAGTGTATGTTGAAGATGTAGCGGTCAGAAATTGAAGAATACATCCTTTCCGATTTTCATGCCAAGTTTCACATCATCAACATGTGGATTCCAATGTCTCGTAAAGGTATGAATGCAATAATATATATATATATATATATATAGGATCTTGCAAATTTATTTTGGGTGTTAGTATTTTTTTGTTAAACTTTTTTTGAATTCATAGTTCTAAAGATTTTGTTCTCGGATACCTTTCCGTAGAAAAATCATATCAAATCCAAAAAACAATCAGAAAAATACGAAACTGGCGGCCACGCGTTCGTATCGAAATTATCTACAATCATAAAAGGTCGTTCTAACTACATTGATTCTCGTTCGAACGAGATCCAAAGTCGTTCGAACGAGAATTTTTTTTTCGTTCTGCCTTATCATTAGAAGTGTTGTTCGAACGAAATTGGCGGGAACAATTTTTTTTTACGGTTTTATCCCATTTTTCCACTTTTTGTCCCACTATCTTTTTTCCAAATAAATATACTTCGGACTAGACTTTTTTCACAGACTTTTTCATACATCTAAGACAGTTTTTGAGAGGAAAATCTTCCAAGAAAAAGTCTCCTTGATTTTTGTTAAAATGTTTTAATCCTTAGAACAAAATCAACGTTTATACACCCATAGTTTGTTTATTCCAAGTTTGTTCATATATATATTTGCTTGGAGTGTTTGGCACCAGGTTTTTTTCTACATCTAAGTTTGGGTTTACTTCTACATCCCTAAAATAAGAAGACTTGTTTTTGTTGCGGTGTTCTCGCATGGTGAAAGGCACCATGTGTGGTTGATGGTTGTTCCCAAAAGCTTCATTGGTGGATTCCAAGGTTCCGGTGGATTTTGGGTTTGTCGGCTAAGCAAAGGTAGTTGCAAGAAGACGTATCGGGGCTTGAAGGAGTTGAGTCGAGTGTAGTAAGTCATATGTCTTGTAATTGTAATTCCGTACTTAGTGGACTTAAGGATAGGGTTGTCCGAGGTTTTTTTCTCGTTGTGGGTTTTTCCTAGTACATTGCGGCGTAGTGGTTTGTGATTTATTTTATCTTGCTATATCACCTAGATGCATGATTAGGACTAAATGATAAAATATGATTTAAGTCACTACTCATGCTTTTGTTGGTGCTAAATTTAATCTGGGTAATATTTAATTAATTTAGTTCAAGTCATTAATTGTAATTTGATTTTGGATAAAATTTTGTTTGGCCTAATTTGCAAAATTGAATTAATTATTTGTTAGGAAAATTTCTAGGACTAGTGTTAAAATTCTTTTGGGCTAAAAGTTAAATATTCACAAGTTTATTTTAAAGTTCAATTTTTAGTTTTGAGAAAATTAAAATCCGATTTAGTTTAATTTTAGAACCATCTGTATTCCGAACATAAAGGAAATTATTTTTAATTTTTTTTTTAAATTTGAGGGCATACGTGTCATCAAGTGGTATCAGAGCTAGGATCGCTAAATTATTGCATTTAAGATCCTTTTGTGTTTTTAAAAAGGAAAATATGCCTTTTTTGAAATTTCCAGTTTTTTATGGTTCTCGCACTCTTGCACACGACTATTCACTTGTTATATCTTATGAGTAATTTCTTGCATGTTTTGCATACTTTAGCTTTTCTGATTCATGCTATATTATCATGCTAATTGTATGCATGTTTAGTCGATATGCCCTGAATGTACCCCCTCGGCTCAGAGACATCAACCTCGGCCCATGGAGATGCCGAGGTTGGAAGGGCCCCAAGGCAACTACCAGTGGTCTCGTCCCAAGACAGGTCGGCTATGGATCAGCCGACGTTCCTGCTACCTCAACAAGTGAGGTCTTCATGATCCATAAGGGCAGATTATTCACCAGGTCATCATCTGGGCATCCAAGGTTTGCAACCTCGGCTTGGAACAGGCCGAGGTGGCCATCACATCACCAGAACAAATCTCAGCTGAGGATCAGCCGATGTTCCTTCTGCACCACCATTACCTCGGCCCAGGCCGACGTCACAGCTCAACACACCTTACCTCGGCTCTTCCTCTAAGTCAATGTCACCAACTCGTCCTATTCCAGGCCGAGGTTGTGACCAATCACAGATGGCCGAGCTCTTATGCACATATGTGGGGCTAGGAACACGTGTACACAAATCAGTTATAACAAATCATTCCCCTCACGTGGAGGGAATATTTCATCATCATTCTCTACATGTGACAGTGATAGGTGTCTTCATCCAGTTTCTAGATCAACACACACATGCGCATTGCATGCATGGGGGGTGCATTACACCCCCCCAGGTATTATATATAGTTGTCTTCTCCTTCTTGGAGAGGGATCCAAGATTGGCAACCCTAGTTGAAACTCTGTTCAAATACACGGTAGAGAGATAAAGCTTGAGAGTTTGTATCTATGGCCATTAGAGCCCTCATACATTGATATTAATCGCACACTTGCACAGTGGACATAGGCCTGATTGGATGAACCACTTATATTTCGGTGTGAATCCTCTTCTCCTCACCTCCTTCTACTAAATACCCTTCTACTGGCATTGTTGACATTAAATTGAGCTCACGAACACCTTGAAGGGTGGTGCTATTTCCATCATCATCATTTTGGCGCCGTCTGTGGGAACGAGAAGCTGTCTCTTCCTCTTTATTCGCTTAACCTCACTACAGACTCTGGTGGTGAACCAGGCCTCCCTCTTGCGCGGAGTTGTTTCAACATTGAAAGAGGTCCTGTAAGGTATTAAGGTCATTTACTACACCATCTCTTTTGTGTTAACACGTAGCACCGAAATTACCACCACCTCTTCCGCCGCCTGGTGCGGGAGGACCCAGCTCCATCCAGGCACCGCCCCAATCCAAGATGGCGGAGGTGGCCGCAGCCTTGAGGTCTTTGGCTGCAATGCAACAAGCAATGCAGGAGCAATTTGCACAGCTCAGCCAAAATATGATGAGGCCACCTGGAGTCTCACTGGAAATGATCACCCCGGCGGTTGTTCAAGCTCATCCTGATGCCAGGGGACCACCCCAGGCACCGCGGAAAGACCAACCTACACCCCAGCGGAGGAGGGACGTTGCTGACCCTAGGCACTTGTGCCTGGGGAGGCCAGGAAACCCTTGCCCTGTGGACCGGTATGATGATCTAGAGGCGAAGGACGTTCCAGAAGACTGTTGGGAGCCATATAAGGTTTTGAATAACACAGTTCATCCTGCCAACCGGAGCCAAGGTTGTGGAGGTCGAAGGGGTGACGAAGCCCAACAACGAGGATCAGCTTTTGATCGACTGAGCAGAGGATCAGCCTTTAAAAGGCTCGGCCCAGTAAACGACCTAAGATAAAGGTTGTCAAGGTCGAGAAGTGCAGCAGGATCACAAAGGGAAGAGAGGCAATGTCGTCCCCAACCGGGATGAGGAAGAGACCAAGAAGAGGTCAACACCAGGCATTGTGCCGTGGCTGAGGAACCCTCGGTCCACCCCTTAGGAGTGGCAGGGGATAACCTCGGCCAGGTCGACGTTGCTAGACCCTGGAATGACTCCATCCAAATTCTTGAGGACAAGGTAGGAGACCTCATCAAAAGTCAAGATCCACTACAAAGAGGTTTCTCAGAGGTCTCTCCGTTCATGGCTAAGATAGTAAGCTTCCCTACCCCAGCTAATTTCAAGCCACCTACAGTAACTCCCAAGTATGATGACAGCACCAATCCTCTATATCATATTGAGATGTACCAGTCAGCGACGGACATCTACTCGATACCAGATGAGATGAAGTGCAGAGCCTTCTCAGGGACCTCGACGGGAGCTGCGCACATATGGTTTACATCTCTTCCGAAGAATTCAATTGAGAACTTTAAGGGCATGGTTGAACGGTTCATTCACAATTTTTGCTTTGGGGTAAGACCTCAAAAGAATACCACCCATCTCTTGTACGTCAAACAAGGCAAGCATGAGAGCCTAAGAGACTACATCGCCAGGTTCAACAAAGAAAAACTTGAGATTGAAGACTACGAAGAGAATATTGCCATGACCGCCCTCATAGGAGGTCTTCAGAAGGGGAAGTTATTGTGGAAACTTGTAGAAGACCCTCCAAAGTCCATGGCGGAGCTATTGGCAATGACGGGGAAGGTCATGAACGCTGAAGAGGCCATGGCCGCTAAGTATAAAGACAAAAACGGCGGTAGCAGCGGAAAGAAGGATGGAAAGAAGAGGTCGACTGATGATAAGTTTGCGCATTATACCCCTCTTACGGTTAGCTGCGAACACATCCTCAATGAGATCAAGAATGACCGATCCCTAAGATGGCTAGAGAAATTGAAGTCTCCTCCACATAAGAGGAACCAGAACTTATGGTGTGAATTCCACTAAGACCATGGCCATATAACAGATAAGTGCTTCGCCTTGAAGGATGAGAATGAGAAGATGTTGAAGTCTGGAAAGTTGAGGAAATATGTCGATGGTAAGGCTCCCAAAAGGGGAAGGGAAGTCCCTAAAAAGAAGAGATACGACAAGTTTCATGAGGATACCACACCAAGAAGAGATGGTAACTCAGACGGAGATGGCGAAGATGATCCAGACCTCCCGCCAAAAGATGACAACACCCCAGTGAAGAGGGTTGGTATGATCTCCTTCGGTATTAGCACCATATGCGGAGGACTTGAAGGGGTGGATCTGAGGTTACTGATAGAAAAGTTCGTATGGTAGAGGCCAAGTCAGTGACCAAACTTGAAGTGGTAAACCTGACGTCTTTCGAGACTACGCAAAAGATAAAGAAGGTAGACATGGACACTCTCGTAGTTGGGTTCTCCCGACTCGACTTCAAAGGCATCCTAGCTCCACAGGATGACCCTTTGGTGATCACAACAAGAGTTCATGGATGTGAGGTGCAGAGAATTCTTGTAGACGGAGGAAGTTCAGCAGATGTGATGTTCTGGCCCTGCTTTAAAAGCCTAGGCCTTAGCAGAGCTAGGATGGTACCCTATCATCATCCGTTAATGGGGTTCAGCGGTGAAAAGGTCCATCCACTGGGCATGTATGAGATGGACGTACGAATGGGCGACGAGTGGCCTAAGAGGTTAACCCAGAAGATTATTTTTTTTGTTATGGATGAAAATGTCTTCTCGGCCTATAACCTCGTCATAGGAAGAGTATCCCTTAAGGAGTTTGAAGCCGTGTCGTTAATGATCCACCAAATGATAAAATTCTTGACCCCCTATGGGGTAGGAGAAATGTAGGGTGACCAGACCATAGTACGATAATGCTACTTCAACTCAGTTGAAGAGATAGAGGCTCATAAGAGAGAAATTACAACTTATAACATCGATACACTTGACCCTAGAGATGAAACAAAGTTGAAGAAAGGAGAGGTCACGGAAGAGGTAGAATCCATCGTCCTCAATGAGGACGAGCCGGAAAAAACCATCTAGGTCGGCAAAGCCTTAAAAGCGGAGATCAAGGAAGAGTTGATAAACTTACTGAGGAAGAGGCAGAGTGTCTTCGCTTGGAGTCACGCAAACATGCCTGGCATCAACCCCGAGGTCATGTGCCATAAACTCAACATATCTATGGATGCAAAACCAATAAAGCAAATATGAAGAGTCTACTCTAGGGAGAAGTACGACGTCATTCCGGAAGAGGTCAGAAAGTTAGAAGAGGCTGAAATCATAAAGGAAGTGATATGTCCAGAGTGGCTATCAAATGCAGTCATTGTGCCTAAGGCCAATAGAAAATGGAGTATGTGTGTAGATTTTACTGACCTGAATAAGTCTTGCCCAAAAGACAGTTATCCCCTACCCCAGATGCTGAAGAATCAGAAAAGACAACCTTCATTACTGACAAAGGGACGTATTGCTACAAGGTGATGCCCTTCGGATAGAAAAATGCAGGGGCAGCACATCGACATCTTGCGAATAAGATGTTCGAAGACTAAATAGGCAAGACTATGGAGGTGTATGTAGACGATATGTTGATAAAGAGATTAAAGGCCTGCACTCATGTAGCAAACCCGGAAAAGACCTTCAATACCATGGACCTGTACAGGATGAAACTCAACTGGCAAAGTGTGTCTTCGGGGCAGGAGCTGGGAAGTTTCTTGGATTCATCATCAATCAAAGAGGAATAGAGGCAAACCCTGAGAAAATTAAGGCTTTGCTCGACATGAAGACACCTAGGAGTATCAAGGACGTTCAGAGGCTCACTGGAAGAGTGGATGCGCTCAATAGATTTGTTTCCAGGGCGATCGACAAGTGTCTTCTGTTCTTTAAGGTGCTTAGAAAGGCCTTCGAGTGGGACAAAGAGTGTGATGAGGCTTTGGATCAACTCAAGTCATACCTTGGATCTCCCTTGCTCTTATCTCGGCCAATGGCGGGAGAGAGGCTATTTGTTTATCTAGCGGTCTCTGAATCGACTATAAGTTCGGCCATTATAGAAGAGGACGTTGGGGTTCAAAGGCCCGTATACTTCAATAGTAAGGCCCTTCAGGGATCTGAACAGAATTACCCTTACATGGAAAAGTTAGCCTACGCCTTGATACATGCCTCTAGGAAGATAAAGCCCTACTTTCAAGCCCATTCTATGGTCATCCTCACTGACTCCCCACTAACACAGGTCCTCCATAAACCTAAGAAGTCGGTAAGATTGATGGCATGGGACATTGAACTAGGGGAATATGACCTCACTTATCAGCCTAGGACGGCCATCAAAGGGCAGGCGCTTGCAGACTTCATCGTAGATTTCTTATGGAAAGAGGTCAAAGTTAAGAATAATCAAGAGACTGTAGAAGAGTCAAACAGTAACGTCTTCCGACACTCGGAAGAGGTTATGACTAAAGGAGACAGGGATGGAATAGCCGAGAATGAGGAAGACCGGTACCTCTTCAGGTAGGGAATAATATTTGAAGATGGATTCTCATCAGATAAAGACATCTGGAACCTCTTTGTCGACGGGTCCTCTTGCAAAAGTGGGAGCGGTGTGGGGTTGATACTCTCAGCCCCGGATGGTACTAGCATCGAATATGCCCTAAGGTTTAACTTAAAGGCATCAAACAACGAATCAGAATATAAGGCCATGATAGCAGGCCTCTCCTTGGAAAGGACCATTGGTACAAGACTCCTCCTCCTTCACAGTGACTCAAGGTTGGTTGTTAATCAAGTATTGGGAGTTTATGAGGCCAAGGACGAAAGGATGGCCAAATACCTGAAGAGGGTGAGAACGATACTGCAAGGCTTCGAAGAGGTAAAGATGACGAGAATGCCTTAGCAAAATAATAGTCATGCAGACGCATTAGCAAGTCTAGCTTCGATAACGAGGACAGATATCAGAAGGACAGGCCCTGTTGAGATCTTGCCCAGAGCAACCATTGAAGAAGAAGAGGTCAGTCACTCTTGCCTCAATTTGAACCTAGGGGACTCATGGTTGGATCCCCTTATCAGATACATCAGAGAGGGGATGCTACCGAAGTCAAAGTTAGAGAGGAGGAAATTGAGGTATAGAGCTACAAAGTTCTCAGTAGTAGGAGATGTCCTGTATAGGAAGGGATTCCTATTACCTCTCCTCTGATACGTTCATCCCACCGAAGTTCCCCACGTCCTACAGGAGGTACATGAGGGTTCTTGATCCAGTCACATTGGAGGGAGACCTTTGGCCAAGAGGATTATCACGTAAGGATATTGGTGGCCGAACTTGGCCAAAGATGTTGCAGCTTACGTGAAGAGGTGCGACAAATGTCAAAGATTCTCCACAATCCCCCATTAACCTCATCAGCCTATGACGTCTATCAGTTCCCCTTGGCTATTCCAATATGGGGGATTAACTTAATAGGTCCCCTGCCAAGGGCTACATATAATTACCAATTTCTGATAGTTGCCATTGATTACTTCTCTAAGTGGGTAGAGGCAGAGCCGATGATCACGATTACAGAGCAGAAGACCTTCCAATTTATTTGGAAAAACATCATATGCAGACATGGCCTCCCAAACACCCTCATTTTGGACAACAGAACCCAGTTCAAGAATTCTTCCCTGGAAAAATACTGTGAAAGAGTTGGGATAAAACAATTTTTCTCTTCTCTTGGCCGACCTCAAGCAAACGGTCAAACCGAAGTCACAAACAGAATAATCCTTGACGGGATCAAGAAGAGATTAGAAGAAGCTAAAGGTAGATGGACCGAGGAGGTTTATGCTATGCTGTGGGCCTATATAACGACGGTTAGGACACTAACGGGGGAGACCCATTTATGTTATCACATGGCTCAAAGGCCGTCATACCCACAGAGGTAGGACTCCCTACTCATAGGGTTCAGACCTATGACCCCGAGAAGAATGGAGAGGAAAGAAGGCTCGACCTAGACTTGATTGAAGAGAAAGGGGAAGATGCAGAAATTAGGCAAGCAGCTTACCAACAGCGAACAGGAAAGTTCTATAATCAAAGGATAAAATCAAGGCCCATAATTGTAGGGGACCTGGTGCTGAAGAAGACGTTACAGAAGGCAAATAAGCTTCACCCAAATTGGCATGGTCCTTACAAAGTAATTGAGGAGGTTGTACCCAGAACCTACAGGCTAAAAAACCTCGAGGGGGAACCTTTCTCCAACCCATGGAATGCTGATCATCTAAAAAAGTATTACATATGATGTTACAAGAGTTTGTGCAAATATATCATCTTATGAAGGGATTGTTAATGAGAATATTAGTTTCCATGTCAATTCTTGGTTCATTGTGCTTTAGTGAACATTATTTTATGGGGATAACATCTTAGTTGATGACCTCAGACCTTATAACATCATGATTTGGTGACAAGGTCTGAGGTCAGACATCATACTTGGATGACCTCAGACCCTTAACATCATTAATTTGGCAAAAATTTTATGGGGATAATATCTTAGTTGATGACCTCAGACCTTATAACATCATGATTTGGTGAAAAGTTCTGAGGTCAGACATCATACTTGGATGACCTCAGACCCTTAACATCATTAATTTGGTGAAAATTTTATGGGGATAACATCTTAGTTGATGACCTCAGACCTTATAACATCATGATTTATTGACAAGGTCTGAGGTCAGACATCATACTTGGATGACCTCAGACCCTTAACATCATTAATCTGGTGAAAAGTTATATTGAGACTTCAGATTTGGATACATTGAATGGCAAAGAAAATCATTCAATAAATAATTCATCAAGTGAAGAAATAAAGCCCTCCTCAGAGGTTAACAGATTAAGTTGGGAGTTAATGAAAAAGTACAAAATGACAAAGTTTATCAAGGGTTATAAATATGTAATTAAAATTGTTCAAAGCTTCACAAAAAGAATCAAGTGTTCACAGTCTCAGGGTTAATGGACATGTCTGAATGTCCCTGGACGAGGGTGGCTACTTCCACCCCGTTATCTTGGGCACCAGCATGTTCAGTCGTGGCGTATCCTTGGGGGCAGTCTCGATAGGGGCAGCAGCTCCCTCCTCCTCAACTTTCTACAGATCCAGAGTAAATTTAGGGTCGGCATAACCCAAGCCGATGAAGTCAGCTGCTGTAAGGCTCCCTGATTTCTTTTACTTTATGGCATCCCATTTATCAATAGCCTTGACCCCTCTCTCCAAATATTCAAAGCCAAAATTGACAAACTCATAAGAGACCTTGTACTCCTCCAAGATCTTCGCAGAGGCATCATCCAAGGCAGCTTTGACAGCCACATCGACCTTACGCTGGAGAGAGTCAGCCTGAGTCTTTATGGCCAAGTCATGATCTTCCCTCATCTTATCCATGTCCTTCTGCATCCCCTTCACGCTGGTCTCAGACTTCTTCAGAGCAGCCTTCAGATGTTCCACTTCAGCATTTAAAGTGGCCTCAGTCTTCTCGGCCTCTTGGCCCTTCTCAATCAGAGGAAGTTTTCCCAAGGTACAGTTGACAAAGTGATGCATGGTGAGAAGACCCTACAGAACATATGCAAAGATGTCAGTCTAAGGTCTGATATAGTTCAAATATCGATGTTACACATTCAGAAGCACATAGTTAAAGGCCTTACCTGAATAGTACGGTAAAGAGAGAATTTAACGAGCAGGGGCTTATTCAGGGAGCGATAAAAGCGCTTGTCAGACTCGGTCATGACATCGCCGATAGCATCTAGGGCCTTCATACTATGGCCAGTGACACTATCGCCAATCTTTAACTGCTCAAGACGAGCAATCAGTGCATCCTCAGAAGAAATGAGGATGGCACGATCCTCCTTGTTCTTCTTCTGCGTCTGACCTTCAGGGATAGGGCCGACAGGTTTTCTCTTCTTAGTAGCCGCAGCCCTTGAGGTAGATGGAGGGGGAGGAGGGGCATTCAGACATGCTTTTTTTACGAGCTTCGTTAGACTTGGTTATGCCATCTCCCACAGCTCGTCAAATATTCTTTTTGGGTGCTCTGTAAGATAGAAAGGTCTGAGTTAGAGAGTCAGATATACTTAAATTCAGAGGTATAACTTGCTGTAATAAAAAGACACTTACGAAGCTCTATCAGAGGACTCCCCCCAAGCCCTGTCTCAGAAAGATAGTAGGGGGTCATCAGGTGTTCGAATTTGATAAGCAGACCATGCTCCCCCTAATCCTGAAGGTCTTTGACCTTCTAAAAATTGTGTTGGCTTAGCCCAGGGTCGGCCCTAGCAGCCATTATAACCTTTCCTCATCTCAAGGGCATTCTCGGCTCTAATGAGGAAGAGGGGGCACATGGACCAAATTCCCATGGCCCTAATGCAAAGAAGTAACGTGACTTCCGGTTATGGTTTGAGGTTTGGGTAATCTAAAGCATCTTTTTATTTGACTTTCGAGCTAAAAAATGATAATAGCTCAGATGGTTTCTGGCAGATGAAGGGACATAGCATCCTGTAAAAACTTGGACGAGAAGGTCTGAGTGATGGACAGCCCTCCATAAGACAATGGCTTCAATTATCACCCTCCAAGAATTGGGTGATAACTGGGAAGGAGCCAAGTTGATGTAGGCTAATATAGACCTGATGATGGGATGGATGGGCAGACGAAATCCCAACTTGAACATCTGCTCATACAGGTAGATCTCACCATCTCGGCCATCATAAGCTCTCTCTTCCCTTAGAGGTCTCCTGGGTTTTATAGAGGGACATATAGAATATAGATGTCTGAAGGCCAGAAGGTCAACCTCACTGACTGTACTCTCAATCTCGGTCGCCTCAGAGGTGTCAACATCACTCTCAACACCATCATCATCATCATCTAGATCAAAGTGGGCCCGAGAAGACGATGGGGCATCACTTGGAAACCTCTAAGTGAACTCAGCCCCTATGACGGCCGACAGAGGAATGGCTTCAAGGATCGGTGGAACAGCCACACTTGGTCCAATAATTTCAACCTCTGAGGAAGAGGTTGATGTGCTTGAACTTTTATGAGACGAGGCCCGACTGGAAACCTCGGCTTGATCAGGGACCTGATCCTGCTGAGTGGAAAATTCCATAGCCTCTTGGAAAGAGTCCACAGACATAGGGTCTGAGGTGGATGACTCAGACTCAGACATTGGAGAGGGTTCAGTTGGGACCTCTGCTTGGTTAACTGGTTCGGTTGGTTCAGGGTATACGACCTTCAGAGATGGTGGAAAAATAGGCCTCAGGGGGAATGCCTCTGCCCTACGAGCTTCCTCTTGAGCTCTTTCTACTTGTCTATTTTTTTCTAAGGTCTTTTCCCAAAGAGATGGGAACTCCTCTAAGAATTGGTAAAGGGGTCTGAACATATGAGGCAGACCCTACACTTGAGACCTTTCTAAACAAATAACTTGACTTGGCTTGCCCAAGGATCAAACTAGGGTTTTGGTTGAAAAATAATCAAGAACAGTTCGCCAGAAAATACATGAACTCATCAAAAAACTAATAATCTCACCGAAAAACCTCTTGAAGATCACCGAAAAATGCAAAAATAAGAACAAGACAGAAAAAATGAAGAAGAAGGGATGGTAAATGATACATGAAGAAAATTGGTGAGAAGGAAGGAAAGGATTGCAAAGAATGACCACCCAACGCACTTCAAACCAGAGCTCTTCTAGAGAGAGAGAGAGGCAGAAAAATTACAGGCGAGAAAATGAAAGAATAGGGAAAAAAGAGAAAGGAAGTAAGGGTTAAACACTCAACCGGCCCACACACATCCCAAGGCCCATCATTTCCTTAGGAGCCCAAAAGACTACAATGATTGCACTTCTCAGGCACGCTATCTACTCCAGTAGCTGACACTTGTCAAGAAAGTATTAACACCTATAGAAATTCAACATCGGACAAACATACCCCTTAGGCACCTGATCACATAGGTAACTAAGGGCTAGGGGTGAGTGATATGCCCTGAATGTACCCCCTCGGCTCAGAGACATCAACCTTGGCCCATGGATATGTCGAGGTTGGAAAGGCCCCAAATATACTACCAGCGATCTCATCCCAAGAAAGGTCGGTTATGGATCAGCCGACATTCCTGCTACCTCGGCAAGTGAGGTCTTCTTGATCCACAAGGGCAGATTATTCACCAGGTCATTATCTGGGCATCCAAGGTTTGCAACCTCGGCTTAGAACAGGCTGAGGTGGCCATCACATCACTAGAACCAATCTCGATTGAGGATCAGCCGATGTTCCTTCTGCACCACCATTACCTCAGCCCAGGCCGACGTCACAGCTCAACACACCTTACCTCGGCTCTTCCTCTAAGTCACTGTCACCAACTCGTCCTATTCCAGGCTAAAGTTGTGACCAATCATAGTGGTCGAGCTCTTATGCACATATGTGGGGCTAGGAACACATGTACACAAATCAGTTATAACAAATCATTCCCCTCACGTGGAGGGAATATTTCGCCATCATTCTCTACATGTGACAGTGATGGGTGTCTTCATCCGGTTGGCTAGATCAACACACACATGCTCATTGCATGCATAGGGGGTGCATTACACCCCCCAGGTATTATATATAGTTGTCTTCTCCTTCTTGGAGAGGGATCTAAGATTGGCAACCCTAGCTGAAACTCTGTTCAAATACACAGTAGAGAGAGAAAGCTTGAGAGTTTGTATATATGGTCTTTAGAGCCCTCATACAGTGATATTAATCACACACTTGCATAGTGGACGTAGGCCTAATTAGCTGAACCACTTATATTCCGGTGTGAATCCTCTTCTCCTCACCTCCTTCTACTAAATACCCTTATACTGCCATTGTTGACATCAAATTGAGCTCACGAGCACCTTGAAGGGTGGTGTTATTTCCAGCATCATCATATCTCATGCTAGAGTTATGATGTTTGTTTATCTGTTGTATTATACTTCTTTTATTTTAGTTTGCATTAAATGAAAAATAAAAAAAGAGTTTTGTTTATCATTTGTGTATTACCTTGTTAGTAATTTTGGCTTTATGAAAAATACAAATGATTTTTGTGTCTTTTGAGTAAATATTTTTTTTGCTAATTTTTTTTCAAAAACTCAAAAAGCTTTTTGTTTTGTGTGTATTTTAGTTTTACACACTCTATGTGGCATATACTTGTGTTTGAATCCCTTCTTTTTCGCTTTCATATGGCTAGAACTTTTGGTTAAGATTGCCAATCCTTAAAATGTTCTTTACCATGCTTACATGGAGTAGTTGGATTTTGTGTTGATTTAATGGATTCTATTTTTATATGCCTCAATTCATACATGCACGAGATCACCTGAAATTTTAACTTCACTAGTATATTTGAGCTTTGTGAGGTGTTCTCCTACCAATCTATTCATCTACGTATTATGTGACCTTGGAGGACTAGTGCATGTTAAAATCCATTGCACGTGACATTTGTGTGAGACATAAAAAATAATATATATATATATATATAGGGAGAGGTTGAAAAGTGAACCAAAAGAATGAACTTTTTAATGAACCTACTAGGACATTAAAAAATTGATCCGTAATTTCTTGTTATAATTGGTCCACGCCAGCGGCAATGGATAATTTTTAAATCCCCTCGCTGGCGCGGACCAATTACAACAAGAAATTCAGGATCAATTTTTTATATCTTAGTAGGTTCATTAAAAAGTTCATTCTTTTGGTTCACTTTTGAACCTTTCCCTATATATATATATATATATATGTGTGTGTGCACGGGAAAGGGCTCCGAAAGGAAATATCATCATTTGCGAGTAAGCCACCGTTTGGAATGGACCTAAAACAAATACGTGGTCCAAAGCCCTAAAAATAAAATATGGCATTAAAAAGAAAAATAATTGCCAAGGCCTATTTTTAATTGATATATTCATTAGAAAATATATATGCTTATTGAGGGAAATTAGGTGGTATATTAATGGTTTGCACAATGTCCGTCTATCCTAGTTGTACTTTCAATGTCATGACTCTATTAGTTTGTAGAATCATCAAAACTCTAGGCTTGTATGTATTGTGTATATTTGATCATTGAGTTCAATTTATATTGTCACACGAGGTTATATTCAAATGTGATAAAGTTTGAAATCAAATGAGAACTCCCTGAACATGTTTTTAAGTAATTGGGTCTAAATTTAATTGCTACTAGTTCACAACCCTACACTTTTATTTCCATATGACACATTATTGCCATACGAGTGTGAAAAACTTATTGTATTTTGCGTCATTTGTGAGTTTATATCTATATATATGTGCGTAAGCATTATTGATATATTTAGAGTATGTATATTTATATGATATTTTTTTTTGTTTTTGCCTTGCTAACTAGACCATTTATGCTTTAATTCATAATTGGTATCTATTTTTGTTGCGTAGGTTGTTTGATATCACATGCTTAGTATCTTACTTTCAAATTGGTATCATTTTTTTTGGCGCATCATCGTTGGTATCCATTAATATTTGTTTTGGATTAGTTATTATTTTGTTTCCCATATGCTTTCATGCTCCTATCACCTTAAACTTCATTGTGTTTAAATTAGTTTTTAATCCTTTGTATATTCCTGAACAAAAAAGGGGAGCATGATAGGGGGAGAAATGGTATCTAATTCTATTGTACTGATATCTTAGTTTGGGAGATTTATCTTAGGGGGAGACGTCTTTTTGAGTAGGTCATTTATTTTATGAAGGGGAGAATTAATTTAGGGGGAGTATTTATTTTACATGCATTTAATATTCTTGATATTCCCTATGCGTTTGATAGTTTGCATGAGTGTGCAGGAATTCTTCTAAAATGGAAACTTTCATCGGCAAAGAAATTGATCCTTGGGTTTTTGAGTCAAGTTATGTTATTTTTATTTTAGGTGGGATATTTTTTAAGTCTAGTAGAGCTTGACGGTCCTTTAGAATTTTTGTTTCGTTTTTGTCCTGGAATAGCCAAATGGGGAGATTTGTAAGGACACAAATTTTCAATTGAGTCTTATGTAGTGTTGGCTCAATTCCGAATAAAAACATTTGAGTCATAGGATAGTGTTCATGTTATATCCTTTCAAGACAATGACAAGTGTATGTTGAAGATGTAGTGGTCAGAAATTGAAGAATACATCCTTGTCGATTTTCGTGCCAAGTTTCACGTCATCAACATGTGGATTCCAATGTCTTCTAAAGGTATGAATGCATTAATATATATATATATAGGAGCTTGGAAATTTATTTTGGGTGTTAGTATTTTTTTGTTAAACTTTTTTTGAATTCATAGTTCTAAAGATTTTGTTCTTGGATACCTTTCCATAGAAAAATCATATCGAATCCAAAACAAATCAAAAAAATATGAAACTGGAGGCCACGCGTTCGTATCGAAATTATCTACAATCATGAAAGTTCATTCGAACGACATTGATTCTCATTTAAACGATATCCAAAGTCATTCGAACGAGATTTCATACGAGAATTTTTTTTATTTTTGTCTTATTGTTAGAAGTGTCGTTTGAACGAAAATGTCATTCGAACGAAATTAGCAGGAACAGTTTTTTGACAGTTTTATCCCATTTTCCCACTTTTTGTCCCACTATATTTTTGCCAAATAAATATACTTAGGGACCAGACTTTTTTCAAAGACTTTTTCATACATCTAAGTTAGTTTTTTAGAGAAAATTCTTCCAAGAAAAATTCCCCTTGATTTTTGTTAAAATGTTTTAATCCTTAGAACAAAATTAAGGTTTATACACCCATAGTTTGTTTATTCCAAGTTTCTTCATATATATCTTTTCTTGTAGTATCTGTCACCAAGCTTTTCTGTACCCTTAAGTTTGGGTTTACGTCTACATCCCTAAAAAAATAAGGCTTATTTTTTATGTGGCGTTCTCACATAGTGAAAGGAACCATGTGTGGTTGACGGTTGTTACCAAAAGCTTCATCGGTGGATTCCAAGGTTCTGGTGGATTTCGGGATTGTCGGCTAAGCAGAGGTAGTTGCAAGAAGACGCATCGGGTCTTGAAGGAGTCGAGTCGAGTGTAGTAAGTCATATGTCTTTTAATTGTAATTTCGTACTTAGTGGACTTAAGGCTAGGGACGTCCGAGGTTTTTTTCCCATTGTGGGTTTTTCCTCGTACATCGCGGCGTAGTGGTTTGTGATTTATTTTATCTTGATATATCACCTAGATGCATGCTTAGGACTAAAAGATAAAATATGGTTTAAATCACTACTCATGCTTTAGTCGGTGCTGAATTTAATTTGGGTAATATTTAATTAATTTAGTTCAAGTCGTTAATTTTAATTTGATTTTGGATAAAATTTGGTTTTGCCTGATTTGCAAAATTAAATTAATTATTTGTTAGGCAAAGTTCAATTTTTTATTTTGAGAAAATTAAAATTCGATTTAGTTTAATTTTAATTTTGGAAGAATTAAAATTTTAATATTTTAATTGTGAATCTTATAAAGATTATTCTCTTTAATTGAACCATCCTTATTCCGCAGATAAAGGAAATTATTTTTAAATTTTTATAAAAAATTTGGGGCATACGCGTCATCACGTTAGAAGATGTTCGCGAGCTTCTCGAACTTGAGGCAATATGCCATGAGCCTTATTCAGATAAGGCCCTAGATGCCCAGGAGGCTGCTAACCGTTTGGTGCTAGATCGTATATGCCGAAGGTGCATCGGTTCTTCGAACAAGGCCACTTTCACTCCGCTTATCAACTATTTCTTCAAGGATCCTTCTGAAGGTAGTTCCTCTGAGGCTGCCCCTGGTCAAGGTACATCGCTGGAAATTCCTGCCTATATCCTTATCATTCTTTCTCATTTGCTCCTAATGAGGAAAACCAACGACCAACCTCGAAGGGACCTCATCAATATATCCCTCCGCTTGGCCCGGGGTATCAAGCTTCCTCTAGCTGCAATTGCCCTGGGATCCCTCTACATGTGGCTTGATAGAACCCTTTTCGACATGGAACGATGTCTTGGTCATAATAACCTAGCCAATTTTGCCAACTGTGTCCTTTTGACAGGCTTCCTCTATGTGTGTTTTCCCGCTGTAGCAGCCAAGACCAACCGCCCTCCTTCGGGGGAAACTATTCTTCTCCCACGCTCCTTTGTTTATCACAAGAGACAAAGTCGAAAGGAGTTGACCTCTATTATTGATCAACTTGAGAATTTTGTGATGAGGCCTTACGAAGAGGATATCTTCCTCCATACTTGTGGGTTTTTTCAACATGAGGCAAGGGTGGTCTAGGTAACTACCTTCGACCTTATTATTGAAGACCCTTCGCTAGCTGTGGTGCTTCTATTTTCGCCGAGGTACCTACCTTCCTACACCAAGTGGGGATACACCAGTGAGTACTATAATCCCAACCGATGCAGCTTCCAGTTTGGTTTCGATCAGGGGCTACTTGCTCGGTTTTTCAATTGTCTAACCCCAAAGTCTCTTTTAGTGAGGAGTGTTCCCTGTTCTCATCAACTGGTGCGTGGGGAGTAAGTTCTACCATGGCTAGGCGAGTCACTATTCCAAGCATCACCAGGCAAGGGGACGTGACCCCTCTATTTGAAACAAAGTACTTGACGAGGCAACTGGCCCAAATTTTTGAGTTCATCGAGGGGTATCCCTTGTATCCTCCCGTTCTTTCATTTTCTGCTCTGGAGTTGGGGTTAAAATGTAATTCCATTCTTGGGATCGAGTTCCCTCTAAGCAAAACCCCCAAGGTACCTCCCACTGAACTTCCTCCACATTGCTCCATGATCCCCACTGCAATGCCCAAACCCAAAACCGTTGCAACCCCAAAACCGCCTGCCCCTACTACCAAAGTAGCTTCTGGCGAAGGGCCTTCCCAGCCATCAGCCAAAAAAACTAGGAAGGCCAAAAGTGGAACATCCTCAAAATCCATGTCCCAAACCTTTTTGGCAGCATTCCCCATAGCCTCTGTCCCTCCTGCCATGCCTACAAAAATGGCTGAGGATTTGAGAAAGCAAGTTCTAACAGAGGTGAAATGAATAAATTCTAAGTTTCAACGACGTGTTCCCATCGTTCCTCCTTCGGCTGTCTTTCCTACGATCGTAGTTGATCCAACTGAGCCAACGGCAAAGAGGAGGAAAAGTTCAAGGGTTCCTAAAGGTGCTAGTACAACGGGTACGAGGAATGAAACTCTGGGTACCAAGTCCTAGAAGGAACGGACTCATGAGATACATCCCTCCCCAGCTCTTTCTATTGTTGCCTCCTCTCCTCCTTCGCCGGTGGTTATATCTTCTCACTTTCCTTCTGGATCTGAGGTATGTGTGCATGTTTTTTGCTATTTTTCATTCACATTTTCTTAAGGCAAGCTGCATCTGCTTAACTCTTACTGACTTTGGTGCAGGGAGTTGAAGAAGAAAGACCCAGCCCCCCCCCCCCTGTGAGCCCTTTCGTGGGGGGATGTTTTGGTTCCTCTCAGGTCGATATGTCACCTCCCCATTCCCCCATTATCGGGATTACTTACTCCTTCCATTCAACCTCTTTGCACTCGTAGGACGCTGCTACAGTTGGAGGTTCTGTTGAATCTGGGGTGTCTCTTCTCAACTCGATACAACTCCCCCATCCCCTTTTGAATTATCATCCCAGCCCGAGATGACTCTGCCCCTCGCTCCGGTTGCGAAAAGTGCTCCTGAGGTAACATATAATCTTTTATTTGTCAGGTCTCACATCTTTTTTTCTTTTGCCATCCCTTTGCTTATCATGCTGAATTTTAATATGTTGGGACGACTTATGTTGAAATGGCGTCCTTGTTAGTTGACCTTCTTCTTCCCACCATGCTGACGAGACCCATAACTGCGGTTCCCCTTTTTGGTGCCATAACGGGGGTAAGTAACACTTAGATGTATTTCTCCCTTTTTCCTGTACTTACTCCTTGTGTCTAACACTTGATTTCAAATTTGCAGCTTTCGCCAATCCTTACCCCACCCTTTGCTCTTAGTGGCTTTTCTCTTTCTATGGTTGATGCTTCTTCCCCGCGTGGTGGTTTTTAGGTGCCTACCCATGCTGGGACATCGTTTGGAGGTTTCTCGTGTTCTTTCAGTGAAACTCCTTCGTTGGCCTTGGTACCGTTTGTTAGCGAGGGAGCTTTGCCGACGGTTGAGGCTTCTTCAATTAGGGGTGTCGTTGAGGCCTCCATAGTGGATCATATTCTCGTTGCTGCTACTGTTGAGGTACTTCGCTAATTTCTCTACATTTCTCAGCCTCTCAAACTTCACCTATATCGGTGTCTTAACACTAAAAGCACTTGTTAAGATTTTTTCATAAACTCCACTTATATTGGGACTTAACAACGAACACACTTGTTAATATTTTCATAAACTCCACCTATATCGGTGACTTAACAACGAAAATACTTGTTAAGATTTTTCATAAACTCCACCTATATCGGTGACTTAACAATGAAAACACTTGTTAAGATTTTTCATAAACTCCACCTATATCGATGACTTAACAATGAAAACACTTGTTAATATTTTTCATAAACTCCACCTATAGAGGTGACTTAACAACGAAAATGCTTGTCAAGACTTTCATTAACTCCACCTATATTGGTGACTTAACAATGAAAACACTTGTTAAGATTTTCATAAACTCAACCTATATTGGTGACTTAACAATGAAAACACTTGTTAAGATTTTTCATAAACTCCACCTACATCGGTCACTTAACAATGAAAAAGCTTTTTAAGATTTTTTATAAACTCATTATTTCTTCCAACTATTCGCAGGTTGCTCGGGAGGATTCTCCATCAGTTCTCCCCCATCGCTTCACCCCATCGGGAACCCGTTATTTCAGAAGGCTCCAGTCACAATGATCAAGGTTCCATGACTGGTGCTGCTATCGAGACTGAATCTGGTTGTGAGATTCCTCTACCTGACTTGGCTCCTCATGTTTTCTACCTGATGCTGCTTCAATGTTCTCTTCAGATGCTTGCCAACCATCGCTTGGTAGTTGAGAAGCTTGCAAACCATCATCCTGAAACGTTCACTGTGGATTGCCGGTGTTCCAACATATCTGTGATAAGTTATAGGCTTTAGGGCATGGCTACCGTTGTGGCTGAGATCGCCAGCACCTCTACCTCGAATGTTACCAGAGCCCTCCTCAACTAATTCCTGGGCTACCTGAAGGAGTTGGGTCGTGATGGATTTCGTTTTTACTGGCTTATCACGCACTTGAAAACTTTGAAGAGCCAGCGACTGGATAGCCATAGGTAACTGCTTTGAAAACATCAGGAGGATCAACGGCCTGAGGAAGCTAAGTTGGCTGAGTTAGAACCTCTCCTTGAAGCTGTTGACAAAGAGGTGGGGGATATCGAAGAAGCTCTGCGTTTGGCCAAGCTGAAGTGAGAGAGACTCCTCATTGAGTGTACACAAGCACAAACGAGGTTGGAGGTTTCTATAAATGCCCAACAGTCTTACCTGGCATCTTCTTCGGGCCTTCCTTGACATTTTCTATCTTCTCCCGATCTTTGGTTCCTCTTAGGTCAATGATTTGTTGTAGATATTTTCCTTTTCTTCTTTCTATGTAATTTTTGAGAAATATCTCCCAATTTTGTAATGCCCCAAAGTTTATGAATAAAGAAAAATGTGTGTTTTCCCATATCATTTCTTTATGTTACAACTATATGCATACATTATGAAGTTCTATAATTATTTTATCTCCACTTGAGTTATAATAAAAACAATTTGCATACTTATCATAAAAAGAACTCGTGTATTCATAACAACAGCTAGATACATCAGTGGTCCCAATATAATTGCTTACACATGATAGACTTTCAACCATTTATTGTTAATCTTGAATGGTTTATCTTCTTCCATCCTTGAAATTAAGCAATAACCTGAGCCATGAGCTTCTTTTACAATGAAAGGTCCCTCCTAATTTGCTGCAAACTTGGGTAGGGGAAACCCTTTGATGTGCTTCACTGCTGCTTTCAACATGAGGTCTCCCTCCACGAACATCCTCGGTCTTACCAAGTTATCATATTCCCTAGAAAGCTATTTCGTATACATTTGAAAGTGTTGCATCGCGTTATCTTTGTGTTCATCCAACGCATCCAACTGCACATGTCTATTCTGAGGGATCATGCTACTTCGCAAGGCATATCGAGCAGAGGGAACTTCTAACTCCACCGGAAGGATTGCCTCATCCCCAGAAATAAGGGAGAACGAATTATACCCTGTAGGGTTCCTCTTAGTTGTTCGATAGGCCCACAATACAGCTGGTATTTTATCATCCCACGATCCTGGTAAATCCTCCATCGTTTTGGCCAAAATGTTAACTAAGGTTTTGTTAGTTGTCTCGGCTTGACCGTTGCCCTTTGGATATGCCATCGTTGAAGTATGATGAACAATGGAGTACTTGTCTGTGAGCATCGCTACCTCTGAATTGATGAAAGGGGTTCCGTTATCTGCGAGAATAACATTTGAAATCCTAAAATGATAAATGATGTATTCTCTGATGAAGTTGCTCACCACCCCCACTGTTGCCCTTCTCAGTGGTATCGCTTTATCCCACTTTTTGAAGCACTCCATTGATATTAGTATCCATATCTTCCCCTTGAAGAAGGATGTATTTCCTCTACCACGTCGAATGCCCAAGTGTGAAAAGGATAAGGCATTGCGAGGGAGTGTAGATCTATCGATGGGGCATGGATCATATTTCCTTGAAGTTGACAAGCTTTGCATTTTCGAACGAACTCAGTAGAGTCCTTCTCTATTATTGGCCAATAATACCCCAACATCACTAATTGGTCATACAACATGGCCCCTCCTATGTGACCTGGATCGTGCGCCTGTTTAAGGACCTCGGTCGCTTCTTGTTTTGTGATGCAACGCAATGGCCTGATGAAGTATCCCCTTCGAAAAAGCTACCCCTCTTGAACATAAAACCTCGGAGCCCTTCGCTTAAGTCCCATCGCGTTAATATTTTCTATCGGGATAACTCTATCTTTAATGAAATCAATGTAGGGCTGTCTCCAGTCAGCTTGAGCTTCTAAGAAATGACATTCAGCTGCTTCGAAGAATAACTAGCATTTGTCTCACTTTCGTTGTAGCTCTGTCGCATCTTATTTCATTCTAGGCCAAAAATGCCCCTCTCTTTGATTCCTTCGGTAAAGGGGTATCTCAGTTGTCTCACAGTGCTTTTCATGTGTTCTCTTCAATCTTCGCTCTGCTTCTTCTGGGTTGATGCACCTTGACAACCATCCTCTTGCGTTCTTGAAGTAAAGGTTCGCCTGGTTTGTGAAATATTGGGTTAATTCCCTTATCCCCATCATTCCTTCGCAAGAATCCAGTTACTTCCTAATCTCTCCCATCCACTCTGTATCCTTCTTCATAGGTATAATTAACTGTACTATCGAATGAGTTATTCTTCGTTGGATCATGACAGTAGTTGCATCGTTCCTCATGACCATTTTCTGGGCAATGGTGGCATAGGAATCTGGATGGCGATTCATTATTTTGGGATATCTCTTGATCTTCATACGATGGAACTGGCGGAGGAGCCTCTAAATTATTGTCTTGTATTATCCAGAATCATGTGTTTCAACGCATATTCTCCGTTCACCTACTGAATTACCAAGTTCGAATCACCTTTGATGCAAAGTGAACGAATTCCTCTTCGAAGAGCCTCTAGCAACCCCAGCACCAATGCCTCATATTCTGCCTCATTGTTGGAACAAGGAAAATCTAGCTTGTAGGAAAGACAAATCTCCTTCGTTCCTTTTGAAAGAATAACCCATGCTCCTCCTTTATTTTCCACCTAAGATCCATTAAACTACATCGTCCATTCCTCATCAATTTCATCTAGGTGATTGGCCTGCAAATCGTCTCCTGGAATACTTTCTTTGGGTGGCAGAAACATTCCCGAGGGGAAGATTACCAATAGGTCGGCGTACACTTGGCTTTTGATCACACAAGGAACCACACACTTCAAGTTATATTCAGAGAGGATAAGGAACCACCTAGTTGCCTTACCAATCAATATAGTTCTTGCCAACAAATATTTAATAGGATCACATCTAGTTACAATATGAATTGTAAAAGACAGCATATAATGTCTAAGTTTTTGCGCTACAAACACTAAGGCTAAATAATGCCTTTCCAAACTACTATATCTGACCTCTGGCCCATGTATGATTCTGCTGAGGTAGTAGACCGGATGCTCTTTCCCATCAATCTCTTGTGCCAACAAATCTCCCACTGACCTCGTGGTGGATGTGAGGTATAGCTGCAATGGTATTCCTTCCTATGGGGGAACCATGATTTGTGGTGAAATGAGCAACCTCTTCAGTCCAGCGAGTGAATCCTGGTGAACCTCCTCCCACTTGTATTTCGTACTTCTTCGTAAAAGCTGCATCGACGGATGTGTCATCTCGGCTAATCCAGGCACAAATCTCCTAAGATAGGAGACTTTATCGAGGAAATTCTTCAGCTCCATCGCCGTTCTTGGACTTGGCATCTCCAAGATCGCTCGATGCTTGTCTTGGTCCATCTGTACCCCTTGTCGATCAACCACAAAGCCTAGAAATTTTCCACTTTTTACTCCAAAGACGCACTTCAGTGGGTTCATCTTTAATTTATATTTCCTGTATCGGGCGAACACCCTCCTCAAATCACTCAAATGGGGTTCCTCTTTCTTTGATTTGATGACCAAATCATCCATATAGAATTCCACAAATTTATGAAATAAGTCATGAAAAATGGACATCATTGTCCTTTGGTAAGTAGCCCCGATATTCTTGAGCCCAAACGGCATTACTCTGTACATAAAATTCCCCATCGGGTTTCTAAATGTCATTTTCTATGCATTCGAGGGGTTCATCTTGATCTGGTTATACCCTACATACCCATCCATGAAACTATACATCTCATGATCAGCCGTTGAATCTATCAAGCTGTCAATGGAGGGCAGAGGCAACTCATCCTTGGGGTAAGATCTATTCAAATATCTGAAGTCCACACGGAGCCTTATTTGGTTTTTGTCTTTCTTTCCCACAGGGATAATGCTAGACAGCCAAAGCGGGTGCTGTATCGATTTGATGAACCCTGCCGCCAATAAGCACTGTACCTCTTCCTTTATTTTCAAGTCTATCTCAGGCTTGTACATCCTTCTTTCTTGTTTCACCGGAATGGCTGAAGGCATCACGTTTAACTTGTGGTAACTGACTCCCTCATCCAGCCCTTCCATCTCTTTGTATTTCCACGCAAAAACATCTATGAACTTCTGAGTCAACTCAACTAAAACCTCTAGTATCTCCTGACTGAGATCTTTTGATATGAAAATAGGCCTTGGATCCACGCCTTCTTTTTTCAGGTTCAACTTCTCTAACTCTTGTGCCTGTGGTTTCAGTTGATTTGCCATGTAATCTGGTTCTTCGTCAACAACTTCCACAAATTCTTGTACATTGGAGTTGTCTATCACCATATATTATCCCCGTTGATCCACTAAAAAGCACTCATATATTGGGTCAGCCTCATCATCATCTTCTTTAACTGCTCGTTTACACCATTATAATTAATATATCACCTTTCCTTCTTCGATAATGACTTTCTTGCACTGTCTGCTGGTAGTTGTAGCTGCCTTCCTTTTCTTCTTCCTAGAGGCTTCAGCCACTCTTTTTTCTGAAAATCGGCTTAGCTCACTTTTTCGTTGGACCTCATGTTCCATCAGATCCACTCTGGGCCTCATCTTGTCTTTGAGTTTCTTCGAGATGTTTTGGGGTCGAGGGACCACCTAGTGAGCTTCTTCGTTCATCATTTTTGCACTTCTTGCAACCTCTTTATTCTGCTCGTTCAAAGGCCCCATCCTTTCTCTGATCGAGGGGACCCATGCTCCCTCCATTCTTCTCATTAGGACCCGTACATACTCCTCCAATTCTGTATAAAATGTCATATCTACCAAGTGATCTTCCTCGATAGCGAAGTGCCTCTTCGTAGCCATAATGGTCACCTCTGTTCCCTTGATATTTGCCATAGCGCATTGGTGGTACGTTGAAGGAACTAGCCCTTGGTTGTTCATTCACACTCTTTTAATTAGCAGATGGTAGGAAGTTGCACTCGCTATTACGTGGAACTTGATATAGGAACTCAGATTCCCCATTACAATCCCAACATTCACGTACCCATTGGAGTTGGAAGATTTGTTATCATACCCCAAAATCACTTAAGGCATGGGGACCAACCTTTCTTCCAAAATATTGGTTGCGTAGAAAGAGTTGATTGGCATGATATTGATGGAAGCTCCCATATCCATAAGATTCCTTGCAAAAATAACTCCGTTGACGCTGGCAGTCATATATAACGGCCTGTTATGAGGGAATCTCACAGCCCTATCAGTGTCGCTGAAAGTTACTTCTGACAGAAATTTCTTCACCAAACTGGCCATGGGTCCCCTCCATCTCAGCGCGGGACCGCGTTCTTCCTTGCAATGTCAAGTATTGCCTAGGCTATTTTTAACCTACTTTCCTTCGGTATCCCTACTTGGTCGAAGAACCAAGCGAACTTTGGGGATTTTGAAACTCCACAATATTCTATTGCTGGGTTTGCTTCTTCCCCTTCAACACTGCATACATCCTCCACATCTTTGGCGCTTGTCTCATCGTAGGCTAATACTATATTATCCATTCCCTTCGTATAATCTTCCAGAGCTTCTTCGAACTCTCCTTATTTCGTAATTGGATTTCTTTCTTCTCTCCCTGCTTCTTCGTTATAGGCTACCACCAAATTGGCCCCATGTGTCGGGAGTGGGTTATTGTTAATGTTCTGTGGAGGGATTTGCAATGTCCCTGCCTTCACATACTTATTGATGATTCTACGTAACGTGAAACAACTCTCCGTCGGATGCTAGATCTTTTGATGAATCTGGTAATATTTGGGATCTTCCCTTGTTTCTGCATCGAGTTCCCCAACGGGAATGCCCTTTGGTTAATATACCGTTCCTCCTTGGACCATTTCATTGTAACAGCTGAAATCCTCCTCCACGGTACAAGGCAGTGGTGGTGGGTCTTCCCTGTCTCTTTCAAACTTTCTCTTATTGCCTTTCTTCGGTACCTTTCCCCCATCTGCTCCCTCGGTGTACCCTACCCATGAGGGATGAGATCTCTCCTCCACAGGTTGTATCGGTTGCCTAAACATCATGGGCACCACCACCGGAATTGGTCGTACCACCAAGGAGATATTCCTTGATGCTTTTAAGAACGCCTAAAGAGTCCCCTTGCGCGTCTCATTAATGAGATGACAAATGTATTCAGGAAGCATCCCCTCCACGCAGATCTGTAATAACTTGGATTATTTGGCCTCCTCCCTCACATCGAGAGACCTTTCCCTTAACCTTCAAACGTAGGCCACCACTTCTTCCCCGGGTCGTTGCTTCCCCCTCCCTAGTTGGGTCAAAGTAAACTCATCTTCCGCCAAAAAGAACTTCTGGACGAACAAACGTGCATCTCCTCCCATGTAGAAACACTCTTGGGAGCCAAATAAGAATACCAGGTATATGCTTTATCAATTAAGGATTTAGAAAACTCCCTCAACCTGAGCTTCTTATTATTACAAAGTGCCCCCCAAGTGTTCAACGAAGCTCTTAATATGCTCCTTCGAATTTCCACCTTTCCCTGTGTATTTTTCAAAATAGGAGGAATATAATCTTTTGGATAGGGCTCATTGTTGTATTCTTGGGGGTAAGGTGTTCAAAACTCGTCATAAACCGAAGCTACCTTGCCAGTAGATTGCGAGGAGGCTTACATGAACTTCAGCATCTCTTTCTGCATCTCCTTCCTTATCTATGACCAACGGGACTATAGGCTGAGTGCCCATTTCGGTAAAAGCAATCGTCATAGTTGGGACCGTTGATACTCCTGATGTTCCCGCTGCTGGATTCACAACAGAGGGCATACTTGCTGGGACCGTTCCCGTTATGCCTGTACTTGGTAGGGCCATTGGGGCGGGCTGCCCCTGATCGTCCAAAATTGGGACACAAACGTATTATCCCTATCTGATATAATGCTAAGTGGTACACTGTGCAAATTCACAATCTTAGCAATGAAAATCCTAATGTATCGGTCCGAAGTAAAATCCATCCAACTAGAAAAAAGTGAGCTACCTTAATCAAATGGTCCACGATAAACCCAGATGGCATCGTATCTCTGTTGTGATGTAGGCAACCCAATATTAAAGTTTATGGAAATACTCTCCCATTTTACAATAGAATCTCAAGAGGATATAGAACACCCAGTAGTCTCCGGCAATCTACTTTCACCATCTAGCAAGTGGCACACTCGAAAAAAAATAATGTGATGTCCTTCTTCGTTCCAGTCCACCATTATTGGCACCTTATATCCCGATAAATCTTATCTCCACCGAGATGCACTATAAAATGTTATCCATGCGACTTAGATATAATTGACTACCATTACTCCTCATCGTCGGGAACCACCAGAATACTATGGAACCACAAACCTCCATCGGATCCGATAAAGTACGACTGTCAGACCTTTTCCTGACAAGAAAGATCCTCTGCCTGTGCCTTTACAACTTTAATGATGATCTCAGGTGTGATGGTCAGAACTACCATGAACGCACGAGATAATTCACCATTAGTGTTGAGTGAACCCCACTTCTCCTTCCAAATCATCGCAAGTGTGATTTTTACCCCGCGACTGAAGGTGTCTACAACTATATTTGCCTTGGTGGATGATACTAAATATCAAACTGGTAGTCCTTCTGAACTCAAACCATATAGACTGCCTCAGGTCCAACTCTTTCTGCATGAATAGAAATTGTAAACTCTTATGGTCTGTGAAAAAAGATGGAATCTCCCCCTCAAAAGATAGTTCCCTTAAATTCGAAGAGAAAAGTCCATTAATCCTAACTTCATATCAGGGGTAATGTAATTATCCTCGTGAGGCTTAAGCTTGCGAGGAGCATAAGCTATTAGCCTCTCCCCCTATATCAACACATCCTGAAGTCCCTCTAGGGATGCAGAGATATATACCATGTGATCCACCCCACCAAGAGGTAAAGTGAGCATTGAAGCTGAAATCAACTCGTCGAAAGCCTGCTTGCAAAACCCATCTCAAACGAATAGCACGCCCTTATTCATCAAATTTGTCAAAGGCTCGGCTATCTTTGAGAACCTCTGAATGAATCGACGATAGTAACCTGCCAATCCTAGAAAAATGCGCACCTCCATAGGTGTTGTGGGTTCTCCCCAGTATATCACTCCCAAAACTTTACTTAGGTCCACTGATATCCCTACCTCAGACACGATATGACCCAAGAACTGCACATCCCTTAACCAAATCTACACTTATCTAACTTAGCAAGAGTTGATGGCCTCGTAACACCTATAAGACTATCCGATGCTGAGCATGCTCGTCAGTAGTTCAAGAATAAATCAGGATGTCATCTATGAACACAATGAAAAACTGATCGAAGAACTCCCTGAAAACTCTGTTCATCAAGTCCATAAATATTGATGGTGCATTGGTTAGATCGAATGGAATAACCATAAAATCGTATGACCCATATCTCATTAAAATGCCATCATCGGAACAACTTGCTCCCGAATCCTGAACTGATGGTACCCTGACCTCGAACCAATCTTTAAAAAGTATGAATCACCCCTCAACTAGTCAAACAATTCATCATTAATACGGGGTAATGGATACTTGTTCCGTATAGTGACCTTGTTCAACTCCCTATAACAAATGAATGTGATGCACCAGTATAAAAAAAATGTGTCCTACCTATCCAAAGATAGGAATTATACCCTTAGCTATCCGATTTGGTGTCGGTGCATCCCCGGGTGAGACGTATTAGCCCGTATTAGAGTTATTATTGCCCCTAAGGCTGGGTTAGTGGTGCTGGTATAGTTGGCACTACAATAATTGGTGGGGGTTGCAATTGTTGACACTGCCTCTGGGTTATCTGATACCCACATTGATCTCCCAGCTCATATGCATCCTGATTTCCCCATGGAACCTCTTAGTTATGTGTCCTGCCTCCTCACAGGTGAAACAACGGCCATAAAACTGGTGCCAATCTTATTGCTATCTCTATTGGCCCTACTGGCCATGACCCTATCTCCATTGTCCCCGATGGACTCTAGCCCACTATCTATGGCCCTATTGGGACTGTTACCTCGATGGACTCTAGCCTACTATCTATGGCCCTATTGGGACTATTACCCCAGGCCATGGTGGCCCTTATTATCATGATACCCCTTATGATTCTTATGGTGATGCTCTTATGACTGAGGCCCTTATTGTCATCATACCACTTCCATTTGTCTTGCCCTACTGGCTAGAAAAATTTACATTGGGACTACTCTCGCTCTTTCCCTTCTTAAACTCCTTGTGGTCCCGTTAATGACGTAAAGTGGCATTCACCACCTGTGTATAAGTGGTAAAAGTTGGGTTCCACGAAATGGCTTGCATAATGCGGCATGTCAACCTGGAGATGAACTTCTCCATTTTTTATCCTCTGTGTCTATCTCATTTGTGCGAATAAAGGGTGGTAAACTCTTGTTCATACTCCGCTACAATGTGACTATCCTACTAGAGGCCTAAAAATTATCTCTTATTCTCACCCCTAACTACTAGTGGGAAGTATTTGTCGTTAAACTTGACATAAAACTCCATGATAGTCATCGTGTCCTTCTCCTATATCAAGGTGACCAACTCCCACCACTGCAACACCTATCCAACCAATATGAATGTGGCTAGCATATGATTATGGACGTTAGAGAACTCCACCCTCCTCAAGTGTCTCTGAATGCCCTTCCTCCACTGATACACTACAATGATATTTGTACTCTAAATAACTAATCTCTTCCAAATTATGCTCTATTGCTGAACTATTACCACCACTTATTGTTGTGGTTACGATTGGAAATGTTATAACATGACATCCATTATTGTGGTGACTCCTTGAGTAACAATAATAGCTAAGTTTGTTGTGGATGCTACTGGTGGTGCCTTGTCACATCCCGGTGTTTGTCGAGGGCGACGGTTAACCTAATAATTACTAAATCATAAATAAATCTGAATACTGAAATAACTGAGGCATTTATTGATTCTCAAATGTAATACAACTGAAATCTAGGAATAATAAAAAAGTATTTATCTTGCTAACTGGGCCCTTTTTCTTCTAATTTGACCTTTCTTTATCTCTATGTATCAACTGATCTCTGAACTATTCATCATGGCCTATTGGTACATGTGTAAAATAACTGAGAAAGAAGGAATAATTAAGACTTTGCCCAGTAAATAATTCTACTTCTATAACTATGTAAATTTGGGAATAGCATAGAGGGGTTTAAAATGATCAAAATATAAAACAGTGTATAGTAATCTGAAACAACAGAGAACATCAACAGAACTAAACAGTGGTACACTGAAGTCTGTGATATATGAAAGAACTGTATGGTGATTATAACCGGATATGTTATTTATCGAGTTATAAATAATGTTCATACTATAATATGATAACCCATAAATAATCATCTATAGGGTCTACAAATGCGTAGAGATACCGTTATAATATCGCTCAAGGCATAAAAGGCACTTGAACAGGTAATCACAATAATTGGGGAATAACCAAATAACTTGCCACACTTAGCAACAAATATAAAAACAAGGCGCTCAACATCCAAGTCCTTTCAGGATATCAGAAGTTCGAGGACAAATTTTTTTAAGGTGCGTAGATTATAATAACCCGCGATATATATATATTTTATTATTATTAATTAAATGAGTTCAAATAACTTAAGAAATTATTTTAGGCCAAATAGCAATTTCCATATATTCTTATGTGCATGTATTAATCATTTTTAGTACTCTAATTATCTTTGTCAAAATCCTAACGCGACATCATCGGTAAGATTCGAATATAAACTTCAAGTGGTTATTTCATAGTTAATCAAAGGCCTAGTTCAAAAGATTAAACTTACAAAAAAATTGGGGTTAAAAGAAGAATAACCCAAAAACAAACTCTAAACCTAATATATAAAGGAAAATAACCCCTTTTCTTTTCATTTCTCACTGCTGTAACAACAAAACCCCTGATTTTCTCTCTCAGATAAACACTCACAAATCGAAAACCCAAAACTTGATCTCCCTGAACTTCTGTTGTCGCCTCTTGCTCTTCCCATTAGCCCCCCACCGTCGACTTCTCCCCCTCTTCCCTGGCAAGCCTCCGACCGAGACGGACCCTCCTTCTTCATCATTTTTTTATTATTATTTTCGGCCATGGGTCTAAACAAGCGTGGAAGCTATATATGTGTATGTGTGTATGTGGGTGTGCGCGATTTGAGCGGCTGACCCCCACCCCTACTATGGTGGTGGTCGGCGATAGTAACGAACCCGATTTAGGTTTTCTACTGCTTTCATTTTTCTTTTTTTCTTTATAAACATATATATATAGATATAGATATATATGTGGATCTGAGATTATTGAGACTGTTGCTATATCATTGTTTTTCTTTGTTAGAATTCCATTCCGTTTCGGCTTGGATGTTTGGGTAGTGTAATCTCCATTTGATATTATCTATCGTGATTTTTTATCCTAACAATACTAGTTTATTACGTATACTCAATTACATATAAAATTGGTCGTACATACGAAATTCTGACACGTACGAATAATCATACTTCTTTTTAATATATTTAGGCTCGCTGTCATTTTTCTAATAAAGTTGTCACTTTTATTTTAGAAGTACGTTTAAAATGAGTTGCGACCCAAAATTATGTCGTTATAAGTTGAGACACTATTACGAGCCATTTTTATTAAAAACATAATTATGTAGGTGTTGAACAATTTGTTATGTTCTGTTGATTAATATTGGAACTGCCATGATCACTCGTTTATTGTCCAAATAAGGAATGGAGTTTTCGATTTTATTTTAATTTTATTGAGTCGCGAGCATTAGTTTTATACTCATCATAACGATATTGACACTCGAATAATATAAAACATGACCGGCGAGGAATAGTAAACACTAACACAATATCGGATTAGAATTAATATTTTGATCAATTTAATTAAGTAATTAATCTCGGACCAACTGCAAAAATTAATATTTTCGAAATTATCTATCTGGACAATACCTGAAACAGATCTTTACGTTTGTTGATACCAAAAACTATCCATCTGCAAGGACCATTCAGTTACAAACATGTGCCATGCAGTGGAGGATTAATCCTAGTCAGCAAGGACAAAATTCCGACCTATTGAGGGATGTCGACCAACACCAGGAAAACCGGCCAACAATGACAGGAAAATGCCAACAGTTGTATATATAAATGATTGTAAAGATGTAAATGTCTACGATATAAAGACATTCCATCCTTTGATATTCCAACACTTGTACACCTCCTGGAGGCTATAAATACATTGTAAACCCTATATCCAAGGGGACACGAGAAAAGAGACAATTGAACAAGCCCAAAGCAATACACAACAGTGGATGCAGGCTCTTCCCTTAAGCTAAACAACTTTAAAAATCTTTTGTCTCTTTTACTTATATTTATTTGTAATCAATTAATTAGCTTAGTCTAGTTTTTTACATCAACAAATTGGCGTCGTCTGTGGAAACGGCATTTCTAATCGATCTGCAAATGATTGATGTTCCTGAATCAAGTCTTGGGAATGAAGGTATTCTACATGTCCCTTCCGCTCGTCCATCTGCAAATGATTTAATAGGGATTCTGGACAGTCTTGCAAGAGGCCAAGAGGCTATGCAAGATACTATCAGGCAACTTTCACAAACTCTTCAAGTCAGGGAAGCTACTCTATCTGACTAGGGAAATATGCCACCACCCCCACCAAGAGATGGTCAACGCAGCCACTCAATGACTGCAAGGGATGTCTCCTACCATCCAAGGTCAAATTCATTACTTAGGACATCGGAATCTTTCCACACGCAATCTTATTCTCTATAGAGACCAAGTGCCTTAGAGAGATTAATTCTTGCTTCTCCCTTCGATCGTTTGGGACACAAGGGGAATAGAAATATTCTCAGGGCAATGTTAGGTAACGCCCAATGACTATCTGATCAAAGGGAAGCCACAGCTCAGTCTTGATCAAACGCTCGACGAACTGTTGCTCGGCCCGAGCAACAGCTTTAGGAAGAAAGCTCGGCAAATAACAAGGTTGCAATGCATAAATTCGGTGTTGGTAATGATGCATGGAAAGGCTCCATACAGAGATTGGAAGACAGATTAGGAGAAATGGCGATGGCAAAAAACCCACTGCAAAGAAGCTTTGTAAAAGGGTCTCCGTTTGTGCAGGCAATTGTGGGTTTCCCTACTCCATGAAAGTTCAAGGCTCCAGTAGTAACACCCAAATATGATGGAAAAACTGACTCAGTCATCCACATAGAACAATATCAGGCAACTGCTGACATTTATGTTGTCCCCGACGAAATGAGATGTAGAGCATTTTCTGGAACCATTTCTGGATCTGCCCAAATCTGGTATAATAGTCTTCCTCAGGGACAAATTTCTAGATTTAACCAACTGGTTGAACTATTCATTAGCGACTTATGCTTTGGAGCAAAACCTGTGAAAAGGATGGAACACTTACTTAATGTGAGACAGAAAGAAGAAGAGAGCACCAGATATTACATCACTTGTTTTAATAACGAGAAACTAGAAGTTATGGATTATGAAGAGAAGACTGCAATAACTGCCCTCATGAGTGGATTTTTGATACCCCACCCTAGAAAAGAAATATTGAATAATAAATTGATGATTTTATCCGAAGAAAAAATTTTAGAAATAAATATATAAGGGAATTACGCCAAAATGGCACGAAAAGTAATTAAGGAGAAAAAGAATTCCCACGTTACATGGTTCGCGTGGATGTGCATTTAAGTCCTAATAAGTATGTTGTTCAAGTTTGATGCAAAAATTCTAATGAATGATTGTGACACGGTCATGTTTAATATAACGCGACTTTTGTCAGCATGTGTCGCGCAGGACGCGAACTTGCACGATTTTTGTAGGACGTTTTATTGGGGTAAAAAATAATTTGACCATATCTATGGGATGCTAAAAATAGTCCTAAGAGTTTCAAATAAATAAAATATTATTATTTTTCGTCAAAACATAAAATTGCTCAGAAAATTTTGAAAAATTTCAGATCGAATTAAAATTTAATTATGAGCAACTTTCTCTTCTTCGACAATCTCAGAAAACGTCATTAAACCTATTTTAGAGCTATTTTCAGTTGTAAAAATAGTAAAAATATTAATTAATTTGGGGCTTTATTTTTATTTTGGTTTAATCCTAAGCCATCCATTGATTCAACCCCTAGTCTATACCTTCCTCACCAGCCCCTTTGAGTAATCTCACCAACATTGGGTGGGTGTAAGATTTTTGGAGTTAATTAATGAATAAACTAATGAATTATGGGGTTATATAATGTATTAACCATGTGGGTTGATGAGGGAAGAAAGAAATCATATTTTGATCACTTTCACACTCCCACAACTCTCAAACACTTGGGAAAATTTATAGCTCTTCCTTCCCTCTCTAAACAACCACCAAAACTTCATATTTATGACATATTTACACCCCAAAACAACCACTCAAGGGGTATATAGCTTAAGGAAGTCTTAGAGCTTATATTTTGGAGCCAGAGTTGGAGTTTTGAAGCATTTCTTAGATCTTAAAGAAGGAGTTCCTAGAGCACATATAGAGCTCTCATGGATGATGCATTTGGTAATCCCTTGAAGCCACCTTTGAAGGTGGGGGTTGCTCCTCCTACACCACCATTTTAGAGTCTTAAGAGGTGGGAAAATCTTACTTTAATTGAGGTTTAGAGTTTGATAATTTTTAGAATGATATTTACATATAGTAGACTTGATATATGTAGAATTTTAACTACTTTACAACTTTATGTTGTTTAGTCATCATATCATCATTTGGTGTGTAGAAATGAGTTTTTAAGAAGTAATTTTGATGGGTTCAAAAGGTGGATAAATTTCAGAATATTAGCCTTGAACATTTTATGAAATAAAATGTGTTAAAATGATGTTTTAAAGGTAAATAATGTAATTTCATGTTTAGAAAAATATTGTGCTAATATAGGCCATTTTTACGAAATAAAAATGGGACTTTCTTACCAAAATGATGAAGTAGAAGAAGAAATTGAACTTTTACTTAAATGGGTGTTTTTGAGATACATAAACTCATAATAAGAAATAATTGGGGTTGATATATAAATAATGAAAGTATAAAATGCTTACTTTTAAATTGGTACTTAAGAGTAGTTAAAGAAAGTAAAGAATGTCAAATGTGTTGATAGTGACCAAATGGGTATTTAAAGTGTGTACAACTTATTTTGAAAACATAAATGGAAATAAAGTCTTTTTATAAAATTTGGAATTTATTACTGAATTATATTGGAATTATCAAAAATATACTTTGAGAAGTTATAAATTGGTTTTTGGTAAAATTAGTATGTTTAAACCGATTTAAAAGTATAATATTTGTGTGAAATAAATAGTAGTGGCATTGTCGTAAATACAGTGAATAGTGTGCTGTCAAGAAAATATTTGGCAATTAAATGTATTAATTAAGTTTGATAAAAAGAGATTAATGATATATTTTTGCTAAGTGAAAATAATGAGTTTCACTAAAATGATAAGTGTTAAATATGGGTAAAAACATAGTTTTTGACAAGTGTTAAATGGTTAAAAGTGTTTTGAGAATTAAGTTGAAAAGTTAGTAACTATTTTGGGAACAACACTTGTTAAATGGCTAAATGCGTGTTTGACAAGAAATGGGTAAATTGGTAAATTACATAAAGCGGAACATTTTTATGAAATAAAAATGTCAATGAATAGTTTGGAAGAAAAAGGAAGAAATTGATTTTTCAAGTGGGAATAAATGTGAACATTAAGAATAATGTTAAAACACATGGAAAAGATAAGAACGGATACTTGAATGATACCAAGAATTAAGCAAGGCATGACGTCCCTAGTGGCGAAAGGCCCCAAAGCTTGTACAGATGAACATATGACGATTGGAGACCGATGGTGTAGAGCCCGTGAAATCCAGGAATAATGGCTAGACTCCAAGACAAATATTGATAATTCTTGTAATAAGAAATGAAGAATGAGAATATTCTTAAAATTAATGCGAATAAATCTTTGAGATTTGCAAAAGGTTGAAAAGGGAAATAAACAAGTTTTTGTGAAACAATAAATATTTTGTATCGTGTGGAGTATAAGTTTCTCAATGAAAATGAATATTTTCTAAACACGAGGTGTGCGTGTCATAAAGATTGTTTTAATGAGAATATTAAAATAATGGCAAAGTAACTCTAGCGTGAGTTAATAAACGCTTAATAGATGAATATTTTAAAGAAAAGAAAGGTTTTTCCTATAACGATTAACCGTGTGCGTTAATGGGAAAGAATGTGATTTTAAACAAAGATTATCCAAAATGACTATTTTGGGAAAGAAAAAGAGGATGAACGGGGATAAATTATATTTTTGGAATAAAATGATTTAATACATCAGAGCATGTATTTTCAAAAGTATATACGTAGATATATACATATTTTCATGATCATATAGTGAGTGAGTATTATTTTTCGTCGTTCGTTTCTATGTTGCATTTGTATAAATCCCACTGAGCCTTTCGCTCACTCTCTCCTCTTTGTTACGACAGGTTGTATGAGGTTCCGTACTTTGAGAGCGTTATACAGGTAATATTTACGTGCATTAACGTTAGTAGCTCTGTTTACTTGGCCTTGGGGGCACTTCCCTTGGGTCCCGCACGTAGTTTAATTTATATTGGAATCGCATGCTAAGCAAAGCGTAATCTTATTTAATAATAAAACTGGAATAGTAACATTATTTAGGTTGTTCATTGCACCCCACACCTGACACTCGAATCGGATCAGGGTCGATCCTATAATAACCCTTAAATCCGGTTCGGGGCGTCACAGGATTGCTCCCCGAAAAGCTATATTACACTCTTACAAAGACCCTCTGAAGAAAATGGTAGAATTGATGGCTAAAGGTAGCAAAGATCATGAATGTCGAGGAATCAATGGCGGCCAAGCGTAGCTTGGGCATAAAAGTTGATGGAAAAAAATGATAATAAAGATCATAAAGACTCCAAAGAACATAGGGAATCAAAACATAAAGGAGTTTTAAAGCGACTCAAGAAGTACAACGACTATACTCCGTTAACCATGGGAAATCACCATGTTCTGGAAGAAATCAAGCATAATAAAGATTTACGTTGGCCTGATAAGTTGAGAAGTCCCCCGACCAAGAGGGATAAGACTAAGTACTATGAATTTCATAGGTATCATGGTCATACGACAGAGCGTTGCATAGCTTTTCAAAATGAGATTGAAACTCTCATCCAACGAGGAAAGTTGAATCAGTATGTTGATCAGCAGAACAACGAAGGAATTCGGCATAGATCAAGATCTCCTTACAAGCCCAGATAGGAGAAGAAAAGAACTCATGAAGATGACCCGGATGATGATCCCGATCTTCCCAAAAAAAATGACAACCACAACATGAGGTATTATGTATCAATTTTGGTTCTTTTGATTACCAAATGATATTAGGTAGAGATGCAGGAGGAGGAGATCATACAACAAAGCGGAAAGCTTACCTCAATGAGGCACAAGCTTGCTCGTACATACAGAGGATCAGCATTACCGGGGAAGATCGACCAAGGAAGGTTAACAAAGAAGAACTGGTAATTGCTTTCTCTAAAAATGATCTCTCAGGGGTACTATATCCCCACGACGACTCACTAGTAATCAAAGTCAGAAAGGAAGAAATTATTATCTTTAGAGTACTAGTAGATAATGGCAGCTCGGTGGACATCATGTTTGATCCTTGTTTCAATAACTTGGATTTTAAACTCAACCAATTAGAGCCCTATCATCGACCACTAATAGGCTTTGCAGGTGAGAAAGTCTTTCCTTTAGGAATCATTAGGATGCAGGTGATGATAGGCACATGGACATCTAACCAAACAGAGAAGATCCATTTCTTTGTAATGGATAAAAATGTCCATTCAGCTTTTAATATACTCATGGGAAGAGCATGATTAAATAAGTTTGAGGCACTACCATCCACTTTTCATCAGTGTTTAAAATTCCCTACTAACTTTGGTGTGGTAATTGTGAAAGGTGATCATAAATTAGCTCGGGAGTGTTACTACTCTTCTGCCAAGCAAGAAGACTTGGAAGAAATAAAGAAGAAAACTACTACCTTCCAAGTGGATACTCCTGAGCTTGATGAAGAATATTGGTAAAGGGACAGATTGTGGAAACGACTAAAATCATTGTGTTAGATGACGACAAATCGGAGCTCATCACACAAATAGGGACAACACTGGATCCTGTTCTTAAATAGGAACTAGTAAACTTCCTTAGACACAGAAAGCATGTGTTTGCCTAGAGTCATGAAGATATGCCTGGGATATGTAATACCCTATTATTTTGGGGGTTATTTATGAATGTTGTACAAAATTTCAATAATATTATTATTTTATTAATAAGGATATTGATATCATATTTATTTTTATTTGAAATGAATTGAATATATAAATTCAAATTTAATTGGCTTTTGGACATTTTGTAATGGTTTAAATATGTAAAGTTGACAATTTTGAACTAAAAGGAAATATAATAAAATGCATTAGCTTAGGCTCCAAGCTAGGATTTGAGAGAGGGGTTATATAAGGAATATTATGAGTGATTCTAAGGAAAGGGATATGAAAAAAGAGAGGCCAAAAACGAAATCCAAAGAGGCAAAAGCGAGTGGAATGAGAAGAGCCAATTTGAAATGTTTAGATCTTCTTTTTGAGTGCATTCGGATGAGATTTGAAAACAATCCAAAACACTTACCTGACTCAATTTTTCGTCTAGAATCCAAATCTGAAGTGGGATTGGTGGTTTAGATAATTTTTGGATCTGATTTTTTTGGGTTTTTAAAATAGGACTATTTTGGGTTATCTCGTGTTGGGGCTAGAACATGATTTGATTATTTTCGCGAGAGGAACGTGATTGTGCGATCAGATTTTGAGGTTGATTTTTATGTGATGATTCATGCGGGGATTTTTAGGTATGGAACATACACAGTATGCTCCTAAATTCTCTCAAGAGTATTCGGTTTGATTTCTGTGTCGATTTCACTCATATTGAATTGTAATATTCATTTGAAATATGAAATAATTGTTGGAATCTAAATATTGATTTATTGTGATATACTATATTATGATTTAAGCATCGTGTCATGAGATTTTGATATGGCATGGAGAATGAGCACCCGCCAAAAGTCCCACGAATCGGTATATAGCTTTGAGATGCCTAGGGGAGGCCTGGTGACTCATTGATATGTTATTGAGAAATTAATATTGATATAATGCTAGAGTGTTGCATTTGATTTGTATATGCGATTCATATTGTTGCCATTTATTCATTGTGCTAATTATTTTTAGCATCTATTCCTGTCATATTGTGTACTTCCTCGTATTTTCTTTTAGTGGCAGGTTAGCGTGGATTGGGACGTTATGGACTATTTGGAGAATTATTTTAGAGAATGGATTGGAAGATGTATTTTGATGTGTAATTAGTGGTGTAATTTAGTTGAAAATTTTCGTATTTGAGAGACTTTGTTGTAATCCTTATTGTGGAAATAGAAAAAAATGTATTGATTTGTTGTATTTAAGTTGTGGACATTTAGATACTCTATATTTTTCATTGATAGTTTTTGTTTAGTTTTATCATAATAGCACATCGCGTGTCTTTTTTGGGCACGCGGGGTGTTACAGGATAGATCCCAATTTCCTTTGCCATGAGCTCAACGTAAACAAACAAGTTAAACCAGTAAAGTAAAGACGAAGAGTGTTCATCCCCGAGAAGAACCAAGCCATATAGGAAGAAGTTAAAAAGCTTCAGAAGGAAGATTTTATTAATGAAATGAAATATCCAGATTGTTTGGCCAATATAGTTTTGGTCAAAACGAAAAACAATAAGTGGACAATGTGTGTAGATTTCACAAATTTAAATAAAGCATGCCCAAAGGATCACTTTCCTTTACCCTGAACAGATCAGCTCGTGGATGCAACATCAGGACATGAGTTACTCAGCTTTATGGATGCTTATTCTGGTTATAACCTGTAGACACCCCATTCTGTTACCCCCTAAACTCTCCTTAGGTCCCTAGTACCTGCCTTCATCACTACAAACCCAGGTCATACCCCGAGTACTGACCTAGAAGCCATCGGGGACTCCCAGGCTCTGTTTGACTAAAAGTCAAAGTCTTCAGCTCGATCGAGACTGAATGAATCTTTAAAGATCACTCAAACCCCTTTCCAACGGTCCGTCCCATGCACGATTCTGACTTATCATGCGGACGAACGACCTATTTTCCCTCAAAACTCAATCAGGAGGCCACCGGGGGCTCCCGGGCTCTCTTTGACCTAAGTCAACTCTTCAACTCAATCGATATTGAATGAATATTCGAAAGGAACTAAAACCCATTTCCAACGGTCCATCCCGTGCATGATTACGACTTACGGTACAGATGAACGATCCGTTTTACACTAAAAGGTCACCGAATGTTTCCAGGGCCCAATTGACCAAAGTCAACTCCCCGAATCGGATCAAACTCTTTCGAATGTCTAAGTACATATCCTAACCTTTCCAACGGTCCACCCCGTGAGCGATTCGGACTTACCATGCGGACGAACAATCCGTTTGCGTCCAATGATTGCACATCCAATGGACTGACGAATGCTTCCGAGCCATATTTAACCCAAAGTCAACTCCCAAACCCAGGAGAAGTCCAAGAACTTTTGAAGGTATCTGAATTACCTTTCTAATGGTCCACCCCGTGCGCGATTCTGATCAACGGTTTGAGTTATGTGGCTGATTTTCCGAAAAGGCCTGAAAGACACTGCCAAAAGGCAGCTCCCAGACCCCATCTATCGGCAGTGTGCCTAAACGCACCTGCCAAATGGTAGGAACAGGGCTATGCCAATCGATAATGCCCTGGGCCTATAAAAAGGAGGCTTGACCTCACTTACAAGAAGAGCCCAAATCTGATAGATTTCACTCTCAGCAAATCCAAAAAACCTCTCTCGAAGTCAGCATGATTTCCACACCCAAATCCCTTTCCAACCTTCACTTTTCATCATCCTTTTCACCAAACTTGGTGAATTCACTACCCTCTATCATCATCCAAGTCTAAGGACTGCTCTCCAACATTCAAGATCAAGCTCAAGATCTTCAAGAAGGTCCAATTTTCTCAACTCTCTCCTTAAATTCTCATAAATTTGCAATAACTTGTTTTATTACTTAGCACTTTTATTATCTCATCTCACACATCCTAATATACTTTTTATTTAGTATTATTGCACATCTCTTATTTTTATATAAATAAAAACCCAAAAAACAAGAAAAATAGGGTTTGCTCATAAATTCCAAACGGGAATTCTCATACTTTTCTTACACTTTTCTCACAACTAAAACACCTTTTCTACACACACAAATAAGAGAACCCCCCGATTGGATTTATGGGATAAACCCCACCCCTCGTTTTGCATGCAAACTACGTGGACTTTGATGCCTCTATAGCTACGTAAGCGTCTCAGGGTCAAACCCGAGACTCGAGTCCTATTTTTATTTTTTCTCTCATTTTCTATTTTCTCTAAACTCCATTCTATTATATTATATATGTACATATATTTGTTCTTAGTGGCGTATTATTCCACATGCGTTATCGTTCCATCATAACGGTCAACGTAAGGATAATCGTGTAAATCCTATTTTTCTAATATTATTTTTATACCTTCCTACGGATGACTCGCTTTACCTCTTCCATGGTACAAGTCGATGATTCCTATCTCCACCATATATACACATGCACACACATCACGGGTAAAATAAAGGAAAATAGCAAAAACCCATGAGAGACCGAAAGGGCAGAATGGGTGCCTAACACCTTCCCATTTCGTAACTTAGCCTCCGGACCCTTTTCGAATCATTTTGGTTTCGTATGCATCAGTATGTCTTTGGATGCTGTCCTTCGGGATGGCATCCCCTTTTCTTTTGTCTGTTTTGAGTAAAATAGACTGGAGACTCTAATCTCTTTACATTTTTACACCTCACCCAAATGAAGCCGGCCGAAGCCCTCTCTAGAGGGACGCACGGGACCTAGGACCCTCCCACGCACGCCCACCCACAGCGAGGAACGGGGGATGGACGCAGTGGCGACTCCGCTGGGGACTTTCTTTTGAGGGCTAGACTCTATATACATGGATGTTATATTTGTTTATATTTTCCCCCAATTTCGTATGTTAACCTTTTTCATGTATATCCCATACTTATGCTTATATTCACGTACTTGTAGAAAATTCTCCATGTACACTTCGCACCACGTGCACCTAGGGTCACATATATCCACATGTTTCACGCATCATCCATCCATACTTGGTGAACCATTAGTACTTGTACTCTGCTCCCTATTTGGCATAATCGTAAATGACATTCTCATAAGATACTAATAAGAGAATCATACATGATTCACACGACATCACCAAAGAGCATTGTTATTGACCAAATTTTTACCCAGTAACTCGAGGGTCACTTCATGATGGGAGATGGTCCGGCAGGGTGCAGTTAGCCTAAGCGATATGACTCTTACCTTCCATTGGCCAAGTACCTTCGACGTATATCGAACGGTTCCCCCGACATCGTACCGCTTGATCGAAGTCATGATGGGAGGTATATGGCAGGGAACTCGTTCACGTACGCCGAGTATATCGAATTCGCTCTCACATATACCGTCCCCATAAGGTATATGGTGAGGCAATTCACGTACACTCAGGTATATCAAATGGCTTGTCCACACGTACCGATTGCCCGTAAGAGCAAGACGTATATCGTGCAAGTCACGTCAAAGGGGGGAACCCTTTCTGATTCATCCAACCAACTGCATACCCGCATATAGGTGTCAAGCCAAGGACACACATGTTAGATTGCCGATTTCTACCCAAAACTCTGCCTGAATTCCGGGTCGGCTTGCCGCCCGAATTTTTGTACATTTTTAAAATGGGACCCTGTCGGTGATCCTGGTCACAAGTCCAGCCATAGCTTTGCATATATTACAAATTCAATTTTTTCAGGCTCGGGTCCCATCCGATGTTTCATTTTGCATTTAGGAGAATTAATACGAGTGAAAACATAATAATTATACTAATCATGCTGAGACCGTCTCCAAAAAAGAAAATTCTCTTTTTTTAATCCAAAATCCAAAAACATTTTTTCCTTTCCTTATCAAAAATCCAAAAACATTTCTCCTCTCTTTATCAAAAATCCAAAAATATTCAAAAAAAATGTCAAGAATATATTCATCCTTTTTTTCTCAAAAATAAATCCCATTTTACGCCTTGTCAGGTCGATCACAAGCCCTTGGCCTGGACACTTATTGGCTTCGGTCTTCAGTCAAGTCGCCCGGAGTTCCATTCGTTCCCCTATTACTCTTTTCGAGTCCGGAATCCATCTGCTTTCCATGGAGAACACAGATCAAGTACCCGTTGTGCAGCCGAATCTGATGGTAGTCCTAGCTCAGCTTGTGTCCAAGATTGACAACCTTCAGATCGAGGTTCGAGAGATGTAACAAAATCAGGTTCCCGTTCCTCAAGAGCCCGAGGCCCTATTCCCTAGTGCTATGGATCCACCCGAGCCCATCTGGGTCCCGAAGAGTATCAGCACGCTCCACGTGTCCCTCCTGTTAATGGGTCGTCGCCTGCCTAGCTTCATATGCCGAACCTTGCCCAGCCTGGGGCTAACTTGCCTATGATCATTGATCCAAAAGGGGAAGAGTTACACAAATTTAAAAAAGATCTCAAGATGCTCGCCAAGAAGTTTGACCATGTCAGAATCTCAGGAAATTACATGGACTACACCCACATGTCTCGTTATCCTAAAACGGGGTTACTCGAGAAGTTCAAGATGCCGAATATCGAGAAATTCGGAGGAAGTGAACCCCCGATTGTTCATCTCCGAAGTTATCACCGTTCCATGACTCTACTAGGGGCTTCTGAAGAAGTGATGGCCCAATTATTTCAGCAAACTTTAAAGGATAGCGCCCTCCGATGATTTTTGTCTCTCGAAGAGTCCAAAATTCATAGTTGGGAGGAGGTAGCCCGAGAATTCTTATCACAGTACAAATACAATGAAGGGCTTGAGGTCACCCTCTATGATTTAGAGCTGCTCAAACAGAACCCTGGAGAATCAGTAAGTAACTTCATCGCCCGATGGAGGGAAAAAGCAGCAACCATGACCAATTGGCCATCCGAGGAAGAACAAGTCAGCATAGTGAAGAAGAACTTCTTACCCATATCCGAGCAACGATGGGAAGTTAATACTATCCCCACTTCCGATATCTCAAAGAAGCAGGAGTATAAATCGAGGAAGGTCTTGCCAAAACAGAAGTCGAACCAAATAAGGAGTCCGGACAGTTCACCCCCAGAAAATATGACAAACCTGTCAGTGCTACAGTCTCAACCATCAATAATATCTCTCAACCAACCACATCATGAGCGCTAGAAAGCCGCCCTGTTCCAGTCCGAAAGGAATACACCGAGCTCCATGCTCCCCTCTCCAAAATTTATCAAGCCTTGTTAAGCCGAAACCTTATCAAACCTTTGGATCCCCGTCCATTGCCAAATCCACTCCCAAGAAACTTCAAGGAAGATGTCCATTGCGCCATTCACCAAACTGCTGGCCATACCACCGACCAATGCTTTCACCTTCAAAATATAATCCAAGGTCTAATTGACTGGGGTACCATCGCCCCAGCAACCAATCCGAAGCCAAACACTACTCATAACCCACTTCCAAATCATGCCAATGCCATATTTCTAGAAGAGAACTCAGAATTCGATCCTTCAACTCAAATCACACCCATGTACTTTCCTAAACCTCTCCAAATTTTCCCATATTTCCTCCTACACCCTACTAGCCTTGCTGATCAGGAACTATCACTCCTTACCAGAGCATGCATCACTGTCAGTACCTATTCAGAAAATGGAAGCATGGAATTGTCAGAAGTGTTAAACCAACACCTAGAGTTCGGACTGAAATTGCCCTAATAGATGGTCATTAATTACCAGAGGTTCGGTACGCTATTTTTGGAAGCACGAAAATGGGCCCGGGAGTCAGATAGTTGGGTAATACCAACTGATAAAGTCAGCCTGGATGATGTCGTCCAAATCATGCAGAATTATTCAGGCAAACTAATAACATTTACAGTATGACCGAGTTACTTGATGCTCTGAAGCTACAGGGGCACCTGGTCCATTCACCCTTATACATCCCCACAGAATGGGATGACCTGTATGAAGAAGCCATTGAAGTTATGGAATGCATCAACTTTACATGGAAAGACAGAATTGTTGCCACCGGATGGGGGGAAGAATTTGGAGATTCGAATGAAGAACAAGCTTTCGATAAAACTGGCCCGGTAGCCGATATGTGTGGAATGATATCATTTGAAGAACTCCTCGAAGAAATAAACAAGGTGGAAAAACAACCCGAGATCGACGAGGAAACGAGATTCATCTTTTTCCCGTCTTCAGTAAATCACATAACCAGATCAGGGAGGCATTACCAGATCCCAAACTCACTACCAGCTAATAACAAAAGAAAGGGCATTGAAAACCTTCCTATGCTAGAAATGACCCTCGAGGAGAGCAAGATACTCGATCAACTGAAGAAAACTCAAGCTAATATCACTCTATGGGGGCTTTCGATGTCTTCTCATCTACACAGAAATGCTTTGATCAAGTTGATCATTGGACCCATAGTTCCTCCTTCTACCACACCACACCAGAAGAAGCGAGAAATTTGGTCGGATCCTTGACCTCTACCCAAATGCTATCCTTTTCTGAAGAAGAAATCCCCAAGATTGGGTCAAGCCACAATTATGCACTCAACATCTCCGTTGAAGTTATGGGAAAGGTTGTACCACTATCTCTTGTCGATAATGGATCTTCCTTGAATGCCTGCCCACTAAGAACCTTCAAATATTTAGGCCTGAAAGAAAGCGACCTCGCTCCAACCTTCACTATTGTGCGTGCCTACGATAATACCCGTCGGGAGGTGATGGGATCCATAAAGCTTGTAATAGGGGATGGCTCTATAAACCCTGTCGTCAAATTATAAGTTATTGACATCCCAGCCTGTTTCAACCTATTGTTAAGACGACCTTGGCTCCATAGTATCAAGGGAGTGTCTTCCTCACTCCATCAGAAATTAAAGTTCTTCGCCGATGGATGGGTCATTACCATCTTGGGCGACGACGACAATGTCGATGGTGCAAGTACCAACAGTCCAATCAATGAGATACAATACGGGTTAAATGATATGCTCCTATCAGGATTTCGAATTGAGTCACTTCCTCTCCCGGTAAGGGACAACTTCAAAGAAAGGGTTTGTCCAGAATACGACCCTCATGGAAACGTCAATGTGATTCAGATGTTCAAAAACATGCACTTCATGCCCGAACTGGGTCTAAGACAAAGACAGCAAGGGATACTTGAGCCGATTGAACTGAAAAAGGCTTTCCCTCTTATGGTTTGGGGTACCAACCGTTAGAATAAAAGCTCAGAATGATCCTCCAGTCTAGACCAAAGAGAAGACTAGACCGCGTCCAGACTATCCTAGGTTACTCCTTGAACGAACGATTCATCAAAAAGGATAAAGACTTGCCCTTTTACGGCATTTTGGAACCATGGTATAACCATACAGACAAGAAGATGAAGACTGGAATGGAAATCTTTTTCCAAGACAGCTACCCATGGGCCGAAGGTTCCCAACACCAAGAACAACCGCTCATCTAAGATATCGAAAAGACTAAGGAAAGTGACTCCGAAGATTCCTTAAGTTTACAAATACTTGGGCTGACACTCTGTATGGTTCACTTAGGCACTACATCACCGGATCCATCCCAACTAATTAAAGCTACTGATACACCTCTCCTCAACTGGCATGCTGCGCCAGTTCTACCTGCTGAAATCTCCCCTAATCCTAATGTTCACCCCATTTCTTCTTCTGTTGTGTATCCTTGTTCAAATGTAATCGAGTCTTCTTTTGACGAGGTTCTCAATGCTATTTTTCCTATTAATGAAATAAATAAAGATTTTGAGTATCTTGTTGTGCCTTACATTAACTATTTGGATTCTAATCAAACTTTGATGATGATGATTTTGCAAATGAACAATTCTTAACTAATCTAAATAAGGTTAATAATAAAAAACATAACCATGTTCAAGTTAATGAAGAAGATACTGTTGTTGTTAACCTCAGTTCTAGTAGCCAACTGCGCGAGATTAGGATAGGGGCTACCCTCGACGAGCATGAGCGTGCACAACTCAAAGAATTTCTAAAATAATTCATGGTTGTCTTCATATGGTCCTACGACGATATGCCTGGCATTGATCCTGAAATAGCTCAGCACGATATTCCCACTCTTCCAGATTACAAGTCGGTAAAATAAAAGTTAAGAAAGTGCTGCACCGAATGGTCGCTGAAGGTCAAAGAAGATGTGGTCAAACAGTTGAACGTAGGCTTCATTAGTGTGATCGAATATCCCATGTGGCTAGCAAATATAGTGCTCGTGCCGAAATCAGGAGGGAAGGTTCGGATGTGTGTAGACTACCAGGACTTGAAGAAAGCCTCTCCAAAGGATGATTATCCGCTACCCAATATCGACATGATCGTGGACAACACAGCCAGTTATGCTCTTAAGTCATTCATTGATGGATTTGTCGGATATAACCAAATAAAAATGCACCCAGACCACCAAGAAAAAAATGCATTCATCACCCCATGGGGAACCTTTTGCTACATCATTATGCCATTTGGTTTCAAGAATGCAGGGGCTACCTACCAGAGAGCTACCACAACCATCATGTACGATCTGATTCACAAAAAAGTTGACGTCTATGTGGATGATATGATTATCAAGTCCAAAACTAGAGAAGGTCATGTTCCTACTCTCCGAAAGTTCTTCGAATGACTGCGACAATATCAGATGAGACTCAATCCGCAAAAATGCGTCTTCGACATTACAAAGGGAAAACTCTTGGTATTCATGGTTAGTGAGAAGGGAATAGAAGCAGATCCCACCAAACTAAAATCCATACTTGATATGCCACCTCCCCGAACAGAGAAAGAAGTCTGAGGTTTCCTCGGGAAATTACAATACATCAGTCAGTTCATCAGCCAGTTAACCTCCATCTGCGAACCTATCTTCAAACTCCTCCGAAAGGATTTAGCTAAAGTTTGGAACAAGGCATGCCAAGAAGCTTTTGACCGAATCAAACAATATCTGACCCAGCCCCTGGTACTCACGCCACCACAGCTTGTTCTCCCCTGGCTCCTATACCTAACCATAATTGACACTACAGCTGGGGCTTTGCTGGCCCAATACCTTAAAGATTCCCACAAAGCAAGAGCCATATATTATGCCAGTCGTAAATTGACTGGGTAAGTGGTTAACTACACTGCTTTGAAAAAGGCGTGTGACGCACTTGTTTGGGTCACCCAAAAGTTATGGCACTACATGCTCACCTTACCCATTAAACTTGTATCCCGAATGGACCCCATCAAATACCTTCTTGAGAAACCCACATTGTCCAACCGAATGGCTCGATGGTTGATGCTCCTAGCCTAGTTTGATATCGTGTACGTCACGTAGAAAGCCATGAAAGGAAGAGCCATACCTGACTACCTCGTTGATTACCCCATGGATGAATTCGATGTATGGGTCTCTGAATTCCCAAATGAAAATATTCTCTATGATACTCAAGACTTCCTTTGATGGTAAATGTTCTTTGACGGCGCTGCCAATAAAAAAGGATATGGCATTGGGATACTTCTGATCGCCCTAAATGACTCCCACACTCCCATCGCCATCAAATTGGATTTCCCCTGCACCAATAACATAACTGAGAACGAGGCATGCACGGTAGGCCTCAAAGTTTCTCTCAAGAAAGGTATTCAATGTTTAGACGTCTACGGGGATTTCGCCCTCATCATCGGTCAAGTGCTCAGAAAGTGGAGAGTCAAGGACGAGAAACTCCAACCCTTCCATGCCCACTTAGAAGAACTAGCCTCCCAATTCCAAGATATCACCTTCCATTACCTACCTCGAGCAAAGAATAACCTAGTCGATGCCCTTGCCACCCTGGCCTCCATGGTCGACATGCCCGAAGGAATCACAATGACCCCTTCCTTGTTCAAAAGTAAGACAACCCAATCCACTGCTACTACATTGAGCTCGTTACTGCAGAAGGTCCTGAGCTAGCCAATTGTTGGTACTACAATATCTGGCACCTTCTCAAGCATGGTAGGTATCCTGAGGTTTCCAATAAGAAATAACGAGCAACCCTTCAAAGACTGGCCGCCAAGTACATCATTTGTCACAAAACTCTGCTCAAAAGGAACTTTGATCGAACCCATTTGCACTGTATCGCAGGGGCTGACATTTAAAAGATAATTAAAAGATCCACAGTGACCCCACATGAATGGTTACATTCTTGTAAAAAGATCATCCAATAAGGCTACTACTGGACCACCATGACCCAGGATTGCACCGCCTATGTCCGAAGATACCTCAAATGCCAATAATTCTTCAATCTTCAGTATCTGCCTCCACGTGAATTATACAACATGACTTCTCCCTGGTCGTTCTCCTCCTGGGGCATCGACGTAATAGGGAAGGTTACATTGAAGGCTTCCAATGGGCATGAGTTCATCCCAATTGCCATTGATTACTTCACCAAATGGGTTGAAGCCGAGTCGTATGCAGTACTGAACACTAAGAAAGTGGCCAAATTTATCAAAAAAAAATCATTTGTCGATATGGGGTCCCGTACGAGCTATTGTCAAATAATGGTTTGCACTTCGAGGTAGAAGTCACAGAGGTGGTCAACGAGTATGGGATTCAGAGACACAAATCTTCTCCCTACCGACCTCAGACCAACGGTGCAGTTGAAGCCGCTAATAAGAACCTCAAAGCCATGATTATCAAGTTGACTGAAAGTTATTTGGATTGGGCCGATCGGATCTTGTATGCCCTATGAGGCTATCAAACCTCAATTCGAACCTCTACTGGGGATACCCCTTACTCTGTAGTTTACGGTATGGAAACAATCCTACCCGTGGAGCTAGAAATACCCTTGTTGCGCGTCATGCTTGAAAGCCAAGTCAGTGAAGAAGACTGGTGTCAAAGCCATCTTGACAAGCTGACCCTCCTAGACGAAAGGAGATTAAATGCTCTATACCACATACAAGGGTACCATCGCTAAATAGCGCGATCATTCAATAAGAGAGTCAAGGACCGCGGTGTTCGAGACGGGGACCTAACCCTCAAAGAAATCATAGAACTCATCTGGGACCCCAGAGGGAAATTGAAGCCCAATTGGAGCGGCCCCTACATTATGAAGAAGATCTTATTCGGCGGTGTCGCCATGCTTATCAACCTAGATGGGGAAGAGATGGCTCGTTCAGTCAACCTGGACCGTCTCAAGAAGTTCTACCCCTTGTTCGAAATCTCGGTGCGCTACGACTCTTCTCGTCTCCCTTCTATTCTAAAAAAAACTCTTTTATTCCCCCTGCCCAGAACTACGTGGGCCTGATCCTCTGCAAAAACCATTTTCAAACAAAATTAAAAATTTCCAAAATCTCCAGAGGTACATAGGCAGCTCATACAGCTCACATGAGCATGACCCTTTCTTTTTCACGAAATACTATTCTTTTCTTATCTCCGAGAACGACAGTCCATTCTAACATATACTTGAACAAAAGGATTATGTATGCCTTAGCGATCGGTGTAGATAATTCAAACAACACAAAACTCATCAAAGGGCACAGCTGGATGATCAAAAACTTGTTTATTTCACTAATAAGAAATTTCGGTACAGATTACATAAGAAAAGTAATGGACAACTCCCTTCCCCCAACCCTCCTAAAAAATCCAAATAAAATCCCTACATTTATCCCCCATTACACAATAAACTCTCCAGGAGTCCTATCCACAGCTACCAGAGGAGCCTGGTCCGTTATCATCATTTACATCCTGGGGTCCCCAAGTTTCCCCTGCCTGAACAGAGTGTCGTAGACACTCCATGAATCGATAAGCTCGAAGCAGCTTCAAAAAAACCACAACACCTCCTTCCATGGTGTTAAAAGAGACAAGCCACTTTTGTCCAGTATCCACTGCCAATATCTTGCTAACTACTCTCCTTCATAATCACTTCATATAATCCTTAGGGATATGTCAAACTCTCCCAATAGACTAAGAGGGATGGGTCGACGAACGTCGACTCTCCCACAGAGAGTCAAGCCGCAGGTGCAAATGCTTGGTCAAATTCTCTACCGAAAAGAAATTTAGTGTCCGAGGTAGAATGACCTGTGCCCAGCCAAATTGGCGCGGAAGCCGCCAAGAGAAATAAAAAGAGGTGTGTCTGAGACCAACCAGCCACACATACGGGTATTCTCCTAGCTCCAGAACAGGCAGCAACTGTCCCCACTAAAGCACTGACCAGTACAGATTTCAAGCCCCATGCTCCACAAGCCAATTCTCCCAGCTCTCAATATCCAGGCCAACGCTGAAGAAGTGACGCGAAAAGAAGTTGGGTACAGCCGACAAAGAATATTCTGGAAGAGTCATCGGGTGGAGTCTTTCAGACAACCACATAAACAGCATCATGGGAATACCCCGTAGGAAGTCAGAACGACCTTCTCGCCAGGCATCCATGCCATTCAAGGTCTCCGCCAGTATCACCGCCACAGGATTACGATGGTATGACATCCATAAAGTAATGACTGTAAGTTGTGGATCCACCAGCAGTTCCCTAGTCACCAGCAAGAATTTTGAAACTAGACCCAGAGCAACGGCTCCAGCATAGCTAGTATCACCTAATTCCCGCAAATGCATGGACTGTAACACCACCAAGAGGGAGATCATTCCTCCAATAACTAGTGATCTAGTTGCCGAAGGCGAAATACGAAGAAGCCCAACCAGCAAATCCCTGGGAGAACGAAAAAATTCGGGTAAAGTCGCAGCAACACTGGGATTTATCCCTAGCATGGCAGAAAATTCCTCATAGGTAGGACAAACTTCATCCAACCCAAAGCGGAATACATGGTCTTCGGGGTACCAAAATTGTACCACCGCCATCAGCATGTTCCACTCAATGGGCTGGTTGCGCCACAAAGAGACTCGACGCATGTTGAAAGCATCGTAGTCGACGTTATAAGAGCACATCGCTTCCAAGGCTTCGAGGTAGTTAGCAAACTCAATGCTACCAGGAAGAGCCATCTTACAAGACTAAGAGATAGTAGGCAAGTAAGTAAGAATGTGAAGATGAAAACACTCCACCCTTGCCCCTTTTTATACTTAAGAACCCTCACAAAAGACATAACCCCTGCAGAAATTAGAGGGAATCCTACCCCACAAGGTACCAAAAGATGAAGAGGGCACTAATCAAAAGCTTCGAATTGATGGGACGATACTTTACTACCGATAGGCAAGGCAAGGGGCTTGTCGATCGGCAACCCCCCATTTTTGGAAATTTTCCTTTTTTATCAAAATCAGAAAAACCCAATAAAAATAAAATTGATATTCTCAACAGAATTTCAAAAAAAATCCTCTTCCACACCTATATAATTTCCTATTTTTAAAACTTTCCTTCAAAAAATCCTAAAAATGTCTCTTTTTACGGTCTCAACAGCAAAGTAAAAAGCGCATGTCCATGCATTCACTCACCATTAAATAAAAGATAATAAAAAATACCATTGCATATATATATTCTTTTGTGTTACATCAAATTTTGCAAGAAATAAAAGAAAAGCAAAAAATAACGGGACTCAGCCCGAACCCACATTTTCTCTCTCTCTCTCACCTGCCCTTCACCCCTCTCTCTAAGAGCCTCCACCCCTGCGATGCGCTCTCTTTCCCCTACGACGAAATGATACACCACCGCTACCTGAGCAAGAGTCCTCCTCGAACGAACCAGACGGCACCAAATAAGAAGGAATCGGGATCGCGTCCTGAATATGGGCGGTCGTCGAAGATATCCAGTCTCTGATGTCCCTTAGCCAAGTGGTCGACACCCGAACTTGCTGCAAGGAAAAGGCAAAAATCAGTATCAAGCAGAAAGAGTCAAAACATAAAAAGAACTAAAAAGAGGAAGAAGGTATACCACAGGATTAAGGACCTCCTTTGTCAAACCCAACTCCTCCGGATCCATCGCATGAGGACGGTGCAACATAGGCACCACCCCTCCATCAGCCCGTCGAATGTTGTACGAAGGGGTATGCAACCGCTCGAAGGGAACCTCTGAAGTCACCATCGTCGGAATGCCACCGCTGTGGGAGGACCCACTGCCCGACTGGAACCCGTAGGAGGAAAGGCAACGCATCATATATGTTGGGTGCCATCAACCAGCTCGTCACAAAATCCATGTAGTCATACGGCGTAACCGTATCAGTATACAATAGGTAGGACTCGTCGATCTTCGTCGCGATCCTTGCATCCTCCGGCAGCAGCCGCTCTCGCCTCATAGACGTAGGAGGCTGCGAAGGTGGCACCACCACCTCATCCTTCGCAATCTGTCGAACCACCCGCTCCCTCAAATACCAGGAAAGGCCAAACTCATGCGTCAATAAATGCCTCATCTGCGCATTCACCCCGATCGCCCCCGTATCCTGAATGGTTGTCCCCTAAGGGTAAAAAGTCACCTGAAAATCCCCAATAGGCATAAGTCAATGCAAAATCAGAACATGCCAAAAACCAAGACTGAAAAGGAAAGAGTCTTACCCTACCACTGGTCATGCCATTCAAGACCTGACGCTCCGCCTCCAGAGAAAGAGATCCCTTCGACTACCGATAGGCCTTCCGCCACCGATACAATTGGTAGAAGTCCCCAACAGTCCCGTCCTTCAAGGTAATCAGCTGGGTATTGCACCCAATCACCTCATAGCCACGTCTTCCAAAGACATGAATTCATAATATAAAAAAAATGCATAAGGAAAATGCGAATTCATGAAAGGAAAATGCATAAAATTAAGGATACCTCGAGGAGATACGTGGCTCGAGTAAAAGTTTGCCGGCAGCACCGGCTGAATTATTCCAAAGAAAAATAGAGGTTCGCCAAAGTCAGGCTCCCCTAATTATAGAGAGGATGTTCGAAAAAATCCTCAAATACGGCAAGAATCACAAATGGACGACGTCGCCAGTCGACGCCACCATAAAACCTCCCAGCACCAGCAAAATGAACAACCAGGCCATCTGCCTCACCTACAGCCCGTCCTCCACATCAATCGCCCTACTCAGCAAGACATCTTTCATCAAGGACAGTAGGATGGAATCCCCAGAAACTATCCTCCCTACGTCACCATGTGCCTCCCTCACCACCTCCTGCCTCACCCTCAGAGAGCGATCCACCTCTATCTGCTCCCCATCGCAATCCAACCCCAGTAGCTGTTGCACATCTATGGGAGTCACGGTCATCTCCCCCAAAACTGAAATGGAAGGTGTGGGTAGTATCCCACCATCTCTCCCCCAAAGCGTATAAGACCGCTTTAGACCAAGGTGTCTCATCCAGCGCAGACGCCAACCTCCCAAAACCCGTTGATGATACCACCCAAAGCACCATAGGTGGAAGATGCTCCCAAATGTCCTTAAGCCCCATCGTCCAACGGGCATGCATGTTCTTCAAAGAGATATCAGACTGTCAAAAGAAGGAACCTTGTCAAAATTCAAGAAGGAAGGAAAAATCACCAAAAAAAAAGAATGCCAAAAGTCAAGTTGCTTACATAACCGTCGGGGCTCACCACCTTAGAAGACCGATGATACGACGGCTCCCATATCAAAGTCCGCTCATCTGTAACCGGCTCAAATGCGTCAAAGGAGTTCTCGCTCCCCAAAGCAAGATGCTCCCTGGCCCCTTCACTCCATATTTTCCCAGTCATCAACAGTCAACCATTCCATATGCACTGCAGTGTTCACAAAGGCGGCCATTTCTTAGAGATCGGAATGCTAGAACAATTTGCAGAGGAAATTTGCAGAAAGAAAGAAAGCAAGAAGCTGTGAAAATGAGGGGAATTCGCCTCCTTTATATACGATGCCAAGGGTCATGTCAATCGACAATGACCCCCCACCCACCGATCAGCACTGACCCCTTACCTTCCCGAGGCAGTCCAAAAGTCTGTGCCATTGCCGAATGGGACCCTCTGCACCATGCCAATCGGCACCCCCTTTAAAATTTCATATAAAAATTCCTAGAAAATACCGGACAGCCCTAAAAAATTCTCAGAAAATTCTTTAAAATCCCAGGAAGGATTTAGAATATTTTCACCAAGAAAATTTCGCACTCCCTCAAGCGGAACCCCTATTTCTCCAGAAGAACTCTCAAAAACCAAGTAAAACTCCTCCCGATAACATCCCCGGAGGATTTATAAAGATCACCCCTATGCCCTAAAGGCCTCAATTTTCCCCAAGCAATACATCCAAACCCTAGGCCACCTAAATCTCCCAAGTGGAATTTTGGCTATTCCTTTAGAGGATCCAAAAGATTTCCCCAGCAGTCGTCTCCCCAACCCAAAACAAAACCACAAGATAAATCTCCCCGGTAGAGTTCCCCAAGAACATCTTTACTTAAGCCCGCAGAATTGGCTTTGAACCACAGAATCGGTCACCTCTAACTTAAGCCCGCAGAATCGGCTTCGACCCGCAGAATTGGTCACCTCCACCTTAAGCCCGCAGAATTGGTCATCCCACCTTAAGCTAGCAGAATTGGCTTCGATCCACAGAATTGGTCATCTCAACTTAAGCCCGCAGAATTGGCTTTGACCCACAGAATTGGTCATCTCATACTTAAGCCCGCAGAATTGTCTTTGACCCGCAGAATTGGTCATCCATATATAAGCCCGCAGAATTGGCTTTGACCCACAGAATTGGTCATCTCTACATAAGTTCATAGAATTGGTCATCTCTATATAAGCTCGCATGATTGGCTTTGACCCGCAGAACTGGTCATCCCTACTTAAGCCAGCAAAATTGGCTTCAACCCACAGAAATTGTCATCCCACCTTAAGCCCTCAGAATTGGCTTTGACTCGCAGAATTGGTCTCCTCCACCTTAAGCCCACAGAATTGGCTTCGACCCGCAGAATTGGTCATCCCTACATAAGCCCGCAGAATTATCTTCGACCCGCATAATTGGTCATTCCACCTTAAGCCCTCAGAATTGGTCATCTCAGACTTAAGCCCGCAGAATTGGCTTCGACCTGCAGCATTGGTCATCTCTACTTAAGCCCGTAGAATTGGCTTCGACTCGCAGAATTGGTCGTCTCAGCTTAAGCCCACAGAATTGACTTCTATCCACAGAATTGGTTATCCCCAGCACACTCCGTAGGTCCTCAAAATCAGCCTCGAACCTCTGAATTGGTCATCCTCGCTCCCTTAGGTCCTCAGAATCGGCCTCGACCCTCTGAATTCGTTATCCTCCCTCAAAAGCATCATGCGGTGTCTATTCGATGAGTATCATTTATTCCGAACTCACCCATCGAGGGGCTCCGTAGACACCCCATTATGTTACCCCCTAAACTCTCCTTAGGTCCCTAGCACCTCCCTTCATCACTACAAACCTAGGTCATATCCCGAGTACTGACCTAGAAGCCATCGGGCACTCCCAGGCTCTGTTGGTCCAAAAGTCAAAATCTTCATCTCGACCGAGACTGAATGAATCTTCGAAGGGCACTCAAACCCCTTTCCAAAGGTTCATCCCGTGCATAATTCTGACTTACCATGCGGACAAATGACCTATTTTCCCTCGAAACTCAATTAGGAGACCACCGGTCTCTCTCGGGCTCTGTTTTACCTAAGTCAACTCTTCAACTCGATCGAGACTGAATGAATCTTCAAAGGCACTAAAACCCCTTTCCAACGGTCTGTCCCGTTGGTGATTCTGACTTACAGTACGGACGAACGATTCATTTTACTCTAAAAGATCATCGAATGCTTCTAGGGCCCAGTTGACCAAAGTCAACTCCCCGAACTGGATCAAACTCTTTGGAATGTCGAAGTACATCTCCTAACCTTTCCAACGGTCCACCCCATGAGCGATTCGGACTTACCATGCAGACGAACAATCCGTTTACGTCCAACGATTTCCTGTTCAATGGCCTGACAAATGCTTCTGAGCCATATTTAACCAAAAGTCAACTCCCGAACCAGGGAGAAATTCAAGGACTTTCGAGGTCTCTGAATTACCTTTCCAATAGTCTGCCCCGTGTGCGATTCTGATCAACGATTTTCATTCTGTGGCTGATTTTCCGAAAAGGCCTGAAAGACACTGCCAAACGGCAGCTCCCAAACCCTGCCTATCGGCAGTGTGCCTAAACGCACCTGCCGATTTGCAGGAACAGGGCTATGCCGATCGACAATGCCCTGGGCCTAAAAAAAGGAGGCTTGACCTCACTTGCAAGAAGATCCCAGATCTGATAGATATCACTCTCACCAAATCCAGAAAACCTCTCTCGAAGTCAGCGTGATTTCCACACCCAAATCCCTTTCCAACCTTCACTTTTCATCATCCTTTTCACCAAACTTGGTGAATTCACTACCCTCCATCATCATCCAAGTCTAAGGGATGCTCTCCAATATTCAAGATCAATCTCAAGATCTTCAAGAAGGTCCAATTTTCTCAACTCTCTCCTTAAATTATCATAAATTCGCAATAACTTGTTTTATTACTTAGCACTTTTATTATCTCATCTCACACATCCTAATATACTTTTTATTTAGTATTATTGCACATCTCTTATTTTCATATAAATAAAAAACCAAAAAATACGAAAAAGAGGGTTTGCTCATAAATTCTAAACGGGAATTCTCATACTTTTCTTACACTTTTCACTAAAACACTTTTTCTACACACACACACACACACAAATAAGAGAATCCCCCGATTGGATTTATGGGATAAACCCCACCCCTCGTTTTGCATGCGAACTACGTGGACTTTGATGCCTCTATAGGCTACATAGGCGTCTCGGGGTGAAACCCGAGACTCGAGTCCTATTTTTAATTTTTCTCTCATTTTCTATTCTCTCTAAACTTCACTCTCTTATATTATATATACATATATTTGTTCTTAGTGGCGTATTATTACACATGCATTATCGTTCCATCATAATGGTCAACGTAAGGATAATCGCGTAAATCGTATTTTTCTAATATTATTTGTATACCTTCCTATGAATGACTCGCTTTACCTCTTCCATGGTACAATTCGATGATTCTTATCTCCACTATATATACACATGCACACACATCACGGGAAAAATAAAGGAAAATAGTAAAAACCCATGAGAGACCGAAAGGACGAAATGGGTGCCCAACACCTTCCCATTTCGTAACTTAGCCTCTGGACCCTTTTCGAATCATTTTGGTTTCATATGCATCAGTATGTCTTTGGATGCTATTCTCCAGGATGGCTTCCCTTTTTCTTTTGTCTGTTTTGAGTAAAATAGACTCGCGACTCTAATCTCTCTATATTTTTACACCTCACCCAAATGACGTCGGTCGAAGCGCTCCCGAGAGGGATGCGCGGGACCTAGGATCCTCCCTCACGTACCCGTCTGCCGCGGGGATCGGGGGATGGCTACATAACCAGATAAAAATAAAGCCTGAAGACAGGGAAACCACTTCCTTCATCACTCCCCGAGGAACATATTGTTATAATGTTATGCCTTTTGGTTTGAAAAATGCATGTGCTACATATCAAAGGCTGGTCAATAAGGTGTTCAAGGAGCAAAAAGGCAAGAATATTGAAACATATGTGGATGATATGCATAAAAAAGAAAAAAGGCGTCCGATAATATTGTGAACCTCAGTCAGACTTTTAATCAACTTGAGAAGCACCAGATGAGGATGAATTCAACCAAGTTTATTTTTGGAGTGCAAGAAGGAATGCCCCTCGAGTACATAGTAAATCAAAAAGGAATTGAAGCAAATCCAGATAAGATCAAGGCATTAATTGAAATTCAATCCCCAACTTGCAAGAAGGAGGTGCAAAGATTGACTGGACGAGTAAAAGCATTGAAAAGATTCGTGTCCTCAGCGACAGATAGGTGCTTATCGTTATTCAACGTGCTAAAAAAGAGTTTTGAATGGAACGTAGAATGTGAATAAAAAATTGTGGAATTGAAAAAGTATTTGGGGACCCCTCCATTACTCTCCCGACCAATCACTGGTGAAAACTTATGCCCGTACTTAGTTGTTTCTGAATCGGTTGTGAGTTCTGCATTGATCCGAGAAGAGAATGGAGTTCAAAACCCCGTCTACTATATCAGTAAGGCTTTTCGTGGAGAAGAAATCAGGTACCCTCATTTGGAGAAATTGGCGTTATCACTAATTGAAGCATCCAAACATATGAAACCTTATTTCCAAGCCCATCCATTTGTGGTTTACACTGATATGCCTCTAAGGTAGGCTTGGTATAAATCGGAGAAATCTGGTAGATTAATGTACTGGGTTATCAAATTGGGGGAGTATGATATCATATATGAACCAAGGACTTCTTTGAAAGGCCAAGAAGTGGCAGATTTCATAGCGGAGTTCACTTATTCTGAGGTCCTCGAGCAACAAAGTGAATAAGCAGAACAAGAATCAGGAGGAAGTGATGTTAACAAGAAAGCTCCCGAAGAACCTTCTTCAAAAGAACAAGATGCCTACCTACCAGAATCCTCTTCCCGAACATAGGAGATGACCAGGAAGTATGAATAAGCAAGAGGAAAAATATTCTACTATGGGAATTTAACAGACCAAGTGTTTGACAATAATGCCCTAATATGGAATTTATATATTGATGGGTCATCTTGTGCAACCGGCAGCGGAGCAGGTATAATACTTGATATTGAGTATGCCTTGTGTTTTCAATTCCAGGCTTCAAATAATGAAGCAAAGTATGAAGCCCTTATTGTGGGATTAATTTTATCCCAATCATTGAGTGTCGAGCAAGTTATGGCACACAGTGACTCTCAGCTGGTGGTGAACCAAATACTGGGTTTATATGGAGCTAAAGGAAAATTAACAACCAGGTATTTATCCAAGGTGATGTAAGTCATTGTAAAATTACCAGTTGTTCAGATGAACAAAATCCTAAGGTTAGAAAATGTCCAAGTTGATGCCCTTGCTCGGCTAGCCTCAGCTACCAGGATTGAACTCCGACGAACTATCCCTATTGATATTCTGGCCAATAGGATCATAGATAAAGATTTGATGATCAATTTTATTTCCATACATAGGGGACATCATGGATGGTCCCCATCAGAGCGTACATTGAAGAATGAACTCTATGAACAGAAATGGTGGAAGTAAAGAAATTAAAGTATAAAGTATCTCGGTATGTACTAGATAAAGGTGTTTTGTACAGGATAGGACTAACAGTAAATTTATAATGTTGTGTGCATCCATAAGAGGTTCAAGATCTAATTCAGGAGGTGCATGAAGGATCATGTGGAGCTCACGTAGTAGGGAGAACACTTCTACAGAGAATTAGTGCGCAAGGATATTACTGATCAACAATGCGGCAGACTGTGCAACCTTTGCCAAGAAGTGTTATAATTGTCAAAGATTCTCCACTATTCAACAAATTCCACAGGCTTCTCTCACTCCAATAACTTCACCATAGCCATTTTCCATGTGGGGTATAGACTTGGTCGGACCACTGCTGACCACCCGAGGAAGATTTAAGTACATAGTCGTCGCAGTGGATTATTTTATGAAATGGGTTGAGGTAGAACCCTTGATAAGTATGCCTTATGAAAAGGTCTATCAGTTCATATGGAAAATCATCATCTGTAGGTATGGGTTGCCCTATGATTTCATTATCGACTATGGAACATAGTTTGACAATGATGAATTCGCAATTTACTGTGCTAAGACCAATATTCAAAAACTGCATTCAGCTCCAGGACGTCCTCAAAGTAATGGACAAGCTCAAGTTACGGATAGAACTTTGCTTAACGGGTTGAAGAAAAGACTTGATAATGCGAAAGGAAATTGCATAAATGAGCTACATTATCTGGTGGGCATACCGAACAACACCGAGAATAGTAACTGGAGAATCTCTATATATGTTAGCATTTGGAACTGAAGTTGTCATTTCTGTCAAGCTGGGCTTACCATCCCATAGAGTTTTAAATTTTAACTCTCCTGTAAGTAAATTAATGAGAAGGTTGGATCTAGATATGCTAGAATAAGTAAGAGAAGATGTTGCCCTGAGAAATTTAGCCTAACAATAGAGAACAACCCATTTTTACAATAAAAGGATGAAACCAACCAATTTGAAGGGAGGAGATTATGTGCTGAAGAAAGTGCTGCAAAAAATAATAAGCTTGAGGCCAATTGGCATGGGCCATGCCGTATTTCAGCAGTGATCTGACCTGGAACTTATCGAATTGAAACCTTGGAAGGCGAAGAATTCAAAAACCCTGGCATGCAGCGCATCTCAGAAAATATTACCAATGATGGTGTAATCAATTTGAAATCAACTTTTAGTATTAATAAAATCATCAGTTCTTTCAATTTTTGTAAATTTTTTTTGAAGTGCTAGTGTTATGCACTACTATAACTAATTTGCTAATTTAATAATAGTTTAAACTTTGAGAAGTTCTTCAAATTGTTGCTCTGCTCAAAAGTTCTTCATATTGTTGCTCGACTCATCAAATATTTCCCTGAAAGACGCTCGGCAGAACACAAGAATACGAGCGAGTTGCTCGGCACAAGCAATAAGTTACTCGAAAAAGCTACAAACTCGATCATTGATATGCAAAGTCCAAGTAAACAGGATGCTAAATCCTCAAGAAACTTAATCCACAAACATAAGGATAAAACAAGATCTTTATCCTACTAGGCAAAGTGCAGGAAGAACGTTGAGAGAAATGTAAGCACTTATTCCACATATGCCTGGTCACACCACTGGTATCTAATGAAGAAAACCTAACATTTGGGTGCATTAGTCAAACCTTTGGAAACACATGGGTAACTAGCTTTAAATTTAGATTTTAATCTAAGTATGCTAGTAGAACCTATGTATTCATCTAACTACACTCATTGGAAATTGATACTCAACTTAATCAAAGTGTATCAATAGAACTAATAACAAAAAAAGGATTAACATTCAATAAAAGATAAGTTGATCAAATTTTCATTTCACTAAATCAAATTAATTACATGACTGTGTTAACAAAACAAAGTACAAAACTTCATTCTACAAGGCGTTTCCCTTCAGCTTTGGAAACAGGGTCCAGTCCAGCGGGAGGATCGTCTAAAGTGTAAGGAGAATTAGTGAAGTTAAAATCCTAAAGCATTCTAACATTGCTGCTACTGGAACGATCAAGTAGGTGAGAAGGTCGGGCGATTTCTAATCCATCATGAAGCTCATAATCTCCCAAGTACTTTGAAATCAAGCATTGAGGAACACGATGGATAGGAATCCAATTGACATCTAATTTAAAAGAGGGATCGTTAAGATCAAGTAATCCTGGATCATACCAGTCCCATAATTGGATGTTTTGATCCACCTTCATCACTGTCAAAGCACTCATCCAACCCCATTTATAGCTCTCATTCTTAGCTTGTCGAAGCCTGTCATCAAAATGCCCTGTAGCCTCAATGTACCCTTTTATTCAGACTCCCATTGGTTGTTTGTGGAATTGAAAGGTCAATCTATCAACCTGGTAATAGAGGTTCTTCAACACTCCATCCTTAGATTGTAACTGGGAAGATTGAGTGGATAGTTGCTCGAACAAGGCTTGTCACTTTTGGGACATCTCAGCAATGGATTGATCTTTGGATTTTAGTTGTGAAGCTTGATTGGTAAGGGTATATTGTGATTTACTCTGTAGTACCTCGGCCAAGTTTGACTCTAGCTCAAGAAGATAAAGAAGAAGGCTTTAATTTCTTCAGGGTCACCAATTCCTCACTCAACCTTGCATTCTCAGCCTCCAAAAAAGAGTAAGCCTCACCTGTAGTAGCAATAGCAGCAGTGGATGACTTCTAGACATCAAGTTTATCTCTTAAATTGTTATTCTCTTCCTCAAGAAGCTTGGAAATGGCCCTTGCTTCCTCCACTTCACGATTAAGAAGGAATTCTTGCCTTCAAAAATAAGAGAAAATTTATCCAACTTTTGCTCAAAGCCCCAACCTTCACGCAGGGCCTGGAATTTCTTTTCATAATCCAAATGCAAACATGCCTTAGTTTCTCTGTGGTTCTTCTGTAGCTCTTCAATCATTGCGTAGTAGGCAACATTATTAGCCACCACCCGATCAAGAAGACACTCCAGATGAACATAGGCCTCTTTGGCTTGCTCAAATACCCTTTTCCCGAGCAACTTTAATAGGTCAACATCAGTCAGAAATAAGTGAACAGCTTTGAAAAGCTCATTACACCTCTGGAGTAGCTCGGAGTCCAAAGATGATAAGTATTCCAATTTATCCATAAACTATTAAGAGGAAGAAAATCATTAATCAATAAGGTGCAGTGCATGGAAAAATACAGGCAGAGGAATAAAAATATTTTATCTTTACATTAATAAAAGGGGAAAGTACAGGTATATCTTTAAAAAGAAAAGGAAAAAGTATAACTACTCAAAAAGGGAAACGAAAAGTTGCTCGGTTATACACCTTCTTCTTATCTACCTCGGGATGAGCTGAAGTAGAAGCAGGAGCAGATGAAGGAGGAGGATTAATTATGAAGGGAGCTGAAGAATCAAGATCCTGGTGTTGATCGACAGGCTTCATCACTATAAGGGATTCACTGGAACCCCCATCATCATTCATTTTCTCGTCCATGTTTGGAGGCGCCCCAGGATCATTCCTCAAGAAAAGCTCAAAGTCTTTTAGAGTACCGACCTCCATCAGGGCAGCAGACCAGTCATCCTTAAAGCATCTCTTCTCCGTAAACTCGATTTATGAAGAAGCTGCTCTAATGGCCTTATACCAGCCTCTGTTGAAGACAACCTCCTTGGCCTTAGTCCTTCTTACTTTCTCAACACCCAAATCCTTCTGCAGCTGAGTGGTCTTAACTTTTTTAGCATCTAAGACTTTCTGCAACTTAGTAGCGAGATCCCGAGCATTTTCAGTAGCACCTTCAACAGCTCTCACATTCTCCTCCTATTTTTTCTGTTCATTGGTCGGTGCTTATTGGAAATCAAGCACAAACTTTTTTAGCTCATTAAAATCCTCTTTAACTTACCCAAAAGAATATTTTAGAGCCTCGTCTTTCTCACATATGTTGTTGAAGTCAATAAGGAACTACATAAAGATAATAAGGAAAATTAGTATTATAAAGAACTATCAAAGATACAAAGAGAGGGTAAAAGAATATACCAGAGCAAGGCTGTGAGCAGCCTTTTCAGAACTTTTAGAACAAGGTAGTCCAGCTGTAGCACCCCGGTGGTCTGGTAAAGTCCCAGACTTTATTAGTTGTCTTGATAATCCAGGTCCAAGGACCACTAAAAAAGCATAAGAAGATATATCGACCAACTCACGCTAGTCAGAAGGGTAGAAGAACCTTATGTTAACTTAGAAGGAAGTAATTTACTTATTCTTTTTAAGGGGCTCTCTTCAACCTTCTTGGCTGGGGGTTTCTTCCCAGTCTCATCTTTATTTATCACCCCTTCATCAGCTTATTTAGAAGGGGGATTGGCAGTTATGTCTCCCAAAATATTGGGAAACTTCCTTTTTCCCATAGCAGCGGCCAGAGGTAAGTTTGAATCCAAGGAAGAAGGGGAGTGTGAAGAAAGATCACCACTGCCAGATGCAGCAGCTGAGGAGGTAGAGAGAAGTTCCTTCTTAAGCTCAATTACATGGGAAAGAGTGGCTACTGGGGGACGAGTAATAAATGAGGAAATAGTATTCATGTACTACAGCAAATAGGATGCAGACCTAATGTGTTCCTCGCCAATCATCTGATGAAGTACCCAAATGAATTTTAACTCGCTAAGTTTCACTTTACTATCATTTGGGCACCTTCTGTTCTGATCAACTGCAATCAAAATTTACAGAGCAAATAATTAGTATTACATTTAAACACGTATGTTCAGGTCAAGACAGTTAAATGAGGAATAACCTATCCCATTGCCAAAAGGAGGGCATCTAGGCCCCTGGTACTCAGCATTGCCAGTCAAAGGGGTGTATTGCATATTTTTTACAACAACTCCATGCTCAAAATAATCCCTATTGGATTCTGGAAGATTGACTTCTAATGCTTTGTTTACCGCCCTAGTCTTTAAATAAAAATTGATGTCACTATTCACCCACTTATAACAAAACATTATTTCTGGAATACCTAGATGGGTTCCATGGATTTGATTCAACCTATACACTCCACTTATAACCCTCTACGTATTGGGGGATACCCTAGCTGGGAAAACGTCAAAATATTTACAAAACTCAATGCCAAATGGGTTTGGAGGAAAAGTAAACCCACATTCAACTATAAAGATAGAGAGAAACTAGTGACCCTCAGCAAGTGAGAAAAAAATCAGTAGGCAAAGTAGTATGTTCTAAAACAACCCAAGAGGGAATCTTAAATTCATTTCTGAACTTGTCAAGAGAACCAATAAAATAAACCATGAGGAAGAATTGAAGAAAAGAGAAAGAGTTCTTACAGAAATTAAGGATGCAACAAGAACTGAAGGACAGAAAACGATCGCACAAGAGAGAAAAAGAAAGCTTCAAGATGCTGTAGCCAAAAAACACTCAGAAAATTTGAGGTAGGACAAGATCGTGGCTTTTCCTGATATTTATAGGTTGCCTCAAAAATTGGAAAAATAATGTTTAAAAGGCAGCTTCGATTGAACTGGTGGCGGCTAAAGGCAAAAAAGATGAATTTACCCAAAAACGATTCGTTAAAGTTATGGATAATTTAAAAAATACCACGTGCATTATATTTCCATAGTTAAACCATAATTTTTACTAGTATGGGAAGTCGACGACCGACCAAGCCTAAAATTATTGCCCAACAAACTTTAAGAGCTAAATGCTCCATACTCTTGTAAAAACATCAAGCATGAAACATTGGGGGCTTCTCTTGATACCAAAAATTATCCATATACAAGGACCATTCAGATACTGACATGTGCCATGCAGTGAAGGATTAATCCTAGTCAGTAAGGATGAAATGCCGTCCCACTAAGGGATGCCGACCATCACCAGGAAGACCGACCAACAATGACAAGAAAACGCCAACAGTTGTATATATAAATGATTGTACAAATGTAAATGTCTATGATATAAAGACATCCCATCCTTTGATATTCCAGTACTTGTACACCCCATGGGGGCTATAAATACATTGTAAATCCTATATCCAAGGAGACACGAAAAAAGAGATAATTGAACAAGCCCAAAGCAATACACAACAGTGGACGTAGGCTCTTTCCTTAAGACGAACCACTTTAAAAATATTATGTCTCTTTTACTTATATTTATCTGCGATCAATTAATTAGCTTAGTCTAGTTTTTTGCATCAACAATGTTCGTATAAAATTGTGAATTTTTTTCAAATAGTCAAATCGTATATTTGATGCGATTAATATTTAATAAAATATAAAATTGTTGCTTATTCAAACAAACTAAATCCTTTGACTCCATATAAGGAATATTTTCCTTGAAAAAGTGTATTTTTCAAATATCGAGTTGTTATATAAACGTATTTTCTAAATTCCAAATATTACTTATTTTGTCAACGAACTAAAGAGTGTAATTTAGAATTATATACATAACTCATATATTTATGCTTGTCATAGCATAAGCTTTATTTGTATTTACCAAACGATGTCAGATATCCTAAATGCGAACCATTTTCCCCAAACACTGACATAACCACTCTCATTTAAACCCTCAAGCCAAATAACTACGGGAACTAGAACTTAACAATGAAAGATTCGTGAATAACAATGAAAAGCTTGTAAACATCAGTAGGTGGTTCTATTTCACTAGTATACCTTAAACTTGTGTCTTTGACATTACTACTTGTTATATCATTATGTTCTAGCCTTGAACTCGTATTCTCATTTATTAACTCTTTGATAGTTTAAATGTACCATGATTAAAATTCAAACTTTTATCTAATTAAACTCAAGCCAGGCCATTCCTACGAGCCTATTTAATTTTAATAAATTATTCGGATTCCAGTACACCATTGTATCCTGTTGAATAATGATTTAAACTGTTTTACCATTTTGCAGTATACCCTGAATGTTATTAAACTTTGGTTTTAATTATCTGATTTGCATCATAGCTTGCCATTTTATGACTATTATCAGTGAAACCTTTACTAGCAGACCTTATGATCCAGGGATTAGACCTGGTAAACCCCTTATAACTCTAATTGTCCTGAAGGACTAAGATGTTCAGTGCCTTGTTGTTATATTTTCTCTACGTATGAGTGTCTATGTAGCTTAGTGTGCCAAGTTATTTGGTTATTCTTCAATTATTGGGATTACCTATTCAAATGCATTTTATGCCTTGAGCGATATTATAACGATATGTATACGCATTTATAGACAATAATTTATGGGTTATAGTATTATAGTCTGAACCTTATTTATAACTCGATAAACACCATATTCGGTTATAATCATCATATAGTTCTTTCATATATCGCAGACTTCAGTGTACCCATGTTTAGTTCTTTTGATGTTTCCTGTTGTTTCAGATTACTATATACTATTTTATATTTCGATCATTTCAAACCCCGTTATGCTATTCACATATTTACATTGTTATAGAACTAGAACTATCTACTGGGCAAAGTTTTGCATATTCCTTCTTTCTCAGTTATTTTACACAGGCACTAATAGGCCATGATGAATAGTTCATAGATCAACTGATACATAGAGATAAAGAAAGGTCATATTAGAAGAAAAAAAGCATAGTTAACAGGAGAAATACTTTTGTATTATTCCTAGATTTCAGTTGTAACACATTTAAGAATCAATAAATGCCTCAGTTATTTCAGTATTCAGATTTTTTATGATTTAATAATTATCAGGTTAACCCTCACCCTCGGCAAACACCAGGATATGACATGCCTATTGCGGTTTTAGCTGTGGAGTTGCTCTTACCGAGCATCTCTCTTTTCAGCCTGTCATGCTATAATATGTTGGGTGTTTTCCATCTGAAAGAAAATAAGATTCAAATTAACTAACTATTATAAATAGAATATAAGGAGTCCTACTAATAGGTCTCTATAAATCAAAGAACGCGATACATAATGTAATGAGCACAACACAAATCCTAAGGAAACTAGAACCTGAATGCTCTAATACTAATTATAAGACTCCCTATTTTCCACATAACAGTCTACGAGGCTAATATGCCAAAGATATGCCTTGTCAAATAATTTATACCATTCTTAGCATCAAATAGTAAACAAATAATAGGAGTTAATTTGAAACCATTCACAACATGCGATCTCTAATATAGTAAATAACTCAGAATAAATATAGTCTCAATACATCCAATAATAAATGGTCTGAATAAATATCCATACTCAAAAACAACAGACTAAAATATATAACGGGGACTCGATGTCCATACAATCTATGGCAATAAAAATTAAACTAAATTACTAAAAATAGTAGCAACCTAAGCTAGAATTAAGGAACTAAATTTGTTGATCGAATGGAGCTGGAAGTCTAAAATCTCCTCCGCCTGGTGGATCCTATTTATGAATGCCTATAAATAGTTTTATATAATTTGTGTCGGTGCTGTAAAGTTTTAAGAAATATATTTAATATCAATAGTGTATATCATGCGACTCATTTTAAATAAACATGGCATCCCATTGACACTCACATACACTGAATATCTCACCCCTCTTCTAAGTGAAATACTACGTGCATATCCCAACTCATGGCATAAAATATCCTAAAAGACTCTATTTCTAGACTAATGAGTAAATAACTAATAATCAAATTCAACAAGAATGTAACTAACTACACGTGCGAGAATACAACCCAAATACCAACCCCCATAATATCACTCACAGATAGAGTACACATATATCATATCAATGTATTTAATGTGACATAGGATTCATTAATAAGTTTTCCATCACTGGACTAAAGTATATCTTTCATCTATTCAAAATATAATCACACAAAAGCAACTATCTTTGGGTACCATCACTAGACAAAAGTTATAATAACGAATTCATATATCAAAACCATTGAATTCATATTTTTCTTCAAAAGTACAAATCTTCAAAGCAAAGTTAATAAATATTAATCCCAATTAACCCAATAAATAAACATGATCAGAATTATTGATGCAAAAAATAGACTGGCCTAATTAATTGATCATAGATGAAAATGAATGAAAGAGACAAAGAATTTTTAAAGTGGTTTGGCTAAAAGAAAAGCCTACATCCACTATTGTGTATTGCTTTGGGCTAGTTCAATTGCCTCTTATCTCGTTTTTCTCTTGTCCCTTAGATATAGGGTTTACAATGTATTTATATCCCCTTATGGGTGTACCATAGCCGGAATACTAAAGGATGGAATGCCTTTACAACATAGGCATTTACATCTGTACAATGTTAATAATGTATACAACATTGGCGACTTACTGTCAGTGTTGGTTGGTCTTCTTGGTGTTGGTAGAGCTTCTTTAACCTGTTGGTCGGCATTCCTTCAGTTGGTCGGTGACTCGCCCTTGTTGACTTACATTAATGCCCAGATGGATAACACGTGTTCATACATGAATGGTCCACGTAGCAATGTAATTTTTTGTATCAACAGAAGCCCCCGATGTTTCATGCTTGAGGTTTTTATAATAGTATGGAACATTTAGCTCTTAAAGTTGCTCAGGCAATAATTTTGAGGCTTGGTCGGTTATCGACTTCCTATACTTGTAAATTTAATGGTTTTAAATATCGATGCCTAATAAGGATGGTATTTTTATAATTATCCTTAACTTTAGCGAATCATTTTTGGGTAAATATTTATTTTTTGTCTTTAGCCGCCAACAGTTCAATCGACGTTTCCTTTTAATCATTATCTTTCCAATTTTTGAGGTAACCTATAAAGGAGGGAAAAGCCATGATCGTCTCTTACCTCAAAATTTCTGAGTTTTTTATTTTTCTATCGTTGTGTCTTCAAGCTCTCTCTCTCTCTCTCTCTTGTGCTATCTCTCTTCGTTTTGCAATTCTTGTTGAATCCTTAAATTCTGTAAGAATATTTTCCTTTCTCTTTTTCTTCTTCATCAATCATGGTTTATCCTGTTACTTCTCTTGATGAATTCAGAAATGAATAGAATATCCCTGCATGGGTAGAACTAGAACATACTAGTGTTTCTTACTGATCTTTTTTCATTAGCTGAGGGTCACTAGTTTCCCTTCATTTTGATTGCTGAATGTGGGCTTACCTTTCCCCCAAACCCATTTTGTCTTGAATTTTACCAATATTTTGATATCATTCAAGCTAGGGAAGCCCCTAATACCTGGAGAGTAGTAAATGGAGTATATATTTAAAAAAATCCATGGGACTCATCTAGGGATCCCAGAAATAATGTTTAGGTATAAGTGGGTAACTAGTGATACCACTGTCTATTTGAAAACTAGGGTTGTGAATAAAGCATTAGTAGTTAACTTTCCTAACTCCAATAGAGATTACTTTGAACATGGAGTAGTTGTTAAAAAGTGGCAACGTGCTCCTTTGATTGGGAATGTTGAGTACCAGGGGCTAGGTGCCCACCAAGTGGCAATGGGATAGGTTGTATTTGTTTATTTATTTTTCTCTGCATATTCTGCTAACTGCTAATACTGATGTATACTTTGTTGACTTTTAATTGCAGTTGATCGAAAGAGAAAGTGTCCCAAGTAGAGTAACATTAACTTTAGAGAGTGCTCATTTGGGGAATTCATCAGAAAGTTAGGGAAGAGCATACCAGATCAGCCTCATACTTGTTGTAGTATAGGAACACCATCACCTCCTTTGTTGCTTGCCCAACTATAGCTGCACCCTCTCATTTAATTAACCTTGACCAAGGCCTCATCTCCACATCTCGTGCCACTGCATCTGGCAGTGGTGAACCTGCTGCTGTTTCCTCTTCTCTAGATTCAGACTTACGTCTCGCTAATGCCATGGGGAAGAGGAAGTTTCCCAATATTTTGGGTGACATAACTGCTACTAGCTCCTCCAAACAAGCTGCTAATGGAGCCAAAAATAAAGATGATGGGAAGAAGCCCCCATCCAATAAGGGGGATATTAGGAAGAAGCTTCCTACTGAGAAAGCTGATGAAAGCCACCTTGAGAGGCTAAAAAGAGGACTCCCCTCTAGGCTGGCAGAAGGGTCTTCAGCCAACACCGACCAATAAGAGTTGGTTAATTTATCTGCTTCTGGCTCACCAGTAGCTCTTGGCCCTGGTTTGGCTAAATAATTATTAAAGTCTGGTGTATTTCCATACTATAGGGGTTATATAGCTGCACTGCCCCGATCCAAGAGTTCTTAAAGGGCTGATCAAAGCCTAGCTTTGGTAATTTTGTTTGTCGTCTTTATCTCTTTATTTGGTATTTTTGATATTAACTCGTCTTGTTTTATTTTTGTAGTTTCTTATTGTCTTTAAAAAAATGTTGGAGAAAGATGATGCTTTGTGTTCTTCTTCTCAAGAGGTTAGAGAATCTTTTGAGGGGCTTAAGAAGTCAGTGCTTGACTCTTAACAGGCACTGTCCAATGATCAGAAGAAATGGGAGGAAAAAATAAAAGTTATAGAAGGAGATGTAGTGGCTACTCAGGGCCAAGTTATTGATCTGTAAAAAGACTTGAATGCTGAAAAGCTAAGATCACCAAGATGCAAAAGGATTTGGACACCAAGAAGGCTCTGTTCGTTAATGAGAGGACTAAAAGAGATAAAGCCAGGGAATATCACTTCAACAAGGGCTGGGATAAATCCATTGGGGCTTCTTCTTTGCAAATTGAATTTGTGAAGAAGAAATGCTTCAATGATGGTTGGTCGACATCCCTGGTGGAGGTCGACACCCCTCAAGATTTTAAACTCTTCCTCAGACATCATCCAGGGGTTTCTCCCAATATGGATGAGGAGATTGAAGATTATGGGGGTTAAAGTGAATCCCTTATGGTATTGGATTCTGCTGACCAATGCTCAGCTGTTGACTCCTCTGCTCCTCTATCTGACAGCCATATGCTTTTTCCTTCTCCTGCTTTTACTTCTACTGAAGCTACCCCAGACGTGAAGAAGGTGTAGATCTGTCTGAGAAGACTTTATTTTTTCTTTTCTTCTGCACTGGTAATTTATCTTTTCTTTTTGTTGATGTGTATGTACTTGACAATTTATCAATGAAAAGAAATATTTTCTCTTTTGCTTGTGTTTTCTCTATACTATGTACTCCGTTATTGATTGGATATTCTTCTTACTTTTAATAGTTCATGGAAACTGAAATACTCCTCCTCTACTGACTCCAAGCTACTCAAAAGATCCAACGAACTTTTTAAGGCTGGTCATTTATCTCTAATCGAGGAAGATCTACTTAAGTTTCTCGGGAAAAGTGTGTCTAAGCAAGCCAAGGAAGCATATCTTTATCTGAAATTCCGTCTTGATCGGGTAGTGTCTAATAATGTTGCCTACGACGAAATAATTAAAGAGCTGCAGGAGGACCATAAGGAGGTCAAGGCTCTTTTTCATGTTGACTATAAGAAGAAATACAAGGCCTTGAGTGAAATTTGGGGCTTTAAATATAAGTTGGAAAATTTTGCTTCTTACTTTTGAAGACAAGAATTTTTGCTCAACCGTGAAGTAGGGGAGGCTAAATCCATTGCCAAGCTATTGGAGAAGGATAACAATAATTTAATATATGAGTTAAATGCCTTGAAGTCTTGTTCTACTATTGTTTCCACTACCGATAAAGGTCATTCTTTTTAAGAGGCTGAAAATGCCAGGTTAATGGAAGAATTGGAGGCACTAAAAAAGACCAAGTATGCATCTTCTTCCTGAGTAAGAATTAGACCTGGCCGAGGTACCACAAATGAGTCTATGACTCAATAAATTCTTTCTAACCAAGCTGCCCAGCTGAAGGCCAAAAACCAAGCCCTTACTGAGATGTCCCAAAAGCTTCAAACTCAATCTGAGCAACTTGTCACTCAGTTTTCTCAGCTGCAAGCTAAGGATGGAGTGCTTAAGAAATTGCATTACCAATTTAAGAGGTTGAACTTCCAGTTTCATAAGCAACTTAGAAAAAATGGATGGAAGGGTATAATGAAGCTTTGGGGCATTTTGATGTTAGGTTTAAACAAGCCCGAAATGAAGGCTACAAATGGCGTTAAACCAATTGTCTAACTGTGTCGAAGTAGAACAAAATAGTCCTTTCTAGATATGGTATGAACCTCGATTATTAGACTTTGAAGATCCTCCCTTTAGACTGGATGTTAACTAGATTCCTGCTAACACAATTTCCCAGAGCCTGATTTGTAAATATTTTGGGGACTATAGGCTGCACGATGAGCTGGAAATCATCCGACCTCCTCACTTACTAGATCGGCCAAGCAGTAGTAATAGGAGAATGCTTCAAGACTTTAATTTCATTAGTTCTCCTTATACTTTAAATGACCCTCCAGCTGGCATGGATCCAGTTTCCAAAGCTTAGGGGAAATGCCCTTTAGAATAATGTCCTGTATTTAATTTGTAAACACAGTTATGTAATCATTATTCGAATGAATGTAAAAGCATTTGATTAACTTATCTTGTTTATCTCTGAGTGTGGCTATTTTCTTGATGTGAATGATTCCTTCTTTTTCATTAGTTCTATCGACACGCTTAGATTAAAATCTAAATTTAGTATCAATTCCCAATGAATACATAGGTTCTACTAGCATACTTAGATTATAATCTAAATTTGGACCTAGTTACCCATGTGTCTCCAACGGTTTTACTAACACACCTAACTGATTAGGTTTTCTGCATTAGTTACGAGTGGTGTGACCAGGCGTACGTGGAATATGTGCCTATATTCCTCTTGAGTAATCTTCGCAATGTTCTTCCTTCACTTTGCTCAATAGGATAAAGATCTTATTTTATCCTTGTACTTATTCACCATCTTGAGGTCATAATAACCTATTTGGTATGCTATCGATCAAGTTTTGCTTGTGCCGAGCAACTTATTGCTTACACCGGGAAAAATTTTGAAGTTTTTTTGGCAACTTTCAAGTATGTAGGTAGTGCATAACACTAGAATTCCTAAAAAAAATTAAAAAATAGAAACTGGAGGAAAGACTATTTTATTACTACTAAAAATTGATATTAAACTGAGTACAATTGATTATATCACTGATAATATTTTCTAAGATGCTCGGCATGCCACGGATTCTTGAATTCTTCCCCTTCCAAAGTCTCATTCTGGTAAGTTTCAGGTCGAATGACTACTGAAATACGATAGGGCCCATGCCAATTTGCCTCAAGTTTATTATTTTTCTGAAGAACCTTCTTTAGCACATAATCTCCTTCCTTTAAGTTGGTCGGCTTCATCATTTTATTATAAAACCAAGTTGTGCGCTGCTAGTAAGTTGTATTTCTCAAAGCAGTGTCTTCTCGCACCTCTTTTAGCATATCTAAATCCAACCTTCACATTAGATCACTCACATGAAAGTTAAAATTTAAAACTCTATGGGATGGACAACCCAACTCAGCAAGTATGACTGCTTCAGTCCCAAATGCTAGCATGTATGAGGATTCTCTAGTTGTAGTCCTCAGGGTTATTCGGTACGCCCATAAAATAGAGTGTAGCTCAATGATCCAGTTTCCCTTTGCATCATTACGCCTTTTTTTCAACCCATTTAGCAGAGTTCTATTTGTAACTTCAGTTTACCCATTACTCTGAGGGTGACCTGGAGTAGAGTGAAATTTTTGGATGTTGAACTGAGAACAATGAGCTATGAATTCCTCGTTGTCCAACTGCATTCCATGGTCGATAATGAAGGCATAAGGCAGCCCATATTAGCAAATGATGTTCTTCTAAATGAATTGGTAGACCTTCTCATAGGTTATGTCTATAAATGGCTCCGCCTCAACCAACTTTGTAAAGTAGTCCACTGTAATAACCAAGTACTTGAATCTTCCTTGGGTGGTCGACAATGGCCTGACCAAATCTAGTCCCCACATGGAAAATGGCCAAGGTGAAGTGAATGGGGTAAGAGCATCCTGTGGAGTCTTACGAATGCTGGAATACCTTTGGCACTTGTCAAACTTTTAGCAAAAGCTACACAATCCGCTTGTATCATTGGCCAGTAGTATCCTTGCACACTTATTCGCTACAGAAATGTTCTTCCTGCTATGTGTGCTCCATAAAATCCTTCATGTACTTCTTGAATCAGGTCTGGAACCTCTGATGGATTAACGCAATGCTGTAAATTAACTGTCAATCCTCTCTTGTACAAAACTCCTTTATCTAGCACATATCTAGCAGCTTTATACTTCAACTTTTTGGCTTCAACTATATCGGCTGGTAAGGTTCCTTCTTCAATATATGCTCTGATGAGATCCATCCAAGATGGCCCCATGTCTACAGTTATAAAATTGATCATCAAATCCTCATCTATACTACCAGCTAAAGCTAGCCGAGCAAGAGCATCTGCTTGGGAATTTTTCACTCTCGTAATTATCTTTATCTAAACACCCGATAATTTCACTATTACTTCCATTGCTTTGGATAGGTATCTCGTTGTCAATTCACTTTTAGCTCCATACAATCTCAATATTTAATTAACTACCAACTCAGAATCACTATGTGCCATAACTTGCTCCGCATTCAGTGATTGGGATAGACTTAAGCCCACAATGAGAGATTCGTATTCTACTTCGTTATTTGAGGCTTGGAATTAAAATCGTAGGGCATATTCAATATCAATATTATCAGGATTGTTAAGTATAATACCTGCTCCACTGCCTATTGCACAAGATAACCCACAACATACAGGATCCATATTGGGAGATCGTTGTCAAGCTCTTGATTTGTCAAAATCCCATAATGGAATGTTTTTCTACTTACTTCCTCACACTTCTTAGACATCTCTTGTATTTGGGAAGAGGAATCTAATAGGTCGGCAACAGCTTCTTCTGGTAAAAATTCCTCGGGAGCTTGACAGTCAATAACTTATTTCACTCTATTTTCTCTAAATTCTTGCTCGGCCTGCTGATTTTGTTGCTCGGGAACCTCGGGATAAGTGAGTTCAGCTATGAAATCCACTATTGCTTTGCCTTTTAGAGAAGACCTCGGTTCATAGATAATATCATACTCCCCCAATTACACTACCTAATACATTAATCTGCCAGACTTCTCTGGCTTGTGTAAAGCCTGCCTTAGTGGCATATCAGTGTATACTACTATCGTATGAGCTTAAAAATAGGGCTTCATGCATCTGGATGCTTCAATCAATGCTAGTGCCAACTTTTCTAGGCGAGGGTACCCAATTTTTGCTCTTAAAAAAGCTTTACTATTGTAATGAATAGGCTTTTGAACTCCATTCTCCTCTCTAATCGAAGCAAATCTCACGGCTGAACCAGAAATAACTAAGTACGGGTATAAATTTTCCCCTATAATTTGTCGGGAAAGCAATGGAGGTGACCCCAAATACTTCTTTAACTTTAGAAAAGATTTCTCACATTCTTCATTCCATCCAAAACTTTTTTTGAGTATTTTAAAAAATGGTAGGCACCTATCTGTATCTCGAGACACAAACATGTTCAGAGTTGCTACTCGTCCGATTAGCCTTTGTACATTTTTGTTGTAATTCGGGGACTGCATCTCAAGTAATGCCTTAATCTTGTCTAGGTTTGCCTCAATTCCCGTATGATTTACTATATACCCGAGATACATTCCTTCTTATACTCCAAAGATGCATTTGGTTTAAGCTCATCTGGTGCTTCTCAAGTTGATCAAAAGTCTGGTTGAGGTCGGCAATATGGTCAGACAGTTTTTTTCTCTTTGTAATCATATCATCTATGTATACTTCCAATTTTTTGCCTATTTGATCCTTAAAGACCTTGTTTACTAGCCTTTGATACGTAGCACCTGTATTTTTCAAACTAAAAGGCATAACATTATCACAGTAAGTTCCTTGGGGAGTAATTAAAGAAGTGTTTTCCCTATCTTCAGGCTTCATTTTGATCTAATTATAACCAGAATAAGCATCCATAAAACTGAGTAACTCATGTCCTGAGGTAGCATCCACAAGCTGATCTATTCAGGGAAAAGGAAAGTGATCCTTTGGGCATGCTTTGTTAAGATCTATGAAGTCTATGCACATCCTCCACTTATTATTTTTCTTCTTGACCATAACTAAATTGGCCAACCAATCTGGATATTTGACCTTGTGAATGAAGGCTACTTTCTGAAGCTTTTCAACTTCCTTCTATATGGCTTAGTTCTTCTCAAGGTTGAACACTCTTCGTCTTTGCTTTACTGGCTTGAATTCTGTATTAACATTGAGCTCATATCAAAGGAAGCTAGGATCAATTCCTGGCATATCTTCATGACTTCAAGTGAACACATGTTTTCTCTGTCTAAGGAAGCTCACTAGTTCCTATTTAAGAACAGGATCTAGCGTTGTTCCAACTTGAGTAATGCACTTTTGTTTGTCATAATCTAACACAATGATTTATGTTGCCTCTACGATCTGACCCTTTATCACCTATGTCTCCTCCCTTATATCTAAGGTTTCAACCTCAGATTCTTTATCGGGTTCAAAGGTATTCACTTGGTACATGGTGGTTTTCCTCTTTATTTCTTCCAACTCTTCCTGCTCGGCAGATGAGTAGTAGCATTCCCGAGCTACTTTTTTATCACCCTTCATAACTCCTACACCAAATTTGGTTGGTAATTTCAAGCATTGATGAACAATAGAGGGTATTGCCTCAAACTTCTTTAGCCCAACTCTTCCCATAATTATATTGTAAGCTGAATGGACATTTTTTTATCCATTACAAAGAAATGGATTTTCTCTGTTCGACTGGTTGGCCATGTACTAATCATTACTTCCATTTTAATGGTTCCCTTTCTCACCTACAAAACCTATTGCTGGTCGATGACAGGGCTCTAACTGGCTGACCTTAAAGTCAAAGCTACTAAAACAAGGATAGAACATGATATCTGCCGAGCTGCCATTATCTACTAAGACTCTAGAGACAATAATATCTTCCTTTATGATTTTAATTACCAAAGGATCGTCATGGGGGTACAGTACTCCTGATAGATCATTTTTAGAAAAGCCTATAACCAGCTTGTCTTTATTAACCTTCATTGGTTTGTCTTCCTCGTAAATATTAATCATCTGTGCGTACGAGTAATCTTGAGCCTCATTGAGGTAAGCTTTTTACTCTGTTGCATGATCTTCTCCTCCTGTATCTCCACCTATAATTATTTGGCAGTCAAAAGAATAAAAACTGAGTGTGAATACCTCACGTTCTAGTTGATGGGGCTTTTTGGGCAAATCAAGATCATCATCATGGTCATCTTCATGAGCCCTCTTCTTATCCTCTCTAGGTCTTTATGAGGATTTTTATCTGTACCAAACTCCCTCATTATTCTACCAATCAACAAACTAGTTCAATTTTCCTCTTCAGATGAGAGTTTTAATCTCACCTTGAAGGGCAATATAACCATTCGTTGTGTCACCATGGTCTCTATGGAACTCACAACACTTAGTTTTGTCCCTCTTGGTAGGGGAACTCCTTAACTTATCAGCCCAATGCACATCTTTGTTGTGTTTGATCTACTCTAAGATATGATGGATGTCCATGGTTAATGGAGTGTAGCTATGATACTTCTTGAGCTTTTCTATAATTCCTTTTTATTTTGACTCCTTGTACTCGTTGGAATCTTTGTGATCCTTCTTGTTGTTTTTGCCCTTAATTTTTACTCCCGAGCTCCTATTGACTGCCATTGCTTCCTCGATAATCATGATTTTGGCTGCTTTGGCCATCAATTCTGCCATGGTCTTTGGGGGATCTTTAGCAAGTGTATAGTAGATCTTCTCAGGGAGCAATCCACTCATAAGGGCCATTATAGCAGTTTTTTCTTCATAATCCACGACCTCCAGCTTCTCATTGCTGAAGCGAGTGATATAGTCCCTGATGCTCTCTCTTTCCTTCTGCCGTACACTAAGCAAATGTGCCCTTTTTACAGGATTGACCCCAAAACAAAATTTGCTAATAAATAGCTCAGCCAACTGGTGGAAGGTGGAAATCTATCCCCGAGGAAGGATATTGTACCAAATTTGGGCATATCTAGTAATAATTCCAAAGAATGCTCTACACCTCATTTCGTCGGGAACTGCATAAATATCAGCGACTGCTTGGTATTATTCTATATGGAGGACTGGATCATTTTTCCCATCGTATTTGGGTCTAACTACTGGAGCTTTGAACTTTACTGGAGTGGGAAAATCCACAATTGCTTTCATAAAGGTAAATCATTTTACAAAGTTTCTTTGTAGTGGGTTTTTCGCCTTAGCCATCTCTCCTAACATGTCCTCCAATCTATGGATAGAACCTTTTCAAGCATTGTTACTAGCATCAAACCTATGCATTACTTTTTTTTATTCACTAAACTCTCCTTTTGGGATTGTTGCTCGTCTTGAGCAGTACGTCGGGCATCTGATCTAGACTGGGTAGAGCCTTCCCTTCGATCAGTTGGTCATCGAATGTTTCCTCACATTGCCCTAAGAACATTTATGTTCCCCCAGGGTCCTTAATAATCGAAGGGAGAAGTGTGGCTTAGCCTTTCTAAGTGCTTAGCTTCTCTGGAGAGTAGGATTATGTAATAGAGGATTCTGACGCCCTGGATAGGTAATTTGACCCTGGGCGATAGGATGTATCCCCTGTAGTTCTTTAGTGACTTCGCCTGCCACCTTTTGTTGGTAATGGTGGCATATTCCCATGGGCAGACAGAGCAGGTGCTCCTGTTTGAAGAGTTTGCACGAGTTTTCTGATAGTATCCTGTATAGCCTCTTGGCCTCTTGTAAGACTGGCCAGAATTCTAATTAATTCATCCGTTATTAGTGGGGCAGAAGAGACAAGCGGAATGCCCTCGTTCTTTAGACTTGATTTAGGAATATCATCCATTTAGGTGTTTGAATGAATGATAATGATAAGAAATACATTCCCACAGACGGCGCCAATCTGTTAATACAAAAAAACTAGACTAACCAAATTAATTGATCACATATAAAAATGAATAAAAGAGACAAAGAATTTTAAAGTGGTTCGGCTAAAAGAAAAGCCTACATCCGCCGTTGTGTATTGCTTTGGGCTAGTTCAATTGCCTCTTGTCTCGTTTTTCTCTTTTCCCTTGGATGTAGAGTTTACAGTGTATTTATAGCCCCTTGAGGGTGTACCAGAGTCAGAATACTAAAGGATGGAATGCTTTTATAACATAGGCATTTACATCTATACAGTGTTAATAATGTGTACATTTATTAGTGATTTACTGTCATTATTGGTCAGTCTTCCTGGTGTTGGTCGGGCTTCATTAACCTATTGGTCGGCATTCCTTCAGTTGGTCAGTGACTCGCCCTTGTTGACTTTGATTAATTCCCAGATGGATAACAAATGTTCATACATGAATGGTCCATGTAGCAGGATAATTTTTATATCCATAAGAATAATTAGATTCAATCCTAAACATGCATTCTAAATTCCATAATTAAACACATAACATAGAATTATAAATAAGTTACAGATTAACATGTGATATAGTAAGAGATTTCATGCCTGAAATGACGAACAGTGAATCTCCACGTGTTAGTTCCTTCTTCCTCTTCTCCCAAAGTCTCCTTAAGCTTTATCAAAGTCTAAGGCCTCTAGGGTTTGTTTCTTATGTGTAAAGTAATTAATTAATGAGGTTGATCTCCCTTAAATAATTATTATTGTCTAAGGTCTATATAAAACCTATTTTCGGTGCCCCAAATGAGCCCAAAATACTACCCAGAATAGCCCAAAACTTAGCCATGAGGTATACGTATCCTCTGAGCCCAACTTATGACGATCTCCATATCACTCTAGAGTCTGCTCCAAAGGGTAATACCTCACAACTCACGGTAATATCTGAAAAAGTACAATAAAACACACATATTTATTTTACGCATAACCACACATAGTCCAACTTAATTAATTTCACTGATTAATTAAACATAACATGCGACATAAACAAATCATGTAACATACAAATTTAATCATCATCTAAATATAAATGTTATTATTAGCAATTCTCTCAGTAATAATTAATTCCAAATCATTAATTTATTCTCACAATTTATAATCATAAATAAATATCAAAAATAAGGAGTATTACAAGTGGATTGTGGAGATTTATTTTATCGACGGTTTAGTTTCCATTCCATCATGTATTTTATATGAGGCAACTTTTAGATTTATGTGCCGCTTATGACTCGATATTTGTATTTGGGATATTGTATTAAGACTTTTGTATAATGTTGTACTATTGGAGGATGATGTAGTTGGACTTTATATTTGGTGATATCTCTCGTATCTTTTATTGTTGGAAAAGGTTTTAACTATCTCATATTTCTGTCACATGCTAAGAATGATATTTTAAACTATAGTAATTTGTATATTATAATATTTGGGCTTTATCAACCCTAAGATTGAATTATGTGAGTTGTTATAGTTGGTATCAAAGCATGGTCCTAAGTCTCGAGGTTTATAGGTCTATGCTAGTCTTTCGCGTGCCGTTATTTGATACGTCTTTATGGCTTGTAGTATCTTTAGGTTTTAAGTCTAATGTGCATTGTGTTCCTATATTTTCAAATGGAAAACACTAGGATAAGAAGAACTTGGGGGCCTTAAGGGATAATGTGATGGTGGGTTCCATAGGAGAGGAAGGACATGGTTAGTTTTTTAGGGGAAATTGACCCAATGGTGGCTCATCAATAGAGAAGAGACCCGAGGAGACACCTTAGGACAGTGGAATGCACGGAGGTGTAGAATAATATGTTAGTTACCTTTAAGATAATATGTGATGCTTTAAAATAGTGGGAGTGTGTGACCAAACACGAGGAGAGGGATCGTTTGACTTATGGAGAGTTTATAGCAAAGTTTAATGACAAGTATTTTATATATACTACTAGGTTTGAGATGAATATGAACTTATGACTTTGGAGCAAGGTTTACATAGTGTGGCCGAGCATGAGCAAGAGTTTATGAATCTGTTTATGTTTGCCCCCGTAACAGGAAGACATCGAGAAAAAGAAAAAGAATTTTTTCATTCATGGTTTGAGTTGGTCAACTTTGTTGTCTAGTTTGTTAAAGCCCATATTGAATGGGCTAGTTTGGATTAAAACTGTATGATTGGTACCACTGTATAACTCCATAGTGGTGTTAATATACTTTTTGAATATCTTGGTGACTAACTGCTGATATGTTGCGCTGAAGTCCTTAAGGCCGAATGACATAAGTTTTAGCAATATAGCCCAAGGGTTATAATAAATAAAGTCCCCTCTCAGCCGAGGCCTAATAAGGGTACGATGTCACCCATAATAAGCATCCATAAATCTAATCATTTGTTTCCCACTATTAGATAAATAAGGCTTCGTTTGTTTCACGGGAAAAGGAAAGGAAAGTAATCAAAAAATGATTTTTCGGTACAGTTTTGTTGTTTGGTTTACCAAAAAATGGTGGGACCCATAGGAAAATAACTTTCTCATAGGAATCACTTTCCCGGATTTCACGTTCGACCAAAACCATTGGAAAATGCATCACGGGTAAATGAATCTCACCAAAACCATTCTAAAACCCATCCCTATTCTCCCTCACTTCCCACGAAATCCTCCTAAAATACCTGTAGCTAATCTTTGAAAAAATCCTAGATTTTTTTAGGTGGTTCCACAAAATCACAAATAATCCCACAAATAGTTGAGATGAACTGATTGCTATATAAAGAGTACAAAGTTCCATTTAATTCTTATATCTCGATCTGCAAAAAAAATGTAAGTAAAACCATAATTTTATAATGTATACATATACTTGCTTGAAACTTTTTTTTTTGGGGGGGGGGGGGGGATAAGTTGCAAACTCATTCGGCCTTCTACTGCAAACAGTGACATGAAGAAACCCATTTGAGCAAATTCAACTGGAGAAACCCAAATAGACAAAGGTAAGTAAATATTTCTATCTCTAGCTCGATATTTATATCATTGTTGGGTTTTGTGATCTCTGATAAAAAAACAAATTGGGTTTAGTTGCAATTTTTTGTGTGTATATTTATCCTAGCTCGATATTAGGTGTGTAGCTGATAAAAAAATAGATATGTAATCAGAGTGTGTAGCTAATGACCTACCTCACGTCAACTCGACTGTATTTTTATGTTTAATAAAGTGAGACTAATACATTTTTTGGTCCTACCGATCAAATCTGGAATTTTATGTTTAATAAAGTAACACATAATATGTATTAGTAGCTAATGACCTACCGATAAAATCTGGAATTTTTGTCCAAAGATCAAAAGAAGTTGAGATGTAATCTCAAGCTAATGTATAACCCGACATACAAATCATTTATCAGTAATAACACAAAATAAAATTAGATATATTTTAATTAAAAGTTTTTAAAAAAGAAAATTTTCTATGGAGACCGTCAAAATTGAACACAAAATTCAAACTCGGTGATGTGTCACACGGTATTAGCTGGTGGTTTTGTATTTTTGGGTCCGCACCAGTGGCATTAACCAATACCTATTTGACACATCATAGGGTTTTATTTTGTGTACAATTTGAGACTCTCCCTAGAATTACGCATTAAAAATTACGTGCATGCTCCTAATATTTCAGATTAATTTGCTTCTAGACAAAATCGATTCGATTATAATTTAAAAAACATATGTTTGTGTATCTTTACTCATTCAATTCTGGAGATGTTTGTCTTCCTGTTGTTCTTTATCTTTAGTTTACTTATTTTTTAGTTCAAGAATTTATTTACTTTATATGTTTGCAATTTATTTTTATTGCTTAAGAACTTAAAAAATATTATTTCTTCCATTTATTTACATGATATCAAGTAAACTGGCCAGTATTATTTCTTCCATGTATTGATTTCACATGTGTTTAGATGGATTCAAAAGAAGGTTCTGACGATGAAATGGAAGTAGCATGTGTCGCGGTTGCTAATGCGGTAGTTTTATTAACTGTTGGGAAAAATTATTTAGAATATCTTGACAAAGATCCACCTCGTAATAAATATTTAACAGATAGAAAATTTTGCGAAGATGTAATTAACTCTAATGAATATTGTTATAATATATTAAGGATGAACGTGGAAGCTTTTGATAGATTGGTATACATTCTTAAGGGAACGGATATGTCACATGATACAATACATCTTAAGGTTGTCGAAAAAGTAGCTATTTTCCTCCACACCATTGTGCACAATGAGAAGAACCGAGCGTCAAAGTGCTACTTTAGGCGTTCAGGTGAAACAATTAGTCATTATTTTAATGAGATTTTGTACGGTATTATCTCATTACACGATGATTTTATCAAACCACTTGGAGAAGAAATACCAAAAGAAATACAAGATAACCCAAGGTTTATGCCATATTTTAAGGTAATTTTACAAAAATATTTTCATTCATAAGCTACTCAAAATGTTATTCAGAAATGAATATACTTATGATTTTTAACTATATGTTAAGATTGCGTGGATGTGATCAATGGAACACTGATCCCTGCTAAATTATCAAATGATGTCATAGCACAATTTCGTGATCGAAAACATTGTACTTCACAAAGTGTTTTAGTTGCTTGTTCATTTGATCTAAAAGTGACATATGTTATATCGGGTTGGGAAGGATGTCATATGTTATATCGGCTTCTGATTCATATGCGCTCACAAGGAACCACAAAATTACCTGTCTTTGGTAATTTTCATTATCATATAATTCCATATATAACTAATATATTTCATCATTACTTAGTGTTCTTAATTTATTATAGAAAATATTATCTTGCGGATGCGGGATTTCCACTACTGAAACACTTCATTACACCATTTCATAGTACTAGGTATCATTTGAATGAATTTAAAGGACGCACTCTAACCACTGCGAATGAGCTTTTTAATCAAAGACACTCCTCACTACGAAATGCAATTGAGCGTACATTTGGGGTAATAAATAAGCGGTTTGCTATCTGCGAGAGGAACCAATGTTTCATGGACAACCCAAACTGATTTGGTGATTGCTTGTTGCATCATTCATAACCATATCAGAGGAGTAATGACCATGATTCTTTGTTAGATGATGTGGATAGGGAATTGGAACAACAAGAGCCCCCAATCAATGCAGAAAATATTTCTATAAATGAGGATGGTGGAGCGGGAAAGATACGTAGGGCTACGATAATAAATAATGTGGCAATATTATAATGATCATCGTTATTACGGTGTTAACGATATTTTAATGGTCGTCTTAGTATTGTGTTGATTATTATTTTATTTCTAATTGTTTCTATATCTTTCGTGTGCCGTTTTTCTTAATTAATTTGATATTTATTAATTGATTTATGCATATTTCTAACATTTGCTAAAGTAAACAATTTTGAACACAATATATTATAGCAATATGGAACAATTTGAGGATCCTACTCCAACTGGGGAAAAAAAGAAGAGAAACACCATCTAGACTCCAGAAATGGATAAATGTCTCATTGAAGCGCTTCTCATTCAATGCAACGAAGGAAACAAAATAGACAAGGGGTTTAACGAGGTAGCATATGTGGTCGCTGCTAATGCATTAAAAATAACTCTTCACATTGACATTAACTAAGATAATGTTATAAATCGAATGAAGACAATCAAGAAAGGCTATAGAGATATTGAACAGATGCTTAGACAAAGCGGTTTTACTTTTAACAATTCAACTAAAAAGGTTGAGTGGAGTGATGAAGTGTGGGAGACTTATGTTAAGGTAATATCATGCCTACAATTTTATTACTTGGTAAATTTCTTTTAAAATATACATAAATTGAAATTCATTTTACATGCACATCCAAAGGTGAAGAGCTTAGGGTATAAACGTATAGAAATGCTTGAAGAACTAGGAATAGTTGTGGGAATGATGGAGAAACTGGTGAATGGTGTCGAGGGGGGGGGGGAGATATTAATGCTAGACGAGGGTCCGAAGACAACTATAATAACCAATTTACCTATAGATGATACGAATCTTAATGACGACGGGGATACAACTGGTGAACGAAATAATACTCAAAACTACTGAATTTGGACATCCAATTGCTAGGAGTAGTTGAGGAATTTCATCAGGACGATCAACTATTAGAAAACATAGTCGTCGCTCTAAAAATGTTGACACGTATATTGAGAAAGGTAATTTTCCTCCTCTCATAACTCTAAGGAGTCGTTTGGTTCGTGGTAAACTTGAGTCGAATCTGATTCCTTCCGAACATTCCTGAGAAAGCATAAGATTATTGCGTTTGGTGAGATTAACTTACATGGAAATGTGGGCCCCAATGGAATCAAATTACCTCAGTCGTGAGAAAAAGTGGATGGAATCAAAATCCATCCAATATTAGGTGGGATTCTTACCTTCCCATAGAAATCCTTACAAATAATTTTTATGAAGACAAAAATGCCCTTAAAAATATTAAATTATAAAACTACCCATAAGGTCTAAATATTTATTTTATGAAGACAATTTTGTTATGTCGATTTGTATCAAATTTAAAGTCGAACAAATTTTATTTAGGCATTTTTTTCTACTCATGTAATAATTAATTTGATTAACTTACAAATATAATACACACACATCTACATTGAATTCTTATATTTGTTAAATATTGAAAAAAATCTATATTTTAAAAAAGCATATTTGAGTTCGCGCATTTATAATTCGTTAATTACACCAAGTCCCTTAAACATTGACCCTATTTGCACATACACCCCCCCCCCCCCCCCCCCCCCACACACACACACACGCATTCTTTCAATTTACACTCTTAACTTGAAAACGACTACAATTTACCCCCTGTCGTCCAACTCCGTTAACTTTTGGCAAAAAACGTCAGTCATGTGCGTGGCACAAGACATTAAGGAATAACATTTTTATCCAAACATAATTGTTTTTTAAAAAAATGTTTAAATAATAAAAATATTAAAAAAAACTTGGAATAAATTTTGAAAATATTAATATATATTTAAAATTTGTGAAAATGCCAAAAAATATTTTAAAAATATAAAATAACCTTGGAATAAATTCTGAAAATATGAATATATATTTAAAAATTCTGAAAATACCAAAAAAAATCAAAAATAAAAAAGACCTTGGAATAAATTCAGAAAATATGAATAAATATTTAAAAATTCTGAAAATACCAAAAAATATTTTTAAAAAAATTAAAAAGACTTTGAATAAATTCTAAAAATATGAATATATATTTAAAAAAAATAAAATACCAAAAAATATTTAAAATCTACAAAATTCTACAAACTAATATATGAAAAAATTATTTTCGACCAAAAAAACTATTTCCACTAATAAAAAAGCTACTTTCATCGATATAAATTATCTGTGGAGTTAATAAATCATTTACAGCAAATAAAATTTGTCTCCAATTGTTGATACCAAAATTAATATGCTGATATAGACGAATCATAAGAAGACACGTGTCGATCTACGTGGCACAATAGCAACGAGGAAGTCTATTTCCCCGACCAAGTCATACTCACTCCGAGCAGCAAGTGTACTCCGAGGAACTCTTGAACGACGAGCAACTAAGGCGGTCCGAGCTGCATCTCGGCCACAGCATTGATTGCCTGATAATCAACAGTTCAACTATTCATTGAATGCTAATCATACAGACGTATACTCTTAAAGGGCATTAATTGTTTACCCTTTCACATGTACAGCCTAAGGGCTATAAATACATTGTATCACCCTCATTCAAGGGGACCGGATTTTCTTGATAGAATTCCATATCGAGAACTCCAAAAACACTTGGCAATAACAGAAACAGTGGACGTAGGCCATTCTTATAAGGCTGAACCACTTTAAAATTCTTTGTCTCATTTATATTTATCTGTGATTAAATAATTAGAAGCAATCTAATTTTTTACATCAACACCAATAATATAAAAGTATTTACATCATTCAAAAATGATTCTAGCAAAAAAAAAATCACCAATAATAAATCATTTTTACCATATAAAGAAAATTAATCCTCCAATAAAAAGATAAAAATGGAAAAAAAATAAAAAGAGAAAAAATAAAGAAAATACATATTTCAAACCTCCAAACCTCCAATAAAAATATAAAATGCATAAAACTTGATCCATACAAATCTGAAAATACAAAAAAAATAATAACCCACACATTTACAAAAATAATTTCATAAACAATACATAAAAAAGTAGAAAAATATATAAAATCTCCAAAACATCAACAAGACCTAAACAGATGAAAAGGGAGAGAAGGGGCTAGGGGAGGCAAGGGAGAGGGTGGGGGCGGGGGATGGCAGGGGAGAAGCGGACGGGGGGAAGGCATGGGCGGTGGGGCAGAAGGGAGGAAGAGGGCGGGGGTGGATCTGCTTGTGGGGGGGCGCTCGTGAGAGAGAGGGAGAAGAAGAGAGGGAGAGAGAGGGAGAAGAACGAGGGGGGAGAGGGTCAGATCGTGAGAGAAAGAGAACATAAATGATTTTAGTTTTTTTTTTAAATGGGTAAATACCCAAAACATCCTTTGGAAAAAGTCAAAAAGGATTGCCACGTGTCATTTAACGGCAAAAATTAACGGATATCACTACAAGAAAAATATCATTTCATAGAAATTTTATTAGTGGATAATCATTTATTGCCACTAAAACATATATTTTGTTGCAAAATTTATGTTTGCCACTAAAAGATAATGCATTAGTGGCAACAAATTAAAATCGTGGGAACACAAAATTTTAATTAGTTACAAACTTACAATATTTGCCACTAATGTATATTCATTAGTAGAAAATATTCCACTTTGCCACAAAAAACATTTTAGATACACTCCACTTGCCCTCCAAAATTAATTTCTAAAAAAAATTTTAGGAGCATTCCCTCTAAAATACACCTAATATGTTACTTCTCCCATTCATTCCCCCAAATCCTTTTCATCTTCCATTAATCCCCCAAATCCATTAGCCCGATGGGTTTCATCTCTTGCTGCTTGCTACTATCATTTTTTTCCAAAGCCTCATATCCATTTGCAATAGTACGAGCCAAGTGCCATTTTGCCAAATCCTTCCAACCCCTCCGTTCTCCGCCACTGCCCAGGTCTCTTTCTCTCACCTAACCATTTGCAGTAGGAGCGACTAAGCATTTTCAGCCATTGTCCTCCTCACACTCCTCTCTCCTAAGCATTTGCGACATTTTTTTTCTCTCGTTTTGGGTCTTTTATCCTCTCGCCATAGCCCGAGTCTCTTTCTCTACAGGCAACGTTTACTTTCTACCTTTTTTCAATTCAATATTCATTATTCACTTATTGGTATATGGAGATTAATTGAAACCTTATTAATTTTATTTGTCCAAAAATATATATGTTATTGTTTCAATGTTTTCTTTGCTAACTATTTTTCAAAAATTTGACTAAATGTTGGTAGTTAATTATTTGGTATTGTTTATTTGGAAAATATATTGTTTGTCCTTTGCTATTTTTATTTTCTTATTTCCTATAAATTAGAAGTAATATTTTTTTTGCTGAAATTTTTAATTTTTCTAAATTTAATTGTTGTCATTTGATTACTAAAAGTTTAATTTGAAATATATTTCAGTTTGGGCAATCATGTTGAGTAATTGTTAGATTACAAGTATTTGCCAATTAGTTAATATATTTTTAGAGCTAAAAATTTGCATAAAACTCAAAATAACCTTAAAAATCCGTCTCGGGGGAAAACCCCCAATACCACTCTAAACTTTCGCACCCGCTAATCAAATATCCTGGATCTGCCACTATTTAGCAGGTGCGATTTTGCCCCTGATTTGGTCCGATTTGATTTGGTCCGGTCTTATTTGCTCCTGTTTGATTTTGCTCCGGTCTAAACTTTCTTCAGTCTGGCTTGCTACAGGTGCGTTATCTTTTGACATATAATTTTATGTTTTAGAAAATTTTCTAGTGTTTAGTGATGATAGTTTTAATTTTAATTTTCCTACTATTGAAAATTAAATTAGGTTCATTGCAATAACGTGATGATTGAGTTAAAATATTTCAACAAGTAAAGTTATGGAACAATAATAACAATAATAAAGATATGAAACATTGACTCGTGTAAGCATCCATATCCTTAAATTTCTGTTAGAAAGTTGTTTATGTGAAGTTTTTTTTGGTATAACTGATTATTCATTGGGTGATTAATGAATCTAGTTTTCTGGGTATAATTGATTCTTCATTTGGTTTATACTTGCATGCATAAATCGGTGTTCCATTTAGTAATCGTGAAACATGGATGAAATACACTATTACAAATTAAATTAGGTTCATTGCACTAACGTGATGATTGAGTTAAAATATTTTAATTTTTGTTTACCACTGTCATAAATTATAACTACTAGTCATCTTTACTATTATAATTATTTTAGGAATAATGCAAAACTAACCCAAAAATTAGGGCTCAATTACAATTCAATCAATCCCACTGATAATTCATGCTAAGTGTGTGAATCACATAATGTTAATTCCTTTTCTAATTAGTGAGTGAGTCACACACTCTTGACATGAGAATCGTATTTTGGGAATCATGGTTTGCAGGTATATCTCTCATTATTTCGAAAAACTCTTGGAGAACCCAGCAAGGAGGTGCGTGAGGTGAATGAGGAGGTGCCTAATTAAATTATATGTAAATATTATTTCAACAAATAAAGTTATGAAACAATAATAACAATAATATAGATCTGAAAAATTCAATTGCATAAGAAATAATAACAATTTTCTATTTGAATTATAAGTTCATTGGTTTTTTGTTGATGCATTTTTTTTATCGTGTGATATAGGGTCATTGGGATGGATAAGAGCTGGATGAATCACCCAAATAGAATTAGGAGTGCTTGTAGATATTGTGTTAAATAATTTCTTGATTTTGCGTTTGCAAATGTTAAGACAAATTAGTAATCTTAGAATCAAATAGCCGCTTCGAGCTCAATTATAGTAACTGATCAGATATTGTAGCCGAAGAATTCTCTGAATTTTTTTATGACAGTACATTGTATAATTCTATCCCGATAGTGGAGAGTTATAAACTGGATTAACTTTTTGAACAAAACATGAGCTCGAAGCGGCTATTCGATTCTAACATTTCAACTTTTGTTGCTTCAGTTTTATGTTGTTGGTACTCTAAAGCATTGATATGTTGAGACACAGTTTTTGCGTGGTCTGATACCACTTCGTGATCTGTATTTTTTGTATTAAAAACTTCCATTCATTCTTGATACGACTAATGGATTTTCAATTAGCCAAAGAAAAATAACAGATCCTATATTGTGAAAACCAATATGTATTATGATGGCGTAACTGACTTGAGACTTGTTTGGATAATTTCGACATGAGACATGTTTTTGACAAGGTACCTGTTTGGATAATATTATAATATGATGGTGTAACTGACTTGATTGATATGTGAAAGTGAATTAAACGTATTTGTGGCATGTTCTGCTATTTTCTCCTACTCTGTATACAGTTCCAATTGTACTTTTTATGTCTGGTTTCACCGAAAGTTCTATTGGTTGATATTTTCATTGCATGTACATTTTACTAGGTTCATCTTCCAAGAAATGAGTCAGAGGGCCGACACGAGGAATTGGGTTTCAAAAGAAACTTGAAAGGAGAAAAATATAAAAATCATCATCTCGGAGGGCCGTATAGTGGGTAATTTTTCATCTAATTTCAAATATGAAATTGGCATTATTATGCATGATCACGCTCCATTTAAATTCTGATTATGAGGTGACATCCTGAAAGAGAACAAAGAGCACATGTGGACAATTATGCGGGTAAGCTTCTACTTATGCTCGTATATAGAACGTATCCCCAAGTTCGTTTTAATGTTTTTCTTTTCTTTTAAATAGGATAAGTTTAAATTGCCAAATTAAGAAAAATATAAAGGTTGTAGTGATGGATCAACTCCATACACAATTCCGTAACTTTCGATCAAAACTGCATTGTGAACACTTCAAACCACACGGATCTTTAGAACGAGCTCTTGAGTATCGTCTTCCTGAATTATATTTAGATGATAAATGGATTGATCTTTGTGGGACATTTGTTGATGCAAAGCACAAGGTAATATTAAATCTTATGCAATTCTTTTTTTGTGCGAATTATTTAAATGTTTTAATGAAAATAAATACCTTATGTTATTTTCATAAAAGAAGTGAAATTAACTCGATCAATAGATCTAAGTAGCAAATTCTACATTGTAGTGGAACTAAAGGATTTCGTCAAGTGGAGTATGAGATGGTAACATATATTTCTTAAAAAAGTTGTGTTTGGTAATTATTATTTTTTTGTTATTGGTTATGATACTTTATTTATCTCAAATTTGTTTAGCGTGATAAGAAAACTGGAGATCCAGCGCCTATGGCAAATGTGTGGTATACGACTTATTGGAGCAAAAGAAAGGACAATTGGGTTACTCCAAAGGCTGGAAGTGTATATATATGTAAGATGTTTTTAAGTTTTTTTTAACTACATTGTTTTATAATAACATTATGTTAAATTATACATTATTTACAATTGTTAATAGGATGAGGTGAAAGAAATACTTGCATCACAATCTGAAGATAGTGTGAAGGTGGATGAAGAAGAAGCATTTCAAAATGTTTTAGGGTATCTCTTTGGCTATGTACGTGGACAAGGGGTTGGTTCTAAGACCAAACAACTTGAAGCTAATGGAGAAAGATATTGAGAGGGATATATAAGTTACTGAGGTGAGGAGAGAAGTTGATGAGCTGAGAAAGGTAGCTGGCAAAGCAAGGAGAGAAGCAAATAAAGCTCGAAGGGAGAACGCTGCAATGAAAGAACGAATGGATAACCTTTTTGGAAGATTTGAGGAGTTATCTAATCTCATAGCGCGTAATAATACATAAGTGTACTTGTTTTTTTTAACGATGGAATGATTTCTGTAAGTGGTGTATTTGACTTAATTTTGATGTGGAATAGTTCAAATATTGATTGTCATATTGACTATACAATATCATAAATATATTTTGTGAACCAATGGAGAATAAAAGTTCTTACTACATTATTTTTATTATCCTAAATATTAAATATAAAAATTGAATGCATTTAGTGTTATTGGTTAATCAATTTATGTATAAATCTGAATATTAAATGCAATAACTATTAGTGGAGGCAATATAACTTGCTACAAAAAAATATTTTTAGTGGCAAATCTGAATTGCCACATAACTATGTTGACCTTAAGCAAAAATTTAGTTTTGGTTGCAAATCTTATATTTGCTATAAAAAGAAACTTTTAGTGGCGAATTTGAATTGTGACAGAACTATCTTGACCTCAAGTACAAACTTGGTTTTTGTAGCAAATCATATATTTTCTACAAAAAGAATCTTTTAGTGGCAAATAACATGTTTTTAGAGACAAATTTGATGGTTTTTTGTAGCAAATAATTTACCACTAAAGGTACACATGTAGTAGCAAATATGTTTGCCACTAAATTTGTAACATTTAGTAGCAAAAGCAAAAAAATTACTACTAAAGGTATTAGCAACAGGTCTTTAGTGGCAAAGCTATGACAAAATTTTTGTTGACACTAAATAATTTAGTGACAAATTTTTAATGATTAGTCACAATTTTGTTTTGCAACTAAAAGTCTTTTTTCTTATAGTGTATAGACGGCAGGGGGTAAACTGTGGCCATTTTCAAAGTTAGAGGTGTAAATTGGAAAAATTAAAATAATGAAGTGGAAAGTGCAACTAGGGTCAAAGTTTAGGGGTCCAAGTGTAATTATCTCATTTATAAATAGTGAACCGTAATATTGTGTATATATACGTGTGTACACGCGCGCGCGCACACACACACACACACACACACACACACATATATATATATATATATATAATTACTAAAGGGTATTATTGATATATATAGTACATTACTCTATCACTTTTCATGCATGAACCAAACACAAAATTTTAATTTTTAGTAAGAATCCATTGATTAAACAAACAAAACGAAAGGATTTAGAATCCTGGTAAAAAGTTTCTTGGTAATCAAAATCCATCCAAAATATTATCGCGAACCAAACGGAGCCTAAATCGACGAGGAAGAACATGTCAGGTTATGGCATGGATTCATCTTAATGAGTCACGCAAATCCTCCTGATCTAGGAATCTAATCTATCACCGGGGAGAGTAAATGGGGATCTTGTGTTGACTTACTAGGGAATGTGGAGTTGGTTGGACGTGCATGCTTATTGGGCATATGGAAGTAATACGCATCTCACTATGATGGCTCTCTCGGGATTTGACTTGATTTTCTTATGCTAGACCAGGTTTTGATAAAAGACTTAGTCGATGGACTACTACAAGTAATGGCAGTTGATGAGTTCTTTTCCATGTCTCCAGCTTCCTGGGTTAGTTATATTTCTTCTTTCTTCACGTTATTATATATAGGTTTTTAGTGATTTTAAAGTGATCTTTAGTTTTTTTAGATTATGCATATACCTTTAATTATGTTTGTAATTTGATTACTCCCTATTTATTATAAGATTATGATAACTTTGATTTTGAAAACTACATGACTTCATCTCACGTGTTCTTGCAAATTTCACACTAAACATTTGGTGAAATGCCACATAAATTATATTGCTCATAGGATAGGCTCACATGTGTTTGCTTTCATTCCAACCATTTATTTATACTATTATTTCATATTTAAGTGAAAATTATATTTTGGCTTATTTTGGCTCTAACTATACAACATGTAGCCTAATGATGAATGTCATAGGAAATCAGCGGGAGTTAAAATAAAGAAAAGGTACAAGAATTAAAATGGAAGTAAACTACCTCGGCTTTTCATATTCTGAAAGAAAGGCACCATCCTTGAATACTTTTAAGATAACAATGACCAATATTTAGACGGAAATTAGAAACGTGGATCTTCAACACACAAACCATACATACATGAAAGCCTTCTAAAAAAACTCTTAACTAGAGTTTGGCCACATGAAAAATATGCTTTTTCTTTCCTTTTAACCACGAGTGATTTAATTTCCACATGATCACTACATGATTCATAATTATAAAATTTAAAGATTTCAATTCGGTTTTCCCTACTATGTGTGTTAACAGGCCGAGTCATGCCCAATTTTACCTTATATAATAAATACATGCACTATTTCAATTTAATTGTGGGAAAAGACTGTTGTTATCATTTTTTACCAAAAATCATTCATCATCAATGGCAGATAATCCGGAATCCAGCAATCGAAACGCTGGAAATGCTGGAAATCTTCCAAATCCTTCTGCACCTCCAGATCTGGCTGGAATTATGATGAATTTGGCTCAAGGACAAACCGCCATGCAAGAAACAATGCGGCAACTCATACAAACCCTTCATGGCGGTGCACCTGCACATTCGGGACAGCGAAGTGGTCAGAGACAAACCTATTTACTTTCTTCACGATCCAGGCGTACAGATGCTTATCGTAATGAGGAATCTGATGATTTCTCTTATCAACCTGGGCGAACTTCATCAATAGGGGCTACAGATACTGAGCAACGTATCACTCTCTCTTCAGAGAGACCCAGTGCCTTGGAAAGATTGAGCAGGGTATCTCCTTTCAGCCGATTAGGCCCTAGGAGGAATAGGAGTCCGCCTAAAATAATGTCGAGGAGTTTTCGATAACCATCAGATCTAAGAGAGGGATCAGCACAATCACGACCAGTTGCTCGTCAAAATAGATCTCAGGAGGCCACGTCAGAACAATCAATTGCTCGAACTAATAAGCCCGAGGAAGGAAATGATGCGTGGAAAGGTTCCATTCAACGGTTGGAGTATAGATTGGGAGAAATGGCTAAGGCGAAGAACCCCCTACAACGAACTTTTGTTCAAGGGACACCTTTTGTACAGGCCATTGTCGATTTTCCTACACCGTCGAAATTTAAAGCACCTGTGGTGACTCCCAAATATGATGGAAAGACAGATCTTGTTCTTCACATAGAGAAATATCAAGCTGATGCCGACATCTATGCTGTCCCCGACGAGATGAGATGCAGAGCCTTCTCAGGAACTCTTACTGGATCTGCCCAAATATGGTACAACAATCTTCCTCGGGGTAAGATTTCAACTTTCTTTCAGTTGGTCGAGTTATTCATTGGCAATTTCTATTTTGGAGCAAAGACAGTAAAATGAGTAGCACACTTGTTAAGTGTTAGACAAAAATCTGGTGAGAATACTAGAGATTACATAACTCGTTTCAATAACGAGAAGCTGGAAGTCATAAATTATGAAGAAAAGACAGCAATCACCGCCTTGATGAGTGGGTTGTTGCCTAACAAGTTTTATTACACTTTTGCCAAAGATCCACCTACAATTATGCCAGAATTGATGGCAAAAGCGGCCAAAATCATGAATGCCGAGGAGGCTATGGCTGCGAAGAAGAATATGGATAAGGAAACCAAGGTGGAAATCGACAAGTCTAAGAAGAAAGAGCATAAGGGCAATGGCGGTGACAAGCATTCCAAGAATGATAAGTCGTCATGGGAAGTCCTGAAGAAATTCGATAATTATACTCCTTTGAAAATGGGTATTAATCATGTCTTGGAGGAAATCAAGAATAACGAGGAAGTAAGGTGGCCAAAGAAACTGAGGTCGGACCCTGACAAAAGAAATAGAGATAAATATTGCGAGTTTCATAAGGATCATGGTCATATGACTAAAATCTGCATAGCCCTCCAGGAGGAGATTGAAACGCTCATTAGACGAGGAAAGTTGTCAAAGTATGTTGATCATAGAAATGAAAGAGGAAATGAAAACCGAGCAAGAGAGAGATCTAGATCTCCTCGTCGGGCAGAAGAAAATAGGAAAAGGGATCATGAAGACGATACAGAGGATGACCCCGATCTTCCCAAAAGACCAAGGCAACCAGAACGCGAGGTATTTTCAATACGTTTTGGAACATTTGATTGTAATGTTATTACAGGCGGAGATGCAGGAGGAGGAGATCTTACTGCAGAAAGAAAAGCTTACCTCGGTGAGGCTCAGGCTTGCTCATACATTCAACGGATAAATTTGGATGAAGAGGATCGCCCGAGAAAGATAAACAAAGAGAAGCTGGTCATTGGTTTTTCAAAAAACGACCTTGCAGGTGTTCTTTACCCACACGACGACCCTTTGGTGATCAAAATGAGGATGAAAGAACTAGTGATTTCAAGGGTTCTGGTAGATAATGGTAGTTCGGCATACATCATGTTCTACTCATGCTTTGACAGTTTAAATTTAAAATTATCTCAATTGGAACCTTATCATAGACCTCTCCTGGGTTTTGCTGGCGAGAAAGTTTTTCCACTTGGGACGATCAAGTTGGATATATTCATTGGAACTTGGCCTGCTTGTCGAACAGAAAGAATACGCTTCTTTGTGATGGATAAGAATGTGCAATCAGCTTACAACATCATCATGGGAAGAGTTGGTTTGAAGAAGTTCAAAGTAGTTCCATCTACAGTACATCAGTGTTTGAAATTCCCAACAAATTTTGGAGTAGGAGTTGTGAAAGGTGATCAAAAAGTAGCTCAGGAATGCTATTATTCATCTGCCGAGCAAGAGGAGCTTGAAGAGTCAAGGAAAAAGACTACTACCTACCAGGTGGATGAAGGTACAGAAATTGAAACGTTGGATCCCAGAGATGAATCCCAACTTGTATAAGGACAGGTAGTGGAATCTACAGAAAATGTTATTCTGGACGATGAGCACCCTGAATGAACAACTCAGATAGGTTCGTCGTTGGATGCTTCAATAAAACAGGAGTTGATAACTATCTTGAGAAATAGAAAGAAAACTTTTGCATGGAGTCATGAAGATATGCCAGGAATAGATCCAAACTTCTTATGTCATGAGCTCAATGTGAATAAGCAGATCAAGCCTGTAAAGCAGAGAAGAAGAGTATTTAGTCCCGAGAATAATCAAGCTATACAAGAGGAGGTCGAGAAGCTCCAGAAAGCCCAATTCATTGAAGATGTGAAATATCCAGACTGGTTAGCAAATGTGGTGATGGTAAAGAAGAAAAACAATAAATGAAGAATGTGTGTTGATTTCACCGATCTCAATAAGGCATGCCCAAAGGATCACTTTCCATTGCCCGGATTTGATCAACTAGTGGATGCTACCTCGGGACACGAGCTACTCAGCTTCATGGATGCTTACTCTGGCTACAACCAAATCAAAATGAAACTTGAAGACAGGGAAAGTGCTTCTTTTATTACCCCTAGGGGAACTTATTGTTATAATGTTATACCTTTTGGTTTGAAAAATGCAGGAGCGACATACCAACGACTGATGAACAAGGTTTTTGCCGAACAAATCATTTGCAATATGGAAGTCTATGTCGATGATATGCTGACAAAGAGCAAGAAAGCTGTTGATCATCTTGTTGACTTAGGTCAGACCTTTGATCAACTGGATAAATACCAAATGAAGCTCAACCCGACGAAGTGCACATTTGGAGTACGAAAAGGAATGTTCCTCGGATACATTGTCAACCAGTGAGGCATTGAGGCGAATCCAGAAAAGATCAAAGCTCTTTTAGGGTTGCGATTTCCAACGACGAAGAAAGAGGTGCAGAGTCTTACAGGATGAGTTGCGACGCTCAACAGATTTGTATCCTGAGCAACTGATAGATGCCTTCCATTCTTCAAAACACTTCGAAAAACTTTCGAGTGGAATGATGAATGTGAAAAAGCCTTTCAAGACTTGAAGAAATATTTGGGAGCACCTCCGCTGTTGTCCAGACCAGTAATGGGAGAAAAGTTGTACTTGTACCTAGCAGTATCAGAGAATGCAGTCAAATCGGCATTGATCAGAATAGAGAATGGAGTCTAGAAGCCAATTTATTACACAAGTAAGGCTTTTCGAGGTGCAGAGATCAGATACCCAAAGCTGGAAAAATTAGCATTGGCATTAATTGAGGCAAGTAGAAGAATGAGGCCATATTTCCAGGCCCATACCATCGTCGTGTATACCGATTTGCCATTGAGACAAGCCCTTCATAAGCCAGAAAAATTAGGGAGACTGATGTACTGGGCAATAGAGCTCGGTGAATATGATATTGTGTATGAACCCAGATCATCATTAAAAGGGCAAGCTGTAGCAGATTTTATAGCAGAGTTTACTTATCCTGATACCCCCAGGGAACAAAAGTTGCTCGCTGATCAACCTGTGGATGTTACAGGATCAACAAACACAAACTCAGACCAACTCCGGTTGGTAAAAGGGCTTGTGTATATTGAAGGATCATTCGATTCGAGCTCAGACCAACTCCGGTTGGTAAAAGGGCGAGAAGAGATGATCGACGAGGAGCAAGAAATATCAGGGGAGGATGAAAGGAAACAACAAATATTTCACCGAGGAACTTTGTCAGATAAGAAATTTGAAGACGAGTTACCTACATGGAGATTATATGTAGATGGGTCATCTTGCACAACGGGTTGTGGAGCAGGGATTGTTTTGAACACCCAGACGAGATTGACATGGAATACGCCCTGCGATTCCAATTTAAATCTTCCAATAATGAGGCGGAGTATGAGGCCATGATAGCAGGTCTTAATTTAGCAAAGATTATGGAAGCGCAACAAGTGATGGTATTCAGTGATTCTCAATTAATTGTGAATCAGGTGATGGGGATATATGCAGTTAAAGGAGAATTAATGGTCAAGTATCATGCAAAGGTGATGGAGTTGTTGGCAGAATTTGATGCCATTCAGTTGATCAGAATACCAAGAATGGAGAATGCACAAGCAGACGCACTGGCCCGACTAGCATCAGCTACTCGTATCGAGCTGCGAAGAACGATACCAATTGAAGTATTAGAAAGTTAGAGCATAGATGAAGACCTGACGCTGAATATTATTACCCTTGATTTAGGACCATCTTGGATGGATCCCATCAGGGCATATATTGAGGAGGGAGAATTACCGGAGGATAAGCTCGTTGCCAAGAAATTAAAGTTTAAAGTTGCTCGGTATGTACTAATTAATGGTGTTTTGTATAGACGAGGAATTATGGCAGGTTTGCAAAGATGTGTACATCCCTCCGAGGTGAAAGAATTGATTGAAGAGATCCATGAAGGGTCATGTGGAGCCCATGTAGCAGGTCGGACACTTTTGCAAAGGGTGATGACGCAGGGATACTACTGGCCAACGATGAGGGCTGATTGTATAGCCTATGCGAAAAGGTGTGATAAATGCCAACGTTTTTCCTCCATCCGACGAACTCCACAAGCATTGTTGACACCCATAACTTCCCCTTGGCCATTTTCTATGTGGGGAATTGATTTGGTTGGACCACTGCCGACGACCCGAGGAAGATTCAAGTACCTCGTCGTCGCAGTGGATTATTTTACTAAGTGGGTAGAAACTGAGCCACTTATTGATATGACATACGAGAAGGTGTACCAGTTCGTTTGGAAGAACATCATCTGCCGATATGGTCTCCCTCATGCCTTCATCACAGACCATGGAACACAATTTGATAACGAGGAGTTTGCCGCCTATTGTCATCAGTCAAATATTTTGAAGGTTCATTCAGCACCAGGCCATCCTCAAAGCAATGGACAAACTGAAGTGACGAACATAACATTACTAAATGGTTTGAAGAAGAGGCTAAGTGAGGCCAAAGCTAATAGGATTAACGAGCTACAGTCAGTGTTGTGGGCTTATCGAATAACCCCCCGAGCAGCAACTGGAGAATCACCATATATGCTGGCATTTGGAAGTGAGGCCGTAATACCTGCCGAGTTGGGTCTTCCAACACACAGAGTGCTGAATTTCAATTCCCCAGTTAGCGACTTAATGAGGAGATTAGATTTGGACATGCTCGAGGAGGTTAGAGAAGAGGCAGCCATTAGGAATGCTGCTTACCAATAACGAACAGCTCTGTTCTACAATAAGAGGGTGAAAAAATGCGACTTAAAAGAAGGAGATTACGTGCTAAAGAAGGTCATTCAGAAGCACAATAAGTTGGAAGCAAACTGGCATGGACCTTACCGAGTTACACAAGTTGTTCGACCAGGAACTTATCGAATAGCAACTCTAGAAGGAGAGGAATTTAAGAATGCATGGAATGATGAACACCTACGCAAGTATTATCAGTGATGTAAAATGTAAAGCAGTTCCATTAATATGAATAAAACGATGATATTTTGCCATCTTCTTTCCTTTTGTTGAAAGTTTTTCGAGGAATACTAGTGTGCAACACTACGCTGCTCGGCAGTAAAAACAACACGATAGTTCAAGCTCAGACCAACTCCGATTGGTAAAAGGGCGAGAACAAACCATACTCCTTTGGTTATGAGGCGTACACTAGCTCAGACTAACTCCGGTTGGTAAAATGGTGAGTGGACATAATAGTTCGAACTCAGACCAACTCCGGTTGGTAAAAGGGCGAGAACACGACATTCCTAAAAATACCAGCTCCGGTTGGTTAGGAAACCATACTCCTTTGGTTAGGAGGCAGACACTGGCTCAGACCAATTTTGGTAAAAGGGCAAGTGGACATGATAGTTCGAACTCAGACCAACTCCGGTTGGTAAAAGGGCGAGAACAACCTTCCTAAAAAATGCCAATCTCGGTTGGTTAGGAAACAAGATATACTCTCAAATGCCAACTTATGTTGGTCGGGAGGTAAGATTATTACAGAAAATACAAAAGTTCCTCGAAGAACAAAATATTCCAAACTGAATCAAGTATGGTTGGTCGGGGATAAAAATCTACTAACTGTAGTTGGTCGACGAGGAAAAATTATTTCAAACAGTACCAAGTATAGCTGGTCGGGGATAAAAACCCACTAACTGTAGTTGGTCGACAAGAACAATTTAACAACCTTGGTTGGTTGGAAAAAATTTCAACATTTTATACTCATTATTAAGTGATCGAGAAACATTACTAATACTTGTAATTTTTTATTAAGTTGGTTGATGAACCACACAATATTGTTATGCAAGCACAAATATAAAGTGTTTGACAAGTACAAGACAATAGCAATACAGATTGGCAAACAAAAATGAAAGTCTTTCATAAAATTCAAAATAAATTACAAGTTACATTGATAATTACATGGATATGTATACTAACTGTTACATCAGAAATTCCTATTCTATTGGTTTTTTCCCCTCAGCTTTCGATACAGGTTCCTCGCCAGCAGGCGGATCATTTAAAGACTGAGGAGAATTGATGAAGTTCAAATCCTTCATCATCCTGACGTTCATCACAGAAGGTTGATCTAGAAGATGCTCGGGACGAGATACCTCGATCTGAGAATGAAGATTGTAGTCACCGAGGTATTTTGCAATTAAGCTCCGAGGAATGGCACGAGCTGGAATCCATTCCATGTCCAGATTGTACGGAGGCACAGGCAAGTCGAGTACCCCGGGATCATAATAGTCCCACAGATAGTGTCCTTGTTCGAGATTCAGCACGCCCAAGGCATTCAGCCAGCCTTGTTTGTAGCCCTCATTATTGGCATTCTGGATACGATCATCTAAATGAAATAATGCTTCGTTGTATCCAGCCATCCAGAACTCCCTGGGCTGTTTGTGAAATTGAAATGTTAACCTTTCAAGCTTCTCGTGAAGACTCTGGATGAAAAGTTCATTAGTCTCCAACACTGATTTCTTTGAAGAGAGTTGTTGTTCCAGTTCTCTAACTTTCTTGGACAGTTCAGACAAGGCTTGAATTTTTGCCATCAATTGGAATGCTTGGTTTTCCAAAGCTGATTGAGTACGAGCTTCTTCAACAGTACGATGAAGAACTCTTGATCCTCGCCGAGCAGGTCGAGTACTTTGTTCCTCGACAACATTCTAAGCAACTCTTCCTCGTCCACGAGAATCTCTTCCTCGTCCCCGAATAGCAGTAAAAGGCCCAACTCTTCTCAAAGACTCTAACTCTTCTCGCAACTTGGCATTCTCAACCTCTAAAAATGAAAATCCCTCATCAGTCACTGGGATTGTAGCTGTTGAAGAAGAGACTGCAGACTTCAACTGTGCCAGCTCTTTCTGCAAATTGTTATTCTCTTGCTCCAGCAACTGGGCAATCTGTCTACATGCTTCAACTTCACCCTTCAGGGTTCTCTCCCTAACATCATATACAGCGACGAGCTTCTCCTATCCCTTCTCGGCAGAAAGCTGCTGATATCTCTTCTCATATCCTTCATGAAACAAGGTAGTTGATTCTTTATACTGATTTTGAAGGTTTTCTAAGGTACATTGAAGATCCTCGATCATTTCATAGTAAGCTACATTATTGGCCACAGCTCGGTCAAGTAAGTCCTTCAGGTACTGATAAGCTTCGACTGCTTGTTCCGAAGCATCACGACCAAGGATGTAGGCAACTTCTGATGAACTCAGGTCTGTGTGACCAGCCTTATAATATTCATGACATTGTTGCATCAGCTTTGTATCGTTAGCAGATAGAAGATCCATCCTGGCCAGAAACTACCAGAGAAAGAAAAAGTAATCATCAAAAAGAAAATCAAGGCAAGAGTTAATAAAAAAGCAGACAGAACATCAACAACATAGGGGGACAGAAAAGGTGATTTTTATTACATCATCGAAAGGAGTACAGTGTTCAGAATACGGAGTACAAGTAACAAAAGAACAATAAATACCGAACAACTTCACACCTTTTCCTTGTATCCCAAGACTTTCTCGGGAGGCTGGGATGAGGAGCTCGGTTGCTCGGTGGAAACAATGAGTTGGTCGGCTAGGGCTGGAACTTGGTCAGGAGGAGCAGGAAGAGATGAAAGCTCCTCGTCAGCAGGTTGAGTAAGGATTGGATCACCCACAACCATTGAAGATTCTTCGGAGGCAGCTTCGTCCTCTTCTTCATCTTCGATATTTGGGGGAAGACCAGGGATATGCTGTTGAAACAGTTCTAAGTCCTCATTAATCTTCAATTCTTGCAGGGCGGCAACCCAACCATCTCGGAAGTATTTAAGACTCCCATATTGCACTTGAGTCATCATGGCTGCTACCCACTTGTTCCACCCTTTGTCCCAGCCAGTGTTGAAGGACTTCTTTACTGCCGTTTTTCTTTTTATTTTCTCCGAGGAGAGCTTCTCGGATAGAAGATCCTCGGTGGCCTTCAACTTAGATTCCACCTCCTCCTTCTGGCGATTCACTTCTCGCAGAAGGGACAATTCTTCTTCTGCCATCTTCATTTTGTTTTCAAGCTCCCCAAAGTTCGCGAGCTTCTCGGCATAATTCTTGTTCTCTTTATCCAAATCCTTCACTTTATTTTCCAAACCCTTGGAAACTTCAACGAGTTGCACCTTCTCTGCCTCAACTGCAACCAATTTCTTCTCCCATTCAACCTTATCCTCGTCATACTTTTGACGGGATTCCTTCAAAGATTTGGTCAAACCCAGTAAAGCATCCTCCACTCCGGACGAGGAGCTAGAAGCCTTGATCGCTTCATCCTTCTTCACAATGGTGTTAAAGCAACTCACCAGTTGAAAAAAGGAGATAATGATAAGTCAGCACAGAGATCCGTGTATTGATTAAAAGAAAGAAAATTCAGAATATGAGAAACTTACTGAAGCAATGTGACGAGTAGCCAGGGATGTAAGCACATCCCTAGACATATTCTCCTCAATTCCTTGGACTTCAGGAATGGTCCAAGTCTTTACCGAGCTCATTGCAGAGCTCGGGGGAATGATAGTTGGAACACCAGCTCCACTAACTTGGAGCTGTGGAATGGTTTCAGCTAAATTAACCGAGGAGGATTTCTTCAGTCTCCTCGGTGGCATTTCAACAGTTTCAACCAAAGAAGAGCTTTTGGTTGGGGAGATGGTGACCACTTCAACAGGTGCATTTTTCTTGCTCGGAGCCACTGGGGGATTCTCGGCAGCCTTCTGAAGAGCAACAGAAGGGGCAACATCTACCTTCTTTGTCCCCTTTTGGACATCAGTTTTGTTTCTTTTTCCATCTCCAGCAGAGGTAGTCTCCTCAAAGATAGCAGGAACTCTTCTTTTACCCATTTTTTGGCTCAGAGGAATGTGAGATTCTGGAGAAGAGTCCTCAGGAACTGACACTGGGTCACTAGTGCTGATTACAGGGCGAGCAGTGAAAGAGATTGTATAGCTCCTATACTGCAACAAATATGAAGCATACCCGATGTGTTCGTCTGCAACTCTCTGATTCAAACTTCAGATAAGTTTCAAATGCTTAATATTTACTTCTGATTCTTTTGGAGTCTTTCTTTTGCTGTCAACTGCAAACAAATACATAGTGAAATATCAGTCATACATTTTATCAAACATAATGAAATCATAATTTCAGAAATAAAATAAAATGAAAATAACCTATCCCATTGCCATATGGAGGGCATCTGGGACCTTGATATACTTAATCTCCAATCAAAGGGGCATGTTGCCAATTTTTTATAACTACCCCATGTTCAAAATAATCCCTATTAGCATCAGGGAGGTTGACTACTAAAGCCCTATTCAGAAATCTAGTTTTTAAATAAAAAATATTATCTAGAATAGCCCATCTATAACAATACATAATCTCAGGAATTCCTATACGGGTTCCATGAGTTTGATTTAACCTATACACCCCATTAACTATTCTCCATGTGTTGTGGGCTATTTTTGCAGGAACAACATCGAAATAATGACAGAACTCTAAGCACAAAGGGTTTGGTGGAAAAGAAAATCCACATTCAGCAGTAAAGAGGCTGGGGAACTAATGTCCCTCAGCCAAACGAAAATAATCTAAAGGCTCAGAAAGATCCTCCAGAGTTACCCAAGATGGAATAGAGAAATCAGAACGAAATTTCTCAAGAGATTAAATAACATAAACCATGGCGAATAAAAGAAATGAAGAAAAAGGAAGAAGATCTTACAGGAAAAAGGGAGATCTGTTGACAACGAACAAAGAAAAGGATGAAGCACAAGAGAGAGAAAGACTATGGAAAACTCGAAAGCAGAAATTGGAAAAGGTAGAAGACGATGGGATTGCCTATGAAGCTTAAATACTTTGGCTTGGGAAACGGCGAAAGAAATGAATACAAAAAAGAAACTATTACACTACCGGCGGCTAAAAAGACAAAAAGTGCGCGAAGATCGAAGCGCTTATAAAAATTCAAAAAGCCAGATTCTACGAATCTTAAAGGACGTTCGAATACGGAGAAAATGCTCCTAAAAAACAGGAAGGTCATTTAATATTTCCATATACCGAGAAAGAATGTTCCATATTCCTCAAAGTTCGAAATATGAAACATTGGGGGCTTCTGTTGATACCAAAATTAATATGCTGATATAGACGAATCATAAGAAGACACGTGTCGATCTACGTGGCACAATAGCAACGAGGAAGTCTATTTCCCCGACCAAGTCATACTCACTCCGAGTAGCAAGTGTACTCCGAGGAACTCCAACACTCCGAGGAACTCTTGAACGACAAGCAACTAAGGCAGTCCGAGCTGCATCTCGGCCAAAGCATTGATTGCCAGATAATCAACAGTTCAACTATTCATTGAATGCTAATCATACAGACGTATACTCTTAAAGGGCATTAATTGTTTACCCTTTCACATGTACAGCCTAAGGGCTATAAATACATTGTATCACCCTCATTCAAGGGGACCGGATTTTCTTGATAGAATTACATATCGAGAACTCCAAAAACACTTGGCAATAACAGAAACAGTGGACGTAGGCCATTCTTATAAGGCTGAACCACTTTAAAATTCTTTGTCTCATTTATATTTATCTGTGATTAAATAATTAGAAGCAATCTAATTTTTTACATCAACACCAATAATATAAAAGTATTTACATCATTCAAAAATGATTCTAGCAAAAAAAAAATCACCAATAATAAATCATTTTTACCATATAAAGAAAATTAATCCTCCAATAAAAAGATAAAAATGGAAAAAAAAATAAAAAGAGAAAAAATAAAGAAAATACATATTTTCAAACCTCCAAACCTCCAATAAAAATATAAAATGCATAAAACTTAATCCTTACAAATCTGAAAATACAAAAAAAAATAATAACCCACACATTTACAAAAATAATTTCATAAACAATACATAAAAAAGTAGAAAAATATATAAAATCTCCAAAACATCAACAAGACCTAAACAGATGAAAAGGGAGAGAAGGGGCGAGGGGAGGCAAGGGAGACGGTGGGGGCGGGGGATGGCAGGGGAGAAGGGGACGGGGGGAAGGCATGGGCGGTGGGGCAGAAGGGAGGAAGGAGGGCGGGGGTGGATCTGCTTGTGGGGGGGGCGCTCGTGAGAGAGAGGGAGAAGAACGAGGGGGGAGAGGGTCAGATCGTGAGAGAAAGAGAACATAAATGATTTTAGTTTTTTTTTAAAGGGGTAAATACCCAAAATATCCTTTGGAAAAAGTCAAAAAGGATTGCCACGTGTCATTTAACGCCAAAAATTAACGGATATCACTACAAGAAAAATATCATTTCATAGAAATTTTATTAGTGGATAATCATTTATTGCCACTAAAACATATATTTTGTTGCAAAATTTATGTTTGCCACTAAAAGATAATGCATTAGTGGCAACAAATTAAAATCGTGGGAACACAAAATTTTAATTAGTTACAAACTTACAATATTTGCCACTAATGTATATTCATTAGTAGAAAATATTCCACTTTGCCACAAAAAACATTTTAGATACACTCCACTTGCCCTCCAAAATTAATTTCTAAAAAAAAATTTAGGAGCATTCCCTCTAAAATACACCTAATACGTTACTTCTCCCATTCATTCCCCCAAATCCTTTTCATCTTCCATTAATCCCCCAAATCCATTTGCCCGATGGGTTTCATCTCTTGCTGCTTGCTACTATCATTTTTTTCCAAAGCTCCATATCCATTTGCAATAGTACGAGCCAAGTGCCATTTTTCCAAATCCTTCCAACCCTTCCGTTCTCCGCCACTGCCCAGGTCTCTTTCTCTCACCTAACCATTTGCAGCAGGAGCGACTAAGCATTTTCAGCCATTCTCCTCCTCACACTCCTCTCGCCTAAGCATTTGCGACATTTTTTTTCCTCTCGTTTTGGGTCTTTTATCCTCTCGCCATAGCCCGAGGCTCTTTCTCTACAGGCAACGTTTACTTTCTACCTTTTTTCAATTCAATATTCATTATTCACTTATTGGTATATGGAGATTAATTGAAACCTTATTAATTTTATTTGTCCAAAAATATATATGTTATTGTTTCAATGTTTTCTTTGCTAACTATTTTTCAAAAATTTGACTAAATGTTGGTAGTTAATTATTTGGTATTGTTTATTTGGAAAATATATTGTTTGTCCTTTGCTATTTTTATTTTCTTATTTCCTATAAATTAGAAGTAATATTTTTTTTGCTGAAATTTTTAATTTTTCTAAATTTAATTGTTGTCATTTGATCACTAAAAGTTTAATTTGAAATATATTTCAGTTTGGGCAATCATGTTGAGTAATTGTTAGATTACAAGTATTTGCCAATTAGTTAATATATTTTTAGAGCTAAAAATTTGCATAAAACTCAAAATAACCTTAAAAATCCGTCTCGGGGGCAAACCCCTAATACCACTCTAAACTTTCGCACCCCCTAATCAAATATCCTGGATCTGCCACTATTTAGCAGGTGCGATTTTGCCCCTGATTTTGTCCGATTTGATTTGGTCCGGTCTTATTTGCTCCTGTTTGATTTTGCTCCGGTCTAAACTTTCTTCAATCTGACTTGCTACAGGTGCGTTATCTTTTGACATATAATTTTATGTTTTAGAAAATTTTCTAGTGTTTAGTGATGATAGTTTTAATTTTAATTTTCCTACTATTGAAAATTAAATTAGGTTCATTGCAATAACGTGATGATTGAGTTAAAATATTTCAACAAGTAAAGTTATGGAACAATAATAACAATAATAAAGATATGAAACATTGACTCGTGTAAGCATTCATATCCCTAAATTTCTGTTAGAAAGTTGTTTATGTGAAGTTTTTTTTGGTATAACTGATTATTCATTGGGTGATTAATGAATCTAGTTTTCTGGGTATAATTGATTCTTCATTTGGTTTATACTTGCATGCTTAAATCGGTGTTCCATTTAGTAATCGTGAAACATGGATGAAATACACTATTACAAATTAAATTAGGTTCATTGCACTAACGTGATGATTGAGTTAAAATATTTTAATTTTTGTTTACCACTGTCATAAATTATAATTACTATTCATCTTTACTATTATAATTATTTTAGGAATAATGCAAAACTAACCCAAAAATTAGGGCTCAATTACAATTCAATCAATCCCACTGATAATTCATGCTAAGTGTGTGAATCACATAATGTTAATTCCTTTTCTAATTAGTGAGTGAGTCACACACTCTTGACATGAGAATCGTATTTTGGGAATCATGGTTTGCAGGTATATCTCTCATTATTTCGAAAAACTCTTGGAGAACCCAGCAAGGAGGTGCGTGAGGTGAATGAGGAGGTGCCTAATTAAATTATATGTAAATATTATTTCAACAAATAAAGTTGTGAAACAATAATAACAATAATATAGATATGAAAAATTCAATTGCATAAGAAATAATAACAATTTTCTATTTGAATTATAAGTTCATTGGTTTTTTGTTGATGCATTTTTTTTATCGTGTGATATAGGGTCATTGGGATGGATAAGAGCTGGATGAATCACCCAAATAGAATTAGGAGTGCTTATCGATATTGTGTTAAATAATTTCTTGATTTTGCCTTTGCAAATGTTAAGACAAATTAGTAATCTTAGAATCAAATAGCCGCTTCGAGCTCAATTATAGTAACTGATCAGATATTGTAGCCGAAGAATTCTCTGAATTTTTTTATGACAATACATTGTATAATTCTATCCCGATAGTGGAGAGTTATACACTGGATTAACTTTTTGAACAAAACATGAGCTCGAAGCGCCTATTCGATTCTAACATTTCAACTTTTGTTGCTTCAGTTTTATGTTGTTGGTACTCTAAAGCATTGATATGTTGAGACACAGTTTTTGCGTGGTCTGATACCACTTCGTGATCTGTATTTTTTGTATTAAAAACTTCCATTCATTCTTGATACCACTAATGGATTTTCAATTAGCCAAAGAAAAATAACAGATCCTATATTGTGAAAACCAATATGTATTAGGATGGCGTAACTGACTTGAGACTTGTTTGGATAATTTCGACATGAGACATGTTTTTGACAAGGTACCTGTTTGGATAATCTTATATTATGATGGTGTAACTGACTTGATTGATATGTGAAAGTGAATTAAACATATTTGTGGCATGTTCTGCTATTTTCTCCTACTCTGTATACAGTTCCAATTGTACTTTTTATATCTGGTATCACCGAAAGTTCTATTGGTTGATATTTTCACTGCATGTACGTTTTACTATGTTCATCTTCCAAGAAATGAGTCAGAGGGCCAACACGAGGAATTGGGTTTCAAAATAAACTTTAAAGGAGAATAATATAAAAATCATCATCTCGGAGGGCCGTATAGTGGGTAATTTTTCATCTAATTTCAAATATGAAATTGGCATTATTATGCATGATCACGCTCCATTTAAATTCTGATTATGAGGTGACATCCTGAAAGAGAACAAAGAGCACATGTGGACACTTATGCGGGTAAGCTTCTACTTATGCTCGTATATAGAACGTATCCCCAAGTTCGTTTTAATGTTTTTCTTTTCTTTTAAATAGGATAAGTTTAAATTGTCAAATTGAGATAATATAAAGGTTGTAGTGATGGATCAACTCCATACGCAATTCCGTAACTTTCGATCAAAATTGCATTGTGAACACTTCAAACCACACGGATCTTTAGAACGAGCTCTTGAGTATCGTCTTCCTGAATTATATTTAGATGATAAATGGATTGATCTTTGTGGGACATTTGTTGATGCAAAGCACAAGGTAATATTAAATCTTATGCAATTCTTTTTTTGTGCGAATTATTTAAATGTTTTAATGAAAATAAATACCTTATGTTATTTTCATAAAAAAAGTGAAATTAACTCGATCAATAGATCTAAGTAGCAAATTCTACATTGTAGTGGAACTAAAGGATTTCGTCAAGTGGAGTATGAGATGGTAACATATATTTCTTTAAAAAGTTGTGTTTGGTAATTATTATTTTTTTGTTATTGGTTATGATACTTTATTTATCACAAATTTGTTTAGCGTGATAAGAAAACTGGAGATCCAGCGCCTATGGCAAATGTGTGGTATACGACTTATTGGAGCAAAAGAAAGGACAATTGGGTTACTCCAAAGGCTGGAAGTGTATATATATGTAAGATGTTTTTAAGTTTTTTTTAACTACATTGTTTTATAATAACATTATGTTAAATTATACATTATTTACAATTGTTAATAGGATGAGGTGAAAGAAATACTTGCATCACAATCTGAAGATAGTGTGAAGGTGGATGAAGAAGAAGCATTTCAAAATGTTTTAGGGTATCTCTTTGGCTATGTACGTGGACAAGGGGTTGGTTCTAAGACCAAACAACTTGAAGCTAATGGAGAAAGATATTGAGAGGGATATATAAGTTACTGAGGTGAGGAGAGAAGTTGATGAGCTGAGAAGGGTAGCTGGCAAAGCAAGGAGAGAAGCAAATAAAGCTCGAAGGGAGAACGCTGCAATGAAAGAACGAATGGATAACCTTTTTGGAAGATTTGAGGAGTTATCTAATCGCATAGCGCGTAATAATACATAAGTGTACTTGTTTTTTTTAACGATGGAATGATTTCTGTAAGTGGTGTATTTGACTTAATTTTGATGTGGAATAGTTCAAATATTGATTGTCATATTGACTATACAATATCATAAATATATTTTGTGAACCAATGAAGAATAAAAGTTCTTACTACATTATTTTTATTATCCTAAATATTAAATATAAAAATTGAATGCATTTAGTATTATTGGTTAATCAATTTATGTATAAATCTGAATATTAAATGCAATAACTATTAGTGGAGGCAATATAACTTGCTACAAAAAAATATTTTTAGTGGCAAATCTGAATTGCCACATAACTATGTTGACCTTAAGCAAAAATTTAGTTTTGGTTGCAAATCTTATATTTGCTATAAAAAGAAACTTTTAGTGGCAAATTTGAATTGTGACAGAACTATCTTAACCTCAAGTACAAACTTGGTTTTTGTAGCAAATCATATATTTGCTACAAAAAGAATCTTTTAGTGGAAAATAACATGTTTTTAGAGACAAATTTGATGGTTTTTTGTAGAAAATAATTTACCACTAAAGGTACACCATTTAGTAGCAAATATGTTTGCCACTAAATTTGTAACATTTAGTAGCAAAAGCAAAAAAATTACCACTAAAGGTATTAGCAACAGGTCTTTAGTGGCAAAGCTATGACAAAATTTTTGTTGACACTAAATAATTTAGTGACAAATTTTTAATGATTAGTCACAATTTTGTTTTGCAACTAAAAGTCTTTTTTCTTATAGTGTATAGACGGCAGGGGGTAAACTGTGGCCATTTTCAAAGTTAGAGGTGTAAATTGGAAAAATTAAAATAATGAAGTGGAAAGTGCAACTAGGGTCAAAGTTTAGGGGTCCAAGTGTAATTATCTCATTTATAAATAGTGAACCGTAATATTGTGTATATATACGTGTGTACACGCGCGCGCACACACACACACACACGCACACACACACACACACACACACACACACACATATATATATATATATATATATATATATATATATATATATATATATATATATATATATATATATAATTACTAAAGGGTATTATTGATATATATAGTACATTACTATATCACTTTTCATGCATGAACCAAACACAAAATTTTAATTTTTAGTAAGAATCCATTGATTAAACAAACAGAACGAAAGGATTTAGAATCCTGGTAAAAAGTTTCTTGGTAATCACAATCCATCCAAAATATTATCGCGAACCAAACGGAGCCTAAATCGTCGAGGAAGAACATGTCAGGTTATGGCATGGATTCATCTTAATGAGTCACGCAAATCCTCCTGATCTAGGAATCTAATCTATCACCGGGGAGAGTAAATGGGGATCTTGTGTTGACTTACTAGGGAATGTGGAGTTGGTTGGACGTGCATGCTTATTGGGCATATGGAAGTAATACGCATCTCACTATGATGGCTCTCTCGGGATTTGACTTGATTTTCTTATGCTAGACCAGGTTTTGATAAAAGACTTAGTCGATGGACTACTACAAGTAATGGCAGTTGATGAGTTCTTTTCCATGTCTCCAGCTTCCTGGGTTAGTTATATTTCTTCTTTCTTCACGTTATTATATATAGGTTTTTAGTGATTTTAAAGTGATCTTTAGTTTTTTTAGATTATGCATATACCTTTAATTATGTTTGTAATTTGATTACTCCCTATTTATTATAAGATTATGATAACTTTGATTTTGAAAACTACATGACTTCATCTCACGTGTTCTTGCAAATTTCACACTAAACATTTGGTGAAATGCCACATAAATTATATTGCTCATAGGATAGGCTCACATGTGTTTGCTTTCATTCCAACCATTTATTTATACTATTATTTCATATTTAAGTGAAAATTATATTTTGGCTTATTTTGGCTCTAACTATACAACATGTAGCCTAATGATGAATGTCATAGGAAATCAGCGGGAGTTAAAATAAAGAAAAGGTACAAGAATTAAAATGGAAGTAAACTACCTCGGCTTTTCATATTCTGAAAGAAAGGCACCATCCTTGAATACTTTTAAGATAACAATGACCAATATTTAGACGGAAATTAGAAACGTGGATCTTCAACACACAAACCATACATACATGGAAGCCTTCTAAAAAAACTCTTAACTAGAGTTTGGCCACATGAAAAATATGCTTTTTCTTTCCTTTTAACCACGAGTGATTTAATTTCCACATGATCACTACATGATTCATAATTATAAAATTTAAAGATTTCAATTCGGTTTTCCCTACTATGTGTGTTAACAGGCCGAGTCATGCCCAATTTTACGTTATATAATAAATACATGCACTATTTCAATTTAATTGTCTTTCCTTTTTTAAAGGGTGGCGCTAAGGGCACTCCAATACTAGAAGATAATTTGAACATGTTTTTGCTAAGGGACACCTAACAGTATAAATATTTTTCACACAATATTTTGGTCCCGCTAAGTTATCAACCTTTCTCTCTCTACCCACTAAGCTCCCAAACCATTCTCTCTCTACCCACTAAGTTATCAACCATGCTCTAGACCATTTTGGTCTCCACTTCCATAACAATCTTCACCAATAAAAGTGGACTGAATATATTTTGGTCTCCACCTTACCAACAATCTTCTTTTTTGTCCCCACATAATAACTAGGGTTTGAAGTCATCAAAGTTATAGCAACCAATGCAACATATTAGCAATGGATGTGGAACCACTAAAACAAATGAAACTACCCCAATTAATATATGTGGGGTAATTTTTGGTGCCTAAAAAAGGTTTTTTTTATTGTTTTTAAAGATTAAAAAAAATAAAAATGAGAAGTAAAATTGATAGTGGCGCGGTATCAGGGCCTCGAGTACGAATATAAATGTCAGGGTGATCAGAGCGAACCACTATCTTTGATTTTTTTAAACATAAATTTTGTTTCGTGTGGTTTATCACGAGTCTGGATATATAATTCGGGAGAAACATCCCGAACCATCTTAAATAATCACTAAGCTTGATCGGCATGATGATAATGAACATAGTGCAATCATTCGGGACCATCATGCTGAGATAGAGGCCAAGATTCGTCGTGATGACACCGAATGGGAAATAATTATTTTGATGGACAATTCAATGATGCAAATATGTTCTTACTTATGTAGGTGCTTTCATGGATTTCAACTATGTATCATTTGACGAGGCATTAGTCAATATTGGATATGACAACAAAGGTGATGATGGTTCTTTAGGATTCGATGTTAGTGTAACTTTATTTACCAAACATGTATTTTGTTACACACAATCTTTGAAACTGTTTCAAATATAATAAACTTGTGTATTAAAATGTATAGATTAATTATTTCCTATAAATAGGTATTTCCCACCCATCAAGCGTTGGTAGGATTGGCTCAGGTGCAAGGGTGATAGGTTAGAACAGTAATTGTAATCACCAAGTCCAATGCACCTTGGGCGATGTGAAAGGGATATTTAAATTTGGGTTGTAAGAGGGAAGGGGAGTACAGGGACCATCATGGGAAGAAGTGTGAGAACGAATCAGGTACTCGGGGTGAGAAGAATATGAAGAAAGATACGGAGACTAGAAAGTGAAATTGCCAGTTTCTGTTAAAGGGCATTCCACTTGATAGTGGGGGCAGGATGTTACAAGTTATCAATGGAGTTCACAACCACCATATCACCAAAACATTAATTAGGCATCCATATGACGGGAATCTTACTTTAGAGGAGATAAACATCGTTAAAGAGATGTCGTTGAGTGGGGTGAATCCAAATGCCATTCTAACGATGATAAAATGTCAAAATGTAAGTAATGTGCCAATAATCAAAACAATTTACAATACCGAGGAAAAACTAAGGATTAGATAACGGGAGGGCAGAATAACGATGCAACAATTAATAAAATTGAGTAGTTACAAACACTATATATATTAGTATCACATGAAAAATTCTACGATGGAGGTAGAAGACATATTCTAGGCTTATCCGAACTTCATTCAATTGGAAAGGTGTATCCCCTCAGTTTTTATTATCGATTGAACTTATAGGACAAACCGGTACAAGATGCCATTATTTGAGATGGTAGGTGTAGCCATTTACGAACGAACGTTCAACATTGCATTTTCCCTCTTAGTTACAGAGAAATAAAAGAGCTATCGATGGGCTTTGGGCTAGTTGAGAATGCGATTCAATCCATTTACAGGCCCCATTGTCTTCATCACTGATCGGGAGTATGCATGCATCAATGCATTATGAGTGGTGTTCCTCAAAGATATATGCATGGTGTGCATTTTCCACGTTCATCGCAATGTGTAAAACCATGCTCATAAAGAGAATCATGATAAGGATTCCCTAAAAAAAATCTTGAGAGATTAGGTTCATTTGGCTGAATTCCCAACGAAAAGCGATTTAAATGAATCTTGGTTGTTATTCCAGGTGGATTAGGTGGCATACCCTAACATTCTAAACTATATTGACTTTACATGGTATAACTTTAAGGATACCTTTATATATGCATGGACCAATACGATAAAACACTACGAAAATCGAACAATAAAATGGCATGAAGGTGCGCACGGAAAGCTTAAGAAACACTTGGATAGTTCTCAACTACCTTTTGACATGGTTATTGACAGAATGCACAATTAAACTGAATTACATATTACAAAAATTAAGAAAGAGTTCGAGGATTCCTTACAAAAAATCAAGCACTCGCACAATCTTCTTTTGTTGTGAGAACTCATAGGTTTCATATTATGAAATTGACTTAATTCTTGAGGAGATAGATACATGTGATAATGTTGGCATGAATTTTAAATCGTGTCTCCATGTCGTGAACAATATCTATGCCATACCTTCTGCTCATGAGATTGTTATCTATCGAATGAAGGGTCGGGCTATACTTGGGGGAATTTGGGTGGTCACTAACGCAAATTATTTATAGTGCTAGAGTTAGCCAAGTACTATATGGTTGATTATGAACCAGAAATTATATTAATCAAACAAAGGTTAGAAAGGTCAACTATAGATGCACAAAGGGCCATATTACGTAAGTTAAAAGACGTAGGGTATCCCACCACTAAGAGGATATTTGAATTGTATGTGCTGAAGCAAGGGAAGGGTGGGTCATCCGTGGGTTGAAGACCAACCACTCGTGAGCAAAAACATGAAAAGTCAACGAAAATGGATCCCTCTACCTTCGAACACACTAGGAAATTGACTGAGAAGGAACACTGTGCTATCCAGAGACCTAAAAAGAACATTGATTTTACGGAGTTCATGCACCCAACCCCATGGTGACGTAAGTACACACCCACGTATATGAATACTTGAAGGAGATATCAGAGTTTTATAAGGGTTTATAGAAGATATTGTGGATATGGAAGTGAAGGGAAATTGCGACTCTAGATGCGTGTCTAACGGTCTAAGGTTGGGGTTCGAAAGTAATGGATGTAGAAGTATGAGAGAAAATTCGATGGATGAAGTCCTTGAAAATAATGATTTTTACATACATCGTTTTGGGAGTTAGTTTTCGAAGATTGTACTAAATTTGTTAAATAATTCAACAAGTCCTCATAGTCGAAAGTCTTGGATGGTCATGTCGGAGTGTGGTTACCTTGTGGTCATGGCTTACAACTGTGTGTGTGACCTCATATCACCGAGACGATGCCTTATATTTCTACCAATGAGACATGAGCGAAAAAAAGTCCAATGTCTGTGCAAATTGCTCATGTATACGGGAATCATTTTATCACATTGAAGTTGAAACAAGGTTGTCCATTACCATCGGTTACAAGTCACTAGCATAGCTAATCCTTGCCCAAAGTCAAGTCTTGGATCGACAAATATAATGATCAGATATATGAGTTTTGAAAGATTTTGGCTGAAGGATGTAGCGACAAGTGATCATCATATAAAAAGCATCTAGTTAGGGATATATTATCTTTTTTTACACATGTAACTAAATGTGTAGGTAGCTTGCAAGGGACATTTCAATACCAACTCCGATTTGGTTTTTAATATCATTTGTAAAGTTGCTAAAAATATATATATCAATACCAATATATCATTTATGTATATCATCTCGTGGATTTCAATATCATGTGCAATGGATTTCATATTGTGGATTTTAATATCATGGAAATATTTTGGTTGATCTGAACTTTTAATGTTATAATGTCAATATTAAAATTTAACCTTGATTCGTGATATATATGCCGAAATAGTGTACTATTGCTCAACATATATATCGTGAATTAAAATGTCTCAAAAATGGAATTTTCTCTGTTATGTATGATTATGTTTGGTTCGTGGTCTTTATAACGAGTAATACAATCTGATTTGCTATCAATATGCGAAACCAAACTTGATAATGTTTGGTTTATGGAATTCATCCCTAACAGTAGGGTTTTCACTTTTTAGGGCGCTTTGATTCACAATATATATTTCGCATATATATATCACGAATCAAGGTTGAAATCCATTACCAATCTACAAAAACTTCACAATCCACAAAAAGTTCAAATTAACCAACATATTAACATAACAACTTAAACATAGTTAACATACTAACATAATCAAAACAAACATAGTTAACATAGTAACATCTAACGAAAATTTCATAAACCAACTAGCATAGAAATATTAGTCATAGTTAACACACTAAACATCATATTAATCATAGTTTGCTAATATAAATGTACACCGACCAACAATTCACAACTAAATGCACTACAACCAACTATTAATTCCCAAGTTCCAAAGTACAAAAGTAGTAAAATTAAGCACGGAAAATAACCACACAATTACAAACTTCATCTTCTTTTTCTTCTCTTTGATTTTCTTTTTGGTCCCCCATCCTTTGTTGTCCTCATTTTCCCTTTATCATTCTCTTTTTCATGCTTCCTTTTTCTTTTTCTTCCCTTACTCCCCGGTGTTAATCTGGTGACCCACCCCAATTATTGCCTCAAGTATTTGGTATTTAATAAGCTATAAATATTTCATATTTATCCCCTTAATTTCGATCCCTTAATGATCCCGTGCAGTGTAAATATACTGGAATTTTCTCATATTTATGCTACTAACTCTCTTTGGCGAGTATTTTATGTTTTGTGTATCTCTCATATATTTTACAGGTATTTCATACAAATTAGTGCGGGAGGAAAATCGAAACAGTAAAAGAAACCAAGAAAATAGAGTTGACGGGTATTCTCATAATTTTGCAGCCATATTTCGATGGCGAAGCCAACTAGAAAATTGAAGAATACGAAATCACAAGAACACTGGAAGAAACGATGCCTTAATCAGAGGTACAGAGGAGAAATTATGCGAAATCGAAGTTGAGAACGAAATCTAGAAGAAATAAGAGAAAATACAAGCTAAGGCAACAAGTTCATCCAACCCGCAAACCAAATCGGTTCGTCGGCGAACCGAATCGCCAATACATCCGAACTGGTTCGGATTACCTGATGTGCGAATTTCCACTTAATGCTGATTTTTTTCTTAGAGTTGTGTTATAGTAGGACCCTTGCAAAAATGACTAAGGAAGGTTGTAGTTTCATGTTAGACATAGTTTTCTGAGTTTTTAGCCTAGCATTAGAGACGAGAACAAACAAGAACCATAGTTTTCAATTTCTTCATAAAGATTACACTTTTGAGGATTTATTCTCAATATTTAATATATAAAGTTTGTCCTCTCCACTTTATTCTTGAATCTTCTTCCTTTTTGCATGTTTGTTTATTTTCTGGGATTTTAAGAACATCATGCATGTTTAGATATAATTTCATCATGATTTTGACTACATGCAACTTTAAAATCTCATTTATTACCCACATCACCATGTTCGACTAAGTTATTAGAGGGTTGGGCTACAAGAACCCAACCTGGGTGTTACGAATGGATTTAAGAGGGAATAAAATTTAATTAACAATTCAAAGGCCTTATTTCTTATCGAAATAGACATTGTAGATCTTCTAATTCCGTTTTTCCTAGGTAACCGTAATGTTTAAGGATACAATATGAGTTTCGATAAGTTGTCATTCCCATTAAATACAATTTTCAATATCATATCGTGAGGATTAAAATTCGCCTATGTCAAATGTTAGAAAGTATTTGATGTTTATTTGAATTGAGAATTAGGTTTTTGAAGGTTTTATGTTTTAAGTAATCACCGACGGTTTGGTGGAGTGTGCTCTAACTCCAATTTCTCACATTGATTTAAAATCACTTTGTTATTCTCGCATGCGTAGTTAAGTCACTAGTTCAATTAATCTGCATTAGTTTATAAGAAAGTCTCATAAACAATCATCTTTCTTTTCCTTCCTCCAAGTCAAACGTAAGGTTATTAGTCGTTCCTATTTGTCATCACGAGCATTCATCTTAGTCCATGAGTTCGACACCCGGTTTAATGGATTATTACTTGAGCCACGGGTTTACACTTAAGCCATAATCACACGCGTTAGAGACACATTTTTTTAGTCGCGTCAAGTTTTTGGCGCCGTTGCTGGGGATTAAGTAGACATTTAGGTTAGGTTGACTTAATCCAAAATTTGAATATAATGTTTAAAAATCCCAAAAAATCACAATATCAAAAATTCAAAAAAAATAAAGAAAAAAAATAGAATCTCTCAAATCCTTGCATGCAAAATCCTCAACCTACTCTTTAATCCACTCCTACCAGAATTCACGCAAATCCTATAATAGAGTACAATCCCAATAGCCTACACACTCCTCGTGTTCCACAGTTTTTGATTCCACCTCCTACACCACCCAACTCCATCACGAGTCACAATGTGAGTCACACGTCTAGGACGTCGAGTGAGAATATTTAGTCATTAAGAGAGAGAGAGAGAGAGAGAGAGAGAGAGAGAGAGAGAGAGAGAGATGTCTGACAACACTAGTTATGGTACGGGTGAGGTGAGTTACCATACCGCCCTATAAGCGACCTCTTATATCCCGAGTGAACCATTACTCTGGGATGCATTATATTACCGTATAATGCGGGGCAGTTTCATTTTCGAAATGGGATGATTCAAATCCTTCCTACATTCCATGGTATGGAGTCGAAAAAACCCAACCTCCACATCAAAGAGTTCGAGGAGATGTGCGAGACTTTCACTGATCAAACGTGCACTACGGATGTCATTCGCCTCAAACTTTTTCCCTTCTCCCTTTAGAATAAGGCCAATACTTGGATATGGTCCTTGGCACCGAGCTCAATAGGAACATGGAGGGACATGCAATCAAAGTTTGTCCTAAAATTATTTCCCCCACATCGAACCAATTCCAATAAAGCTCAAATTCAAACGTTTAGATAACACGAAAATGAGCCTTTCGATGGATGTTGGGAGCGTTACAATAAGTTGCTGAATATGTGCCCGCACCACGGTTAGAGAAGCGGAGATTCATATCCTTTTTCCATTATGGGATAAACCTAAATTCCAAGCAACTAATTAAAACCACGTGCCGCGGGGAGTTTTTAGGGTTAGACGCGGACGATGTAGAGGCTCACCTTACCTATGACATCGAGACTACTCAAGCATAGGACACATCCGATCCAAACACCCAACCCAAGTCTAGAAAAATGTTTATGGCTCCTTCCACATCCGGTCTATATCAATTGGATAAGGAAGGCGAATTAAAAATTAAGAAACTAGCAAAGAGGCTAGAGGACGTAGTTGAGGCTAAGGGGAGAGATGTATCCAACTCCACTCGAGCAGTGAGAGAGGAGGTGTGTGCGATTTATGAGGCGGGACATCCAACGAAGGAATACCCGATAATATTAGCCTACAAAGTGATGATTGAAGAGAAAGTGGGAGCGGTAGGATATTTTAAGGATTATTTTAATGCCCCTCACGGGAATTCTTATGACCCTTCGTGGCAGAACCATCCGGGTTATAGTTACGGGCAACCAAACATAGCGATGAATGCTAATTCACTTATTGCCCAATAACCGCCACCATTCCCACCTTTCCAAAAAGCTCCACCCTTACAAGAACTACCTCCCGTGCCTTATATTACTCCACAATGAAGAAGTCTTGAGGACACTTTAAATAAATTTATGCAAACTCACTCAACGTAAAATGCTCAAACATTTGCTAATTTAAAGGCGTAAATTTAAAAAATACAATCCACCTTAAGTGTCCATGAGAAGGGTAAGTTCCCCGCATAGAGCTAACGACCTCCCCAACGTCAAAACAGTGTTAGCTCTAACCCCGATAAAAATCAAGAGCAATGTAGTGCGGTAACCACTCTACGTAGTGGAAGAGTTGTTGGCTTGTCACTTCCTACACATGACGAACAAAATGACAAGGAGATTTCACTCCAAATGAAATAGTCTTAAGATGTACCATTGAGAAAGAGTGGTAATGATGACACAGTTAAGCCTGAGGTGGTTGTGAAGCCTCCCATTACTTCTCCATGCCCTCTAAAGTTAGTGTCCCACTTTGAGGACCTTAAGACCATAAATATGACTCTCCAACTCACATATCGTTTCGTGAAGATACCTAGGGGCATCGTTGAGGACATGATCGTTCAAGCTGACACTTTTTATTTTCCAGAAGATTTTATCATTTGGGAAGAAGATCCCTCCACTTTCTTGAGTAATTATGTTCCCGTGATACTTGTCCGCCCATTCTTATCTACAACGAATGAATTGATTAATACACATAATGGCCAAATGCAACAATATCTTCAACATCACCAAACATGAGGGTGATGAGGGCGAATTACGAGATACGGGTCTTATAAAAGAGAAAGTAAATGAGCACGCCGAGGAGCATCACACGAGAGAGCCATTAGGGGTATGCCTTATTACATCAAGTGAGAGCGATAAGCCTAACATTGAGCAAGAGGTCGAGGTAGTGTGTCTAACGACTGATGTTGAGGGGGGGGAGAGAGAGGACTCATAAATTAATCAAGAATAGAGTTAAGAGATATGAGCTCCGATGGATGCAAGTCACAATGTAGATGTCCAATCCCTATTGGACTCATTTAGTCACTGTAGGGGGCTTGAAGATAATCTCGAGATTAGAATTAATCCCCCCAGCTAACACAACAGACACAAGGGATTAAGCCAGCAATGCAGCTCAGCGAGGCAGCTCAAGCGATGCAGCTCAGTAAGACAAGCGATGCAGCTCAGTGAGCAGCGATGCACCTCAAGTAATGTAGCTCAGCAAGGCAGCTCAAGCGAGGTAGTTCAACGTGGCAGTCCAGAGGGATCTCCCGGCGAAGAAGCTGATCGAGAGAGATGATCATTTAATCCTATTAGTTTACTTAGTCTTATTGAATCTTTTTATTTATATTGACTATTAGTTGAAACGATTATAATTATTTTTAGTGTGAGGTCGAACAGTATTCACGAGAGACCAGGCTTGGCAGGGCCTCGGAGAGCTTTCATGCTCTATAGAATGACCTCATCGTAGGAACTTCAGAGGAACTTGGTTTGGAGGATTGAGAAGTGAGGCACCGTTGGGGCTTGTCCTGACCATCTTAGATACACCAGGTAAAACACCAAAGGACCTTGACTATTGAACCTTGGGCAGAGTTGCCTTGAGTTCCATCAGGGGGTGAGTTTTGAACCAAATAACCCTCTACTTAATGTCACATCTACTTTATATGATGTCACTAGCCAGCTAGGCAATGCCAAATCTGCACTTGAGCCAGCTAGGCAATGTCACACCACCATGGTATTTGGGGTATTCAGACAGTTGGTATGCCACCTCTATGACGACAGCCCCCTGACGCACAGTGGTTAGGCAAAAGGCATGTCTTGGCATTTAATGTTCATGACGTGGAGCTGACTAGTCCATCAGGCATTTAATGTTTGTGACGTAAACTATGAGGGATGTCTTTCACAGTTATTAAGGACTGAGTCATCTAGGGAGTGGGGGGTTATTTTTTGGGCTCAACCACTTCTGAGATAAGAGAGTTTTTTCTAGGGATTTTTGGCTAGAGAGAAGGATTTATCATCAGAGAAAAAGAAGTTATTGTAAAAACCAGAGCTTTTACCCATTCACCATTTTCATTTATTACGAAGCTTTTAATATCTAACTAGGAACCTTTTGAGAGTTGGTGTGTTTGGCTGCCTGCCAACGAGTATCTAGGATGCTTACTTCTCTCTACCTCAAAATGAGTTACTTTTGAGTTCATTATTATCTTTTGAGTTATACACGAGATATTTGTGAGTTCAAGCTGAGTTCATTTTCACCAGATCGTGATTGTGTGTCTTGTAATTAATCATGTGTGTCCCCGGTTAACTTACCATTACTATACTCAAAAGGGATTACACCTACATCTAATCTAAATTGCCCTCTTACATTTAGCGACTCCGCTGAGGCGGTATTCTTCTAAGCAAAGAGTATGTCGCAGGATAATGTTAATCGATGACTTAACTTTGATGATATTTAACGCAATAAAGAACAAACAGCGAGAGAGTTGGAGGCTTCTAGAGATGGAGCTCCTCGAGTGGAGGTACCTCCAATTCAAATGGTGACAAACACTCCAGGGGTGACGCAAGCTTCCACGAGCACCGGGTTGGGACCAGCTCAAGTGGCACTCCTTATGAATAAATTTTATGAGTTTTTGTAAACTCCTACAGCTTCAACGGTGCTGGGGGGGATTTGAGGCCAACTCCTTCTTAACTCCAGGGGTAGCCCCAATGACCCCACCAAGCGTAGTTCCAACAGGAACTGCCCTAGCAAGAATACCCCCTGTTGCGATTCCAACGGTGGGATCCCCAGGAGTAACAAGCGTTCCAACTGTGGTGGTTACTCCAGGTGTAACGGGAATCCCACCTATGGTCCCTCTGGCCATTCCTTCAATGGTATCGGCTATGGAGGAGATGAGAAAATAGATGTAGAAGGAGATGCTGAAGTTCATGCAAGCTTCCTCGCAATCTGCTGGCGAGTTAGTTTTAGTTTATGACGACTTTCAGACGCCTTTCCCTCAGGAATATAACGATGAGCCTTACCCAAAAGATTATATTCCACCTATCTTTGAAAAGTACACAGGAAAGGGGGGAACCCAAAGGAGCACATCAAACGTTTCATCAAAAATCTAGGGGCTCACTACAATGACAAGAAGCTCGAGTTGAAGGAGTTCTCAGAATTATTAACTGATAAAGCTTATACGTGGTACTCTCATTTGGCGCCAAAGAGTGTTTCAACGTGGGAGGAGATGCATGTTTTATTTGTCCAGAAGTTCTTTCTGGCAGAAGATGAGTTTACACTAACATAGTTGGGCAGGGAGAAGCAGCGGCCGGGAGACGTTGTGGTGGCTTATATTCGAAGATTCAGGGAGAGGTCCCTAGACGTGAGGGAAGAAGCCAAAGAGTCTAAATTGTTACAACTATGTGCTGAGGGTTTGCTCCTAGAGTACATCAGTCACCTGATTAATGAAACTCGTGAAGGGACTTTTGCGGCATTTCTAAAAGCACCAAGGAACATATCGTTGGTAGTTCGCCCGAACTTGATTATGGTACCAATGATGTTAAGGCAGCCCGAGCTACCTGTTACAGCTTGTGTACAGTCCCTAAGGGTGGGATATGTCGCTGGAAGTGAAGGAATCAAACAACCGAAGAAGGATAACAAGAGAAAGTTGGAAGGGATAGGGAGGACCCACCACCGTTATCTTGTACAGTAAAGGAGGTTGTTAGTTGTTATAACGCCATGGTTCAAGGAGGAATAGTGAATGAACCTAAGGGCATTCCCGACGTGAAACCAGATGCGGGGATCAGAGCGGATCCTAATTATTGCCAAATCCATCGAAAGATCCAATATCCAATGAAAAGTTGTATTACGCTAAGGAAAATCATTGATAAACATGTAAAGATAGGGACACCATAAATCCCTCTGTAAAATGTTAATGACAGCCCACTCCTAGTACATGGGGCCAACCTGATGGTGGCCTACGACAATGAGGCAGAAAGAGAAGCGAGGGAGTTGACGATGAAGCAAGGGAAGTTCGAAGAAGCTCTGGAGGACTGTACCAGAGGAATCGCTAATGTGGTGTTAGCCTATGACGAAGCAAGTGCCAGAGATATGAAGGATATATACAACGTTGAAGGTGAGGAAATAGACCAAAGCTTGGAGTACTGCGTAGTTTCACGGTCCCCAAAGTTCACCTGGTTATTTGACCAGGTGGGAATGCTAAAAGAAAGAGGTTGAAGATAACCCAAGCAATCCTGGATGTTGAGAGGAAGAATGCGATCCCTTCGCTGAGATGGAAGGGACCCATGGCCAGGCTGGTGAAGAAATTTATGTCAGAAATAACGTTCAGGGATGCAGATTGGGTCGTAAGACTTACTCATAATCGACCGTTATATGTGACTTCCAGCATCAACAGGGTTAGCTTCGCAAGGGCTCTTATGGACGGGGGAGCATCCATCAACATCATGCCAATTAGCTCTTTCCATGCAGCTAACATCCCAGAAGAAAGATTGGTCCCTATACCTTTGGCGATTTCAGGTTTTAAGAATCAGTCTTCCAAATCCATTGGTTATGTGAATATTGGGATTGTAATGGAAAATCTGAGTTCCCACATCAAGTTCCATGCGATAGAGAGTACAACTTCCTATCATCTGTATCTGTTAATAGGAATGGTGTAGATGAACAACCAAGGACTAGTTCCCTCGACGTATCACCAATGTGCCAAGGCAAATATTAAAGGAACTGAGATCACTATACGAGCTACGAAGAGGCCCTTTGCTATCGAAGAAGCTCACCTAGTGGATGCATCATTTTATACAGAATTGAAGGAGGACGACAGAGTCCTAACGAGAAGAATGGAGGGAGCCTGGGTTCCCTCGATCAGAGAAAGGATGGGAATGACCAGAATGACAGAACTGCAAGCGGTAGAGGAGTAGAAGAAGAAGCCCACCAAGTGGTACCTCAACCTAAGAAAATCTCAAAACAGATAAATACATGACCCCATAGAACACAAGGTCACACGACAAAGTGTGCTGAGTCGATTTTCTGAAGGAAGAAGGGTAGAGGCTTCGAGGGAGAGGAAAAGAAAGGAAGTTGCAATGACCGACAAATAATGCAAGAAGATTGTTACAAAGTAAGGGAAGGTGGTTTATCGCCTATGATGGTGTGAACGGGCAGCCAAAGGAGCTATGGCAGAGGCTGACGAAGAAAACTCAATATATGAATATTTTCTGGTGGATCAATGGGGACAATATATAACGATAGATAATTCTAACATACAGGAGTTCATGGAGAATGTTGTTGAAGAACTAGACTACATGACGGACCAACCAAAGCCACAAGCACAAGAATTAGAGCAGATAAATCTGGTAAAAGAAGGGGAGGAGCCAAGGCCCATTTTCCTCTCGAATGATCTCAGCACGGAGAAATGGGAGGCTTTGATTGAGGTAATCTGGGAGTTTATAGACATTTTTATGTGAAATTATACGAAGATGGAGGGGCTAGATGAAGAAGTAAGCTGCCATAAATTAAACGTAATGCATTCGACCATTCCGATCAAGCAATCAACGAGGACCTACAAGCCTGAATTAGACTTAAAGATCAAAGAAGAGGTCCAATACCTGTTGGCATCATGATTCATCAAATCGATACAACACCTACTCTAGTTGTCTAGCATTATCCCAGTGGGCAAGAAAGATAAGAATCAGATAAGGATTTGCGTGGATTTCAGAGAGTTAAATAGAGCTTGTCCCAAAGATGAGTTCCCTCTGCCCTCTATAGATAGCTTGATAGATGTAACATCTGGATATGAGATGTATAGCTTCATGGATGGGTATATAAGGTACAACCAGATCAAGATGGACCCCACATATGTGGAGAAAATATCATTTAGAACCCCATTGGGTAACTTCATGTACAAGGTAATGTTGTTTGGACTCAAAAACGCTGGGGCTACTTATCAAAGAACAATGATGGCCATTTTCCATGACTTATTTCACAAATTTATGGAGTTTTATGTGGATAATTTGGTCATCAAATCGGAGAAGAAGGGGTCCCACCTGAGCGATTTAATGAACATCTTTGTCAGGTGTAGGAAGTACAAACTGAAGATGAACCCACTGAAGTGCATTTTTGGAGTAACTAGTGGAAATTTTCTAGTCTTTGTGGTAGATCGACAAGGAGTACAGATGGACCAAGACAAACAGCGAGCGATCTTGAAGATGCCAAGTCCAAGAACGGATAAGGAGCTCGAGATTTTCCTCGATAAAGTCTCTTACCTTAGGAGATTTTTGCCTAAATAACACACCCGTTGATGCAGCTTTTACAAAATAACATAAAGTTCAAGTGGGAGGAAGTTCATCATTAGTCTCTCACCAGGCTGAAGAAGTTGCTCATTTCGCCTCAGGCTATGGTCCCTCCAAAGGAAGGAATAGCGTTGCAACAATACATCACATCCACCACGAGGTTGGTGGAGCTCTGTTAGCGTAAGAGATTGATGGGCAAGAATGACCAGTCTACTACCTTATTAGAATCATACATGGGGCAGAGGTCAGGTATAGTATCTTGGAAAGGCATTGTTTAGCCTTAGTCTTTGTAGCATAAAAACTTAAACATTATATGCGGTCTTTTACAATTTATATTGTAATAAGATGCGATCCTATTAAGTTTTGTTGGCAAGGACTATATTGATTGGTAGGGCAACTAGGTGGTTCCTCATTCTCTCAGAATATGACTTAAAATGTGTGGTCGCTTACGCAATCAAGATCTAGGCATACACAGACCTCTTAGCAATCTTCCCATCTGGGATATCTGAGCCACCATAAGAGAGCATTATGTGAGATGATTTGTAGGCCAATCACCTGGACACAAGCGATAAAGAATGGACGATGAAGTTCGATGGATCTTAAGCAAAAAAAAAAGAGGAGAACGGGTTATCCTGTTAAGAGGAACGGAAGAAATTTGTCTTTCCTATAAACTAGACTTTCCTTGTTCCAACAATGAAGCAGAATATGAGGCATTGGTACTGGGGTTGCTAGAGGTCCTTTAAAGGGGGATTCGTTCACTTTGCATCAAGGGTGATTTGAACTTGGTGATTCAGCAAGTAAATGGAGAATATGCGTTGAAATACCTCAGTCTGGCACCGTACAGAATAATCATTAAGATGCTTCTTAACCAGTTCCATCGAATAAAGATCAAGAGGCATCCCCGAATAATGAATTTCCATCCATACGCCTATGCCACCATCGCTTAGAAGATGATCATGAGAGACGATACAACTACGGTCGTGATCCAGTGAAGAACAACTCCCTCGGTGGTACAGTTAATTCTATTAATAGAGGATGACTCTGACTAGAGGGGAGAAATTAGAAAATAATTAGAGTCTGGGGAAGGAGTAATGGAGTTGAGAGAGTTAGCCCAATACTTTACAATCAGGTAAACCTTTACTTCAAAAACGCAGGAGGATGGCTGTCAAGATGCATCAGCCCAGAAGAAGCAGAGCGAAGATTAAAGAAAACACATGAAGAGCACTACGAAACAATTGATATCCCTCTTTACAGGAGAATTCAAAAGGAAAAATACTTCTGGCCTAGAATGAAGCAGGACGCAGCAGAGCTACAACAGAAGACAAGTGCCAACTATCCTTCGAGGCAGCTGAATGACATTTTATTGAAGCTCAATTAGATTGGAGGCAACCCTATATTGACTTCATTAAAGATAGGATTATCCCAATAGAGAAGATTGATGCGATGGGACTCAAGAGAAGGGCCCTAAGGTTTTACGTTCAGGAGGGGTAACTTTATCGAAGAGGGTATTTCAACAAGCCATTACATTACATCACAAAGGAAGAAGCCTCCAAAGTCCTCAAACAAGCTCACGACCTAGCTCACATAGGAGGAGAAAAGTTATATAACCAGCTAATGGCATTGGGGTATTATTGGCTAACGATGGAGAAAGACTCTACTGAGTTCGTTCGAAAATGTAAAGCTTGCCAACTGCATGGAAATGTGATATATGCCCCATCGATGGATCTACACTCTCTGAAAACACCTTATCCTTTTCACACTTGGGTGTTTGAACTGGTAGGGGCAATACAACCTTATCCAAGAGGAAAAATCTGGATTCTAGTGGTAATGGAGTGCTTTACAAAGTGGGCTGAAGCGATACCACTAAGAAGGGCAAGAGCGGGGTAGTGAGCAACTTCATCAAAGAATACATCATTTACCGTTTTAGGATTCCAAAAGTTATCTTCTCTGATAATAAAACCCCATTCGTCAATTCAGAAGTAACGATGCTCATAAAAAAGTACTCCATTATTCATCATACTTCAACGGTGGCATACCCAAAGGGAAACGGTCAAGCCAAAGCAACTAACAAAACATTAGTTAACATTTTGGCCAAGACGATGGAGGATTTCCCAGGATCATGGGATGGTAATAAACTAGTTGTAGTGTGGGCCTATCAAACAACTAAAAGGAAGCCCACATGATATACCCCATTCTTCATAGTGTATGGAGCTGAAGCGATTCTCCTGGTGGAGTTGGAAGTTACCTCTGCCCGATATGCCTTACGAAGTAGTATGCTCCCTCAGAACAGACATGTGCAGTTGGAAGCGTTGTACGAACACAGAGATAATGCGATGCAATATTTTCAAATGTACAAGAAGCAGATCTCAAGGGCAAACGATAACTTGGTGATACCAAGGAAGTTTATTGAAGGGGACCTTATTTTGAAGGCGGCAGTGAAACATATCAGAGGATTTCCCCTACCTAAGTTTGCAGCAAATTAGGAGGGACCTTTCATTGTAAAGTAGGCTCACGATTCAGGTTATTGTTTGATTTCTAAAATGGAAGAAGAAAAACCATTCAAGATTAACAATAAATGGTTGAAGGTCTATCATGTGTAAAGTAAGTAACCTTAGAACATCGATTCATCTAACTTTTTATTATGAATATATATAAGTCATTATTTTTTCTCGAAAGAGGTCTTTTGTTGTAACTAAAATAAGATGAAAGATGGCAAAGTTGATATTTTATGCAAACAGTTATAACACAAAGAAGCGGCACGAAAACAAGATATAACTTCTCTTACATTCATAAATTAGGAGGTTTTACAAAAATGGGAACTATTGCCCAGGAGTACATAAGAAGGAAAACTAAAAAATTTATACATGTATGTGAGAGGTTATCAGCCTAGGAGGAACCACAAGTCTGGAGCAGAGAAATAATCTCCAGGCAGACTCGAGGAAGCTTCTAGGCATGCTTGCTGAGCGTTAATGAAACTTTACAGACTTATTTGAACTTAAGCACGCTCAATGAGGAGTTTGTCTCGCCTCAGATTCGTTAGACTCAAAGTTTCTTCGATATCCTCCACTTCTTTGTTAGCAGCATCAAGTAAAGATCTTAGTTCGATCAGCCTAGCTTCCTCAGCTCATTGAGCATCTTGGTTCTTCCGTAGTAGTTCCTTATGACTTACCAATTATTGACTCTTCAAGGTCTTTAAGTGTCCAATCAGCCATCTCGGCCCAACTCCTTTAGATAGTCCAATAATTGGTTGAGGAGGGGCCTTGTAACGTTGGCAGTAGGGGTACTAATGATATTAGCAATAACGATCGCCATGCCTTGAAGCCTGTGGCTCATCACGGGAATGTTTGAACGCAGGCAATAGACAGTAAAAGTCTCGGGGTGATGAGTTGTGACATGTGATAATACGCAAATATTGTGTATTTTATCTCTCGAACCTATGCATTTTAGCCCCCTTGATGCCTTAACCAGACAACCGCGGTTTATATTATTAACATGTTATATAAGGTATAATTGGGCTTTTGTAGGTATTTAGGTACTAAGTATGGAGTTTGGATGCATTCCGCTCAAGTTTCGTATGCAATCGCACGCATAAGGGCAATTCGATCAATTCTATAGCCCTCCTCGCAAGCTTCGCGTGGCCACAAACGGTGTGCGATTCCGAGTCCGAACAAAGATGTTACGGTAATTTTAGCGAATGAGAAAACCAACTAAAACAGGAGGAAGTTTATGCAGCCCTGCTTGATCGATCGATCGATCGACCCTCCACATTTTTCCATCGAGCTGAGACAGTGGGCTTGATTTTTCACCATCGATAGATTGATCAAATGGATCGAACGATCGATCCCCTATTTTTTCAGATATTTTCCTTTTCTTTTCTTTCTTCTTTATTTTTCTCCCAACTTACTATATAAGGGACTTTTGTTATAATAAATTATATTTAATTTCAATTAGTTTTAGGTTAGGTTTTGTGGGTTTTGAGAGCTCTTTCTTCTTCCTCAATTGGTTGGCACCCATTTGGGCTTTGTAAGTTAAACTTTCCATTTCCTCTACCATTAATAAAGTTGTTCTTATTTAATTCTTTCTTTATAGATTAATTTACATGCTTTATGAATTAGTTTACTTGCTTTATTTCTTGTTTTCCTAGTTTAATTAGTATAAATTAGTTAGTTCATGATGTACCCTTAGATACATAGGGTCGGGATTTCGTTCCGCCATTAACGGGCCCCGAGCTCCGAAAATTAGGTTTTGCGCAGAATTGCATTTAATTGAACCCGTGCATATTAAAGTCGGATTATTACGCGTTTAACTTTATCTGTTATGCAACGTTAGTGTTTATAGCGATAATCCGAATTCAATTCGCGTGCGACCAATTTTAGCTTAAATGTTTATTCACGCAACTTTGGCTTAAATTTCTTATTGTGTGAAGTTTATGATTAATTGATAATGCTCGATTAAATTGCTCTCGAGCCGAAATTCTGACTAATAGTTGTTTCGATCTGTACGGTTGGATGTTATCCCGATCCTCGCTTTACTTTTATTTAGACTTAACTTCTCTCTTTTCTTTTAATTACTAGCGCCCATCATCTTTTACACTTTTATTCCTGAATTGATAAACCAATTATGAGATATACTAACACCCCCAGTGGATTCGATACCCGACTTACCGCTATACTTGTATCGCAAGTGTAGTCGTAACTTAGGTTTTTGCATAGACAAGACTTGGATAAAGGTGTAAAAATAAAGCTAAGTGTTAGAGGAGGGGAATAATACAGAAAGAAGAGAAACACTTCACCCTTAACTCACCTCAGTAATATGGCTGAAAGGGGGAACGACAGTTATGGGTCTTGTCAATGGAGGTTGAAGAAGGATGTTGGCCGATGATGAAGACGAAAAGGAAGCTACCTCAACCTGAGATACATCAAGAGGATAAGAAGATTCACACAGTAGAAAAGATAGAAAAGAAAGATTTAAAAGTGTTTAGAACTTGTTGCCTCCGTAGAGCTTGGCAAAACTGGAATCACATCCAGAGGAACCATCGACAAAGAGGGTGTATTAGGAGAAGCTAGGGGATTATCCTCTGGATGATAGAAAAAACCCACGGACTCAACGAGCACAGTAGACCTCTGGGCATCCTCCTCCGCTCAACTGGAGGCCGAACGACACGAATAAGTAAGACTTATCATGGACGAACGGGGAGAAGATGATTCGATCATAGGTCCACCAAAGCGTTCTCCCACGAAAGGGTTGACTGGAGGAGAAGGCCTTTGTTCATTAGCCTCCTGATGAAAACAAGAAATAAAGAATAAGTGTCGGAAAAGAGAAGAGAATTCACTAAGCTATAAACGACTAAGTATGGGAAGACTAACCTTATGATCAGAAGAAGAGTGTAATGGTATGACAATGGGAAAAGATAAAGGAGATGAGTGAGGAGAAGCCCTCTCAGTGATATCAGCTACAGTCTTAGGGCTATCATCAACTCGGTTAACTACATCGGGAGAAGGAGAAGTAGAACTCCTAGGAGTAGAGGTAACTGCTGTGGGTTGCACTATAAAGTCTTATTTTTTACTTGCCTTGGTTACCAGAGTTTTCTTCCTCTTACTATAAGCGCCAGTACCTGAAGGATCCCTTTTTCTTCGCGAAGTCCCTTCAGTAGGATCCACCACAATAGTGGGAAATGACTCAGGAGGAGGAACTGATGGCGCAGTTTATCAAAATATCTATTGAAGTCGTTCTACCTCCTTTCTAACTACCTCCGGTATTTCCTCAGGCACATCAGCATTGGGGGGAACGGAGGCAATGGGAAAAGCATCTATAGGGTCTTGGGACTTACGTGGGGACTTGGGCTTCAAAGAGGCCCCGCTCCTGGTCTTCTTTACTTTTTGCAAAAGGGGTTGCGAGGGACCTTCACTAGAAGTTGCAGCGGTAGAAGTACCTCTAGCTGTGGGTTTAATCGTTGAAACTTTCTTGGCTTTGGCAGCAATAACGGGGTGCTGGACAGTATGGAGGTAGCCCGCTAGGAGGATCCTTTGGTGTTTGGCTGAGTGAGAACTCAATTCCTAGAACGAAATTCCCCTTCAGCCCCATCACCAAAGGGAGAAAACTCTGAATAACGGGGTAAACAGGGGGACTTTGGATGAATTCGTGAATTTTGGCTATCTGTCTTGGCCAATACTTCATCGTAAAATCACTGGTTACATCCCCCTTCCTAGAAAGTGCAGAAATGGTAACACGACCACTTATGGCTGAGTAAATCGTGGAAGTAGCTAACACGGTGTAAAAGGCACAAGCCTCGGTGAAAGATGCCTTGGGGTGAGAATCTTGAAACACCGGCCGAGGAACCCTTGGTCGTACCCAAACTGACGGCTGCAACAGTTGGGGTTATAATATTCAGACGTATACCCACAGTCAGTGTAAGAGGACACATAGCTAAGAGTCAAAGCCAAAATAATGGCAAAAGATGGGTCCTCCATTATAAGATCCTTCGAAGTGGGCCCCACCACCCTAGGTACGGCACAAAAAAAAATCCAAGTATGGGCAAAAGAATCTTCACTATAGGGCCTCATCACGAATCAACTTGCTTTGTAAAAAATGCCCAGAAGCAACTTTCTACTTTGTTTCTTGTGAAAGCAAAAAAGGTGATGGGGCTTGATGATTTCCCTAGCATGAAGGGAAATACGGTTGGCAGATATCTCGAGAAAATAGAAGTAAAGAAAACCAGTCAAAATGATGGCGTTGACCAAGTTATATCTGCCCAAGGACCCTTCCATATCCAGATGGGTCCTGTCCAACCATATATAAAGTGACCCTAAGGCCACGGCTGCCAGAGGAAGCTTATATCCTCTAGCCAAATGGACAGACAGATTAATCAAGTCCCTATGCGGTTGATCATTAGGCTTGCCAGACAAGACAAAACGAGTTAAAATCACAAGTATGTAGGCTGATAACTCAAGAGATGTACCTTTGCCTGGGACAAATCCAGCAGTGGGGTTGGTACGATAGAAGTCGTTTATGAGGGGAGTGAAGGTAGCCTTGATGGAAGTACCGATACACCTCCTGCAAATCTGATCCAAGTCTGTGTGGGCCTTTGTCTCTTCAGCGTCCAAAGCCTCATCGTGATAAGCTAAAAACGCTATGGGCTCAAGCCCAAGCAGCTCACAAATATCCTTAAGTGTAACGGTGAACTCTCCCCATGAAGCAATGAATGTGTGAGTTATAATGTTCCAATGGGAGACGAAGATTTGAAGAGCAGCATTGTGTTTGGAGAGAGTAAACTCCCCAAACCAGGTAGCTTGATGGAGACCAACCTTGGAAAGAGCGTCAGAGTAAGCGATCTGCATAAATGAATTCCAAGTAGTAAAGTGGGAAGGGGAACCACCAGGTCATTCGAAGTCAATATGGGACCAAGGGTAGTCACCTCTATCAAGACGAAACCTCATAGTCCCCTCTGGAGGAAAATAGCCCCAAGAAGTGGAATCTTGGTCTTCATCATCAATTAACAAAGGGTCATACTTGGCTGAAAAATAGCTAGTCCTGCACCCCTCTAAGAACTCATCATATTTGCCAAAGATGGGAGACCGACGGTACAAGTGCAGTTATTCTTGGCATGATGACACTAAGGAGGCGGCCTTCAAGGTGGTTATAGGCAAAGCGCTGGTGGTGGGCTTGCTAAGAATGCTGGAAGAGGCCATGGCAGTGGATGGTAAAAGAAGTAAAGCTTAAAGAAGCGAAGAGGGGGGTGAAAATGGAGGAATATAACCACAAATGGTGATGAAAGAGATGATTAAAGGGAGAGAACTAAAGAAAACCTTGTTAACAATGGCGGTTTGAATCTTTCTCTCTCTAAAAGAGCTCTGGAAGTTTGAAGAAGATAAAAAAGAAATGGCTAAGTGTTTTTTGAAAAATAAACGTTTGCAATCCTGTAAACCCGTCTTTTGAGTTTTCCCGCTAACACACGTGCAAAGCCGCCTATAATCATTTCAAGTGGACACGTGGCACTTCGGGGAGTGTCCTGACAGTTGAAAAGACAGCACCACGTCATTAATGAAGTGACGCTTGGGGAATAGAAAGGGTTTTCTTCCAGGCAAGTTTGAGTTTTGGCGCCAGAATTTTTGTCAGACATATCCAATCGCTCCCAATACAGAAGCTCTCCCAACGGTTCAAAAAGATACGACGTCCTCTCGCCACAAGTTCAAACATTATTTAATTGTGACTCAGATACATCGAGGAGAATTTTTTTGCTTTTTTAAACATGAAGAAATGATAACACAGCAGAGCCCAAAAGAAGTAGCACCTTCATATAGGGAGAATTTCCTACGGAGAAGTTTATAAGGGAGAATTCCATAAGTCTCAACGATAGGAGCAGTCCTAACGAAAAAACCCACTGCTTAAAACTATACTCCACAATAGCACAAACGGGAGAATTTTACTTCCTAAGAGTTAAAACGGGTATTTGAGAAAGTCAGCAGGTGTTTCAGGAGAATTTCAACTAGCCAAGGAAACAAAGACAGAAGGGTTGAAGCTCAACAATAGGAAAAAGTGGCGATATCCCTTCGCCAATCGCCGATAATCCGCAACACTTTGGTTTAGGTACATCGGGGATAATTTTACTTTTTCCTGGCAGTAATAAGGACAGAGGCCATAACGAAGATAGAGACACCAAGGTTCATCAAATTGAGAAGTTTTCGTGCAGACATTTCTTGTTCCCACAAGAAATCTCTCCACGAAGGGGCAAATTTAGGGGTCTTGAAGATAATCTTGAGATTATAATTAATCCCCCGAGCTAACACAATAGACTCAAGGGATTAAGATAATGATGCAGCTCAGCGAGGCAGCTCAAGCAATGCAGCTTAGTAAAGCAAGAGATGCAGCTCAGTAAGCCAGTGATGCAGCTCAAGCAATGCAGCTCACACTTTAGTCCTATTGTTTTACTTAGTCTTTTTGAATCTTTTTATTTATATTGACTATGAGTTGTAATGATTATAATTATTTTTAGTGTGAGGTCGAACGGTACTCATGAGAGACCATGCTTGGCAGGGCCTGGGAGAGCTTTTATGCTCTATCAAACGACCTCGTCTTGGAACTTCAGAGGGACTTGATTTAGAGGATTGAGAAGTGAGGTATCGTTGGGGCTTATCCTGACCATCTTAGATACACCTGGTAAAACACCAAAAGACCTTGACCGTGGAACCTTGGGTAAAGTAGCCTTGAGTTCCATCGAGCGTTGAGTTATGAATCAAACAACCCTCTAATTAATGTCACATCTACTTTATATGATGTTACTAGCCAGCTAGGCAGTGTTAAATCTGCACTTGAGTAAACCACTGTGGTATTTGGGGCTGTCAGACAGTTGGTAAGCCAGCTCTGTAACGACAGTCCCCTGACGCACAGTGGTTAGGCAAAAGGCATGTCTTTGCATTTAATGTTCACGACGTGGAGCTGACTAGTCCATCAGGGATTTAATGTTTGTGACATAAAGTATGAGCGATGTCTTTCACAGTTATTAAGGACGGAGTCATCTCGGGAGTGGTAGCCTCAACCACTTCTGAGAGAAGATATTTATTTTCTAGGGATTTTTGGCTAGAGGGAGAGATTTATTATCGAGAAAAAGAAGTTAATGCAAAAATCAGAGCTTTTACCCATTCACCATTGTCATTTATTACGAAGCTTTTAATATCTGACTAGGAACCTTTTGAGAGTTGGTGTGTTTGGTTGCCTACCAAGGTGTATCTAGGATGCTTACTTCTATCTCCCTCGAAATGAGTCACTTCTAAGTTCACTATTATCTTTTGAGTTATACAAGAGAGATTTGTGAGTTCAAACTGAGATCATTTTCACCAGATTGTGATTGTGTGTCTTGTAATTAATTTAGTGTGTCCCCGATTAACTTACCATTACTATACTCAAAAGGGGTTACGCCTCCATCTAATCTAAACTACCCTCTTATAGTCACTTAGAAGAGAGGAAATGGAAAGACCGGACATACGAATTCCTTCTTTGTGAATATCCACCCATGCCACTTAAGTCCTAGGATGCGATCAAGGAGAGGACTAGAGTTTTGTTCGATTTAGAGCCCCATCTATTCATTCTCTAGTATAAGGGAAATATAGGTTTAGCATGTCCTTCCAAGATTCTCCGAGATATTCTATCAATGTCGGAACAATGCTGCTGTGAGAGAATTAGGCACCCCAATGATTTTATTCACACCATACATCATAAGCCTCGAGGTATCCCCCATACATATGGGAATGAACCCCACTTGTTCCGTTTATTAGTTTGCGATGTGAAGAAAATGGAGACGAAGAAAGCATCAGACTTGTACATGGGGTTGGGTGAGTTTTTAGAGGAAAGAGAGGCCGTCGCACCCCCGACGTGTATGAGGTGATTCTTGTTGTATAATAGTGAGGATGGTTGGTTTTACAGCAGTTTAGAGGTCCGTAAAGGTCATGATTTAGGAAGGTTAGGAGCACCACGCTGGGTTTTCATGCACGAGAGTGCGCACCCACATTTCGAAAGGGAGGTTGACGTGTCCCGGGGTCCTGCGTGTTTAGGGAGGCTTGAGATATATTATAGAGGAAAGTTGAGGGTTGGAACACTTAGAATATGAAAAACAAGGCAATTTTGAGGTTTGAGACAAAGAGTTTGGTCAAACCGCAGGCGACCCGGTTTGCCTGAACAGGAATTCCCCCTCCCCCCCCCCCTTCCAATTCCCTCATCTAATGCACCACCATAATAGCTCTCCCCTTTACTTGTTTAGTGTTCAAGTATGTAGTTCTTTTATGCTGATCATTTTATCATTGCAAGAACTATGTATTTTATCCTTTATCACTTTGTAATAAATTGTAGTGGAAATGAAAATTTTGCATTTTAAATATTTGCTTGTTTTATTCTCGCACTTTTTATTCTTTCTTATTTAGAATTTAGTCCTCTTGATAGAGAAAAAATCAAAAGTTTAAGTTGGGGGGGGGGGGGGAGGTGACAAGTGCATGTTTTAGAAAAACTTCACAAATTTTGAAAAATGCCCCCCAAAAATTGAAAATTGTCAAAAAGTAAAAAAAAATAGAAAATTTCTTTAAAAAATTGAATTTTTTTAAAAAAGTCAAAAAAATATTCTTGTTCAAAATAAATAAAATTTGGAATTTAAAATTTTCAAAAATATCACCAAATTTTTGTTTTAATTCCCAATTTGTAAAAATCAAGAGCACTAAGACGAAATTGAGTAAAAATGAAAATTGAGTGAAAATTGACAACTTTACGAATAAGTGTGAAGATTAATTAACCCGGTGAGATTTCGAGCCTATCATTTTTACGAGTTTTTAAATCAATCTGAGTTAATGGTTAACAACGTTCGATTAAGTGTTTATGTAATTCGTTGAAGATCTCAGTTACTTTGTGTTGATCGATTACGAAAAACGAGTGAGATGTTGTCTTGAAAACGAGCTAAAAATATCTATAATTTAAATATAATCTCGAGACACATATGGTAAAATAATTAGTAATTTGGACGAATGAAGTTAGGCCATCGTTTGTTACCCAAAAATATTAGCCATAAAAAGTAATGAAAAATTATCCTTTTGCTAGCCATTTTGAGACTAAACCTGAAAAACTCATTTAACCCAGAGTTATGAAAATAAAAGTCCATCAAGTAAGTCTAAATGGTGAAATAAAAATGGGCAAGAAAAAGACAAATGCTCAACAAAAAAAGTGAGAAAAATATGAGGATTTTTTAGCTAATGCCCGAAAAAGCGCCAAAGGACATCAATCGCAAGAAAATTTTCCAACTCCGAATTTCCCAGCCATTTCCATTTTACCCAATGCACCTTATAACGTGAGAAAGTTCTAACTAAGTCTGAATAACAAAATTAATACCGTGTGGAGAGCTAAGACATGAAAAGATAATAAGAGATTAATTGGTGAGAACTAAAAGATGATGTTTCCCATTTTCTAATCACCGTATTCCGATGATGAGATATTTTCACCATAAAAAGTTTGTCTTTCAAATTTGTGTGTGTGAATTCGTGTTCCATTATATTTACTGTTAATATCACGCAAACCTAGAGAACTATCCACATTGCGAGTGATTAGTTTGTGAGAGTATCCCGTGAAAATTGAATTAAAACGAATTTTCAGAATGTAACGTAATGATCAATCGGTGAAAGTTAGCTGTTCAATTCTCGGGTTCGGACACACACAGTACAAATTGAGACTCTTGAACATAACTTTACAGTGAATATTATTGAGGAGTTTAAATTGTATAATTTGTAATACTCTTGAATACAACTTTACGGTGAATATTTTTGAGGAGTTTAAATTGTACAATTTGTAAATTTTTTGATTTTTCTTTGAGTCGAAAATCGAATTTTGTGGGTATATTCACTACAAACCCTCATGATACACCACTCGTCCTACTAGTGTAGCCTAGGTTTTTAACGGCTTGTTTCATACGCTAAATACAATAGCTTACCCGTGGAAGAGGTATTCTATCCCAATAAATTTTTTGCAAATTTCCTTAACTCATACTCTTATTCTTTTACATTGTGAGGAACGCGCAACGTTCTAAGTTAGGGGGGTTTGATAAGGCGTAAATATTTCATATTTATCCCCTTAATGTTCATCCTTTTATGATCCCGTGCAGTGTAAATAGACTAAATTTTTCTCATATATATGCTACTAACTCTCTTTGGCGAGTATTTCATGTTTTGTGTACCTCTTATATATTTTATAGGTATTTCATGCAAGTTAGTGCGGGAGAGAAACTGAAATAGTGAAAGAAACCATAGAAAGATGAGTTAAAGGGCATTCTTCATAATTTTGCATCCATAGTTCGGTGGCGAAACCAACTAAAGAGTTGAAGAATACGAAATCACAAGAACACTAGAAGAAACAACGCCTTAATTATAGCTACGTAAAAGAATCTATGCAAATTCGAAGTTGAGAATGAAATCTAGAAGAAATAAGAGAAAATACAAGCTGAGGAAGCAAGTTCAGCCAACCCGCAAGCCAAACCAGTTCGCCGGCGAACCAGTTCACCAATACATCCGAACTAGTACGGATTACCTAATGCGCAAATTTTCACTTAATGCTGATTTTTTCTTAAAGTTGTGTTATAGTAGGACTCTTGTAAAAATGACTAAGGAAGGTTGTAGTTTCATGATAGACATAATTTTATGAGTTTTTAACCTAGCATCAGAGACGAGAAGAGGCAAGAACCATAGTTTTCAATTTTTTTCATAAATATTACACTTTTGTGGATAAATTCTCAATACTCAATATATAAAGTTTGTCCTCTCCACTTTATTCTTGAATCTTCTTTCTTTTTGCATGTTTATTTATTTTCTGGGATTTTAATAACGTCATGCATGTTTAAATATAATTTCATCATGATTTTGACTACATGCCACGTTAGAATTTTGTTTATTACCCACATCACCATGTCCGACTAAGCTATTAGAGGGTTGGGGTACATGAACACAACTTAGGTGTTACGAATGGATTTAAAAGTGAATAAATTTTAATTAAAAATTCAAAGGCTTGATTTTTTATCGAAATAAATATTGTAGGTCTTTTAATTTTGTTTACCCTAGGTGACCGGAATGCTTAAGGATACAATATGAGTTTCGATAATTTGTCACTCCCGTTACGTACAATTTTTTATTTGATATTATGAGGAGTAAAATCCGCATATGTCAAATGCTTAGAAAGTATTTGATGTTTCTTTGCATTGAGAATTATGTTTTAGAAGGTTTTATGTTCTAAATAATCACCGACGGTTCGAGGGAGTGTACACTTTAATTCCATTTTCTCAAATTAATTTAAAATCACTTAGTTATTCTCACATGCTAGTCAATTCACTAATTTAAATAATCTGCATTAGTTGAATGAAAAGTTTCACAAACAATCATCTTTCCTTTCCTTGCTCTGAGTAAGAGTATTCTTCGTCACGAGCATTCGTCCTAGTCCTTGAGTTCGACACCGAGTTTATCAGATTATTACTTAAGCGACCAGCTTACACTTGAGCCATAATCACCCACGTTAGAGACACATTTATTTAGTCGTGTCAGTATGCTTGTTGATCCCTTCCAAGCAATGTAGTCGTATCCGCGATAACGCCTTCTTTAATGTTCTTCCCCAGTAACTCCATGACTTTACGTATTTTGTCCATCTATTGAACATCATTTATGTAGAGAAAATTATAAATATAATCCTTACCAGTGATGTTTTTCTTACTTCGGACTGATGATATGCTCGATTCTGGACAATCGGGTGGGAATAGGTTAAGAATCACTTTATGTAATCATCGTTACAGTCCTATTGGCATGTGACTGTAAGGACAAATTTTTATAAGTCCATTATCAATTTATTATGTCATATACCGCTACATCATCGAAGAGCATTCCAGAGCAATCTACATCAAGACGGATCCAAATTTATCAAGTTCTTCATCAAAAAGACTCGGCGAAGTTTACTTTGGTAAGGTTTTGTTTTAAATACCTTAACTTTCCACTTAGAGCTTTTGGGATATTTTTACAAAATATTTTCTGAGTGTTGGAGCGGACTTTTTCGTCAAAATTTGTGTATGAGTATTTTTTCTAAGTCCTGAAGCGCACCTCAATTTTGACGCCCAGGTCGTTCAAGCGAGATATCTATCTCGTTCGAGCGATATATGGATGTCGCGAGATGTCGTTTGAATAACATCTGTACGTCATTCGCGTGAGATCCTTATCTCGTTAGAACGAGCTCGTATACCGAGGCGATGCGTTTTTTTATAAAAACTCATTAAATGGTTTCATTTTCTTCAAGAAGTCCCAGCATTTTGAAAGACAAAAAGTTTGGAAACCGCATAATACTTTTGACTTCTTCTTTTAGGGTTAAATCCCTTTTTTATTTTTCAATTCACAAAATCCCATATGCTTTGCTGAATTGTTTTGGTGTTCAAGAACAATACTTTGCTTTTGTTCAACCGTTGTGGATAAGAGATCTTCATATTTGATTTATGGATACCGAGCGTAGTCATTCTGCATGTGGACGAGCTGAAGATGACGAACTGACACGTGGAGGGTATTTCACAGTCTCTCGTATCTTTGAAGGTTTGCTAAAGGTACCATGCATTACACACTTCTGGGCGATTATCAGGTTGTATGTAAGTCAAAAGTCTTGTGAATTCTTCAAAGTGTTATAAAAGATTTTACCCGAAAGGTTTTTTTTCCTGAATCGATAGTCTTTACTTTTCATGCATGGTTTGAATGATTTATGACATTTAGATGCATGTTTAGGGTCTGAATTAATTTTGTTTAAAAATAGACTCTAATTAAATAAGGTTTAATTGGAAACTTACGAATTAATTTAAATCGGTATCACACACCGCATTCATACGTTTTACAAATTGGTATCAGAGCAGGTTGCGCTAATTTATCGCGTATTCCTATTTTCCACAAAATTTGTGTGGTATTGATTTTTTTAAATCAATTTTGTGAAAAATCGCAATTTTTCCAACGGAGCACTTATGTAATCGGATGCCCCCCTTTGATGACACGAGTCAAAGTTTTAATGATTTAAATAGTTTGAATTTGACGTTTGCTAAAAGAATTGATTTTTTGGAAAAAGAAAATTCTCGTTTTGAATCCGTGATGGATCTTTTGCAAACGGTTCAAAATCAAAGAGATTTTTATCGTAAGAAACTTGTTTCCTTGGACCATGACTTTGTTGCTTTAAAATTGTCCAATAAGGAAAGTGATGATAGGGTCCTATTTTTAGAAAAAGAATTAGAGGACCTGAAAAATTCGATGGTTTGTGTTTGTGCCAAAGATGACCCTATTGGGTCCTGAACTGATGATGCCACTGGAGGCGATGCCTGGGCCTGAGGAAAATGGGCTTCCATAACCCTCATCGCTGTCTCGAGTGCCCGAGCCATTATCACTGCCACCTGAGTAGTGAAGATCAACTCGGGGGGGGGGGGGGGGGGGGGGAGGTACCTGTGGCTCCTGATTATCCTCCCTCAACTCATCCCTGGCCTCGACCCTCTCTGCTCGCTGTCTCCTCGGTGGAATCTGAAAAAGATCGAATTGTATAAGTACGCAATTTATACAAAAATCTAATAGCAGAAGTACGATATCTCAAAAGAGGAAAATGAATCAACAGTCCTAATAAAAGGGCTCTATAACAATCGAACGCTGCGCTGAAACGTAGTAAGCCACACAGATCCTATGGATATTAGAACCTGATGCTTTGATACCATCTGTGACACACCGCTCAATGAAATACCGGGTGATCAATCCTGTATCTAATTAAACAGGAATCTCAAATGGACCATCTTTAGCATCACTGTCGAAATTTTATAAAATTACTAACCACCTAGTATTCAAAGCTGATGTCAAATTTTAATCTTTATTAATCAAGATAAAAATAACAGCAGAAATAAATTAACACAATCCATGCCAATAGAAACCATCATCACAAATAATAAAATGCTATGCCGAATAAACCATCGGCTAAAATCCCATACAAATGTAAAGACAGATAATAAAAATCTCATAGTATCTGAAATGAATGCTAAATAAAACTATGAGCAATATGCTCGAGTATCAGATATAAAGTCCATATTCTAGGAATAGAAGAGATAGAGGTGCCTATCCAAATCCTGCAACATCCACATATGTTGTAGCAGCGAAATCCCTGGAATGAATCAAGTCTGGCGTCCCTGTGGCTGGACACCTAAAAGAATTTGAAAATAGTTTGTAGCAAGGGTTAGAACCCAAAACATTTTGAAAACATTTATCAAATGATTTACCTGCAGTAATATAAAATGCACAAATGCGCTTCATATTTAAGTTAGTGTCGCACTCACTTGAGGAAATCCTCACCCTTCCTCTAATGTGCACACCTAACGCCATTTTATATCTCCCCTAGTTCTCTGCCCATAACTAGACAATAGATATAACCCTTTCCAACCATCCTACTCTAACCGAATATGTTTAAATATGAATCATAAGTTATTACTAGCACTAACTTAATCAATTATTTTCCTTTTTAAATATATATAACTTTCACACCCGTTATACACATAATACAGTTCACATCATGTATTAAATTACCCGTATATAATTATTTATCCCATTATATACGTATAACTATATTACAACATTCACACATATGTTGAATATAAATAATAGCCATCCTCTTGAGTAATAACTCACCAGATGTATTCTCTAAAGTGCTATCCCACTAGGTGTACTCGCATAACCTAGTTACCCCAAGTTAGAATCGCTCACTAACTTGGCCAAAATATAAACATAATGGAGGCGGTCATATTCCTTCCCTAAAAGTGAGATATGCCCCTCACCCATATAACGGACGCTATGACCTGGGGGTATACTCGCCCTACTCCTCAAATTAGGGGATTCACCCACTTTGCGTAACCTCCCTTTATAGCCCTAGAGTATATATATTAATAATATCCAATCACTGATATTTATATGCACGCACTATATATATACTATCGCATACCGTACATATATAATTACAAAATATCCCGGTCTTACCGTGTACTAAGTCCGTAATACTAGCCTATATGTAAATCTTGAGTTTATGTTCCAACTCTAATTATTAATTAATCTGCACATTAATTAATTCAATTATATTTGGTGTCGCCCAACCAATGTATTCGGACTCGCTATTGTGACCCGAGTCTAATCCCTGATCCCAAATTAATTAGTTTTCCTACATAATTAATTTAAATGAGTAGTGTCACCCTACTACCATATCCGAAATTATGCACCCAGTCCGTTATTTTATTCTTTCAAAATTTATTTCTCAAAATTCATTCGAAATGTGTCGCCCTTAATTTCCCCACCACTCCCAATTATATTCTTTTATAATTAATTGTTAATGATTAATTCCCATAATAAAAATTTCTCTCTTAATTATACTAGGGTAAATTGCATCTAAAAATTTTACTCATATAAATCCCTAGGCCAAACTTCTGAAAATCCTAAAGGGTCCATCGATCAACCGTCGATCGATCGATCGAGCAGGTGGTCGTCTTCTCCGCCTTGCTGTTTCCTCCATTAACCAAATTCTCCAATTCCTAACCTTTCCCTTGGTCTAACCCAAGCACAATCAATATCATAACTATATAACAACGTGATTAGGACTACTCATAGAACCTCAAACATAAATTTAATCTCTCAAATTTCTACCTTTCTGGTTGGAGAAATTCCCGGGTTCTTACTTGTTAGGTTCCAATTTCATCTAATTACCCCAAATTCGTCTATAATTGCTACTGGGTTTTTCACATGTAAATGAGATATCATCACAGAACCATGTCACACAATTAATTCCCACATTGAATCTTATTTAAGTGTTCCTTTTATAAAAATCGCGTTTTGTACCCAAAATGAATTTCTGATTTTTACATCACAAAAATATGAATTGAATAACATCAATTAATATCACAGCAAGATAACCACTTGCCTTTTGGGTTCGTAGGGTCTGATCCGAGGGTGTATTTGCAAGCTTGATGATGAACTTCCAATTGGTTCCTTGTCTTGTTTCTAAAAGACTCCAATTGGCAGTGTAACCACTCTCTATGGGTTCCTCTCAATACCCTAGTTTCTCTCTTGTATTTTCTGCCATTTTCCTTTTCTCTCAAATTAGGTATTTGTAATACCCCGCATTTTTATCGATATTTATTTATGGGATTAATTAAATTAAATGTGAATTAATTGAGAATTAATCCGGATAAAATACTAACGAGATGTGAGTTGGTATTTGATTATAATGTGTATAGATGACAATATATGAATATTGGAAATATTGAATTAGTCGTAAGATTGATATACGGCAATTTGGGAAATTTTGTTGAGACGCGTGTGACAGTCGCGTCAGGAAAGTAATTATTTAATTAAAAGGTGAATTTTATTTCTATTAACCGTATGGTCATTTTGAGTGCGCCAACGAGTCCGGAAGGGTCGAAATAGTCAGAAAATACTAGCCCGGGGTTAAGTATGGGTCCTGGGGCATTATTGGGCCATACCGGTAACTTAAAAGGGCATTTTGGTAATTTCAGAAATTTGGGAATTAAAACCCACGAAAATTAGAAATAAAATCTGACTTATTCTTTATCCACTAAATCCACTAACTACACTAAATGACATAATGGGCTACGGGAGAAGTTAAGGAACTAGTTCTAACTTGCCAAAAACCAACCCCCACCTCCATTGTCATCTTGTGAGAAGAGCTTGGAAAGAGAGAGAGAGAGAGAGAGAGAGAGAGAGAGAGAGAGAGAGAGAGAGAGAGAGAGGAGAATTCTGCAAAGAGAGAGAGGAGAATTCTGCAGAGAGAGGGAGAACAATTCAACCTTCAAGATTCAACATCAAATTCAGAGAAAGATTAGAGGCAAGTGATTTAATTACAATTGATTCAATGTTATGCTTTTCCATGTTTAGGGAAATTATCGAATTTATCTTGGAAGATTGATATAGACCCATGAATTTGAAGATTAAAACTATGAACTATGTTAGGTATTGCATGTAGAAACATTCTGGACGAATTATGAATTCAAAATATAACCCTTGATGATCTAAAAACGGATTTAAGAAGAAGTTTATTAATGTTCTTGAAAGAAATAGAAAACTGGGATTCTTGATGAAGTTTTGATCCAAACAAAGCCCTTGGATGATGAATTATTGGTTTTAGAACGTTAACAATGTTGTAGGATGGTTGAATGATGATATTATAACGTTATCTTAGAGTTTCATGCTTATTAATGGAGTTTTGGGACGTTTTGAAGACTGCAAAACGAAGCAGTCCGTAGCCTACCTGGTGTGATCGATCGATCGACATTCATCAGTCGATCGATCGACCACCATCGATCGATCGAAGGTCAAGGTCGATCGATCGACCTTCCCAGAATGAGTAAAATTTCCCCTAGTTAAATTTTAATGATGTTAACCATTGGAAAATATTATTGGAGACTTTATGAATATCCTTAGACTTAAGGAAGACCAATAGGTATGGTTATAAAGTTTGGACCTTAATTAGAATTCAATTTGAGGAATTATTCTAAAAGCTAATAAAACTCGATGAGTGAAATAATATTAGGGTTAAAAGAGTAAATTTGAATAAATTGATGAAATGAGGTTTGGGGCAGAAGTAAGGACCTTAAGGATAATGATGTTATATGTGGGAAAAATAGGAAAACTTAATAATCCCTTTGAGATAGGTTTTAAGTACAAGAAACTATGACGTGAGATGTGTCGACAGTCTACATTTTATATTATCGGAAGACTTAAAATGTATAAAATTGGATTAATGGTATAAGGATGTAGAATGTACCTTTATTAACATTGAGATATCTAAGATGTGTGAATGCTTAGTATATGATTTTTGTGTATGACATACCTACCATACTTGCTATCACGGGAGGTTTACGTTCGCTTAGGGCCATCTAATCCTTGTGTGCCCGGATTTAGTTTGGTACCTAGAGGACATAGTTCAAGGGAATGACTTAATTGTGAGTTATTAAGTCAGCTGACTATGGAGCGTAGGTATGTACGTGACCCATGGATATGTTGAATTATGTTCGCCTCCATTTTTGTGTGTTGTGCTTATTCTAACAATTCCTGAGAGATTCGGAATTTGTAATCCTTATATACGTGATGTACCGGGATGGATAGCAGAGTATGTGTGCATCGCAGCTTAGCCTCGGGGTGCTTATATTGTATATTTATGATGTGAATAATATACGGTTCAATGAAAAGGAATTTGTTATGTTTTAAATTGCGAGAATAATTTATAGTAACTCTTTGAGAAGTTAAAAAGGGATAACATGCCGAGAATTGTAATGTTAACAATTGAGAATCCGAGTTTAAGTAAAGCTATCTATTTAAGTAATAACACTGGGAATTCATATTGTGAATCGAGTAGTTGGGTTAGAACTTATGACGGTTTAGTTAGATATAAATAACACATGAATGGGTACAGGAACGTTAGGAGTGCACAGTTAGACGAGAGGTGAGTATTTCATGTGAGAGCACGTCCTAACATGTATCTTGCATTCATTGTTTTAAATTTTATTAAAGCACTTGTTGTTTTTAAAATACTCTCCACTTTCGGGCTCTGACCCGTTTGCTTTCAAAACTATTTTTCTTGTAAAAACCTTTTAGGTGCCCAGCCACAAGGACACCATGCATAGTATTTCCAGTCAGGTGACGAGGTGTAGCTATTGTGGAAGTTACAGGGCCTTGATAGTAGACGCTTCATTTGCCTTGACTCTATATTCAGATTTCGTCAGTTGTAGGGCATGTCGCCCATTTCTTTTAGAGACATTTCATTTTATATTTCAGATATTCAGACTTTGGTTTGTAATTAATTCAGGATGCAGACTTGTTTTATTTCTTTTCATATTGGGATTGTTGTGAGGAGTATTTCCTCTAGACTCATCTTTATTTGTTGATTCGTTATAGTTGGACTTTATCGTGAATGGTTGTGTTACATTTCTATATTTCATTTATTGCATGTTAATGAGATTTAATTAAAAATTTGACAACTCACTTTTTAAATACTAGGTGGTTAGTAATCATTAAAAATGTTTTCGACAGTGATGTTATAAACTGGACCAACTTGGCATTTTGTATTGATTTTAATAAAGGAGTAGCTACCCGGTATTTAATTAGTCGAGGTGTCACAGGTGGTATCAGAGCATCAGGTTCTAGTGTCCTTTAGGATCTGTACGGCTTATTATGTTTCCACTGAGCTTTCTTTGATGTAGAGCCCTATATTTTAGGATTGTTGTATTCTTTTATGTATGCTTCGCTCTTCAACTATTTTAAGTTTATAACTGCGAACTTATAGACTTTATTCTCATTTCAGATGCCTCCACTACGTGCGCAGCGAGTTCTAGGGATGCACAGCCCGAGCCACAGCCAGCTCCAGTACAAGGCACCATGAATGCCGCCGAGGTTGCAGCCATTGTAGCCCAAGCGGTAAATGTCGCTCTTACCGTTGTACAGCAGGCACCACCCCAGGCGCCAGTAGCCGCGCCAGTTCAGGCACATGCATTCCCGTCTGCTTGGGAACGTGTTCGAGATGATTTTCAGAAAGCACACCCTTCGGAGTTCGCAGGTAGCTCCGATGTTGTGGTATCTAGTCAGTGGAGGAAGGATATTCAGAGGCACCTGAGGATGTATGAGTGCACCGAAGTTCAGAAGCAGATATTAGCTACCTTTAAGCTAGTGGCATCTGCACTGTAGTGGTGGGAGTCTATTACCACCGTGGAGGAGAGAGATACTCTCACTATACAGGAGTTTTGGGTGCGGTTCGACCGCAAGTATTTTCCGTCAGCTGTTCACACGGAGATGAGAAGGAAGTTGATGAGCCTCAAGCAGGAGGGTAAGACTGTGGCCGAGTATGAGGCCGAATTCAAAAATTTGCTGAACATTGTACCGGATGAGATACCGACAGAAGAGAAAAAGATTCAGAAGTTTACAGATGGATTGACTTGGAGGATCCGTCGGCACTTGTTGGGGAATCTATCGTTGGCCACTTATTCTGATGTGGTTAACGCTGTACTGCTCTATTGCCAGGACCACCGCTTTCACTTGACAGATGGGAAGCGATCAGGAGAGTCCAGCCATCAGGACAGGACAGGGGGAAATGGTGCCAGCGGGGCACAATCAGCTCAGGGTCAGTATAGGCAGAGTGATCATGGTTCCTAGCAGGGGGATCATAAGAGATTCCGATCAGGGGGTTTAAGGCACGGACAGGGAGGTTTTAGGTAGGGCCATCAGAGTCCAAACGGCCATCAGGACCAGCAGGGTCAGAATGGTCAACAGCAGTTTCAGCCGGGCCAGCAGGGCCAGGGGAGAAATGGTAACGGCCACCAGGGCCGAGGGCACCAGGGACAGCGAGGGGGAAACTTCCAGGGGAAGTGTTTCATTTGTGGTAAGATTCGCCACAAACGTCAGGATTTTCCTGATAAGGGCAGGGCCCCACAGCAGCAGCAGCAGGGTGCTCGACACGAGCCGCAGAGGCCTATGTTTCCCGTCGCCCTCCCAGCACCACCGCAGATGGCAGCATTACCACCCATTCCAGCAGTCCCAGTTCAGCAGGGACAACTTCAGTATGGGAGAGTGTATCAGCTCCAGCAGGCCGCAGCCCCACAGAATCCGCCAGCTATTGAGGGTATGTTCTCTATTCAGGGGACTCTGGGGCGCATTTTATTTGACACGGGGGCTACACACTATTTTATTGCTATGAGATTTGCACGCACCATTGGGTTATTAGACACCGCAGAGAGCACTGCTACTTGTGTAGACTCACCGTTGAGTAGGGGTTCCATGATTTCGCTTATGTGTAGAGGTGTGGGTATAGAGATCGGGAGGTTTACTTTACCCGCTGATATGTTAGTGTTAGAGATGACCGAGTATGATGCCATTATTGGTATGGATTGGCTAGTTGCGTACCGAGCCATGATTGACTGTTTTAGTAGGAGTATTATCTTTGCCATTCCTGGGCAGGAGATGTTTTTAGTGGCGATGCCTCGCCCTGAGGGAGGATCGTCCACTCATTTGTACTACATAGAGGAGGAGACCTCTAAGGAAGTGGTGATACCACTTGATTCGATACCCGTTGTTAGTGAGTTCGCCGATGTATTTCAGGATATACCTGGACTACCTCCGAGTAGGGAGATAGATTTTGTGATTGATTTGACGTCGGGCACTCGGCCTATTGCCCACGCACCTTACCGTATGGCTCCAATTGAGATGAGAGAGTTACGGGATCAGATTGAGCAGTTGTTGGGTCAGGGGTTTATTCGGAGGAGTACTTCGCCGTGGGGTGCCCCCGTGTTGTTCGTTAAGAAGAGGGATGGATCGTTGAGATTGTGTGTGGATTACCGGGAGTTGAATAAGGTCACGATACGGAATAAGTATTCGTTGCCCCGAATCAATGACTTATTCGACTAGCTGAGAGGAGCTTCTTTCTTCTCGAAGATTGATTTGCGATCTGGTTACCATCAGTTGCGTATCAGGGAGGAGGACGTCTCGAAGACTGCTTTCCTAACGAGATATGGTTCCTACGAGTTTCGGGTTATGCCTTTTGGTTTGACCAATGCTCCAGCCGTGTTTATGGACTTGATGAATAGGGTGTTCAGAGAGTTCCTAGATCAATTCGTTATTGTCTTCATGGATGATATTCTGGTTTACTCCCAGAAAGAGGAGGAGCACGCCGAGCATTTGAGGCAGGTTTTGCAGACGCTACGTCAGAACGAGCTGTATGCAAAGTATGAGAAGTGCGGTTTTTGGCTGAAGGAGGTTCAGTTTTTGGGGCATATTATTTTCGATCGGGGGATATCTGTTGATCCGGGAAAGGTATCCGCGGTGAGGGAGTGGGGACAGCCCACGACACCGACTGAGATCCGTAGTTTATTGGGCTTAGCAGGATACTACAGGAGGTTTATTCGGGGTTTCTCAAAGATAGCGGGTCCTTTGACACATTTGACTCGTAAAGGTGTGCCGTTCATTTGGAGTGATGCCTGTCAGTTGGCATTCGATGAGTTGAAGGACAAGTTGACCTCAGCACCTGTGTTAGCATTGCCGAGACCGGGAGTTGAGTATCTAGTCTACACCGATGCGTCCTTACAAGGACTTGGAGGTGTATTGCAGCAGGAGAGTCAGGCTATAGCTTATGCTTCCCGTAAGCTTAAGCCTCACGAGAAGAATTACCCCACTCATGATTTGGAGTTAGCGGCAGTGGTATTTGCCCTTCGGATTTGGAGACATTATCTTTTGGGGGAGAAGTTTCGATTGTTCACGGACCACAAGTCCCTATAGTACCTATTCACGCAGAAGGAGTTGAATATGCGACAACGGAGGTGGCTTGAGTTTGTGAAGGACTATCAGTTTGATATCCAATATCACCTGGGGAAGGCTAACGTGGTAGCAGACGCGTTGAGCCGTAGGCCAGTAGATGAAGTGGCAGGGGTGTGGAAGGAGTTGGGACACCAGGATGCAGTGGCCCGATCATTCATGTCGGTGATGACTGTTACACCGCAGATTGTCACGAGAGTAGTAAAGGCACAAGCAGATGACTCGTTCTGTCAGGAGCAGATAGTTCGATTATTAACAGAGGGAGACGAGTCCTATACCGTTAGCTCAGATGGGGGATTACGCTTCAATGGGAGACTGGTAGTTCCGGAAGGGGAGGAATTGCTACATAAGGTGATGGCAGAGTCGCACGGCTCACGATTCGCGGTACATCCCGGTGGGGACAAAATGTATCAGGACATAAGACGTCAGTATTGGTGGAGCGGGATGAAGAGAGATATTGCCGTGTTTGTTTCTAAATGCGCCACTTGTCAGCTGGTAAAAGTGGACCATCAGAGACCGGCAGGACTTCTACAGCCATTAGAGGTCCCAATGTGGATGCGGGAGAGCATCTCCATGGACTTTATCACAGGGTTGCCTACGTCCAGAGAGGTCACGACTCCATTGGGTAATTGTGGACAGGTTGACCAAAGTCGCTCATTTTCTACCCGTAAGGACCGACTACACTACGGGACAGTATGCCCAGCTTTTTATTGCAGAAATAGTGAGACTTCACGGTGTGCCCCTAAATATCGTGTCTGACAGAGACAAGATATTTGTTTCACGGTTTTGGGAGAGTTTTCAGGAGGCCATGGGTACGGAATTTCGATTGAGTACGGCTTATCATCCCCAGGCCGATGGGCAAATCGAGCGTACAAATCAGATGTTGGAGGACATATTGCGGATGTGCATCATTGACTTCGGGGGTGGATGGGAGCAGTATCTTCCACTGGTGGAGTTTGCTTACAACAACTCCTACCAGTTCACCATTGGTATGGCTCCATTTGAGGCGTTGTACGGTAGACCTTGTCGTTCCCCAGCATGTTGGTTGGAGGTGGGGGACAACAAACTACTTGGGCCGAAAGTGATTCAGGATACTTCGACAATGATAGAATTGATACGGAGTCGCATTCGGGTAGCTCAGGATCGGCAGAAGAGCTATGCTGATGCGAAGAGGTTCTTCAGGGAGTTCCAAGTGGGGGACCAGGTTTTACTCAGAGTTTCTCCTATGAAGGGGATTATGCGATTTGGGAAGAAGGGGAAGTTGGCACCGAGATATGTGGGACCATTTCCTATCATCGAGCGGATTGGGTCTGTTGCGTATAGACTTGGGTTACTGGAGCATTTGCATAGGATTCATGATGTGTTTCATATTTCCTCGCTAAGGAAATATCTTAGAGATTATTTGGCTCATTCTCACATTGCTTTGGAGGACATCGATCTCCATCCTGATAGCTCCTACGAGGAGGGGTCGATTACTATTTTGGACCGAAGTGAGCGGAAACTGCGATCAAAGATAGTTCCATTAGTGCGTGTTCAGTGGCGGCATCATAATGTCGAGGAGTCCACATGGGAGCGCGAGGATGAAATGCGCGAAAGTTATCCAGAGTTATTTTTTACCAGGTACTTTTTAGTTTCGAATTTCGGGACGAAATTCTGTTATTAGGGGGGAAGTATGTAATACCCCGCATTTTTATCGATATTTATTTATGGGATTAATTAAATTAAATGTGAATTAATTGAGAATTAATCCGGATAAAATACTAACGAGATGTGAGTTGGTATTTGATTATAATGTGTATAGATGACAATATATGAATATTGGAAATATTGAATTAGTCGTAAGATTGATATACGGCAATTTGGAAAATTTTGTTGAGACGCGTGTGACAGTCGCGTCAGGAAAGTAATTATTTAATTAAAAAGTAAATTTTATTTCTATTAACCGTATGGTCATTTTGAGTGCGCCAACGAGTCCGGAAGGGTCGAAATAGTCAGAAAACACTAGCCGGGGATTAAGTTTGGGTCCCGGGGCATTATTGGGCCATACCGGTAACTTAAAAGGGCATTTTGGTAATTTCAGAAATTTGGGAATTAAAACCCACGAAAATTAGAAATAAAATCTGACTTATTCTTTATCCACTAAACCCACTAACTACACTAAATGACTTAATGGGCTACGGGAGAAGTTAAGGAACTAGTTCTAACTTGCCAAAAACCAACCCCCACCTCCATTGTCATATTGTGAGAAGAGCTTGGAGAGAGAGAGAGAGAGAGAGAGAGGAGAATTCTGCAAAGAGAGAGAGGAGAATTCTGCAGAGAGAGAGAGAACAATTCAACCTTCAAGATTCAACATCAAATTCAGAGAAAGATTAGAGGCAAGTGATTTAATTACAATTGATTCAATGTTATGCTTTTCCATGTTTAGGGAAATTATCGAATTTATCTTGGAAGATTGATATAGACCCATGAATTTGAAGATTAAAACTATGAACTATGTTAGATATTGCATGTAGAAACATTCTGGACGAATTATGAATTCAAAATATAACCCTTGATGATCTAAAAACGGATTTAAGAAGAAGTTTATTAATGTTCTTGAAAGAAATAGAAAACTGGGATTCTTGATGAAGTTTTGATCCAAACAAAGCCCTTGGATGATGAATTATTGGTTTTAGAACGTTAACAATGTTGTAGGATGGTTGTATGATGATATTATAACGTTATCTTAGAGTTTCATGCTTATTAATGGAGTTTTTGGACGTTTTGAGGACTGCAAAACGAAGCAGTCCGTAGCCTACCTGGTGTGATCGATCGATCGACATTCATCAGTCGATCGATCGACCACCATCAATCGATCGAAGGTCAAGGTCGATCGATCGACCTTCCCAGAATGAGTAAAATTTCCCCTAGTTAAATTTTAATGATGTTAACCCTTGAAAAATATTATTGGAGACTTTATGAATATCCTTAGACTTAAGGAAGACCAGTAGGTATGGTTATAAAGTTTGGACCTTAATTAGAATTCAATTTGAGGAATTATTCTAAAAGCTAATAAAACTCGATGAGTGAGATAATATTAGGGTTAAAAGAGTAAATTTGAATAAATTGATGAAATGAGGTTTGGGGTGGAAGTAAGGACCTTAAGGATAATGATGTTATATGTGGGAAAAATAGGAAAACTTAATAATCCATTTGAGATAGGTTTTAAGTACAAGAAACTATGACGTGAGATGTGTCGACAGTCTACATTTTATATTATCGGAAGACTTAAAATGTATAAAATTGGATTAATGGTATAAGGATGTAGAATGTACCTTTATTAACATTGAGATAGCTAAGATGTGTGAATGCTTAGTATATGATTTTTGTGTATGACATACCTACCATACTTGCTATCACGGGAGGTTTACGTTCGCTTAGGGCCATCTAATCCTTGTGTGCCCGGATTTAGTTTAGTACCTAGATGACATAGTTCAAGGGAATGCCTTAATTGTGAGTTATTAAGTCAGTTGACTATGGAGCGTAGGTATGTACGTGACCCATGGATATGTTGAATTATGTTCGCCTCCATTTTTGTGTGTTTTGCTTATTCTAACAATTCCTGAGAGATTCGGAATTTGTAATCCTTATGTACGTGATGTACCGGGATGGATAGCAGAGTATGTGTGCACCACAGCTTAGCCTCGGGGTGCTTATATTGTATATTTATGATGTGAATAATATACGGTTCAATGAAAAGGAATTTATTATGTTTTAAATTGCGAGAATAATTTATAGTGACTCTTTGAGAAGTTAAAAAGGGATAACATGCCGAGAATTGTAATGTTAACAATTGAGAATCCGAGTTTAAGTAAAGCTATCTATTTAAGTAATAACATTGGGAATTCATATTGTGAATCGAGTAGTTGGGTTAGAACTTATGAAGGTTTAGTTAGATATAAATAACACATGAATGGGTACAGGAACGTTAGGAGTGCACAGTTAGACGAGAGGTGAGTATTTCATGTGAGAGCACGTCCTAACATGTATCTTGCATTCATTGTTTTAAATGTTATTAAAGCACTTGCTGTTTTTAAAATACTCTCCACTTTCGGGCTCTGACCCGTTTGCTTTCAAAACTATTTTTCTTGTAAAAACCTTTTAGGTGCCCAGCCACAAGGACACCATGCATAGTATTTCCAGTCAGGTGACGAGCTGTAGCTATTGTGGAAGTTACAGGGCCTTGCTAGTAGACGCTTCATTTGCCTTGACTCTATATTCAGATTTCGTCAGTTGTAGGGCATGTCGCCCATTTCTTTTAGAGACATTTCATTTTATATTTCAGATATTCAGACTTTGGTTTGTAATTAATTCAGGATGCAGACTTGTTTTATTTCTTTTCATATTGGGATTGTTGCGAGGAGTATTTCCTCTAGACTCATCTTTATTTGTTGATTCATTATAGTTGGACTTTATCGTGAATGGTTGTGTTACATTTCTATATTTCATTTATTGCATGTTAATGAGATTTAATTAAAAATTTGACAACCCACTTTTTAAATACTAGGTGGTTAGTAATCATTAAAAATGTTTTCGACAGTGATGCTATTAACTGGACCAACTTGGCATTTTGTATTGATTTTAATAAAGGAGTAGCTACCCGGTATTTAATTAGTCGGGGTGTCACAGTATTAAAGCTAAATCCCGTTTTTAGCCTAATGGGCCAAGCCCGAGTGACCCAAATACCCCCGTGTGGGCTCGACTATGCCCAAAAATACCCCGATACCCATTTACTACCCCGGGTACTCTTTTCTGACTATCTCGGCCCATCCGAACTCAGCCATGCACTCATAATTGACATCCGAATTAATTTACAAAATTTCTTATCTCATAGCTAACTTAATCTATAACCGACTCTCGACTGAGATAAGAAAATCCCACGTCACTAATACACTTATGATGTAAATAATTATTACTATTCACTTAGTAATTTATATCACATAAATATTAACCAATATTCTCCCGATTAATATTTATATAAAGATTTTCATAATTAATTCTATTAAATTACGACACGTAAGTAATTTAAATTTTTACCCGAATTAATTAATTTTTAAATGCATAAAAATACGGGGTGTTACAATAACGTTGAAGCAAATGATGATGCCACTATAAAAAGTAACCTCCGTAAAATTGTATGTGTCCCTCGATCTTTATAGGGATCCCAAATCACCTACACACAAACTTATAATGAGTGTTTAAATATTCCTATAGGTACTTGCACAAATAATGTAAAGAACTTATATTGCCTGCCGACATATCATCAAACTGTTCTCTATATTTAATGAGCTGTGGGAAGGCATTCTTTTTGCGAGGTTGATTCCAATCCCCAACGCCTAATTTGGGCATTGTATTGTCGAATTCCATGTTATGGCATGTCCCAAAGCCAATGAAGTGATCATATATCTAGGATTACAAAATTGGTGATTATTTAAATGGATAATTACAAACATTAAGAGATACTGATTATTGTTACCTGCGATGGGGATATACAATCGCTAATTTTCTTAACACTTGACCTTGATGCAAGGCCAAATCATCTGTATAAGTGAGCAAGTATTCCCATCCCCTATGCAAGTCGACCCACATTCTTCATATCCTTAACACTTCCAAGGAGTAAATTGAGATCTTATTTTTGGTCTTATTTGGGAACAATGCATCCAATTATAGTCCCTCGCGCACTCGTCTTTCTCATTCCTGGTGGCATTCTCAAGTTTTGCTTATTACTTAAAAATTCACGATGATCTAATTCAATCGGACCGCGTATGAGTCAATGCACTCTAATTCAATATCAACCTTTCTTACTCCTAAGCAGTCAGTTACTAAGTCAATCGCACTCAATAATTCATTCTCATCATCACCAGGACTAGCAATGTTTGGGCTACTTATAAAATCACAAACTATAGGGACTTTTAGTATTTAAGCTACATCATAAAGAGTGATGGTCATCTCCCCAAATGGTTCATTTTCTTCAAATCAAAATCGGGATTCAGGGGTTCTGCAATGGTTTGTGTCGTATTATGTTATTAAAGGTTTGATTAACAATGGTTTGTGAATTTTTAAAGGTTTGATCAATAAGATTTTTTAAAGGTCTAAACGTTTTTAAAGTTTTGATTAGTGAATAATTAAACACATTAAATATGTCAAAAACATGATTTTTGGCTATAAATGATGTTATGATGTTGAGTACCAACTTGATTGAATGGGAATTGGTGATGATTTGATGTTGACCTTTGAAATATGATATTTAAATGTTAGAAATTAAAAGATTTAGGGCCTGTTTGGTTTGCAACTATAATTATGTTTTCAATGTTTAAATACAATTATGATAAAAATTTACGTTTGACAACCTATTTTTAAACACTGAATTATTATATTTATGTGTTATAATCAAGTTTTTAGGAAAACAGCAAAAGGGTGTTTTATAACATTTGTTTTTTATTTTTCAACTTAGAATTATTCATTCTTAATATTTTAATGCATCTATACCTTAATTTATAATATTCATACATAATACATTAATACGTGTGTAATTCTTATAAATAAAAAATATATATGTAGATATACACAAAATTACATATATTTATATTATTAAATTATATAATATACTAAGATCCATATGTTAAATAATTTTATCAATAAATACATGATACTTATATATAGTTTTATACATGTATGAAATAATATAAAATATACATATAGTACATGTGTATTGAAAAAAATATTATCAATTTATGTATGTATATAATTTTATTGTAAATTATACATGCAATATCATTATATATATATATATATATATATATATATATATATAGAGAGAGAGAGAGAGAGAGAGAGAGAGAGAGAGAGAGAGAGAGAGTCAGGCTCATGTGCACACTAAGTTTGCACATCATTTTTTTAAAATAGTAAAAAAAATATTTTTGTGTGATATTTAAACATTTCAACGGACCCATGTAAAAAAAATCAACTCATTTTTTTTTTTTTGCTATTTTTAAAAAATCGGTCAAACTTTCGCTGCTTTTAAGCACTTTAAACGCGGCGAAAGTTTGACCGATTTTTTAAAAATAACCAAAAAAGTTTTTTTGCGCTGATTTTTTTACACGGGGTACGTTGAAATGTTTAAATATCACATAAAAAAATCAACTCAAAAATATATTTTCTAATGCTTTAAAAAAATTGTTGTGCGCCAGCACTGTACAAACTTAGTGTGCACAAGAGCCCCCCCCCCCCTCTCTTTCTCTCTCTCTCTCTCTCTCTCTCTCTCTATATATATATATATATATATATATATATATGAGAAGGCTCACATACATCATGCTTTATACATCATTCATGCATCACGCTTAATTACAGGCCCTAAAATTTTTTTTCTTTCAAATTTTATATTTTTTACTTGAAATTAACCTTCTAATAAACCCATATGCAAAAAAATAGATCAAAATACATTTTGTAACTGTTTTTAAAAAATACACAAAAAATACCTTATTTATAAGGGTCTGCGCCAGCATTTTTTTGTGATTTTTTAAAAATAGCTACAAAATGTATTTTGACCTAATTTTTTTCATATGTGTTGATTGGAAGGTTAATTTTAAGGAAAAAATATAAAATTTGAAAAAAAAGTTTTCTAGGACCTAGAATTAGGTGTGATGTATGGTGTGATGTATAATGCATGATGTAGGTGAGTCTTCCCCTCTCTCTCTCTCTATATATATATAAAATAAGATAACATAGTTTTTAAAAAAATATCTTCACTTTTATGCATGACATTTCATGCATGATATTTTCTTTCTTTCATGCCCATGCATGAAATGTCACGCTAAAAGTGTTTTTTTTAATTATTATTTTTAAATATATTATTTTTTTAAATTTTATTTTTCTTTTTTAAATTTGTTTTTAATTTTATTTTTCTTTTTATTTTTTTTAAAAAATATTTTCTTTTTAAATTTTCTTTTTCTTTTTTTAAATGTGTTTTTAAAAAAAAAATTATCACGGGAGCAACTTTATCGCTAGTATATATATACGTTTACATTTGTATGATCTCATTAAATATACATAAAAATACATGAAACTAAATGTACATATATATAATTTATGATGTATGTATGTATGTATGAAAGTTTTATATATGTGTTTACACACACACACACACACACACACACACACATATATATATATATATATATATATATATATATATATATATATATATATATATATATATATATATACATGTTTGTCAATTTTGTCAAATTATCAAAAAATTGTATTTAAAAACAAGTTTACCAAATGTGCACCATAATTATAAACACAAAAAAATAAATTTTAAACTTATATTTAAAAATAACATTTAAATCGAGTTTTCTGAATACAGAATCTAACGAGCCTTGTGATTTTTAGAAAGAAGAAGAGAGAGCGAGTAAATATAAATTTTTAACTTAAAAATAGTAAATAAACTATATGGTGGTATTATATTGAGATATTCTTCTTACCGCCACAGTTTTTAAATAGTAAGTATGAAACGTGAGATGATGCATTATAAAGTAGGGTTAAAGTGAAAAACAACACACTTTAAAAGTGGTGAATCGGCATGGTATATAAACCCTCGGTTTTTGGCTTTGGTAGGCGTCCTCCCAAAATACGTCCTTGCCAATCCTACGGTGTCCCAAAGACCAAAGAATCTTCTATGAACTTTAATCGTCGGATCCACCTTTAGAGTCGACAACCGTAGGATTGCCTAATGACGCGAATCTTACCGTCAATATTTACAAAATTGAATTTCAAAACCTCGAGAGGGAGGAGGACGAAGCACACACACATGATACTCCTCCAAAAGCCTATTTCCTCCGCTTTCCCTCATTCCCCAAACTTACCCTCACACAAACACAACACACAAACAGAATCCTTTTTAATGTGTACATCTTTAGATTGAGTTTTTGTTCATTTAAATCCAACTAATTTTGTTGTGAATCTGAGCTAGGTTCACTATTTACAAGCTCGGATTATCGGTTTTCTTCCAAGTTTGTATTTTTAGAATTGAGGATTCGGAATTTTTGTGATAATTGAAGTGAATGGAGCAAGGTGAGGGAGGTGATTTCCCTCCAAAATCGGAGATAACGGTGTCAGATTTTCCGGCGAAGAAGCTAGCGAGGCAGCTTGATTTTACGGGGCTGGGAGGGGCATCGGTTACTAACGTGTTACCAGAGCATCCTCAACAAGCGCTGCCGCAGATGCAAACGATAACGCATCCACCGCCGCAACAGCAGATACTGTTGCCGCCGATGCCTCATCCTTCGATAAGGACTACTGTGTAAGTCACTCAATTGTCAAATTATTTTAGTCTTTGTTTAAAATGTTTCGTTTTGCTTTCAAATTCATGAAGATGTAAGGGTTTTTTCGTCAGAGTTTGTAATTTTCATCTACTTTATGTATTCCAAGGTTTTTTTAGGCTATGCTATCTATTTTTCATGAGATTTTTAACATTTGGTCTCGTCTACTAAGCATGTAGTATCTCCAATAGGTTCTATGAGAAAACATGTAGTGAATATATACTTAATTAATTTTTATGACCAATGAGGAAATGTTTTATGTAAACAAGTTAGGTTTTGCTGCAATTACTTGAAATGCACTTGGATAACATCTTTTTTTGATTGGGTATGGCTCCGACTATAACCGGAGCCCGCCAATTAGTTAATTATGGACATATTTTAGTCAATGGTAGGACTTATTTGTCAAGTTCCCTTTGTTCCATCTTAAGACCTTTGAATAATTTGGTTTGGTTACCATTTTACCATTAGGTTGTGTATGAGAACCTCAATTCCATTCCTTAGAATTGGAATTGAAAAATTTTAGTTCAAATTTTAAAAATTTAAACTGAAATTTTTTGAATTCCAATTCTAAGGCATGGAATTGAGGTTCCCAAACACACCCTTAGTATCCTTTTCAAATGCAACAAGGGTAAAACTGGAATAAATTTTCATAAAAAAAATTGGGTATTTGGACCTGCCTCTTTAATTTTGAATGCTGAATATTACCTCTCTTTCAGCACTAACACGAACTACACATTACCTCTTATTAGTTTTGCAATTTCTGTTTAAATTTGGAAGTACTTGTGTTTAAACAATGGAACAACTTGTAATTAGAGACTTTGGTGACTATGAGAATTTGTGAATGCTTGATTATCTGTTAATGAGATGGTTTCGTTGTTGGTGATGATACATGTGATGACGAGTATAATGTGATATTGTTGTTTGCAAAATTGTTATGTTGGTTTTATTTTGCATATTTTTATTGTAGTGTGATTGTGAGTTGTGACCATTCTCCCCTTGGATTCGTTACTTAATAGTGTGATTTCTTAGTAAAATATTTATTTTCCTGATTTTTAAACCTTACTTTTCTTTCAGATCTATTTTCGTGACAATGTGCATATTGTATGGTAAAAACCTCTTAAAAGGATTTGATATTTTTTAAACCTTCTCTCTGAACCCCTCCACTTCATAAAGATGCTATGCCTGTCCAGGAAGCTATGTGTAGGAGTGTTATTATATGTATATATATGTTTTTTCCATGCGATTAATCCCCTTTGAATATGCATGTTGATCTCTCCTGAATATTTGATGCATTTAGTTAACATATTACTTCTAGCATCCATGCTTGTGCGTACATGGTATACCTGTACCTTAAGAACATGATTTTTGAAGGCAACCATTCTTATCTCAGTTTGTTATTAGGGATACTCAAACTTTATTACTTATGCTGAGATACTACACATTTTTTTCAGGAAACCAGAATCCCCGAGAGCACGGCCTAGACAAAATGTTGAAGTAAAAGATGGTACACCAAAGAAAAAAAAACAATGCAACTGCAAACACTCACGATGCTTGAAGTTGTAAGTACATATTTCTCTCCATGCCCTCTTGGTACGAAGAAACAGTTCATTGAAGATTTAGTAATTTTTTTAGGCTTTAGAATTGGTGTATTAAAATATCTTTAGTGTATCAAACTTATTTTAATTTTGAACCAATTTTGCTCCAATTCCAAAACATGGATTTGGAGCTTCGAAACTAATCCTTGGGAATTTTCATCTCAAAAAGGTCTATTGCCTGGTGAAAATGGTAAAATCTTGAGTTGTCGGGCATGAGAATGCAGTTTTTGTGTCTCAGTTCACTCAGTCACTTTGCAAATACTGCCGAAAGTGAGGTTTGTACATGATCTACTCTGTTAGGAATCTGTGTTGGAAGGGATAAACCTGGGGTTTAGCCTTTTCGAAAAAAGAAAAGGCCTCGAGCAGTTTGATGGCTGAGGTGCTATTTTTTTGCTATTTTATCTGGAGCTCTTAATCCGATTCATCATTGACTGTTTGGACAGCGAACCATACATTACAACTGTTTCTTTATTGTTTTTGTTTCTTTTGACTTTGGCACTTCACTGATTTGCACTAATAGACTTTACTACATTTGTTAAAAAAAAGTAGACGCTGGTACTTTTCGGTCGATAAATGAACTAGTGTCGCCACTAAAGCAACAATCAGAGACAAACAAAGTCTAATATTGTTTAACATGTATATCTAATACTCCGAATTAGTGAAGTACCAAAGTAGAAAACAAGCCCTTGTTTTCCTCATTATTAATTAGGGGTGACATGTTTTTAAGGAAAAGCAGCAGTGCAACTGTGGAGGTGTAGCACAAAGACCAAAGCAATCTGATAGGCCTAACAGTTAGTTACTCTATCAAGGATTTTGCTGTCTTTGAAGTGTAATCTGTTTTGAACTTGAAATATTGCAATTCCATTCATCCTCCCCCCCCTGTCTACCCTGCTTTGAAATCCATTTTCAATAGACTTTTGATTTCTAATTAATAATGGTATTATAATACAGTAAGCTGAGACGTCTGCAATCTGGGTAGGCTTTGGTCATGATCAGCACCATCTGTGCCAAACCTTGAGGGATCAACGAGACATTTGAAGCCTAATCCAGCCCCACATCTTTTTTCTGGGGACTCAAGGGTGAAAAAGTAGTTTAGCAGTCATATTATATTCAATTTATCTTCTCCTTGGCACAACAATTGTGGGTGATGATCAAACTTACCTTATAAAATTTTGAACAATTGCCTATCAATTTTTTTTTGAACAAAGCTAGTAGCTGAAGGAAAATTAAAGCAGCCTTCTGACCAATGTTTTTAATTGCGGTCGCCTAAGGTGTCGCGTTTTGGCTCCGGGGTCGCGTCGCGCAAATCGTGTCGCGCATCGCGCAAGCAATTTGTGCATTTCATTTTTTTTATTAGAAAAACATATAAAATAACATTTTAAACTGAAATTTGTAAAATAATTAACATTTTAAACTGAAAATTATAAAACAAATAACATTTTAGGCTGAAAATTATTAAATAAATAAAAAATATATATAATAATAATAACATTTTAAGCTGAAATTTTGTAAACAACTAACATTTAAACTGGAAATTATTAAATATTAACATTTTAAACTTAAAATTATTAAATATTAACATTTTAACTGAAATTTATAAAAACAAGTAACATTTTAAAATAAAAATTATAAAACAAATAACATTTTAGGCTGAAATTTTTTAAATAAGTAACATTTTAAACTAATAATTATAAAATATTAACATTTTAAACTGATATTTATTAAAACAAATAAACATTTTAAACTGAAAATTATAAAACAAAAAACATTTTAAGCTGAAATTTTGTAAATAAGTAACATTTTAAACTGAAAACTATAAAATATTAACACTTAAACTGAAAATTATAAAAACAAGTAAATATTTGGAGCTGAAATTTTGTAAATAAGTAAGATTTTAAACTGAAAATTATAAAATATTAAAATTTAAACTGAAATTTCTAAAAACAGATAACATATTTAAACTGAAAAATATAAAACAAATAACATTTTAGGATGAAATTATAAATAAAAAAGTTGGTTTTTGTACTGAAATAAGTAAAAAAAAATCAGAGAGTAAATCATCAATAATCAACATTTAAAACAGGAGCAAACTAAGAAATACATTTTTTTAGAATAAAATAAAAAAGAACCAATTGGCTTTGATTCGGCTTTGTAGAAAAAACTTTTTAACTTGAAAAAAAAGGACACAGAAGTTACCTCTTTTGAAAGAGAACCAGTTAGTCTGAAAGAAGAAGCCCACTTTGAAAAAGAACAAGTCCGGTTGATCGTCTCTAGCTTTTCGGAGGTTTTTGGAAGGGAAATAGGGTTTCGGAGGTGGCTTTCAGATTAGAGGTCGACTTTTGGAAAGGAAAAGGTTTTGGTTTTTGGAGGGGGGCCTTGTTTCTTCGGTTGTTGTGTTGGGGAAAAAAAACCTGAATAGCGTACCTATTGCGCGGAATAGCGCACAAAAGCGCATAAAAGCGTGAAATAGCGCCCGCAATTTGAACATCGCGCAAAGTAAAATGCGCTATTTCGCGTTTTGGCTTCACTATTCGCAATAGCGCGCAATTAAAAACACTGCTTCTGACATAAGAAAATATAGACCTCTACAAGTAATATTACTAAATCGTATGATATAAAATTAGGTATGTTTTATTCAGATCTGGTTTACTGATTTATTTCTTAATTAAATTGTTTACATGGTCATAGATAACTAATAATGACCATTAAGTTTATAGTTCTTATAGAATATTCACCTTTTTTTTTTGATCGGAAATAAAATTTCAATTAAAAGAAGAAAAAGATTAACAAGGGGGCAAGATGTCCTCTAGGGCCTATATAAAAAACCCTAACAAAAAATCTATACATGGATCTCCACTTGAATAGTGCTATCGGCACAGTTCAAAACCAACAAATGAAAAGGAAAGTATACAAAGTCTTTGGAAGAATGGCTTATAAACATAGTTGTTAGCATTTAACGATGTGCTATATTTATCCCAATACGATATACGAATCACACCCCTGTATCATAAATGTCCTATATCCCTAAAATATCGTCGTGATTCAATAGGCATAGCGTTACAGTCAATGTTTTAAATCGCGGTCGCGCAGGGTGTCGCGTTCTGGTTCCGAAGTAGCGTCGCGCTAATCGCGCAAGCAATTCACGCATTCCCGCTTTTTAATTAAAAAACTCATAAATAAAATATAAATAAAAAAAATAACATTTTAAAATGAAATTTGTAAGAAAGTAACATTTTAAACTGAAATTGGTAAAAAAAGTTATAATTGAAATTGATTTTTTTTATTTTTTCTAAAGTTACTTTTTAAATTGACAATTAAAAAAATAATAATAATAATAACGTTTTAAACAGAATTCTGAAAATAAGTAACATTCAAAGCTAAAAATAATAAAATATATAAAATTTTAATATGAAATTTGTAAATTAAGTAAAGTTTAAACTTAACATTATAATATAATAACATTTTAAACATGAATTTATAAAACAAGTAGTATTTTAAATTGACAAATATAAAAATAATAATAATAATAATAATAATAATAATAATAATAATAATAATAATAATAATAATAATAATAACAACAACATTTTAAACAGAAATCTGAAAAATAAGTAACATTTAAAGTCGAAAATTGTAAAATAAATAACAATTTAAACAGATATTTATGACACATGTAGCATTTTAAACTGACAATTATTAAAAAAAAACATTTTGAACTGAGATTTGAAAAATTAGTAACATTTAAAACTGGAAATTATAAAATAAAAAACATTATTTACTGAAAAATGTAAAATAAGTAAACGTTTAAGTAAACCGAGAGTTTGGAATAGAAAATATTAAATAAAAGTAACCTTTTAAGCTAAACTTTTTAAAATAAGCAAATAATATCATTGAGACCTTCGTAAATAAGTAAATTGAGGGTTTGGAACAAAGAATACCTCGCCCAAACAAAGTCCGTACGTGAAATAACGTAACACTTTTCCCCCTCGACTAAACTGTGATTTCTAAAAAAAACATGAATAGCGTTCCTGTTGCGCAAAATAGCGCACGCTTTTTGAGCATCCTGTAATACATTGACCGCAATGTTGCGCTTTTGGCCCGCAAAAAGCAATAGCGCGCTTTTTAAAACATTGGTTACAGTAGAAATTTTTGGGTTGGATTTTTAGCGGAAAAAAACTCTAATCCCGAATTCTTTTGGATTTCTAATTGTACGATTCTTCTCTCAACCTTTTGATGGGATTGAAAAATCAGAAAAATAACAAAACACTATTATTTTCCAACTTCATCTCAATTCGTTTTCTTGTGCCATCCACCACTTCCTTCCCCTTGTGAAACCTTCCGTACCTTTTGTTCACATTTGCGAATCTCATTAAGGTGCTTTTGATGGGAAGAGAAGACCACACTTTTGTTTGGTCGCAGCCCTTGGTCACGACTTGTTTGTCTTTCTCAAAGACAAAAGGTCACAACAATGTCGTAGGTATATGGGGCATTAAACCCTTAGTTTGCATATTTTAATAGCTCCCCGGTACTCTTTTTAATAGTTTTAAAATTATTGGCTCGGTTGTCAATGGACTATGTGGCAGTATATTTGGGTGCATAGTTTGTTAGCACTTGGTTACTTGGATATAAATTTCTCGAGAAAATGGGTAAGGAAAAGAAAGTGATTGAACTTGAACCCACATGGAAACATTGCAAAAAGGCGGGGTGATAATAGATTGCATTTAAGATGAAATTATTGTAAATTTGCAAAATGTGGTGGTGTGAATACAATGAAACACCAACTAGTCAACACGTGTCAAGAGGAGGAGGAAATGATTATAATAGAAGATGAAGATGATGAACTAAACCATGATGAGTGATGATGATATTTTTTGGGATATATTTTGTTTATGATCTTTTGGGGTATGTTATGTTTATATATGAACGTGATGATAAAAAGACTACCTTAGTAGGGCTTATGATACTCATTTTTCTCTGAGTCCGATGATCTTATCTAAATTTTAGGTTTAAAGATACAATGTCGACTCTTTACCATAGTAAAACAATCCATTTTGTTTAATGTGTTATATTGCAACTTTCCTTGCCTCTTTCATGCTGCTAGATCGATGAACATCTTACGATTAAACAATGTAACCATGCCATAAAATTCAATTTAGACCATAATATGTTTTATGATTGATTATAATGTGTTTGTGTTTCAAACATCCTTTAATTGTACAATGTTTTTCATGCTTTGTACCGTATCTTATAATATGATACGCGATACATAGGGTTTTTGATACGCAATATGTATCCTATTTTGACAACTATGCTCATAAAATATGTTAAATATTAGAGCATCCAACCGAAAACTAATTGGCAATGGGTGGAGGGGCCCCATTGGTGCAAGGCTTTACTTTTGCCATGTAGGGCTTTATATTCTCAACGCACCGCCTCACGTGTGGCGTTTAATTGATCTGAATACGTGGAAATGCTTATATTGGGTGACAAAGTAATCGGGTCGTTGGACCATTCATAGCCTGCTTTGATACCATGTCAAATATTAGAGCATCCAATCCAAAACCAATTGACAATAGGTGGAGGGGCCTTTTTCCATGTGGGACTTTATATTCTCAACAAAATATTCATGTATGTTGGTAGTCTATAGTTTTTGTAGTCATATGCGAGGTGGACATTTTTCGTCATACACACACTGAACGTGATAGCCTAAACCTCCTTCTGCTGGATTGTTTTGAGTTTAAAGGGTTTCAAGTCCCAACCTAAGCATTTTTGTCTCAAGTTGGGTTTTGTGAAGGGTATCAACCTACGCAGATTTGTCTCAGGTCAGGTTTACATTTTTCATGTGACGTCAGCCTTCTTCAACAACTTGAAGTCTAAGCTTTTGTCTGTGCAGAAATAAATATCTCATATTGTGAAACTAAATATTGAGCCACTTGCATATCAGATCGTGGGGCCTGTTCATCCACTGTCAATTAATTTTTGGTCGGATGCTCCAACCTCTAACAGGTATCGAAATGGTCCAATGGTTCAAGTACTCCCTATCATTATGCAGAATTCTTTAACACGTTTATCTTAAGTCACGCCATATAAGAGGTACATCGGGTATTAAGCTGCCACCACAATAAATTATGAGTTTTGGGCCTCTGCACCTATTGCCAAATGTTTTTGGTGGGATGCTTTAACTTTAGCACTTCGACTTGTTAGGTTGATTGGTTCATCGCATTATCTCCTCTGCTCCTCCCATGTTGGAGTGCTTAAGTTGTTATAAATAAGATACCCATGTTTTACTTGAAAATTGCATCTCATTCTCTGATATAGGAACTGTTAAGACCCTTGCAGTAATATGTTACCATATAGATTTAAAAAAATTTACTCCAAAATTTATCTAATATTTTTATCATCAAAGAAAGAAAGATGAGCCACATAACTAGGGGTAACTCTCCCTAATTTAGTCCTAAAGTGGTGGGAAACTGTCCCTAGTGGGATTTGACCCTACCCACTTCTGTCATAAATGGGTTGTCATACCATGTGAGCTACAACTCATTGGTATGAGGAGGCATTGCAATGCATCCCTTGAGCCCAACCACTATTGTCAAATTCATTGGTCATGGCTTGGTTATTGGTTTCCAAGATTGGCTAGAGTAGGGGACTTCAACTGTGTTATAAATAAGTCCTTAAGTTGACTTTCCCATCAAGTATCGGTTGGAGATTATTGGAACTTGGAATATATTATATACTTCTTTAGGATTTATTATTATGTAAATTGAAAGAATTTTATTACTTGATTGCTGATCTTTCTAACTATTTTTTTTTATTAAGATTCATTGATCTCTCTCTCTCAAGAAAATTACATTTTGTGATCTCTCTCTAGATTCTGTAATTACTACCCGAGATTGACACATTTTAATTTTTAACTCAGTTAATTTTGATGTTTTGGGGTTCACTTGAATTACTAAACAATCTAGTCTATGTGCGTTTATGTGATACCTAGAAAAATCCATAAATAGATTGATCAGGTTCATCATAAATATCATGGGAGTCAAAACTTTTAGTAACATTCTTAGCATAAGAAATAAACAAGAATCGAAAGTGACGTAAGCTACACGTCAATCGCCAAGAATATAAATCAAACCCTAACTTTTAAAGAGAATCAAGAGATCACTTATATTCAAAATGGAGAGTGTCCCCAAATGAGGAATACAAGGGGGTATTTAAAGGGGAGGAGTAGCTTAGGCTCTAAGCTAATTTTCTAATTACAACAATGCCCCTACTAGCCTTTTGCTGCACCTACCTCTAAATACTAAACAAAAAGAAATACAGTGGTAAAATAAAATAAAATAAAATAACAAAAATATAATAAAACCCTAAAAATGGCCCATTTCCATCACTATCCACCTGTTAAAAACCAAGCTCGTCCTCGAGCGTTCAAAAAACAATTGGGGATTCGTGAGGAAACTAAAAAAAAAGGGTGCCAAAAACTTTTGGGGGCCAAAAATAAAATTTTTGAAAGTTGAGGAGTGCACATCCCACAAATTTTGATCTTCATTTCTTCTTCTTCTTCGCCCAAAGCAAGCCCTGTAAACTTCCACCCGGGTAAAAAATCACAGTTTTGGAGCACCAAAATGGGTTTGGGCTGACATGGGACAACTGAAATGGGTTTCGAGCAAAAATAGGGCAGAACCCTAAGGTTTTGGAATTGTTTTGTGGTTTTGAGGGGTCGGCAGCAGCAGAGGCATTTGGGAGGTCGGCCGGTGATTTTGGGCAGCAGGAGATTTTTTTGGGTCGGGGGTCAGGGTTTTGATCTAGGGGCTGTTTTGGGGCCGGAGTGTGTATAGGGGCCAGAACAGGGGGTTTTGGGGTCGGGAGTTAGGTCGGCAGGGGTGGCGGCTGGACGACGGGCATGATAAGGTAGCGACGAGGGCCGGGTAGGGGTTCTGGGCAGTGGGGTGGGGAAAAGGGGGCGGTACAAGGGTGGGGGCTGCTGGGGGTGGTAGGGTGGGGGCTAGGGTTAGGGTTTTGAATGGGTAGGCTAGGGTTTTGGATTTTTGAGGAGATGAGTTGGAAGAGAAGGTTAAATTTCTCGTTTAATTCTTGCCTCAACTCTCGAATCTCCTCAATTTGTTACTTCGATTTTCTTGGAGCCATTTGATGTGGCGTACGATTTGATACAAACACGCCGATACACCAAATACCATTGTTGGAGTGACACCTCGCTTTGATACCAATTTGATGAACAGGAGGAACCATTAATGGAACCTCTTGAGGGACCACTAGTAGTTTCTTCGGGCACGTCAGCACCTTTCTGTTCATCCACCTCACTGTGTGGAATGTCAGAAGTAGCATAGCTCTTGTACAAACACAAGGCATTGAACGAATATTGCCACGTGGCACGTAAGAGTATCAGAAGAAATGATGTTGGACAAAAGGCACTTCAGCATTTAATGCAAAGATTTCCCGAAATCTGTGCTTGATTGAGGTAAAGGCTCATCGCAAGGAAGTTCATCTTGAAACAAAGGTTGATTGAAGGAAGAGGCAATTAAGATAATTTCTTTATTTTTTAAACTGTCTTGTACGTGACCGATGTAACACATCGTCGGTGTGCAAGAGGGGGCAAATGTAGTAGGGGTATTACGGTAGAGCTGGCAATTTTTGACCGGAGAACCCGTTTACGGTAATAACCCGAAATGACCCGATTAGCTTGTATAGATTTAAGAGTACTCAAAATTTATACTAAAATAAAAATCAACGCGACCCGAAAATGACACGACTAACCCGAATTGCCACCCCTATATTACGGTAAACCTCACTTAACTGGCTAATTCGGATTAAGAAGTTTAAACAACTCATGATAAAGCTGGAGCTGGAAACGTTTCTTGAGAAATCTCAACCAATGTTTTTAATCGCGGTCGCGCAAGGTGTCGCGTTTTGGCTCCGGGGTCGCGTCGCGCTAATCGCGTTGCGCATCGCGCAAGCAATTCGTGCATTTCAGTTTTTTTACTAGAAAAACATATAAAATAATATTTTAAACTGATATTTGTAAAATAATTAACATTTTAAGCTGAAAATTATAGAACAAATAACTATTTGGGCTGAAAATTATTAAAAAAAACAACATTTTAAGCTCCACTTTTGTAAACAAGTATCATTTAAACTGAAAATTACAAAAGATTAACATTTTAAACTTAAAATTATAAAATATTGACATTCTAACTGAAATTATAAAAACAAATAACATTTTAAAATCAAAATTTTAAAACAAATAACATTTTAAGCTGAAATTTTATAAATAAGTAACATTTTAAACTGATAATCTTTTTCATATGCATGCTTCCATCCATAATCTTTTTTGTTTGCCATTTTTTAATCTGAAAAATAAAAAATAGCAAACATTTTTCACTGAAATTTATTAAAAAATATACATTTTCTACTGAATTTATTAAAAAAATTACATTATTTGAGATTTGAAAGAAAGTTAACTGAGATATGAATAAAAAAAGTGAGTTGTTGAAAAAAATTAACAAAAAAAGTAAGTTTTTTAAAGCTCCCAAACAGAAAAAGTAAACTGAAAAAAAAGTATACTGATAGATGAAAAAAAAAAGGTGTTTAACGGCCCGTAAGTTTTTTGAGGGGTTAAGGGTTGGGTTAAACACCTCTTGCATTTCCGTTTTTTCAAAATGGCAGCATTTTTTTTCCAAAGCTCCAATTGCGCACTTTTGTGCAAAATAGTGCACTTTCGCGCCCAATAGCGCACGCAAAAGGAGCATCTCGTTTAGCAGTGCCAACAGCGTGGCGTTTTTCAATCGCAAAAGGCAATTGCGCGCTATTGCGTTCGCAATGGCGCGCTTTTTAAAACATTGATCTCAACTCTAAACAAAAATCATTATATATCGATTATGCACTCAAATAATCATGAAAAACCAGAGAGTGCTTAATCAAACAAGCTGGCATCAGTTGAGCAAGTATAATGAGGTTCCTTAGTACTACTGTAGAGTTAGGCAAACTCTATCGAGGAAATTCGTTTGTGAACTTTGAGGGAACTGGATTGGTGGACCGCAAAGCAAGGTTCAGTCAAGACTTTGTCATATTAAGTATTATAGATTACTCTCGACCAATCCCTGGTCACCGGAGATTACTCTCGACCAATCCCTGGTCACTGGAGATTACTTTTTCATATTAAGTAGTATAGATTACTCTCGAGATTTTTGTTCTTTGACATGTGAGTACTAGGTATATCTTGCTGTGATTTTTACGAGATCTCTGGTGAGTAATCTCCAGTGACCAGGGAACCCAAGCCTCTCGACCAATCCCTGGTCACTGGAGATTACTCACCAGAGATCTCGTAAAAATCACAGCAAGATATACCTAGTACTCACATGTCACAGAACAAAAATCTCGGAATAGATAAAGGAGGCAAAATACATTTGGAGATGTCCTTTTTTGCCGTCTCTGTTATCGCTTATAATGCAAAGCTGAAGCTATGCATTTGAGAGGTCTATGTTGCATTTAATACTTGCTTATTGCTTACTTTAACCTCAAGCCCTATATAAACAATCATTCTTCAGAATTTAACACACAACTACCACACAACAATACTTATTTACCAAGATAGTGAGTATATTACTGAGTTTATAAAAAAAGTCATATTTTATTATTGTGTTCTTGAGAGTTATAAGCTTTTAATCTTCAAGAGTGCTTTATATTAAGTGAGATAGTGTTTTAACACGCGTCATTCATCGATCGCACGTGCTTTGTCCTGCCATTTCACAATACTGGAAGTACTTGTTCTCTCTCCCTCTCTAGCTCTATTGGTGGGTCCTTGAGAATTTTGCTCATTTATACTTAGCGTATTGTTTCTATAGTTGTTGTGGTTATTCATCATCATTTCATATGGGTTATGCCACATGCTTTAAGCTAAAAGCACCCCAACGGTTGACCACTTTGATGGCTAGAGCGGTTAAGAAGGCCACTAATAATTTTTTTGTAGTTCTTGACATTCTGAATTTTTTTAATTGTCGTGGGGTAACTTTCTATTCAAACTTCACGCAACTTATAATCTGGGATTGAATTTTAACAATATATACTAATTCTTTCAATTTGTCAGATATTGTGAGTGCTTTGCATCTGGAATATACTGTGATGGGTGCAACTGCGTGAATTGCCATAACAATGCAGAAAATGAGGCTGCCAGGCGAGAAGCTGTTGAAGCTACCTTGGAGCGTAATCCAAATGCATTCAGGCCAAAAATTGCTAGCAGTCCACATGGAACTCGAGATAGAAAGGTATGCGAGTCTAGTAGACCTTACACAGACTACCTCTTGAAGATGCATTGTAAACGTTTCTTGAATAAGTAAAAATATCTTGTTTTTTCGTATCCTAGTTATATTCTCATGTTTATGTTTCCTTTCAGGGCGTTGCATAGCAACTATCTTAGTACTTAATCTTTTATGATTATATTTCTAAAGCAGTTGGCACGTAGAGCCAATGTTAAATTTTCCAATAAAACTTACACTATGCAGGGGATTTTGGAGAGAAAAAAGTAAGAAAACTTACACGAGGATAAAAGGAAAAAAATGTTTAAATTATATTGATAATAATAGTCTGAATACATTATATTATTCCTTAATTTTGCATACATAATACAGTAGTTTTTGTACAAGCAATTACATATATCAATCTCAAACATAAAAAGAATGGACAAATAAGATTGTAAATGTTAGTATTGGTATTGAAAAAAAATCTGGCCATGCAACAACGTTTCTAACACTAATGTAAGCTTATCATCCTGAAAGGCTGAAACTATTATTTGGAAACACCATTCATGGCCGAAGGATGTTAAAAGTTGATTTACAATAGAACAACCATCTTGAACTTCAAGATTCACACTAATAACCATCTACATAAATAATGGTAATATTGCAAGGACTGAATACGTCTCTCTCTCTCTCCTACTGTACATACCACCTGTGCGGACCCTTTTTTTTAAAATAATAAAAAAATATTTTTGAGCTAATTTTTTTTATGGTATTTAAACATTTGAGGGGACCCCTAAAGAAAAAATTAACTCAAAATGATTTTTTTTTGCTATTTTAAATAAATTGGTCAATTTGTCCTCTTTTAAGCTGCCTAGAAACTGACATATTTTGACCGATTTTTTTAAAATAGAAAAAAAGTTCATTTTGAGTTGATTATTTTTTGAGGGGTTCCCCGAAATGTTTAAATACCACACAAAAAAATTGACTCAAAAATACTTTTATACTATTTATAAAAAAGTGGCCTTCACGTGAGGTCCTCATTTGAGGACCTCACAAGAGACTCCGTGTGTGCGTGTGTGTGTATGTTTCAGTTAATCAACAATATATCTCATCTTACCTTCACCTTGATTTACATATGAATGACATTGGTTCAAAAAAAGTCTCGGTTAATTGTAGGATTCTTCACGTAACTTCCATGTTTCGTTAAGAATCCTAATAGAACCCGTAATTATATTTCAAGCAAATAAAATGGATACGCGGTGGGTAACCTGAATTATTTCGGGTTTATAAGTCACTTTGATCTAAACCCGAAATAATTCAGGGGGTTTACTGTAATTTACTCTTCTATTGTATATACATTTCTCATAAAGCTCCCAAATTAGGAAATTTTAGATCATCTTATTTTCTTGCCTCTCACCAAACCATCAAATCCAGACAAACTATTAGGCAAGGGTTAATGCTCAAATGAAATTAAGTCATGAAGCATGTCCAGGGGAATATCAATTATGAGGCGACTGTGAACCTTATACAGATTAGAAACTGCCGCACTTGCAATTGTGAATGCCTTTGCTCTTTTAGAAACCATGCTGGTGCAAGTATTAGTGTTTCCTATACATTTCTCATTATTTAGTATCTCAATTTTTTTAATGATTTTTATTATAAAGATGATTTAAGTAAGCAAAATTTAAATGTTGGTGGGATATTGTTTTTTAATATTTGTACAGCCAAAACAAAATGCAATAAAGAGGATTTAGAACATACGTGCCAAAATTTATTATAACTATGTGATGATCTGAGAAAAGAAGAATTACATCTCGCTATTGACACTCGATTTCTAATTTGCTGAAAGTAGATTTTGCTTATAGTAAAAAAAATTATCCTCAATCTGTTAGATAACATGGCAAGGATTTGGCTAAATCAAGTCCTGTTTTGAATATTTGATGCTTGGTCTGCTGAACCTCAACATTTGGTATGTCTATGTTAGGGTTTTGGAGGATCTAACTTAGATTATTTTTTTTAGAAGATTTAGATAACTGAATCTGAAAGAACAATTTTAACAAAGATTTAAATCTGTCCGAATGAGTGGATATTTTAGGAATTCACATCTTGGCAGTTGCAGTCGCGGGTGCGGGGGCCACAAACACTGTTGTTTAATGGTAGCAGTCTGTATTGGGTTCTATGCACGTGGAACTCTTTCTGCTGCCACTGCAGCTTGCATGGGATCAGGACTCTCCAATAATACCATCTTGTAACAATTGTTGATGAATTGAAAACCATGCAAGGTAGTGTAAATATGAAACATTTTTATTACTGGGGTATCGAGGCCTCTAGGAGAATCTGATTATTTCCCATTCCCTGAGGGTACATGTTAACCCTCCTATCCGCTCGCACCCAACCAAACTACAGGAGGGGGCCCCACAGAAGTTGATACATCCTTGGGGGTTCAGACACTTGACTATGCTTCATGAGGCGCTTATCAGCGGCCATCCTACTATTGGCCTAACCCCCGGGGGTTGTACTTATGAACCATCTGAGTGAAGGAAGTTGAAAATTTGGCTGTGAAACCCTGAATTTTTTATATCCCTTAAATGTTATATACTAAAAAAATAGTAGTAGTTCCTTGTACAGGCATGCTTTGTCTTCAATGAAATGCCTCTCCCATAACCCTTCTAGTAAGTTCCAGCTCAGAAAGTGTGCTAGGTTTGCTGCTTATCAGGTCTGATTTCCATTTTGTGGTTCTAGCCTTGAGTTAGCCTACCGATGCAAAATTTAAAGTATTTGTTTTAGAAAGGTACTGCACAAAACAACTGGATGCTTATGTCTAAACTAGGAGGAACTGATGTGACTCTTAGTTAGAATAATTTTCGAATTTAATAGTGAATAAAAATTACTTAAAGGTCGTACCCACAAGGCTCTCGCTTAACTGCAAGGTCTGGGAGAGGCGGATGTCGGCTGCCTTGCCCATTAATATATGAAGAGACTGCTCCCATGTCTCGAAACCAAACGTAGCTTGGGCGAGGGCACTTGACATCAATAAAAATTACTTAACCATAAATAAAAAATGTCCAATACTGTGTCTACTTACTCGTTTTTCCTTTTTTCCGGAACTCTGTTATGAGATGGTTTATATATGTTGAGTTTTTCCATTTTCCACGTGGCATGGCATTTTTTTATTGAGTTAAAATTTCTTGACCATACCCTGCTGTGACCCTCTCACATCATTTAAAATTTTTTATTATTAAGAACTCTAGATGAAAATAATTTTCAATTAAAGTTATATTTTTATTTAAAAAAAGATCTACACAATTGGGGGTAACCTTCCCCATTTTAAACCAGCCTCAAAGGGAGGGGGGATTGAGGTTGGTAGTCATACCATGTTGAGCTATAGCCAGTGTTTTTAAAAGCGCGCTATTGCGAACGCAATAGCGCGCTATTGCCTTTTGCGGTGGAAAAAAGCAAGGCAAACAAGGCTGCTATTTGGGATGCTCAAAAAGCGTGCGCTATTTGGCGCTATTTTGCGCTATTGTGTGCTATTTTACGCTATTTGGCGCAACAGGAACGCTATTCATGTTTTTTTTAGAAATCAAAGTTTAGTTAAGGAGGGGGAAAAGTGTTACCTTATTTCATGTACGGACTTTGTTTGGGTGAGGTATTCTTTGTTCCAAACCCTCAATTTACTTATTTACGAAGGTCTCAATGATGTTATTTACTTTTTTTAAAAAGTTTAGCTTAAAAGGTTACTTTTATTTAATATTTTCTATTCCAAACTCTTGGTTTACTTAAACGTTTACTTATTTTACATTTTTCAGTAAATAATGTTTTTTATTTTATAATTTCCAGTTTTAAATATTACTAATTTTTCAAATCTCAGTTCAAAATGTTTTTTTTTTAATAATTGTCAGTTTAAAATGCTACATGTGTCATAAATATCTGTTTAAATTGTTATTTATTTTATGATTTTCAGCTTTAAATGTTACTTATTGTTCAGATTTCTGTTTAAAATGTTGTTGTTGTTATTATTATTATTATTGTTATTATTATTATTATTATTATTATTATATTTGTCAATTTAAAATACTACTTGTTTTAAAAATTTATGTTTAAAATGTTATTATATTATAATTTTAAGTTTAAACTTGACTTATTTTACAAATTTCATATTAAAATTTTATTTATTTTATTATTTTTAGCTTTGAATGTTACTTATTTTCAGAATTCTGTTTAAAATGTTATTATTATTATTTTTTAATTGGCAATTTAAAAAGTAACTTTAGAAAAAAAAATTATATATTTTATTATTTTTAGCTTTGAATGTTACTTATTTTCAGAATTCTGTTTAAAATGTTATTATTATTATTTTTTTAATTGTCAATTTAAAAAGTAAATTTAGAAAAAAATAAAAAAAAATCAATTTCAATTATAACTTTTTTTACCAATTTCAGTTTAAAATGCTACTTTCTTACAAATTATATTTTAAAATGTTATTTTTTTATTTATATTTTTTTTATAAGTTTTTTAATTAAAAAGCGGGAATGCATGAATTGCTTGCGCGATGCCCGATGCGATTAGCGCGACGCTACTTAGGAGCCAGAACGCGACACCCTGCGCGACCGCAATTTAAATCATTGGCTATAGCCTATTAATTGGGAGTTGGAACATTAAAATATCTGATACAAAAAGTATTAAAATAAGATAAAATTTGGTGATTGTGGTCCCTCCTAAATTAATGTTTCAAATAATGAGATGAAAGGGTCACCATGACCCTTAACAAATTTGAACTCCGTTTTCTCCCAACCTGGTGCTTTGGTTCATATTTCCTTCTATGTTTTTTTATACTACACATGATTTAATAATAGGAATGCAGTTCTCACGAGTGGAAAAAAAAATCCTAGATAAGGTGGAAACTATAAAATGAATAGGCCTTTTGTTTGGTGTAGCCTATATTGTTTCTGTTAGATTTAGCATTTTGAGGTACCTTTTGAGAAACATGTGGGCATTGGAATTATATGCAGGAGGAGGCTGGGGAAGTTTTAGTCTTGGGAAAGCATAACAAGGGATGCCATTGCAAGAAATCTGGCTGTTTAAAAAAGTACTGCGAGTGTTTTCAGGCTAACATTCTTTGCTCCGAAAATTGCAAATGTCTCGACTGTAAGAATTTTGAAGGAAGTGAAGAGAGGCAGGCTCTCTTTCATGGAGACCACGCCAACAATATGGTGTATATCCAGCAAGCGGCAAATGCCGCCATCACAGGTGCTATTGGATCCTCCGGTTATGGATCTCCACCAGTGTCCAAGAAGAGAAAAAGTCAGGAGCTGTATTTTGGGGCGACAGCAAAAGATCCGTCCATTCACAGGCTTCCACAGTTCCAACAGGTAACTTTTCAAGTCTTGGTACCCCTAGAGGATTTGTGTTTCTCAAGTGTGAAGTGCAAACCCCTCTGAACTAAAACCTTTGAACTAATTTTAATGCGAGAGCCCAGACTATGAATTTTGTTGCAAAGACCCCTATGTGTGAAAACATCACTAAAAGTCCCCGGAACGGGGTCTTTGCAACAAAAGGTATAGTTTAGGAGTTTTGGTGTTTTTTTTCCACTCACCCTCTTTTTTGTATATAAATATTGATGTTAATATGGTTTCTCTTAAATCAGCTGACCCTGGCTGGTCTACATAATTTAATATGGGTGAGTAAGCTAGTGATAGTTATAATTCGACTCTACATTGGCTGCTATTGCACTCTATTAGGACTGTAGAGTGTGTTTCTGTTGCATTTTCAGTTGATATTTGTTTTGTACTATTGCATTTATAGACTCATTCTGAATTTTATCTTCGACTCCAGCTCAAGATAGTATTTAAAAATTTTATGCCCTTAACAGACAAACCAGATAAAAACTTCTGCATCCTCCTCCTCATTGTCTTCAGTTCCTGGTGCTCGTGTTGCTAATACTACAGGCCCTTCAAAATTTACTTACAGGTATAAATAATAATACCTTTATTTGACTTCTGTTTAAATACTTATTTGCAAAACTAACTAGTTTAGCATGGTTGAAGGTCTCTTTTAGCAGACATCATCCAACCACAGGACTTGAAGGAGCTTTGTTCAGTTTTAGTGGTATATTCGGGAGAAGCTGCCAAGATGCTTGCAGGTATGCATGGATATGTTTCTGGAGAAATTACTCTTTCAGTTTTAAAAATAGTCTCGGTATCTGAATGGCCAATGCAGTTACTTGCTTCTAATATTATGTCCCAGCTCACACTTTATTTTCCAAATGTAAGAACTATCACAAATATTGAGCCATAACTAAAATACCAACTACAGTGAACCTTTTTGAAAGCATAACACAAAAAATGATTTTCTTGTCAGACCTATGGTTCAGAAACTACCGCCTTAACCTTTAACTAACCGAGCCCATCTAAATGTATACCTCATTAAACATACTTCAAGAACATACCCATTTTTAAAACTACTAAGGAATTGAATTTTTAACAAAACTTGGTATATATGATTTCCATAGTGAGAAGATCATCTACAATAAAAATTCATCAAAAAATTCAACCTGTAAGTGGGTGAGATGATGATGAAAAATTTGATCGGTAAAAAAAGCACATGTATACCCAATTTTCATTTCACCCACTAAATGGTTGAATTTTTTGATGATTTTTTTTTGTAGATCTACTTGCTATGCAGATCATCTATACTAAGTTTTGTTAAGAAATTCAATTTTTTAGTATTTAAGAAAATGATATGTTCTTTAGGTACCTTTAATAAGGTATGTATATATATATATATATATATAGGCAGACTCTCATACATATCAAGTTTACATCCTTGCTGGCGCAAACCTATTTTAATAAATTATTAAAAAAATAGTTTTGAGTTGAATTTTTTTATGTGATATTTAAACATTTCAAGGGACCAATATAAAAAAAATCAGCTAAAAATAACCTTTTTTTTGCTATTTTTAACAAATCGGTCCCATGAAATGTTTAAATACCATATAATAAAATTCAACTCAAAAATAATTTTTTTGCTATTTTAAAAAAATCGGTATGTAAACTTGGTATGAATGAGAGCTTGGCTATATATATATATATGTGTGTGTGTGTATATATATATTTTTTTAATATTGGCCAAAGAGTTAATTAATGAATTTTCATCGTCAAGTTTTCTAGTATGTGGATTTTCCATTGAATTTAGTGTGTGTTTCTTTCTTTCTTTTGAGGTTGGGGACATGGGAGGTTACACTTTAACCTCATTGTGGCCGGCACCCGCACCCAAAACAAGGAGACCTCATGTCTTTCAAACAACCACACTAACACCCATTTGCATTGTGTCTAAGGTGTAAATGTCATCAAAGTTAACAATAGGTAAATGAAAGTCTGAAGTATCCTCACCTTTTCACATCTTACCCCTCCATATTCTCCATAACTTTATCTCTTTATACCTTTGTGTTTGTTGGATTTTAGTTCTAAAGCCATTGAATCATCCGGTCGCTAAAATAACAAGTTCAGAATGCCTCATTGATGAGAACTTTTGAGTATTAAGAAACGACAAATTAGATTGAAGATATTAAAGTTAAGGGATCCGAAGTAAAATGAGATTGGAATTACAAGAACTGAAATTGCAGAAAATAAAATATAAAAGACATGATTTTGTGATCTCATATGATGATTTTCTTCTTCTCCAAAGGCTTTATTTATAGTTGTAGTAACTGCCTAAAACCATTGCCAACAACTATTCAAAATTTCCACTTAGATCTGCAGCAATCTACGAATGCTCCAACTCCCAGTACTACTTCACTTGCTATAACAGTTGCAAAATTGCCCCCAAACACCAAAGGTTTCCCCAAAATGCCCCTAATTTGCAGCCTGTCTAAATTTGGAGAAGTATGATGTAAACATACTTCCTGCACCACCTGAATTTGTGGAACAAAGATTTAGGTGTTGGATAGTCTGGAGACTAAGAAATAAGAATAGCAGCCGTTAACGCAAGCAACCTTTAACAACTCTGTTGGATCCCACGCTATTTTGGTAATTTTCCCTTGGTATTGGGCCTTAGTTGTGTATCTTACTTTTGTAGTCTCTAGAACATTCTATAATTGTCATATGTTTAGCATAAATAAAATTATTGGGCTCCCGATTGGGTAAGCTATTACATCACAAAGATCTTCTTGGTATCAGAGTCAAAATAAAATCTCCATCCACATATATTTTCTCTCCAACCTTAACCCTAATTGCTGCTCACAGTTACTGTTCATCATCACTGTTCGTCGGGAATTTTCACCGACACTATTCATCGATGTTCTAATTGGTGTTTTTGGCGCCAAGTTTTTTTTTTTGTAGCATCTATTCTTCTTTGTTTTAGGGTCAAACTCTAATTCTTTTTAGGGCTTGTTAGTGTTCCTTATGAAGTAAGGAGCCGTTATTTTTTTATCTTGGGGCTGTCGGGTTGTTCGGCTGCATTCTTTTGGATATTTTGCCATGTTTTTGGCCATTTGGGCGGTTGTTTATTGATGTGCGCACCTAGAACAGATTTTTGATGATTCTTCTATAATTGTTGGGGAGTTATTGCGGGTTTTTTACTACGAATCTACCCTTCGATAATTTCATATTGTTATTTGGTCAATTTTTGGACACTTTTTGAGTTACTATGGGTAATTTGGGTATTGGCAAAGCTATGTTTCATTGGCAAAACGTACCCCGATTCAATTGACTACAAATCTCTTCATGAATGGGAGCACTTTTGCTTTCGGATCCCGTTGTGGTGATAGAAAGATAGTTTGTCGTCATCGTCCGGTTCTTGGTATGGCCAGAGGTGTTGATACCACTTGTCCTTATGCGGTTACTCCGCCGGTTGTCAATTCTTCTCTCAATGTCAGTGCCACCATTACTTCAGGTGCCCCCTCCACTTTTCATAGTCAAGACTCTGAAGCCCTCTTAGATTCAAGATTTCGGAGTCACTAATTACCTGACGAGGGAATCTTCTCTTCTTGCCTCATCCACTATTCTTATTTGTCAACACGTGCGTATTGCGGATGGCTCTTGTACACGTATCCATAATAAGGGGGAAGTTTGTTTATCTCTTGATATTACTCTTTCCTCAGTTTTGCATTGCCCCAATATTTCTTTTAATCTATTCCCTATTAGCCAACTTGCCAAACAGCTTAATTGTGTTGTGTTTTTTCTTACCCATTGTCTCTTGCAAGACTTGAGTTCAAAGAAAATTATTAGCAGGGGCTTTGAGCATGATGGGCTATATTATTTTGGGGAACCTCCACCATCGTAATTTCCACCCTTAGTCTTCCATCTTGTGGCATGCCTGCTTAGGGCATGTCAATTTCAGTACTTATGTTTGTTATTCCCTTTTCTTTCGAAAGCGTGTAAGCTCAAAAAATTCTTATGTGAAGTATGTGAGCGCTCCAGCATACTAGGACAAGTTATATTCCACATACGAGTCGTGCTCTTATTTCGTTTGATTTGATTCATTCTGATGTGTGGGAGCCATCTCCTGTTGCTTCCTTTTCTTTTCCGGTCATTGTGTACTTGGGAGTATCTCCTTAAAAGGAAATCTGAAGTTCTCCCCTTGTTTGTTCAATTTATCCGATTGATTAAAACTCAATTTGAGACGGTGGTTTGTTATATTCACTCCGATATTGGGTCTGAGTATGTTTCTAATGAGTTTAGATCTTAACTTAATCAAAAAGGGATTTTACTTCAATTCACTTGCCCATATGCTCCCGAACAAAATAGGGTGGCGGAACGTAATATCGTCACCTAATAGGAGTAGTTCGATGCTTGTTGGGTGGTATGAAGGTGCCCAAATCCTATTGACATCTTGCTGTCCTTACCACCGCTTTATCATAAATTGTATCCCAAGTCGGGTTTTGGGGGGGAAGGCGCCTCTCCAGCGCTTTCAACTTGAGATGACACTTTATTCCACATTCTTCCTAGTGTGTTTGGGTGTACTCTTTTTCTTCATGATCGTTGTCCTTCTCTGACCAAACTTGATGATAAAGCTATTCGGTGCATTTTTGTGGATATTTGATGAGGTTCCTCTTCCCGCACCTTCTGAACACTCCCTTAGCAGTTGAATTTGGATCTTCTTCAGGAATGCTAGGTTATTGTATGACTTCTACTCCTGTGGGCTACTAATCTAAAGTTTTCGGTTGAGACGGGTGATTTTATTCCTGATCCTTTAGTTTATTTGAGATTGGTTGGTCGCCTTATTTATCTGACCAACACGAGGCATGATTTGTCATTTGCTCTGTGTATGGTTAGCCAGTTTATGCATGCTCCACGCATTGCACACTTGGATGCTGTCTACTACATTCTGAGATATCTCAATTCATGTTCAAGATTTGTGTTATTTTATGCCTCGGGGAGTCAGATAAATGAGCCAGACAAGGTCTCTTATGTTTTACTATACAGGGTCGAAGAGAGAGAGACATTCCGAAGATAGACATCCCACTTCGAGCTTTTGTACATTCTATAGTCTCACCTCATTTCATGGAAGAGCAAGTGATAGTTTCTCGTTTTTCAGCAGAAGACGAGTACCGTGCGTTGGCTCAAGGGATATGTGAGATTTTATAGCTTCCATCGATTTTTAGGGAGTTGGGTTTTATGAAAAAAGAATCAACGAAGTTATTTTGCGATACTAAGTCTACTAGGGCTGTAAATGGACCGGGTCTGGACCCGGACCCGACCAGAATTAACGGATCTGAGCAAATTTTATAGACCCGATTATCCGATTACCCGATTAGTTAATGGACCGGATCTGGATATACATGACTCCGATCCGATAAGGACCCGACCCGAATGTGTATATATATAATATAATAAATATATATTTATATACAATATTATATATATATATATATATATATATATATATATATATATATATATATATATATATATATATATAGTCTTACATATAGTTACTAAATATATATATAACTAACTTATATATATATATAAAAGTTTTACATACATATATACATACATATATATAACAGTTATTTATATATAAAAAACAGTTTTATATAAAAACAGTTTTACATACATATATGTATTATATATATATATATATAAACAGTATTTATATAAAAACAGTTTATATATATGTATATATACATATATATAAAAACAGTTTATAAAAACAGTTTATAAAAACAGTTTATAAATATAAACTGTTTTTATAAACTGTTTTTATAAACTGTTTTTATATATATGTATATATACATATATATAAACTGTTTTTATATAAATACTGTTTATATATATATATATATAAATATATATATAATCGGGTCGGGTCTCCGGGTCCTTAACGGATCCGGGTCTGGATCCATTTTCTGAGACCCGTCGGGTAATCGGGTAAGACCCGATCCGTTAAAAATATACCCGGATCGGATCTGGATATCCAGACCCGATCCAGACCCGACCCGTTTACACCCCTAAAGACTACTATTATGCTTGCATTTGATTCCGTGCTTCATGAAATGACGAAGCACGTGGAGGTTAATAGTCATTTTATCCGAGAAAAGGTGAGGTCCGACATCATTCGTTCTACTTTTCTCCTTCGAATTAGACGACGGATTTTTTCAACAAATCAGTCGGGCCCTCTCTTCTTCGATCTTCCATTGTCAAGTTGAGCGTGGTTGATATCTTCGATCCAACTTGAGGGGGAGTGTTGAATCTCTGGTTATTTTAGTATTTTTCCCTTTGTATTGGGCCCTCCATATTTTGGGCCTTAGTTGTGTACTCTTACTTTTGTAGTCTCTAGAACCTTCTAAAATTGTAATATGTTTATTATAAATACATATATTGATCTCCCAATTGGGTAAGCTATCACAAAAATCTTCTACCTCCAATAGGAGCCCCAAATGAGTAGCCTCTTCTCGTTCGAAGCATTCCATAACTTCATATGTAACCCTGTTCTTTTCAACTTCGAAAGTCACCTATGCTGGTGAATAATTTCATCCATAATTGTGTTAATATACACCACCATTGGAAATTAGAGAATAAGCTTGATTTGTTGAAACTATCACCATCACTATAATTGGAATGAACATCTACATAAGGAGGCTCCTTCTAAGTGCGAAGAAACTAGCCATCTTTTGCATCTTAACGTGCTCGAAAGAGCAGATAAGATTACCGAGGATGAGAAAAATGGGAGGAAAAGGGAAAAAATCACGAAATTGGCCCCCAAAAGGAAAAATCCCATGAATGCAAGATTCCCCTTTTACTTAATATATGAAACACCCCCGAGTTGGCAAAACTAAAATTTGAATTTTCTGGTGCCAATTATTCCCATTTAAAAAGTTCCCTAACTCAGCAAAAAAGGTATTTCGAAGGTCTAAACGACTTCGAACTACCGAGAAACAACGTACGTCATGGCAAAACAATGGGGTCTGTAAATTGGGTCCTTCTTATTCGACAAGCCTGACACCCATTCTGACTTAAAAATTTTGAATTGAATTGTAAAAGTTCTTTGTTTTTTTCTTGCCAATGTTTGACTTCTACCACCGCCTTTCACCCTCTTAGGCCACTGGTCTCTGCATTTTAGCAGAAAAAGTTTACTGCCCAACTTCCATCACTATAATAGTTTTTCATCCACTATGACAAAGGGGAAGAAATGATAAACGCATAATAATGATGAGAGTTTCCCATCCCAAAACTGTTGGCCATTAGACCTTAGAAAACCTCCAACCTCTTAAATATGTTCGAAGGTAACACTATTGGCCCTCCCAGGTGCAAGGTCGGAGATTAATCTTTTTGACCCCCTAAGTGTAGGTGCGGAGACAAACCTTTTGTACCCCCTGGTGCAATTTAGAAGGCAAGAATTCTAGACCCCTGTGTTTAGATTCCACGCAATAAGTTCTTTTAATTTAGAATTGCGAATATGAAGACTCTTCGCAATCCTCCAAACCCGCTGTAGGTTTATTTTGTTCTTGTTCTGCAATATCTTCTTCGATACTTGCTTTATCAGACAAGTCACCCCTTGAGCACTTATGACAGAGCTGCTACGATAAAATTGTGGAGACTCCACGAAATTTTTGAAACTCTCCAACGCTTGAATACACTGTCAATACCGCTAAAGATTGGGAATGCCTTCGTTTGTCATTTTGACATTTGAAGGCTCCCACCAGACGCACTGAAGATATGTTTGCTGAATTTCAGTTGTCACCGTCCCATTCGCAGAAGAACAGGTTCATAACACCTCAGTGAAGAGGACATTTGAGTTTTGTAAGTGTAAGAAACGACAAACTGAATTGAAGTAATGGAAGTAAAAGGATTCAAGATAAGAAGAAGTGCTGAAAGTGTAAATTCGAAATAGTAATTACACTGAACTGAAACTGAAATTAAAAGAAGTGAAATTGCAGTAAATAAATTAAAAAACATTTTTTTTGTGATTTGATATGATGATATCCTTCTCCAAAGACTTCCATTTATACTTGTAGTAAGTAATCGCCTATAACCGCTGGAATCCACCTTTAGCCCTCCTCCAACTATTCAAATTTCTCACTTAACTCTGCATCAATTTATTTGAATTTTATACTTCAAATGTTCCAGCAATAACTACTTCCACTTGCTACCCACGAAATTGCAACAATAGCAGTTGCATAACTGCCCAAATTTACCAAAGGCTACTCCAAACCTCCCCCAGTTTGGGTCCTCTAATATTTGGAGATATGGTGTAATCATCATGTTAATCCAATAGTCCAAAAGGAATAGAAAAATTACACATTGCTTATATCTAACTTTATTCCAATACAAAGCATTAAGCAAGAAAAAAAGGAACACAAGGAGTTGATTCATTAAGGGCAAGAACGGCATGGCTAAACTGCTCAACCCTTTTATTCTCCTTCTCTGTCTGTATATAATATATGTATATGTGTACGGGCACGCACACACACGGACTGATTTATGATAATAAATGGGAGAACAAGCAGATTCACGTGAATGTCAACCCCAAAGTTGATCATGCTACAAGTCCAACCACCATCGTCCAGATCATAATGCATGGAAATAAACATAGACAGTATATATATATACGGAACGTCTCTCCGACGGGCTTATTTAACGGGCTTAAATGACGGGCTTAATATCAACCACATGATTTTAGGACCGCTATCATTGTCTTGGACCACCTGGGGGGACCGTTTTGTCTTTTTATGCCTTTTGTCTTTCTTAATATTTCTGGGAATATAACTTTCTACCCCAATGGTTTCTAAGGTCTTTTAAGCTTATTTTAAAGCCTAATTAATCTGGAAGTCTAATTGTAGAAGTTTCAGGGCTACTGCTACTTCTTAAGCTTCTTCCGTCACTATCGTACTGGGATTCTGAATAGCGAGGATTATCTATATAAATAGTTTCTTCAGGGAGTCTAGAATTTGGAAGAGGTTTTGATGGAAAATATTCTAGTCTTAAATACCTTATACGGTATCGTGGGTTTATTTGTCTAGTTTCTTTATAGATTTGATTAATAATATCAATTATGTCGTTATCTATAAATTCGTCTAAATTATTATCACCATAAGATGATAAAAATCTACGGTATGTTCTAGGGGCAGCTGTCTCTACGTTTTTAATAAGAGGGCGGATTCCTCCGGCTCTAATTAAAGTAGCCTTTGTTTCAGCTAACCTTTTACGTCTAACAAATTTTAATACGTCTATACTGTCTTCAAGTATCCTAGTATATTCTAGATACTTTTCAGGTCTTGATAATTCTTCTGCAAATTCTTCAGTTCTTAATTTTTGTCTAAAGAGATCACGGATCCTTGTTCTAATTATTTCTATTCTAGGTACTTCTTTTCCTAACCACTCAATGATCTGGTCTATGTATTTAAAAGTACCACCTGCATATACTAAAGCAGATTCTATAAGTTCTTTATCTTTAGGGTCTGTAAGAGTCCAGTCTTGAATTTCTCTAGTTAAGTCTAAACTTGTTTGATTAACAAAATCGAAGAAGTCTTTAGTGATTCGCAAGCTCATATAAGATTTTTCTTAAAACAATATTATGTAAAATAGTTAAGGGTTTGGTTCGAGTTTATACCTTCCTTCTGGTCTGCAATATCTTTATCTTCTTCCCTTTGTCTCTTCAGCTTTGTTACTATTCTTCTCCGGTCTTGGCCTCCTACAACTCTCTCTTTATGTGTTGCACCTCAATCCACTACTTTGGCGGCTGACCCGTTTCCTGCCTGTACGCCTTCACGCCTAACGCCCACCCTGGCTAACGGCTCACGGCAAATCGGCACCTGACGGCGGTTCACCAGTATAACACCTTGTGTGCTACACCAGAGGTTCAACACAATAGTCCTCTATGAACAGAAAGTTGGAGACAATTTGGAAAATAATAACTTAACATAAGAGATTTCTGGAAAAGAAAACACTTTTATTGCATTGCATAAGTAAATACAACTCTCCCCTCTCCCCTAACTATGAGAGGTTTACTCACTCATATACATAATATTTATTACAAGCATGGATGTCTAGCTATCTCTCTCTCTCTCTAACTTCTGATATCTCAAAACGCAGATGGACGCTCCCTTTTATAGATCAAGGGCACATACAATGACTGGTAACCGGTAAGAAAAAGAGATCCGGTTTGAAAGCATTATTAAAGGTCTACAGTCTTCGAATCTTTGCTTTTTCAACTGGGTCTACAGCTTTGGACGTCTTTTACTAATGGGGGGACCCTTGAACAAGACAGGCCAACAGTATAGGCGTGCTTGAGCTTTGTCTTCTTTATGATAATGCAGGAGCACTAAAGTCTTCGTCTTTTCTGGTGGTCCTTGTAGGGTAAGGTCTAGGCAAATGATTCTTCTGTCTTTAATAATTCATCTACCACTGAGGGACTCTTCTTTGTCGCGTCTGTGTCTTCTTCTGCCTTGTCTTGGTTTGGGAGGGTATTATTGAAAAATTCATCAATAAGGCCCACAGTTCTGAGGCTGGCTGGCAAAGCTATCTCCACCATGTCTTTGGATTCTTTCTTGAGCCTTCCGTTGAATGGCTCATCAGCTTGGATTATCAAGTCTTCTTTGTGGTAGGCAGTGTACCACCTGTCTTCTCCTGTTAATAATTCCATGATCTCAATTGTTTCCATTGCCTGGGCGATCTGGAGTTTGGACTTATCAACAATTAAATCTTTAGTTTCGTCTTCAGATAGGATCTCAATGTCTTCAAATGTATAGTTAGAAAATCTAACAAGTCTAAATCCTTCCACCCTCATTCCTCCGCAGGAACTTGGAGCAATCTGATAGATTCTAGCAAATAAAGGAAGGAAATCTTCTACCTTTTTAACATACTCGTGGACTATCTTTCCAAGAGCAACAGAGTCTTCTATAGTCTCAATTCTGATGAGTCCAATGAACCCATAGTCTGCTAGGGTAATATGGGCAATTTCTGCCTTCCCAGCAAGATAAATCTTTGGGACTTCTTTGAAGAAGCCTTTCATTATCAAGGCATCTCCAATGGTCTCAGATAATAACATATTGAAATGTTCAATAATGCTATTAGATTCTTTCAAATAGTCTTCAGTTAATGGAAGATTATTATGACCAAATGGTATAACAATCTTAGTCTTAAAAGTCTTTTTCTGATAACAAAAATTATCAGTGGGTCTAGCTTTGGAGGATTCTCCAAGAGTCTGAGCATAAGTCTGATTCTGAGGTCTAGGCACAGTATTACCACTAAGCTGGGTAACTGCGAGTCTTTGGGTCCTCATAAATCTGGCAATAGCTACCAAATTTTGTTTGAACTCAATCCAAAGTCTATTCTTCACGTTCCACCATATGGCATCTACAAGAGTATTTTCGTCTTCTGAGAATTCTCGTCTAAATTTGATCAAGTCTGGATATCTTTGATCGGGTCTATATTGGGGGAAATACATCTTCCCAATGAGTCTATTTTGAGAAATAATCTCTTGTCTAGATTTTCCAGGAGGAACTAAGATATCATCAAAGTTCTCTAGGATTGGTCTTTCTTGAGAGTCTTGAATATGAGTCTGTCTTTGCGTTACACCAGCATTTGGTCTTACGCGTCTAAGATAGTCTGCAACGTCTTCCCTGTTCAGTCTATTTGTTCCAGAGGAACTCATGTCTTCTAGGTCTTCTGTTTGCAACATAAAACAAGAAATTATCTTAGTGTTAGCAAACATTGGCTCTCTTGATATAATGTCTGGAATGGTATTTTTACTTCCCTTAATATGAATAACAGAGAAGTCATAACCATTAAGCAGTTGCTGCCATCTAATGAGTCTATTAGTCCTTGATTTGGATAAATCTAAGTCTCTGAATTTTACTGCATAAGAAGAGTCTGTATAAACAGTAAAATGTTTAGGTCTAAGAAACAACATATATTTTTCTATTGCCCTTACTATTGCTAAAACTTCTTTTTCATGGGCAGTGTATCTTGTTTCTGGGTCTGTGAAAGTTCCAGAACTATGTCTACACAGTTTCTTCTTTTTTGTCTGATGATCAATGGCAAAGTATACTGCTCCCCATTGCTTATCAGAGGCATCTGTTTCTACTATAAACTGATCTTCTGCATTAGGCAGTTCAAGTAAAGGAATGTTCTTGACTGCATCTTTAATCTGTCTTATTACTTTAAAATCGTCTTCAGTCCAATAAAAGGGATTAGTTTTGTTTGTTCCTTTTAATTTGGATGTTAAGCTTTGTCTTTTTGAAGCAAGGTCTTTAATAAAGTCTGCAGCACAATTAAGCAATCCTAAAAATGATTGTAATTGTTTTCTATCTTTGAGTTGGTCTGGGAACTCAAGAATCTTTTTGGTTATGTGTTCTGCTAAGGATAATTTTCCTTTATTAATATGCATTCCCACAAAGTCTATTTCAGTCTGGAATAATTGCATTTTCCTTTCGGAAATAACAATACCATGTTTATCTAATTCTAAAATAATCTTTTTAAGATGGTCTACATGCTCTATCTCAGTCTTACTTGCTACAAGAATATCATCTATGTAAACAAGGCAAAATTCTGAATAAGGTCTAAATATATTATCCATTCTTCTTTGGAAAACTTGAGGAGCATTCAAGTATCCAAATGGCATGACTAGCCATTCGTATTTTCCTTGGGGCACACTAAAGGCTGTCCAAGTAATACTGTCTGGATGCATCTTAATTTTCCAGAAGCCTGATTTGCAATCAAACTTACTGAATATTATTCTATCTTCGATTAAATTAATCAAATTATTCTTGTCTGGTATCTTATAAGAATCAAATTCACAATTCTTATTTAATTGTCTATAATCTATAACCATGCGTCTTTTTCCTCTTTTACGTTCAGATTCATTTTGAACATAGAAGGCTAAACTATTATGTCTACTTTTACTTTCTCTAATAATGCCTAACGTAACCATTTCATCTATGTCTTTCTTAAATTCTTCCCTATCTTCTTGTGAGTATCCTTTCTTATAGGTTCCACCATTAATAGTGGCGTCTGGGTTAATAGGGATGATTTCACAATAGCTTTGGTCTTTATCCCACTTAGCAATGGGATTTTCTCCTAAGGTAGGCTCAGCTAGTTGCCTAATCTTTTCCTTTTCTACTTCTATATCCATTTTCTTCTGTTTGGATATAGCTTGGACCTGTAATAAGGTCTGCTGGGCTTGATCTAAAATGTCTTGTTGTATAAGCGTAATTTGCTTATAACACCTTTGGTCTGGACACTTACACTCTTTTTGTAAGGGTTTAGTTATTTCTAAAGCTTCTTGTTGGGTTGTAGGTCTAGGTCCACCATGCTCAGCTGAAGAACTCTGATGTTTTATGGGTTTATAATTAGGCTTGACCTGCATAAGGTCAAAGGCAGTCTTATGATCTATTAGAGGAGCTTTAATATTAAATTCCTCTTGGTCACTAATTAATATCTTATCGTTATACTGAGTATAAGGATGATATTTACTAATAAAGTCTTGTCCTAAAATAAGGTTTCCTGTGAAACTAGGACGAGGATCCATTATCCAAAATCGATGATTAACGGTTTTGTTGGTCTGATTTCCTAATTTAAAGTAAATAGGAATAGTCTGGAAATATAAGGTAAATGGATCTCCATTAGCCACTTTACCATAGATTTCTTGAGTACTTTCTAAAAAGTAGTCTTCAGGGAAGGCATTAGCCTTACAAATACTCTGAGAGCACCCTGTATCTATAAAGGCTGAAAGTCTTTTAGGATAGTCTTTATGTTGAACAAATAATTCTACAAAACAAGCGTGCGGTTTAGTAGAAATTCCTAAATTGTTCTTTTCTAAAATAGATATTCCTTTCTGAGGTTTATCTACAAAATCTAAAGGTATTTGGTCTTCTGAACTACTGTCAGAATGGTATTCTTCTAAATCATAGGAAATTCCTTTTCCTTTGACATCTTCATTTTCTTGCAATCTTTTGGCTATATTTCTATCAATGTCTTGAAAATATGTTTTAATATCTAAGTCTATTTGAGCGTCATACTGGCTAGTATAGATTGCTCTAAATCTAATTCTCCAACAGTCTTCATGGTAGTGTAGTTGACAAACAATACAAACCATAAATAATTCTGTTTGTATAGTCTCAAAACATTCTACGCATCTAAAGTCTTTCTTGCAACATTTCATCTCAAACGTGCAATAATGTCTTTCATCAAAGTAACATCTAGGTATATAGGTTAGTAACTCAGGATTACTAACTGTCCATCTTTTCTTCAAGAATGGGCTTAATATACATTTATACCAAGCGTCTTCAAAGTCTATATATTCATTATCTAGATCGTCTTGATCAGTTTGCATCATATATAAGTCTAGGGTATCCTGAGAGTCTTCATACTCATCAGTATCACTATAGTCTTCAGAATCGCTGTCTGTGTAAACACTATAGATACTAGTGTTATCATCATCTTCTATGTCTGATATTTCTATAGCATATAAGATATCTAGTTCTTCTTGATCTGCATAGTCTAATATTGTATTAATAATCTTAATACTTTCTTTATCTTTCTTATTAGGGCAGTCTTTCGCAAAGTGTCCTTCTTTGCCGCAAGTCCAACATTCTTTGGTGGCAGTCTTAGATTGAGCTACATCTTTTTCTTTCCTATAATTAGGAACCTTCTTATACTTACTAGTATTCTTCTTAAAGTATCTTCTTTGATTAAATCTATTTTTCTTAGTCTTAGGATTCTTTTCCCTAAAGGTAGTAGATTGTCTAAATTTGTATTTCTTTGGAAATTCTAAAGGTCTAGTCTTAAACTTCCTATGTTTCCATTCTACTTTCTTTTTGAATTTCTTAGATTCACTTCCACATCCCCATTGGATTGGAGCAATATCTCTTTCGTCTTTGATTGGCGGGATCTGCTTGAAAGTTTCTTCTATCAACTTTCCTTGAGTTATATCACGTCTCTTTGATATGATATAGTCTTTGGCGAAATTGATTCTTTCACCAAGGGAGTTATTCTTAACTCCAGATACTCCTGGCCAATTCCTATATTCATTAATTAGGATTTGTCCTATGGCTGGTATCTTTCTAAAGTATTCGTCTTTTAAGGTTTCTCCAAATTCTTTAATTTGGTAATATAGCTGTTCATAATTATTGCTATACTCATTTATCTTATCTAACTTGCAAATGCTAAGGAGGGCTAACTTAGTTTTTGCTAGGTCTTGTTCATTGATCTGAGCTAGATGTCCTGCTCCAATGAATTCTGCTGTGAACAATTGAATATATTCTTCAATTGATCGTTCTTCTAGGTTTTCTTTTATCTTCTCAATCTTAGCTAAGGAGTCTTCATCTGTAGCCTTTCTTAAACTATCTAAGTAGTCTTTTGCAATACCTCTAATGGATTGCTCAGCGTACTGCTTACATGAACTTGCATCCCATTGTTCATTAGATGCAAAACACATGTTCATCTGATTACGCCATTCGTCTAAGAGTTTCTTCCTATCTTGCACATTGCCTAAGTTGAGGTATATACCTACTGGATTTATGGCTTGGCTTGCCATAGTCTTGCCGGGAGTGAAACTCTTGTCACTAGTTGGGAAGTCTTTTATATAATCAGGTTTAGTCTTTACTACGGTGCTAGAGTATATAGGAATATTTATTCCTATAGGTTTACTAAAAAGTCTAGGAGCATCTTCTAGCCTACTACTACTTCCTATCTCTTGTTTACTAGGTTCTACTTGTGTAGCTGACATTAGTCTTTGTTCTCCTTCTTCTATTAGTCTTAAGTTTCTAAGAAGTTCTTTAGTGTTCTTAGATTCTTTTAATTTTAATATGCGGTCTTGGGCTATCATATTAAATCTTTCTCTTTCTTGAAACCTAACAGAATGACTTTTCTTAAGGTTATCTTTAAATGTCTTCATATCCAATTCTGAGGGTTCATGTCCAAAGTTTTGGATTCTAGCTTTTTCTTTAACTAAGTCTTTTTGTTCAAATGATCTTCTAGGTCTAATTGTCGGAGCTTGTCTAAGTAAACTAGCACTAGTCTTACTACTACATTCTCCTTCTGAAGGATCATTGATTATGGCTTCTCCCATATTCCTAAATCTAATTTCTTCGGTCTGGATATTCTTATTGACAATCTTAGGGGGACCAAACTGGATAGTAACATTTTCAGTGACGTCGTCTTGATTAATAAACAAGGGTTTATTCTGTATAGTCTTAGTTTCTTGAAATTCTGGCAATTGCCAGAGAGTCTTTGCTTTCTCTTTCATAGGTCCAGTATTCCTAATACTGTAAGTATGATTATAGTCTGACACATTGGTTCTAACTAAGATTTCTTCATTAAGTCTACCGCTAGGAATTCCCGATTGCATTCCTTCATAAGGAAATTGGGAGAACTTCACATAGCTTTGAAATTCTATATTTATATTAGCGTCTGGGATAATATAGTCTTCATAACCACTAGCATATAAGATTAACTTAAAATGCTTGGCTGTGTCTACGGTTACTGTAAATGCCGGAATGACATTAAAGTATCCAATGTTGTCTGACATTTCTAATTGGGCTATTCCAATAAGACTTTTCTCAAAGTCTTTCCATCTTTTGTCTACTAAACAGCATAATATGTTAATATTATTCTGTGGTCTATGTAATCCTTGGATTCTTGCTTGAAAGAGTCCAAAGGTTAGAAATTGGAACTTCCTATCAGTTCCTCTAGATCTAAGCCATTCTGAGTCAAATACTTGGAGCTCAGTATAGGATTTGTCTAACACATGATTTCTACAATGGTAGGTCATGTTATAATTGGGAGTCTTAGGAGTGGCACCTTCTTTAAACAAGTCTGTATATCTCACGGCTGGAAGTTGTCCATTATGGATGGAATCTTCCACGATCTTCCAGTCTACTTCACCCCATTCTTTCCATTGGAGGGGATTGGTGAAATTTCTTTCTTTCCACCATGTCCTAACATTGGAGGATGAGTCTTTAAGTCTTTGGAGCATATGATTACTCTGTCTAATATTTGGGATAGAGCTGGCTATCTTGCTAGTCTTATCTAATCCATCATTTATAATTCGTCTACCTATGGTATTCTTTTCTCTAGTTTCTATGGAGGAGGATTCTTTAAACTTACAGGTGGTTACCTGTTTTTGTTCAAGTCTTTTTTCAATTCTTTCTAAAAAGTCTGAATAATCTTTTTGTCTTTTTACCTGATTAAGGATTTCTTCTTTAAAATTCTTATTCTCCTTTCTAGTCTTTTCAGAAGTTTCTTCACTATGTCTAGCTAGAGAATTAACGATGGTTTTTCCAACGTTAGTGATATAGTCTTTTACTTCATTATCTTTTTCTAGTTGTTGCATAGTTCTAACTTCTATGGCTTCTACAGTCTTTTCAATTTTATCTAACCTAGTTAGAATAAAAGGCGAGTCTATTTCTGCTTGGGATGGTTTATTATATATGGACTTAATTCCGTTTATAATTTCACCGTATTTTTCTTCTACTTGGGCCATGTCTAGTCTAAGTTCATTAATAATGCTATCCATTTTAGATAGATTATGTCTTTCCATATTATTAAGGTAATTTGCTAAATTCTGTTGGAATTTAACAAAGTATGTGTAGAAGGTAGTTAATCCTTCTGTTTTAGCTTTTAAGTCTAAATGCAAGCCTTTAACAAAGCTACTATTATAGTATTGGGTAGCTGCTATAGACGTAGAAATTAAATTTAGTCTTTCTAATATAAGTCTAGTTGCCTTAGCTGCGTTGGCAATCTCATTTTCATTTATCTTGTAATAAAATCTATCATCGTTTATCTTTTCTAAAATTCTTTGATAGAATTCGGATAAGGTCTGAATGGAGAGGTCTTTTGATACTTCATTCCAGTCTGATCTAACTATCTCCATTAGGAAGATAACTATCAAGTCTAGGGATAAGCTTAGCTTGTTCTTTAGTAAGTTTAATTAACTCACTGTCTTGATTTTTAATTAAAGTCTTAATTTCTAGAAAGTCTTTGTTAAGGACTTCTATATGATTAGTCTTAATATTTATATCTTGTAACACGTGTACTAAGTCTATTGGGATTTGATTATCTATGTCTAATAATCTTGTAGAGATATTTTTGATCTCTGTTTCTAAGGTATGAGTGTCTTTTATTAATTGTCTAAGTAGAAGCAATATACACTTATTTTGGTCTATTATGCTATTAATAGCACTAGCAGTAACTTGTCTACTGTCTGCGTGTTTGGCTGGGATATGTTCAATATGTGAACAACCGTCTATGTGTGTGGTTAAACAACCTTCTGAGTCTAAATCAGTTATGGGTATAGGTTGGTAGTCTGGGTTGGTTTCAAAAATATCTTGGTAAATGCGAGGGATAAATCCCAAGGGCATTAAAGTCTTTTAACCGTATGTCTAAAAGGAATGTCTTATGGCTCTGATACCAGAATTAGGGTTTTGGTCGGAATTTGGTGAGTTTCTAAAATCTTTTTTATCTTGATACCAATTTGGGTCTAAATTATAAATCTTTTAAATGTATAGTCTTAAAATAGGGTTTAGTATAAGACAAGGAGGGGACCATCTGGGAAAATAACAAAAGGTCTAGGGGACCACGAGGGGACCACAGCCGGATAAGGACAAAAGTCCGTAAATCCGTTCTTTAAGGGAGTCCGCTTAAGAGAATGGCTCTATATATATATTTATTATCTATATGATATATATGTCTTTTTGTGTGTATAATTTGGGATAAATTGAATCATGGTGGTTGCAAGTATGGTATCATCAGGTGGGTTTTGGTGGAAGTAGAGGTGGTTTATGTTGGTAGTTGTAACAACCCTAATTTTCCACGTATAAGGCGGTCAATCTTATACCTGAGAATAGGGAGCGTCAAATAATTTTTATCATTCTAAGTATTAATGAACAACTGATAAGTTAACAGCCACAATATAAAGTGATAAGATAACAGCCACGTTAAGATGAATCTTAATGCAACTGGATAATTGATATACAAATCTCCATGATATAAAGTCCTGAATAAATAGATTACAATAAAGAACAGAACTCCACGGTCCTATTAAAGGAATAACTGAGTAATACAAGTCCAATTACAAAGAGTTGTTCAGAAAGAGATAACTCCAACATCTCCTACTCTAATGATAACTGAATAATGACGATTCAGCAATCGGTCCGCTTAATCCCTCTTGCGATAGCCACACTTGAAAGAGTTGAGAAAAAGCAGTGGGTTAGACCCCACATTTTGTAAGAAATATCTATCTCATCTAAAATAGTATTAAATGCGACTTATTACGCCTCATGCCGTCCTCGTCGACACTCACTCCTAAGATATCTCACCTCACTTTTATATTAGGGAATCCTCGCCATACGTCTACACTAATCATAGCTAACAACGCAAGTACCCCAGTACCATGACTGTCATGTAACCTATGTAAATCTTATCTCACACCACAGCATATTATCTCTATCGATAATTATATACTAAAGTTGATACCTACTCAAAGTATCCCTGTACCACACAATACCCAAATAGGTTAAGTCCCTCATTACGGACTAGCTACTATCCTACACAATATCCTCATAAGCTCTACCTGTCACTGGGCTAACTACGGTACTGTACATCATACCCATCACTGGTATAACTGTTATGCTATACAATATCCGTGCAACTTAGCCCCATCACTCACCTAGCTATTGTCCTCAATTTGTAAGTAGGTTTTGCCCATCACTGGTCTACTATACTCTTCAATCTCTGAGTAGGTTATTCTCATCATTGGATAGCTACAATTTATGCCTATCACTGGCTAGCTACCCTACTATACACTATATAAATAAGTATTAAGCTCATCACAGAACTAGCTACGTAATATAAGCACACCACAAAGAACCTATCTTTTGGGGACCTCTCTTGCCTCTATTGGATCGATCCGTAGTACTTCTTGTGATTCATCACTTCGGTTGGAGACCGTTAATGAGACCTTTTTGGGTTGCAAACTGCCTAGCTTGGGTGGTTTATATGGCAATATTCAATACAACATTTCTGAACTTGTTCATGGCCTGCAGGGTGGGACAGCATTGACGAGTCGCCGATGCCAGAGTCATGGGTTCCTTACCTGTGGTTTTTCCAGGAAGGGTTGGAAGTGGTGATTCATTAGATGGTATAGTTGGCGTGGAAATTACGGTTGTCAGGTTGAAGGTTCAATTGATGGCGAAACCGCATTGATGTTTGTAGTATTCATTGATTGTTCGAATTGGGGCAGCCAGGACCGCATTCGAGGCTCTGCAGCAAAGTTGACTAATTGGAATGGTATATGGGCTGATGAACTCACTCAAAACATCAGATGAACCACCTCATGATGGAGGCGTGAGTTGGCTACCCGCCACTGGTGAACGAGACATTGCATGTTGCATGATAACAGGGGCCGCTGAAGGTGGTACTGGCGTGTTGATGTTGGCGCAATTGTGAGGCAGTGGAGGCAGGTAGCCACCTCATGCTTCCGGCACGAGGTGGTTCATTTGATGTTTTGAGTGATATCCTCATCCCAATCTACCAGGCAAACTGGTCAACTTCTGCGGAGCCTATGGCTAGTGTGGAGACCGAGTGTGAGAAGGCCGTGGTTACGATGTAGTGTTACACCACTTTTGACTTTGTGTAGTATTTGACGATGACATCTTTATATATGCTTTGTATATCTAGCTTTATTCTTGGCTTGCACATAGGCAAGACTGTAGTTTCTTTCCTTAATTCTCATTCCTTGTGACTGTTTATAAATATTCCTCCAGTAGCGAGAAGAATACATGTTGAGAAACATTCTCATTCTACATGGATCAACGGTTCAAAGACCCTACTTCAACCAATATGATTTGTTCATGCGCAATGTTCAAAATAGCTTTTGAGGCTATAGCCTCAAGGGGGCCAGGCGCCGAGTTGTCATGGTGAGACTATAGAAATAGGACACCGTTAGAACCTACGCATCAAAACCATCCAGGCTAGCCTCGAGGTTAGTCAATGCACAAGCCTCAGTTTACATTTTTATACTTGAACCTTATAAAATTTGAGGCCATAATATGTATAGTTAGATTCAATATAAATGTTATATACTCAAATATACAAGTTTTATCATGATGGTTAATGATGCTGTCTCTTTTTGTTATGATTTGTGATATGTTGATACTCTGTTGCTTTTCTTATAATGGGATATTTGGAGATGATAACCTTTTATATTCATTTGATTTGATTAATGATCTTTTCGTGATGATTATGGTGATGGAATATTTTTATTATTTTATTAATGTTTTTGTACAAATATTTTTTGGAGAGCTTCACTCCACCTTGAGACTATAGCCTTGCCTCCTCGGGGGGAAAAAACCTCACTTTTAGCTTTTTTAAACATTGTTTATGTGAGGAGCATATTGAGAGTATATATATCCCACATTTGGGATCAAGGTCCTTGCTTGCAATGTACGGAGTTCCTCTACCCATTGCCAATTTGGTTATGGGCTAGTATCTGAGCCATTGTTTAGCAGTAGTTGGAGCAACATGGGTAGCTGTAGGATATGCAATAACCATATAAAAAATGGAAGCATTTAGTTGGGGGGTGAGTGGGGGTGGTAAAGGGGTGTTGACCTGGCCATTATTAGATTGGATTATTGCTGCAGAGGGTTGTGAAAATACTGTGTAGAGGGACTCCAATCATGTTATTTTGTTGCCCTCTTATCAATGATACCATATCTTATTCCAAACCTGATATACAGGTAAAGGCATTTTTTGAGTCCACCATATTTCAAAGATGTGAAACAGGGTTTGGAAGTAGCAAGGAAACAAACTAAATCTTAAATAAAGAGATGAACATAAAATAGAAGGACCATAAACATACACATGGGGACTAAAGCTTGTCGAGTTATATTCAAGCTAATAAGTAGACTTGAAACTGTGTTCGAGGATACTACCTTTAGTGAGGTATACAAACTAAGCTGACTCATTGCCTTCTGTTTTAAGTGTACTATTAAGACAAAAAAATAATAACCGAGTATTTCTAATTGTTTAATCTGTTGGCATGATTTATATATATATGCAAAAGAAAAATAATAACCAAGTATTTCTAATTGTCTAATCTGTCGGCATGATTTTTACATGCAAAAAATGTTCTTATTATGTAATATACCAAAATTATACTCTCACTCTTCCCCTCAATAATCTTAAAAGAGATTCTGGGGTTTTAACTAATTTCTTTTTTTTATACTTCCAGATGAGAGAAATGTAGCAGAAAAGCAGACAGAAGACCGTAGAGATAGCTCCCTCACTTCATCTAGTCAAAACCGGTTACAGACCCAGAGGGAATCTGATGTTGAGAAAGCTGTGGCTGATGATTGCTCAAGTGGGAACCAAGCAGAGAAAATCGGCCCAGATGAGTCGGGTTCAAATGGCGCTGAAGTGTTGAAAGGAAGGCCAATGTCCCCTGGAACGCTAGCGTTGATGTGTGACGAACAAGATACAATGTTCACGGCCGCTTCTTCCTCTAATGGATTCTTGGGCCATGGCTGCAACGTGTCTTCTCAGTCTCCACATGGAGAAGACGGCGTGACTGAAGTTTATGCTGAGCAAGAGAGGATTGTTCTGTCACAGTTTCGAGATTGTCTTAAGAAGCTCATCACCTTTGGTGAAATAAAAGGCAAGTTTCTGTTACCTTTCATTCCAAAATTTGAAAATTATGGAATTATTAAGTCGAGTGGTGAACAAAATTAGCTAGGCCATGTTTCGCTGAACTGATAAAACTGTCATTTGGGCAAAAAATGAAAAACAAGGTTCCAAATCTTTAATAACTATTTTTTTTATTAATGCAAAACCAATTTATTGAAACATCAAAAAATTTATTTTCATTTTTTTTAAAGACATCGAGAAGTGTCTCAGCGGGTTTGAGCATGTAGTTGATTCCTTACTATAATTTTGGGGAAAAGAATTTCAATACCCATGATCTAAGTGCATGTCTTGCGTTCAAGGGTATTCAGGGCCGGTCCGAAGATTGGGAGTGCCCTGTGCGAAAATCAATTTAGGGTCCTTCTAAAAAAATATTGTACAAAGATATTAAATAACTAAAATGGGCCCCTAAAAAATTAGGGCCATTTTAGTTGGGTGAGATTTTTGGATAGTTGAATCATTCCTTGTACAAATTGTTTTTGGGTAGTTGAGAAAATGGGCCCTTATTTAAAAAATTGACATTTTTAATATACATAAAATATTTTTGGTCCCCTAACATATACATATACAGGGGCATACTCTAAAATGGGCCCTGTGCCATTGCCCATTTGGCACATGGCCAGGGCCGTCCATGAGCGTATTTGTTATATTTAGGGGGATTAATTTGGAAAGTAAATATTTTTCTTAAAATGTTTGATTTTCAATCAGTGACTATTAATTTGGGTCGGGGGTGGGGGAGTATGTATGGCTTTTGTAACTCAAAAAATTGGATAGTCTAGGCCAGAAAATTTGAGCCTCACCGCTGAGCGTTAGAAGGGTACTTTATAAAATTACATTGAGAGTATTTTTTAATATGATATGCTACACTTGTTTTTGTAATGCCTGCTCTATTGTGCGTACATTCTAATAGGGGTGTTCATTGTAACCGGTCAATCTGAAGAACTGAATCGAACCCACCGTTGTGGATTAGGCTTGTTTGGTTTTTTATGCTGAATGTTTGACTCTTGTTTGTAGAACCCATAGAATCGGATGGTTTCATTCTGATTTGGAGATCATAGAGCTGAGAAGCAAACTATACTGAGCCCAATACGTAACCATATGTAGAAATAACTATTTCACCCTCGTAATGCAAATTTATGACATTGCTTTCAGTTGTGTTATATTACCTTCCTTTCCTGTATGTTTTGACCTATTGCAGCTGCCTTTCAAGTGTTTTTAGGTTGCATTATATTTTTTTTTTTGGGTGAATTTACTTTCGGTAGTTAAACATCTCTATCCTACTTTTCTCATATCTTATAAGTTGCTTCATAGTGATGTGTGCATTGCGCAGTCAAACTTTGTTAGTTATGAGTACCCTACACACCAACCAATGCATTAAAAAAACACATTATTGTGTCAGCAAAATTTTGTCAATGTAGAATTACTAAGAAAAGTATGATGCTCTTTATGACTATTTTATTAATTGCATTGCATGTGCGGGATTTGACGACCATGCATGATCGAAAGCCAAACGGAATTAACCCAACACGGGGTGGTTTGACTATGTTCTGCATAGTTTTCAAAATATTAAAACTGATCTAAATTGGTTCTTGTTCTAGTTTATTAACCAAATTGACCCGTATACATGTTGAGATTCTGATGGCTAAAATAAGGTTCCCTGGTTTCATAATAATCCAGAGGAGAGGTTACATATCTGAATGACATGACTTATTATTATTATTATTATTATTATTATTATTATTTAATAGATTAGAATGAAAAAGAAGAATCCATGTGACCGATCCCATATGATGGGATTAAGGCAAGGATTATTATTATTATTATTTTTCACCTGCCTTGTATGGTTATCTTGGAACTAATGGTGCTCATCGATTTCAACATTACAGAAAGAAAGTGTTCGTCATTGGCCCAAACTGACACGGGAGGTCAAGATGATCCCTTCAGCAATGGCGCGGCAAATGCTGGACCCGAAACTAGGAGTCAACAGGTATCGTTTAGCAATGGTATCGCGCACTCTGTAATTCCACCTGCACCAAAGCCATCTCAAATGGTTAACTCAGCAGCTTCTAATCCAAAAATCCCATCCCCTGCTGAGAATGGGGATATAAAACAAAAGACAGAAAGGGCCTTGTAGAAAAACAAGATTTAGGGCAGAATAATGGTCACAAGTGTGATACTGCATTTCTGTAATATCAAGCCATTGTTCATTTTGGCTTTTCTTCAGTGCAGCAGGAAAAGAAAATTGTATTTGGGCCTCATTTTTAGAACTGACCAAAATCTGATCCATTTTCTTTCTTAATTATTTATATAGTTTAAATCAATATTTAGGTTAAGTGTTCTTGTAATACACTAAGCCATTTACACGTTCATGATGTTATGTGTCTTATAAATATAGCTGTCTAAAATATTTCAGCTTACTTGATTTCTGCAGGAATTGATCTATTTCCGTTTCTTCTTAATATCTCTCCCCCACGAATCTTCTTACTCAAAGCAGAAGTGTGATAGTTCCAAGAACAAAAAATCTGTTGAACTAATGAATCGATATATATTGTTGAAAAATAATGGTACCTGCTCAGGGCTGGCTCTACAGTTTTCGGGGTCCTAAGCGAAAAATCAAAATGGGGCCCTTTTGTATAAAAAAAAATCAAATTAAAGAAAATGTGTTCTTCTCGCATTTTTCGATGCAAAACCAATTTTTATATAGCAAATCAATTTTAATATACTAATGTCTAATCCCATCACTAGATTTCTCAACAAAATGTTTTTTTCTATAGATATTACGTTTTTCACGAAATACGGGTTCAATTTCCATTTCTTTAGCAATATCTATAGACATGTTCACAAACACAACACAACAACAAGTGTAATTTGCTAGTAGAGATATTCACACAACACAACAAGTGTAATTTGCAAAAATAAAAATCAACCACAAGATTCTTAATAATATTGACAAATCATATTAAAGAAAAATGCTAAAGAGGAACAATAGAACTTAATTTGAATGTCAATTTGAGAGCAATCTCAAATTTTAATTTGTAAATGCCCAAATAACAAATTGGAATTTACAAAAAAAAATACAACACAAATATTAATAGTAACACAAACAAATTTGTATAGTGGGATATAACAAAGCAAATGAATAATATATACTAACACAAACATGCTCCAACCAAACCCTTATTTTGATGAGGTTATTTGAAGAAATTGTCCGAAAATTAGTGTTTTTTTTTTTTTTTTTTTGGGGGGGGGGGGGGGTAAGGGTTTGAAAGTAAGAATTATTTTCTTGCTTTGGTTAGTAGAGAGAAAGAGAGTAGTGTGATTGATAGAGAAGAAGATAGTGAGAGAAAATGAGTGAGAGAAATGAGAGAGTTATGATTGGAAATAAATAAGTAAATGGGTTGGGTTAGGTTTGGGTTATGTTGGTGGGTTTATTGTGTGGGTTTATTTTTTAGTGTGTGAGTGGGTTATTATGTTGTTGTTGGATTTAGTGTGTGAGGTTATTTTAAATAGAACAAATTTTATTTTAGGGGGCCTTTTTTTAAGTCATAACTCTAATTTTTTTCATAACTAATTTTTTTGGGAGGGCTTTTTTTTACAACAATTTTTTTTTTTATACCCATTTTTTTTTATACCTAATTTTTTTTTCCAGAAGGAGCCCCGATTAATCGGGGTCCTAGGCGGCGGCCTAACTCGCCTATGCCTAGAGCCGGCTCTGTACCTGCTGCAGCTGCACCAGCCGTACTGTTTGTGTGAACAAACTTTAGCCAAAGATCGGTGTTCACCCAGTGTTATTGCGTCCCCTCATACCAATCGGGCAAACATTTTCCACCCATGAATCCGGATATAATCAAGATGTAATGGTAATGATAAACAAATACAACAAAAAACAAGAGAGAATAAAACAAGCACATCAAGATATACGTGGTACAATAAACTCGAGTTGCGAGATCAAACCATATGCTTACCCATGACCTCCACTGTTGAAAAATAAAACTACAGACAGAGATCTCCCCGTCCCAATATATTTCCATCATGCTTAATGTGGTTATCTGTAAAGGAGTGACACAACGAAGATGAAGGTTATGTTTCAAGTAGGTTGGAAAACGTTAGGTGAGTAAAGAATGGGAGAAATCTTCTTACTACATGAAGTGGATTTTTGGCAAAAGGAGAAGTTAAATGGTTGAGTGTATGTTTCAAGCGTACAGTAAAAAGGGGGAGATTTTATATGAAGAGATAATGCATTAACAAAGAAATTATTTCTTGCTCTTATTTTGCAGGTAATGAGGGACACTTTGCGATTATTATTAAAGCAGAGGATAGAAGGACTAGTTTTTCGATTCCGAAGGTAGTTGTAGAAGCTGAATCGGAGGTTCCATGCTGGCTAAAAAAGTAGTGTAGTGAGGTAATCTCCGTAGTGCAAGGCAAAGTGGAAATGGCGAAGCAAACTTTTGTGCAAGTTGCTGGTTTGGAGCCATGGCCCACGTACCAGATACTCATTTCTTGCAAAGAACAATCCAACTACGACGTTGAAGCAGATGCATCATCTTGCATTTCACGATTGAAGTATCATCAGAAGTCTTTGATTGGACGTGTGCGAGGAGTGTATGATGTACCACCAGTGTGCGAAACATTGTCTAGTTGGCTTAGAGCAAGGTGGAATTGCGTCAGTGGGGTGGTAGTAAAAAGACTCCCCAACAACCTATTTTTATTGGACATTGCTTCAGGCAGTGAGGTTGTGAGGATTTTAGAGCTAGAAAAAAAGGAATTCAATGGGCGTGTCGCTGTTTCTGGATCGATGGCACATTAGGGTGCAGTATGGCTCCGATAACATAACATAAGCGACGTTGGATCAGAGTGGTAGGAGTTCTACTTCAAATATGGGGAGATGATGTGTTTCATGCAATAAAAGAACGTCGTGCAGGCTATTGGGTAGCAGATGCAGATACCATGGAGGGCAGAGAATTTCACTGGGCCTGCCTACTAATTGGAGATGGGTGTAAGTTGCTGAAAATTGTAAAGGTGGGAGAATGGGTGTACGATTTACCAGTTAGTGAGGGGCAGGCCGTGGGGGTAGCGTATCATCACGACGAGAACATTTTGTATTAGGGGAGTTTGAATCGGAGGAAGCAGTTGGAAGGTGATAGAAACTCCAATGATTCGACGAGAAAAGTGGCCGACTCCTCCTCCTAAAAAAATATGCACTGGTATTTTTGACCCAGCAGCAGGTGATGTTAGCTTTGATAACACAAACGAAGCTGGGTCAGCAGAGCGAGAGGTGATGAGGGAGACAACCGTCGACAACAACTTACAAGAATCAAACATTGACATTTCAAACCCAATAACAGCAGCAGGCGACGTACAGTCGGACGACTCAATCCCATCTGGGCAGAAGGAAGATTGGTCCAGAATAGATGGTGAACCATCGAAGGAGGTTGGGTCAGCTAGGCAGCAGGATGGTTGGGTAAAAAATATGTGTGAAATATCATAACTCATGCAAGCTCCGTCGGAGAGAACTGCAGAGGGGGGTTTAATGGTTATACCGGAGCAGTCATAGTCGACACCAGAGCAGTTTAACGTAGGAGTGGAGGATGTAAATGTAGTGGGCATAAACAAAATGCCGATGAGCTTACCCACGGCACCGGAGCATCCTAAAGCAGGAAAGACAAAGCTCGTTGGCAATCAAGTTATTGGCCGACATGACACCACAACCGAGAAGGTGGCTGGGGGTCGTTTGGGACAGAGAGGCATGGCGGTGCAACATACTTGGGGCTTTGGGAAGAAGGTGGGTAATAAGTTATATAGTGGAGGGGAGAATTATTCTGCTAGTTACAGAAATAATGGTATTTAGTCTGAAGATGGGATTAAAGGTAAAACCATGTGTACCTCCCAGAAGTGTTCAGGGAAGAAACATGCAGAAGAAGTGACTTCCCAAAAAAGGGCAGTCCTATGAGTATTACAAATGGGAATTCGTGGATACGTTCAAAACAGTTGATCCCCATTTTGAGTTCAGGATAAGTGTTACAAAAGAGGTTTTTAAGAAGAAATGTCAAGACTGAAGGGAATTATTTTAAGCAGAAAAATAAATGGACTACTCTTGACAAAAATGGGGAGTATTTTAAAGCAGGCATTGAGTAAGGAATTGGCGAACCAAATTTGGCGCTTGATTTGTTCAATAATAACTGTGAGAATGGTTTGGCCCTTTTGTCTCCACAAAAAAATAAATTATCTTAGCCCAATTGTGGAGGAAAGGCAGGCTAAGTTGGAAGAAGGGGTACATCTTATTTTTGATCATGAGGAATCTAGTGGAGTGGCTGGTACGCCCCCTACGAATTTGAAATGGGAGGGTATGTATGGGAGAATGAACACAGAATTTTAGATTTTACTCAGTAGTTGATGGGGGTTAGGATGGGGAGGGGAAAGTTGGATAATTGTCAAAATCCTAGACTATGGGTAGAACTTGAGGTCTCGGGAGGGGATGTTCAATTAGCAAGGGGGAGGGATATAAGTAGGATGCACATGCCGATGAAGAGTGTTGATAAGAGGATTTAACAAATATCTAAGAATATCATATGAAGGGAATGAGAGGGATGCATTGATGTTGTTCATACATATAAAAGAAATAAGGAGGGGTAAATTGGGGGGGGGGGGGGAGGTGTGGTGATGGTGAAAAATGGTATTTATTTAATGAAAGTACGACTAATATCTTGGAATGTGAGGGGATTGAATGACTCCGTGAAAAGAGTAGTAGTTAGAAGAGCTGATTCTGTGTGATATTTTGTGCTTACAGGAGTCGAAATTGGGGACTATGGATAGGGAAATGGCTAGGTCTATTTGGGGAGGGCGACGGATATAGTGGTGTAGTATAGACGCCGTGGGTTCCATGGGCGGGATGCTAATTATGTGGGACTGCAGAGTGCTAGAAAAAATATAGACTTTGCTGGGAAATTGGTCGTTATCCTGTTTGTTTAAGAATATAAAGGATGGGTTCTTGTGAATTTTCTCAGGGGTTTATGTTCCAGGGGACGATTCAATTAGATGGGAATTGTGGGAGGAGTAAGCAGGTGTGGGGGGTGTGGTGAGTGCCTTGGTGTATGGGTGTTATTTTAACACTGTCCGATTTCCTTAAAAAAGGAACGGTGAGGGGGAGAGTAAATATACGAGGGAATTTTCTACTTTCATAGATGAGATGGAATAGTCGGATCTTCCGTTAGAGGGTGGGGTGTTCACCTGGTCCAGTTTTAGAGATGATCCTTCATTGTCTCATCTAGATCAATTCTTACTTTCTCATGGGTGGGAGAAGCACTTTTCGGAGATGATTCAGTCTTATTTACCCCGAGTGACATCGGATCGCACACCGATTCTATTGGAGTGTGGGGGGTGGAGAGGGGGAGGACCCCATTCCGATTAAAAAATATGTGGCTGAAGGAAGCGGACTGTAGATAGGGTGAATGATTGGTGTCAAGGGTATGTGGTGGAGGGTAATGCGAGTTATATCTTGGCAACAAAGCTTTATCTTCTTAAGGGAGACATCAAATGGTGGAACAAAGAGGTTTTCGAGAATGTGAGGGATCTCATTAAGAGATACATGGTGGAAATTCGGGTTCTCGATGAGAAGGAATGGGCGGTCTCTTGGGGGAAGAGAAGCTGTTGAGGGAGGAGAGAAAAAGGGGGGTATGGAGGAGATTAATTTAGGAAGAGATTAGTTTGAGGCAAAAGTCGAGGGCATTGTGGCTCAAGGAAGGGGACAAAAATACTAAATTTTTTCGTAAAGCAACTAACTTACACCGTCGCTTTAATCATATTGGGAAAATTATAGGGGTAGGATTTTACTGAGGAGGAAAAGGTGAGAGGGGCCATCAATCAGTACTATGAAAGGTTGTATACGGAGGAGGAGACTTGGAGACCAAAGGTAGATGGCTTACAGGTTGGGAACATTTTAGGGGGAGAAGTCGAAAGGTTGGAGGGATTATTCACGGAGGAGGAGGTAGTGCAGATTTTAAGGTCTATGGACAGAGACAAGGCGTCCGACCAAAATGGTTTCACTATGGCCTTCTTTGATATGCCCTGAATGCACCCCCTCGGCTCAGAGACATCAACCTTGGCTAGGGAGACGGCCGATGTTAGAGGGGCCTTAGATCAACGACCAGCGATCTCGTCCTAAGCAAGGTCGGCCATGGCCGACGTTACTAGCTACTTCGGCAGGTGTGGTCTCCATAATCTACAGGGGTGTTTATTCATCTGTTCATCCAAGGTTTGCAACCTCGGCTTGGAAGAGGACGAGGTTGCCATTCCATCATCATAACCAATCTCGGTTGAGGATCAACCGACGTTCCTGCTACGCCACCATTACCTCGGCCCAGGCCGACGTCACAGCTCAGCACGCCTTACCTTGGCTTTCCCACTGAGCCAAGGTCACCACCTCGTCCTCTTCTAGGCCGAGGTTGGGACCATTCACAGATGGTCAAGCCCTTATCAGCATATGTATTGTTGGGGACACGTGTACACAATCGGTTATAACCGAATCATTCCCCTCACGTGGGGGAATATTGAGGTCATCATTATCTATATGAGATCAGCCAGGTGTCATTCTCATACTGGTTCGATCCTTGAGCACATGTTCATTGCATGCTTGGGGGGTACACTACACCCCCCAGGCACTATATATAGATGTCATCCTCTACCTTGTAAAGGATAAAAAATTACAACCCTAGCTGAAACTCTGTCATTTTACACAGTAGAGAGAGAAAGCTTGAGAGATTGTATCCATGGCCATTAGTGCCTTCATTCAGTGATACTTACACACACTCACAGTGGACGTAGGACAGATTGACTGAACCACTTACATTCAAGTGTTCATCCTCTTCTCCTAACCTCAATATCTTATATTTAGTATACTCTTATGCTGCCATTATTATCACTAGTTTGAGCTTACAAACACCTTGACTGGTGGTGCTATTTCCAACATCATCATTTTGGCGCCGTCTGTAGGAAGAGAAGCTATCTCTTCCTCATCTGTTTCTTAACCTCACCGGAGACTCTGGTGGTGAACCAGGCTTCACCCCCTTGCGTGGAGCTGTTTCACCATTGAAAGAGGTCCTGTAAGGTATTAAGCTCATCTACTACACCAGATCTTTAGTGCTAACACATGGCACCAGAATTACCACCACCTCTTCCGCCGCCTGGAGCTGGTGGGCCTAGCTCTAGCCAGGCACCGCCTCAGTCCGAAATGGCGGAGGTGGTCGCAGCCTTGAGGTGTTTGGCTGCAACGCAACAAACCATGCAGGAGAAATTCGCACAGCTCAGTCAAAATATGATGAGGCCACCTGGAGTCTCGTCGGAGATGATAACTCCGGTGGCTGTTCAGACGCACCCAGAAGCCAGGGGACCACCCCAGGCACCGCGAAAGGATCACCCTACGCCTCAGCGGAGGAGGGACGTTGCTGACCCTAGGCGCTTGCGCCTGGGGAGGCAAGGAAACCCTTGCCCTGAGGAAATGTATGATGATCTAGAGGCGGAAGATGTCCCGAAAGATTGTTGGGAGCCATATGAGGTTTCGAACAATACAGTTCGTCCTATCCAACGGAGCCAAGGTTGTGGAGGCAGAAGAGGTGCAGAAACCCAACAACGGGGATCAGCTTTTGATCGACTGAGCAGAGGGTTAGCCTTTGAAAGGCTCGGCCCCGTAAACGACCTAAGACAGAGGTTGTCAAGGTCGAGGAGTGCAGCCGGCTCCCAAAGAGAAGAGAGGCAACGTCGGCCTCATCCTGGACGAGGAGGAGACCAAGAAGAAGTCAACAGTAGACGTTGCGCTGCGGCTGGGGAACCCTCAGTCCACCCTTTGGAGGTGGCTGGGGACAACCTCGACCAAACTGATATTGCAAAATCGTGGAACGACTCCATCCAATGTCTTGAGGACAAGATAGGAGACCTCATGAGAAGTCGGGATCCACTGCAAAGAGGTTTCTCAGAAGGCTCTCCGTTCGTGGCTAAGATAGTGAGCTTTCCTACCCCAGCCAAGTTCAAGCCACCTACAGTGACTCCTAAGTATGACGGTAGCACCAATCCTGTACATCATATTGAGATGTACCAGTCAGCGACGGACATTTACTCAATACCATATGAGATGAAATGCCAGGCCTTCTCCGGGACTTTGACGGGAGCTGCGCATATATGGTTTACTTCTCTTCCGAAGAATTCAATTGAGAACTTTAAGGGCTTGGCTGAACAGTTCATTCACAATTTCTGCTTTGGGGTAAGACCTCAAAAGATGACCACCCATCTGTTGTATGTCAAGCAAGGCAAATACGAGAGCCTAAGAGACTACATCGCCAGGTTCAACAAAGAAAAACTCGAGATTGAAGATTACGAAGAGAGTATTGCCATGACTGCCCTTATAGGAGGTCTTCAGAAGGGAAGTTGTGGAAACTTGCGGAAGACCCTCCAAAGTCCATGGCGGAGCTATTAGCAATTGCGGGGAAGGTAATGAACGCTGAAGAGGCCATCGTCGCTAAGTATGAAGACGAGAACGGCAGTAGCAGCGGGAAATTCCAAAGAAAGAAAGATGGAAAGAAGAGGTCAGCTGATGACAAGTTGGACGTTATAACCCTCTTACTGTAAGCTGCGAACACATCCTTAATGAGATAAAAAGTGACCGATCCCTAAGATGGCCAGAGAAGTTGAAGGCTCCTCCACATAAGAGGAACCATAACCTGTGGTGTGAATTCCACCAAGACCATAGTTATGTCACAGATAAGAGCTTCGCCTTGAAGGATGAGATCGAGAAGAGGTTGAAATTAGGAAAGTTGAGAAAGTACGTTGATAACAAGGCTCCTAAAAGGGGGGAGAGATGACCCCAAAAAGAAGAGACAAGACAGGTGCCGCGACGATACCACAACAAGAAGAGACGATGGCACGGATGGCGATAATGAGGACGACCCAGACCTCCCACCAAAAGATGACAACACCCCCGTGAAGAGGGTTGGTATGATCTCCTTTGGTGTTAACACCATATGCGGAGGACTTGCAGGGGGTGGCTCTGAAGTGGCTGACAGGAAGGCTCACGTGGCAGAGGCCAAGTCAATGGCCAAACTTGAAGTGGTAAATCTAACATCTTCCGAGACAACGTAGAAGAGGAAAAAGGTGGACATGGACACTCTCGTAGTTGGGTTCTCCCGACTCGACTTCAAAGGAATCCTAGCTCCACACGATGACCCTTTGGTGATCACAACAAGAGTTTATGGATGTGAGGTGCAGAGAATTCTTGTAGTTGGAGAAAGTTCTGCAGATATGATGTTCTGGCCCTGCTTCAAAAGCCTGGGCCTTAGCAGAGCTAGGCTGGTACCCTATCATCATCCGTTAATGGAGTTCAGTGGTGAAAAGGTCCATCCGTTGGGCATGTATGAGATGAACGTGCGAATGGGTGATGAATGGCCTAAGAGGTTAACCCGAAAGATCAACTTTTTCGTTATGGACGAAAACGTCTTCTCGGCCTATAACCTCATCATAGGAAGAGTATCCCTTAAGGAGTTTGAAGCCGTGCCGTCGACGGTCCACCAGATGCTAAAGTTCCCGACCCCCTATGGGGTAGGGGAAGTGTAGGGTGACCAGATCATAGCCTGAGAATGCTACTTCAACTCGGTTGAAGAAAGAGAGGCTCATAAGAGAGAAACTACCACGTATAACATTGATACACTTGACCCCAGAGATGAAATGAAATTGAAGAAAGGAGAGGCCGCGGAAGAGGTAGAATCCATCGTCCTCAATGAGGACACGCCGAAAAAAATCGTCCAGGTCGGCAAAGCCTTAAAGGCAGAAATCAAGGAAGAGCTGATAGGCTTCCTGAGGGAGAGGCAGAGTGTCTTTGCTTGGAGTCACGCGGACATGCCTGACATCAACCCTGAAGTTATGTGCACCAAGCTGAATGTGACTAAGGACGCTAGGCCAATCAAACAAAGACGAAGAATCTACTTTAGGGAAAAGTACGACGTCATCCGGGACGAAGTCAAAAAGTTGGAAGAGGCCGAGTTTATCAGAGAAGTCATATATCTGGAGTGGCTATAGAATGCAATCATTGTGCCCAAAGCCAACGAAAAATGGAGAATGTGCGTAGACTTCACCAACCTGAACAAATCTTGTCCGAAAGACAACTATCCCTTACCTCGGATCGACCAGATGGTAGATGCAACTATAGGACATGAGCTCATGAGCTTCATGGACACGTACTTAGGCTACAACCAGATTTTCATGGATGCCGAAGACTCAGAGAAGACAAACCTTCATCACTGACAAAGGGATGTATTGCTACAAGGTTATGCCCTTCGGATTGAAAAATGCGGTGGCAACGTACCAACGTCTTGTGAATAAGATGTTTGAAGACCAAATAGGCAAGACTATGGAGGTGTATGTCGACGATATGTTAACAAAGAGCTTAAAGGCATGCACCCACGTAGCAGACCTGGAAAAGACTTTCGACACCATGGACTTGTACAAAATGAAACTCAACCTTGCAAAGTGTGTCTTCGGGGTTGGAGCCGGGAAATTTCTTGGTTTCATTATCATTCAGAGGGGAATAGAGGTGAACCCCAAGAAAATCAAGGCTTTGCTCGATATGAAGACACCAAAGAGTATCAAGGACATTCAGAGGCCTACTGGAAGAGTGGCTGCACTCAACAGATTTGTTTCAAGAGCGACGGACAAATGTCTTTCGTTCTTTAAGGTGGTTAGAAAGGCCTTCGAGTGGGACAAAGAGTGTGATGAGGCTTTCAACCAGCTCAAGTCCTACCTCGAGTCCCCCTTACTCTTATCTCGGCCCATAGCAGGAGAGAAGTTGTATGTCTATCTAGCAATTTCTGAATCAGCTATAAGTGCAGCCATAGTACGGGAAGACGTGGGGGTCCTAAGGCCTGTGTACTTCAATAGTAAGGCCCTTCAGGGGTCTGAGCAGAATTATCCTCGGATGGAAAAGTTGGCCTACGCCCTGATACATGCTTCTAGGAAGATGAAGCCTTAATTTCAAGCCCATTCCATGGTCATCCTCACCGACTCCCCACTAAGACAGGTCCTCCATAAGCCTGAGAAGTCGGGTAGGTTGATGACATGAGCCATCGAGTTGGGGGAATATGACCTTACTTATCAGCCTAGGACGACCATCAAAGGGCAGGCACTGGCAGATTTTGTCGCAGAGTTCACATGGGAAGATGTCGAAGTTGAGAATAATCTAAGGACCACTGAAGGGTCAAACAACAACGTCTTCCGACACCCGGAAGAGGTTATGCCCAAGAGAGTCAGAGATGGAATAGCCGAGAATAAGTAAGACCAGTACCTCTTCAGGTAGGGAATTATGTTAGAAGAGGGTTTCTTATCAGATAAAGACATCTGGAACCTCTTCGTCGATGGGTCTTCTTGCGAAAATGGAAGTGGCGCGGGCTTGATACTCTCAGGCCCGGATGGTACCACCATCGAATATGCCCTAAGGTTTAACTTCAAGGCGTCAAACAACGAGTCAGAATACGAAGCCATGATAGCAGGACTCTCCTTGGCAAGGACCGTTGGTATAAGATGACTTCTCCTTCACAGTGACTCAAGATTGGCTGTTAATCAAGTATTGGGGGTTTATGAGGCCAAGGACGAAAGGATGGCCAAATACCTGAAGAGGGTGAGAATGATACTCAAAGGCTTCGAAGAGGTAAAGATGAAGAGAATACCTCGAAAAAACAACAGTCATGTAGACGCATTAGCAAGGCTAGCGTCGACAACGAGGATCGATATTAAAAGAACAATCACTGTTGAGATCTTGCCCAGAGCAACCATTGAAGAAGAAGAGGTCAGTAACCCTTGCCTCAATTTGAACCTAGGAGACTTATGGATGGATCCCCTTATCAGATACATCAGAGAGGGGGTCCTACCGGAGTTAAAGTTAGGGAGGAGGAAACTGAGGTACATAGCTGCAAAGTTCTCAATAGTATGAGATGTCCTGTATAGGAAGGGATTCCTATTACCTCTCCTCAGATGTGTTCACCCCACAGAAGTTCACCACGTCCTACATGAGGTACACGAGGGTTCTTGCTCCAGTCACATAGGAGGGAGACCTTTGGCGAAGAGGATTATCACGCAAGGATATTGGTGGCCGACCTTTGCCAAGGATGCTGCAACCTATGTAAAGAGGTGTGACAAATGTCAGATATTTTCCACTATCCCCCATCAACCTCATCAGCCTATGACATCAATCAGTTCCCCTTGGACATTTGCAGTATGGGGAATTGACTTAGTGGGTCCCCTACCGAGGGCTGCAAACAACTACCGATTTCTGATAGTTGCAATTGATTACTTCTCCAAGTGGGTAGAGGCAGAGCCGATGATCACGATTACAGAGCAGAAGACCTTCCACTTTATTTGGAAGAACATCATATGCAGACATGGCCTCCCAAACACCCTCATTTCGGACAACGGTACCCAGTTCAAGAATTCTTCCCTTGAAAAATACTGCGAAAGAGTTGGGATAAAGTAATTTTTCTCTTCTCCTGGGCGACCTCAGGCTAACGGCCAGACCGAAGTCACTAACAGAACAATCCTCGATGGGATCAAGAAGAGGTTGAAAGAGGCTAAGGGAAGGTGGATTGAATAGGTTTATGCTGTGCTATGGGCCTATAGAACGACGGCTAGAACACCAACGGGGGAGACCCCGTTTATGTTGTCACATGGCTCAGAGGCCGTCATACCAACAGAGGTAGGACTCCTTACTCATAGGGTACAGACCTACGACCTTGAGAAAAATGAAGAGGAGAGAAGACTCGACCTAGACTTGATTGAAGAGAGAAGGGAAGACGCAGAAGTTAGGCAGGCAACTTACCAGCAAAGAACAACAAAATTCTACAATCAAAGGGTAAAAACAAGACCCATAGCTGTAGGGGACCTGGTGTTGAAAAAGACGTTGCAGAAGGCGAACAAGCTTCATCCAAATTGGCATGGTCCTTACAAAGTGATGGAGGAGGTTGTACCTGGGACCTACAGGCTAGAAAACCTCGAAGGGGAACCTTTCTCCAACCCTTGGAATGCTGATCGTCTAAAAAAATATTACATAAGATGTTACCAGGACTTTTATGTAAATGTATAATCTTGTGAAGAGATTATTAATGAGAAGTTCAGTTCCTGTGTCAATACTTGGTTCATTGTGCTCGGATTGTGAATTTTTTTATGGGGATAACATCTTAGTTGATGACCTCAGACCTTAAATATCATGATTTGGTGACAAGGTCTGAGGAAAGACATCATACTTGGATGACCTCAGACCCTAAAACCATTAATTTGGTGAATGTAACATCATGGTTTGGTGACAAGGTCTGAGGTCAGACATCATACTTGGATGACCTCAGACCCTAGCCATCATTAATTTGGTGAAATTTCAAAGGGGATAACATCTTATGTGATAGCCTCAGACCTTATAACATCATGATTTGGTGATAAGGTCTGAGGTCAGACATCATACTTGGATGACCTCAGACCTTAGACATCATTAATTTGGTGAAATTTCAATGGGGATAACATCTTATGTGATAGGCTCAGACCTTAAACATCATAATTTGGTGACAAGGTTTGAGGTCAGACATCATACTCGGATGACCTCAGACCTTAAACATCATAATTTGGTGACAAGGTCTGAGGTCAGACATCATACTCGGATGACCTCAGACCCTAGACATCATGAATTTGGTGAAAATTATTTATGGGGATAACATCTTAGGTGATGACCTCAGACCTTAAACATCATAATTTGGTGACAAGGTCTGAGGCCAGACATCATACTCGGATGACCTCAGACCTTAGACATCATTAATTTGGTGAAAATTATTTATGGGGATAACATCTTAGGTGATGACCTCAGACTTTAAACATCATAATTTGGTGACAAGGTCTGAGGTCAGACATCATACTCGGATGACCTCAGACCTCAAACATCATAATTTGGTGACAAGGTCTGAGGTCAGACATCATACTCGGATGACCTCAGACCCTAGACATCATGAATTTGGTGAAAATTATTTATGGGGATAACATCTTAGGTGATTACCTCAGACCTTAAACATCATAATTTGGTGACAAGGTCTTAGGTCAGACATCATACTTGGATGACCTCAGACACTAGACATCATGAATTTGGTGAACATTATTTATGGGGACCTCGCATGGAAAAAGAGAATCATTCAGAGAACATTCAGCAAATAAAGAAATGAAGTCCTCATCAGAGGTGGATATAGATTAAAGTTAGAATTACGAGCTACAAGCTAGTCGAGTTTGTCATCAGAGGTTACAGTTTAAATACATAGTGAAAAAGTACAAAAGCTTCACAAAAATAGCCTAAGGATTTGCAGCTACAGTGCTGGCGTCCTCGGCCCCATCATCTCTGGGGTTGACTCCCTCAGTCTCTGTAACATCCAGCGACGCAGTCTCTGCAGGGGCGGCGTCTTCATCTTCAACCTCTTGAAGGGCCTGGGCAAATTGAGGGTTAGCAAAACCCAGACCTATGGAGTCTGAGGCTTTCAAGTTCCCTGACTCTTTCTCCTTAGCAGATACCCATTTGCCAGTAGCCTTGATACGTCTTTCGAGGTACTCAAAGCCGAAGTTGATGAATTCATCGGAGACTTTGTAATCAACCAGAATCCTCTCAGAAGCATCCTCAAGGGCTGCCTTCACTGCAGCATCAACTTTCTGGTGAAGAACGTCGTCCTTGGCCTTCATAGCAATGGTGTGATCCTTTTTAAGCTTGGAGATTTCTTTATCCAACTCCATAACCTTCTTATCAGACACCTCAAAGGTAGACTTCAGACGGTCTACCTCTGCATTCAGAGAGCTTTGTACCTTCTCGGCCTCTTGGCCTTTCTCGATGAGGGGCAACTTCTTCAGAGTCCAGTTGGCAAGATGATGCATAACAACGAGGCCCTGCAAATCATGTGATCGTATGTATAAGTTCAAATTCAAAACAGAGGTTACACTTCGAAGCTAAACTGAAATTCGAAGTCATACCTGAATGGACCTGTGAAGGCCAAACTCAACCAGCAGAGGGGTGTCCATGGATCGACAAAAGCGTTTGTCAGCATCGGTCATAGCAGAGCCGATGGCATCCCACGCTTGCAAACTGTGGCCTATTATGCTATCATTAATTTTTAGCTGCTCCAGACGAGCAGTCAGTGCATCTTCAGAAGATATGGGGATGGCCTTTTGGGCCTTACTCTTCCTCTGATCCTCAGGGGAAGTGGTTGTGGTCTTTCTCTTCTTGGTGGCGTCGGTCTTAGACGTGCCGACACCCTGCTTCGATGGAGGAGGAGGTACATTCAGGCCTGCCTTCTTTACAAGCTTCGTCAGGCTGGGGGCAGACATCTCCCAGATTTCGTCTGAAATTCCTTCGGGGTGTTCTGTAGACAGAAAAAGGCCTGAGTTAGAAGATCAGAGATATAAGAACTCAGAGGTTTAACTTGATTGAAATAACAAAATAAGCACTTACGGAGCTCAGTAAGAGGACTCCCCCCAAGGCCAGTCTCAGAGAGATAGTAATGGGTCATCAGATGTTCGAACTTGACCAACAAACCATGCTCCCCCTGATCTTGAAGGTCCTTTACTTTCTGAAGATTATTCTGTCTTAACCCAGGGTCGGCCCTCACAGACATTGACACCTTGCCCCATCTCAGGGGTATCCTCGGCTCTAAGTTTGCAGAGGGGACACAAGGGCCAAATTCCCATGCCCCTGAGGCAAAGAAATACAGCGGCTTCCAATTATGGTTGCTAGTTTGGGTGACCTGCAACATCTTCTTAGTTGACCTCCGAGCTAAGAAATGGTAATAGCTCGGATGAATCCTGGTAGAGGAAGGGATATAGCATCCGACGAAGACCTGAACAGGAAGGTCTGAATGATGGACGACCCTCCATAAGACAATAGATCCAATTATCACCCTCCAGGCAACTGGGAGGGAGCTAGGTTGATGTAGGAAAGTATGGCCCTAATGGTGGGATGAATGGGTAAGCGAAATCCCAACTTGAACATCTGCTCGTACAAGTAGATCTCACCATCTCGGCCACCAAAAGCCCTCTCTTCCCTCAGAGGTCTCCTGAGTTTTATGGAGGGGCTAATGGAATATAGATGCCTGAAGGCAAGAAGGTCGAGCTCGGTGATAGTGCTCTCTATGAGCTCGATGACAGTGCTCTCTATCTCGGCTGCCTCCGAGGTGTCAACATCGCTTTCATCCCCATTATCATCATCCGGTTCAACGTCGGCCTGAGCAGACGATGGGGCACCACTTGGGAACCTCTAAGAGAATTCAGCTCCTGTGGCAGCCGATAGGGGAATGGCTTCAAGAATTGGTGGAATAGCAACGCTAGGACCTACAACCTCAATGTCGGAGGAAGAGTGTGATGTGCTCGAACTCTTGTGAGACAAGGCCCGACTAGAAACCTCGTCTTGCTCAGGGACCTGATCCTGCTGAGTGGAAAAGTCCATAGCCTCTTGAAAGGAGTCCACAAACATAGGGTCTGAGGTAGATGACTCGGACTTAGACATGGGGGTAGGTTCAACTGGGGCTTCTACTGATTTAACTGGTTCGACTGGCTCAGGGTATATGACCTTCAAAGGAGGTGGAAAGATAGGTTTGAGGGGGAACGCCTCTGCCCTACGAGCTTCCTCTTGGGCTCTTTCTATTTGCCTAATTTTATCTAAGGTCTTCTCCCTAAGAGAAGGGAACTCCTCCAAAAGTTGATAGAGGGGTCTGAGCATAGGAGGACGAACTAACACTTATTAAACCCCCAGGAACAAACAACTTGACTTGGCTTGGGCAATGATCAAACTTAGGTTTTGAATGAAGAACTATCAAGAACAGTTCACCAGAAAATACATGAACTTTCCGGAAAACTAATAGACTAATCGGAAACCTCTTAAAGCTCATCGAAAACCACCAAAATTGAAACAAGGCAGGAAAAATGAAGAAGAAGAGATGGTAAATGATACCTGATGGAGAATGAAGAGAAGAGAGGATGAGTTGGCAAGAAAAAATCCACCCAATGCACTTCTAACCAGAGATTTTGTAGAGAGAGAGATGGGCTGAAAATCGCAGGCGAGAAAATGAAAGAATGGGGAAGAAAGAGAAAGGAAGTGAGGGTTAAACCCTCAAACAACCCACATGCATCCCAAGGCCCATCATTGCCTTGGGAGCCCAAAAGACTGCAATGATTACCCTTGCCAGGCATGCTAGCCACTTCAGCAGCTGACACTTGTCAAAAAGGTACTAACACCTAAGGAAGTTCAACCTCGGGCAAATATACCCCTTAGTCACCTGATCACATAGGTAACTAAGGGCTAAGGGGTGATTGATATGCACCCCCTCGGCTCAGAGACATCAACCTCGGCCAGGGAGACGGCCGATGTTATAGGGGCCTTAGATCAACGACCAGCGGTCTCGTCCTAAGCGAGGTCGGCCATGGCCAACGTTACTAGCTACCTCGATAGGTGTGGTCTCCATAATCCACAGGGGCGGTTATCCATCTGGTCATCCAAGGTTTGCAACCTCAGCATGGAAGAGGACGAGGTTGCCATCCCATCATCATAACCAATCTCGGCTGAGGATCAGTCGACGTTCCTGCTACGCCACCATTACCTCGGCCCAAGCCAACGTCACAGCTCAACACGCCTTACCTCGTCTTTCCCACTGAGCCAAGGTCACCACCTCGTCCTCTTCCAGGCTGAGGTTGGGACCATTCACAGATGGTCGAGCCCGTATCAGCATATGTATTGTTGGGGACACGTGTACACAATCAGTTATAACCGAATCATTCCCCTCACGTGGGGGAATATTGAGGTCATCATTATCTACATGAGATCATCCAGGTGTCATTCTCATACTGGTTCGATCCTTGAGCACATGTTCATTGCATGCTTGGGGGGTACACTACACCCCCCAGGCACTATATATAGAGGTCATCCTCTACCTTGTAAAGGATAAAAAATTACAACCCTAGCTGAAACTCTGTCATTTTTCACAGTAGAGAGATAAAGCTTGAGAGATTGTATCCATGGCCATTAGTGCCTTCATTCAGTGATATTACTCACACACACTCACAGTGGACGTAGGCCAGATTGGCTGAACCACTTACGTTCAAGTGTTCATCCTCTTCTCCTCACCTCAATCTCTTATATTTAGTATACTCTTGTGCTGCCATTGTTATCACTAGTTTGAGCTTACAAACACCTTGACTGGTGGTGCTATTTCCAGCATCATCATTCATCATTATTGGTTAGTAATGAGAGGAGAAGTGATGGATTTTTTCTCCAAGTTCCATGATAGGGGTTATTTCTGTAACGCTCTGGTGAGAATTTATGGGTTACTCGTGGTCAACCTGGTCTGACCCTAACGTTAGGTGTGAAGTGTGATGAGACAACCTAGATAATGGTGCTAATACAGTTTTATTTAGTTAACATTTCACTTGTTTAGCATGCTATTCCAATTTAGATCAAACTATGCGAGGGATCCGTGGAAAGCATTTCCGGAATCCAAGCATACAGAGCTACTGATGACGTAAAATAAATGAATACTTACCTGCATAACGCTCGCAACATACGGAACCACACACAACCTTCCATAACAAAGAGGAGGGAATGAGTCGAATGCTCAGTAAAAAAGTACAACAATGCAATATGGAATCGAACGACAAGAAACTCTAACACATTTACCTACGTGCACATGCAATTACTTCGTGTATACACACCCCCACCCCCACCTTAATGCATGAAATCGTTTTATTTCAAAACATTACTTGTTCTGATTAATTCATCTTAATCTTATAAAAGAATCCTCTTTTTACTTGACTTAGCATTTATTTCCCTATTTAATGCACTTGATTAAATACTTTAAAAAAACACCCTTTGTTTAGGGAAAGACACTTCTTTTATCGACAATTTTCCTTTACTTGCACCAAATCTACCTTAGTATTTTCCTTGAAAATCACATTTCAAAACACGCATGCATCATGTTAGAAAATACTTATTTGCCATTGAATTTTTTTATAGAAATACACTCTTGTGTTAATTACGGGTTAAACCTCTGCATGTTCCTTAATTGCCCATTTAATCACTTCACTTTACCATTCCTTTTATTTCATGGACATTAGCCAATTTCTTACATTACTTGTCCACGTTATCTTTCAACCGGAACTTGCATTAATTTCATTCAAGTTAGGTTGTCTTTTCTTATATTCACCACACAAACCATTTCTCGACATGTCCCACTTTTCTTGTTATCTTTTCTCGGAATACTCCAAATGATCGCGTACTTTAACGGGCTCTACACCGTCGGCTATGCTACCATATGCTCTAACCAGTGTTCTCGGGTCTTTCACCCCAGGGCTTCGGGATCTTCTTAATTCTTTTTCGGTCTCATCCGAGTCTATATTAGCGTGTTTTAACATTTATCAAATGTCAACATTATTCCACTTTTTACCAGCCGAAGTCAAAACCTGGGGGTCTCATCCCACCATGTCTTACATTTTAAAAATCACCATTTCTTGTCCTTTTTAGACTTGCATTGATTTTACCCCAAAATTACCTTCATTTAGCACCATTCGTGTAACACCATTTTCAATATTTTTATTTCATAAAAATATTCCACTTTATATAAAATTAACGTTTTACTTGTTTCAAACTTGCACTTTCCTCCACATTTTACAAGTGTTATTTCCCGAAAACATTATTAAGTTATGCATACCAACTTCTTGAATGTTTCACTAGTTAACAATTATTGTACAGTTTGGAGTTAACACACCTTTCAAGTTGGAACTCTCTTAATTTCATTACTTTATCTATCTAAGAGATCATTGAGCATTTTAAAGACTACTTTACAAGAAAAATACTATTTTCCTTTATTAACACATATAGTCTTGAAAACATACTCTTATCACATTTTCACATTTATCAACACACTTTAAGGGTAGAAAATTTTATTTTTCTTATTGCATGTTAAAACTCATTAAAACCCTTACTAAAATTGTTTATGCAATCATCATCAAAATACTACAAGTTTGTACATAAGAGGCGATGGATTTTAAGTCTAGAATTTCATAAAAATGAGTCTCAAACATGATTGTTAAATGAAATTTCGTAATATTAGCAAAAACATGCTTTTCAAGACTAGAGACAATTTAGTTTTTTAAAACTTGACTAAATGTCCAACTTCACAAAAATCCCATTTTCACAAGAAAACTTCAAGACTTTGCATATAAAATATCATAGCAAAATAAATATCATTTCAAACATTTTATTCCATAAAATGCCTAACACTAAGTTTTCTTGAAATATATCATTTTACTCAAAACTATTGAAGCTCTATGTAAACCCTTTTTCACAAATCATAAGAAATAATATTCTTAAATCATATATGCATTATACTCTTACAAGCTCTAACTACATCACCAATATTATGACCAATATAGTTCTTAAGCTAAAGAGTAGAGTTTACCACCTCAAAGGAAGCTTCAAAGATGGTGAGTGAATGTAGAATAAGATGGCAACGTCCCACCTCCTAAGGTGGCCTCAAAGAGGTTGCCTAGCTCCATTAAGCTTGCTTCTTGAAAGCTCTATGAAAACCCCTTCAAGATCCATTATTTCTTATACTTTTCTTCTTCACCCCCAACAATATCTCCATAAATTCATATCTTGCTTAACAAATGGTGTAAATGGGTTTTATAGGCTTAAATATGGTGGAAAATGGTTAAAGTATGGTGGTTTAGGGTTGAGGGGTGGTGGTGCTAGGGTGGTAGAAGGTGGTTTATGGTGAGAGAGATCTCTTTAGCTAGGGAGAGAGAGAAAATATGATTTAAAATGACCCAAACATAACTTAAATACCCTTAAACCCTTTGGGGTAAACCCTAAAATGCCTAAAGCTCCAGCCTCGAGTTGATCTGTTGCTGTGGGAGCATGACACGTGTTTTAATTCAATGGTCAGGAATTTGAAAGCATTTTTCAAATCTGCAGAAATTGGTTTTTACAATCTCGTTCGAATTGGAATGGATCTCGTTCGAACGAGAACTATCATATCGTTCGAATGAAACTCTATCTTGTTCCAACAAGAACCACATCTCGTTCGAATGTAATTTGAATGAGGTTCTAACAAGAGTAGGTTTCCAAACAGAGTTGGGTCGTTAGAAGGTCGTTTGAATACCATTCAAACGAGATTTGAATTTCATTTGAATGACTCTGGATGTTGTTCAAACGACCCTAATTTTTCCAAATTGAATTTAAGGTCATTCAAAATCCAACCAAGTGCACCAAGGCCACTATATTATCAAAAGTTAACCCACAATTCATCTTACAAAGTCTAAAGCTCAATTGGGTTACACCAAGTTACCAATTTCATGGGTATGATTAAAGCCACGAGGGAGGGTATTATAATTTCCTTTGAAGTGTGAATGCTACCTTTATAACACTGCTTCCAAAGATGGAGGGGGGTGGGGTGGGGGTGGGGGTGGGGGAGTATGTGAGGGATTTTAGGCCCATTAGTTTAGTAGGAAGTGTGTATAAGCTTCTTACAAAGGTTCTGTTGTTTAGACGTAAAAGGGTTATTGACCCTTTTATTTTAGAGGCCCAAAACACTTTTGTGGGGGAAAGACAAATATTGGATGCGGTGATTGTGGTGAATGAGTGTGTTGAGTCTTGGATGAGGAGTGGTGAGCCATGTATTATTTGTAAACTTGACACTGAGAAGGCATATGCCCATGTGAAATGTGAGTCCATTTTATATCTGTTGAAGAGGATGGGATTTAGAGAGAGATGGGTGGATGAAGACTTGAATTTATCTCATATATTTTGTGTTCTAGTGAATGGAGTCCCAAAGGGATTATTTTCAAGTACCAGGTGGCTTTGGAAGGGGATCGACTCTCCCCATTCCTTTTCTCTAAGTGATGGAGGCCTTCACTAGGACAATAGGCTGTACAGTTGAGGCAGGGTAGATTAATGCTATTCAGATCAATAATCCAAACACTCAAGTCAGTCAGAGTATCACATCTTCTATTTACAAATGACACTATTATTTTTTGTGATATGGTTGAGGTTATTGCTGTTGTGATTGAAGTGCATAACAATATGGGTAAATGCGAGATGATTCTGATTGGGGGTGTGGAGAATGTGGGATCATTGGTAGGTGTGTTATGATGCAGGGTGAGTTTTCTTTCGTCTACATATCTTGGACTTCCCTTAGGGGATAAATTCAAGTTTAGAGATATTTGGGACCCGATCCTAGAGAGGGTAAGAAGGAGGTTGGCAGGATGGAAAAATGGTTATTTCTCAAAAAAGGGGAGACTAACGTTGATAAAAAACGTGTTATTAATTCTAACAACATATTTCTTGTCGGTCTTATCTCTACCAAGCTCAGTGCGTAAGTTGTTGGAAAATATGACGAGGGACTTCTTGAGGAGAGGCAATGAGGATAGCTTTCAATCCTTAGTGAGTTGGGAGGAGGTCTATGTGTCACTGAAGGAGGGGGAACATGAGTGAAGAGCTTAGATCATTTTAATAAAGATTTGCTAGGTAAGTGGTTTTGGAGATTATATAAGAGGAGGATAGGTTGTGGAGGAAGGTAGTGATGGATAGGAGTGGAACATCTCGTATAGGTGGGGTCCTAGGGTGGGGCATTTCTCTCATGAGGTAGTGATGTGGAAAAACATATCACATGGTTGGGAAGGATTTAAACGGCTCACGAAATTCCAGTTAGGAAAGGGGAACATAATTAGATTTTCGAGGGATAAATGGGTAAGGGATGGTACATTAAAGGATATTTTCCCTGGGATCTACTGGCTATGAAGGGATAATAAAGGGTTAATGGTGGATCATGTGCTATGTGTAGGGGACAAGGTTGCGTGGAACCTAAAATTTAGGAGGACACTTCGTGACTGGAATTGGAGAAGGCAGGAGCCTTTTTCAATTGGCTGGGAACAACGCCAGTCCCAATGGGAGGGAATGATGCCTTGATATGGGTGAGTGGTAAGAAGGGAAACATCACGGTTAAGAACTATTATGAGAATGCGCTTGTGTTCAATGTCCAAACTTATTTAATTAAATTCTAATTTTAATCCTAGTTTTAATTAAAACCCTAAAACATGCATCTAATTGTGATTGATAGTAATTTGAATTATCTAGCATTCAAACCAAAATAATCACAAAAAATATTTGAGAAAAAATCCCTAGCAGGGGCAAAACCTTTTTATTTATTTATTTACTGTAAATCTCCAACTTACACATTTGTGACGACGAAATACACTCGGGTGTCGGTTCGAAGTCTTCATAAGAGATCCCACAAGAGCTCCAATGGTTAGCAATGGAGACATGCTTCTTCTCCAGAAGTTTTAGTCTAGAACGAGTAATATGAGTAATTCGATTTATGAATGATTCACGTAAATGATTTGGGAATTTGGAGTGAATCAAAAAGGGTATAAAAGCCTATAAGATGAACTCTTAAAGTGCATCAGATATGAAGAGGCATAGTTTGAAAGACTTACAAAACCTAACTTCGTAGCAGGTATTTATAGGTTGAAAAATTTGAGGCGGCGTAGGTCGTTAGAAGTCATTCGAACGACATTTGAATATTGTTTGAACGACATTATATGTCGTTACTAATGAACTTTACAATGACTTGCGAAAACACAAAACAATACGGGTTTGTTTGATGCAAACAATAAACAACCCTTCAAACGACATTGCATGTCGTTAGAAGCTGTCATTTGTATGACTTATCCATGTCGTTTGAACGACATTGCTAAGTCATTTGAACAAAATGAGTAAAAAAATATTATTTTATAAAAGCTCGCCTACAAGTCTTAAAAAATTATTTTTGACTTAGAAAAATGCCTCATGTTGATAAAAATATTTTATAAAAATATACCAAATAAATACGAGAACATCAATAACTCCAATTAAACATTTTACCTTTTAGCTTAGTGGAGTTAGTGGGATAGTGGAGATCGGTTGAAGATGGACAACGCATGATGTCAATGATGGGTGCGTGTTGATGATGCATGATGCTAAGGATTCAGATGATGGGCTTCAAGGTTGAACGTGTGCAGATGTGCCAAAATGTAACGGTATACGACAAACTAACTATGATTTAAGGCAACACCGAAATTATTAGATTCTAGACGGACATTTACAAAACACGTCCTTACAAATATCCCCTTATGTCTATGCTAGTACATTCATAAAAAATCTGAATTATGCATCCCCCCAAAAATCTAAGACATACAATCTAATATCCCCCAAAATCTAAAAATGGAAATATTAAAGAACATATCTTTATCTTCAAAATCTTCAACATCTTCAAATCTTCAATTCTTTAATATTTCTTTGTCATCACCAGGGTGTGCATATAGAGATGATCCTTAATTTATACCTACACACATGAGACAAGAAACAAATACCCGTGACGCGCAATTATTTGAAATATAATGATAAGCATAAAGGCAATATCAATTAAGCATAAGCAAATCATTAAATCAAACACAATTCTACTCCACCATAATTTGTTCTCCCCCTTTTTATGATGTCTCCAAATAGACAAATAAGAAGAAACATTGCAATGAATATGGAGAGTGCCTTAAGGTAATAAATTTCTGTTTTTCAATTTTTCAAAATTTTTCTTACAAAAAATACAACAAAAAATCACACCATGAAAGAACACTAAGATAACCAAGTTGATGATAACGTAAATGAAGGGGTGTGGTCAAATTCGATAGGAAAATCAATGCAAACAGTCATAACATATGTGCATGATGAATATTGGATACTCCTAACGAATGAACTTAAAATTGTCCTTAGGTGTAGAAATGTTGAATTTAAATGACACCGACTCAATCTAATCAACAAATCAAAGTCTAAAATGATTTCCACTCCAATAACGTCTAAAACTATGTAATGCTTTTTCAGGACTTTGTCAGGACGCGCAAACCCATTGATTTATTTCCAACCAAACTCCCTCAAATATAATAATGATCATATTTTTCCATTCAAAATTTTCTTATAAATGATCATATCAAACTAAACTAGTTTGGCCTTGGCTACTTTTTACAACGCCACACTTTTTTTCGGCTCTTTTCAAACTCTTTGGACCTTGGCTACTTTTTTATAATGCCACACTTTTTAGGTCTGATTTAAATGGTGGCTTAATCGTAGAGGACATATGTTCCTTTCGTAGCCCTTTCCCGTGTTGACTCATTATTTTTTATATATAAACAAATTCCTCATGGGCAACAATTCTTACATGCACTAGACCAACATGCGATTGACAAGTACAATAATGAAATAAATTCATGCACGTGTGCACTAAAGGAGACTAAGAGTCAAACATGTAGAACCACTAATCGCATCTCAATGATTCCATAAGATTGTGAAGCACATGAATGAAATGATGTAGCATCTCAAATCACTATCAAAAAGTCACGTAGAATATGAAAATGATGTTGTGACTTTAGCCATTGTAAATGTTCATCCATAAAAGTTGTAAATAAAAATTCAAAACTCCTTTTGTGTTTTTCAAAAAATTTTATAAAAAGAAAATCTTTTTGTCTTTTTTAAATTTTTTGTAAAAATAAATCATTTTGACTTTTTCAATTTTTTTCTCAAAAAATTAGAAAATGTTTTTGTATTTTTTTGAAAAATATGAATAAATAAAAAATATAATACACAAAAATTGTACAAAAGATACAATTTAGCAATAGGAACCATATGGTATGAGCATGAAAAATGTATCCCAAGGGCATCTAAAGGCTTCGTGAAAATATCGGCTAATTGGAGGTCGGTAAACACAAAACTTAAGGATACGACCTTCTCTTCTACAAGCTCACGAATAAAGTGCTCGCGTATCGTAATGTGCTTTGTGCGCAAATACTGGACTGGATTATGGGATATATGTATCGTGCTCGTGTTATCATAGGAAATAGTCACGGTGTCTTGTGATATCCCATAATCCTCCAACATCCGCTTCATCCACAGAAGTTGCGTGCAACAACTCCCTGCGACTATGTACTCAGCCTCCGCAGTTGACAAAGAGATGGAGTTTCGCTTCTTGCTCAACCAAGAGACAAGAGCAGAACCAAAGAAGAAACACCCACCAGAAGTGCTCCTACATCCATCTGTATCCCCGAACCAATCGGAATCCAAATAGGAGAATAAGCGGTCGTTGGTATCAAAAGAATACCAAATGCCGTATGAGTGAGTCCCACTCACGTATTTGATAATACGTTTAAGAGCGAGTAAGCGCGACTCTTTCGGGGACACCTGATATCGTGCATAGACTCCAACACTAAAGGTGATGTCGGAACGACTGACAATCAAGTAAATAAGGCTACCTATCATACTCCGATATAAGGTTTTCTCTACGTCCTTTCCTGAAGTGTCCTTACTAAGCTTAGTTGAGGTACTCATCAGGGTACGTGGGTGCTTAGTGGAGTCTAAACTAAATTTCTTCACAAGGTATTTTGCATACCTGGATTGGAAGATGAACATCCCATCCTCTAGCTGACGAACCTAGAGACCAAGGAAGAATGTAAGCTCACCAATCATGCTCATCTCGGACTCATTATTCATCTCCTCCTCAAAGTCATGAGCATGGAGGGATCATGTGGATCCAAAGACTATGTCGTCCACATAGACCTGGGTAACCAAAATAACACCATCTCCTCTCTTAACAAACAACGTCTTATCTACTCCCCCTCTCTTGAAGCCACGGGTCAAGAGATAGAAAGTAAGCCTCTTGTACCAAGCACGGGGTTCTTGCTTCAAACCATACAAGGCTTTTCTCAAATAATAGACGTGTTTAGGGTGCTTAGGTTCTTCAAATTCTTTTGGTTGTTCCACGTAAACGTCCTTCTGCAGAATGCTATTCAGAAAAGCACTCTTAACATCCATCTAATATAACTTGAAGCTCAGATGACATGCAATGGCGAGTAGTAAACAGATGGACTCAAGCCTCGCAACAGGACCAAATGTCTTCTCAAAATCTACACCCTCAATTTGTGTGTAACCCCTGAGCGACGAACCTAGACTTATTGGATATAATGTTACCATTCTCATCCATTTTTTCTTATATATCCACTTAGTACCAATCAAATTCTTCTCACTAGGTCGGGGGACAAGTTCCCATACATCATTCTTTCTAAACTGAATCAACTTATCTATGATAACGGATATCTAGTGTTCATTTTTGAGTGATTTTTTGATGTTCTTGGGCTCGACTTTAGACGTGTAGTACATAAAGCTAACCACTTTCTCTAGTTGAGCACGAGTTTTAGCCCCTAAAGTGGGATCTCTTAGAATGGAAGAAGGGTCATGACTCTTGCGAACCTAAGCAGGTGTGTCCTCTAAGTCAGGAGTAGGGTCCACCCTTGGTGTGTGAGGGATGGATCATCAGGTGAAAGTACGTCATCCTTACACACAAGGCAAGGATCTACAAATGTCGGCGGTTCGTCATCTTGCACGGTGATGTTTATTGACTCCTTAACCTTGGATTTGCTTAGGTTAAAAACCCAAAATGCAATACTCGTCAATGAATAGACTAACAATATTCCCTCGTCGTTCCAGAAGTCGAACTTTCCTAATTGATCTTTATCCCTTAAGATGTAGCATTTGCTCCCCAAAACATAAAAATATGAAAAGTTGGGCTTCTTTCCATTCCACAATTCATGAGGCGTTTTAAGTGTGTGTGGACGAAAATAAACCCTATTCATCGTATGGCACGCTGTAGACACCACCTCTGTCCAAAATCTCCTAGCAACTCTATGACCTAGAAGCGTAGATCTAGCCATCTCTTGAATCTGGTTTTCCTCTCAACAATTCCATTTTTTCGAGGACTCTTCACGGCAAAAAATTCATGTTTGATCCCGAGTCTGTCACTGTAATGATCCACCTTTGCTTCCTTAAATTCAGTACCATTGTCACTATGCATTATATTGATAATGACACCGTGTTGATTTTGCAGGACACGACACTTGGTCGTAAGAAACTCTACAAGATCGGATTTCTGTCTCATAAAACCTGCTATGGAATAATGCGAGAAATCATCTACTTTCAAGAGGGTATACCTCTTACCACCCAAACTCTCAGTATGAGTAGGACCCATAAGATCCATGTGAATCAACTCAAGCACGCGTGAAGTGGTAATGGAATTCAACTTCATATGGGGACTACAAACTTTTTTTCCCAACTGACAGGGTCCACAAACCGCGAAAGTTGGTTTTCTAAGTGATGGCAAGCCACATACTAGGTCCTTTTTAGCTAAGCGCACCAAATCTCTAAAATTCACATGACCTAGACGTTGATGCCACAGATCCATAGGAGTTATCGTGGTGCTATTGCAGACATATGAGGACTCTGGAAAAATTCCATAACAATTATCTTCACTCCTCACCGCTTGCAATGGAAGTTTATCGGCTTGATCATAAATGTTACATTCCTTCTGGTAAAACTTTACTGAAAAGTCAGCGTTGCACAACTGGCTAATGATGAGAAGATTTTCTTTCTAACCTTTGATGTATAAAACATTCTCTATCTTAGGAAACCGTGATATCTCTACTGTACCTTAACCTATTATGCTAGACTTGCTCCCATCTCCAAAAGTTACTTTAACTTCCTTACGATCCTCCTGGTAGGTAAAAAATGAGACGTCACCTGTCATGTGCCTGGAGCACCCACTATCAAAATAATACTGTGAGGTATTATGTTCTTTAAGAGCAACATGAACAGCAAGGGATTTTTCGTCAAAATTCCATGCCTTTCACCAAACCCTAAAGCGGGGCGGAGGAGCATCTTTCCCATCTTTTCAGATCTGTCCTCAATCTTTACCTTGACCTCCCGGTCTCTCTCAATATCATGAGTGAGTTGGGAAATAATGGATTCAAGTTTCTTTTGAGCCTCTAGGGATGCAGGTATCTCACTTAGAAGACTACCCACTTGTTTGGTCAAGTCGCCTTTCTCTCTCTCAAAACTACTCTCCTTCTCTCTCCACACAAACTCTCTCTCTCTCTCTCTCTCTCTCTCTCTCTCTCTCTCTCTCTCTCTCTCAAGGCAGTGCTAATGGAGGACTCTCTCCCCCTCATCTCTCCAAAATCTTTTTATAGCGTGATGATCCCAAGAGCTAGCCCTTTGTTATGCCTTTTGGTTTTAAATGAATTAGCATATAAATCGACGTTAGCGGGTCGTAGGTCACTCTCGCTCTCACTTGCATCATCCTCTTCTCACTCTCATCATTTTAACTGTCGAGGTGCCCTTATGATGTATCTTCCTCATCATCGTGAGGATCACTGGAAGTAATCACATGGCTATATAAGAATACGATGAAGTTGCATTTATGCGATGATTCGTCTCCAGAATCCACCGGCTTGACCTCACTGTCGTCACTAAGGGAGGCATTTAAAGCAGGTTCGCCTTTGCCATAACGTTTCAACCTAGTTGGACACGCAAAAGCCTTATGACCTCTACCATCACACTCATGACATCTCTCTTTATCTCATTTAGGAGTGTCCTTTTTATCTTTGTAAATCTTCTTTCCAGATTTGTCTTTCTTAAAATTCTTTTTATCTTTAAACTTTCCATTATTTTTTAATTTGAGAAATTTCTTGAAATTTTTCACAAAAAGTGCCAAACCGTCTAAATCAAACTCAAATTCAGAATCTGATGTTTCTTCCTCTCTCTTTTTAGACGATTCTACTCTCTTTCTAGATGACTCCTCACCTTTCCAAGATTGGGCTTTAAGTGCTTTCCCTTTCTCTTTAGGTTTAACTATTTTAGGAACCATGTCGATTGCATAGGTCTGGAGATCTCTTATAAGTTCTTCTAACCTAAAAGAGTTTAATATTACTAAAGAGTTAAAGCACATTGACTTTAGGGATAAAAAAACAGACAGTGATCTTAAAATCTTTTTAACTACTCTAGTATCAGGAATTTTTTCACCAAGATTAAAGCATGAATTAATAATATCTGATAGGCGTGCATAGAAATCATCAAAACATTCATATTCAAGCATGGTTATGGTTTCAAAACGAACAGTTAAATTTTGCATTTTTGACGCTTTCACCGCATTAGTTCCTTCATGAGTAAGTTGTAGAACATCCCATGCCTCTTTAGACGTGATGCATGTCATAATTCGAAGAAACTAGTCGGAAGTGAAGGCTCGAGATATAGCACTTAAACCACGTGAATTAAAATTACTCCACTTGAACTCTTCTTCAGTCTACAAAGTCACAGGTTTGAGTAATATTTCATTACCAACAACATGAGTGAGTGCATTCCATCCTCTTTCATAAGTGATCCAAACTCTTTCATCCATGACTTTTAAAGAAGATTTCATACGGGCTTTCCAATATGCATAGTTTATCATGTCAAAAAATTGGCTCTCGATTATATAAGTTTTCCATTGAACTTAAGCTTTTGCAAAATTATTTTTTTAAGAAATTGATATTCAGAAAAATTTTGCTAAAAAATTACACGGTATAATTGTGTAATTGACTCTGATACAAATTTAAGAGTGCACTTGCGTTCATTGTCCAAACTTATTTAATTAAATTTCAATTTTAATCTCAGTTTTAATTAAAACCCTAAAACACGCGTCTAATTATAATTGTCAGTAATATGAATTATCTAGCATGCAAACAAAAACATTCACAAAACATATTTGATTTGAGGAAAAATCCTCAGCAGGGGAAAACCCTTTTTATTTCTCTATTTACTTTAAATCTCCAACTTACAAGTACATAGCAGAAATACACATTTGTGATGACGAAATACCCTCAGGTGTCGGTTCGAAGTCTTCAGCAAGAGATCTCGCAAGAGCTCTAATGGTCAGTAATGGAGACAACCTTCTTATCCATAAGTTTTACTCCAGAATGAGTAATATGAGTATTTGGGTTTTAGAATTATTCACATAAATGATTTGGAACTTTGGAGTGAATAAAAAAGGGTTGAAAAGCCTAAAAGTTGAAGTCTTAAAGTGCATAAGATACGCAGAAGCGGAGTTTTGAAAGACTTGCAAACCTTAACTTCATAGCAGGTATTTATAGGTTGAATAAAAAGTTGAGGTGGTGCTAGTCGTTACAAGGTATTCGAACGACATCTGCATGTCATTTGAGCGACATTAGATGTCGTTACTAACGACCTAAAAAACGACTTGTGAAAACATAAAACAGTATGGGTTTGTTTGATGCAAATAAGAAATGTCCCTTCAAATGACATTGCATGTCGTTAGAAGTTGTCATTTGAATGACTTATAAATATCATTTGAAACATTGCTATGTCGTTTGAACAAAATGAGCAAAAAATATTATTTTATAGAAGCTTGCCTATAGTTCTTTGAAAATTATATTTTGATAAAAATATTTTATAAAAATATCCTAAATAAATATGAGAACATTAATCACTCCAATTAAACATTTTACCTTATAGCGTAGTGGAGTTAGTGGATAGTGGAGACCAGTTGAAGAAGAACAATGCATGATGTCAATGATGGGTGCGTGTTGATGATTCGTGATGCTAAGGATTCGAATTATGGACGTCAAGGTTGAATGTGTGCAGACGTGCCTAAATATAACGGTATACAACATACTAGCTATGATCTAGGACAACACATAAATTCCTAGATTCTAGATGAACATTTATAAAACACGTCCTTACATATTACAAAGTGCTGAGGGGAGATGGGAACACTTTCTTCTAGTGGAAGGAAGTGTGGAGAGGGAAGGTGCCTCCGAAGGTTATTTTCTTTGTGTGGACCGTTGCAAGATAGGTTATCTTGATGATAGAATGGTTGTAGAAGAGGGGGAGATAATAGCTAGTCGATGTTGGCTGTGTAGGGCACCAGAGGAGATGACTAACAATTTTCTTTTTCATTAGTGGGTGACGAAAGGGTTATGGGATATCTTCTTATCCCTATGTTGGGCTAGTTGGGTAATGCCTTAAATGGTCTGTGAGGTGATGGTGGCATGGAAAAGTTTTAGGGGTTGGAAGGTAGATAGGAAATTATGGAGGTTAGTCCCCTATTGTATTCTTTGGACGGTTTGATAGGAGAGGAATTAAGGTGCTTCAAAGAAAAGGAAGTAACACCATTAAGACTTCGTCACATCTTTTTTTGTCTGCTTCTAATCTGGCATAGGAATAATCAGATCTCGTCACCTTCTCTATTCATGGATTTCGTGGAGGAATTACAAGGTGGTGACATATATTTATTCTCTTGGTTAAATGTGAGTGATTATTTTTTCTTTTTCATTCCTTTTGTAGGGTATACTTCATGTATATAAGATTCCACGCCCTTAGGCGGGTTATTCATTTATGGATCATTTAGTCATAAAAAAAGATATAACTGGTTCATTATTTTGGTTACATAAACATAGATTTAATTTCACTTTATATATATATATATATATATATATATATATATATATATATATATATATATATATATATATATATATATATATATATATATATCATGTTGGCACCATTGATCGATTGGCACGCACGTCTGTCTGCCAATGCACCCATCGATTGACCGACGCGCTAGCCTGTTGACCGAAGCCCAACGACATTAGGCCAATCCTAAGGCACTAGTGCAAGACTGACCCAACTATATTTTACGAATGCATAGGCATTGTAAGAAACAGTGGTACACTAGAAAACTCAAACTGGTCACTTTGGCACCATCGACCGACCTATGACGTCGATCGACCTACATGTAAGAAGATTTTTGCGATATAATGGGTTACACAATTAGGAGCCCAATAATTGTCATTAGAATAAATATATTATCATTCTAGAAGGTTCTATAGATTATAAAACTAAGAGTACACTACTAAGGACCAAAACACGGAGGACCCAATACAAAGGAAAAAAAATACTAAAATGACATCAAATATAACACTCCCCCTCAAGTTGGCGTGGAGATATCAATCATGCCCACCTTCAAAATGGAAGATCTAAGAAGAGAGAGAGCCTCACTGATTTCAGTGAAAAAAATTCTTTGTCTGTTTCGTATAAGGGACAAAAGCTGTAAGAATGATGTCGAACCTCACCTTTTTTCGGATAAAATGAATATTAACGTCCAGGTTCTTTGTTCTTTCATGAAGAAAGAAATCAGATGCAAGCATAATATCATACGTATTATTGCAAAATTACTTATATTATTCTTTTTCCATAAAACCAACGACCCCAAAATCGATTGAAGAAATAAAATCTCACATGCCCCTTGAGCCATCGCATGATACTCGGCCTCAACTGAAGAATGTTAAATTACAACTTGCTTTTTTCTCTTCCATTAGATGAGGTGAGAACCATAGAATCTAAAAAATCCCAAAGTCGAATGTCTATCTGTGTTCGAGCCCCATAGTCTGCATCAGTAAAACATGAGAGACTTGTCTGACTCCCTAAGATATAAAACAATACCAGTAGTGGATGTGGATTGAGATATCTCAAAATTTGTTAGACATTATCCAAGTGCCTGTGCATGGAGCATGCATAAACTTGACAACCATACTCACAACAAATTCCAAATTTGACCTCGTGTTGGTCAAGTAAATAAGACAAACCAACCAATTTATATTAAACAGAAGGGTACTGAATCAAATCACCCGTCTCACCTAAAGCTTTAGGTTAGGGTCCATAGGGGTAGAAACTATAAAAAAACATAGCAACTCGGTATCATGATGAAGATCAAAAGTGTACTTACACTGGGATAACGAGATTCCACGTTTAGGCTGAGCCACCTCAATATCAAGAAAATAACAGAGTGGACCTAAGTCCTTCACATCAAATACCTTCCCTATCTCGATCTTCACTCGTGTAATGCCATCGACATCATCATTCGTAATAATAATATCATTATTATAAACTAATACAGTGATGCATCCACAATTGGACTAATGACGAATAATAAGTACGTATGATCGCAATAACACCGTGTAAACCTCGTGGATATAACAACCTCACTAAATCTGTTGAACCATGCTCAGGGTAATTACTTAAGGCCATAAAGAGACTTCCGTAGATGATACACTTTTTTTTTATATACTCTCTCTCAAACCCAAAACCTAGAGGAGGGTCCATATAGATGGTATCGGAGAGATCCCCATGTAAAAAGGTGATATAGGGAAAATCGAGTGATGGTTTAAGGCTAACTGTCATCATTATTGGTCTCCCACCGCGATACAAAAAAACCTAAACTTTTACTACACACTTATGGGAGTATAGTGACAAGTTAGGGTATCGAATCCACAAAGAATGTTACTAGAATTTTATTGATTTATTATTTCACAAATAAAAGTATAAAAGATGATCTTTTGATTTTAAAATATTTTATACTACCATTCATCTAAACAAGTATTTAAACAAAATTAAATGACAAGAAATAAAACTATAGATTGAGAATAATATCCTTCATCTCGAACTAATTAGCATAATTAGTTACATGGGAAGAAAAACTTAACCAAGATTAGCTCTTATTTGGTAAATTAATAAAACCTGGAGTTGTCACCCCCTAAATTCTCATAAAAGCCTACTTTGATTTTGGTGTCAATAAATATTCTTGATATTACACATGAAAGGTGGAAAATATGGCGCATAGATGATATAGACCATTAAGTTTCCTAGGCATAAAATCAAGAACAACCTAACTCATCGAAACTAGACTATCCATAATATCATAACAAAACAACCAAATAATCCAAGGTGAGTTCAATCATCTCAACCTAATTTAATTTAGCTAGAAATCATGATAAATGACATGAAATTAAAGGAAAGAAATGATACTAATTATCAAATAAAGAAAACTACTAGTGCGCCAGCAATCAATGATTAACTTGTTTAATTAAATTCAAAATTTTAATCCCAAAAATCCTAACTCTTGCAAATAAGTTTTGACAAACTAATTAAATCAAACCAAGCATGCACAGTCAATCAAAATATGAGAAAAAATCCCCCAAAGGGGAAAAACCATATTTATTTCACTATAATTCATAAAAATTACAATTACAGCAAATTGCAGTGGCACACGAATACCCGCAGGCTCGGTTAGTTGTCGTCAATGTTTTCAGCAAGAGATCCCATAAGAGCTCCAATTCAGCAATGAAGAACAACCTTTTTCTCCACAAGATTGCTCCAGATGAGTAGAACAATTGTATCTAGGGTTTATAAGACTCACATATATGTTTGGGAATGATTTTTGAATAAAAAAGGTTGAAAAACCATGAAAAATGAAGTCTGGAATTATGTTGTAGATTAGCAGAAACGTGAGTGCCAAAGACTTGAAAATCGTGTAGAATGAGCACTGCTATTTATACAAAAATCGAGGCGGCGCATCGCTTGAACGAAATGAAGCCGTTTATCGAACGACTTCGCGCGATATGCCAATGTCGCTCGAACGACAGATAAATCTCGCTCGAACGATATCAACGATATTCTTCCTTCGCCTCAACACTGAGTAGTGGGAACGATTGAAGAGCACGTTGCATGTTGCATAATGCACGTATGAAGATGATGGATACAAGGATTCAGATCAAGGCCATCATGGATGATCATGTTGACATGCCAAATGTAGCGGTATCAGACATACTAAATGTGATCTAGGACACACAGAGAATTCCTAGATTCCAAGTCGGACATTTAAAAAATTATGTCCTTACAAATCTCCATTTATGTCCATGCCGATACATACATAAAAAAATCGAATTATGCTAACTAAATGAAAACCAAATGACATACAATTTAATATCCCCATTAAACCCAAAAACTGGAAATACTAAATGACATGTCTTCAAACAAACTTCAACATCTTCAAATCTCCAACTCTTCAATCTTTATTTGTCACCATCAGGGTGTGCAAAAATAATCCTTAATTTTGTACCTACACACATGAGGCAAGAAACGATAGCCGTGACGCACAATAACTTGAAATATAATGATAATCCAAAGTAAATATCAATTAAGCTCAAGCAAATCACTATTAAATCAAACAAAAATTCTCCCCTATAATTCGTTCTCCCCCTTTTTATGATGTCCCAAAATAGACAAATATGAAGAACATAAAGAAAATGCAAATGGAGAATGTCACAAGGTAATCAAACTGGATATTTTTGAATTTTTCAAAATTTGTCTCACAAAATATATAACAAAGAATCACACCATGAAAGAACACGAAAATACCCATGTCGGTGATAGTGAAAATATAGGGATGTAAAAAAATTCGACAGGAAAATCAATACATACAACCATAACATATGTGCACGATGAATTTTGGATATTCCTAACGAATGAACTCAACATCTTCCTTAGGTGTAAAAATGGTGGAATTATAAGAAATTGAATCAATCAAATCAACAAATCGAAGATCAAAGTGATTTCCACACCAATAACGTCAAAAACTATGCAACGATTTTTCATGACTTTCAAGGACGTGCAAATCCGTTTTTTATTTCTTTCCACACAAACTCCCTTATAAATAATTATACATTATATTTTTCTTTTGAGGTGATGAAAAAAAAATCTATTGGACCATTTTTTTGGCATATTTTTCTTTTTATTGCCTTTTAATTTTTTCGGGCTCTTTTCAAACGGTGGATTTCATGACGAGTTAATTTTGTACTCTCGCAGCCCTTTCTCGTGATTCACTCATCATATTTTGTTGCAATTAAATTCTCATGGTAAATGATTTTTACATGCACTACTTTCTTGTTAAGTTTTATGGCATTTGGTTCATTGTATTGACATAATTAGGATGGAAACACTCAAGCCAATATGTGATAGACAAGTACAATACTCAAATAATACCGCGCATGTGTGGAATAAAGGAGATAAGGAGCCACACATGTAAAAGATATTATTAATCACATCTCAATGACTCCAAACAATGTAAAGCACATGGATGAAATGATTTATCATCTCAAATCACTATCAAACAACCACGTGAAATATGGAAGGAAGTTGTGACTATGGCTATCTTAAATGTTAATCCATAAACGGTGTAAAGAAAATAAAAAACTCTCTTTGTGTTTTTTTCAAATTTTTTTTATAAAAAGGAAATCTTTTTGAATTTTTCTAGAAATTTTCAAAAATAAAATCTTTTTTGATTTTTCAAAAAAAAAATAATAACCAAAAACAAATAATGATACAATCTAGAGATAGGAATTATATGATATGAACATGGAAAATTCATCCTACTCTAGACATGGTGACCACCCCTTAGTCAACTGTGAAAATTTCTAAAGACATTCTAAGACTCTCGAATCTAAGGGCATATAAAGGCTTCGTGAAAATATCGACTAACCTTAGGTCGGTAGACACAAAACTCAAGGATATGACCTTCTCTTCCACAAGCTCACGAATAAAGTGCTCGCGTATCCTAATGTGCTTTGTGCTCAAATACTAACTGGATTACGGGATATGTGTATTGCTCTCATGGTATCACCGGAAATAGTCATGGTGTCCTGTGATATCCCATAATCCTCCAACATCGCTTCATCCTTAAAAGTCGCATGTAATAATTCCCTGCGATTATGTACTCAGCCTTCGCAGTGGACAAAGAGATGGAGTTTAGCTTCTTGCTCAACCAAGAGACAAGAGCAGAACCACAGAAGAAACACCCACCAGAAGTGCTCCTACATCCATCTGCATCCCTGGCCCAATTGGCATTCGAATAGGCAGATAAACGATCATCGGTATCAAAGGAATACCAAATGCTAAGTGAGAGAGTCCCACTTACGTATTTGATAATACTTTTAAGAGCGAGTGAGTGTGAATCCTTTGGGGACATATGATATCGCACATAGACTCCAACACTAAAGGCGATGTCAGGACGTCTGGAAGTCAAGTAGAGAAGACTACCTATCATACTCCGATATAAGGTTTCCTATACGTCATTACCTGAAGTGTCCTTACTAAGTTTAGTTGAGGTACTCATCGGGGTACGTGCATACTTAGAGGAGTCTAGACTAAATTTCTTCACAAGGTCTCTAGCATACTTGGATTGGGAGATGAACATCCCGTCCTCTAGCTGACGAACCCGGAGACCGAGGAAGAAAGTAAGCTCACCAACCATGCTCATCTCAAACTCACTCTTCATCTCCTTCTAAAACTGGTGAGCATGCTGGAAACATGTGGATCCAAAGACTATGTCATCCACATAGACATGGGAAACCAAAATAACACCGTCATATCTCCTGATGAACAACGCCATATCAACTCACCCTATCTTGAATCCACGAGCTAAGAGATAGGAAGTAAGCCTCTTGTACCAAACACGAGGTAATTGCTTCAAACTATACAAGGCGTTCCTCAGATAGTAGACGTGATCAGGGTGCTTAGGGTCTTCAAAGCCTTTTGGTTGTTCCACATAAACCTCCTCCTATAGAATGCCATTCAGAAAGGCACTATTAACATCCATCTGATATAACTTGAAGCGCAGATAACATGCAATGGCAAGTAGTAAGCGGGCGGACTCAAGCCTCGCAACAGGAGCAAATGTCATGTGAAAGTCTACACCCTCTATCTGTTTATAGCCTTGAGCGACCAACCTAACCTTATTTTGAATAATAGTACCAGTCTCATCCACCTTATTCTCGAAGATCCATTTAGTACCTATCACATTTGTCTCACTAGGTCGGTGGACCAGTTCCCAGACATCATTCTTTCTAAATTGAAGCAACTCATCCTGCATAGCATATATCCAGTGTTTATCTTTGAGTGCTTCCTTATAATTCTTGGTCTCAACTTTGGATATGTAGCAAAATGGATAACAAAGTTCTCTAGCTGAGAACGAGTTTTGACTCCTAGGGTGGGATCTTCTAGAATAACAGTAGGATCATGACTCTTGCAAACCCAAGCAGGAGCATCTCCTAAATCAGGAATAGGATCCACTCTGGGTGTGGGAGGCACAATGGGATCATCAGTAGAAAGTGAGTCATCCTTACACAAAAGGTTAGAATCAACAAACGCCGATTGTTCGTCATCTTGCACGGTGACATTTATTAACTCCATATCCTTAGAGTTACTCAGGTTAAAAACTCGATCATCTCTACTAGTCGATAAATAGCCTAATAATATTCCCTCATAGCTCAGGGAGTCGAAATTTCCTAATTGCTCTCTATCCCGTAGGATGTAGCATTTACTACCAAAGACACAGAAATATAAAAGGTTGGGCTTCTTTCTAGTCCATAATTCGTAGGGCGTCTTAAGTGTGTGGGGACGAAGGTAAACCCTATTCACTGTGTTGCATGCGGTAGATCTACAACCTAGAAGCATAGATTTTTCCATCTCCTGAATCGTTTGATTCTTCCTCTCAACAATCCCATTTTGCTGAGGAGTATTCATGGCTAAAAATTCATGTTTGATCCTGAGGCTATCACAGTAAAGATCTACTTTATCTTCCTTAAACTTAGTGCCGTTGTCACTACGTATTCTATTGATTGTGCCTTCATGTTGATTTTGCAGAACACTGTACCTTGTCGTAAGAAATCCCACAACATCGGATTTTTCTCTTAGAAAACCAATAATCGAATAAAGAGAGAAATCATCTATCATCATGAGGATATACCTCTTGCCACCCAAACTCTCAGTACGAGTAGGACCCATAAGATCCATGTGTATCAACTCAAGCACTTGAGAAGTTGTAATGGAATTCAACTTCTCGTGGGGATTGCGGACTTGCTTTCCCAACTAAGAAGTGTTATGTGAATGAAGAGAAACATGAACAATAAGGGATTTTGCATTGAGTTTAGGCACCCAAGATGAGGTAACATTTTGTTTGCCTTTTTCTTTATTAACTCTAGTTGGGATATTAAAAGTTTCCACTAATGGCATAGAAATTCGTTGGAGATCTTCCATTAAACTCTGAGAAGTGGTGACTAGAAACTCAACCAGATCTCAAAGACTCAAAAAATAGCTAGTGGCACGTGGTGGAGCAAATGTACATTGTGTTCGACCCAAACTAGAGAAAAATGCCCTAAGGTAGACCTTTCTTTTGCAGTAGGTACAGAAGTACACAGTCTTTGGCCGACCTTGGTTTGGTTTTCATGGCCGAACTCTTTTTTGGGGTTTTTTGTGATGGCCATATGAATTCGTAGTAAACTCAGGAACTGGTTCTAGTATTACATGGGACATAGAGGCACCATCAAAACCAATTCCCTACCTTTCACCAATATCGAAAGCAAAGGCAAGGAGCATTTTTCCCATCTTTCCAGATCTGTTCTCTATCTTTACCTTGACCTCCCAGGCTATCTCAAGGTCATGAGTAAGCTGGGCTATATGGCCTTCAAGTTTCTTTCGAGTGTCCGTGGAGGTCTGGAGCTCACTCGTAAGAATAGCCAGTTGCTTGGTCGAGTCCCCTTTCTCTTTCTCTAAACATCTCTCTCTCCCTCTCTCTCTCTCTCTCTCTCTCTCTCTCTTTCTCTCTCTCTCTCCCAAGGCAATTCTAATGGAGGAATCTCTTTCTCGTCTCTCCTAAATATTTCTCTAAGGTAACTATCCTAAGATCTAACACTTTGTTACTCTTTTTAGTTTTAAAAGAATAAGCATATAAATCAGCGTACGCGCATAGTAAATCACTCTCGCTCTCACTTGCAGCATCCTCCCCCTCACTTACATCGCTTCCATTGTCGAGGTGTCCCTGCGAAGTAGCATCCTCATCATCGTGAGATGCACTGTTAGTACTCACATGACTAGCTATGAATGCGGTGAAGTTACATTCATGCGGTGTCTCATCTCTAGAATCCACCGACTCGACCTCAATGTCGTCACTAAGGGAGGCATTAAGATCAGTTTTGCCTTTGCTTTGACGTCGCAGCCTAGTAGGACACTCAAATGCCTTATGACCTCTACCATCATACTCATAACATCAGGCGCATCCTTTTTATCCTTTTCAATTTTATTTTTCTAAAAATTCTTTTTATCTTTGAAATTTCAATTTTTCTTTAATTTTAGAAGTTTCTTGAAATTTTTTGCAAACAAGGCCAAATCGTTTAAGTCAAAATCAAACTTAGAATTAGACAACTCTTCATATCTTCTCCTAGACGACTCACCTCTCTTTCTTTCTGACCCCTCACTCTTCCTAGCCTAGGCTTTAAGTGCTACCCCTTTGTCTTTTGATTTTATTGTATTAGGAAACATGTCAATTTCATAAGTCTGGAGGTCTCCTACTAATTCTTCTAATTTCAGACTACTCAAATTTCCTAAAGAATTTAGCACAGTGATTTTAGGGATAAAATGCTTAAGCAGTGATCTCAAAATATTTTTAACTACTCTAGCATCATGAATGTGTTCACCTAAATTGAAACTAGTGTTAATAATATCAGATAAACGTGCACAAAATTCATCAAAACACTCAGATTAAAGCATGGTGATTGTCTCAAATTGTGTAGTTAAATTTTGCAATTTTGATTCTTTAATTGCATTAGTGCCTTCATGGGTAAGTTGAAGAACATCCCATGCTTCTTTAGACGTGGTACACGTCATGATGAGTCGGAACTCGTCTGGCCCTACGTTTTCAAAAATTGTACTAATCCCACGTGTGTTATATGGGCTCCATTTAAATTCATCCTCAGCCCATGTAGTCATAAGTTTTAAAGTACTTACATTATCTACAGTGATAGTGGGAGGCGTCCACCCTCTTTCACACACAACCCAAACACGTTCGTCAATGGCCTTTAAGTGATATTTCATACGGGTCCACTATGCATAATTTGACTTGTAAACAATTGGCACTCGATTATAAAAGTTTTCCATTGAAAATGAGCTTTTTCAAAAATTTATTTTTAGACCAAAATTGATATCCAGAAAAATTTTTCCGAAAATTTACACGGTATAATTGTGTAATAGGCTCTGATACCAATTTGAGAGTGCGCCTGCAATCAATGATTAACTTGTTTAATTAAATTCCAAATTTTAATCCCAAAAATCCTAACTCTTGTAAATAAATTGTGACAAACTAATTAAATCAAACCAAGCATGCACAGTCAATCACAATATGGGGAAAAATCCCCCAAAGGGGAAAAACCATATTTATTTCACTATAATTCATAAAACGTAAAATTGTAACAAAATACAGCGGCAGACGAATACTCGCAGGCGTCGGTTCATTATCGTTAGTGTTTTCAACAAGAGATCCCACAAGAGCTCCAATTCAGTAATGGAGAACACCCTTCTTCTCCGCAAGATTAGTCCAGATGAGTAGAACAATTGTACCTAGGGTTTATAAGACACACATATATGTTTGGGAATGATTTATGAATAAAAAAGGTTGAAAATCCATAAAAAATGAAGTCTGGAATTATGCAGTAGATCTGCAGAAATGTGAGTGCCAAAGACTTGAAAATCGTGTAGAATGAGCACTGCTATTTATATAGAAATTGAGGAGGCGTGTCGCTCGAACGAAATGAAGCCGTCACTTGAACGGACTTCCATGTATCTCGAACGACTTCGCGCGAGATGTCAATGTCGCTCGTACGACAGGCAAATCTCGCTCGAACGATGTTAGAGATGTTTTTCCTTCGCCTCAGCACTTAGAAAAATTTCTTCTTTCGAAGTAAAAACATTCCCGACCCTTAAAAATATTTTATAAAAAGTTCCCAAATATTTATGTAAATAATAAACACTCCAAATAAGTTATTTTACCATAATCGAGAGTGGATTAGTGGGAACGGTTGAAGAGCACGTTGCATGTTGCACGTATGAAGATGATGGATACAAGGATTCAGATCAAGGCTGCCAAGAATGATAGTGTTGATGTGACGAATGTAGCGATATCAGACATACTAACTGTGATCTAGGACATAAAGAAAACTCATAGATTCTAACTCGAACATTTATAAAATCATGTCCTTACAAAAAGTAATTAACAAATCAATAAATAACTCAAAAAAATTTGAATCAATGGAGAAGAAAATGAATAGTGCTCTACATATCCCCAAAATAGTAAATCCTTGGAGAGAGAGAGCAACCCCCCAAATCAACCCTCAACTCTAAAAATGTAATAAAACTAGACAATACAAATAAAACCCAACACATATATATATATATAGTAAGTTGATTAAAAAAAGGAAAAGAACTCAAAAATTTTATAATAACTTAGTTCTGTTGTGATCGATCGATCGATCGATGAAAAGGATCGATGAGTTGATGGTTGAGAGAAATGCCCAATGACTTTAGATCTTTCATAAAACATAGATGATTGATCGATCGATCAATGGCTGTTATTGATCGATCAATGGAGCAAATATCTGGGAGGATCGATTGATTGAGCCTTGGTCGATTGATCGATGATTTTAATATTTCGACACTGTCTTCATTCTTGGTAAGCCATTTAAGGGTTGATCGATTGATGCCTTGTTTTTCAACAACATTTTGTCTTCTTTAAAGAAAAAACGGACTTCGGGAGAACGAGAGTAACTCCGTCATATAGTGAAGAAATGACGTGTATTTGTTGTAACATGAAGCTAACTCGACAAACTATGCTTCCATGTAGTTTCGCCAACCGGAACAAGAAATCTAAAATTATGAAATTTCCCCTAAAGTTGAATCAAATGACAATACTCTCTCGAAACGTAATCAATTGTTTCACTAGTCATTCCAATACCTACAAAACCTCAGATAATCCTCGTAAATCACACACACACACACACACACACACACACACACACATATATATATAAAGAGAGAGAGAGAGAGAGAGAGAGAGAGAGAGAGAGAGAAAGAGATAACAAACGTTAACCAATAAATGAGCATAAATATATGATTTAATGGACACAATTGGGCTAGAATGCATAAATATAAAGGGTGCTAATTTACAATATTCATGACCAATCAAAAGACGTTATTGATGTCTAACTAATGTAGAGGCCAAGTGTGAGAAGCATCAAAAGAGAAAACTAATCATACGGAAGTAAGGTTGGCGACCGGGAAAATGTAGCACTAAAATCCTTGTCAGGAATTTGTGTTATTCCCTTAGACGCTAACCGTGGCTTATATAGAACAATAGAGCCATCAGCTAAATATTTCACATAGAAGATCCATTTACATCCAACGATTTTCTCTCCTAGAAGTAGAGAAACATGATCCCACGTACTATTTTGGTCGAAAGCATCCATTTCCAGTTTCATTGCCTCCACCCATTCTGGATTTTTGAGATCTTCAGCCACTGATAGGGGAAGGGACATAGAGTCAAGTTGGCCATTTTTTGTTGATATGGATATAAAAGACTATCATAAGAAATATGTTGGGAATGGGATGATTAGAAATACCAAAAAACCATAGCAAGAAGGGGGAAGCCTAATACGAGAAGGATAATGAGAACGGAATTAGAAGTACGAGGTGGTAAAGAGGAGAGAATACCCGAGTCTGGAGAAGGGGTGGAAAAGGCACCCGAGGGCAACGAGAGTATACTTGTAAGCAAGTTTCAACAATTGATGAAGCCTCGCTCTCATGAGAAGGTGAGTCAATTATATCCTCAACTAATGGGGAGTTAGGAGCCTGTAAAGTACTCACCATCCCATAAAAAGGGACATTCTCATGAAAAGTAACATCCAAAGAGTGATACATGTCTTTTAATACATGATCATAACACCGATAAACCTTAGATATTTGGGAGAACCCCACAAAAATTAACCAAATACCTTTATCATCAAGTTTGGTCTGATAGGGACTACAATCATGAACAAAATAAGTACAACTTAACACAAGAGGAAGAACATGGAATAAAATGCTATTGGGTTGAAGGAACTGGAGATGGACTTCCCCCCCAAAACCCGACTTGGGATATGATTTATGATAAAAGTGAAAGTGTGTACAACATGATGCCAATATGATTTGGTCACCTTCATAAAGTGAAACAAGCATCGAACTACTCCCATTGGGTGACAATTTTCACGTTCCACCACCCCATTTCATTCTGGGGTATATGGTGAAGTGAGTTGGTGTAATATCCCCTTTTTATTAAATTGAGTTTTAAAGTCATTAGAACATACTCACGGCCATTATCAGACTGAATATCACAAACCACCGTCTTAAATTGACTTTTAATTATTTGAAATAATTAAACAAACAAGGGGAGAGCTGTAGATTTTCTTTTAGGGAGATACACTAGAGTACAATGAGAATAATTATCAATAAAGGTCACATAATAACGATGATAAAAAAAAGGAGTAAAAGGGAATGTCCCCCACATATCAGAATGAGTAAAAATTAAACATTCTAGGAGCATGACTCATATGTGGAATATTACTAGTCCTAGTATGCTTGGAGAGATCACATACTTCACATAAGAATTTTTTTTGTCCTTACACAATTTTGAAAGAGAAAGGAATAATAAACATAAGTACTGAAAATTCATAAGCCCTAGGCATGCATGCAAAATAGGAGCAGTGGGTGAGGAAAGAAGTGAAGACTCTCCCGTCATGCGATTATGTAAGGAACAATTTCCAATTGAGTAAATTTGTAAGTATTGAATTAATTCTGAAAAAAACTATTTCAGTCATAGGCTAGATGTTTGTGACCTTTCAAGCCTATGACATTTGAGTTGAAGACATAGCGGCCAAGAGATTAAAGTTCACATCATTGCCGTGTTTTGTGCCTGGTTTAGCATCATCAACTTTTTATCTTTCCAAGGTCTCTCAGGTATGAATGCACATGCTATTTAGAGACTTAGAATTTTTGTTGGGTGTCATATTTTTAACATATTTTAAAGAGAATTTTTATTGGCTTTTATTTTTAAAGAAAATTTGTTTTCTAAAAAGTCGTTTGATAAGGTCGGTTGAACAATATCGTTCAAACGAGATTTCTAGGTCATTCAAATGAGGTGTCCAACGATGTTTTCTTTGAAATCTCGTTTGAATTTTCGTTCTAATGAACTTTATTTTTAAGCAATTTCAATCTTGTTCGATAAGCCGTTCGAATGACATACTAGAGTCGTTCGAACGATCGGGAAGTTTGGGCAATTTTCTCCCATCTTCCCACTATCTTTTTGACCACCCTTCTAAGTAGTGCAGGATTGGACTTTTTTGAGATATTTTTGAGAGACATTTTACTACACTTTGAGAAATAAATCTTTTATCCAAACGTCCCTTTTGTTTGGTGAAACATTAATGGTTTAATCTTTCAAACAAAATCAAGTTTTACACCCAAGAGTTTGTTTTGATCCAAGTTTCTTCATATATTATGCTTTGAGATCATTGGTTTGGCACCGGGTATCATTCCCTCCCCAAAAAGAGTCAGTTTCCTAGAGAGGACTCCGTTTTGTTATTCGTGGTGTGCATACGAAGGAGGACTTTATGTGTTTGGCAGTAGCTGTGCCCCATAGATGGACTCAAGACAAAGGTGGATTCCTGAGTTATCAACTAGGTGGAGGTGAAGGAACGAAGAGTGTCAAGGCTTGCAAAGGCGTCAGGTCGTTGAGTAAGTCTTCCTGTCATGTTCTTTTTAAAACCATACCTAGTGGACTTATGGCTGGGTCGTCCGAGGATTTTCTCATTATATTTTTCTTGTACATTGAGGCGTAGTTGTTGTGTGTTTGTTTTTACTTTGCAAAAATCATCTAGATGCATGCTTAGTGTTAACAAGATAAAAATCGGTTTAATCACAACATTTGTATAAATAGGTGCTAATTTAATTTGGGTAAAGTTTAGTGTAATATAATTCAATTAAATTTGGAAAAATTCATATTTGGTTTGTTTGGCTAATTTGGAACTTGAATTGAATTAATTTTATTTAAGAAAAAAATAAATATTTATTTAGTTTAATTTCATTTTAATTTTGAAGAAATTAAAATTTGGGGATCTTAATTGTTATTTTTGACAGAATTTTAAAATTTGGAATATTTTGTGAACCATCTCTTTTGAATTTAAAAATTGAATATAATTTAAGGAAATCACACTCTCAGATTTTTATCAGAGCGGGAACACTAATTTTTTGTGTTAAGATCATTTTTGGGTTTAAATATGGAAAATATTCCGTTTTCAAAATTTTCTGTTTTTGATGGTTCCAACCACGCATTTTGAAAACTGCGTATGAGGTCGACACTTAAATCGTTAGATGAGAAGGTTTGGCAATCGATTGTTTGAGGATGGTCCCCACCAACATGTCTAGAAGGAGAAGTTCGTGTACCTAAACCCGTAGAAATATGGAGTGAGAATGATCTTAAACTAGCAAATTTTTATTCTAGAGGTTTAAATGATCTTTTTAATGCTGTCACACCGGTTGAGTTATGCCGAATGATGACGTGTGAAACGTCTAAGGAGTAATGGGACATACTCCAACTTATTCATGAAGGTACAAGTGTCATTAAAGCTTCTAAACTCCAAAACCTCACCACTCAGTTTAAAACCATTATGATGTTAGAAAGTGAGTATTTTGATGAGTTCTATGCTAGACTGTCCGATATTATGAATTTGTCTTTGAATTTGGGAGAAAAGATACCCAACAACCGTGTCATAAAGAAAATTTTGAGGTCGTTACTCGAAAGGTTTATTCAAAAGTTACTGTTTTAAATTCTTTAGGCTCTTTAAACTCTACGAATCTTAAAGAGCTTGCAGATTTGTAGGTCCCAAAAATATAACTATCAACAAAACACGTTTTGCTTGAGCGGAATTAAGTTAAGGATGAATGCAACCCAAATTTCTCTTTTTATTATTTTTTTTTCAATTTTATCAAACCAAGTTGTGAACAAATTTACTATGCCAATTTTATCTTGTTTGAGTCCTAAACATTCATCTAGGTGATAGGAAAGTAAAATAAAATAAAGAGTACTCACAACGCCGGATGTACGTGGAAAAATCCAAAACGGGAAAAACCTCGGACGGCCCAAGCCAGACAATCACTATGAACAATGGTTTTACAAAGACAGATTAGCCTTACTAAATCACTCAATCCCCATGGGTCTTGACGCTCCTTCTGATCTTCTACCATTCTTCAATAGTGCCCACGCAGAAATTTCATCTTTCACGATGCTCATCCAGAACACTCAACTCCACGAATATCTCGGTGTCCACCGATACGGCTTCATACATCTACGATGTTGAACACGCTGTCCGTCGCTTCTCCACCGCAAAACCAATAATCACAAGTTGGCCAAAGATGAACAAACCAAACTTGGTGTAGCAAGGATCACATAAACATTATACTAATGAAATCTCGGATCTTTGCAAACTCTAAGGATATGTTTTAGCCTATGAAACCTTAGATCAACATGTGCAAAAAAACGTACTGTTTAAAAAGTGAATTCGTTCTGCACGCACACCGAGAAAAGGACTAGGACCCGACTTAAATAAAAAATTCAAGTCAGTGTAATCTAGTTTGAGCGAGATGACACGTCGTTCGAACGACAATGGATCTCATTCGAATGACATCTAAAGTCGTTTGAACGAGGTCGTTAGATAGAGTTACAAACTGCTCCAACTTTAATAAAAGAGTTTTATTTAAAACCAACTCTAACCCAACACAAATCCGTCCCTTATCTAATGTGAAAACATTAAAATATATAAAAACATTATCCTTTAAAAAATAACATCCTTATTTTTATAAAATGAATTCCGAGTTACATTAACATTATGCATTTATACCTGTGTGATCTAGGAATGAAATTAAACCTTTAAGACGAGAAATTGCACCAATTAAACTTTGACATGATTGAATCTTTGTAGCTTTGCCACAACGTCTTTAATGAATCTTTAATATGTCATAGACTCGAGGGATCAGACAATAAAACTATCTATGACTCAAACCTGTTTTGTTCCGAGAATAAGTCAAAACTACATTAAGAATCAATTGGAAATTTGGTCCTTACAATGACTTATAAAACTATAAACTTGACATGTTTACGTCCAAGGACGTGAAGAAGAATGATAAGGGCATAACTTTGAACGCCCGGAAGGAGGAAACACCTGTTTCGTATGATGAGTTTGATATCGACTCCAATGATATGGCTAGGAAGTTTAGAAAATTTCTTAATTTTAATAAATAGAAACTTAAAAATGATTATAAGAAATTTGAGAAGTCTAAGTATAACAAAGCCGAGAAACTCCCTAAAAATCGTAATGAAGATCTTCATAGGGACGAGTCGAATAGATGTTATGGTTGTGAGGATTATAGCCATAGGGATTTTTATAGTGAACTGGAAGAGGGACCTGATTCCCCCATTGAGCTCAATTTTACTGTGTTCAAGTCTAGTCATGTGAGCGATAGTGAAAAATCTTCTGTTGATGATAACTTAATACATGACACTTCCGAGGCCATTATCTTTGAATTCCATGAGTTTGATGTCAAAAAGAGTGGAGAAGAGAGTGCAAATGAAGATGATGAGGAGGAGGAGATTGAACTTCAAGTTGCCTTTCATGAGTTATATGCGGAATCGTTGAAATTAAAAAGGGCTAACTTGAAGTTAGAAGCTAAAATGAGAGAACGTGACGTAGGTAGTGACAAAAGTGTTTTAATTAATGATCTAGGTCACATGAGAGAACACTTCAAGAGAAATTAGAGTATGTTGAAGGTGAAAAAGATATCCTTATAGGTTTAATGGAGGCTATGAAGAAAGAGTTTCTTGAGTTTGAAATGAGTAAGAGTTTACTTGAGTTTAGAATAGTGAAGCATGAAGGGAAATTGAGAGACTCAAGTTAGGTAAAATTTGATTTGGAGTGTAGGTCGGAGAAATTAGATAAAATCTTAAGCATCGTCCAAATCAAATATTCCATGTGTGGTATTGGTTTCGATACTCAAAATTCTTCCTCTAATAAAGCCAAAACCATGATTTTGAGAGAATCTTCTAGGAACACTAGAAAAGGTCAATACTTCTCACCTTTTTTTCACTTGCACACATTTTGGTAGGAAGGGTCACCTTAGGAGGTTTTTTTTCAATCACCAAGGTAGTGTCATGTTTCACTCAGGTGGGCCAGGAGATCCGATTTGGAGGCTTTACATGATAGAGTTCATGATAATCCTTTGCTTGCACATGATACTTCTCATGCTAAATCTAAAGGTTGATTGTGTTAACTTTGTTCACATACAGTAGTTGTTCTTCATGATAGATTTTTGATAGTTGTATGTTTATTTTCATATTCTAGTCTATGCTTCATCATTTTTTTTGCTAGAATTATGACATGTGTATCTTTTGTATTTTTATTTTGTCATTTATTGTATCTTATGAAAAAATACATAAAAAATTGTTTGTCTTTTGAGTTGTCCTTTTTGTTTGTCTAAAATATTTTGGAAAACTTAAAAAGATTTTTTCCCGTGTATATTAGTTTTACACATTTTATGTGGCATATCCTTGTGTCTGAATCCTATATCACTCCGCTTCCATGTGGCTAGAACTTTTGGTTATGAATTTCAATACTTAAAAGTGTTCTTTATCTTGCTTGCGTGGAGTAGTTTGACTTTGATTTGCGTAATGGATTCTCTTTTTATATTCCTTTCACACACATGCATGAGCTCTTTTGAACGTTAACTTCATATGTATATTTGAGCTCAATGAGATGTTCTCCTATTATTTTTGTCATCTACATGTTTGTGTGGCTATGGAGGATTTGTTCATGTAAAAACCATTACCCGTGAGATTTATTTGAGTTGTATAAAAAATATAAATGAGGGTGCACGGAATGGGCTACAGAAGGAGCAAATCTCCTTTTCGGGAAATCCACCATTGGCGAGGGCCTAAAAAGCGTGGTATTAAAAAATTAGCCAAGGACAACATAGTTTAGTTTGATATGATCATTCAAAATAAAAGAAAATAATTATTATTTATGAGGGAGTTTGGATGGAAATATCAACGGGTTTTCACAATGACAATGTATCCTAGTTATGCTTATTTTGTCATGACGTTATTGGTTTGTAGAATCATTAAAATTCCAGGCTTGTATGCATTGTGCTTGTTTGTTCTTTGAGTTCACTTTATCTTGTCACATGAGGCTAAATCTATGTTTGATAATTTTTTTGTAATAAAAATCCTTGAACAGTTTTAAGTGATTAGGTCATAATTCTTTAGTCTTTAGTTCACATACCTTTACTCCATTTACCACATGTTTATTTAGACACATTTATGCCATATGAGTGTGGAAAGCTTATTATATTTTGTGTCTTGTGTGGTGTTTATATCTATATATATATGTGCTTGTGAGTCATTGATATTTTTTGTGTATTTATATATATGATATCATATTCGTTTTGAGTCTTTGCTTTGTATCTAGTCCATGCATGCCTCTTGTTGGAATAGGTATCTATCTAGTTGCGAATTTTCATTTATATCCCATAATTACTTTGGTACACTCTCGTTGATATCATTTTTCTATCGCATATTAGTTGGTATCAAATAATATTTGTGTTGATTAGTTGTCTTTTCTTGTCATGTTAATTTATTGCACTTGTTACTTTATACACTATTTCATGATATACTTGTTTTTCCATTCTACTTATTCCTTATTTCATTTAGGGAGAGACTTTTTTTTTTTAATTGGGGAGAAATGAGTTATTTTTATGCACTTTAATCTTTTTCTGTTCCTGAACAAAAAGGGAACGAAATGGTATCTAACTTTTTTAATTTGGGGAGATATAACTTAGGGGGAGACGTCTTTCTAAGGTATATCATGTTAGACAAAGGGGGAGAATTTATTATATATTGTTATATTCTCTATGCGTTTGATGGTGTGTTTAAGTATGCAAGTTTTCATCTTAGAGACAACATTTTCAACCATGCAAAGATCCTCAACTTATACGTCGGTCAAGCGTCTGTATTTTTTTTATTTTTGGGTGGGATTGTGTCTTTTAGATGAGCTTGACAGCCCATAGTATTTTTATTTTGGTTTTGTCCCAGAATAGCCAAAGAGGGAGATTAATGAGGGCAAATTTTCAACTGCGTCAATTTGTAAGTATTGGATTAATTCGGGAAAAACTATTTAAGTTATAGGATAGATGCTCGCGACCTTTCAAACATATGACATTTGAGTTAAAGACGTAGCGGCCAAGATATTGAAGTTCACTTCATTGTCATGTTTCGTGCCTAGTTTAGCGTCATTAACTTTTCTTCTTTCCAAGGTCTCTCAGGTATGAATGCATATGTTATTTAGAGACTTGGGAATTTTTATTAGGTGTCATATTTCTAACATATCTTAAAGAAATTTTTTATTGGTATTTATTGTTAAAGAATTTTGTTTTACTGAAAAGTCGTTTGATAAGGTCATTTGAACAATCTCGTTCGAAGGACATTTCCAATGCGTTCGAACGAGGTATCCAATGATGTTTTCTCTGACATCTCGTTTGAATTGTCATTTAAATTGTCATTTGAATTGTCTTTCAAATGAAATTCATTTTTAAGCAACTTCAATCTCGTTTGATAAGTCGTTCGAACGACCAGGCAGTTTGAACATTTTTTCAATAATTTTCTCCCATCTTTCCACTATCTTTTTAACCACCCTTTTAAGTAGTGAGGGAATGGACTTTTTTGAGAGAATTTTGAGAGAAATTTTACTACACTTTGAGTGAGAAATATTTTATCCAAAAGTCCCTTTTGTTTGGTGAAACATTAATGGTTTAATCTTTCAAACAAAATCAAATTTTACACCCAAAAGTTTGTTTTGATCCAAGTTTCTTCATATATTATGCTTAAAGATCATTGGTTTGGCACCAGGTATCATTATCTAACCAAAAGAGACAGTTTCCTAAAGAGGATTACGTTTTGTTATTCATGGTGTGCATACGGAGGAGGACTTCATGTGTTTGGACATAGCTAGGCCCTATCGGTGGACTCCGAGATGAAGGTGGATTCTTGAGTTGTCAACTAGGAGGAGGTGGAGGAACGAAGAGAATAAAGGCTTGCGAGGGTGTTAGGTCATTGAGTAGGTTTTCTTGTCCCGTCCTTTGTAAAACCATGCTTAGCGGACTTGTGGTTGGGCTGTCCGAGGTTTTTCCTGTTGTGGATTTTCCTCGTACATCGCGGCGTAGTGGTTGTGTGTTTGTTTTTATGTTGCAAGAATCACCTAGATGGATGCTTAGGGTTAACAAGATAAAAATCGATTTAATCTCAACATTTGTATAAATAGGTGCTAATTTAATTTGGGTAAAATTTAGTGTAATTTAATTAAACTAAATTGGCAAAATTCATGTTTGGTTTGTTTGGCTAACTTGGAACTTGAATTGAATTATTTTTTTTAAAGAAAAATTTAAATATTTGTTTAGTTTAATTTCTTTTTAATTTTGAAGAAATTAAAATTTGATGATCTTAATTGTTATTTTTGAAAGAATTTTAAAATTTGGAATATTGTGTGAACCATCCCTTTTGAATTATAAAATTGGCATATAATTTAAGGAAATCACACTCTCATATTAGTGGCTCTAGAATCCAAAATACGAGTGGGATTTACAGTCTGAACATGAAAAGAAGAGGGGAATATGAAATAATCATTGCTTTGGCACTGAGGGAAGAATTGACAACCGGTGGAGTGACCACATAAGGACAAGTGGTATCAACACCTTTGTCTATGCGAAGAGCCAGGTAATGATGACAAACTATTTTCTTATTAGCATGACGGGATTTGAAAGCAAAAGTGTTCCCATTCATGAGTAGATTTGTATCCAATTGAGTTGGAGTATATTTTTTCAATGAAAAAACATCTCCCGAATAACCCATAATAACTCCAAAAGTGCCCAAAAATTGACCAAACAACAATAGAAATTCTTGAAGGGCAAATTTGTACTAAAAACAACAAGAACTCACCAACAATTGATTGGAGAATCATAAAAAAATTATTGCAGCTCCCCATATCAATAAACTACCGCTCAAATGATCGAAAATATGGGAAAATATCCAAAGAACACCGTCGAGCAACCCGATAACTGCAAAAAAAAATAACAGCACCTTACTTTATAAAGAACACCAACAAAACCTAAAAAGGCTGAAAAATTCAGATTTAATCCTAAAAAAGAATAATAGGTGCGATGATAAAAATTTTGGCTAAAAAAAAACCCAACTTAAACATCGATGAACAGTACCGGTGAACTGTAGCCATGAACAATATGATGAACATTAACGATGAACAGTGACGGTGAACAATATTTAGGATTAGGGTTGAGGAGAAAAGATATGTTAAGAGAGATTTTATTTTAGCTCGTATACCAAGATTTTTTTTTTGATGTAATGGTTACCCAATTGGGAGCCCAATATTTGTATTTATACAAAACATATTACAATTCTAGAAGGTTCTAGAGACTACAAAACTAAGAGTACACAACTAAGGCTCAAAACATGGAGGATCCAATACATAGGGAAAAATAATAATATAACATGAACTTTAACAATATATATAAAGAAATTATAAGTACAAAATAGAACATACCAATGATAAACCTTTTGCTCTTGTGGATAACCATTGTACAATAACTCTCCACCTTAGTTAATTAAAGTTCTAAATCTATAAACCTCCCAACTTAATCTTATAAGTGTTTTTCAAGTACTTAATGCGATTAATATCACTCTCCATTAATCTGGTGAGAAATCCCTAGCCTAATGCATATAAAAAACACCCTCAATACATGAAACATCAGGACAATTAACCCTCTTCCGATTTTGAGAAATAATCACGGGGGAGAGGATACAGACTTCACTTCTCATCCCAAACCATATCCTTAAGAAGATACTCATTTTCCTTAAAGGTGTGAGATAACATGTGATGAGGCCCTAAAATTTCGCTCATCACACCTAAAATTTCGCTCACTGTAATAGAAAGAAAACCTCCGCTGCATCCAAGAGCCCTTCACTACATCGAAGCTAACATTAACAAGTTGCCAACATCCACACCAATGTTTTGTCCAAACTCTCCATAAGTAGTGATTGACAATGATCCCTATAGAGAACTACCATTATGAAATTTTGAGCAAAAACCACGCACAACACTATTTTATGTGTTTGATACTCTCTCCGTTCCAAATTAACACTCGTCGTTTGAAATTAAAACATTTAAAGAAATTATTTTACTTTTCACATTTATCCTCATAATAATTATGAATACTTTTGGATTGCAAAACATGCCGTTGGATCATTATTCTCACATAGATATTAGTGATTTATTGTTTCACACAGTTTAATATAATATTTTTAGAACTAGGCTAGAACATGACCATTAATTTATGATGGAGGGAGTACGTATAGGGAGGGAAACGGTTGGTATAGGACAGGTTTGTTAAAATCCTAACTTGCCTTGCAAGGAAAAAAAATTACTCGAACCCGCCCTGTAACCCACGATGGGGCTGGAACTAATAAACAATCCATCAACACTTTACAAAGAACATCTCTCGTATGTGAGGCAAACCCATAAACAAACCTACGAATGAATAATTATAATGAAAATATTAAATTATAATGGAACATAATTATTTATAAAAGGAAGTTAAAAAAATACCCTATTATCCTACTTCTCAAGCACCAACGTTCATAAAAAAAATGTGCTATTACAACCATGTAGCCTTTTTTTCACTTGATGCCCATATATCCGAGGTGATACCAACGCGACAGGAAAGTTTGTCAAATAACCTGTAAACTTTTTCTTTCTCCGAGTGATACATTTTTAACATGTCGCTTTTTATGGTGTTTCGAGATACATTTTTAAAAAGAGGTTGGAGGCTACTAACAAACTTCCTAAATTCGACATGCTCGATAATACTAATGGGATATTCATGTAAACAATTTCACTTGCAAGTTATTTTCTAGATACACCTTGATCAAATGAAAAATTACCAAAGTCTTCTTTTCCATCAGATATTTTTGAGTATGAATCTAAAATTGATCACAAATATCGATATTTTGGTGTTTTTTATACCTATTTAAATGCTTACGCAAATGCTTGGCTCCATTTCTACTTCCGACCTTAAGTTTTGAATGGCAATGATGACATATTGGAAACGTCCCTAAATCATTTTTAACCCTCTCAAAATCATTCCAAATAAAAGATGTAAATTTTCTTTTTTGAGGGGAAGATGGCTTAACACCACCATCACCATGTGCTTGTGTTTATGGGGTGGTGCTAGGTGTTGGGGTTGATTCATTTTGTGTTCCAGAAATGGTGTTTTCACCTTGAATTGATTCGCTCATTTTTTCAGATAAATATATACGTTATAACTATTTTTATGAGATCATCGGAGAACTCAAGAAAAGAATGAAAAAAAAATGTTATAATCATTAACTATTTAACATAAAAAATTATCAACTAAATGTCAACTGATTTAAAAAATCCATATGCATTAATATTATACTAATTCTTAATTAATTTAAAAAAATAGAGACATTAACATTAAGGATACAAAAATGTCAACTAAATTAGAGGGGAGATAAATTAACAAAGAAAGGTAAAAAAATAATAGTTATTCATGTCAAGATAACATCAGTCTACACAATGTGTTTTCAATATTCCATAAGAGGGATAAGTATACTTCAAATGTAATTTCATATCCTAAGAAATTCTTCCAACTCGTTGATTTATAGGAAAGCATGATAAATTATTTAGTTAGTTGATCAATATTCATTCTTGAATACTAATTTTTGAAACTTGCATGATCATAATTGATATGCCCTATATGTACCCAATAGCTCAGAGACACCAACCTCGGCCAAGGAGATGGCCGAGGTTAGAAGGCCCCCAGATTGGCAACCAGCGGTCTCGTCCTAAGCAAGGTTGGCCATGGCTAGGGGTGTAAGAGGTACGGTTTGGTCGGTAAATAGTAGATACCAATACCAAAACCAAACTCTAGATGGTAAAACCAAACCGTACCAGTTTACCACCCGGTACACCAAAATCAATACCAAAACCAAACCGGCTGGTATTTTGGTTTTTTCGGTAATTTCGTTTTTTTTCTGGTTTCGGTAAATTCTGTTTTTTTCTAGTTTTTTTCTGGTTTCGGTAAATTATGGTCTTTTCTGGTTTCTAGTTTAGATTTTTTCTGGTTTCGGTAAACAACACTAAAAGTCCCAAAAAATCAAAAACAAAACTAACCAACTTTTTTAAATATTAAAAGCAAATCCAAAACCAACTTTTTTCTGGTTTTGGTAAATTTGGTACGGTAATTTTGGTAAATTCAGTATGGTACGGTAATTTTGGTACGATTTTTTCTGGTTTCGGTAAATTCGGTACGATATGGTAATTTCGATACGGTTTCTTCTGGTTTCAGTAAATTCACTACGGTAATTTCAGTAAATCAGTTTTTTAAATATTAAAACCAAAACCAACCAACTTTTTTGCGGTAATTTCGTTTCGGTAAGACTGGTTTCTGGTATTTTAATATATGAAACCAAAACCATTGTTTTTCGGACCAAAATGGTACGGTACGGTAAAAACCCGTACCGTTTCCACCCCTATCCATGGCCGACGTTACTAGTTGACTCACAGTCAGACAACAACTGAGGTCTTCGTGATCCATGGGGGCAGTTATCCATCAGGTCAGTCGGAGCCGACATCACGCCTACGTCATGCAACAACCTCGGCTAGGTGTAAGTCGAGGAAACAAGGACAACACAATCATCGTAATCGTCCTCAGCTGGGAATCAGCTGACGTTCCAACTACTCCTACATAACCTCGGCCCAGGCCAATGTTATAACTCCACATGCCTCACCTCGGCTTCCTTACTGAGGTGAGACCATCATGAATAATCTCGGATTGGGAAGCATCTTGACTCCACCAACCTCGTACCCTTCCAAGCCGAGGTTGGTAGCAATCGAAGATAGCCGAGCCTTTACTCGCATATACGTGGCTGGGAACACGTGTACTAAAATCAGTTGTAATAATAAATCCCCTCACGTGGGGGAATATTTCATCATCAATCTCTACATGTGACAGTGACAGATGTCTTCATCAGATTGGCTATATCAACACACACATGCTCATGGCATACATGGGAGGTTCATTACACCCCCACACGCTATATATACTTGCCTTCTCCTACATGGAGGGGATCCAAAATTAACGACCCTAGCTAAAACTCTGTCCAATTACACAGTAGAGAGAGAAATCTTGAGAGATTGTATCCATGGCCGTTAGTGATCTATTTCGGTGATCTTACTCACTCACTTGCACCGTGGACGTAGGCCTGATTGGCTGAACCATTTATATATTGGTGTTCATCCTCTTCTCCTCATCTCAATCTCTTATATTTAATATACTCTTGTGCTGCCATTGTTATCACTTATTTGTTCTTACGAACACCTTGAAGGGTGGTGCTGTTTCCAGCATCATCAATAATCATATGAATCGTATATCCAAAGTTACATCCAAGTTAGGTAAAAACAAAATTGGAAGCGTCAAAATACCATATAGATAAAACATCACTAACACCCAACTTAAAGAAAATCACACATATAATAAAGAGTCAGTATGTATAAAAAAAGACTATTAAAATTAAAGGTTTCTATTGGTGAATATTTGGTTCATGGTTTGTAATAAAAGATGGTCAACTTGAGGCAAGGAGTGACCAGGTGAGAGACAACGAGAGAGAATTTACCCGAAGTGTCTAAGTAGGGGGAGATGGTCGACGACCGAAGTATAAAAAAGGGCAGATATGGTTAGCGAACGGAGTATCAAAGCAAGTTGGGGTGTCAGTGACGTGTGAGATTGAGAGAAAGAGGAGCCCCTTTTTGTATGTGTAAATGTTAATGTTAGGGTTTTATTAGTTTACATGTATAGATGGTTTGAAAGTTTAAATAATTTAACTGAATAGGGTATTTAAGTAAATGCACGAAATAAGCGGGACGAGTAGGGAGGGTCATGCTTATATATACAAAACTAGAACCGTCCCATTTAATTAAGATTTTTTAAAACCCATATCCACCCTTAATTATCAAAATGGATTTTAAAACCCACACCCTTAGGTTCGTTTTGGGTTGGGACCTCTAGTGGTCAGGTTAAATTGTCATCCCTAATTATGTAAGAATTATCTTCTTCAACTCATGTGAGACTTCTAGAGCTCATCAATATAATAATCAGAACTCTTCATAGCCCATAATATCTTTTGTTGATCTTTGACTAGAATTTATATTTTCACTGGAATTCCGTGATTGAACTGGGACACCGAAAACTCCCCCAAGCATTATCGGACCTTAAGAAATTTTTCAAAGACGTTAACACCCCATCTCAAGATGATGTTGATTGTAATATTTCTCATAGAAATACTTATACCATTATAGAAGTTTCCTGTATCATTTTGAAGTTCTATAGCTACAGTGTGACTTACATTACCCCCATAGAAACTATCCCTAATGGGCATTAGGCAAATTTTTCTCTGGTGATCTTTTTGAAAAGATGTTGAATTATAACCCTTCGAACCTACACTAGTGCGTCAATTAGGGGTGGCAATTCGGGTTACTCGTGTCATTTTTGGGTCGCGCTGATTTTGATTTGAGTATAAGTTTTGGATACGCTTAAATCTATACAAAATAATCGTGTAATGTGCGGGTCATTTCGGGTTATTACCATAAACGGGTTATCGGGTCAAAAATTGCTAGCCCTAGTGTGAATTGTCACTCCATTTGGAGTCAAAAAGTGATTTTTGCTCCCATTATGTTTTCTTATAATTAATAACTCTTTTTGGTTGGACCTAAAATAAACATTTAATGTTAATAATTTTTTCCTATTAGTTTTTGTGATAAATAATCAAATGTATAGGATTGAACTTTTATGGAATTACTTTCTCACCATATACACATTACATTATCAGTTCCACCATTTTTTAGTCACCACTTTCCACCATTTTGTCACTGGTTCATGCTTTTCACTTAGTTTCCTAGCAATTTCAAAGTTAATTTTCACTTTCATGATATGCGTAGATGTAAATGTTGCACAACGGGATTTAGTATTGTGGTTTCTTTGATTTGAACATTGTTCTATCAGAGTAGAGAATGTTTTAAATGAATTATTTTCTAAATTACATTTTCATTATTCTAATTATCTATTATTTTATTCTATTCACATAACACATTTCCACACCACTTTCGCACTTTCCCTTTACTTTTTCCCCAAGTTGGCGTAAAAGAGTTATTAAACCCATTTTTCTATCATATCACAAAATTTTATTGGCCTACCTCGCTGGCTCTCTGGCTGATGAACTCTCCTCTGAGGGGACATCTGAAATTCGAGATAGTAATTCTATGAGTAACGGAACATAGATAAGAATATAAAGATAGGAACATATCAAAGAACATTATGTAGAAGTCTAAGAGAACCTATAACCCTCGAGGCCTAAAACCATAATCTAATACCAACTGGAATAATCCATATAATTAAACACTTAGGTTGATAAACATAAAATAGAAAATCATACATGATAATAAATATTATAATACCATTGTCAACATGCAAAGATCTATCGACACATGTGACAAAATATAATGAAGCGATGTGAAGATCGTCAAATAAATTCATAATAAAAGACCATAGTTCATAGAGCAATAATAATAATGTCCAAACATAATTTGAAAAGAAATTCCCAAGAGAGTATAAGCCAACAGTCGAGTCTCCTACAATATCTCAAAGTACTAAAATAAAAAGTAAAATGATATACTAAAAGAGGTAGAGACCCACAATGTCTTTAAAGTAGGGATCCTGAAGAGTGAGAGATGACATAGTTGTGCTACCTAGAGGGGGAAGTCTAAACCCGAGGTCCATCTCTAGCACCTGAATACAACGTAAAAAAGATGGGTCAAAACCCTAGCAAATAACTATGTAATTCAAAGTAGTTATACATGTAGATGATAAAATCAGAGTTTATATAACTTATATAAATGACCCAACACATAAATTGTAACCTCACAATGTTATAGAATTATATCAATTCTTTGCATTAATTAATTATTCTCATTAATTAGTCAGCGCGTAACTAGCATGAGCCCTTTCCTCTCGACCATCTTAAGAACATGCGGTACGCCAAATCAAATCATCACATAATCCTTCATCGCCACCCGTAGCCACCTTACTACAAAGCGTCGAAAATCCACACACCATGTGATGCAATAACATCTCAGATAATAAATCATTCTCTTAAAAAATATCAACATAGGGTGTTCCTCCTCAGCACTCACCCATTCATTTCCGTTTCACATGTTCATTTATCAATGATAAGCATAAATTTAACACATCTTTTATCACCCCATGCTATAACCACAATACCCAATTACCCCACCCTCGGGTTAATAACATTTAGAACCATGAATATATTTTAGTTCATTTCCTAATGAGCAAAGAGGATAATTATCATACAAGTGACTTCTCATTAAATGAAACACTAAAGGAAGGACATTTTGACTTTATTATGGGTTGAAGTTGTCACTCGTACCCGTCTCTAAATCCGTTCATGGAACATCTCACCGAAGTGAAATACAAGAAATGACCCCCCAGATACACTTTCATTTATATAAGGTAGTTGTTGAGACAAATTTAATTAAGGGTTTATTATGAAGAGTAAAATGTCTACATGTCCAAAATTCATAATTATCCTAATTATTCCACCACCACCATCCAACACCTGACATAAACTATCCTTTAATCCTTCTATTGTCTACATTAGACACAATAATATCTCAAGTAAAGGCTCGTACAAATTCTTGCATAAAAAGGGACACATGTAATTAAACTTACACAAATGTATTTTGATGATACCAAGGATGGAACCAACAAATAAACTTGTAAAAGTATGATCAACTCAAGCTCAATCACATCATAACAATGGGGATATGGAACATACCAGATATGTAAATAAGATATGGGGGTGAGGATAAGAGGAAGAACACCAAAATATAAGTGGTTCGACCGGAGCCTATGTCCACTGTGTAGTGTGAAATGTGGTTTTCACTATAGTAAGGGTACTAATGGCCTGTAAATAGTCCACTCAAGCTTTTATCTCTCTTAAAATCAGTTTGACAGAGTTCTGTTAGGGTTATGAATCATCGATCCCTTCTCATGGAGAAGATAAAGAGTATATATAGGGCTTGGGGGTTTAGTGTACCCCCAAGTAGGCATGTAATGTTCCTAGCTAATGAGGTTGTGCTATCGGTCCTGTCACATGTATATCATGATGATGAAATATTCCCTCACATGTGAAGCAGATATTGTATAACGGTTTTGTATGCGTGGGATTTGCAACCCGCGCACACTCTACCATGTGTTGCCCAATCCACGAGCTCTGCCAGCTGTCACTGTCGGCCGTACCGCCTAGGCCGAGGTTGAGATGACGAGTCAATCCCCTGATGGTATTTACTCATGATGGTGTTGTCTGGGGTCGTTTGTCATCTCTTGAGTAGGAGGACGAGGCCGAGGATACACTTGTAGTGAGATCACTGGGGTTGTACATGCAAATCTGGTTTTCAAATTTGAGGCCGAGATGCAATATGAGAGATATGAGGCCGAGGTCGAGATGCAATATGAGATATATAAGGCCGAGGCCAAGCCGACTCAAGTTAAGGTAATGGTCGAGTTATCGAGCTAGAGTCCACTGATGGAATGAAACCTGTCCTGCTGAGCTGCCACCTACTGTCTTCGTCATCCAGGTGACGACCGAGACGAGAGTAGTAGATCATATGAGCAATGTTTTAGGGCATGTTTACTAGACTCCTAAAGGTCGAGGCTGAGTCAGCTCAGGCTGAGTTCACGACCGAGATGATTAGTCAATTTTTGATAGGATTGCTATTGAGACGGAGTTGTATCTGAGTAGGAGCCTCGGATTCACTGTCGTGGAAGAGGCCGAGGATACCTGAGGTCACTGATGCTGTCACTGTATGATGAGACTTAGGGGTTATGACCCAACATATAATCCGAGGCCAACACTTTCTGCACCGACCCCTTGGCCGAGGTCTCAAGTTCACTGCCTGATGGTCAAGGTTACTGCCATTATGGTCGAGGCCGAGGGGATAGGTCGAGGATGAGGCCTCTAAGATGGGTGTACGATCGAGTCATATTTGTCCCAAATTGATGGTATGTAACTAGTCAGACTTGACCGAGGGGTCCAACTCTAAGACGATGACATATTTGGTATATCATATTTCATTATAAGGGTCTCATTTGTATATCAAGGGTTCAAATTAATTTAAAATGTCTTCCATAAAATTCTCATTTCATGAATAAGGTGCTCATACTAAAATTTTATTAATTTGGGCCATAACTATCAAGAGTACTATCATTAAAGCACAAGGTACAAACCTTTTAAGCATGTACAAATTTTAGATCTATAAATTCTAAATTTAAGTCCATAATATCCATTTTCTAATTCCAAATAAAAAAGTTCTACAAAAGGGGTTATAAAAATGCCATTTGCATACTTTTGACCAATATTCAATTTCAGTTCTTATTAGGGCTTATTAATTAATTTTGAACATGCGAGAATATTGGAATTCACTTAATTAAAAAAATAAGTTAGGAATACACAATTTCCTAATTTTAACACTACAATTAGGTATAGGTGAATTTTTAGCAAATACACAAATAAAATGAGAGGAGTAGAAAATAACTTGCCTAAAAAATATATTCAAACTTGAATTTCTTGTTGGTGAAGAGACCCTTGAAATGGTCCTTTGAAAATAGTCTTGAAAAGCCTTTTAAATTGCTCTGAAACCCTTTTTTTAAATATTGGATTGAAGAGTAAAATCTAGGGCTGATTTTGTAATTTATATTAAGCTTGGGTGGGAGGTTATAAAAGCTAGGGATGATTTTTTTGTCACGGTCATAGATCTTGACAAGTCAAACTTGTCACGATCATTGATCGTGACAGGAATGGGGGTGACAACTTTTGTTACGAACTTATCATGATCAAAGTCCGCGACAAGTTATTTTTTGTCTCAGACTTTGACCCTGATAAGTCCATGACAAATATAAAGTTTCCATTGTCCTTGTCAAGAACTTGTCATGATCAAAGTCCATGACAAAATAGGGTAGCAGAATAAAAAATTGCTAGGCAGTATGACAACTGTCACTGCCCAATAGTATATTATTTAACCTGTAGCAACAATCAATGATATATTTTAACAATAACTAACAACAATCAATACTAATATTAATAATAATAATAATCAATTACTAACCAAATATAAATAAGAAACACGATATATTAACCCAAATTTGAATGTTAAATACAAGTTATTACGTAAAAAGTAAATGTTCATTGATTCTCAGGTTGGTGGAGAAGGTTAGGCCATAGTACTAGGGGTGTTAATTATTTTCGAACTTCTGAATTTTTCATTTTTCGATCTGATTTTTTTTGATTATGGCACCATTTTAAGTTGTCGATTTTTGAATTTTCCAAAAACAAATTGGAATGGCATTTGAAATTATATATGAATTTTGAATTTCCAAATTTTCGATCCGAATTTTTCGATATCACGTCGATCCAATCTATCCAAATTATTTTCCCAAATAATAATATTTTTATTTATTTTAATACATTTTTACTACCATTTATATATAAAATTTATTATTTATTGGCTTAATCTGGACCCTCCATTTAAAACCATCTCAACCATTAATATATACCCATATATATTAACCTTATACTACATAATACTAACCCTAAATCAAAAGAGAGTGGAATTTTTTTGGAGAATGACAATTGAATGTTAAATTTGATGTATAACACTACCTAACTATCCGTTTTGATGTATACCTACACAACTATTCCAATAGTTGTTAACTTTAATTTCTACCATTTCTTTGGTTGATACTTCCATTATGGATGTCCATTATGATTTATAACACTAATGTGGAGTTTTTTTATTTTTATTTTAAAAACATCCTTCTCAAAAATGACATTTTCGATATTTTTTGAAAATATTATAACTGATAATTTCGAGCATTCCGAGATTTTTTTGAATAATAAATTTCCAAAATTTTCAAATATTTCAAAATTTTCGAGTCAGCCGAATAGGAAAAAAAATGTTTTTTCAATTTTTATTTTCCGAATTCGAAAGGATTTTAAAATTTTGATAGTTTAAGATTTTTTTCCAAACACCCTTATTCCGATCCAATCTAGTCGAAACACACCCCTAGGCCATACAATATAAGAACCAATACAACCCTCAATATGCCGCTCGTCACATTGTTCATTCAACCATAGGGTTTCATTTTCTTTCCTTACCACAATGTTAGTGATGCGAACCCTAGCCTCGTGAGTCTGCAACAGAGGGTTATGCACCAAAGAATCGAGGCATATGCTCATGTCCCTCAAAACCTAGTAATTCCATCACCTCCCATAAGTCTAGTAAATATACTTTTTCCCAACCAATCCTAAATGGGCTCTGGACAGTTGAGAACGGGGGTGGGGGAGGTGAATAAGTCATGCGAAAATGAGGGGTCTATCGGCGAGGGTGAGAAAGACGGAGTAATGATCCCCTCATCCACTACTTTCTCCTTTCCCTTCCCCGAGATACTCCCGGCTCGACCTTAAAGAGTTTTCTTAACCATTTAAAATATTTTATTCAAGATTTTTTTGATGTTGGCAAACTTTTGGTCTGAATTGGTCTTCAACTCGTCGACCTTGCGTGATAATCCACTGGTGCTCGACATAATCCTGATGAGCTTCGACTTCCCCATCTGAGAGCTAAAACCTAGAGTACGGCCTTTATGATCTTGCTCGAGAACTTAGCTGAGTGCGTCCATATTCAGAGATGCCTTGTCGGCATCCCTTTTCGAGTTGTGGACTTCTTTAATCTTTTTCGTAAATAACAAAAAGTACTCAATTAGATGAAATAACAAAAAAGTATGTGATTGTAAGTAGTGAATTAATAACATAAATACAATTATAACTTGCAATAATGGCATCCACGTCCGGATTGACCTCATTGTCCTTCCCTTTCTTCGTTCAAATCGCCGCATAGGCATCTAATCTATGTGGCTTACCCCAAGGATCACTCCCCGTCTCCTTAAAATAAAATAATGGAAAATTTGTGAATTAGTATATAATTACCACCAAATAGAAAACAATAAAAGTAAAATGAAATAACATTCAAAAATCACTATCCTATGATCCACCTCGACGTAAGACGAATTCTTGGAGTAGTGCACGTCAACCTTCTTAGCCCGGTTTGCCCTTCCCAATTCACGAGAGTACAACTGCCTATATAATATCTTATTATCGAAAAACTCTTTCTAGTTTGCCAATGAGATTGTCTCCTTCTCGAGTACCATGTCCCTACCAAAATACCGTGCACGCATGTTTTTATTTCACATTTTCCATTGATCCCTTAGCTGTTCCAACGTGGCGTCACGTAATTCTGGGATCAAGTTGAATTGTTCGTGTCCAACATAATAAAAAAATGAAAGTGACTTGGTAGTATTTAATTAAATAAAAACTCGTCTTTTTTTATTATTTCAAACCCAAAATTAATACATATAAATTCACTTCTTGGACAATAAATCATTGAAGGAGATAAATCTGGAGACATAGACAGTGATGAATCGAGGCAACCGAGAGTTATAAAAATTTCTTTATTCTAACACGATCCATAATCAAATTTTCAGAATGGCAATGCAACCCACAAATGAGTAATGGATCTTTTTTTTTTCCAAATTGTGTGTGTTTTCTTGATGGATTTTTTTTATTGTAAATGCCTTAAAGGCCGTTTGTGATACTGATTCAAATCAACTTATAAAATTCCAATTACTAACTTATTTAATTAGTGTCAATTTTGTAATCAAATTAATTCATCCCACAAACTCAAATATCTACGTGCATGCATGTGTCAAAACCAACATAAATAAAATATGCGACACAAAATTCAGGAAAAATCCCCGAAGGGAAAACCCTTTTTATTTCACTATAATTGTAAATCGCAACTTACAAGGTTATAATGAAAAATAATTGGTTGACACATGAATAGCCGCAGGCATTGGTCAGCCTCGTCAGCAATGAATTACGTTCAACAATCCACTAGAACTGCAATCCTAACTTCAACCCAAGAATATCGCAACACTCCCTATGAACCGCAGTCCAAATCAACAAAGATCCACACGCAACGAACCTTAATGACATGCAGCCATAGGATGTATAAAATCACTCCATAAATGTATGAACACAAGAAAGATTGTGTTCTAGGGTTCCAAAAGATTCACAAAAGTATATGGAAATTTCGATGAATCAAAACTGAGTTTTTGGACTCAAAAGAATATGAAGACTTGTTGAATACGGACTCTAAAAAACGTCTCTCAAAGTCTTAAACAAATACACCACCGAAATAGGTATATATATAGGATTTTAGAAAATCTGAGGTGGCGTAAAATTTATCAGGTCTGGACCGATTCGTTTTTTATCATTATCGAATCGTTCCGGTTAGCCGATTTTCTCTATGTTAAAATGATAGCTGGATCGGTTCGTTTTTCTTCTTTAACGGATCGGTCCGGTTTGTAAAAATTATTTCTTCCTTAATTTTCCTTGGTTTTATAAAACATTTTAGTAAAAATTTCCCAATACTAAAATGAAACTTTAAAGAACTTAAAATCCAACCTTACCAACATTATTTTGTCGAGGCTTTGTTGAAGATTTCTTGACATTCGGATCCATCTTGATGCGTGTATGTTCTTGAACGTTCCTTCAACGTTTGTAACAGTATACGACATACTAACCTGTAAGCAGACATGAGAAAAATGCCCTTACATTTATCCACCAAGAAAAGCCAAATAAATAGTAAGTACAGTAAAAATTAAATGTTTGGCTGACTCATCTTTAATTTCAAGTTACTTAGCTCACAAATATTTTTGGACATCTTTAGGGTTAATTTGAAGGTCAACAGGCTTATTCAAAAAAATCTTTACAAATCTAGGGTTAATTTGAAGGTCAAACGGCATATTTAAAAATTTCTGGACAATTTTGGGATTAATTTGAAGGTCATCTCTTTCTATCAAATTGCATATTCAAGGAGTTTCTTGCATTAAAATATAGCTTTTTTTATATATTATTTTGTGTTCATATTCAAAAATCCAAACAAAAACATAAGCAAGGAAGAGGCAGAACAAAAGTAAACCAAACCATGAAAGAGGCAAGGAGATCACGACGTTGAGGCGATGATGGGAGAGAAAGAGAGAAGACCACGTTTGTGAACACTCGTGAAAGAGGAAAGGAAATCTCGATTAAGCGAGAATACTCTGATGGTGACAGATAATGCTGGTGGTGTGAAGACAGCATAAAGAGATGAGAGAGAGAGAAAGAGAGAGGGAGAGAGATTTTTGAGATAGGAGGTCTGAGACATAACGAGGGTTTTGATTATAATCTCATTTTGCTATCACGATCTTTGACCATATAACGACAATGATAATAAAATACAAAGATGTTGTCACGGTCTTTGACTGATATTATCGTGATAACAAGTTATCACGGTCATGACAGGGTCAAAGACCATGATAACATCTCCGTGTTTTGTTGTCAAGGTTTTTTTACCATGACACGTCCTTATGGGTCAAAGGTGACAAAAACCTTTTTTTGGTGTAGTGATAGAAAACAACCCATACATGCCTAAAAAAAATGCGCATACTACCGTCTCATTGTATCCTCCGACTCTCAAGTGGACTCATCCTCACGATGGTGACCCCATCGAATACGGACTAATGGTATCTCCTTCGTTCTTAAAGACTGTACCACATGGCCTAAAATACAAGTTGGCTCCTCAATGTACGCGACGTCGACATCTAACTGAATATCCTCCAAGTCAATATTCTAATACGAAGGCTTACCTTATAAGAATATGTGAAGCATGAATATATGGAACACATTATGTACCCAAGATAGATGGTCTGGAAGCGCTAATCGATAAATGAGCGACCCTACACAATCTGCGATCGTAAACGGTCTAACATACCTCGGGACCAACTTGCCTTTTTTTCCAAAACACATCACCCCTTTCACGGGTGACACCTTGAAAAGTACCTCATCTCCCACTTGTAACTCAACATCATTATTCTCCATATCCACATAACTCTTTTGCCTACTTTAGGCTGTCTTGATTCACTCCCGAATCATCTTGATCTTCTCATGAATGAACTCATGCCCAAACAAGCTAATCTCTCCTAAGATCCAACGGACACACTGATGATTTACACATTTGCCCATGAAATTCCTCATACTGTCCCATACTAATATTTATAATAACTTTTGTTGTAGGAGAACTTAACTAAGGGTAAGTGACACTTGAAGTCCAACCCCTTTTCCAGAAAAGAATATCGTCCAAAATCTGGTTCACCCATTACTTCTGCCCATCTGTCCGAGGATGGTACGATGTAATTAAGTGAAACCTATATTAACTTGTAAATAGATCCAAAAGCGAGATACAGAAGTCAAATATCTGTCTAAGACGATCAATTTATGTATCGAACAATCTTAGCCATATGGAAACATACATACAATTCTGTCGTGAAGTCCATGTGAGCGAACAAAAAATGTGAAACCCTAATCCAACGGTCCACTATAAGCGAAATAAAATCATGCTATTTAGGCACCAAAGACAACCCGATGATAAAATCCATCGAAATGGTGTCCCACTTCCACTCGGGAGGGGGTAAGGGTAAAACTTCCCTGACAATCGCCAGTGGTCCACCTTCACCATCTGTAAAGTACTACATTGGGATAAAAATGTATCATAATACATCCTCATGTCTTGGTACATGTTAGCGTTGCCTGGATGCACCAAAAATTGTGATCCATAGACCTTTTGCCCAACGACCCTATACAATTCCTCATTTGAAGGCATAACCATCCTCCCCTTGTACCATAAACTACCATCAAAATCAATGGTGTAAGGAGGTACACCCGTGGTCAAGAGCTCAACTACCATCTCCTTGCAAAAAAACATCGCCTGTTTGTGCTCGAACCACCTATATAAGGATATTTTAATACCCTAAATTCTTGAATATATTATTTACGTGGCACATTATGATTTTTTAAGTAATATTTTATGGATATTGTGGTCATCCCTGATCTTTCCCTTTCTCCCGCTTGGGGGGGGGGGGGGGGGGAGAAGGTCTTGCGTCCACTTCCTATATGAGCGCTTCGACCATCGTCGGTGTGGGATAATGTAAAGCGATGGAGTCTCCATCCTATTTTGCATAAAATAGGCAAAAGAACATGTCGTCGCCTCGAGAGAACGACATCGAAGACATACTGATGCTTACGAAATCAATAGGTCAAAGGTTCGGGGGCTAAGTTACGAAATGGGAAGGTGTTAGGCACCCATCCCGCCCTTTCGGTCTCTCACGGGCTTGTGTTACTGTTTTCCTTAAGTTCTCCGTGAAGTGTGTGTGCGTGTATATGTAAATGGAGATCTGAATTGCCCAACTCATACCATGGAAAAGATATAGTGGGGTTATCCATAGGAATGTTTCCAAAATAATATTTAGAAAATACGATGTATGCGTTTATCGGGATATTGATCGTTTAATAAAACGATAATATATGTTGGATGAAATGCTAATAAGGATCACAAATATGATATATATTAAATAATGTATAAATTAAAAGGAGACAAATGCAAAAATGGGAAAATTAGAAAATTGGACTCGAGTTTCGGATTTTAGCCCAAAATGCCTATGTAGACTATAAAGGAATCAAAGTTCACATAGTTCGTATGTGGCATAAGGGTGGGGTTTATCCCATATATTTGAACGAGAATTTATTATATATGTGTACATAGCAAATGTATTTTAGTTTTGAGAAATTATGGGGGATAATCCCGTTAGAATTTATAGGTGTAGCCCTCTTTTTCTTTGTTTTTTTATAGAAAATAAAGTAGGTGCAATATAGATAATAAAGGGTGAAGTATTAATGCGTATGAACTAAAGTAAAAGCTAGATTAAGAATTTATGTAACTAATACAAAAATAAAGAATTTAAAGAGAGAAAAGGGCTTAAGTAGAGGTGACCAATTCTGCGGGTCGAAGCCAATTCTGAGGGATTAAGTAGAGGTGACCAATTCTGCGGGTCGAAGCCAATTCTGAGGGCTTAAGTAGAGGTGACCAATTCTACGGGTCGTAGAAAATTCTGAAGGCTTAAGTATAAGTGACCAATTCTATGGGTCAAAGCCAATTCCGAGGGCTTAAGTAGCGGCAACCAATTCTGCGGGCTGAGGTCAATTCTGTGGGCTGATGTCAATTCTGAGGACCTTAAGTAAGTTGTGTGGCATACTTTTCTTGAGGAAGTTTGTAGACTCCACTCGAAATAAGATATTAATCCACGAATTGAGTGCAACCTACTGGGTAATTTTTTAATTTTTGCGGTGTCCTTACAGATGTTGTTGGGGGAAATATCCAATTGGATTTAGGAATTCCTCCGGGGAAGTAATTCTGGGACAAAATGTGGTATTAATCCGCTTGGGGATTTGAAAGGTTTGAAATTTTTTTTCTTAGTTAAAAAGGTTCTAAAATTCATTCGGTAATTTTAGGAATTTTTTGGGATTTTCTAATAATTTTTGGGATTTTTTGTATAAAATTTCAAGAAGGTGCCGGCCGGTAGGGTGTAGGGGGTGCCAAGCAGCAGTGGCACACTCTTTTGGACCACCTCGGGCAGGTGAAGGGGAAATGCCAATCGGTTAAACTCTTATTTCCTTTTGAGACCATTTTTCTTCGATGAACTATTTTGATATTGATTATTCATCGGGGATCTTACAGGTGACCTTCTATCCTTGGGGGACGACCATCCAACACACGGGGGTGACCGGGGGGAACGCGCATATGCGTTGTCTATTAGTACACGAGTTCGACTACTACTGGTACATGGGGAAGAGAGTAGTTCGATAGGTGGTGGAGGACGAGGTGATGGTGCCATCTGTGAGGCCCCCAAGGTAGACTAGGCGGGAGCGGGAGATGTCGGAGGAGGCGAGGGTGGCGGTGATGATTAGTGATCCTTATTCATCGTATATCGACACGACGGTGACCTATGATTATCTAGTTTTTGTAATGAGTTGGCTGATGCCGCCTAACATATGTGATGTTATGCCTTTTCCCCCTACGATTTTTGGTAGGGACACGAGTCGGTCGGTGGGGTCTGCCCACAGTGCGAGCAGTGAGTCGACATCAGCAACGATGGCGATGTCAGAGGTTCCATTTTTGCTGTTGGATCCCCCTCCTATAACATCTGACGGCCTGATGGAGGATCAGTGCGTATGCTGCGTATCCCCAATGCGATGGACTCGGAGGTGTTGGGGTTGACTAAGGATGTCCTTTAGCTAGAGGTGTACCTTTTATGTCTTTGTCTTTTGTCTTTCTGATTTCTTCTTTGCCTCAGACTGATTGATTTGCTCTTTTCTATTTTTTCTGCAGTATGTTCGATGTTGACTACGTGGTTGAAGGACATTCGGGATTGGGTGGCTTCCATGATATCTCACATCTAAGACTCATTCTTGTTTCCTTCTTATTTGGTGCCGTCTGCCTCGTCTAGGGAGTGGTCTGGATCAGGGAGCGGAGACTCGTCATCTCGTCGCCAGGGAAAGTGCGTTCTCCGCAAAGATGGAGGTTCTTAGAGAGAGAGAAAGAAATATAAGAGAGAGAAATAAAGAGAAGGTGAGAGAGATAGAGTGTGTTTTAGGGGTTCGGTTCGAGTCCCATTGTTTTTGTGTTTTCCTGCAAGGAAAAATGTAATATAGCAATATATATGCAATGAAATGGGATTTTATTAATTTTTGCTTTAGTGACTTAATGCATATGCACTTTTTACTTCGTTTGATGAGACTGTAAAAAGGATTTGAAATGACTCGAGGGGAAATTTATTCTTAAGCAGGATGAGTAAAAATATAGGGAGAAGGAAATTCTGAATTCCTTAATAAAAAATAATTTTTATTGAGTTTTTGATTTTGACAAAAAAGGAAAAAGAAAACTTTTCAAAAATAGGGGATTACCGATCGGCATACCTCTTGTCCTGCATATCGGCATGTTAGTTCACTCTAATCACCCCAAGGCTTTTATTGCACTTTCTTCAATAACTTAGTCCTTGATGGGGCAGGATTTCCTCTGGGATTTGCAGGACTTTTGTCTTTTGGCTAAGTTTTTCAAGTATAAAAAGGGTTAATGGTGGGGTATTTTCTTCACCGATCGACATTTCCTTTCTTTTGCTCACTTCTTGCTTCTTGTCTCATCATTTTGCAATATGTCTCTTCCCGGAAGTGTTGAATTCTCTTCTTACCTCAAAAACATAGAGGCTAGGTTCTCATATAATGTAGACTACGATGCTTTCAACATGCGTCGGGTTTCATTATGGCACAACCGACCTATTGAATGGTATATACTGATGGTGACAGTACAATTCTGGTACCCTATGGACCTTGTCTTTCATTTTCGCTTTGGCTTGGACGAAGTTTGTTCGACTTATGAAGAGTTATCTGCCATGCTTAGGATAAATCCCAGTGTTCCGGTGGCCATGCCTAAATTTTCTCGATCTTCTCCGGAGCTATCAGCAGGACTCCTCCATATCTCTCCCTCGATGGCCCGATCATTTGTTATCGAAGGAATGATCTCTCTCATGGCTGTGCTACATTCTGTACGTCTGCAGGATGTTGATGATGCGGGCTATGGTGGAGCCGTCATCCTTGGCTTAACTTTAAAATTATTATTAGTGACCGGGGACCTGTTGGTGGACCCACAACTTGCAGCTATTACTTTGTGAATGTCATACCATCGTAATCCTACAGCGGTGATACTGGCGGAGACTCTGAATGGTCTAGATGCTTGGCGGGAAGGCCATTTTGACTTTTTGAGGGGTATCCCCGTTATGCTGTTCATGTGACTGTCGGAGAGATTTCTTATGGCCGTCTTTACTGAATATCCCTTGGAAGCTGTGCTAAACTTCTTTACTCGCTACTTTATCAGCGTGGGCTTGAATATCAAAAGTTGGGAGAACTAGTTTGTGGAGCACGGGGCTCGAAGTTTGCGTTGGTCAGCGCCTTGGTGGGGGGAGTTGCAACCCATTTTAGAATTGGGGAATATTAGTATGTTCGGCTGGTTGCCCTATGGCAGACTTATTTCTACTTTCCCTCATAGCTCCTACATCAATTTGGCTGGGAGCGAATTGTACCACCTCGAACACTAGACTACTTTCCTATTGAGGATTTGATAGAACGTTTGAGCATGCGACTGGGATATCTATGGGAGAATCATCGACCGTCGACCCATCCTTCTTAATTTTTTGGCCGAGTCTGGCATGTTTCAGGGGATTACATGAATTCGTTGTGGAGGAGGGTAGTGGATAAAATGCTGGCCGAGGAGACCGAACAAAGGTGGCTTGTCATGTTGGACACCATGGAGGGAGGTGTTGTGATTTTCCCTTGGAGGGTCTGGGATTACCGTACCATGGAGAACCTTGGGTATTCCATCCAAGTAGGGGAGGTTTGGGCCCCCAAGATGTAGATGATGATGGGCTGGTTCTTCTGGTAGTTTTGAGTAGGATCCATGGGGAGTTTTTTATTTTTGAAGCTTTTGTAATGGCGTTTGGTTATGTATCTGGCTATTTTCTGGTAGTTATAACTTTGGGAAGGTTATTTAGGAGTAGTTTGGATTGGTTTTATTTTTTAGGAAAATAAGGTTAGGTTGGCGGGGGAAGTTGTTCGACACCTTATGCCGTTGTAATTGTTACATATTTTTTTATAAATGATTTTTTTTAATTATATTATTATGCGTCTTGATGAGATTTTTCATTTGAATTATCTATACCAACCGGTAAGGCATACATAATCCTTTTATTCATGTGAATGATAAAAATGGACCGTCGTTCTTAGAGATAAGAAAAGAATAGTATTTTATGAAAAGGAATGGGGTCATGCTCATGTGAAGTGTATGAGCTGCCTACGTATCTCTGGGGTTTTTGAAAAGTTTATGAGTTTCATTTTTGAAAGTAAAAAGTTTTTTTAGGGGATCAGGCCCCACGTAGTTCTGAGTAGAGGGAAATGGAGTTTTGTTTAAAAAATAGAAGGGAGATGAGAAGAGTCTAGTGCGCCAAGATTTAAGACTAAGGGTAGAATTTCTTGAGACGGTCCAGGTTGATTGGACGGACCATCTCTTCCCCATCGAAATCGATGAGCATAGTGGTGCCACTGGATATGATCTTCTTCACAATGTAGGGGCCACTCCAATTGGGCTTGAATTTCCCTCTAGGGTCCCAAATGGGCTCTACGATTTCTTTAAGGGCTAAATCCCCTTCTTGAACACCACAGTACTTGACTTTATTACTAATTAATCGTGCTATTCGGCGATGGTACCCATGTATATGATATAGAGCTTTCAGTCTCCTTTCGTCCAAGAGTGACAACTCGCTAACATGACTTCAATGCCACTCTTCCTCGCTGACTTTGCTCTCAAGCATGACACGTAGTAATGGAATTTCTATCTCAACGAGTAGGATTGCTTCCATGCTGTATACCATAGAGTAAGGGATAGCCCCACGAGATGCTCGAACTGAAGTGAGGTAGCACCAAAGGGCGTGTAGGATCTGATCGGCCCAATCTCGACAGCTTTCAGTCATCTTGTTGATGATTGTTTTAAGGTTCTTATTGGCAGTTTTGACTGCACTGTTGGTTTGAGGTCGATAGGGAGAAGATTTGTGTCTATGAATCCGATACTCGTCAACCACTTCTGTGACTTCAACCTCAAAATGTAACCCGTTGTCTGATACTAGCTCATACGGGACCCCATATCGACAGATGATATTTTTTCGAATGAACTTGACCACCTTTTTAGCATTCATCACTTCATATGACTCAATTTTGACCCATTTGGTGAAGTCATCAATGGCAACCAAGATGAATTCATGTCTGTTGGATGCCTTGGGCATAACTTTCCTTATGATATCGATGCCCCATGTGGAGAACGGCTAAGGAGAAGTCATGTTGTACAATTCTCATGGAGGCAAGTGCTTGATATTGGAAAATTGCTGGCATTTAAGGCATCTTTGAACATAGGTAATGCAATCCTGAACCAAGGTAGTCCAATAGTAACCCTATTGAATAATCTTCTTGGCAAGCATATGGCCATTCATGTGGGGTCCTCACTCCCCACTGTGGATTTTTTGCATCATCTCTTCAATGTCATCCCCTGCGATGCAATGTAAATGGAATCTATTGAAGTTTCTCTTGAATAGTGCTTTATCACAGTCAAAGTATTGGGCAACCAGTTTGTGGAGGGTAGCTCGGTCTTTCTTGTTAGAATCTTGGGGATAGCTACCATGCTTAAGGAGGCATTAAATGTCATAGTACAAGTAATCGACTATATCAGGATCTTCTTCTGTGACGATCTCAATGTGGTAGCAGTGAGTAGGTTTAGCTTGCTTTTGGACTAGGAAGGGGGACATCATTATTCCTTTGGGCATGTCGACCATGGAGGCTAAGGTAGTGAGGGCATGGACTAAGTTATTTTTTTCTCGGGGTAGGTAGTGGAAGGTGATATCTTGGAATTGGGAGGCCAACTCTTCTAGGTGGGAATGTAAGGGTAAGAGTTTCTCCTCCTTGACTTTCCATATTCTGATGAATTGGACGATGATGATATCTGAATCCCTATAGACATATAGGCATTGGATTCCTTGCTTGAGAGCGACTTTGAGGCCTACCGTGCATGCCTCATATTCGGTCATGTTGTTGGTGCATGGAAAATCTATCTTGATGGCTATGGGAGTGTGCGAGTCATCAGGGGAAATTAGGAGTATTCCAATGCCATTTCCTTTCTTGTTGGTAACACCGTAAAAGAACATTTGCCATAAAAGGTCTTCTTGGGAGGTAGAAATGATATTTTGATTTGGGGACTCAAAAATATAAACATCAATTTCTTCAATAGGGTAGTCAGCGAGGTAGTCAGAGATGGATGTTCCTTTCATGGATTTTTGCATGACATACACAATATCAAACTCAGCTAGCAGCATCAACCATCTGGACATTTGGCTAGACAAGGCGGGTTTATCGAGCAGGTATTTGATAGGATCCATTCGGGACATAAGTTTGATGAAAGAAGCGAGCATATATCGTCGTAAGTTTTGGGTGACCTAGACAAGGGAAACACATGCTTTCTCCAAGGCAGTGTAATTAACTTCGGACTGTCCAATTTGCGACTATCATAGTAGATAGATTTTTAACTAGGCTATAGGGTAAGACCCAACTGTAGTGTTTGTTATGGTCAGGTATAGGAGTAGGGGAAGACCAGGCTATGGTGACATGAGTAATAGAGGACGGGTTAGGTATTGATTGATTTGGTCAAAGGCTTCCTAATAATCTTCATTGTAAACCTTAGTGGAATCCTTCCAGAGGAGTTTGAAGATGGGTTCATAGATAGAAGTCAACCGGTTGATGTATTGGCTGATTTACTGCAATTTTCCAAGGAATCCCCAGACTTCCTTCTCCGAACGGGGTGGTGGAATCTCAAGTATGGCTTTAGTTTGGCAGGATATGCTTCAATTCCCTTTTCTCTAACCATGAATCCCAAGAGATTTCCTTTGGTAACTCCAAAAACACATTTCTATAGGTTAAGTCACATCGGGTATTATCGTAGTCGCTCGAAGAATTTTTGAAGAGAGGGAACATGACCTTCCCTAGTTTTAGACTTGATAATCATAGCATCCACATAGACCTAGAATTTTTTGCGTATCAGATCATGAAAGATAGCTGTGCCAACACTCTGGTAGGTAGCCCCTACATTTTTGATACCAAATGGCATAATGGTGTAATAGAATGTTCCCCAAGGGGTTATGAATGCGGTTTTCTCTTGATGATTAGAGTGAAATTTGATTTGGTTATATCCGAAAAAACAATCAACAAATGACTTGAGAGTGTGACTATCCGTATTATCCACAATCATGTCAATATTGGGAAGCGGGTAATCATCCTTTGGATAGACTTTGTTTAAATCTCGATAGTCCACGCACATGCGAAACTTTCCTTTGTATTTTGGTTGGGGTTCGATGTTGGCTATCCATGTGGGATATTCGATCACACGAATAAAACCCACATTAAATTGTTTGACCACTTCTTACTTAACCTTGAGCGACCATTCGATGCGAAGCTTTTGCAGTTTTTATTTCACTGACTGACATTCTGAGAGAGTGAGAATCTCATGATTAGGTATCTCGAGTTCAATGCCGGGAATGCTGTCATAGGACCATGTGAAGACGTCCAAAAATTCCTTCTATAATTCTTCAAGTTCCATGCACTCATGCTCGTTAAGGGTAGACCCTATCCTAATCTCGCATAGTTGGCTATTAGAACCGAGATTAATGACAACCATTTTATCTTCGTTAACTTAAACATGATTATGTTATTTATTATTAACCTTATTTAGATCAATTAATCACTGTTCATTTGCAAAATCATCATCATTAAGAGTTTGATTAGAATCAAGACAATTAATGTAAGGCACAACAAGATACTCAAAATCTTCATTTATTTCATTGTTGGGAAAAATAGCATTGAGAACCTCATCGAAAGAGGTCTCAATTACATCACGATAGGGAGGAACAATAAGAGAAGAGGAAGTAAGACACATCAGAATTGGGTTGAATTTTAGCGGGTGGAATCGGCACAACATTCCAGTTGAGGAGAGGTGCATCAATAATTTTGATCAGGTGGGATGGATCTGATAATGTAGCACTCGAGTGAACCATGAAAAGTGTCAACCCCTGTGTCTGGAAGTTGAATGAAACCTTAGAGTCATTTCCTTAGTAATCTTTAGTAGCAACTATAGTCTTCTTAACTAGAGGTTGCACAAGATGCTGGTAACTTTCGACCCATGAGTAGATATATGGGAAAAAATCTCCATTCCTGGTTTAGTCCTCTTGTTCACATGATCATACCACGGTTCGGGAAAGCCACAAAAGAGGAAATATCTTCCCTTTCTGATGAATCTTTCGTTCAAGGAACCTCTTGAGACAGTCTTGGCACTTTATTTCCTTCTCTTCAACCGAGGGTGACAAAGCATTTTGAGTTCCTCTGTTGATGGTTGATAACCCAAGTCGTAAGAAGGAAAGGCTTTCTTCAGCACTATAGGTTCCAGTATCCCCTGTTGTTATCATCCCAGCCCCAGTGCAGGCATGAAGTGCATGTTTTTAAACATCTCTATCACATTGACTTTCCTGTGAGGGATGTGTTCTGGATAAACTCTATATTTGAAATTGTCCCCTGTTGGGAGAAAAATTGATTCAATTTGTAAACCTGACAGAAGCATATCATTTTCCCCATACTGTATCTCTAGTACCGGATTGCTGGTGCTTACATTCTCAGTATTATCATCGTTTCCCAATATGCTGATGACCTGCCGATTTTCAAATAACTTCACCCTTGATACTATAGAGCCATGGTTATCCAAGCAACAGATTGAAATAGGCCGGGATATCGATGACTTGGAATTCGATAATGAGATTTATAGGGACAATCCCTATTGTAAGCTTTATGGATCCCATCACTTCTTGATGAGTATTATCATAAGTGTGCACCGTGACAGAGGTTAGAGCAAGGTCTCTCACTTTCAGTCCTAAGCAATTGAGGGTTCTCAATGGGCAAACTTTAAGTGCTGATCCATTATCGACAAACGAAAGTGGGACGGTCTTTCCCCTGACTTCGACAAAGATATTGAAAGCATAATTGTGATTTAGTCCAAACCTGGGGATTTATTCTTCAGAGAAGGAGAGCATTCTAGTAGAGGTTATAGATCTGACTAGATTCATTACTTTTTCTAGCATGGTGGAATGAGGGACTATAGGCTCGGTAAGTAGTTTGGTCAAGGCATTCCGGTGCAGTTGGGACGACATAAAGAGTCATTACAGAGTGATGTTAGCTTGGGTTTTATTCAACAGATCTAGGATCTTGCTCTCCTTATGGCCTTGTAAGTTTCTTAACACCTTTTCCCTTATTGATCGCTAATGAGTGCGGGTCAGGGAACCTGGTAATGCCTCTCTGATCTAGTAATATGGTTCACAAAAGAGAGGGAAAATAGAAACCCCATTTCCTCATCCATCTCTAGTTGTTCAGCCACATTATTGATTTCTCCTAGTTGCTCCTCAAATGATATCATTCTATATATGCTGACTATTGGGCTAAAATTTTATAGGCTTTTCTCTTCATCTGAACTATCGAATTCTTCCCCCCATCCGGTGGCAACGACATCATCTTTACATGAAAAGTCAATGCACTCCCCCACCATAATGGACTCTTCGTATAGATCCTCCCACTTAGCTAGGAGATGTAGAACTGAAGGGACTAGGCACCCTTATACTTTCAAAGCGTCAAGTAGCTCGAACATACTGCAAATCACACCACTCTATCGGAATAAGTCTGCTATGATCTGGACAACATCATCTAAGCTGACTTCATCGATTACTACTACCCAATTATCTGACTCTCGAGCCCTTTTATGAGCTTCTAAGAACAACATACTGAATCTTTGGCAGTAAATGGTCATTTCTGAGGACAATTTCAGCCTGAACTCTAGAAGCTGGTTCAATTCTACTGATAATTCCACATCTTTCCCTTCAAAATGTGTATACACAACAATGCATGCTCTAGTAAGGAGTGACAGGTCCTGATCGGCAAAACAAGTAAGATGTAGGAGAAAATATAGGCAAACTTGGAGGGATTTAGGGGAGTATATGGGTATGATGGGTGATTTACTGGATACAATCTGGGTAGATGGATAAAATTTCGAGTCATCTTCTAGGAGTATGGAATTTTTATGATTTAGGAGTGGATTGTGGGTAGTGTTTAGTTTAGGATTGGATGGTGGGGCGATGATACCCCGATCAATCAGACCTTGGATTACATTTTGGAGGTGGAAACACTGATCATTGGTATGGCCAACACTTTGGTGAAAATCACAATGGGCATCTGGCTTAAAATTTTTGGGAAGTGGGTTTGGTAATGGATGAGGGTCCAATGGCTTGATAAGATTTCGGCTTAAAAGGGCTTGGTAAACTTTGGTGAGGGGAGCGTGAAGCTCGGTGTATTCTATATTGACTGGGTTAGGGAGGTTTTCTTGTGCCCACGAAGTGGCAGGCTGAGAGATGTTATTGATGGTTGAAACTGTGGTATTGGCAGGCTTCTCATACTTCTCGGGAGTGAACTGTCCGGGTACTTTATTCGGCTAAACTTTTGTCTTGGCAAGACTTTCTTCAATATCCACTCCTGCTTCTCGAAGGGCTCATAAATGGGGGTAGTACTGTCCTCCCATCTTTGCTAGGACATGGGGTAAAAATTTCTTCTTTACAATACTAACTCGCTCCTATTAGAATGACCGATTGACCATGGTGGATGCTTTCTATCTCCACCTTGCTATGAGGTTACTGACATATTCCTCAGGATTCTATTTGAGAAGTACTAAATCACGGTGGGTGACCTCCAACTCTTTGTTATACTTGTACCGTGACATGAATTCACGGGAAACATCCTCCCAACTGCGAATCCTGGACTCCTCGAGAGATAAGAACAAGTGAAGAGCACTATCCTTCAAAGTTTGTTGGAACATTTGGGCCATTATTTCCTCGGAGGCAAGTAGGAGTGCTATAGATCGATGGTAACTTCGGATATGAACAATTAGGGGTCCACTACCTGTAATACCCCATATTTTTGATGATTTAAATAATTATGTGATTAATTATTACAGCGGGATTGATTGAATTTAAATGTGAGAATTAAATTATTAATTAATCCGAATTTAAAAATAAATATCAACTAGCATGCCAAGGGTTAATACTGATTGATTTAATATTACTGTGTGATATGTAATATGGAACTATACACTTTGATAAATTGTCGAGAGTGAATAATACGTCAGTTTGGTAATTTAAGTCTGACACGCGTGTGAGTCGTGTCGGGACTAATTTAATGGAATAAAAGATTAATTATTTTTGGGTATCTTGTATGATCACTTCGAGTGCACCGTTGAGTTCGTAAGGGTCGAGATAGCCAGAATAGTATACCCGGGTGTTTAGTTTGGGTTCCGGGGCAATTTTAGGCCTAACCGGCACCCCGAGAGGGCATTATGGTAAATTGTATTTTTAGGTTTAATTAATGGGCGAAAATTTGGAGTTATTTTTATCAGCCAAAAGAAGTCCATTAGGGTTAAGAGATAAAGAAAGTAAGAATGGCCATAAAAAGTGTGAGGGAGAATCGATTTCCAAGAGGGAAGGCTCGATTAGCACCACCTTGCACAACTATCACCACCACCACCGTGTAGATCGGGACGAGGGGAACACGCCCATACCAACAACGTCAAGAAATCAGACGACTAATTCGAGGAAAGTGTTTATTACTTACTGTACCTTAGCAATTATCATAATCATGTTAGTATAGGGATGTTCTAAGCATGTTTTGATTCATAAAAGTGATGAAAATTGGAGAATTAGGATGTGTAAATTGAATCTGGGATTTATTAAATTGAAACCCTCCAGGCATGTAAATTAGAAATCACGTTTTGATGAAATAATGTGAAGAACGAATCTGGTAAACATGTGTTCTTGAATAAGAAATTAAAGAACTAGGGTTTTAGAGAATGATTTGGGGATTTCATAATTTTGTGATGATTCGTAAGGATATAATGATGTTAGAATGTTAGAATCCATGTATAATTGTCAGAATTAAATTTGGGATTGATCGGTTAAAGTTTGGGATGTTAATTTAGAGGTTGTAGGGTTAATAATGGTGCAAAAATGCTGGAATTCTGGGTAGAAGACGAAACAGTAGGTCTCGCGCGAAGTCGTTCAAGCGAGATTGCATCTCGCGCAAAGTCGCTCGAGCGATACATGGCAGTCGTTCGAACGACATGCCATCTGGTTCGAGCGACAGGGTGAATTTTTGGGAAATTTCTTAGGGGCAGTTTTGGAATTTTCCAGTCTTTACGAGTGAGAGAAATTACCAGTTAACAGAAGTGAAACAAGACAGGATCACGAGAAAGTATGAGAGTTTTATACTTAAATTAATCCGAAAAGAAGAGTTACTTTGGAAATTACTAAAAAATTGTGGTAATTTAGTAATACTATAAAATACATAATAATGAGAATGAAATACGTATCGAATATATACATGAAGGTTGGGGAGAATACCTATAAATACTAATAGGATGTGTGAATACCTATTACTTGTTTAATATTATTTGTATGACATACCTAGCTACTTGCTATCACGAGGGGTTGTGTAGAGACGGTCTTATCCTAGGTGACCTTCGGGGGGATATTTGATTCGTACCTCAGAACATAGTACTATGAAGACTTATTTGTGAGTTGATAAGTCAGCTGACTATAGGAGCGTAGGTAAGTGTGTGACCCATAGGTATGTGAACTATGTTCGCCGCCACTATGTGTGTTTTGTGTATATGGTTCATGGGATACTTCCGAACCGACAGTCCTTATTAGAGTACGAGATGTACCAGGACATGATAGCAGAGTATCCAATGCACTCACTACACCAAATCTGCACTATTGTCATGGTCATTGACCTTGACAATTTGGGGCGAGACAATTTTTTTTATCACGGACGTGTCACGATCATTGACCTTGACAACTCCGTTATAATTGTCACGGTCGTGTCAAGGTCAATGATCGTGACAAGTTTAGTCACGGTTAACAACCGTGACCAAACCGTGGCAATATTTAAAATTTTTTTCACAGTCAATGACCGTGATAAGCCCGTGATAAGATTTGTCAAGCACTTGTCACGGTCAATGACCGTGACAATTTTGGGCAGAATTGAAAAAAATTATGCTGGGAAGTATGGCCACTGCCACTGCCCAACAGTATATTTGTACCTGTTATAACAACGTTGGTTGTACCTATTCAAACATCATATATCCAAATATACCCAAGATAGTGCAAATATATATTCATGACGATATAATTCAAATATTCAAAATAGAAACAATATACATGACAATATAATCCAAATATAATTAAAATGTGCAAACTTAAAAATAATGTTACTACATGTCTTGGGTAAATGCGAGGAGGTGAGTTGGCCACACGATATACGAATTGACACACCCACTAATATACATCGTTCCGCATTGTTCGCGCAACCACAATAGGGAGTTCTCCTTCTCGGATATCACATGCGTGACAAGCACTTTGGAGTTGATCCCTTGAAGCGCACGTCCATGAACTATTCCACCCTCGACGATATTCTAGTCCCTCAACCCCCGCCCTATCCGCTGGCCATCAAATACATCCAATATGAACACACTCGGCAAAACAAGTGTCGATAATGGTCTGGGGAAGGGAGCCAAATAAGGAAGTGGATCATCGAAATACGCACGTGATGGTGAAGAAGAAACGAGGTCCACATCCTCCTCCTCCTGCGCCTCGTTCTCCCGCACCTCCTCATCCTCCTCCTCCTCCACCGCCTTCTCCTTCCCTTTCCCTTTCCCTTTCCCCTTTCGGTCTCTACCCAATATACGCTTCATGAATGCGTACATATCTTCGACCTTCGCCTCCAAATGGGACAACTTCGCGTCGTGTGAATCCACCGTTCGAGCCAACCCGGTGTCGCTCGTCTCCAATCCGATGATCCTAGATTTGGCCACCCGCGAGCTCACCCCCCTTGTCCTCCCCTTGCGATCAGAGCCAAGCACTTGGCTGAGTGCGTCTGTGGACAAAGACGCCTTGTCGGCATTAGACTGCGACTCATGCACTTCCTTAAGCTTTGCCTGAAATGACAAAAAGCACATGATTAGTAAAATAAGTAAACTAAAAAATTATAACATAATTAACAAAAAATAAACTGTCGGATTACTTATAATCATTGCCGCGACGCTCGAGGACACCTCCTTGTCCTTCCCCTTCTTCGTCCGAAGAGCCACATAAGTATCGAGCCTATGTGGCTTACCCCCTGGCCCACTCCCTACCCCCTGAAATAAAATAAAGTAAAATTAGTATCGGCCCCGCAAAGTAAAATAATGAAGAATAATATATTTCTGTAGTTATAGAAAAATTAAATCTTACCTTCATCCTATGCTCCACCTCGGTGTAAGAGGTCCGACCGGAGTAGTGCACGTCCGTCTTTTTTGCCCGGTTTTCCCTTGCCGATTGGAGAGATGCCAATTTTCGATCCTCTATCTCATTGTCAATGAACTTTTGCCATTGTGCCAATGAGATCGTCTCTTTGGGCAGGACGGATCCACGCCATTGTATAATGGACTCTCGTGTTTTCCCAAAGTACCGTGTCCGCATATTTTTCTTCCACGTCTTGTGTTTCTCCCTCAACTTCTCCAAGACGGAATCACGTAGCTTTGAATCCAAGTTGAATTGTTTCTGTCCAACAAATTCAATGAAATTGAAATTGAAATTGAAATTGAAATTGAAATTGAAATTGAAATTGAAATTGAAATTGAAATTGAAATTGAAATTGAAATTGAAATTGAAATTGAAATTGAAATTGAAATTGAAATATTCATATTCATATAAATATATTACCTGTAGTGCCGCCCAAACACCTAACTTGAGCTCATATGGCACCTCCTTCCAACTCATAAACCCCGGGCCGGTGACCGTCTTTAGCAGCTCGAGGGATCTCGCTAATAGCTCCGATTTGTTCTCGATTGTAATCCCAAATTTTCCGTATTTGGGGTGCCTAGGGGCGGAGGAGCCCTCGTCGCCTCCGCTACCACTGAGCCCAGACGACATCATCATAAACAGCATCATCATCTTCTCCTTAATATCTGAAGGAGACATTTGCTGTAAAAAAATGTTATTAGTACAGATAAAAGAAAATGTTAATAGTACACATACACACACCCCTACCCCACCCCACCCCACCCCCACCACACACACGCACACGTCATGCCACTTTTAAAACTAACCAACCCAACATTTCATCAATTAAACTAACAATTAAAGTATACAATTATTAATTTACTAATTTACAATGAGGGACAATCCTACTTTCATATGAAATTGGCACTAATTATTAATTTACTTTCATCTAAAACTATACAATTAAAACTACAATTAAAGTTATACAATTTCTTAATTAAAGCTATACAATTGTTAAAATTGCCCCCCACCCCCCTCACCCCCCTTGCCCCCTCCCCCTGCCACGCACACACCCCACCCCACCCCACCCCCACCACCCTACCCTCCCCCTCCCCCTACCACGACCGTGACAACTACATTTGTCATGGCCTTGTCTTTAATCCTTTATCTTTATATTTATTCTTTGAGATTCTTTTATATTTCAAAAGTCTCTTATCCTCATTATATTTGATCACAATATGCATATCTTATAAGAGAGTCGGGTTTGGCATGAATAATTTGTAATGAAGTCTAGAACGAATCTTACTAAATCAATTGGGGTATTTTCATATTTTTATTACTTTATTAATTTATTGTTTATCAATAAAATTATGACATGAGATAATTATAATTGGAGCATAAATTTCATTATCATAAAGGGATAAATCCAACCAAGTACAGAGATTCTACAAATTAAAGTGAGAATTAAATTTAAGACTTACTAACAATATGCATGTGTATGGATTCTACATAGTTGGGCATGAAAGTAACTAATGATATTCCTAAAAACATACAATTGGCAACATTTTGTGAATTTACTAAACTTTATATAATATTATCAAATTCTGTTAAAAAAAATTTATCTAGGGTTTTACCTAATTGAATTATCATATTTTCAGTTAGAAAATTCCACCCCCACCCCCACCCCCACCCCCTCCCCCCACCCCACCCCACCTCCACTACCCCCTTCCCCCTCCCCCACCACACACCACCACACACATATATACACATACATACACGCACATATACACATACCCCACCCCCCTCCCCCCACTACACCCCCTCCCCCCTCCCCACTACCCTTTCCCCCCTCCCCCACCACACACCACCACACACATATATACACACACATATACACATACCCCACCCCCTCCCCCCACCCCCACCACACCTGCACCACCCCACCCCCATTACCCCCTCCCCCACCCCACCCCACACCAACACACACATATATACACACACATACACACATACATATACACACATATATATACACACATACACATACACATACACATACACATACACATACACATACACATACACATACACATACACATACACATACACATACACATACATATAGAATTGAAAGAGATGAAAAAAAATATACCTTAGAGAGAGAGAGAGAAGAAATCGCCTAGAGAGAGAGAGAGAGAGGGGGAAAACCAAAAAAGGTGGGAAAAAAAGAAGCCTAGGGATTTTTTTTACTGCGAAAGTTATCACGGTCGTGTCAAGTTCATTGACCGTGACACAAATCTCGCATTTTGTGTCACAGTCATTGACCTTGACACGATCGTGACAAAGAATTATCACGGTCAATGACCGTGACAAGGCCGTGACAAATTTACTTGTCGCGGCCTTATCACGGTTAGTGACCGTGACAATTCTTTGTCACGGTCGTGTCAAGGTCAATGACCGTGACACCAAACACGAGATTTGTGTCACGGTCAATGACCTTGACAAGGGTGGCCGGCTGAAAGGTGACAATTTTATCATTTTGGTGTAGTGACTACAGGTTTAGCCTTGGGGTGCTGTATTAGTATATATATATATATATATATATATATATATACTTGTATTATTCCTACTGTGAGATAATTGTAGGTTATTGGCATAGTACAATTCTAAGTGACGTAAGCTGTGAATACTTAACTAGTTGTGATAACAATTAAATGAATTAATAAATGATGGTATTAATAATGCGACAAACTGGGAATCACGGGTTGCTACCACGAGGTGTAACAAGAAGTATGAGTCGTTGTCTAGTTATAAGTGTTGCAAATGGCTAGGTGAGAATATATGTACGATAGGCGTGCACAATAGACGAGAGGTGAGATTCTCTTGTAAGAGTTTGAACTAACATGCATTTGGCACTTGCTTTGCTTCAAATTTTAAATACTTTCTAAAACAAATATTTTTGCACATCGGGCTCTGTCCCATTTCTTGCATCTTTTCTCTCTCTTTCTATATATATGTATTATATCAGGTGCTCAGCCACAGGGATACTAGGCTTAGATATTTGGATTGCTTGGCGTGCTGCAGCTGTTGTGGAAGCTGTAGGTCTTTGCATTAGACGCCTCCATCATTTCACTTCTGTTCTGTTTAGACTTTCTATTTAGGGCATGTGTCTCCCATTCCTTAGTCAATTATTTGAGATTGTATTCAAATTATTTCCTTTTCATTTCAGTTGGATTTATTGTTCCTATGGTACTTGATTTTAGAGTTTTAAAGCTGGAATGTTTTATCCAGTCTTACCTATTTCAGTTTGTGATTCAGATTTAGTATGTACATTAATTAGTGTTGGTGGATGATTGATGTTTATATTCTCGGATTAATAATTGAAAGATTTTTTTAAGGAAAATATTTTGACACTAGCTTAATAAATTATTAGGTGGTTAATTAGGTTATTATGTTTTCGACAGTGATGCTAAGAATGAACCAACCAAACATTATGTTTTAAATTTTATAAAGAACTTATCACCCGATATTTAATTGGGCGGGGTGTCACACCACCCCCGACTTCTCAATGTTAGGCATCTTGAACTTTTTCGACAACCTTGCTTTAGGATAGGGAGACAAATGGGCATAACCCATGTAGTTCCTGGAGATTTGAACTTGGTCAAACTTCTTGGTCAACATATTAAGGTCCTCCTTCACCTTGTTCAACTCTTCTTAATTTGGATCAACAATCACGGGTAGGTTAGCCCCTGGCTGGGCAAGATGCGACATAAGGAGCTGAGTTGGCGGTGAACTATTAGCAGGAGGGACACATGGAGTGTGTTGATATTCCTCGGGGACACAAATAGTTTCAGGTGTGGGCGAACCCAAAGTGAAAGGGAATAGAACCTCGATCTCTTTGGGAATAGGGACTTGGTTTCGTCACAACTCATGAACCTCGGTTTGAAGATTGTCAATCTTGGTAGTGAGTTAGTCTAGAACCGCCATTAAATCAGTCTATACATTTGGTATTTGGTCAGTGTTCTCCATGGAAAGCAGATGGAGGTGAGTTTCGGACTTGGAGAAAGTAGGTAGGGAACTGATGGAGCCTCGTGGAGGACCGAAGTAATAGGGAGCCATGCCAAGGGTTAGGTATGCAATAGAACTGAAAAGGAGAAACATTCGAATTTATTTTCGAAAGAGAAGAAGGAAAGATTTCTATTATAGGAGGAAAATATTTTTGACATTTTTGGAAATGGGGAAGGACAAAATGTTTTTGGGTAAAAAGGAAAAAAAAATGCTTTTGGTGTTTTGATAAAAGAGGAAAAAATGTTTTTAACACTTTTGGTAAGGAAAGAGGAAAAGCGAAAAAAGGGTCTCATCATCATCATCATCATCATCATCATCATCATCATCATCACCACCACCACCACCACCACCACCACCACCACCACCACCACCACCATCATCATCATCATCATCATCATCATCATCATCATCATCATTATTATTATTATTATTATTATTATTATTATTATTATTATTATTATTATTATTATTATTATTATTATTATTATTATTATTATTATTATTATTATTATGTTCTCACTTGTATTAGGTTTACCTAAATGAAAATGGAAATGCCGGACGGGACTCGAGACTGGGAAAATTGGGTTTGAAAAATATGTAAAACACAGTTGGACTTGTTACCAGACTAATGGATAGGGTCCCGTTTTAAAAAAATGAAATCACGCGAAATTTTTTGGCGGCATGTCGACCCATCATTTCAAAAGAGTTTCGAGTAAGTAACCGTCTGTAGAAACCACATTCTAGGACCCCCTATGTCTCTCCTTAGGTCCCTAGCACCTCCCTATTTCACTACAAACCCTAGGTCACACTCCGAGTACTGATCTAGAGGCCATCGGGTGCTCTCGGGCCCCGTTTGACTCTGGTCAACGTTATCGATAGAGCGAAAGCTCATTAAATATTTGAAGCTCTTTGAATTCCATTTCCAATGGTCCACCCCATGTGCGAATCAACATAACGGTTCAGACGAATGGACCATTTTACCAACGGAAATCGACCTAGAGGCCACTGGGCGCTCTCGGGCACTGATTTGACCCCGATCAACTTCATTGTCATAGAAAAAGCACTTTGAATCTTAGAAGGGCTCTGAATCCTCTTTCCAACAGTCTGACCTATGCACGAATCGGCATAATAATTCGGACAAATAGACTATTTTACCACCAAAAATCAATTTGGAGGCAACTGAGCGCTCCAGTGCCCCTATTTGACCCTAGTCAACTCCTACATCAGAGTGAAAGCTCTTTGAATATTCGAAGGGAACTAAAACCCCTTTCTAACAGTTCACGCCATGCACTAAATGGCATAACCATTTGGACGAACGGTCTCTTTTCCTTTGAAAATTGATCTGGAGGCCACCGAGCACTCTCGTGCTCCGTTTGACCAAGTCATCTCTTCAGCTCGAGCGTGACTGAATGAATCTTCGAAGGGAACTGTATACCTTTTCCAAAGGTCCACCATATGTGCAAATCAGCCTTACGGTACGAACAAATGACCCTTTTTACTCTGAAAGGTTGCAGGATACTTTCGGACCCTAGTTAACCAAGGTCAACTTTCCAAACTGAGCGAAGATCTCTGGAACTCGCATAACCTTTCCAATGATCTGCCCCGTTCGTGATGCTGACGTACCATTCGTATGAAAGATCCGTTTATATCTGACAATCTCTCGTCCAAAGGACCGACGAGTGCTTTTGAGCCGTGTTTGACCCAAAGTCAACTCCTGAACCCAGGAGCGACCCAAGGAATCTTGAAGGTCTCTGAATTAACTTTCTAAGCGTATGCCCTATGCGTAATTTGGATCAATGGATTGCGTTCTACGACCATTTTTATGGAGAAATCTACACGAGACTGCCGATTGGCAGGTCCATTTCCCTGCCTATCGACAGGGTGCCTAACGTTACCTGCTGATTGACACAGATAGGGCTATTCCGATCAACACCCCCTTATCTTATAAATAAAGGGCATGACCTCACTCCCAATGCACACCTGAGATCCATCATTATTAGTGACCTCAACAACATTCTATTACAATCAGCGAAGTTTTCTTGTGTGAAATTCCTTTCCATCTTTCATTCTAATCCTTTTCATACCCAATTTGAAAACATCTCATTCTCTCTCATCCAATATTCATCTCAACATTCAAGGGAGTTCATCAAGGATCAAGATCAAGCCTCAATTCTCCAAAGAAGGTCCAAAATCCTTCTCTCTCTCTTTAATTTCTTTATTTTTACAGTAGTTACACAAATTCTTAAATCTAGCTCTTGCTTTAGTTCATACACATTAATATCTCACCTCTTAATTAGTTATATTGCACCTACTTTATTTTCTATAGAAAACCCAAAACAAACAAAAAGAGGGTTACACCTATAAATTCCAATGGGATTATCCATCAAAATTTCTTAAAACTAAAACACATTTTTAACACACACATATATAATAAATTCTCGTTCGAATCTATGGGATAAACCCCACCCTTATGCCGCATACAAACTACGTGGACTTTGATGCAATTATAGGCTACGTATGAGTTTTTGGCTAAAACCTGAGACTCGATTCCAATTTTCCCATTTTCGCTTTTGTCTCCATTTTATTTTAAGATATATTATATTTGGAATCCTTATTAGCATTTTATACAACATATATTATCATTTCATCATAATGATCAATATCCTGATAAACGCATACATCGTATTTTCTAAATATTATTTTGGGAACATTCCAATGGATGGACCCACTCTATATTTTCCATGGTATGAGTTAGGTGATTCCTATCTCCATCTATATATACACGTACACACACTTCATGAAGAAATTATGGAAAACAGTAACACAATCCCATAAGAGATCGAAAGGGCGGGATGAGCACCAAACACCTTCCCATCCTGTAACTTAGCCCTCAAACCTTCGAACTATTGATTTCATAAGCATTAGTTTGTCTTTGATGCCTCTCTCTCAAGGCGACAACATGTTCTTTTACCTATTTTGTACAAAATAGGCTGGCGACTCCATCTTTTTACATCAGCCCACATCGACGACGACCAAAGCGCTCCTAGAGGAAGAGGGCGTGAGATCTTCACTCCTTTCCCCCGGGGAAGGAGATGGGATGGCCACACCGACAAACTAAATATGAGTGCCCTAGTTTTAATACCTATAGGGTATGCAGTTGTTAGGTTAATTGGAAGGGTTCCCCCTTTGGCATGACTTCCATGATATACGTCTTGCTTTCGAGGGAAATCGGTACGTGTGGACAAGACATTTGATATACCTGAGTGTACATGAATTGCTTCACTATATACCTCACGGGGACAGTATGTGTGAGAGCGAATTCGATATACTCGATATAAATGAATGAGTTCCCTACTATATACCTCCCGTCATGATTTTGATAAAATAGTATGATGCAGGGGGAACTATTCGATATACGTTGAAGGTAATTGACCAATGGAAGGTGAGAGTCATATCGCTTAGGCTAACTGCGACCTACCAGATCATCGCCCATCACGAAGTGACCCTTCAATTACAGGACAAAATTTGGTCAATAGCCATGCTCTTTGGTGATGTAGTGTGCAAAATGCGTGATTCTTGATTAGTATATTATGGAGAGAGAATTTTATTTTGCATGATGAGAACTATGCTAATAGGGAATAATGTATAAGTGTAAAAAGTAAATTTAACACGGAGCATGAAGATTATACTAAGCATGGATATGTGAGAGTGAGTTATGTGTGGATATCTACAAGTGAGTGTGTGACAGTGAACCTAAGAATGGATCAACTACAAGTGGTGTGTGACAAGCGTGAGTGAGCATGGATATATAAAAGTGTGATAAATGGAGATGTGTGTTAGTGACACCTAAGCATGGATATTCAAAGTGGTGTGTGCAACATGTGGATATAAGTGATCCTATGTGTAAGTAGTGTGAAGTGTTCATGGGAAGTATCTACAAGTGTGTGAGTGAGTAGTGATATAAGAAGGAGGTAAATATGTGTAAGAGATAATAGAGGAGAAAAATGGAAACATACAAGTAGGTGCATATGCGCACAAGCGGAAAATAATAACAACTATGAAAACAGAGTCTAGCCCTCTTATGAAAATAGTCCCCAGCGGAGTCGCCACTGTGGCCATCCCGGATCTCTCCTTTTCTCCCTTTTTGGGAAAAAAGGGAGGATAAGGTCTTGCGCCCACTTCCTCTAGGAGCGCTTTGCCTGTCTACGGTGTGGGATGATGTAAAAAGATGGAGTCGTCAGCCCATTTTTCACAAAACTGGCAAAACACCATGTTGCCGCCTCGAGAGAGCAGCATCGACGACAAAATGATGCATACGAAACCAATAGTTTGAAGGGTCCGGGGTCTAAGTTATGGAATGGCAAGGTGTTAGGTACCCATCTTGCCCTTTCGGTTCGGCAGCTTAGTTTTGAAAAATTATGGTGGATAATCCCGTTGGAATTTATAGGTGTAACCCTCTTTTTCTTTGTTTTGTTTTTTTATAAAAAACAAAGTATGTGTAATACAACTAATAAAGGGTGAAGTATTAATGTGTATGAACCAAAGTAAAATCTAGATTAAGAATTTATGTAACTAATGCAAAAATAAAGAATTGAAAGAGAGAGAAGGATTTTTGGACCTTCTTTTAGGATAATTTAGAATTGAGGCTTGATATTGATTTTTGATGAACTCCCTTGAATGTTGAGATGAATGTTGGATGATAGATAATGATATTTTTCTAAATTGGGTATCAAAAGAATGGGAATGAAAGATGGAAAGGAATTTCCCACAAGGAAACTTCGCTGATTGCAAAAGAATGTTGCTGAGATCATTGATATTGATGGATCTGAGGTGTGATTTAGGAGTGAGGTCATACTATATATTTATAGGGGGGGGGGGGGGAATTGACATATCCCTAGCCCTATCAATCGGCAGGTAACCCTAGGCAGGGAAATAGACCTGCCAATCGACAGTCTCGTACAGATTTTTCTGAAAAAATGTTCATAGAACGCAATCTATTGATCCAAATCATGCATGGGTCATACCGTTAGAAAGGTAATTTAAAGACCTTCAAGAGTCCTTTAGGATGATCTCAGGTTCAAGAGGTTACTTTGGATCAAACGGGGCTCGAAAGCGCTCGTCGATCCTTTTTACGGGGGATCGTTGAACATAAACAAATCATTCGTCCGAATGGTAAGTCAGAATCGTGCACGAGGTGTACCATTGGAAAGTTTATGTGACGTATTTCGACATTTCAAAGAGAATTGCTTGGTTCAGAAAGTTGACTTTAGTCAATGGGGTCCCTTAAGCGCCCGATGACCTTTCGGAGTAAAATGGGTTCTTTGTCTGTACCGTAAGGCTAATTCACGCATGAGGTGGACCATTGGAAAGGGTATTTAGTTCCCTTCGAATATTCATTCAGTCTCATTCGATCTGAAGAGTTGACCTTGGTCAAATGGAGCCTGGGAGCGCCCGTGGCCTCCGGATCAATTTTTGGAGGAAATTGGATTGTTTGTCCTAACGGTTATGCCGTTTCATACACGGGGTGGACTGTTGGAAAGGGTATTCAATTCCCTTCAAAGATTCATTTTGTCTTATTCGAGCTGAAGAGTTGACCTTGGTCAAATGGATCCCAGGAGTGCCTGGTGGCCTCCGAATCAATTTTTGGTGGAAAACGCATAGTTCGTCCGAACAGTTATGCCGTTTCACACACAGGGCAAATCGTTGGAAAGGGGTGTCAGTGCCTTTCGAAGATTCAAAGAGCTTTTGCTCTGACGTTGAAGTTGAATGGGGTCGAATCGGGGCCCGGTAGCCTTCAGATCAATTTTTAGTGTTAAAATAGTCTGTTCGTCCGAACCGTTATGCCAATTTGCGCACAGGGTGGACCGTTAAAAAGGGTATTCTAAGCCCTTCTAAGACTGATTAAGCTTTCACTCCGACAATAGAGTTCACCAGAGTCACACGGGGCTCGAGAGCGCCTGACGTCCTCTAGATCGGTACTTGAAGTATGGCGTAGGGTATGGAGTGAAATGGGTAGGTGCTAGGGACCTAAGGAGAGGCTTAGGGGGTCCTAGAATGTGGTGTCTACAGATATGAATTTTCTTGAGTTTGCATGAAAAGAATAATGATGCTTTTACGCAAGTTTAACACCGTAAAATACATTGATATATATATATATATATATATATATATATATATATTATATTTTGTGGTATTATTCAAAAAGTGTATCTTTTTATTTGTACCCTTGATTTTTATGAATTAACTAGTATAAGAAATAATGCTAAGTAATTAAACTCATGTAATTGTTAAGGTAATACTGAGTGAAAATTAATATTATAGGATTATTATTTGGATATTGATTATGTATTTATGGCAATAATGATACTAATTAATTCGGTACAAATATATGAGTGTAAATGTAAAAGTTGTATGTTGAGTACTATTTGATAGTTTTGAACACAATTTTGAAGCACAATATTAGTATTTTTTTTTTAAAAATATGACTATATGAGACTCAGTATATTAAGAGTTAAAAATATAAAATAAATAAAGTTTTATTTTGAAAAATTTATAAAGGTATGATAATCATAAGAGACTACATTTTTGTAAAATTGTGTCGTTTTGCCAGAAAATGAGCTCTCGCAAAAAGTAAAAATGCTTAGAAAATTTTGAAAAAATATAGCGAGATGTAAAATTTAATTGCAAACAACTTTCATATTTTTATACCGACTTAGAAAAAATTGTCTAGGGCCTATTTTTAGGCATTTTTATCCCTATCAATAGAAAAAATAAGTGATTGGCTTGAAAGATGTGTTGTTGAAATCTTATTGGTGGTAAATCTTAAGCCTTTTCCTTTAGCTTATTTAATACATGAGGGCAACCTAATTATTTAAAAAAAACATGGTTTCTCTTACTCTCTAAGATCATTTTACACACTAAGAGGCAAAAAACTACACAAAAATCACTCTCCCTCGATCAAAACCACCATTGTAACAACCATTGTACACAAATGTTTTCAGCCCACTTTTTGAGAGAATAAAACCTCATATTTTTGGAGGAGTTAAACATTATTTTGTATTTTCTCAGAGTTATTTATTGGTTGTGTAAGTGAGGGTATTTTAATGGAGTTAGAAAGTGGGTTACACATGGATTTTTCATGGACTATTTGGAAGACTTCATCTTCTAGAAGGGGTTGCTCATCATTTGAGGTGGGGGTTTATTTTCAAGTAGTTTTTATTAATGAATAATATTGTATATTTAGGATAAATATTGTATATATATATATATATATATATATATATATTTAACATGCTATCTATTTATGTATATAAGTTACTGAAGGGAGATAAGTCCAATTCTTTAGTTTATTTAGTCCGAATATGTGTGATGTGAATATCACATGACATCTTGGAAGACCATGAATATATAGGGAGATAAGTCCAAATCTCGGAAGATCACACTGGAGGGTTGGAAGACCAATCCTTACAGGTTCTATGACTTATGAGTAAGATAAACATGAAGATATCTTGAGTAGTAGGATCCTTAAGTTTATAAATAAGGGCAACCTGACCCATTATCAGGAGAATGTATTATCAGCTGCACGTGGTGACTTAGACTCTAAGCTAGCAATACTAACACTCCAATCGCCGTTGTTCTTTCTCAATAATAAACCAATCTCCCTCCCTTTCCAATGGACGTAGGTAGATGTCTCTGCTGAACCACATACATCAGTCTTCTTTGTTCTTTTCTTGTATTTGTAATTGTTTAGGGGCCAATATCCAATTATTCCTTTTATTGTAGGTCAATATCCTCTACAATTTGGCGTCGTGTGTGGAAATATCAAATTCCACCATTATCAAAGTCATTTATCCCAACAATCGTCATGAGTGAAAATCAGTCTCACTGCATGAACGCAAGGAGCCACGTCCAGTCTAAGACTTGTGTCATCATGGGGGACAACACTCATATTAGGATTACTTAATTGCCACGACACTCTAGGTCTAGGTTGAGTTCCCCTAGAGATTAGGTCCTAACCGTTGATACCACACACTGTCAATTGACTGACCAGAAAGAAAGATGCTTCTCGACTGGATAAAATTTATGAGGGAAGATGAGACGATCGTGATTAGGAAATCTCCCATTTAAGGAGACAATTAACTAAGCAATCGAAAGATCGCATATATGATTCTTGGACCTAGGAATGTCGGCGGAGAATATCTACCTCTCTAAGAAATCATAGCTCTAAACAAACTAGGAGGGCATGTCGTTCAAGGAGCCCTTACACGATACACCATAATTAACGGCGTGATACTGTTCTCCTAGGAGAAATTCCATTAACCGTGATCACCATCAATTTTATCCCTCCAAGTCCATGAAAAGTAGCAAGCCTACCTGTCCAAAGGCACTGCTGAACAAAGTAAGGAGTGAAGAGATCAAAGGGCTCATTAAAAAAGAATTGGAAAAAAGAATGAACCCAAATTCGGATCAAACTCCCAAGGGCCTAGAAAAAAAAGCATTAGGGCATGGTTGGTCATCCACCTTTATTAATAAGATAAAGTCCTTCAAACCACCCAAGAAGTTCTCCATGCCAAAGGTTATAACGTATGACTGGGAGGAAAATCTTGCCAATCATATCAGGCCCTATCGACATACCATGTCTCTTTGGAATCATCACGATGCCCTAATGTGCCGGGTATTCCCATCTACTCTGTGGGAGATTGGTCTAAAGTGGTTTCAGAAATTACCCCCAGATCGATATCTTATTTCAGAGATCTGACTAGGAAGTTCACGGTGCGATATATCACTAGAAGCAAGGCAATTGAGGAGGTTCATTTGCGGATCTCTCTTAAGAAAAAGATGGGATAGTCCCTCCATGATGTATACACAAAGATACTAGGAGCTATACAATGAGATTGGCAATTACAATGATAATCTAGAAATCTCATCATTTACGTTCGAACTAAAATGATTGGATGATTTATACCAGTCTCTGAAAAAGAAACCAACCTTTACGATGGACAATATTATGTTTCGCATTGAAAATTATGCCAAGGTAGAGGATGAGCTCATCAATGTAGAGGCCCTAACTGACCAAAAGAAAAGTGAACCTAAGAAGACTCCTAAGGGAGGAAATCAACCTTCTTCAGCCAAGAGAGGATCATGAATGAAGCCCCCAGAGGTTGTCCTAAATTTGAGGCTAATGAGAACAACTACAAGGCACTAGAGGCGCTCTTCAAATAGACCATCAATAAGCTTATCTCATAGATAAAAAACAAGTATTACTTCAAGAGGACTCTAAATATGGCCTACTATCCTAACAGGGATTCTAACCTCAGGTGTACCTATCACGAGTATCATAAACACCTCATGAAAAATTAGAGGATGTTCAAGAAGCATCTGTAAAAGATCGTTCAAGACGGTCATTTTAAGGAGTACATTAACACTGAAAATCCAAAGATTTTGACAAAGATTAATATAGTTCAAAAGGCAGAAGAGGATCTTGCCCCAACAGGACTAGTCGCAACCATTTACGGATATCGATCTAGCTCAGTGCATTGGTAAGAAGTTAAGGGAGAAAGTGAGAATTGTCGCAAACATTTAATAGGATTTCTAGGCAGACTTGTACAAACCCATCCTTTCCAAGAGGGAGGTAAGAGACTTTGATATTGACCGGGACATTATGTTCACCGATGATGATCTCGTCATCATGAACCTTCCACATAAGGATGCTCTGGTCCTCACGCTAACAAGCATGAATTTATTTCCAAAAATTTCTTTCTATCCCAATCCTAAATCATTTGTCTTTCTTGTAAATAGAGAGAAATAAAAAATAAATCAAATCACACCATCTCTATAATAATTAAATGCCCCTTTTCTCCTGAAGTTGTCAGAATTATTATAATAAGATATTAGCTACAATTGAAAAGGTCTTATCAATAAAAATTCCATTTATTCGTGATCTAGGCGTAGGTAGAAATCCATTCAATAATTCTTCTCATTACCTCTCGTGGGAAAATGATCCCACAAAGAAAATATTTATACAGTACGAAATAGCATAAAAATAGATTCAATAAAAAATCTTGGATTGAGAAAACGACCTTCTTATACTGAAAGTCGAAGTGCGAATCTAATGATCCTATATCTCACTTTCCATAGGGCAGAGTAGCATTGAACTCCAATTTCTTACTAGAAATATGAAGTTACGGAATAAAAAGGGTCAACCATAAGCACTGGCATGATGCATGACTTCTGGTCCCCTGATCTCTCCTGGTTCTATTGCAAACTTTGATGTGAGAAGAATACGGGTGGATTAAGGAAGCTTATTGGAGATGATTTATTTATTAGTGCTCAATAAGATCGACTTTAACATCAAAGACATTGATACTAACATAGGGCCACTGATTGGTTTTAATGGAGATGTAGAGAATCCCTTGGGTAAGATAAAGCTACCAATCAAGGTCGGTCCATCCAATAAGGAGGTCGAGTTCCACTTCCTCCAATCAGATTCACCCTACATTGCTATAATGGGCAGAGGATGGATTCATGAGATGAAAGCTATCCCTTATTACCTTCAGCAGAAACTCAAGTTATTGAGAGACTAGGGGGTGGTGGAGATTAATGGAGATCAAGCAGTAGCTCATAATTGCTTCATTTCAACCATAAAAGCGAGACAGAATCTGTCCAAGAAGAGATAAGGTAATGACGATTCAGAGGATGACTCGCCTAATTAGTAAGGGAATGTGACAGTGGATAGAAGAAACTCGATTGACTCCTGCAAAATGTGTGATGGAGGAACTCATTTATGATCATCTAAATTCATCACATTCCGAACTTATCATCAGTTTCACATAGTGTGGGTACCCGAAATTAAAATGATAGGCCCGGACGAGTAGCCCAATAATAGCGGCCCAAAGTCCAGGCTTCTTATACCTTGAACCGATTATGATTCAGTCTCTTCCCACGTTCCCATTTGGGGGCACTCTAGGAAGAGATGGGAAATGTGGAGGAGTCCCTCACCTCCACTCACTAGAATAAACATGTATATAAAAAACCCTAGGTCCGGGGCAAAAGACAAGTTGTATTCTCTGTAACCACTCTCAGGAGTATATAGAAATAACACTGACTACACCACCGTGGACGTAGGCACATCTTTGCTGAACCACGTACATCCTTTGTTATGTGACTACCATTTTACCTTCCTTATTCTTACTTGGTGATTGCTTTTCTCTCATCTATTTGTGTTGCACAATAATTGTCACCACAATTGGCGCCGTCTGTGGGAACGTTTATCTTCCCTGAGAAAGCCCACACCAAAAAAGGAGTTTAAAAAATCCGGTCACATAGCAATGCTCCCCAGGCAGGGGATATTCAAGAATCACCTGTTCCTCACTGGATTAGATCTGAAGTCCGACGTTCAGGTCAGAGGGCTCGCTTAGAAAGGCCTGCCTCAGAAGAAAGCCAAGGACCAACGAGGTCCACGCAGATATCCAGGCTGATTGACGCATATGAGGCAAGGCTCCGCGAGCAAAGGGAGTCCTCTCGCAAACACGAGGCCGAGAATGCTCACCTTAAAATAAGAATAGAAAGATTGGAGAAAGATCTCCATCGTGATACCAGGAGACGTACGTACCGCACTCTAAGCCCTCAGGCGAGCAAGTCTCGCAGCCGAGGAAGGAGCCCCAGGCGAGGATCCCAAAAGGTTGAGGGAACCGAGTCAGAAGACGACCAGCGTAAGTAGTTGTGACAAGCTCTCCATTACCAGAGCCCAGATCGTAACAACGAGAACATACGAAATCTAGTCCGAAGAGAGATGGACCAACATCCTGCCCATCACGGCACCAGATCGACCCGAGAACTCGCTAGGTGAGCTCTCAAAACTCTGATGAAATCACCTTTCTCGAGGGAAATCGAAGAAGAGGAAGCCCCCAAGAAGTTTGCCGTTCTAAGATTCAAAATTTATAACGGTAAGATTAATCCCATTGATCACGTCAGGCACTACCGGCAGGCCATGACCCTCTGGAACCACCGAGATGCACTAATGTGCCAAATTTTCCCCTCGAGCCTGCATGATATGGCGCAGAAATGGTTCGAAAGGCTCCCCCACCGGTCCATTAGAAGTTTCAAATCCTTGGCCGAGCTCTTTACAGCCCGATTCATCACTAGCAGCTCCCATCCCAAAAGGATGGATGCTCTGTTGACAATGAAGAAGGTGCCCCAAGAGACACTCCGAGACTACGCAAAGAGGTACTAGGAATTGTTCAACGAGGTCGAGGATTGTTCAGAACAAGGGGCTGTGGCTTCTTTCAAAATTGGGCTACCAAGCTCGTACCTTCTATATCAATCCCTGACAAAGAAAGAGGCCATGACCATCGACGACCTAATGGCCCGCATCGAGAAGTATGCCAAAGTGGAAGATGTGACCCGCCTCAGCACAGGGGAAAACGGTCGAGCTAAACTCACTGCTAATGGCGGTGATAAAACTGAGAACCAGAAGAAAGGAGGAAAGAACGGGGGCAAAAATGGCTCCAAAAATGGAGGTAACAATGATGTGTTGAAAGCATTCCAGATGGTCAACACCGTCTTCAAAGAACCAACTTACAAAATTCTCACAAAAGTCAAAGACGAGCCATTCATCAAGTGGCCCAGGAAGATGGGAGAAGATCCATCGAAGAGAAATAATGCGCTGAGATGCACTTTTCACAAAGAGGGAGGACATAAGACTGAGCACTGCAAAGCTCTTAAATCTCACCTCGAGGAGCTAGCCCCATCCGGGCAATTGAACGAGTTTGTGGAGAAAAAGGAAGAGAAAGTGGCTGCCAATAGAGAGACGAGACCTGACAACGTGCTCGAAGATGACACTGGACATGAGTTTGCGTTAATTCATGGGGCATCTGATGCCAAGCAGATCCAAGGAAATTCATCTCGAATGGAGATGAAGAAACTTACAGCGATGATGCAAGCTTTTCAGATCGATCCAGCAAAGTCACAGTCAGAAAAGCGTCGACGAGCAGACGACGTCAACTATAATAAGCATATTGTTTTCACAGATGAAGATCTGGTGGGAGTGAGAACCCCACATCATGATGCTTTGATCATTACCCTCAGGATAGCTAACTTTGACGTCGACAAGTTGCTCGTCGACCAAGGAAGCTCATTCGAAGTAATGTATCTCGACCTATTCAAAAAATTGAAGTTAAGCGTCACGGACCTAAAGGAAGCTACTGTTCCTTTAGTTGGCTTCGCTGGGAAGATAACTATGCCCCTGGGAAAGATTGTACTGCCAGTACGCGCAGGAAATGCCTCCAATATGATTGAGTTTTTGGTGGTTGACATCGACTCGCCATACCAAGCCATCCTCGGCAGGGGATGGCTACATGCGATGAAGGCAGTCTCCTCGACCTACCATAAGAAACTCAAATATGTAACCGAGCGAGGAGTGATGAAGATCCACGGTGATCAAGAAATGGCAAGACGGTGCTTCATAGCAGCCATCCGGCCAAGGCCAGAGAAGAAGGCCGATCAACCCAGCGAGAAAGTTGAAGAACAAGAAGGTCTCACACCTTTGAAATAGAAATTAAAGTACGAAAGACCTGGGGTAGAGGAGACTAGGCTCCTCCCTTATGAACGGGTCGTCGAAGACCTGGTAGAGGTTACAATTGGGGATAGCGACAGTGACAGAGTTTTCTTGATTGGAGCCTCTCTCACTGACCAGGAACAGAAAGAACTGACAACTCTGCTGAGACACAACGTAGATGTTTTCACATGGGAACCATACGATCTACCTGGAATTGATCCTAGTATGGTTTGTCATCAGCTGCACGTCGATCCCACCTTCAAACCAATCACGCAGAAGGCACGACGAATTGCACCCGAGAAGGCAAAAGCCGTAGAAAAAGAAGTAGAAAAATTGCTGGATGCAGGATCCGTACGGGAAGTACAATTCCCCGAATGGTTATCCAACCCAGTAGTAGTTCTAAAAAGCAATGGGAAGTGGAGAGTTTGAATTAACTTCACCGACCTCAATAGAGCATGCCCTAAGGATATTTTCCCCCTCCCAAAAATTTATGAACTGGTAGACGCTACTGCAGCTCACCAGAGAATGAGCTTTCTGGACGCATACTCCGGGTATCATCAGATGCCGCTGTATGCCCCGGACCAGGACAAAACAACATTCATCACCTCAGTTGGACTGTACTGCTACAAGGTCATGCCCTTCGGGCTAAAAAACGTAGGGGCAACCTACCAGCGACAGGTCACCAAGATGTTCAAGGGTCAAATGGGAGACACTATGGAAGTTTACATCGACGATATGCTCGTTAAAATAAAGAAGAAAGAAGACCACCTCTCAGACCTATCTAACACCTTCAAAATCCTCAGGAAATACCGAATGAAACTCAACGCGAGCAAGTGTTCTTTTGGTGTCCAGTCAGGAAAATTTCTTGGGTACTTAGTCAGTAAGAGAGGCATCGAGGCCAACCCAGACCAGATCGATGTAATAAACCAGGTACAACCTCCTCGTACAATCCGGGACGTACAGAAGCTCACCGGTATGCTCGCCACCTTAAACCGTTTCATTTCAAAGTCCTCCGAGAAGTGCAAGCCTTTCTTCCATCTTCTAAAAGGGAACAAAACGATAGAGTGGAACCCAGATTGCTCGCAGGCGTTGGTCGATCTTAAAGCTTACCTGAGCTCTCCACCGCTGCTCATCATACCACAGCAAACGGATTCCTTGTACCTGTACCTCTCCGTTTCTAACCACACTGTCAGTTCTGCATTAATGTGCGAAGTTGTAGGAATCCAGCACCCCATTTACTACGCGAGCAAGACACTGCTTGAGGCCGAGCAGAGGTACCTACCTCTGGAGAAGCTATCCTTTTGCACTAGTAGTGGATTCGAGGAGGCTGAAGCACTATTTTGAAGCCCATACTATAATCGTCCTTACATCGCACCCCCTTAAAGCAATCATGAGGAAGGCGAATTTGTCGGGTAGACTGTCTAAATGGTCAGTCGATCTCAGACGATTTGATATCCATTTTCAACCAAGGAACGCAATCAAGGGGCAGGTCCTCACTGATTTCATAGCCGAATTCACAGGCGAACAACCTCGCAACCAACCACAGCCAACCAAATAAAAAGGAAACCACACGACAGAGGAAATTTGGAAATTATTTATTGATGGAGCCTCAAATTCAAAGGGGGCAGGCGTGGGCATCGTTCTTATCACTACAGAAAATACAATCCTCGAGCAGGGAATTAGGCTTGGATTTGAAGCCTCCAACAATGAAGCAGAATACAAGGCCCTGATAGCCGACCTCCTAAAAGCACACGCTTTGGGAGCAAAGCAATTACAGGTGTTTGGTGACTCACAGTTAGTATCCAATCAGATCAGTGGGGACTACAATGCAAAAGATGAAAGGATGGCAGCCTACCTCGCCTTGGCAAAGAGGCTATTGGTTGAATTTGAGGAAGTCAATGTCCAGCAGTTTCCTAGAGGACAGAACAGACATGCTGACGCCCTAAGCTCAGCAATCGACTCCGACTTAAAAAGAACAATCCCCATTGATTTCCTTGCTCATCCAAGCATCAACCGTAACGGAGGGTCACAGACCGTGGAGCAGGTGCTCCATATTGAGTCAGCACCCAGCTGGATGGACCCACTGAAGGATTATTTGAAGGATGGCATGCTTCCAGATGATAAGAAGACTGCTCACTAGATAAGAGTCAAATCTGCTCGCTTTCACTTATCTCCTGAGGGTAAGCTATACAAGAGATCATTTTTCGGTCCCTACCTTCAATGTATTCACCCAAAGGATGTCGAGCAGGTTCTACATGAGCTTCACGAAGGAATCTGTGGAAGCCATATTGGAGGAAGATCTCTGGCTTTCCGAGCAATGAAGGAAGGTTATTGGTGGCTATATATGCAAATGGACTCTGCGGCGTATGTCTGCAAGTGCCTGAAATGCCAACTTCACGCTCCTATGGTCCACCAACCTGCTAGCGACCTAAAATCATTATCCAGCCCATGGCCATTCACCCAATGGGGAATGGACATCGTAGGACCACTTCCTACCGCCATCAGCAGCCGCAAGTATTTGCTGGTCGCGACTGACTACTTCACCAAATGGATAGAGGCTGAACCCCTAGCGAACATCCAAGATGCAGATATGACAAGGTTCATATGGAGAAATATAATCACCCATTTTGGAATCCCCAGAACCATCATCATCGATAATGGAACGCAGTTCGAAAGCGGCTCTTTTCAGAGTTTCTGTAATGAACACGGAATCAGACACCATTTTAGTCCGGTGGCCTAGCCTCAAAGCAATGGCCAACCTGAGGCTTCCAAAAAATCTGTGATCGAAGGATTAAAAAAGATATTAGAGCGAGCCAAAGGCGCATGGGTAAACAAACTACCACATATTCTATGGGCTTACCGAACCACTCCACGACGAGCAACAGGAGAAACCCCATTTTCGCTAACATACGGAATGGAAGCAGTCATCCCCCTAGAAGCAGGTTTGCCAACAATGAGGTCCAACCTTGTCGACCAGGGCCATGATGATGCAGCATTGCTCCCTGAGCTCGCCCTGGCCGACGAGCGCCGAGAGCTAGCCCTAGTAAAACTAGCGAGCTATCAACAACAGCTCGCGAGGCATTACAACAAGAGGGTCAACCCAAGGACATTTCGAGTTGGGGACTATGTCTTAAGGAAAGTCCTGGGCAGCACAGTAAAACCATCAGACGGCAAGCTAGGGCCAAACTGGGAAGGACCCTTCAAGATAACAAGAGACAATTTGCAAGGCGCCTATCACTTGGAAACGATGGAAGGCAGAGAAATACCCCGAGCATGGAACGTATCCAATCTCAAGAAATTCTATTTTTAGATCTTTCTTTTATTCTTTTGTTATGGAGCTAAAAGTTCATCTTCCTTGTCATTAATGAAAGTTATTTAACAGTTGCATTCTGATAAGTAGCAGCTATATAAGCTTTAGCGCACATCTTTTACAAATGACAGGCACATTGATCATTACGCCATAGCAGGGAATTGACCCTCCTCAGGTTGTCGTTATGAAACACGAAAGACCTCTTGACATTGCCCCTGGCAATATATGAAGCCCTACAGGAGATCCTTAGGCAATACGGCCAAATTTAAACTGGCCACCAAACCATCTTTGGTTGAATAAAATCCTGATCGGATAGAACATCCAATACCAGGTGTGTCCTCGCCAATTGCCGCACTTAGGCCTAAGGGAGTGTGACTACACGACCTAAAAGGTAAAGTGATGCACAATGGTATCTCGATGTTATACTGGACTGGAAGGACACTTGCGTGATAATGCAAATTTAGAGATCATAAAGGAGCAAGAATATGGAAAATATAATACACTTGTTTAGTCGGAAAAAATAGCCCAAAATATAAATTTTATATTAATCCACCATATTTACAACAAGTACAATTCATGTTTAGTCGACGAGCTCGCCCATGACATTGACGTAACATCACTTCAACACAAAATACATAGAGAAGCTACTGGAAAAATCTCAGTGGGGATGAGGCCTCTGAACGAGATAATCAGCCACTTGAGCCCTTAGACCATCATCAGGAGCAGGAACCAACTCTTCCTCTCCATCGTTAGCATCTGACTCCAATAGCTGCCGAGGGATAGCATCGATGGGTATCCACTAATCATCTCTCCGAAAGGGATTGGGCATCCGAGTGGAAGGAGATATTTCATGGCGATACCAGAGCATAGAGTTCCTTGGAACCTACATCTCCTTCAAAGCACTCAACCACCCCCTGATGAAAGCGAGCTCCTCAAATTCTATCAGCCTCGTCTGAGCATCCAGCCAACCCTGGTCATAACCATTGGCCCATACCCACCGAGGTCCTTTTTTAATAGATGTCGCAGCCGAGTAATGTCCCTTTGGAGACCGGTGGCAATCACATATGCTCGTTGGACGTCACCGCAGAGCTCTTCCATTTCGCTATCTGAACGCCTTGTGCTCCTTCCAGCTCGCGGAACAAATGTACCAGTGGAACCTTGCAGTACAGGGGGAATATCGCTCGAGCCAGCCCTAGCTTGCGTTGATGAATAGCCTCTCAACACTGCATGGGCGCTGCTCGGCGCGTGCTCCTTAAGATGCAAGACCTCTCTCCTTAAAGCCTCATTCTCCTGTTGAAGAACTTCCCCAACTTGATTGATCTCAGAAGCCTCTAATATCTTCGTTCTCAGTGCGTTAACCTCCTCTTGGACTGAAGCACCAATATCCTCCATCTCTTGGAGCCTGTCCTTTAGCTTGGCAACGAGCTAAGTTTGCCTTATAAAGCACTTATTCCTCAGTCGCAAAGATTTGAAGATCCTCACAAAAGTGTGACGAACTTCGGAGCTTACATCGGGCCCCAGCATCCTTCCAATTGAGAAGTGGCAGGAATATAATCATCAACATCAATCGACTACAAGCAATAAAAGGGCAAGGGAGAGAAACAGATAAATCAGTGCACTAAGAAAAAGAAACCTTTTCATTAATAAGGGTTAAAAGTACATCGAGCAGCAAAAAGAAAAATTTACAAACAAAAAATGCAAAAGTACAAAGTAATCCTAGACGATGACTAGTTAACAACCTCAGGCTGCCCAGAGGTAGATGACTGCTTCCCCTTGTCAGGGACAGTAGAAGCACCCCCCTCAGCAGGGGTAACCTCTTACACCTGTGTTGAAGGGACCTCGGCAGGCAACGTCTGGGAGATAGGATCAACGCCAGGGGTAGGGGCATCTTCATCCACAGTTGGTTTCGGACCCGGGTCATGCTCGTCGAATAGAGGAGAATCGATATCAACACCAGCAGCTAAGAGGGCCTTGTTCCAACCCTTCTTGAAGTTCAGACGGCTGATGTAGCCTATCTGAACCTCAACGTCTTCATATGTAGCAGTCCACCCGGAGTTATATGAATCCTCCTTGATGGTAGCTTCTTGGGACTCCTTCTCGCTTAACTGCTCGGTCAACACCTTGTTCTCCTCAGTGACAGCCAGCTTGCTCGAGCAAACCAGGTCGTAGGCTTGTCGCAGCTCTTTCAACTCTTTAACTGCTGCGTCCTTCTCCCGGTTGGCTGTAGCAAGAGCCAGATCGGATGATATTCGAGCAGCATCAATGGCTTTAAAACTAGCCTCGAGCTCTGTACCCTTCAACCTCAAGGCGGTATTTTCTTTCTCCAGCTCACCATTTTTTTTCACCAGCTCATCGCGAGAATGATAGAGCACGACGAAGTTGGTCATAAATTGTAAGAAGAAGAAGTCATTAGTAGAGGGAAATGATGGAATTCATTAAAACATTGGAGAAAAGAAATAGTCTCACCAGGGATAGCCTCTGACTAGCTTGTAGGTCCAGTTCATCAGACCCCAGCGCCCTTTGGCGATCAACAGGAAGAACTGCCCTCTCGAGCAGCGCGGGGGCTAACTGAGGGGAAATTACAATAGAAGCCCCCTCGGGCAGTGCAGACACTGGGACTAAGTCTTGCCCATCCTTCGTCCTTGCCTCCATCTTCCTCCTCCCTTCCTCCTTCTCCCTCTCTGTTCTTCTCCTCTCCTCTGTCTTCTTCTTCTTCTCCTTCTCCACCTTCTTTCTCTCCTCCTCCTTTTTTTTTCTCTCTCTCTCTCTCTCTCTCTCACTTACTCTTCTTATTTCCTCTTCTTCTTCTGCTCTTGAGCAGAAGACCGAGAACCAGTAGTCACGACCCCAGAGCTAGAATTTTGCTTCTTCGACCTCTGAGCGAGGAGCACGTGATCCTCATCATCATCATCCCGAATTAAATTCTTCCTTGGAGGAACCATCTCCTCGCTCGAACTAGTAGATGTGCTCGATGACCCTCAAACTTCAGAAACCTCCCCCGAATCAGAGGAGCTGCTACTACTGGAGCTCCCTTCGCCCAAATTGCCTCCAGCACCACCTGCGGTATCACTTTATGAGCTGATATCCTGCTCATCCAACTGAATAGGATCCGCAGCAGTCTCTTCGAAAGTATCAAACTCAAAGATACTGTCCACCAGCCTCGCTATAAAACTGGAACCAACGTTCTTATATTCGAGCAGAAAAGCAGCAGACCGGGGATGCTCGTCGTCAGCCAAGGGCTCCCTGATATTCCAGGCCTTGACCAATTCAGAGAGATGAACCTCGCTGAGAGAAGGTTCCAAATTCTTCGACCCCGCTCAAGAAAAAATAGAGAAAATTAGAAAGATCACAAATCAACAAAAATTAAAAGGGGAGAGCAAAACCTACCTATGTATTCTTCCCCACAAAAGGGAACAGAGTACCTATCAGCCCTCGACCCCTCAAACTGGGGAGAAAACTGCCAATTTCTAGCAAGGAAACCCTCTTGCCAATATTCCTTGTGGGAATCAGGTAGGTTAACTACCAATACCCTGTCAGGACTCCTGACTTTGAGATAGAGAACACCAGAACTAGTCCGAGAAAAAGAATAGCAGAAACAGACCTCGGTGAGCCCTAACTTAGTACCATATAACTGGTTTATTCTATGAACACCATTGATTATCTTCCACACATTGGGAGAAAACTGTGCGGGAACAATGTTGAAATAGACAAAGAAATTCAGGAATAGATTATTGGGAGGAAAAGTAAGTCCCCCTGGGAAAGCAGCAAGACATGGATCCAATGGGAATCCTCTATCTCTCTAACGTTTATAGGGGGAGAGGCGCACTCAATCTCTACCCACTCAGGAATATTGTAAAACTTCCTAAACTCAGAGATCGACCTATTACCTATCTTTGCCATCGGGAAACCCTAAAGGAACTACAAATTCAAAGGAAGAATACAAAAAGAGGGCACATAAGACTTACAAGATGAAAGTTCGACTTGAAGAATGGAGAATCACAAGCCCAAACAACGAAGAGGATCAAAAGCGATGAAAATGGAGACTGGACGAAGAGAGTGTGAATTGCTAGAGCTCACAGGGAATGGGAAAGTGCTGAGAAGGTTGAAATGACGGTCGAAAAGTGGCTGCTCTGAATAAGACTTTGAAGCATTACTAATCATAGTGCACAGACCGCGAAGCGGGTGCCGCCAGAATCAATCCTTAAATTTCGGGAAAAGTTAGATGATATGCAACTCAGCCATTATGACAAATCATTTAAGTTTATTGATCCGAAAGCATGGCCCAACAAACTTAGGGGCAATTGTAGGTACCCAAAATTAAAATGATAGTCCCGGACGAGTAGCCCAATAATAGTGGCCCAAAGTCCAGGCTTCTTGTACCTTGAACCGATTATGATTCAGTCTCTTCTCACATTCCCATTTGGGGGCACTCTAAGAAGAGATGGGAAACGTGGAGGAGTCCCTCACCTCCACTCACTAGAACAAACATGTATATAACAAACCCTAGGTCCGGGACAAAGGACAAGTTGTATTCTCTGTAACCACTCTCCGGAGTATATAGAAATAACACTGACTGCACCACCGTGGACGTAGGCACATCTTTGTTGAACCACGTACATCCTTTGTTGTGTGACTACCATTTTACCTTCCTTATTCTTACTTGGTGATTGATTTTCTCTCATCTATTTGTGTTTCACAATAATTGTCACCACACATAGATATAACTATCAATCTAATCAGTCATAAGTCAAGGAAGTCAGCTCCAGAGAAGGTAAAATCTTTAGAGATAGAAGTTGATAACCTACTCCAGGTCGACTCCATCGGAGAAGTTCAATTCCCAGACTAGATTTCTAACACTGTTATTATCAGAAAATGAGAAATAAGTGGAGAGTATGTGTAGAATTCAACAACCTCAATAGGCACTTCCCAAAAGATAACTTTCCATTTCCATGAAGTGACCTACTCGGGGTTCCATGACTGGACATCAATGTATGATCTTCATGGATGCATACTCCGACTACCACCAAATACCTTTGTTTGACCCAGAATAGGATAACACCTCATTCATTATAACCTTAAGACTTTACTTTTACAAGGTAATTCCTTTCGATTTGAAGAATGAAGGAGAAACCTATGAGTGCCTTATGACCAAAATGTTCAAGAAGTAGAAGGTTTACATCGATGATATGCTCGTCAAAAGAAAGTATGCATTCGGTCATATTAGAGACCTCACTAAGACCTTAAATTTCCTTACATAATATAAAATTAAAATCAACACCTCAAAATTCATCTTCGGAGTTAGCTCTGGTAAGTTTCTTGGATATTTGGTAACCTAGAGAGGTATAGAGGCAAATTTGGATCAAATCAAGGCTCTATAAGATATTAGGAAGAAGACTTCTATTAGAGACATCCAGATCATCAGTGGAATGCTAACCGTTTTGAGTAAATTAATTTCAAGATCTTTTGATAAGTGTCAATCATTATTCCAAGCATTGAAAAAGGCATGCCCTGCTATCTGGACAGAGGAGCATGATAAAGATTTGGAAGGAATTCGATGGTACTTCGGATCTCCTCCCTTTATATTAACCCTCATAGAGGGGGAAGATCTGTACCTATACTTATCCATCTCAAAGCTCTCGACTAGTGCTGTAGTGGTTTGCTTACAAGATTGAGAGAGAAGGATGGTCTACTACATTATCCGTACTCTTCTTGAGGCAAAAATCGAATACATTCATATTGAGAAATTAGTTATGGCATTAGTAATCATAGCTAGAAAGTTGGGGAATTACTTAATGTCATACCATTATCGTGGCCACAAACTATCCTTTGAAACACACACTAAAAAAAACTGACTTCTCAAATAGAATGACCTAGTCGTACCAAGAGTTGGCACAGTTTAACATTTGGTATGAACCTAAAACAATTATCAATGGTCAAGGTCTTAACAGATTTTGTAGAAATTTTTTCAACATCACTAAGAGGTGAGGAGGAGCAGTCAAATCCTATTCTGAATCTTTGGTCATCGACGAGCATGAACAAACTTGGAAACTCTTCGTAGATGGTGCATCAATTAATAAGGGCACAAAAGGTGGGATAGTCTTTGTGACACCGCAATGCAGTCTTATCGAGCAAGCATTGCGATTCAAAGACTCAAATAAAGAGGCAAAATACAAAGCCATAGTGTATGTTATATGCAAGGCAATCAATCTAGGTTCTCATCACATTGCTATATGCTGTGACTCCAGACTGGTCCCAAACCATTTTAACGGAGAATACAAAGCCAGGTACTCCAGACTTCTGGCCTACAGGAAGAAAACAAGAGGTCTTCTTCAGCAGTTTGAGTATTCCTCAGTGGAGTATCTCCCAGGGAAAGATAATAGCCATACAAATGATCTTACTACTTTAGCTTCAACCATCGATATCGACATCAAAAGGATAATCAAAGTGGAATATATAGACCGACCAAGCATCGAAGAATCAGATCAAGACCTTAGTGTTCTCAAAGTGGATTTAGTTTTATCTTGGACGGATCCCATTTTATCCTACTTAAGGACCGATAAGATGCCCCCAAATGGTAAAGAAGCACACAAGTTAAGGATCAGGTTAGCTAGGTTTTGCATTAAATCCAAAGGAAAGCTTTACCCATGATCATTTATCTCCCCTTTACTAAATTGTGCTCACCCAGATCGAGTGGAAGTACTATTAAGTGAAAAGTAAGAATGAAGCTAAGAATAATACACAAGTGGGAGATCACTCTCCTATAGGTCAATTTTATTAGGATATTGGTGGCCCTTTATGTAAAAGGATTCTTTGAGGTTCGTCCAAAAGTGTGCCAAGTGTCAGTAGTTTTTGCCAATCATCAAGAAAACCATGGGAGATCTGAATCCCATCACCATTCCATGCCTTTTTCTCAATGGGGAATGGAAATAGTGGGTCCATTACTTATCGCACCATGGAATCGAAGATATCTGATAATGGCGACCGACTACTTCATAAAATGGGCTGAGGTTGAACCCTTCACCCACATCAAAGAAGAGGATGCTAGGAGATTCATTTGGAGGAACCTCATCACACGATTTGGAATCCTGAGAGAACTAGTAACCGATAACGAAACATAGTTCGATAATGACTCCTTTCGTAATTTATGTACAGAATAAGGAGGCATAATCTACTATGCATCGATAATATTCCCCCAGTCCAATAGACAGGCAAAGATATCTAACAAAACTCTTCTATCAGGAATCAAGATTCGATTAGAGAATGCCAAAGGACAATAGGTGGATGAACTTACATAAGTTCTTTAGGCATACAAAATAAGAAAGCTAATAAAAGAAAATCCTTACTCCCTTATCATGTGAAGCCTTAATCCCTTTGGAGATGGAGCTTTCAACTCTCAGATCGGAGATGTTCAAAGATGGTGATAATAATGACCAAATAACTCACGAGCTAGATTTGGCAAAAGCAAGAAGGGAGAAATATTTGATACATTTATCCACCTACCAATAAGAGTTGGCAAGACAACATGATAAGAAGGTCAAGGTTAGAGAATTTTAGGTCAGAAACTTGTCACTCAGAAAGGTGATACCTACAGCCAAGAAGCCATCAGATGTGAAACTTGCACTGAACTGGAAAAGGACACTACCGAGTTGTCTCGAGGGTGGGTGGTGGTGGGGGTGGAGGATCATATCATTTAGGAGAGTTATATGGAAGAGTAGTTTCAAGGTCATGGAATTCCATGAACCTTAGGAAGTTTTATTATTAGATAAGAAGTCAAAGACTTTGTTTCTTTCTTTATGCACAATAAAACGATTGATAGTTAGTCATTAAAATTATTCAAACTTGTTGTACCAAACATTATATTTCATTAAACCCACTAAAGTAGTCGTACGACTGGTAAGAAAGGTCGACTGCCTAAAACTCTGACAAAAACCCACGTAAGAACTATGTAATATAAGCCATACATGAGTTTGTTGGCTACGTTTAGCACCAAAACCCACTTGACAAAGTGGTATGATCTAAAGTTGATCGATTTAGAAGAGGCAAAAACTCATATAAGAATTGTGTGGTCCAAATGTTTGGCACCAAAACCCACTTGAAAAAGTGATATGGTCTAAAGTAGATCATATTAGAAAAGGTAAAAATCCACAAAAAACTACATGGTATAACTCAGATGTGATTTGGTCGCCTATGTTTAGCAATAAAACTCACTTGAGAAAGTGGTATGATATAAAGTAAATCGGCCTAGAATATGCAAAAACCTATGTAGAACAGCATGGTAGAACTCAGACGTCAGTTGATCACCTGCGTTTGGCACCAAAATCCACTTGCAAAAGTGGTATGATATAAAGTCAATATTCTTACAAGAGGGAAAAATTCACACAAGAACTTTGTGGTACAAGTCAGACATGTGGTGGTCGCCTACATTTGGCACCAAAACCCACTTGAGAAAGTGGTATGATCTAAATTTGAGCAGCCTAAAAAAGGTAATAACCCACGTAAGAACGATGTGGTATGACATAAGATGTAAGTTGATTGTCCACGTTTAAAACTAAACCCACCTGAAAGCGTTGGTACACCCCCACGTAAGAATGGTCAGCCTAAAATTAGGCATATCATTTACTTATAGTCAGCCTAGAATTTTGCATCATTTACTTATAGTCGGTTTGAGATCAAGCATATCATTGTTTGCTTATGGTTGACCTCAATTGATCATAAATTTGAATACATTTCCCAGGTCTAAAACTAGAACTCACAATAATGTTCCACTCAATATAGGCCGAACTCAACATCCCAACCTAAAACAACTAAAGATGGATCAAATTTAAGTGATATAGGCCGACCATGGTGAATTTTGGCAAACACACTATTTGATTTATTATCACGGGAAAATAAATCAAAGTAAGACAAATAACACTTGATAAAGGTCAATCGTAATATCAAAAGAATAAATTATAATGCCACAATTAGAAAAAAAATATTCTAGCTATGTTGCAAAAATTAAACAAATGCACATAAAGAGATCAAGTAAAATGAGAACACAATTTTTCATTAATAAATAAAAACTACCGTAAGCATACAAAAGAGCTACCACAAAGAGTCAAAATGAAAATTACATAAAACAAAGGGATAAAGAACTAAGGATTGAGGGTGATCTCCCCAAGATTATCCGCACAGGTAGACCTGATTGATCATCAGCGACCTTAGCAACCTGATTTGTTAGAGGATCATAGGTGGTCCCCAAAGAACATTAACAATAGGCAGGGAAGATTGATCAGCAATGACTTGGGTTGTTGGAGGATTAGAAACTTGGGAATCTTCCACAGGTCCACTCTCTAAAGGATTGACCAAGGGTGGGTGTTCAACATAGGCTAGATCACCCTTAGGAACATTTTCTCTCTACTGGCTGGTTACCTAGCCCTTGTTAAAAGAAATGGACTCATAATAGTCCATCTACGAGGCGATCTCTTGGACTGCTGCCTCATATCCTTTGCCCTGGGCCTTACCCAAATTATCCTCTCTGGACCACTCTATTGTGCATTTTTACTTCTGGAGGATTAGCTTTTAAAGTCACTTTCATTGAAAAGAGGTCTTCAACTTAGACAGTTCAGTGTCCACCCCGCTGAGCTTATTTTGAGTCCACTTGGCTTCCTTTATCTCTTTCATCTTAGCGTCCTCCTGAACCTTTAACATCTTATTGACGTCATCCAGATCCTTGAATTGCGTGACGATATGGACCTTTAAGGTGTTATTGGACTTCATGAACTGATCGTTGTTCTTTTATTAGAGATTAACTCAGCCAACGAGTTCCTAAGCGACTTACATACTATGCATAGGATAGAGGAAAAAAGTTAAAAATAAATTTTGGTAGATAACAAAATAAGAAGGTACATGATTTATGAGGACACTGTTATGCAAACCTTCCTTATGGATCCTCTCCAAAGTGAAGCCCTTCAGATCAAGCATGTCAGACGACATCATCGTCGCCTGAGAAATGGAGGTTACAACCTCCAGATCCCTATGGGTTTAATCGGCCGTAATTACTATCTCTTTTCCTTTGATAAATAAGATCTTCCAAAGGAGAGCCCGATTCCCTTTGGGTGGAGGAGTCCTTAACTATTCCCCTTCCCACTGATGAGGTTCACTGATTGTTACTAGTCGACTAGGAATGATAGTTGGAGCAAGCAGAGCACCTATTTGGTTCTTGTTTGTCCTCATTTTCTTAGTTTTCTCAGCCTCTTCACGCTGATGTTCCATCTCTTGGGCCTACTCTTTCATGATGTTGATTAATTTTTCTTCCTCTCAGCAGCATTTTATTCTACTAGGCTATTGTTGGCCGTCTCTTATCTAAGCTTATCTCTGGAAGTTCCCAGATCGATCAATCTCTTTTCGCTGCTAAACATATCTTCCACGTTACAAGGGAACTGAAGGGAATGATAAGTCTTCTGCACTGAGGTTTTCTTCTGCTTCAACTTTATCTTAAGGACGATAAAAGATTTTATTTTCATAGGTATCGAGTGGGTCAAAATCGTCCAAAAAGGATTAAATATCTTCTTAAACTTCCTCTTCTTAGTCGTATTGCAGTCGGTTGAAATGACATATGGGGAGGATTCCCTCAAGTAAACACCCTTCCCAATATCACTAAGGATGGGGGTGTAAGATGGAAATGAGTCGTCACTAAGCACAAAATAATAGTCCACCAAAACATCAGGAACACATGTGAAGTTTTTAATCAACTGAATGGTAAAGTTGTAGTCGAGAAAAATATTGTCCACTCGCGAATGTGGACGAACACCCTATGGGTTTTAATACTTCCAAACCTTCTTTAAATTGTAAAGTTTGACTTGGTAGTCAGATGACTTCATGTTTAGAAAGCAGTCTGCACAAAAATCCCAGTTAGTAAGTTTTCTAAGTACTTAAAAAGAACGAAAATTAATTGACGACCTACTAGGTGCCCCCTTTGTGGAAGGAACCCAGAGACTATCATAGTTTTCCCCATATAGTTCCCCAGAGAACATAACGATATTCCTATCAATATCCTTTTATGATTGGGGAAAATATGTAATCAAGTTGCGGGACTTTACGTTGGCATGCAAATTGTATAGATCTGAGATTGGGGAAGGCCTCAAGTCATAGTAATACCTAATATCCTTGAGACCTAGGTTTTTACCACAAACCTGGTTGATGGAAACTATACCCATCACAATCCAGTAGTAGCTGCCATTTTCTTGGGTAGGGAGTATTCCATAATAGCTAGGTACTCTCACCAGTAATGGGTGAAGAGGAAATGAACCCCCTTTTAATGTGGAAACCGTTATTAAAGCTACCTCACTAGAAGGAAGATTCATGATATCTTCTTCCTTTGGGGATAATCTTAGTTTGACATTATTTAAGGATTCCATATTTTTCATGAAATTCTAAAAAATTCACTTGCAAACACCTCATACTTTCTACCATGTCTAGACATGGTGAAGCTGAGAAAAAGAAGGGGAAAATATTTTTGCGAGAGAGAGAGAGAGAGAGAGAGAGAGAGAGAGAGAGAGAGAGAGAGAGAGAGAGAGAGAGAGAGAGAGAATACCTCTATAGATACTGGAATGACAAAGTATAAGGCTTTGGGGGAATTATACCTTTTGCCGCCAGTCAAATCAATCGCCATCCGTCGATTGGGTTAGGTAATCACGCGCTCACATGCCATCATTACCTAGGGAAGTAAGTTGGATCGCATGGCCCAAGGATCAAAATATGTTTAAAATGATTCCAAGAGCAATGATTGAAATCCTATCGCGTGGGCCAAAGAACAAGCACATGGGGAATATATTTGAACAAGGTCGGGTCGAATAAAATGTTGGCTGATCACCCCAACCTTGGGATAATTGAAGGGAGAATAGTCAAATCTATGTCACGTGGATATAATATGACTTATCTTGAAAAACCACAAATATATAGGGAGATAAGTCCAAATCTTGGAAGATCACACTGGTGTAATACCCCTTATTTTTGAGTAATTGTTTTTATATAGTTTGCCATGCGGGTTAATTATATAAAATAAAGTAAGCTAGAGTAAATATTACTTTAAGTGATTTAAGAGATAATATTTACTGAGTTTTACATATTTACTGTTAAGTGAATGTAAATAGCATCATATTATATTTTATTGCGTCGTTGCACCTTAAGCGACGGTTATGATTTAAAATGATGTCGGAACATAAAATAGTTTATTTTATCCCGGATACCAATTTAGAGGGCGGGGTTAGCTCGAATATAGTCGAAATAGTCAAAATAAGCACCATATTGTATTTTTGGATTTCGAGTACTTTTGACCATCATGACTTAATTATAATGTTACGAGTCATTTTAATTCTGTAGTAGCATTTAAAGTTGGATTTAGAGTTAATGGGAATTTAAGTCTTCCAAGAACATTTATTCTCATTTATGTGTTCTAAATCTAGAAAGAGAGAGAGAGAGAGAGAGAGAGAGAGAGAGAGAGAGAGAGAGAGAGAGAGAAGTTGGCAGAAAAGAAGAGAAAATAGGGAGAATTGAAGATTTGATCTTGGAATTTGTTGCTACCGGAAGAAAATCTGAGAGTAAAACCCTAAGGTAAGTTTCTAACTTGTAAAATTATGATTTAGTGTGGGTAATTTGTATTGATAGTTGTATTTTTGGAGGTTTAAACCATTTGTGGGTTTTGATGAATTTTGGTGTTTAACCCTTAGATTTAGATGTATATATGTTGTGAGTTGATTATGTTGGTTTGTTGTGGTATAGAATTGATGGGGTTGTGAGATGTGGAAGAACTTAGGGTTAGAGGTTTAGGCTTGGTATGAGAAAAAAAGGGTTTTGGCCATGGGATCTGGTATGACCAGTCGACCGCGGTCCAGATCCCGGTCGATCGGGCCTCAAGAGAAAGGTTTTCTTCTTCTCTCGAAAGGAAAAATTAGAAAGCACGGTCGACCACGGTCTCTTGACCGGTCGACCAGCCATCGAGGATTGGGCTTGTTACTTTTCTTATAAGGCAAAACTTTAGAAGTGCGATCGACCAGGGGTCAGGGGACAGTCGACCGTTACCCTGTTTTTCCCCCCGAAAATTTTAGTTTTGTTTAGTTCCTTTATTTTAAGGTTTAAGCCTAGGAACCTTCTTACATGAAGTAAAACTAGAGTATTAGAGTCTCATAATAGGGGAATCAATATCCTAAGTTAGTAAAGGTGTGTTCAGGCTTATGTCGGGGATTGATTAATAGAATAAAAGTAGATGGTAGTAAGTGTCCATTTGATTTAATAAGATAGTCTAGGACTAGGGGAAAGTAGTGATATATGGTTTTGCACCTTTAGAGACTTGGATGAGGTAAATTACACTTAGTGGCCTATGATGTTGTAGTGGACTCTTGGAAGTTAGTATGGAGATAATTAAATGTTATGTTTTATGTCGTTAAACACATATGGCTCCGGATATAATGTAATGCACATTTCAAATTGGCATATCTTGTGAATATTGATTTGCATATACATACCTCTCTAAATGCTATTATAAGGGAAGTTACGCGAATGAGGTGAAGTCCCATGGCTAGTGAATGCAGGGTGAATATAATCCTCGGCTATAGGACCGGTGGTTATATTGTGATGTTATTTTATTCGAAGTGAGGTAATTTCGGGTATGGTTATGACTCACTGTCGAAGGTATATGGCCTCTTCCCACGCGATGCGATTTAGGATGCCCAAGTGGTCTTGGATATAGGCCTTGGAAGATGATATCTATTTAGGGGCGCATCCAGTGGGGTGACTCCCGAAAGGATGGTCTTAGAATAGTTATATATTTTGATTATAACTATTCTCACGAATGTGATATTTTATAAATGGCTAAAGGATTTTATAAATCAAATGTTTGGAATAAGTTTCCTAATGAGGAATGGACTTGTGAAGTTATATTGTGCAAAACTGAAATGTACATTTATTAAATTGGAATTGAGTTATTTATCTTGCATTGATGAATAGTTAACCTTATAAATGACATTGCGCTAGGTTGTGCATTTAGATGAGAGGTGAGGATTATTCTTATTGTGAATAGCGAGTTAAGCTTGTTTACAATGTTAGCAATTCATAACTGTCATGCATATTATTCACATGATTATCATATCAAATTGGTCCTTAACCCGTTTATATCTCTTTATTTTGTATGGATATCTTATACGCCCAGGTGCTCCTTCGCAAGGACGCCCGTGTTGATCCTTCCTTCCTAGTGTCCAAGGGCTATGGCATTTTTATGGATGTTATAGGACTTTTGTGATAAACGCATCAATCTTTTGTACACTCTAGTTATGATCAGTCTGAACAATTCAGGCATGTTGCCCAAGTTTTGTACTTGCTTATATACTGTGATATTTATTTGTAATACTTGGTGTAACCGTTTGTATTGGTATGTTAATCGACAAATTATTCAGTTATTATGTCGTGCATAATTGTTAAACTTTTATCTGTCTTTATTTATATCCACCTTCTTTTCAAACTGGATTGTCTAAATGGTTTTATTTAAACTTACAACTTATTTGACATCCGTTTTCTAAAATAATTTATGGTTATCTCGTATTATTATTTTCACGATAGTGATGCTAAGAATTGACCATCTATGATTCCTGTATTTATTAGAGTATCGGGCTGGCCACCTCTTATTTTAATAAGCGGGATGTCACAGATGGTATCAGAGCATCAGGTTCTAGAACCTTAACATCTATGGAGACTTATCACATTCTACCGTAGCATTCTTTGATATAGAGCCCTATCGTTACGACTGTTTTTCTTGTGCATGCTTTGGATCTTCTGCAAAGATAGATTGATTTAAATGGTATCCTAATCCAGTTGTTTCTTTGTCTCAGATGCCAACTAGAAGAGGTCACCCAACAAAGATAAATTGAGTTGTAGAAGATAATGTAGAACCCCCACCACTGCAAGGAACGATTAATGCCGCGGAGGTGGCTAATATTGTTGCCCAGGCAGTCAATGCTGCAATGACTACTATGGCCCAACAACCGGTAGTATCTGAGGTGCAAGCCCATGCGGGACCCTCCTCGTGGGAGAGAGTTAGAGAATATTTCTTAAAAGGTTACCCCCCCATAATTTTAGGGTGGTGCTGATGTGATAGTAGCAAACCAGTGGGAGAAAGATATGTACCGTCATCTCCGAATGGTAGAGTGTAGTGGGGAACGAAAGCAAATCCTTGCCACTTTCAAATTGGTAGGAGCAACTTTACATTTGTGGGAGTCTGTGACCACACCAGAGTAGAGGGGTACCATGTCTATAATGGACTTCTGGGTTTTGTTTGATCAAAAGTATTTCCCTCCCACAGTCCAGAAGGAGATGCGAAGGAAACTCCAGGATATAGTACAAGGGGAACGGTCAGTTGCGGAGTATGAAGAGGAATTTACTCGTTTAGAGAGTTTTGTGCCGGATGAAGTGATTCCGGAGGAGAGGAGAATATCGAAGTTTATTGGAGGTTTAAATTAGAGGATACAGCAGCACTTATTGGGAAATCCATCTTTACAAACATTTGGTGACGTGATGAATGCAGCCTTGCTTCATTGCCAAGATCACCGTCTATGTGTGAAACGGAGTAAGAAGATTTCTGATTCGATTTAAGCTAGCAATCAGGGAGGTAATGGTGCTAATGGAGTACTAATCTCACCATAACAGTCGGGAAGTAAACAGAAAGAGAGGGACAACCAGCAGGGAGATTCATCCAAGAAACAACGTTTTGGGGGTTTTGATTTTGGTGGAGGTGGTTTTAGGCACGGTCAGAGTGCCCAGCAGCAGCAGTAGATGGGCCAAGAAGGCCAAGGTAATAATGGGGGTCAATGACATCAGGGCCAAGGCATGGGGCAGTTTCAAAATAATAATCTGGGTCATTATCTGGAGAATATGACGGTCTGTTCCTTCCAATGTGGTGAATAAGGGCACTTTAAGAAAGCTTATCCGCAGTTGATCGAGGGACAGTTGCCTAGGTGTCCTCAGCATCAGTAGGTGCATTTATAACCTCCAGTGCCTATCCTATCCATCCCTCTACAATAGGGGAAACTTCAGTACGGGTGTGTTTACCATATTCAGGATGCTTTACTTCCTCCGGCCCCACCCACGTCGCCAACTATTGAGGGTAAGTTTCCCATTCACGGGTATGTGGGTCGTGTGTTATTTGATATGGGCGCAATGCACTAGTTTATTGCTAGTCATTTTTCTCAATTGAAAGGGTTTATTAAGTCTGCCGAGAGTACCTTTACTAGTGTTGAATCTTCCATGGGTGATGGTTCACTTATATTCTTTATTTGTAAAAGGGTAGGAATATACTTTGGTAATTTACGTTTTGAGGCCGATTTAATCGTTCTTGATATGGTCGGTGATGATGCTGTGAATCAGCACCACCAGGTAAGGTGTTTCCAAGCTCTATATGTATATAACAATGGCAGTACAACTATAAAAAGAGAAGAGAAGGAGGTGAGGATATGAGGAGATTAACACCGGAATATGGGTGGTTCAGCCTGTTCTGGCCTACGTCCACAGTGAGCGTGTGAGTAATATCACTGATAGATGGTACTAATGACCATGGGTACAATTCCCTCAAGCTCTCTCTCTCTACTGTATATCTTGACAGGGTTTCTGCTAGGGTTGCATGAATGAGATCCCTTTGCAAGGTAGGGGATGACCCCTATATATAGTGCCTAGGGAGTGTAATGTACCCCCCATGCATGCAGTGAGCATGTGTGTGATATCCTCACCAATCGGGGAATGCCACCTGTCCTAGTCACATGTAAGCAATGATAATGAAATATTCTCCCCCATGTGGGGAATAATCTTGTTACAACTGATTTGTGTCCAGGTGTCCTTATCCAAATGTCAACAGATGCTCGGCAGTCATGTTGGTGAATGGCCTCGGCCTAGGAGAGGCCGAGCTATAGAGGTTGGATGTCCGCTCAATCCGCAAAGTGTCATGAGGAATCTTGGCCTGATGTCAGCCGAGGTATACGCTAGGGTGGGCCTGAGCCGAGGTTAGGCATGTGGCATGCTGATGTTTACTAATACCTCTGGTAACCTCGGCCCAAGCCGAGGTAGGATCCATGATGAAGGTGAATCGGTGGGTCCTTGTTATCTCGGCCTACTGATGGCCGAGGTTGCTATTCCTGGGCACTTGAGGGTGCTGTTGATATCTGCGACGTGCGTAGTATCCTTGGGGAGGTGCATGTAGTAATGTCGACTGGGGCCGAGGTAGTCCTGGCCGAGGGATGATACCGGTGGTCCTTACCCCTTATTGGGCCTACCAATGTATCGGCCACCATCTCGGCCGAGGTAAGTATCCCTGGCTGAGGTTATACTTGGGCATATCAATAACCCCCCAGCCCTTAGTCATTTGCGAGAGCAGGTGGCTAGGGGATTCTTGCCTCCGAGGCCTGTTCACCCCAAGGCCAACACCTGCGTGACACCTGTCCCAAGCCAAGGCGTGCCCACTTGGTTGGCATGTGCTGTCAGTTGTCCCTTGGGCTTCCCAAGGCAATGATGAGCCTTGGGAATCGTGCTCAAGTATTTAAAGGTTAAAAACCTTTCTTCCTCATTTCTCTCCTTCGCGCCCTTTTTTCTGCAACTCTCTCTCTCCGAAGCTCCCTCGTTCCAGCGCTCGTTCTGCAGGGGAATACCTCATTTCTTGCGCGATTTCCTCTATTTCATTCATCAACTCACCCTCAGGTACCTCCCCCTCTCCATCTCCTTCATTTTGGCATTTTAACTTGAATTTTCCGGTTAGGGTTTGAATTTTCCGGTGGTCATATGAGTTTTCCAGTGAGGGTTTGAATTTTCCGGTGAGCTAGGTTTTCTGCAAAAGTTCTTTGGTTTGATCTTTGGTCCCCTTAATCTTTCAAGCCAAACTCATTTGTAGTTTTTAGAATTTTTCCTCAAGTTTAGGGTCTGCCAAAGTTTTGGGTCGTCCCCAGATGCTCAGACCCCTGTATCAACTTCTTGAAGACTTCCCATCTCTTAGAGAAAAAACCTTAGAGAAAATTAGGCAAATAGAGAGAGCTCAGGAAGAAGCTCGTAGGTCACAGGAGTTCCCTGTCAGACCTCTCTTTCCTCCACCTCTCAAGGTGGTATATCCTCATCCACCTGAGAATTTCTATCAAACAGACGCCTCTGCCAATAACTTGCCGATGTCTGAGTCTGAGTCTTCCACCTCCGACCCGATGTCTGTGGACTCTTTCCAAGAGGCCATGGACTTTACTCCTCAGGCTGGTCAGGACCCTGACCAGGCCGAGGTTTCCAGCCGGGCCTCGTCCCAAAATGGCACAAGTACCTCAAGTTCTTCTTCAGAGGTTGAGCTTGTTGGGCCAAGTGTGGCTGTGCCTCCCATTCTAAATGCCATCCCACTGTCGGCCGTTACTGGGGACGAGTTTGCTCAAAGATTCCCTGGTCACCCGTTTACGTCTGCTCCAGCCGACGTTGAGTCTGATGACGATGAGGACGCCGAAAGTGAAGTTGTTACCTCTAAGGCGGACGAGTACGAGAGCACGGTCACTGAGGTGGATCTATTGCACTTCAGATACCTATACTCCATCAGTCCCTCAATCCAATTAAGGAGACCTTTGAGGGAAGACAGGGCCTACCATGGTCAAGATGGAGAAGTCTTCTTGTACGAGCAGATGTTCAAACTAGGTTTTCGTCTTCCCTTTCACCCTATCATTAGGTCCATTCTTTCCTTCATCAATTTGTCCCCCTCGCAGCTCTCTCCCAATGCTTAGAGAGTTATTATAGGGGCCATCATCTTGTGGAGGACATTCCACCACTCTGACCTCCCAGTTCAGGTCTTTACTGGGTGTTAAGTTCCCACCTCGTCCAAGAATCATCCGAGCTACTATCACTTCGTGGCTCGGAGGCCTGAGAAAAAGATGCTCTTGGTCACTCAGACCTCGAACCACAATTGGAAACCTCAGTATTTTTTCGCCTCAGGGCCATGGGAATTCGGTCCTTCCATTCCCTCTTCCATTTATGAGCCGAGAATACCCCTTAAATGCGGAAATGTCACCATGTCTGCTAGGGCCGATCCTGGACTAGGTGTTCAAAATGGCAAAAAGGTGAAGGCCCTGCAAGACCAAGGGGCCCACGGGATGTTTGTCAAGTTCGAGCATCTGTTGACCCCCCAGTACCTCTCGGGGACGAGCTTAGGTGGAAGTCCCCTAGCTGACTTTGGTAAGGATTTTTATTTTTAATCCAAGTCTAACCTCTGATCATACTTACTTTATTTCTGACTTCTTATCTTTTCACTTTTGCAGAGAGACCACCAGGCATCTCAGACGAGTTGTGGGAAATGGCAGCTCCAAGCATAGCTAGACTTGTCAAGAAGACTGGTTTGAATGCTCCTCCACCTGCTCCCTCAACATCCAAGTCGAATAAGAGGGCCCCTGAGGTCCATCCCCCTGAGGATCAGAGGCCGAGCTCCAGGCAAAGGAAGACTCCAGACGCTGCGATCCCTATCACAGCCGACACCTTAGCTGCTCCTCTGGACCAGCTGAAGCTTACCGAGAGCGTGGTCGGCAACAGCAGGCAGTCCATGGATGCCCTTTCCAACATGATGACTGATGCCGACAAGCGCTTTTACAGGGCCATGGACACTCATATGCTGGTTGATTTCGGCCTCCACAGAGCCGTCCAGGTATGGCACGTTCATTTTGCCAATAATTTTGCAAGCGCGACCTCTGAATTTATTTCCCTCTAACCTCTTCATTGTCTGTGCAGAGTGTGACTGCCATGTACCAGTTATCCAACTGGGCCCTGAGGAAGTTGCCTCTGATTCAGAAGGGGCAAGAGGTTGAGCAGGTGGAGAGCACCTTGAAGGCCGAGGTTGATCGTCTGAGGTCAGAGTTACAGAATGCTGAGACCAAGGCCCAGACATTTGAAAATAAGGCCCAAGGTATAGAAAAGGACATCTCTGCACTCGTCCAGAGCCACACCAAGGCCATGAAGGACAAGGACGATACCCTGCAGAGGAAGGTCAATGTTGCAGTGAAGGCTTCTCTTGCAGATGCCTCGGAGAAAATAATTGCTGATTACAAGGTCTCCGAGGAGTTTGTAGGTTTTGGTCTTGAATAACTTGAAAGGGGTATCAAGGCCACCACCAAATGGGCCGAGGTTGGCACCATAAAGGCCTCCGACTTTGTTGGCCTCGGCCTCACCGACGCTCAGTTTGCCCAGGCCTTGCAAGAGATAGAGGACGAGGCTACTGCCCCTGGTCAGACTGTTACTCTGGAAGGGACTGATCTCGGAGGGACTGACCCTGCAAATGAAGTGGCTGAGGTGACCAATGCTGAGCAGGCCAACCCAGACGAGACATCGAATGTTCCTCCCTCAGATGTTTGACTTGGCCTTGTATTTTGCATTTTTTACTGTGACTTGTAATGTTATATTTGAAATTTCTCAGACATGTAAATATTATGTAATTTCTATCATTGAATGCCAATGTCTTCCTTCATCTTGATCTCTGAATGTATTTGAATGCCATGCAATCTCTGAAGTCATTACTTAATATGATGCCATAACCATTACTTAAGAGTCTGAGGTCCTCTAACCAAGGTGTCTGAGCTCAGACCTCGTCACCACTGAGTGATGTTATGAGGGTCTGAGGTCATCACCTGGGCCGAGGTTAGCCTCATAGTAAATCACCAAATTGATGATGTTAAGGGTCTGAGGTCCTCTAACCTAGGTGTCTGAGCTCAGACCTCGTCACCAATGAGTGATGTTATGAGGGTCTGAGGTCATCACCTGGGCCGAGGTTAGCCTCATAATAAATCACCAAATTAATGATGTTAAGGGTCTGAGGTCCTCTAACCTAGGTGTCTGAGCTCAGACCTCGTCACCACCGAGTGATGTTATGAGGGTCTGAGGTCATCACCTGGGCCGAGGCTAGCCTCATAGTAAATCACCAAATTAATGATGTTAAGGGTCTGAGGTCCTCTAACCAAGGTGTCTGAGCTCAGACCTCGTCACCACCGAGTGATGTTATGAGGGTCTGAGGTCATCACCTGGGCCGAGGTTAGCCTCATAGTAAATCACCAAATTGATGATGTTAAGGGTCTGAGGTCCTCTAACCTAGGTGTCTGAGCTCAGACCTCGTCACCAATGAGTGATGTTATGAGGGTCTGAGGTCATCACCTGGGCCGAGGTTAGCCTCGTAATAAATCACCAAATTAATGATGTTAAGGATGGAATGAGAATTTCTCATGGAAACTGATCTTTGTTAATAACCTCTTCTCAATAAGATGGTACATTTACAATTTACAAAATAGATGCAACATCATATGAAATATCTCTTTAGGTGGTCAGCATTCCATGGGTTGGTGAAGGGTTCTCCCTCTCGGTTTTCTAGCCTATACGTGCCAGGCACAACCTCTTCCGTTACTCTGTAGGGGCCATGCCAGTTCTGGTGTAGCTTGTTTGTCTTCTGTAGGGTCTTCTTGAGCACTAGGTCTCCCACCGCAATGGGTCTTGACTTCACCCTTTAATTGTTGAATCTTGCTTCCCTCTGCTAATAGGCTGCTTTCCTGACCTCTGCATCTTCTCTTCTCTCTTCAATGAGATCCAGGTCTAGCCTTCTCTTCTCTTCATTGCTGTCAGGGTCGTAAGTCTGAATCCGATGAGTCGGGATTCCTACCTCCGTTGGTATGACTGCCTCGGAGCCATGTGCCAGCATGAATGGGGTTTCCCCTGTGGGTGTCCTTGCCGTAGTTCTGTAAGACCATAGCACAGCGTAGACTTCTTCTATCCATCTCCCCTTCGCACCTTCTAACCTCTTCTTGATTCCATCCAAGATAGTCCTATTTGTGACCTCGGTCTGGCCATTTGCCTGAGGTCGACCAGGAGATGAGAAGAACTGCTTAATCCCCACACTTTGGAAATACTTCTCCAAGGAGGAGTTCTTGAACTGGGTCCCATTATTCGAGATGAGCGTGTTTGGGAGGCCATACCTACATATGATGTTCTTCCAGATGAACTGAAAGGTCTTCTGCTCCGTAATTGTTATCATTGGTTCGGCCTCTACCCATTTTGAAAAGTAGTCAATGGCAACTATCAAGAATCTATAGTTGTTGATAGCTCTTGTCAAAGGTCCTACTAAGTCAATCCCCCATACCGCAAATGGCCATGGAGAAGAAATCGACGTCATAGGCTGATGGGGTTGGTGAGGGATAGTGGCAAACCTCTGACATTTGTCACACCTCTTCACATAGTCGGCAGCGTCCCTAGACAAGGTGGGCCACCAGTATCCCTGAGTGATGATCCTCTTGGCTAAGGGTCTTCCTCCTATGTGGCTGGAGCAGGAGCCTTCATGAACCTCCTGTAAGATCCGAAGTACCTCCACAGGATGTACACATCTGAGGAGGGGCAAAATAAACCCCTTTTTATACAAGACGTCTCCTATCAATGAGAACTTTGCAGCCCTGTATCTCAACTTTTTTCTTTCCATCTTAGACTCAGGTAGCTCCACCTCTCTTAGGTATCTGACAATCGGGTCAATCCACGAGTCTCCCAGGTTTACACTGTGACAAGGGTTACATACCTCGTCCTCCTCGATACTTGCCTTTCCTAAGATTTCAATTCGGATGGTTCTTCCCAAGTCTATCTTCATTGCTGAGGCTAGCCTTGCCAATGCATCAGCGTGATTGTTGCTCAATCTGGGCACTCTCTTCAGTTTGGCCTCTTCAAAGTACTCCAGCAACCCTCTTACTTTCTTTAGGTATCTGGCCATCCTTTCATCCTTCGCCTCGTATGCCCCCAGCACTTGATTGACAACCAACCTTGAGTCGCTATGGAGTAGGAGCCGCTTTACTCGAAGAGATGTTGCCAATAAGAGACCTACTATCATGGCCTCATACTCAGACTCGTTGTTGGAGGCCTTGAAGTTGAATCTCAAGGCATACTCAATGTTGGCGCCATATGGAGCTGAGAGTACTAGCCCCGCGCCGCTTCCATGTTCACAAGAAGAGCCATCAACGAAGAGGCTCCACACGTCCGCATCGGATGAGAAGACCCCTTCACTCATAACCCCCTTTTTGAAGAGGTACCGATCCTCTTCGTTCTCTTTCACTCTTCCCCGGGTTTTTCCTAGTACAACCTCTTCTCGGCCTTGGAAGACGTTTGGTTCTGTCTCTTTCGAATTTCGAAAGACACTATGATTTGTCTCTTCCCAATCATCCAGGCCTTTCTCTGTCTCGGCCTCTTCCGAACCTCTATCTGCCTCTTCCCAGGTGAAATCTGCTACAAAGTCTGCAAGGGCCTGCCCCTTGATGGCTGTCCTGGGATGGTAGGTGAGGTCATATTCTCCTAGCTCAATGGCCCAGGTCATCAGTCTTCCGAACTTCTCAGGCTTGTGTAAGACCTTCCGCAGTGGTGAGTCGGTGAGGACTGTCATGGAGTGAGCTTGAAAGTAAGGCTTCATCTTCCTAGAGGCGTGTATCAGGGCATAAGCCAATTTCTCCATGCGGGGATAGTTTTGTTCAGACCCTTGAAGGGCCTTACTATTGAAATACACAGGTCTCTGAACCCCATCCTCTTCCCGTATGATGGCCGCTCTAATGGCCGACTCAGAGACTGCCAGGTACACAAACAACCTTTCCCCCGCGATAGGACGGGACAGAAGCAAGGGAGACCCCAAGTAGAACTTCAATTGATCAAAAGCTTTTTCACACTCTTCATCCCACTGGAAGGCCTTTCTCAGGACTTTAAAGAACGGAAGACACTTGTCTGTGGCTCTGGAAACAAACCTATTAAGGGCCGCCACCCTTCCAGTGAGTCTCTGAACATCCTTGATACTCCTAGGAGTCTTCATGTCGAGTAATGCCTTGATTTTTTCCGGGTTTGCTTCAATTCCCCTCTGATTAACGATGAACCCCAGGAACTTCCCGGCTCCTACCCCAAAGACACATTTTGCTGAGTTGAGCTTCATCCTGTAGGAGTCCATGACATCAAAGGTCTTCTCAAGGTTCGTTACGTGAGTACATGATTTCAGGCTCTTCGTTAGCTTATCGTCCACGTATACCTCCATGGTCTTACCTATCTTCTCCTCGAACATCTTATTGACAAGACGTTGATGGGTCACACCCGCATTTTTTAAACCAAAGGGAATCACCTTGTAACAGTACGTCCCCTTGTCAGTGATGAAGGATGTCTTCTTAGAGTCCTCGGCATCCATGAAGATTTGGTTATAACCTGAATAAGCATCCATGAAACTCATAAGCTCGTGCCCTGCTGTTGCATCCACCATCTGGTCTATCCTAGGCAAGGGATAGCTGTCCTTCGGGCAAGACCTGTTCAGGTCTGTGAAATCTACACACATCCGCCACTTTCCATTAGCCTTAGGCACGATGACTGCATTTGAGAGCCACTCTGGATAAGTAACCTCTCTTATGAACTCGGCCTCTTCCAACTTCTTCACCTCTTCCCTGATGACTTCATACTTCTCTCTGGAGTAGATCCTTCGCCTTTGTTTAATAGGTCTAGAATCTCCATCCACGTTGAGCTTGTGGGTCATGATCCCAGGGTTGATGCCAGGCATGTCTGCATGACTCCACGCGAAGACGCTCTGCCTCCTCCTAAGGAAGTTTATCAGCTCCTCCTTGATCCCTTGCTCCAGGGCCTTGCCGACCTAGACGGTTTTTTCCGGCTCGTCCTCATTGAGGACGATGGATTCTACCTTTTCCGCGGCCTCGCCCTTCTTTAATTTTGTTTCATCTCTGGGATCAAGTGTGTCAATGCTGTAAGCGGTGGTTGCTCTCTTATGGGCCTCTCGCTCTTCGGCCGAGTTGAAATAACACTCCCGAACCATAGTCTGGTCCCCTTGCACTTCCCCTACCCCATAAGGAGTCAGGAATTTTGGCATCTGGTGGACCGTTGATGGCACGGCTTCAAACTCTTTGATGGCCACTCTTCCGATGATGAGGTTGTAGGCCGAGTAGACATTCTCGTCCATCACAAAAAAGTTTATCTTCTTAGTCAGCCTCTTTGTCCACTCATCTCCCATCCGTATATCCATTTCATACATGCCCAATGGGTGCACCTTCTCACCACTGAAGCCTATCAATGGGTGATGGTAAGGCACCAGCCTTGCCCTGCTAAGACCCAAGCTCTTAAAACAAGGCCAGAACATTACATCTGCTGAGCTTCCCCCATCTATGAGGATTCTCCCTACATCACACCCATGCACCCTCGTTGTGATGACCAGAGGGTAATCATGGGGGGCTAAGATGCCCTTGAAGTCAAGTCTGGAGAATCCCACCACTAGGGTGTCCATGTCTACCTTCTTTCTCTTCTGTACTGCATCAGAAGAGGTCAGATTCACAACCTCAGTCTTGACCACTGACTTCGCCTCCGCTACATGAGCCTTCCTATCGGCTACCTCAGAGCCACCTCCCGCGAATCCCCCACATATGGTGCTAACACCAAAGGAGATCATTCCTACCCTCTTCACTGGGGTGTTGTCATCCTTTGGTGGGAGATCCGGGTCATCGCCATCGTCACCCTCTGAATCATCATGCCTTCTAGTCGGGACATCGCCGTGGAATCTGTCATCTCTTCTCTTTCTAGGGTCTTCTCTTCCACCCTTCGGGGCCTTGCCATCCACATACTTTCTCAGCTTCCCGGATTTCAGCATCTTCTCGATCTCGTCCTTCAGAGCGAAACATTTTTCTGTGACATGTCCGTGATCCTGATGGAACTCACACCAGAGGTTTTTATTCCTCTTATGTGGCGGGGCCTTCAGTTTTTCTGGCCACCTCAGAGCCCGGTCAGTCTTGATTTCATTAAGGATGTGCTCACAGCTCACAGTCAGAGGAGTGTAATGAGCGAACTTGTCGTCTGCTGACCTCTTCTTCCCCTCTTTCTTACCCTGGGACCTCCCAGTGCTACCACGGTTCTCCTCCTCATATTTGGCAGCCATTGCCTCTTCCGCATTCATCACTTTCCCTGCGGTGGACAACAGCTCTGCCATAGACTTGGGGGGGTCCTCCGCCAGCTTCCACAATAGCTTCCCCTTCTGGAGGCCTCCTATCAGGGCGGTCATGGCTATGTTCTCTTCGTAATCCTCTACCTCCAACTTCTCCTTGTTAAATCTTGCTATATAGTCTCTTAGGCTTTCACCTTTAGCCTGTTTGACATACAAGAGGTGGGTGGTCTTCTTCTGAGGTCTTACCCCAAAGCAGAAGTTGTGGATGAACTGCTCTGCCAGGCCCTTGAAGTTTTCAATCGAGTTCTTTGGAAGAGAGGTGAACCAACTATGAGCTGCCCCTGTCAAGGTCCCTGAGAAGGCCCTACACTTCATCTCATCAGGGATTGAGTAAATATCTACCGCCGACTGATACATCTTGATATGGTGCACCGGGTTAGTGCTGCCATCATACTTAGGCGTCACCGTAGAAGGCTTGAACTTAGCTGGGGTTGGGAATCCCACTATCCTAGCTATAAACGGGGAGCCCTCCGAGTAGCCCCTCTGTAGTGGGTCCCTGCTCTTTATGAGATCCCCTATCTTTTCCTCGAGACGTTGGATTGAGTCATTCCAGGGTCTTCTCTCTTCAGCCAGGCAGAGGTTGTCCCCTGCCACCTCCCTACGATGGACAGAGGGTTCCCCAGCCACAACATGCTGGCTATTGACTTCTTCCTGCTCCCTGGCTCTTCTCTCCATGGGTCGGCCTTGATCTGGCTGAGCCTGCCTATTCCCTCTTTGAGAGCCTGCCGCGCTCCTTGACCTCGATAGCCTCTACCTTAGGTCATTGACTGGGCCTAGCCTCTCAAAGGCCGACCCTCTGTTTAATCTGTTAAAGGCCGACCCTCTCTGCTGGGCCTCATCTCTTCCACGGCCGACACATCCTTGGCTTTGCCTATCAAAGGCCGACCCCCTATGTAGGGTCTCGTCTCTTCTTCGGCCGACACATACTTGGCTCTGCCTAAGGGGTCGTACGGTGTTATCTGACACCTCATACGGCTCCCAGCAATCTTCCGGGGCCTTCTCAGCTTCTAGGTCATCATACCTGTCCTCTGGGCAAGGGTTTCCCTGCCTCCCCAGGTGTAAGCGCCTAGGGTCAGCAACGTCCCTCCTCTGCTGGGGTGCAGGTTGGTCCTTCATGGGCGCCTGGGGTGGTCCCCTGGCATCAGGATGGGGTTGAACTGCCGTCGGAGTTATCATGTCCGGGGAGACTCCTGGTGGCCTCATCATCATGGTTTGGCTGAGTTGGGCAAATTTCTCCTTCATGGCTTGTTGTGTTGCAGCTAAAGATTTCAAAGCTGCTGCCACCTCAGCCATTTCGGACTGGGGAGGAGCCTGACTGGAGCTAGCCCCTCCACCTCCGGGCGGTGGAAGAGGTGGTGGTAATTCGGGTGCCATGTGTTGGTAATAAAGAGCTTGAATAGCAAGTGAGATTAATACCTTAAAGGACCTCTTTCAATGGTGAAACAACTCCACACAAGGGGTGGTTCTTGGTTCATCACCAGAGTCTCCGGTGAGGTAAAGCAAAAAAAGAGGAAGGGATGTCCTCTCGATTTCCCACAGACGGCGCCAAAATGATGATGCTGTGAATCAACACCACCAGGTAAGGTGTTTCCAAGATCTATATGTATATAACAATGGCAGTACAGCTATAAAAAGAGAAGAGAAGGAGGTGAGGATATGAGGAGATTAACATAGGAATATGGGTGGTTCAGCCTGTTCTCGCCTACGTCCACAATGAGCGTGTGAGTAATATCACTGATAGATGGTACTAATGACCATGGGTACAATTCCCTCAAGCTCTCTCTCTCTACTGTATATCTTGACAGGGTTTCTGCTAGGGTTGCATGAATGAGATCCCTTTTCAAGGTAGGGGATGACCCCTATATATAGTGCCTAGGGGGTGTAATGTACCCCCCATGCATGCAGTGAGCATGTGTGTGATATCCTCACCAATCGGGGAATGCCACCTGTCCTAGTCACATGTAAGCAATGATAATGAAATATTCTCCCCCATGTGGGGAATAATCTTATTACAACTGATTTGTGTCCAGGTGTCCTTATCCAAATGTCAACAGATGCTCGGCAGTCATGTTGGTGAATGGCCTCGGCCTAGGAGAGGCCGAGCTATAGAGGTTGGATGTCCGCTCAATCCGCAAAGTGTCATGAGGAATCTCGGTCTGATGTCAGCCGAGGTATACGCTAGGGTCGGCCTGAGCCGAGGTTAGGCATGTGGCATGATGATGTTTACTAATACCTCTGGTAACCTCGGCCCAAGCCGAGGTAGGATCCATGATGAAGGTGAATCGGTGGGTCCTTGTTATCTCGGACTACTGATGGTCGAGGTTGCTATTCCTGGCCACTTGAGGGTGCTGTTGATATCTGCGACGTGCGTAGTATCCTTGGGGAGGTGCATGTAGTAATGCCGACCGGGGCCGAGGTAGTCCTGGCCGAGGGATGATACCAGTGGTCCTTACCCCTTATTGGGCCTACCAATGTCTCGGCCACCATCTCGGCCAAGGTACGTATCCCTGGCTGAGGTTATACTTGGGCATATCAGTCGGGTATGATGTTATTTTGGGTATGGAATGGTTAGTTAAATACTGAGCCATGGTAAATTCTTATGGGAGGAGTATAGTTTTTGCCATTTAGGGGCAAGAAATGTTTCTAGTGGCTATGCCTCATTCGGAGGGAGGTTCGAGCACTTACTTATATTGTGTTGGGGAGGAGACTTCACGCGATATAATCATATCCTTAGACTCTATTTTCATTATTAGAGAATTTGTGGATTTTTTCGGGAGATTTCGGGTTTACCTCCAAGTCGTGAGATCGAGTTTGTAATTGACTTAGCACCAGGAATTCGGCCGATTGCTAGAGATCCATACTGTATGGCTCCTGTGGAAATGAGGAAGTTAAGGGATCAAATTCAACAATTGTTAGAGCAAGGGTTTATTCGGCGGAGCACATCTCCATGGGGTGCTCCTGTGTTGTTTGTGAAGAAAAGAGATGGTTCCCTACGGTTATGTGTTGATTACCGATAATTAAATAAGGTTACCATCATGAATAAATACCCGTTACCTTGGATCGATGATTTGTTTGATCAACTAAGGGGAGCATCGTACTTCTCTAAGATAGATTTGAGGACTGGGTATCATCAGCTGCGGATTTGAGAGTAGGACGTGTTGAAGACTGCATTCTTGACTAGATATGGGTCCTATGAGTTTTTGGTCATACCTTTTGGGCTAACTAATGCTCCTGGTATATTTATGGACCTTATGTACCGAGTGTTTCGGGACTTCCTAGACCAGTTTATCATAGTGTTTATTGATGACATTCTATTTTATTCTCAGACTGAAGCCGATCATGCTAAACATTTATGATTGGTCCTGTAAACGCTACGGGATCATCAATTGTATGCTAAGTTCGAGAAATGTGGTTTCTGGTCACACGAAGTGCAGTTTTTGGGGCAAGTTGTGACAACTGAGGGCATTTCGGTAGACCCGAGTAAAGTTGCCGTGATGAGGGAATGGGGTCAGCCCACGACGTCTACAGAGATTCATAGTTTTCTGGGTTTAGTCGGTTATTACCACCATTTCATTAAGGATTTTTCCAAGATCTCTAGCCATTTGACAAACTTGACCCGAAAGGGAGTGAAATTTATTTGGGATAATTCCTGTCAGCTAGCTTTCGATGAGTTGAAGGATAAGTTAGTTTCTGCCCTAGTACTTATGTTGCCAAGACCGGGTGTGGACTACTTAGTCTTTACTGACGCGTCTCTGCAAGGATTGGGAGGCGTGTTACAACAAGAGAATCGGGCTATTGCTTATGCTTCTCGCAAACTAAAGCCCCATGAGAAGAATTATCCCGTGCATAATCTGGATCTTGCTGCGGTAGTGTTCGCCTTGAAGATATGGTGACATTACCTCTTGGGGGAGAAGTTCAGTCTTTTCATAGAACACAAATCTTTGAAACATTTATTCTAGAGAAAGGATCTGAATATGCGACAACGTCGATGGTTGGAGTTTGTGAAGGACTATCAATTTTATATTCATTATCACCTGGACAAGGCTAATGTGGTAGCGGATGCGCTAAGTCGAAAACTCGCAAGGGAGTTAACGAAGGTATGGAAGGCTAAATGGAAAGATCTTAGCCAGGAGGATGCTGTAGCAAGGGCATTTATGCCAGCGTTGACCGTTACGCCTGAGATTGTGACGAGAGTCATGGAAGCGCAAGGAAGGGACAAAGATTGCCAAGACAGGATACACCAGTTGTTGATCGAGGGAGCGGAGTCCTACTCTATCAGTTCTGAGGGTGGGTTACGTTTCCACGGGAGGATTTTAGTCCCGAATGAGGGAGATTTGAGACGTGCCGTCATGATTGAATTCCATGGGTCCAGATTTGAAGTACATCCAGGTGGAGACAAAATGTACCAAGACATGCGCCATCAATATTGGTGGGCGGGTATGAAAAGGGACATCTCTGAATTTGTTTCCCAATGTACTACTTGTCAATTGGTGATAATATAACACCAGTAACCAATGGTATTGTTACAACCGTTAAAAATATCGGTATGGAAATGGGAGAGTATCTCGATGGATTTCATCACGGGATTGCCAACATCACAAAGTGGTCAGGATTCCATTTGGGTTATCGTTGATCATCTGAAAATGTCGGCACATTTCTTACCGGTAAAGACGGATTACAATACGATTCGTTATGCCTGACTCTTTATTACGGAGATTGTGAGTCTCCATGGGGTGCCCATCAATAGAGTCTCCAATCGAGACAAGATTTTTGTGCCCCATTTTTAGCAAAGTTTCTAAGAAGCAATGGGGACCGAATTGAAGTTGAGTTCCTCCTACCACCCACAAACATATGGACAGACGAAAAGAGTCAACCAAATATTGGAGGACATGCTTAGAATGTGAGTACTTGACTTTAAAGGAGGATGGGAGCAATACCTTCATTTGGTCGAATTTGCTTATAATAATTCGTACCAATTCACAATAGGTATGGAACCTTATGAAGCATTGTATGGCCAACCGTGTAGATCGCCTACTTGTTGGTTAGAAGTAGGAGATAATAAGATCCTTGGACCTGAAATTATCCAAGACACCTCTTCAAAGATTGATCTTATTCGAAACCGCATCCGAATCGCCCAAGATCGTCAGAAGAGTTATGCCGATGCGAATAGAAGGCATATAGAATTGAAGGTAGGGGACCAAGTTTTGGTAAGGGTGTCACCAATGAAGGGTATAACACGATTTGGGAAGAAAGGCAAGATTGTACCGCGCTATGTAGGCCCTTTTCCTGTTATTGCAAAGGTAGGCCCCATAACTTATCAACTTGCATTGTCGAAACGCCTACAACAGATTCACTATGTGTTTCATGTTTTATCCTTGAAGAATTACAAAAGGTGTGATGGAGCTCATTGGCACATTCCTTTGGATGATATCGAATTGCAACCCGATATCTCATACGTGGAACAACTAATTGCAATCTTAGATCACAGAGAGCGTAGGCTAAGGTCGAAGGTGGTGCCCTTGGTTCGTGTCCAATGGGGACATCACAATGCCGAGGAATCGACATGGGAGCATGAGGAAGATATTCGAGAGAAGTATCCACACCTCTTTTTACAAGTTACGCCTGAATTTTGAGGGCAAAATTCCCGTATAAGGGGGGGGGGGGAGTGTGTAATACCCCTTATTTTTGAGTATTTTTTTTATATAGATTTTCCATGCGGGTTAATTATATAAAATAAAGGAAGTTAGAGTAAATATTACATTTAAGAGATAATATTTACTGAGTTTTGCATATTTACTGTTAAGTGAATGTAAATAGCATCATATTATATTTTATTGCGTCATTGTGCCTTAAGCGACAATTATGATTTAAAATGATGTTGGAACATAAAATAATTTATGTTATCCCAGATTCCAATTTAGAGGGTTGGTTAGCTCAAAAATAGTCGAAATAGTCAATATAAGTACCATATTGTATTTTTGGATTTCGGGTACTTTTGACCGGTTATGACTTAATTATGTTGTTGCGAGTCATTTTAATTATGTAGTAGCATTTAAAGTTGGATTTAGAGTTAATGGGCATTTAAGTCTTCCAAGAACATTTATTCTCATTTATGTGTTCTAAACCTGGAAAGAGAGAGAGAAAGAGAAAGAGAAGTTGGGAGAAAAGAAGAGAAAAGAGGGAGAATTGAATATTTGAGCTTGGAATTTGTTGCTATCGAAAGAAAATCCTAGACTACAACCCTAAGGAAAGTTTCTAACTTGAAAATGTATGATTTAGTGTGGGTAATTTGTATTGATATTTGTATTTTTGGAGGTTTAAACCATTTGTGGGTTTTGATGAATTTTGGTGTTTAACCCTTAGATTTAGATGTATATATGTTGTGATTTGATTATGTTGGTTTGTTTTTCTATAGAATTGATGAGGTTGTGAGATGTGGAAGAAATTAGGGTTAGACGTTTAGGCTTGGTATGAGAAAAAAAGGGTTTTGGCCGTGGGATCCAGTATGACCGGTTGATCGCGGTCCAGATCCCGGTCGATCGGGCCTCAAGAGAAAGGCTTTCTGATTCTCTCGAAAGGCAAAATTAGAAAGCGCATTCGACCGGGCATTGAGTATTGGGCTTACTTGTTTTCTTATAAGGCAAAACCTTAGAAGTGTGGTCGACCGGGGGTCAGGGGCCGGTCGACCGGTACCCTATTTTTCACCCCGAAAATTTTAGTTTTCTTTAGTTCCTTTCTCTTAAGGTTTAGGCCTAGGAATCTTCTTGCATGAAGTAAAACTAGAGTATTAGAGTTTCGTAATAGGGGAATCAATATCCTAAGTTAGTAAAGGGGTGTTCGGGCTTACGTCGGGGATTCATTAGTAGAATAAAAGTAGTTGGCAGTAAGTGTCCATTTGATTTAATAAGATAGTCTAGGACTAGGAGAAAATAGGGATATATGGTTTTGGACTTTTAGAGACTTGGATGAGGTAAATTACACTTAGTGGCCTATGGTGTTGAAGTGTACTCTTGGAAGTTAGTATAGAGATAGTTAAATGTTGTGTTTTATGTCGTTAAACACATATGGCTCCGGATATAATGTAATGCACATTTCAAATTGGCATATCTTGTGAATATTGATTTACATATACATACCTCTCTAAATGCTATCATAAGGGAAGTTACGCGAATGAGGTGAAGTATACCGGCTAGTGAATGCAGGGTGAATATAGTCCTCGGCCATAGCTAGGAATCCTAACTATTACGAGGATAATGGATTATATACTGCACGCGGTGACTTGGAGTCTCAGCTAGGAATCCTAGCAGTCTAATCACCATAGCTAAACCAATCTCCCTCTTTTCCATATGGATATAGGCAGATCTCTGCGTTGAATTATATACATCTAGTATTCTTTATTCTTTCTTTCATTCATAATTATTTAGGGGCCAATATCTAATTATTACTTTTATTGTGGGTCAATATCCCTTATAATTATATATACTTGTGTTGGAATGCTTGGAGCCCCAATTTTAATTATCTTCTATTAAAATTAAATATTAATTTTCTTAAAGATGTGGAATAGGATGGATCAAACACATAAACAACTTACCAATTTTAATTTCTTACAAATTAAAATTAAACTAAACTAAAAGTGACATCGAATTAATCAACTAACAAATATCCACTTAAACAAATTCACTTAATTCAAGTCCTAAAATTTGCCTACATAGATTAATTCATTTTTTCAAATTAGGTCAAACCAAATTTTACCAAATTAAATTATCTTGACTTGAATTAAATTAATCTAAAATTTCACCCAAACTAGTTTTAGCACCAAATTAAACTTTAGTGGGATAGAACTCAATTTTATCTTGAATTACCTAAGCATGCATTCTAATGTGATTTTGTAAAATAAAGAGAAATAAATCACACTACGCCACGAAGTACGAGGAAAACCCAAAACGGGAAAAACCTCGGACGACCCGTAGCCTTAAGTCCACTAAGTATGAAATTTTACAAATACAAGATAGATGACTTACACAACTCGACTAGACTCCTTTCAAGCCCCTGACGCATCTTCTTGTACTAACATCTGCTTAGTCATTAATCCCAGATTCCACCGGAACCTGGGACTCGTCCAACGAAGCTTTTGGACTCCGTTAATCACACACGGTGCCTTTCACCTTATGAGCACGCCGCAGAAAAAACCAATACTTCTTCTTTTATGGAAAATAGAAGAAAACCCAAACTTCTCCTTCTTTGTGGTAAAGTTGAACCAATGGTGCCAAACAAAACTCCAAGAAACATATATATATATATATATATATATGTTGAGTTACTTGGAATTCTAAACTAAATAAATTGGGTGTATACTTTTGTGTTTTGGAAGGATTTAAACCATCTAATTTAGCCACACAACAGGGACTTTTCTAAACATTAATTTTCTCTCTCAAAAGCAGGTGAAAAGTTTTGGAAAAAATCTGGTTTCGAAGTGGTTAAATTTTGTAAAAAGAAAGTGGGACAAAGTAGTGGGAAAATGCCAAAAGCCGATCCCGCAAAAAATCTCATTCGAACGACTCTTCTAACGAAAAGCCAGTGCTTAAAAGGGAAACTCGTTGGCAAAACTCGTTCGAACGAAAATCTTGTTCGAACGAAAATCTCGTTCGAACGACATTTTCGAACGAAAAGATAGAATATGCATTTTTCATTTTAAGCCCATAAAACTTTTATACAAAGATAAACATAAAATCATTTTAAGTAAAACTTACACCCAATAAAATTTCAAGTTCCTACAAATATATATAAGGCATTCATACCTTAAGGAGCCTTGAAAAATATACCGTTGAGGACGCAAAGGAAGGCACTGAAATTCGGCAAGATATGAACTCTAAATTCTGGCCGCTACGTCTTTAACAACTTTAAACGTCATAGTCTTGAAGGAATGTACCATGAACATCTAACCTATGACTCAAATGTTTTTGTCCAGAATTGAGCCAACACTACATAAGACTCAATTGGAAATTTGTGTTTTTACAAATCTCCCCTTTTGGCTATTCCGGGACAAAAACCAAACAAAAATCCTAAAGGGCAGTCAATCTCAACTAGACTCAAAAGCATCCCACCCAAAATAAAAAATACAGGTTTGACTAAAAACCCAAGGATGACGATCTTTGCTGATATAAAGTTGCCGCTAAAAAAAATTCACGCACACTTAGGCAAAGCATTAAACGCAGAGGGAATATCAAAATGTTAAATGAAATAAAAATAAATAATCCCCCTAAATTAATTCTCCCCACCTACTTAGAAAGACGTCTCCCCATAAGTTAAATCTCCTAAACTAAAGGTTTAGATACCACTTCTCCCCCTTTTTGTTCAGGAATAGACAAAGGTGATAGAATTAATTAAATACTCATCCCCCCCCCCCCCCCCCTCCCAATTTAACTAAGTACCATTTCTCCCCCCCAAAAAAATTACGCAAGGGATATAAAATATGGGAAAACAAGTAAAATATGATGGTGCATAAAGTGATAAGAACATTAAAGCATATGAAAACAAGTAAAATATGATGGTGCATAAAGTGATAAGAACATTAAAGTATCTGGGAAATAATGACACATAACTAATCCATAACAAGAGTAAATAGATACCAACTTATGATGCAAAAAAAAGATACCAATATGAAAAATAAGATACTAAGTATGTGTTTCAAACAAAATACGCAACAAAATAGATATCAATTATGAATTAGAAGCATAAATGGACTAGCAAGCAAGGAAAAGACTCAAAACTGAAAACAATACCATCTATATATATATACACAAGAAAAATCACTAATGCATATGCACATATAAATATGTATAAACACCACACACGACACAAGAATACATTAAGTTTTTCACATTCGTATGGCAAAAAGTGTGTCCAAATACACGTGGTAAACGAAAGTGTATGGGTCTGAACTAGTAACAATTAAATTTGACCCAATCATTTAAAATATGTTCACGGAGTTCTCATTTGAATGCAAAACTTTATCACATTTAGATATAGCCTCATGTGACAATATAAATTGAACTCAATGAATAGACATACACAATGAACACAAGCTTAGAATTTTGATTATTCTACAAACCAATAGAGTCATGACACTAAAAGCTTAACTAGGATTCAAAGTCATTGTGAAAACCCATTAATATATCCAACCAAACACCTCATAATTTTCTTTTCTTTTCTTTTGAACATATCAACTAAACTATTTTTGGCCTTGGAAAATATTCTTTTTAATGCCACATCTTTTAAGGCCTAATATTCAATGATGGCTTTTCACGCAAAGTAATTTTGTCTTTCGCAGCCCAATTCCATTGATAAATAACTACACCGGATAAACATATTTTTCTATTTTTAAATTCGAGAAACGATTATCACATGCACAAATCCTCCATAGTTATAGAAAATTGTAGATGACTAAATTTATGGGAGAACATCTCACTTAGCTCAATTATACACGTGATGATTAAATTTCAAATGATCTCGTGCATGTGTGAATAGAGACATATAAAAATAGAATCCATTAAGCAACGCAAAATCCAACTACTCCATGTAATCATGACAAAGAACATTTTAAGGATTGATAATCTAAACCAAAAGTTCTAGCCACATGAAAGCGAAAAAGGAAGGGATTCAAACACAAGTATATGCCACATAAAGTGTGTCAAACTAAATTACAAACAAAAAAATCTTTTTGAGTTTTTGATTTTTTTAACCAAACATAGATAATACAACTCAAAAGAAAAATAAAGAAAATCTTTTTGTATTTTTCTCAATAAGACACAAAACAAATAAAAGTAAATACAAAATATATACATAAATCATAATTCTAGCATGTGAATAAGCATGGATTATATAGTAAAAAATGATAAACAAAGCATAAAACTAGCAAAATAATATATCAAGATGCACAAAAGCTAGAGTATGCAAAACAAAACTAACACATTCAACCTTTAGATTTTGCATGGGAGGAAGCATGTGAAATAAAATGAGAATCAAAAACCCTATTTTGTAAAGCTACCAAGTCGGATCTCCTAAGCCAAACTAATAAAGAGTGACAATCTCAGGATTTGGGGATCTTGGTTAACTCAGTTACCTTACTTTTGGATTTCCTAGAAATTCTTTTAAGATCAAAACAAAATTTCATACGATGACCTTTTCGACCACAATGTGAGCAAGTAAAGACACGTCGAAAAGAAGTACCTAAGGATTAACCTCTAGAAGTGTTCCTAGGTGATTCTCTCAAAAAAATTGTTTTGACTTTATTAGAGGAATCGTTACAAGAATCAAAGCCTAAACCACAATTGTCATTTTTGACTTGGACGATTCCTAAAATTTTATCTAATTTAGCAGAACTATATTCCAAATCAAATTTGACTTTACTAGAGTCTCTTAATTTATCTTCTAATTCTAAAATTTTAGACTCTAATAAAACATTTCTCTCTTCGAAAATGAGAAGCTCCTTTTTTATTGATTCCATTAACCCTCTAAGGCTATCTCTCTCACCTTCTATATATTTAAGCTTCTCTCGAAGAGCTCTCTCACGTGTCCTAAGGTCATCAACTAACGCACTCTCATCAATGACCTTGGCACGTTCCCTTAAACTCGCTTCTAACTTTAAATTATCTCTTTTTAATTTAATTGGTTCTTCATATAATTCTCTAAACGCTATTTGAATTTCACTCTCTTAAACCTACTCATCACTTTCACTCTCTCTCTGTCTTCTCCACTCTCACTACAATCATCTTTTTGAGCTTCAGAAACAAAGGCCTTGGAAGTGTCATGTTTTAAGGTGTCATCGTCGAACAATATCTCACTCTCACTAACATGACTGGCCATGAACGTAGTAAAGTTACGCTCAATAGGGGGATCGGGTCCCTCTTCCTTATCACTATCACTAAGGGTTGAAATATAGGAAATTGGTTGTTTGCCTTCTCTCCTTAGTTTAGTGGGGAACTCAAAATCCCTATGGCCATACCCTTCACAACCAAATCACCTATTTGACTCGTCCTTATTAAGATTTTCATTATAAGCTTTAGGGATCTTTTCGGCTTTGTCATGCTTAGAATTTTCAAATTTCTTAAAATCATTTTTAAACTTATCTTTATTAAATTTAAGAAATTTTTGAAAGTTCCTAGAAAACATAGCCATATCCTCCAAGTCACTATCACTCTCATCAACCACAACTTATTTTTTCTCCTTTCGGGCTTTCAAAGCAATGCCCTTATCTATTTTCTTTTCAATTTTTGAGGGAAACATATCTAGCTCATAGGTTTACAAATCATCTACTAATTCCTCAAGTTTGGTAAAGTGAAAGGTGGGTAAAGAATTTAAAACGGTCACTTTAGGGTTAAATCTCTCGGGTAGGGACCTTAAAATTTTCTTTACTACTCGGTCGTCGGGTATTTTGTCTCCCAAATTAAATGATGAATTAACTATATCATAAAGTCTAGCATAAAATTCATCAAATGTTTCATTCTTAAGCATTTTAATATTTTTAAATTGAGTGGTGAGGTTTTGGAGTTTCGAAGCCTTAATGACACTAGTTCCCTCGTGAGTGAGTTGTAAAATATCCCAAGCTTCTTTAGCGGCATCACAAGTCATGATACGACGGAATTCATCCGGTGTGATCGCACTAAACAAAGCATTTAATCTTCGGGAATTAAAATTAACAAGCTTAAATTCATTCTCACTCCATCTATCCACTGGTTTGGGGACACACTCATTTTCTATCAAATATGTGGGTGGGGACCACCCGTTAACAACTGACAACCAAACCCTCTCATAGATAGACTTTAGTGCTGATTTCATACGCGCTTTCCTATACGTGTAATTAGAACCATAAAAAATAGGAAATTTTAAAAAGGGGAAAATTTCATTTTTAACCAAAAAATTTCATTTTTAACCAAAAATATTAAAAAGGACCTTAACGCAATAAATTAGTGCTCCGGCTCTGATACCACTTGTTGGAATGCTTGGACCCCCAATTTTAATTATCTTCTATTAAAATTAAATATTAATTTCCTTAAAGATGCGGAATAGGATGGTTCAAACACATAAACAACTTACAAATTTTAATTTCTTACAAATTAAAATCAAACTAAACTAAAAGTGATATCAAATTAATCAACTAACAAATATTCACTTAAACAAATTCACTCAATTCAAGTCCTAAAATTTGCCTACACAGATTAATTCATTTCTGCAAATTAGGTCAAATAAAATTTTACCAAATTAAATTATCTTGACTTGAATTAAATTAATCTAAAATTTCACCCAAACTAGTTTTAGCACCAAATTAAACTTTAGTGTGATAGAACTCAATTTTATTGTGAATTACCTAAGCATGCATTCTAAGGTGATTTTACAAGAAAAAGAGAAATAAATCACACTACGCCGCGATGTACGAGAAAAACCCAAAACGGGAAAAACCTCGGACGGCCCCTAGCCTTAAGTCCACCAAGTACAAAATTTTACAAATACAAGACATATGAATTACACAACTCGACTCGACTCCTTTCAAGCCCCTGACGCATCTTCTTGTACTAAACTCTTCTTAGTCGACAATCCCGGATTCCACCGGAACCTTGGACTCCTCTGATGAAGCTTTTGGACTCCGTCAACCACACACGGTGCCTTTCACCGTATGAGCACGCCGCAGTAAAAACCAATACTTCTTCTTTTATGGGAAATAAAAGCAAACCCAAACTTCTCCTTCTTTGTGGTAGAGTTGAACCAATGGTGCCAAACAAAACTCCAAGCAATAGATATATATGTATAGATACTTGGAGTTCTAAACTAAACAAATTGGGTGTATACTTTTGTGTTTTGGAAGGATTTAAACCATCTAATTTAGACACACAAAAGGGACTTTTCTAAAGATTAAATTTCTCTCTCAAAAGCTCTCAAAATCAGGTGAAAAGTCTTGGAAAAAAACTGGTCCCGAAGTGGTTAAATTCTGTCAAAAGAAAGTGGGGACAAAGTAGTGGGAAAATGCCAAAAACTGATCCCACCAGAAATCTCGTTCGAACGACTCTTCTAACGAAAAGTCAGTGCTCAAAAGGGGAACTCGTTGGCAAAACTCGTTCGAACGAAAATCTTGTTCGAACAACAATCTCGTTTGAACGACATTTTCAAACAAAAAAACAAAATATGCATTTCTTATTTTAAGACCATAAAACTTTTATACAAAGATAAAAATAAAATCATTTTAAATAAAACTCACACCCAAAAAAAATTCCAAGTTACTACAAATATATATAAAGCATTCATACTTTAAGGAGCCTTGGAAAATATACTATTGAGGAAGCAAAGCAAGGCACAAAAATTCGGTAAGATATGAATTCTAAATTCTGGCCGCTACATCTTCAAGAACTTTAAATGTCAGTGGCTTGAAGGAATGTACCATGGACATCTAACTTACGACTCAAATGTTTTTGTCCGGAATTGAGCCAACACTACATAAGACTCAATTGGAAGTTTGTGTCCCTACAACTTGTTATTTACGTGACAAAATTAATATTTCATGTGAGAAAATGATTTGATTAGTTTAAAATGATTTTGGGAGGAAATATTCATTTTATTAAACGTGTTTTTTCATGTAAAATATGGCTAAATATTTTCCTGGAAGTTTATGTTAAAACCCAAAATGATATATTTGTGTAGATACGATAGATGCAAATGAGTGTTGGTTTCAGCACCATGGACATGTGTAGTTATACATAAAAAGTCAGTTTAAGGCGTTAAACTTGAAATGCATAGTAAATGTCGAAGTAATTACAAAATAAACCCTAAAGTGATTTATTTGCAAAACAACTCCTGAAATATTAAAATTACATTTTTTGCGCTTTAAATTATAAAGTTCACGAAATGGTATTATTAGTCATTTTGCATAAAATACCCTAAAGTAATATGATTTTAATTTAGTTTGACTTTAATTAAGGGCCTTGAAGCTTTGTTTATTTTGCATAAAATAATAAAGATAAAGTCTCGAAAGATAGGATGGTATTGAGTGGTAATACTTGAAAAATAAGGACAAAAAAGTTAAAATGAGTAAAGAAAGTATGAAACTTTGGTAAATACAAGGATTGAGATAAATAGCAAAGTGGGTGAAATTACATATTAAATGGGATAATGGTTAGTTTACTAAATAAATCCTCTGAAAGGTGAATTTATGGCTACATCTTAAATATGATATTTTGACAAATAGAGACTTTGTTTCACATGGCATTGAAATGAGCACAAATACGAAGGTATCAACCCTTGAATGTAACCTGGAAGAATACAATTGATTTGGTAAATGAAAAATGTTTACTTAACATTTAAATTAAATAACGAGGACTAAACGGTAAAATGTGTTCAAGTGTGTAACAAAAGAGACAAGGTAGTATTAATCTTGGGTATTGGCCTATAAGTTAGGTAAATGTCTAAAGTAAGAGAAAGGGACATTTATGATAATAAGAAGGAACAATTGTAACAACCCGCGCATTCCTGGCGTCGGTCGCCACCAAGACTACGTCGAGCGCCACTAAATAAAATATCATTCTAAGCATGTGACAAATATGAGACATATAAAATTCATTCCACAAGATAATAATTAAATTGATCCAAATAAAATAACCATTCAATCAATAATAAAATCCAATAAATAAAACTGAATGAAAGATCCAACTATGAATATCTGAGTATAAGTCGTAAACAACTGTGGAACCAAGTGGCCCATCAAATCCGCATGTACAGTCTCATAATAAAAATGCGACGAAAAGAAAAAATAAATATAACTACTAAAGTATCTAAAAATCTAGCTACACCTCCAAAACATCTCCAATAACTCCTATGCAACTACTCTAGCGCTAAACCAGAAATGTTAGTCAATGCAATGGGTTTGATCCGACGCATGAATACAAGCTACTCTCCATAATTAGGGTCCGTAAACCCAAACATTAGCATTATACATGATAAATACCATATCAAAATATTTTAAATTAAACGAGATAATAAATAAATGTGCGAATAAACATAAACTACCACTATCTACCATGAGACTAAAGCACCCTAAAGTGTAAGCCAAAATATTCCAATTAACATTCTGATTCACAATTTAATCCTTATTTTTACTCGTTTTAATTAATTAATTAATTAATTTAATTCACGTGACACCAATATGGCCAGTCGCCCCTATCGGCCATGCACACACTCTTGGCATGCTTAATGTTTTACACCATATTAGTTGCGGGACTCGTGCTAAAAGTTTTACACCACACCCATTCCCCTCACTATGTCCAATCAAATCGGTTTACTGTCAGCTCTGCACACACACTCTTGAGGTTACATGCATGACACATCACAATATCCCATCAGCGCATTTAACTGTCAGCCCGAACATACTCGTGACGCCAACACACACCCACGTTGCTATAGCCAGTCGACCCGTTTAACTATCACCCCTGCACATACTCTTGCCGTAAATACATTTTAATACCCATTTATTATCTTAAGCATTAATTCTCAATTTCTTATTTTCATATCATCGTATTTTCTCATTATTTTATTTTTTTCCCCACCATATAATGGAGCATAAATCTCCAACCTACCCCTAGTCCCATACCTAGAGGTCTCCAAAGCCCAGTCCCATCCTATACTATTTCGTAGGATGAATTTCTATCATTAATATCTTCTTAGTCTCATAGTTATGTTATCCAAATCAACGGAACGGTACCGAAAATCAGCCCCACCCCGGAATATCCCATCCGTAAAAATATTCACTAACTTGTCCCATACCTAGAAAGTGTTAACCGCAAATAAAGCCTACCTACTAGTCCATACCTAACAAGTATTCCTAAAAATTAAGGTGTGAGCATACTACCCGAAATATCATCGTCCCCGCAATGATAAAATAATCAGCACAATAATTCACACATTCTAATTTATCAATAATCACACAAATTCTACATGCAATCACAATTGATTTTTATTTAATTCGTTCAAGTCGTCGACATCATTAATCCAATTTATTTTTTTGGCAATTAAAATTTCAATCATCATGCGAATTTATGGCGCACCCAAACACTATTTATCAAATTTACATAATCCTATGTGATTGCCGGAGTCCCGTTTTCCTTTAAAATACAATTTCTATGGTTCCTACATGAAAACCTACACATATTACCCCAAATCCAAACTCTACCCTAAGCACACAAGGATTACAAGTATTAAATCAGATTTAGATTTTTAAGAACAATAGTCCCAAATTAGTTTTCACTTTTCCTAATTAGGTTGCTAATTTATTTTAAGGAAAACACAAGAATTAAGGTTTAGGCGACATTGTAAACGCATAGTACTAAAGAGAGAGAATAGAAGTATTCATGCAAGAAAAAAATTCGTTTAGAAAATATGATTAGAGGGTTAAAATCCTCTCAAAAAGTGAAGAAAGATTGCTTCTTGGACGATCTTGAGAAAACACCGATTAAGCTTTCAAATCTTGGGTTGAAACTTTGATTTAATTTGGGGCTAGGGCTTGTAGATGATAAAGACTTGTAACAAACCCGGCTTTTGGGCGACTATTTTATATTATTTTGCCTGCCGGGCTAATTTTATAAAATAGGGGAAGTTGGAGTAAGTATTATTTCCCGTGAGATTAAGGGATAATATTTACTATGTTTTGTCCATTTACCATTATGAGAAGGTAAATAGCATTATATTGTGTTTTATTGCGTCGTTATATGTTATACGACGATTATGACTCATAATTTGGAACACAAAAATAGTTCACTTTAGTTCGAATGCCAAAAATAGGGGGTGCGGTTATTTTTAGAATAGTCGAGATAGTCGAAATAAGTGCCAAGTTGTATTTTTGAGTTTCGGGCACTTTTCACGCGTATGACTCAATTATGTGGATACGAATCATTTTAATGGTGTATTAACACTTAAAAGTGGGGCATTTATGTTTTAAGACCCGATTAAGTCCTCCACCCCTTTTATTTTCTCAATCTTGTGTTAGAAGCCAAGAGAGAGAGAGAGAAGAGAGAGCTTGGGAGAAATGGAGAAAAGAGAGAAAAATACAGATTTGAGGCCGAAAATCGTTGCTACCGGAAGAGGATTCGAGACTACAACCTCTAGGAAAGTTTCTTACTTGCTAGATGTTGATTTAATGTGATAATTTGCATGTATAGTTAGGTTTTGGAGATTTAAACCCTAAATGGGTTCTTTGTAGATTTTGATGATTAAACCCTTAAATCTTAGTTTTGATTTGATTTGAGGATAAATTATTTGTTATAAATGGTGTAGAAATAATTTGGGAGAATTAGTTGTTGTTGATGTGGGATAAAACCAAGGATTTGAGGATTTTGGGATTTTAGGGTTCTTAAACCCGTAGCCCAAACTGGGCAAATTCCCAGGGCCGAATCAATTCGGCTCCCAGGCGAATCAATTCGGTTAAGGAGTAGGTTACAGGTCGGGGAGACCGAATCGATTCGGGTTAAGTCCGAATAGATTCGGCTAATACAGAAGGTTTGTTTTACTCACCGAATCGATTCACTTTTTGGGCGAATCGATTCACTTTTTGGGCGAATCTATTCACTTTTTGGGCGAATCGATTCGGTTGCCCTGTTTTTGTGAGATTTTCCTAGTTTGATTTTATCTCTTCTTCTTTTAGGTCCAAGGTTTTGGGACCTTCCTTTGGGAAGTAATTAAAAGTCCTAAAGGGTTGTTGTGGGTAGACATTGTCCTAGGTTAAAGTGGGGACATTTGGGCTTACCCCGAGGGCTAGTTTGTGTAGGTTAATGTCCGTAAGATATAGGAAGTTAACCTAAATAATAAATTGGAGATTAAATGTGAATGTTGCTACTTTTGGGAGTCTATCATTGAGGGAGATTCACTTTGATGGTTAATGAAATTGTATGAACTTTTGGAGACTAATTTGAGGATATTGGCACTTCGGGTCTTAGGTCATTAATAAAATATGACACTAAGAATAAGAAAGACATATGCTAATATATAGTACTAAATGAGAATGTACAAATGATTTGGAGAATGTTTTTAAAAGGAAAAAGTAATGATTTTTGTAAGGACACAAATTTCCAATTGAGTCCTCTTATAGTTTTGGCTCAATTCCGGACAAAAACATTTATTCATAGGATTTTATTTAATTGAAATATTCAAGACCTATGAAGTGTTTGTTGAGGATTTTATTTAATTGTAATATTCAAGACCTATGAAGTTTTTGTTGAAGACGTAGCGGCAAAGAGTATAAAGCATCATCAACATGCCGTAGTTTATGTGCCTCGTTTGTACGTCATCAACTTAGGTTCCATGCTCCCAAGGTATGAATGTATTTATATGTATATAGGAGCTTGGATCAATTTGTATTGGGTGTTAGGTGAATTAAAACTGCATTTTATTTTTCAGAAAGAATCAATTAGAAACTTAAAAAATAAGTATATAAAAGTTTATAAAAGTTTCTGGGCCAAAATCGAATTTTTCAATCTTTCTGTTTGTTCGTTTGAAATGTCGTTCGAACGAGTTTTTTCGTTTCAACCAGATTTCGTTCGAACGAGTTTTGTCGTTCGAACGAGTTTTGCCAACGACCCTAACTGGACAGTCGTTCAATATGTCGTTCGAACGAAGGTTCGTTCTAACGAGGTATCTAACGAACCTCTAACAAGCCCAGGCTGGTCACTCGTTAGAAGTCTCGTTCGAACGAGAATCACGTTCGTTCGAACGAACTTCCAGCGGGAACAGTTATTTGGCAGTTTTTTGCAGTTTTTCCCCACTCTTCCACTTGGTTTTCAACCAACTTTTTTCATGCAATATTATGTGCGGGAAACACATTTTCCAAGATAACTTTTCCTAACTTTTCCATTCCATATCCAACTCTTAGAGAGAGTTTGAGGGCAAATTTAATTAGGGAAAATGTTCATGTTTTTGAGTGTTAATCTTTAATGGAAAATTCATACACACTCTAGTTTACACCCATTGTTGTTTATTCCAAGTTCTATATATACATATCCTTACTTGGAGTTTTTGGCACCGGTTTTTTCTACCGAATTCAAGAGACGTTTCGGGTTTGCTTTTACACCCCATCACAAAGAAGACCTTTGTTGAGATTCTACCCGTTTGGAGAAAGGCTCCATGTTCGGGTGACGGTGACCGTTTAAAGTCCTATCGGTGTATTCCGAGACCACGGTGGAGGTCCGTTGGTTATCTGCTAATTGGAGGTTGATACAAGAAGGAGCATCACGGCTTGAGAGGGTTCGAGTTTAGGAAGTAAGTCTTTTGTCTTGTATTTTGTAATACCGTTTTTAGTGGATTTGAGGCTAGGGCCGTCCCAAGGTTTTTTCCCGTTAGTGGGTTTTTCCTCGTATATCGCGGTGTAGTGTGACATTGTTTATTTTATCTTGCACATCAGTTAGAACGCATGCTTTAGGTTTAATTCAAGATAAAATTCGGTTTAATTATCACACTCATTTAATTTGGGACTTAAATTAAATATTGGATAAAATTTGGTTTATTCAAGTCACTTGCATTAATATGGTTTCGCCTAACTTTGAATAATTGTTAATGATGACTTAGGCAAATTCTAGGACTTGAATTATGTTGTTTTAATTTGTCTTTTGTAAGATGTTAAAACCCGACCTTGTTTGTTTTGTTGAACCATCACTTGTATTTAACGCTTCCGCATTTATTTATTTAAAAAGGAAATTAAATATTTTTAATTGGTATTATTATTAATCACCGGGGATTCAACTGTGGTCTTTCAAATTGGTATCAGAGCCAAAAACGATAAATTATTTCGTTAAGATCCTTTACTTTTTGGCTAAATATGGATTTTTCCCCATTTTCAAAATTTCCTATTTTTGATGGTTCTAACTACGCGTATTGGAAAGCGCGAATGAAATCGGCACTTAAATCTATTGATGATCGTGTTTGGATATCTGTTGTTAACGGTTGGACCCCACCAACACATTTAATTGAAAATGTACATGTTCCCAAACCCGTTGATAGATGGACCGAAAATGAGTTTAAGCTAGCAAACTTTAATTCCCGAGGTCTAAATGCCCTGTTTAGCACTGTCGCACCGGATGAATTCCGACGAATTATGACCTGTGAAACCGCTAAAGAAGCTTGAGATATTTTACAATTAACTCATGAAGGAACGAGTGTCGTTAAAGCTTCTAAACTCCAAAACCTCACCACTCAATTTGAAACTATCAAAATGGATGAAAAAGAAACTTTTGATAAATTTTATGCTAGACTTTCTGATATTGTCAATTCATCCTTTAACTTGGGAGAGAAAATACCTGACGACCGTGTTGTAAAGAAAATTTTGAGGTCACTACCCGATAGATTTATTCCAAAGGTGACCGTTTTAAATTCTTTACCCACTTTAGCCTCTACGAAATTAGAAGAGCTTGTAGGTGATTTACAAACCTATGAACTAGATATGTTTCCCTCTAAAACTGAAAAGAAAATTGAAAAAGGCGTTGCTTTAAAAGCCCGAAAAGAGGTCAAACAAGTAGTAGAGAGCGATAGTGATAGTGACAGTGACTCGGAAGATATGGCTTTGTTTGCTCGTAAATTTAGAAAATTTCTTAAATTTAACAAAGATAAAGTTAAAAATGATTTAAAGAAATTTGAATCTTCTAAACATGATAAAAACGAGAAGATTTCTAAAACCGATAAGATTCCTAAACCTAGTAATGAAAATATTGATAGGGACGAGTCTAATAAATGTTTTGGTTGTGAAGGTTATGGCCATAGGGCTTTTGAGTGCCCCACTAAACTAAGGAAAGAGGGTAAACGACCCATTTCATATAATGCGACCCTTAGTGATAGTGATAAGGAAGAGAAGCCCGAATCCCCCACTAAGAAAAATTTTGTGGCTTTTATGGCTAGACATGTGAGTGATAATGAAAACTCATCGGATGATGAAATTATAGCACATGCCACTTCCAAGGTCATTGTACATGATTCTCTTATTTTTGATGATAGTGAGAGTGAAGAAGAAAGAGAGAGTGAAAATGAAGATGAGATTGATATGAGTGAACTTCAAAAAGCTTTTCATGAATTATATAAAGAATCTATTAAATTGAAAAGAGCTAATTTGAAGTTAGAAGTGAGTTTAAGAGAGAGTGTCAAGGTCATTGATGAAAGTGCCTTAATAGAAGACCTTAGGACACATGTGAGGACTCTTCAAGAGAAGCTTGAATATGTAGAAGGCGAGAGAGATAACCTTAGGGGTTTAATGGAATCCTTGAAAAAGGAGCTTCTTGCTTTTGAAAAGTGTAATTCTTTACTAGAATCTAACATTGTTGAATTGAAAAATAAATTAAAAGATTCTAGTAATGTCAAATTTGATTTGGAGTGTCGTTCGGAAAAGCTAGATAAAATGTTAGGAACGGTCCAAATTAAAAATGACACTTTTGGTTTAGGCTTCAATTCTTGTAATGATTTTAACCCTAAAGTCAAAACCAATGTTTTAGGAGAATCTTCTAGGAATGCATTTAATGATCACTCCTTAGATAGATGGACCGAAAATGAGTTTAAGCTAGCAAACTTTAATTCCCGAGGTCTAAATGCCCTGTTTAGCACTGTCGCACCGGATGAATTCCGACGAATTATGACCTGTGAAACCGCTAAAGAAGCTTGAGATATTTTACAATTAACTCATGAAGGAACGAGTGTCGTTAAAGCTTCTAAACTCCAAAACCTCACCACTCAATTTGAAACTATCAAAATGGATGAAAAAGAAACTTTTGATAAATTTTATGCTAGACTTTCTGATATTGTCAATTCATCCTTTAACTTGGGAGAGAAAATACCTGACGACCGTGTTGTAAAGAAAATTTTGAGGTCACTACCCGATAGATTTATTCCAAAGGTGACCGTTTTAAATTCTTTACCCACTTTAGCCTCTACGAAATTAGAAGAGCTTGTAGGTGATTTACAAACCTATGAACTAGATATGTTTCCCTCTAAAACTGAAAAGAAAATTGAAAAAGGCGTTGCTTTAAAAGCCCGAAAAGAGGTCAAACAAGTAGTAGAGAGCGATAGTGATAGTGACAGTGACTCGGAAGATATGGCTTTGTTTGCTCGTAAATTTAGAAAATTTCTTAAATTTAACAAAGATAAAGTTAAAAATGATTTAAAGAAATTTGAATCTTCTAAACATGATAAAAACGAGAAGATTTCTAAAACCGATAAGATTCCTAAACCTAGTAATGAAAATATTGATAGGGACGAGTCTAATAAATGTTTTGGTTGTGAAGGTTATGGCCATAGGGCTTTTGAGTGCCCCACTAAACTAAGGAAAGAGGGTAAACGACCCATTTCATATAATGCGACCCTTAGTGATAGTGATAAGGAAGAGAAGCCCGAATCCCCCACTAAGAAAAATTTTGTGGCTTTTATGGCTAGACATGTGAGTGATAATGAAAACTCATCGGATGATGAAATTATAGCACATGCCACTTCCAAGGTCATTGTACATGATTCTCTTATTTTTGATGATAGTGAGAGTGAAGAAGAAAGAGAGAGTGAAAATGAAGATGAGATTGATATGAGTGAACTTCAAAAAGCTTTTCATGAATTATATAAAGAATCTATTAAATTGAAAAGAGCTAATTTGAAGTTAGAAGTGAGTTTAAGAGAGAGTGTCAAGGTCATTGATGAAAGTGCCTTAATAGAAGACCTTAGGACACATGTGAGGACTCTTCAAGAGAAGCTTGAATATGTAGAAGGCGAGAGAGATAACCTTAGGGGTTTAATGGAATCCTTGAAAAAGGAGCTTCTTGCTTTTGAAAAGTGTAATTCTTTACTAGAATCTAACATTGTTGAATTGAAAAATAAATTAAAAGATTCTAGTAATGTCAAATTTGATTTGGAGTGTCGTTCGGAAAAGCTAGATAAAATGTTAGGAACGGTCCAAATTAAAAATGACACTTTTGGTTTAGGCTTCAATTCTTGTAATGATTTTAACCCTAAAGTCAAAACCAATGTTTTAGGAGAATCTTCTAGGAATGCATTTAATGATCACTCCTTAGATAAATCTTTTCGACATGCTCTTACTTGTACACATTATGGTCGACAAGGTCATCTTAGGAAATTTTGTTTAGATCTTAAACGAATTCCTAGAAAATCCCATAGTAAAGTAACCACGATAGCTAATGTTTCTACACCCCAAGATAGTAATTCTTCATTAATATGGGTTAGGAAATCCGACTTGGTTGCCTTACAAAATAGGGATTTTGATTCTCATTTACTTACACATGCCTCCTCCCTTGCTAAATCTAAAGGATAAATGTGTTAGTGTTTGCATACTTTAGCGTTTGTACTTCATGCTATATTCATATGCTAAATGTATGCTTGTTTAGTCATTTTCTAGTCATTGCCTTATTTCATATCACATGCTAGAAACTATGACTTATTTATCTTTTTGTATTGTATTTTGTGTTTGAATTGACTGCATAATATAAAAAGATTTTTGTTTATCATTTGTGTTTTATTTATTTCATTTAAGCTTAATGAAAAATACAAATGATTTTTGTTTGTCCTTTTGAGTAAATATTTATTTTTGACAAATGTTAAAAACTCAAAAAGATTTTGTTTTGTGTGTATTTTTGTTTGACACACTTTATGTGGCATATATTTGTGTTTGAATCCTATCGTTTACGCTCCCATGTGGCTAGAACTTTTGGTTTAGATTTTCAATCCTTAAAATGTTCTTTACCATGTTTTATATGGAGTAGTTGGATTTTGTATTGTTTAAATGGATTCTATTTCTATATGCCTCTATTCACACATGCACGAGCTCTTTTGAAATCTTAATGTCACATGTTATATTTGAGCTTTTTGAGGTGTTCTCCTATCAATCTAGTCATCTACATATCTATGACCTAGGAGGACTAGTGCATGTCAAAATCCGTTGCATGTGATATTTGTGTGAAAAATGAAAACATGATAAATTAATATATGCACGGGGAAGGGCTCCGAAAGGATGAATTAAATCCTTTGCGATTGTAAGCCACCGTTGATTGGATCTAAAAGAAATACGTGATCCAAAGGCCTAAAAACAGAATATCTGGCATTTAAAAGAAAGCAATTGCCAAGGCCTATGTTTGTTTGATATATTCATTCACAAACAAAAGAATATATATGCTCATTGAGGGAAAATTGGATGGTATATCAACGGTTTGCACAATGTCCGTTTATCCTAGTTGTCTTTAATGTCATGACTCTATTTGGTTTGTAGAATCATCATCATGCTAGGCTTGTATGCATTGTGTATGTTTGTTCATTGAGTTCAATCTTTATATTGTCACATGAGGTTATATTTAAGTGTGATGAAGTTTGCAATCAAATGAGAACTCCGTGAACGTTTCTTAAGTGTTTGGGTCTAAATTTAATTGTTGCTAGTTCACACCCCTACACTTCCGTTTCCATATGACACATTTTTGCCATACGAGTGTGCAAACTTATTGTATTTTGTGTCATGTGTGTGTTTATATCTATATATATATGCAAGTGGTCCATTGATATATTTCTAGTATATATATATATGATATTTGTTTGTCTTTGCCTTGTTTTTAATTACCCATATGCTTTCATGTCTTATCACTTTAAGCTTTCACTTGCTGTTTCTTAGTTCTTTATCCTTTGCCTATTCCCGAACAAAAAGGGGGAGAATGATGATAGGGGGAGAAATGGTATCTAAACATATTATTATCGTATCTTCGTTTGGGGGAGATTTATCTTAGGGGGAGACGTCTTTCTAAGTAGGTCATGTGTTTAAAGGGAGAATTAATTTAGGGGGAGTAATTAATTAATTGCATTTAATACTTTGATATTCCCTATGCATTTGATGAGTTTGCTTAAGTGTGCAGGAATTATTCTAAAGCGGCATCTTTCTACGGCAAAGCGTTTGATCCTTGGGTTGAGTCAAGATTGGGCGGGTTATGTTTTGAGTCTAGTAGAGCTTGACGACCCTTTAGGATTTTTGTTTTGTTTTTGTCCCGGAATAGCCAAAGGGGGAGATTTGTAAGGACAAAAATTTCCAATTGAGTCCTCTTATAGTTTTGGCTCAATTCCGGACAAAAACATTTATTCATAGGATTTTATTTAATTGTAATATTCAAGACCTATGAAGTCTTTGTTGAGGATTTTATTTAATTGTAATATTCAAGACCTATGAAGTGTTTGTTGAAGATGTAGCGGCAAAGAGTATAAAGCATCATCAACATGCCGTAGTTTATGTGCCTCGTTTGTACGTCATCAACTTAGGTTCCATGCTCCCAAGGTATGAATGTATTTATATGTATATAGGAGCTTGGATCAATTTGTATTGGGTGTTAGGTGAATTAAAACTGCATTTTATTTTTCAGAAAGAATCAATTAGAAACTTAAAAAATAAGTATATAAAAGTTTATAAAAGTTTCTGGGCCAAAATCGAATTTTTCAATCTTTCTGTTTGTTCGTTTGAAATGTCGTTCGAACGAGTTTTTTCATTCGAACCAGATTTCGTTCGAACGAGTTTTGTCGTTCGAACGAGTTTTGCCAACGATCCTAACTGGACAGTCGTTCGATATGTCGTTCGATATGTCGTTCGAACGAAGGTTCGTTCTAACGAGGTATCTAACGAACCTCTAACAAGCCCAGGATGGTCACTCGTTAGAAGTCTCGTTCGAACGAGAATCACGTTCGTTCGAACGAACTTCCAGCGGGAACAGTTATTTGGCAGTTTTTTGCAGTTTTTCCCCACTCTTCCACTTGGTTTTCAACCAACTTTTTTCATGCAATATTATGTGTGGGAAACACATTTTCCAAGATAACTTTTCCTAACTTTTCCATTCCATATCCAACTCTTAGAGAGAGTTTGAGGGCAAATTTAATTAGGGAAAATGTTCATGTTTTTGAGTGTTAATCTTTAATGGAAAATTCATACACACTCTAGTTTACACCCATTGTTGTTTATTCCAAGTTCTATATATACATATCCTTACTTGGAGTTTTTGGCACCGGTTTTCTCTACCGAATTCAAGAGACGTTTCGGGTTTGCTTCTACACCCCATCACAAAGAAGACCTTTGTTGAGATTCTACCCGTTTGGAGAAAGGCTCCATGTTCGGGTGACGGTGACCGTTTAAAGTCCTATCGGTGTATTCCGAGACCACGGTGGAGGTCCGTTGGTTATCTGCTAATTGGAGGTTGATACAAGAAGGAGCATCACGGCTTGAGAGGGTTCGAGTTTAGGAAGTAAGTCTTTTGTCTTGTATTTTGTAATACCGTTTTTAGTGGATTTGAGGCTAGGGCCGTCCCGAGGTTTTTTCCCGTTAGTGGGTTTTTCCTCGTATATCGCGGTGTAGTGTGACATTGTTTATTTTATCTTGCACATCAGTTAGAACGCATGCTTTAGGTTTAATTCAAGATAAAATTCGGTTTAATTATCACACTCATTTAATTTGGGACTTAAATTAAATATTGGATAAAATTTGGTTTATTCAAGTCACTTGCATTAATATGGTTTCGCCTAACTTTGAATAATTGTTAATGATGACTTAGGCAAATTCTAGGACTTGAATTATGTTGTTTTAATTTGTCTTTTGTAAGATGTTAAAACCCGGCCTTGTTTGTTTTGTTGAACCATCACTTGTATTTAACGCTTCCGCATTTATTTATTTAAAAAGGAAATTAAATATTTTTAATTGGTATTATTATTAATCACCGGGGATTCAACTGTGGTCTTTCAATTTTCATAAATGTTAATTTATGGATACACACCTCTCTAAATCGCTATCATAAGGGAAGTTCCGCGCGTGTGGTGAAGCCCCCTGGATAATGAATGCAGGGTGGATATATCCTTAGTCCATATGGGAGATTTTATATTTTCTGCGCTGGTTAGGTGATTATGGGTGTGGTCATGACTATCCCGCAGGCATATGGCCGCTTCCCGACGATGTGTTAGGTTCCCAGGTTGTCTTGATTGATAGGCCCTGGAAGATGATAGCCATTTAGGGGCGCGTCCAGTGGGGAAACTCAGAGGGACGGTCTTAGATATGTTAAAGCAATTCATGATAATGAATTGGTTTTAAATACATTTCCTGGATGGAAGAAGGGAAATGGGATAAATGGTTTGGCTTCAGATACATTTCTCGGATGGAAGAAGGGAGATGGAAGCATATAGTATGAAAAGGCATTTTTATGATAATAAAAATGGCTTTTGAATACACTTCCTGGATGGAAGAAGGGAAGTGGGATTTTAAGAAAAAGTAAAGCATTTTTATATTAATAAAACTTGCTCTAATTATATATTTTTCCTGGATGGAAGAAAGGAAATAAAATTGGTAAAGAAGGTTTTGTTTTGAGATTTAATTGGTAATCATTTGATAAAATGAATCTACCATTTGTGTATATTGCTACAGAAAGAAATAGGAATTGTGCCCTTAGATTGTGAATGGGTTTATTTAATTTCCTTGAGTAGCTGTAGATGAGACCTCCCATGCATATGCATATGCACACACACACACACACACACACACACACACACACACACACACACACACACACACATATATATATATATATATATATATATATATATATATTAATTTCGTGCCGAGGGTCTAATGGATCTCGACGATCAACCTTGCCTAAGTAGTAGTGTATCGGGGGGTTCCTTGTTTGGATTTCGCTTTGCGAGACACCCCACGCACGAATAGGGCATAATGTTGAGACTGGGGAGAAGTTAGGCCTTAGTTCTTGGGTTAACTAGCGCATCATCATTGTTATTGCGCTAGGTTGTGCTTTTAGAATGAGAGATGAGAAATATTATGTTAATTGCGAGAGAACTACACACTTAACTGTCATGCATTTTAGTCACATGGGAATCATATCAAACCGGGCCCTGACCCGTCTATATTTCTTTATTTTTGTATATACTCCTTGCCGTACAGGTGCTCTACCACAAGGACACCCGTAATTACATTCCTATCCCGGTTGTCATGGAGCTACAACATATTGCGGATATTGTAGGTTATTTGTATTAGACGCTTCTTTTCGTTGTAACCTAGTTATGTTCAGTTTATTTATTCGGGAGTGTTGCCCAAAGAATTTCATTCATTTATTATAATGTAATATTTAATGTGTAATACTCGATGTAACAAATTGTATTGGTCTGTTCACCGATAGCATATTCGGTGATTATTTATCATATAGTCATTCTTTATCCGCTGATTTTTGATATCCACTGTTTTTGTAAATGGGATTGTCTAAGTGTTTTTCTTTGCTTACAAAATTTTTAAATTGGCAGTCCATTTTCTAAAATGATTGGTGGTTATCTCGTACTATTATTTTAATCGACAGTGATTCTGAGAATGGACCATCTATGATTCCTGTGATTATTAGAGTATTGGGCTGACCACCTATTATTTTAGTAAGCGGGTTGTCACAGATGGTATCAAAGCATTAGGTTCTAGAGTCCTTAGGAATTTGTGCAGACGTACTACGTCTTCTGTGTTTCTTTTGATTTGATATAGAGCCTTAAGATTAAGATCGTTAATTTCTCTTGTGAGATTTCGTTCTCCTGCTATGATATGAGTACCCCAAAAATCTTTTGTGCGTTCGTGTGAGACTCGTAAGTTGACAGATGAATGGCGTTAAAGATGGCCGTTGTGAAGGCGTTATGAGATGGGATTACTAAGAGCTGTAAGCAGTAGTCGGGGATGAGGGCCGCTTTAGAGGTCGCTCCCTTTGTAGCATTATCTTATATTACTACCGTGACTACTAAGTACAGTAGATATGGTTTTCCAAGTGCCGCTACAGGTAGAGAGTGGTACTAAGCTTGGGATTCCAAGCGACGTCAATTAGGAGTGAGAGGTCCTCGACGAGGACCACCTGTTAAAGTCCGGTCGGATTGGAGGAAGTGCAATCTCATTCGGTGAGAATATAAGGCCCGAGAGTTTTGGCCTAGAGAAGGGTATAGAAGTACCCAGGTGCGAATATTGGAGGAAAATCTTTCACCCATAGGAGTAAGGTTGAAGTGGCGAAAATGGTAGTCGCCATATTTTGGTGGAGCAGGAAGTTTTGCTCATAGAGAAACCCGGTAGATATTTCAATAGCGAGTTTCTCTAGGATATTGGGAATGATGAGAAAGTAGATTCTCAATTATTCACTTGAGGTTTGGTCAGAGGCCGACAGTGAACAAATAATTTCAGGGTTAAGAAAACCTTGAATCGAAGTGGGTTGGTAGAAGGAAGAGAGAGATCCCTTCAGAGGAATTTATAGGCTCACAATTAAGTGTTCTAACACTTCTAGAAAGTAGTGTTCATGAGACCCCATTGGTGGACATCCAACCGGGGAGGACTCATTGAATTAAGGTCGGGGAGGCTAGTAGAATGTTCTATTTGTGTAAGAAGTTAAGGGAACTACGTGTTTTGATCTTGTTGATTGAAAAATAAGGGCAAGAATAGGATGCCTAGTTGGGGCATTGATGTAAATTGTTTGGTTCGGATAAGACTAGAATAATGTGTCTTCGAGCCATTGGTAGTGGCCAGAGAGTGGCATGAATGTTGGCGAGAATTTCCACCTTAGTTGAGGGTGGAGCATTCCTTATGAAAATGGAGTAGTATGGTATTAACCCTAGATTCGGGTGTGTAAATTGAGCTTATGGTGCTATTGATATTATGATAGTGACTATATCTATATGGCTTCCATGGTAGGGAAGTTTTATATTTTTCTTCGCTCGTTATAAAGCGAGTGGCGATATTTTTAAGGTATATGTGTGGTATGTGCTACTTGTATTATATGTAATATACGAGTGGAGATATTCTTTGTTTATTTGGTGTGATAGCAAGCGAATAAATCGCGAGGCTATCCTATTTCTAGTTATAGAGAAGAGCTAGTTGTTCTATAATATCTCTCCTGGATACAGGTTGAGACTTTATAGAGGTGGATTGAGGTAGGTAAGAGATTTTTTTTATTACTTGTTTTGTTGTTTTGTTTGGTTGTTTGTTTGCCTTGTTTGTGTTTGTTGTTACCTTATCTCCACGACCAACAAAGTTAAGTAGTAATGCATCAGAGGGGTTCCTTGATAGGATTTCACTTTGGCGAGACGCTCCACGCGTGAACCTTAACGATGTTGGAAGTGGAGAGATGCTTTATTTATTTATTTTTCTTTCTTTTTCTTTTTGTTGGTTGATGCTGGGTTGGAAGGTTTAGCCAAGAATCACGTAAATGAGTGATTAAAGGGCTAAGTTGATGTGCGATATATGAGCACTATGATAGTTTTTCCTCTGATCGATGTGGGGAAGACTAAGATTATGAAAGTCCGATAGAGACTTATGGTTATGCCTTAATGAGAAAGCCATTTAAAATGATGTATGTATGTATATTGGGATAAAGTGTTTGTGGCATCTTACAGAAAGTAAATGCCTCAGTAAATTGAAATGGTAAGACTTAAAAGTGGAAGTGCATTAGTAGGGTTACGAGTTAGGACTTTAGCAGTCCCGATCATGTATCTTAGTCCGTTACTTCTCGACGACCGACGATGCGAGGTAGTAGTGTAACGAGAGGGTTCCTTGTTTGGATTTCGCCTCGGTGAGACGTCCCACGCATGCAACCAAGATAATGTCGGAAGTTGAGAAAGGTCTTGGACACTAGGGATATAACTAGTATTATACTTATACGACTTGATTAGGGTACAGATCGACTTTAGGATTATTAAGATTTAAGGCCCTTAGGGCATGTAACATAGTTTTAGGAAGGCGGTAAGGAGTTCACCACAATAAGTTTATGGGTTAACTCTAGGTGGGGTTCGGTCCCTAGAACGAAGAGGTATAGGAACTTGAGTGATTCAGAATGATAGGCCATAGAAGAAGAGGCCTCTCTTAGATAGAGTGTTACGTTGGTAACCTATCTTTCGGGGAGTTAAAAGGAAGAGTTAACTTTTACTCCTGCACTCGTGTTGTTATGTTCGAGAGTGGACTTAACGAACGAGTCTTTGCCAGGAATGGGAAAGTATTAATACGGGAGCATGGACCCATTGTTCATGTGTCTCACAATTTTAAACGTCGTGAGAAATGTTATCCCCCGCTTGATTTAGAGTTCGTAGCTGTAGGAGGGGCTTAATGATAAGCCTCTCATTAAATTATTAAATGAGATTAGAGATGATTAATATTGACAAAAGTCCATGTGTTTATGCGACTGAGGTATTATTATGCGCGTCGGACATATCACGCGTATTTGTGTGTTATTTACATATTAACTAGACAATATTCTAGTATTGAGAGTTTTGACATATGTTATGGGACACATGCCACTTAAAATAGGACATGCGTCACCACAAGTTAATTGACATGTGGCGACCCACTTGGATTGGTTTTGTTATAAATAAGCCCTCCCCCCATACATTTGAGAGAGATCTTCTTGGAAGAGGAGGGTGATTTTCTTATCTTATGAGGTTTTAGAGAGAGTTTTGAGATGAGTTCTTTGAGAAGAGTGGCAACACCTCCCATCTCTCCAAAAAACCACCACAATGAGTTTTCCGGCGAATAGTACGAACCCACGAACTACGCTGACTTTGATTCCGAGCATAACGGATACGTAGGCGCAACCGAAGTTGCTCAAGTCAAACACGTGCTAAAATCGAGTATTTCCCCAAAATTAGACTACTCTCTTACATTTGACGACTCTGCTGGGGAGGTATTCACGATTTTTATCATGTAACGCCTCGTTCGTAATCGGAAAACTAGGAAGGGATCGGAGAAAGGAGGTTAACAAGAGCAACTTTCTTCTTCAACATTTATGAGAGAAGTTGAACCCCATTTCAGATAAGAAATCTAATCTGTGTTTTATGATCTTATATGCTTTATATAGAGGAATCGTGTGTGGTATATTTATATTCATATGTTAGCTGACATTTTCATACACACCCGTATATCAAAATATGAACATTGATTACTTTGATTATAAAAAACCATTACACCAACTGTTAAGCAAAAAGATGATTTGATTGTGCTTATTTAAATGACTATTATTATTTAAAATAAAATAAAAATAAAGGAAGAGTTTGATATCCTGAGTTGAAGTTATATTTGTTAGTATGCAAAGATATAACTTAATAATAATTGCAGATTGGACTTAAACGTTTGGCAGAAGACAATAATATAAAGATATGATTTTTTTGGCAAAATATTATCTTACGATTTTTGTGTACGTTAGAATTTATGAGGGCACTTCATAGATGACTGTTAGGCAGGGTATAGGTGAATAAGGTACATCCAACATATCACTAGGCTGTAGACTGTTCTACTAAAAAAAAAATAACCACGGACAAACGTATACCTACCATGTCACTTGCTATTTAAATATTAGTGAGAAGACAAAAGCTTTCAAATCAGGCCTGAGTTAGACCTATAGAGCCGCACCCATGAATTTATAGGAGTAAAGATGCTTTTACACATTTTACAAGGACAACTCATGTGTCCTCATGGTAGTAGTTGTACAAATAAAAATATCTTATGACTTTAGGATATCAGGTAAGGACAATATGCAGACTGTTTTACATTACCCAAAGAAAACAATAGGCTCAAAAGCACAAAGTAATTTTAGAGACAAGGCCACCTGGATTTATTCTTCCGGCCTTATTTCGGCAGACAACCACGGTCGACCCTCCGTTTATAATGTCCCTCTCCGATCAAAACTACATCTTACCCCGGTAAGAGGTGGCTGCCTCTGTCAAGTTCCTTTCAATTTTATTCCGGCCATCCATTAATTTTTTCCGGTAGGAGCTGTTGTCGATATCACCGCCGATTTGATCCAATCATGAGCCTCTTAATTTTAAATCTTCGTCGGGTTTCCAGTAATCGTTGGAAACTAAAATCAAACCACCATGAATGTACAACTGAGAAATCATTTAACCTACCATGAAAAATCGAAATCGGCCAACCTTGAGATTTAAACCAGAAATTGACCCACTTTTGAACGAGTCACCATGGAATGGGTATTTGCGGCACACCATTGTTATACCCCCGGCGCACCATTTACGGTGGCATTTCGATCAGGATTTTTTTTTCTCTCTTCCTCCAACAATAGGACCTCGTGTAGACGAACCATTGACGTTCCCTCACTGATTTTTTTTTTTGGAATCAACAAACCTTGGATCACCATTTTTTTTCTTTCCTAATGGACTTGCTTTTAGAACCATGGGTCTGTAGACTTAGAGAAGATTGGCGCACCGTATGTGCATATAAGTTGGGTCCTGCTTAAACATTCACATATTATGAAGGATAGTAACAACTTTTCTTTGTCTTATGAATAGATTTTATCAAGATACCTACATAGAATTGTGTGGTGAAAAATATACATATTTTTCCTTTAAAAAAATGTGATGTCCACAAACATTTTACATGGTGTTCTAAATATTTTGAAATATTTATAATATAATAATGATATTATCGAACAAATGAATTTATTTTATTTTTATTGTGATTAATAAAAATAGAGGCATAATAGTGTGGAGGATATTTAAAATTAAATAAATTGATTCTCTTATAAATTTATCGAGCATTCTTCATTTTCTCTTGATTACGAAGCGTGATAGAAAACTATGTCGATTATTGATATCTGACAGTTTATATCACGATATTTGAAAAGAGAATGTACTGACAAACTTGAAAGTATTCGACACACATCGATTATGAAAATCATAGGTAAGTTGTCCATAACAAACCGAGTGATCTTGTGAGATGTATGAGATATATAGTACCTTCTGACAATATTTTTTTTTTTTAAATTCAATCACGCAAGAATGCGTGCATGCTTGATTTTATTTCACTATGAGAAAATATTTATTTTAATATATGTACCATTGTAATATGGTACTACCCAAATTGATATGAAAATTCCAGGAGTTACGCTAATGATTTGAGAAGATTTATAAAAGCATTAAATCTAGGTATATAGATTTATCTTGAGATAGAGAAAGCATAACGAAGCTTCGAGGATTTTATGACATTTGCAAATAATAATCTATATTTTTACATCATATGCATACATTATGAATCATTTACAAGACAACTTGAGTATGTTTCACAATTCATAATTCACCTTGCCATTTTACACACTCTTGAGCTTGATAGGACATGTGCTTAAACGACATTAAATTGAGCACGATACACCTACAAGTATGGATGGTTGTGATTCATTACATAAATTCCCCCGGACTTTATTTAACTTTTATTTTATTACATCAAATAAAATATAATAAAGGGGGCATGATGAGAATTGTACTTGGATATTTATTGAGCTTTACTAACATTTGCAATATTGTATAATTGGGTCCGAAAGATATTATTTTGTAGAGCTTCTGAATGATCAGATATTGAGCGATACAAATATCAAGTCATTGTTGAAAGATATGGTAGTTTGAGTTACACCCCATGAAATGTAATAATTAGACTGCTTTCATTTTTCTAGGGTGGGAATTGTAAATGATATATGTAATTTATTTTATTTTATCTTGAGATAAAAATAAAATGAAGGGGGCAAATGGATATTATGATGTAACATAGCTTGTAGTGCAAAGCTTCTTCGACATCCTCCGCGACAAGGTTGGATTGATGAACCTTCAGAGTATAGTAACATCCAAGCAGGTCATTACAAAAGCTTCTTCAGTTTCTTCCGCAAAGAGTTCAAACGGGTTAATTAGTTGTCACTCAGAAATCGACAAAGTCATAGTCCTCCTTCATATATGAAATCATATTACAAGAACTTTGTGAGCATTGAGATAAGTCTTTTATAAAGGTGTATCAAAATTGTTGCTAGCTGAACCACGATCGTTATGACTTAACTTGTCCGAAGAAGTTGGTCATGGAAGCAAACAGACGAAGGACCACGCTCAGTTTGTCAGGTACGGGATCCTGTCCTAAAAAAGAGATAAAGAAGAATGAGTTTACAAAAAAATCTTAACAAGCGTTTTCGTTTTTAAGTCACCGTTATAGGTGGAGTTTATGAAAATCTTAACAAGTGTTTTCATTGTTAAGTCACCATTATGGGTGTCACCGTTATTGGTGAAGTTTTACAAAAATCTTGACAAGCGTTTTCGTTGTTAAGTCACCGTTATAAGGTGGAGATTATATAAAAATCTTAACAAGCGTTTTCGTTGTTAAGTCACCGTTATAAGGTGGAGACTATATACAAAAATCTTGACAAGCGTTTTCGTTGTTAAGTCACCGTTATAAGGTGGAGATTATATATAAAAATCTTAACAAGCGATTTCGTTGTTAAGTCACCGTTATAAGGTGGAGACTATATATAAAAATCTTAACAAGCGTTTTCGTTGTTAAGTCACCGTTATAAGGTGGAGATTATATAAAAATTTTAACAAACGTTTTCGTTGTTAAGTCACCGTTATAAGGTGGAGAGATTATATAAAAATCTTAACAAGCGTTTTCGTTGTTAAGTCACCGTTATAGGTGGAGTTTATGAAAAATCTTAAACAAGCGTTTTCGTTGTTAAGTCACCATTATAGGTGGAGTTTATGAAAAATCTTAACAAGTGTTTTCGTTGTTAAGTCACCGTCATGGGTGTGCCGTTATTGGTGAAGTTTTACAAAAAATCTTGACAAGCGTTTTCGTTGTTAAGTCACCGTTATAGGTGGAGTTAGTGAAAAATCTTAACAAGTGTTTTCATTGTTAAGTCACCTCTAACGGTGGAGTTTGCGAAAAACCTTAACAAGTGTGTCTTCATTGTTAAGTCACCTCTAACGGTGGAGTTTGTGAAAAACCTTAACAAGTGTGTTTTCTTTGTTAAGTCACCTCTAACGGTGGAGTTTGCGAAAAATCTTAACAAGTGTGTTTTCATTGTTAAGTCACCTCTAAAGGTGGAGTTTGCGAACAAACTTAACAAGTGCGTTTTCATTGTTAAGTCACCTCTAACGGTGGAGTTTGCAAAAAAACTTAACAAGTGTGTTTTCATTATTAAGTCACCTTTAACGGTGGAGTTTGCGAAAAAACCTTAACAAGTGTGTTTTCATTGTTAAGTCACCTCTAACGGTGGAGTTTGCGAAAAAACCTTAACAAGTGTGTTTTCATTGTTAAGTCACCTCTAACGGTGGAGTTTGCGAAAAACCTTAACAAGTGTGTTTTCATTGTTAAGTCACCTCTAACGGTGGAGTTTGCGAAAAAACTTAACAAGTGTGTTTTCATTATTAAGTCACCTCTAACGGTGGAGTTTGCGAAAAAACCTTAACAAGTGTGATTTCATTGTTAAGTCACCTCTAACGGTGGAGTTTGTGAAAAACCTTAACAAGTGTGTTTTCATTGTTAAGTCACCCCTAATGGTGGAGTTTACGAGAAACCTTGACAAGTGTGTTCTCACCATTAAGTCACTTCGTAGGTGTGAGTTTGCGAAATACATTAAAAAGTGGTAATTTGAGCAAGTCAATATTATGTACACGCACAAGAAACCTCATCGAGAATGAAATAAATAAAAAACATGTGCATACACTAAAAGATTAATCGAGAACAATGAAATAGTTATTATGTAAACCATAATAATACTTTCACCAAACTTGAGAACGACTAAGTAGTTATTATGTAAACCATAATAAATACTTTCACCAAGCTTGGTTGAGAATGACGAAAGAGAATGCTAAGGTAGTTATTATGTGTTCATGATATTACTCTTTACCAAAGCAGAGTTATAAACAATCGCAATAAAAATGTGGATGCATGATCATTTAAATAGGAATGGGGGAAACACTCGGTGTATATCATTCATATGAAAATAATGATAAACGAGGTCCTTCGGAATAACCTATGAGATCAAAGTTGCAAAATGGGATTTAAGATATGAGATATAAAACTGATGTATATCATATAACTGAGATATGAAATATGAGATTGCATTATATCATAAAATGTGATATATGAGGTAAAAGTACATCATCAAGATGAAATGAGATTATTACCCACGATCCACAGGTCGATTGAAAATATGAAAACTGACTAAAATTATTTCGTACATACAGTCGATATATTTCAGACATGTATCAATATATCAACTATATGTACGAGGGGGCAAATGTAGGAGGGGCTTAATGATAAGCCTCTCATTAAATTATTAAATGAGATTAGAGATGATTAATATTGACAAAAGTCCATGTGTTTATGCGACTGAGGTATTATTATGCGCGTCGGACATATCACGCGTATTTGTGTGTTATTTACATATTAACTAGACAATATTCTAGTATTGAGAGTTTTGACATATGTTATGGGACACATGTCACTTAAAATAGGACATGTGTCACCACGAGTTAATTGACATGTGGCGACCCACTTGGGTTGGTTTTGCTATAAATAAGCCCTCCCCCATACATTTGAGAGAGATCTTCTTAGAAGAGGAGGGTGATTTTCTTATCTTATGAGGTTTTAGAGAGAGTTTTGAGATGAGTTCTTTGAGAAGAGTGGCAACACCTCCCATCTCTCCAAAAAACAACCACAATGAGTTTTCCGACGAATAGTACGAACCCACGAACTACGCTGACTTTGATTCTGAGCATAACGGATACGTAGGCGCAACCGAAGTTGCTCAAGTCAAACACGTGCTAAAATCGAGTATTTCCCCAAAATTAGACTACTCTCTTACAGTAGCGGTAGTATTCACCTTTAAGAAATAAAGGCACTACTTCCTGGGCAGTTTCACTAAGGAAATGTGGATGAGGTAGTAGATGCGTCGAGTAGAAAATCGCCGGAAAGATTAGTTGAGGCATATAATGCCAAATGGAATGAGCTTAACTGAGGGGACGCTATGGTAGGCGCGTTCATATCCATGGTTGACCGATTCACCTACTAGTGTGAAGAAACTAGTGGTGGAATGAGGAAGGACTGGAGTAGTAGCTTTTATGGATCAAAATTTTCGTACAATAGTTCGGATCGTTTTCTATAAGTATGGTGCTGTGTGTGTGCCTAGTGCTGTTCGTTGGATGGAACCAATGGACAATATATTTCTTGGACTTGGAGTAGTCCGAGAATATTTCTTTAATGATTGGGCTCATTGAGCCGCATACTTTTAAGGGCTATGCCAATGCGAATAGAAGTAAGTAGTGTTGGGGTGAGCGATTATATGTTAGTATAGTTATTCCCTAATAAGGGTGTAACGTGCTTTGGTAAGAAAGGGCAATTTGTGCCGAGATGTATAGGTATCTCCTTCCATAGTAGAGTGGTAGGATCGATAATTCATGAGGGACGATTTGGTGCTATGATAGAGCACGAAGAATGTAGACTAAGATCGAATGGTGATGACCTTAGTTCGAGTCCTATGGGGACGCCGCACTGCCGAGGGTTTTGTTGAGAATGATAAAACGATAGTTTGGTATAGTATACCCTTTACATGGATATATGATACGCCTAAATTTTGAGGGAAAAATTCCCTTCTAAGGGGGGGATTATGTAACAACCCGGGCTTTTGGGCGACTATTTTATATTATTTTATCTGCTGGGCTAATTTTATAAAATAGGGGAAGTTGGAGTAAGTACTATTTCCCATGAGATTAGGGGATAATATTTACTATGTTTTGTCTATTTACCGTTATGAGAAGGTAAATAGCATTATATTGTGTTTTATTGCGTCATTATATGTTATACGACGGTTATGACTCATAATTAAATTGGAGTCTAATTAATGAAATAAAATGAAATTTGGAACACAAAAATAGTTCCCTTTAGTCCGAATGCCAAAATAGGGGGTGTGCTTGTTTTTAGAATAGTCAAGATAGTGAAATAAGTGCCAAGTTGTATTTTTGAGTTCCGAGCACTTTTGACGCGTATGACTCAATTATGTGGATACGAGTCATTTTAATGGTGTATTAACACTTAAAAGTGGGGCATTTATGTTTTAAGACCCGATTAAGTCCCCCACCCCTTTTATTTTCTCAATCTTGTGTTAGAAGCCAAGAGAGAGAGAGAGAGATAAGTGAGAGCTTGGGAGAAATGGAGAAAAGAGAGAACAATACAGATTTGAGGCCGAAAATCATTGCTACCGGAAGAGGATCCGAGACTACAACCTCGAGGCAAGTTTCTTACTTGCTAGATGTTAATTTAATGTGATAATTTGCATGTATAGTTAGGTTTTGGAGATTTAAACCCTAAATGGGTTCTTTGTAGATTTTGATGATTAAACCCTTAAATCTTAGTTTTGATTTGATTTGAGGATAAATTATTTGTTATAAATTGTGTAGAAATAATTTGGGAGAATTAGTTGTTGTTGATGTGGGATAAAACCAAGGATTTGAGGATTTGGGGATTTTAGGGTTCTTAAACCCGTAGCCCAATCTGGGCAATGGCCGAATCAATTCGACTCCCAGGCGAATCGATTCTGTTAAGGGGTAGGTTACAGGTCGGGGAGACCGAATCGATTTGGGTTAAGGCCGAATAGACTCGGCTAATACAGAAGGTTGGTTTTACTCACCAAATCGATTCGCTTTTTGGCCGAATCAATTCGCAACCAGGGGCGAATCGATTCGGCCCTAGGGCGAATCGATTCGGTTGCCCTGTTTTTGTGAGATTTTTCCTAGTTTGATTTTATCCCTTTTTCTTTTAGGTCCAAGGTTTAGGGACCTTCCTTTGGGAAGTAATTAAAAGTCCTAGAGGGTGGTTATGGGTAGACATTGTCCTAGGTTAAAGTGGGGACATTTGTGCTTACCCCGAGGGCTAGTTTGTGTAGGTTAATGTCCGTAAGATATAGGAAGTTAACCTAAATAATAAATTAGAGATTAAATGTGAATGTTGCTACTTTTGGGAGTCTATCATTGAGGGAGACTCAATTTGATGGTTTGTGAGATTGTATGAACTTTTGGAGACTAGTTTGAGGATATTGACACTTCGGGTCTTAGGTCATTAATAAAATATGACACTAAGAATAAGAAAGACATATGCTAATATGCAGTACTAAATGAGAGTGTACAAATGATTTTGAGAATGTAAAAGTGAATGTTTTTAAAAGGAAAAAGTAATTATTTTCATAAATGTTAATTTATGGATACACACCTCTATAAATCTCTATCATAAGGAAAGTTGCGCGCGTGTGGTGAAGTCCCCTGGCTAATGAATGCAGGGTGGATATATCCTTAGGCCATATGGGCGTTTTTATATTTTCTGCGCTGGTTAGGTGATTCTGGGTGTGGTCATGACTATCCCGCAGGTATATGGCCGCTTCCCGACGATGTGATAGGTTCCCAGGTTGTCTTATTTGATAGTCCCTGGAAGATGATAGCCATTTAGGGGCGCGTCCAATGGGGAAACTCGGAGGGACGGTCTTAGATATGTTAAAGCAATTCATGATAATGAATTGGCTTTAAATACATTTCCCGGATGGAAGAAGGGAAATGGGATAAATGGTTTGGCTTCAGATACATTTCTCGGATGGAAGAAGGTAGATGGAAGCATATGGTATGAAAAGTCATTTTTATGATAATAAAAATGGCTTTTGAATACACTTCCTGGATGGAAGAAGGGAAGTGGGATTTTATGAAAAAGTAAAGCATTTTTATATTAATAAAACTTGCTTTAATTATATATTTTTCCTGGATGGAAGAAAGGAAATAAAATTGGTAAAGAAGGTTTTGTTATGAGATTTAATTGGTAATCATTTGATAAAATGAATCTACCATTTGTGTATATTCCTAAAGAAAGAAATAGGAATTGTGCCCTTAGATTGTGAATGGGTTTATTTAATTTCCTTGAGTAGATGTAGATGAGACTTCCCATGCATATGAACTTATATATATATATATATATTAATTTCGTGCTGAGGGTCTAATGGATCTCGACGATGGCCTAAGTAGTAGTGTATCGGGGGGGTTCCTTGTTTGGATTTCGCTTTACGAGACACCCCACGCACGAATAGGGCATAGTGTTGAGACTGGGGAGAAGTTATCCCTTAGTACTTGGGTTAACTAGAGAATCATCATTGTTATTGCGCTAGGTTGTGCTTTTAGAATGAGAGGTGAGAAATATTATGTTAATTGCGAGAGAATTACGCACTCAACTGTCATGCATTTTAGTCACATGGGAATCATATCAAACCGGGCCCTGAACCATATATATTTCTTTATATTTTTATATACTCCTTGCCGTATAGGTGCTCTACCGTAAGGACACCCGGAATTACATTCCTATCCCAGTTGTCATGGAGCTACATCATATTGCGGATGTTGTAGGTTATTTGTATTAGACGCTTCTTTTCGTTGTAACCTAGTTATGTTCAGTTTATTTATTCGAGCGTGTTGCCCAAAGCATTTCATTCATTTATTATAATGTAATATTTAATGTGTAATACCCGATGTAACAAATTGTATTGGTCTGTTCACCGACAGCATATTCGGTGATTATTTATCATATAGTCATTCTTTATCCACTGATTTTTTATATCCACCATTTTTGCAAATGGGATTGTCTAATTGTTTTTCTTTATTTACAAAATTTTTAAATTCGCAGTCCGTTTTCTAAAATGATTGGTGGTTATCTCGTACTATTATTTTAATCGAAAATGATACTGAGAATGGACCATCTATGATTCCTGTGATTATTAGAGTATTGGGCTGGCCACCTATTATTTTAGTAGGCGGGTTGTCACAAGACTAAAATTATAGAAGTCTTCTGGAGAAAAATTTGATGAAAAGTGTTTTAAAAGTCCTAACCCGAGTTGGTTTTATATTAAAATGATTAAGAGTTTTATTAGGATTAAAATTCTAATTGAACTAAACAACTATTGACTCTGCCCAAGCCGAATCAATTTGACTTCCAGGATGAATCGATTCAGTCCTGGGAAGCAACCAAATATATATATATATATATATATATATATATATATATATATATATATATATATATATATATATATAAGTAAAAACCCAATTTTTCCCCCAATTCAATTTCGATTAAAATCCTATCTTCCATTATTAAAGTAAAAAATTTTGTTTTTCCAAATTTTGATTTTTTTAATTAAATTCTAATTTAAAATGTACGGGGTGTTACATACTTCCCCACTAGCACAGGAATTTCGTCCTCAAAATTCGACGAAGCGTAAACGCGCAAAATAAAATAAGGCTCACATATGCCTACCCATAGAATACCACGATTAGGTGCCCATACATCCATTCCTACCCGCGCATACCCAATAATAAAAAATGCAATATGTATCCTACTATATATATATATATATATATATATATATATATATATATATATATATATATATATATATATATATATATGCATAACTATGAAAATAATGGCATTCCTTGAGCTCTTGCGAATAACCACTTGATTATTTCTCCCAAAAGTCATCGTAACGCTACAGTCCTCAATTTAATTCACATCACCAATTCGATACTTATGATACTAACATATGCACTAACAATATCCAAAATAATCTCGTCTCCCAAAATCATTTCTAAGCATCCTCACATCAAGATTATTAGTTCTACCGTCAATGCCTACAACGTACTTAACACAAAACATCCTATCTCCAAAAACAATATTAACATGTATACTAGACCCAACACCTTAAGGAGTACGAATCAACAAAAGGGATCAATGATCTGTAACGCGAAAGCTAAACGGACTCACAATCTACGAGACCTAAGACCATGCTCTGATACCATCTGTAACACCCCGTGCATTCCTGGCGTCGGCCGCCACCAAGACGACTCCCAACGTCACTAAATAAATTATCATTCTTAGCATGTGATAGATATGAGATATATAAAATTCATTCCACAAGATAATGATTAAATTGATCCTAATAAAATAACAATTTAATCAATAATAATATCCATCGCCATGCTAATCTCGAAATAAATCCAATCTCCAATAAATAAAACTGAATAAAAGATTCAACTATGAATATCTGAATAAAAGCCGTAAACAACTGTGGAACCGAGTGGCCCACCAAATCCGCAAGTAAAGTCTCATAATACAAATGCGACGGAACGAAAAAATAAATATGACTACTAAAGCATCTAAAAATCTAGTTGAACCTCCAAAAGATCTCAATTAAATCCCATGCATATACTCCAACACTAAACCTAAAATGTTAGTCAAAGCATTGGGTCAGATCCCACCGCATGAATACAAACTACTATATCCAATTAGGGTCCGTAAACCCAAACAGTAGTATTGTACATGATAAATACCACAATAGAATAATTTAAACTAAATGAGATAATAAATAAATTTGAGAATAAACGTAAACTACCACTATCTACCATACGCTTAAAGCATCCTAAAGTGTAAACCCAAATATTCCAATAAGCATTCTGATTTACAATTTAATCCTTATTTTTACTCATTTTAATTAATTAATTAATTTAATTCACACGACACCAATATGTCCAGTCGACTCCTATCGGCCCTGTACACACTCTTGGAACGCTTAAAGTTTTGCACCATATTAGTGTCGAGACTCGCGCTAAAAGTTTTACACCATACCCATTCCCCTCACTATGTCCAGTCAGCCCGTTTTACTGTGAGCTCTCCACACACTCATGAGGTTCCATGCACGATACGTCACTATAGCCCGTCAGCTTGTTTAACTATCAACCCGCTCATACTTGTGAAGGCAACACCCACCCACATCGCTATAGTCAGTCGAACCGTTTAACTGTCAGTCCTGCACATACTCGCGTCGCAAATTCATTTTAATACCCGTTTATTATATTAGGCATTAATTCTCAATTTCTTATTTTCTCATAATCTCATTTTCTCATAATTTTATTTTTATCCCCACCCTATAATGGAGCATAAATCTCCAACCTACCCCTATTCCCATACCTAGAGGTCTCCAAAACCCAGTATCCTCTTATCCTATTCGTAAGATGAATTTATATCATTAATCTCTTCCTCGTCTCGCACTTATGTTATCAAAATCAACAGAACGACACCAAAAATCAGCCCCACCCCAAAATATCCAATCTGTAAAAATCTACACTAATTAGTCCCATACCTAGAAAGTGTTAACCGCAAATAAGGCCTACCTACTAGTCCCATACCTAGCAAGTATTCCTAAAAATTAAAGTGAGAGAATACTACCCGAAATCATGTCGTCCCCGTGATGATAAAATAATCAACACAATAATTCACACATTCCAATTTATCAATAATCACACAATTTTCACATGCGGTCACAATTGATTTTTATTTAATTTGTTCAAGTTGTCGACATAATTAATCCAATTTATTTTATTTGGCAATTACAATTTCAATCATCATGCGAGTTTATGGCGCACCCAAACAATATTCACTTTTATCAAATCTACACAATCCAATGTGATCACCCAAGTCTCATTTTCCTTTAAAATACAATTTCTATGTTTCCTACATGAAAACCTACACATATTACCCAAAATCCAACCTCTACTGTAAGCACACACGGGTTACAAGTATTAAATCAGATTTAGATTTTTAAGAAAAATAGTCCCAAATTAGTTTTCACTTTCCTAATTAGGTTGCTAATTTATTTTAAGAAAAACAAATGAATTAAGGTTTAGCGACATCTAAAATGCATAATACTAAAGAGAGAGAATATAAGTATTCATTCCTACTGAAAAGTCATTTAGAAAATCTAATTAGACGGTTGAAATCCTGTGACGACCCGGATATGATTATGATAAACCATGTTAAAATCATGCTTAACGTATGGGATGGGGATAATGTGTTATTAGAATATATAATGTTAAGTTATTGTGTTTAGTCTAATCCTACCTTCATAACTTATCAAATATTGAATTAGTCACAAGCACAAATTTGTGAAGTCTTCGGTAGGAATGTTCAAGTTCGGGACCAGTTTTGGCCACTATAATATGATAATTGACCTGGGGAGAAAACTATACAGTTGTAGATATATGAGTTAAATTTGTAAGCCAATAAACGGTGTGTAAAAAAAAGGTCTGAGGAAGGAGTTTTACTGAAATTACGAATATGGGGTAAAGTAGTCATTTAGCTTTAAAGGATATTTTGTCTTATATGGCGACACCTGTCATATTTTGATTGGACCAAGGGGAGGTGACTTATGCCTAATTTAAAACCTTCAAATGACCTCCTCCAGCCAAAATCAGGCATGAGAGATTTTGTCTTGAGCAGAGAGCATCGGGAAGCTCGGGAAGTAGAAAGTAAAGAGAAAAATTGAGATAAGTACGTAAGAAATTATGAAAAAGTCCCTAAGATAATTCTATGCATAAATCTTGTTGTTATTTTGGTATTATTGATTGAAATGATAGAAATCATTGATTTTATTATTGAAATTTCCAGCCTTGGTGTATATGTACGAATATATGCAAGTTTAAGCAAAGTTGAACGTGTAAATCATGCATATTTCTTTGATTGGAAACCTTGTGTATTCAAACTCCTATAACTTTTTGTATATTTATTGGAACTGAATAATTTCAGTTGGATATGAAAATAGACTCGTATATGTATAACATCCAAATATTATGTGAAAATACCAAGAAATGAATCTTTGGTGATAGTTTGAAATTCAGGTATCAAATCTGCCCCAAAGGTGTAAGTATGCACACCAGATGTTAGATGTTCTGCTTGACATAGAAAATGAACCTTAAAGTAAGTTATGATGTAGAAATATCAAAGTAAGTTATGATGTAGAGAAATTATGAAAAATCTTCGAAGTTGACTGAATGATAAAAGAGTCTATAGGGAAGATTAGATTTTTAATAAAGAAATGGACACATCTGGCTCTTGGAAATTTGAAATGATGTATTGTCTTTTATATTAGGAACCTAATATGATAAGAATTGGATTACCAAGAAGAAATTAAAGTATGTTTGGGCTATGGATTGGATATGTTAAATATTTTAACATGAAATTGGATGAGACTTCATTTATGATAAATGATTAGAATGGGATCATATGATGCTTATGAATTCGGTTAAGGTTAAGTTATTCTTTGGATTGTTAATATACTTATGATGATATTAATATTTTAAGACTTTATATGTGAAAGGGAAGAAGAACCGGTTGGACAAGTGACAGAAAAAAGCAAGGGAAAAACACATGAAGTGGCCAAGGTGAGTGTACTCACTGTAAAAAGATGTATTAGACATGGCTATGGAGATGATTTGAATATCACTCACGGGTAAGATGTGTTACACATGGTTATGGATACGATTTGAATATCACTCACGGGTAAGATGTATTACACACGATTATGGATACGATCTGAATATCACTCACTGGTAAGATGTATTATACCTGGTTATGGATATGATCAGAATAATGTTGATTATGAATTTGTTCAATCCGGTTTACCAAAATGGGAGGTTACTCACTGACCCAAAATGGCGGAGATTTATCTATTAAAGACAAGGGGTTACTTCTCGACCAGGAATGGTGGATAATTGTCTATTGCAGTCAGGATATGTGAATCATGATTCGGATAAGTTGGTCATTCTTTATGAATGAGCCAGATAAGTATGTAATTGGTCATTCATTATGAATGAGACGGATAAGTATATAATTAGTAATTCTTTATGAATGAACTGGATAAGTAATACATAATTATGAATGGGTCAAATAAGTATACATAAATTACCACATGGCTATGATTTATTGCATTTAATTATATGCATTAATTTAGTAGTGATGCATTGACTGGGATATTTTGCTCACGGTTACTATGGTTATGTGTTTCAGGTAACGTGATGTCACTGCCAAATCTAGGAGGTCGGGATGGGTTATCAAAGGATGCATAAAACCAAAATTTTGGTAAAATGAAAAAGGGGTAATTTAATCCTACTTATCTTTTAAGCAAGTTTGAATAAGCATAATTATTTTAAAATTTTGAAAGGTTCTAGTTTTATTGCTTCATGTTAATAATTGAAAAAGGATACTCGTGTTTATTGTTTGATTAAGGTAATTATGATTTGACTCACTTTGAATTTCAAACTTAATTATAAGTAACTGGGTTGGGGTGTGTTAACTTTGGTATCAGAGCCTAGGTTTTAGAGGTTTTGGGGTGATGAATGCCTAGATTTGGTAGTGGAAGTAGAAATTGTTTTGAGTTATAAGTAAATTGGCTTTTGTTGACTAACATTTGTTAGTTATACATACATATTGTTGTACGAGATGTGAAATGCAAGGATCTTTCAGGAAAGGAAATGAGATGTTAAGGTTTATTCGAGGATGACATGGAATACATGTATTTTTGTATGAGTCATTGTATTTTTTTATTTCTGGTATGGACAAACATGTCATTGAAGGAAATTTTTTAAAGACAAAATGTGGTATACGAAAATTGTGAAGTATTGGAAGTAATCCCTTCTTATACTGGAATATGTAAACTTGAGTAGTGTCACTTATTAAGCCATGGTTTAGTGTGTGCCCATTTATGTGGGAGTGTGAGGTACAGGAACTCATATTCCGTTAAAGGATGAGGTGGTAAATTGTTAGAGTGTGAATCAAATGAAGATTCACATGGTAAAGGTGAAATGAGAAGATTAATAGTTGTATATGTTTAAATTTAATATGTGAAATGGTCTGAAATTCAATTACTAGTCAATATATCACAATTGATCCGAATATGGGTTCATACTGAATATGATAAGTAGGAAAAAAAGTGTAATAAGAGTTGAGATGTATTTTTTTTAATAGTATGCGTATATGTAGTGAATATTACTCCTGGGATATTTTGAAATGCTTATATAAATAGCAGAGTTGAGACGAAGTGTTAAAGAGTTGGAAGTTTAAAAATATTGGAGAGCCCTTTTAAGAGTAGGTGTTGTGTATGAGTATAGGAAAGATGCTAATCGGGTTTGAATATCGACAACTGGTTTGGGCAAATATTGAGTTATGTTTGTCATTCTACGTACGTGTTATCACTAAGAGTATGACATATAATGAATATGATTGACATTATACGGAGTCACCAAGAAGCATGTCTAAGGATAATGTGCTATGTAAGTTACCGTAAGGGGATATGCTAACGTATTTGTATAGGTTATTTGAAAGAAATACGACATATAATATCTAGAGAAGTATTACGGGGTTGGTAAGTATGGTTAAAGTTTTACGTGGTGATGGTACGTTTAACTTTTATGTTACCAAACGTGTAAGATGAGTGGATTAATGATATTGGATAAGAATATCATGTTAATGAACGCTGGGATAAGATTATGATGGTAAAGCTATTGTGTTGGATAAATGACTTACCAAGGTCATTGTATGTTTAGTTAAAGAACAATAAAATGATACTAAAAAAGGTAATATAGTGAGAAGTTAGATTGAGTTCATAGTGCATGACTGCATAATATACATGAAGGTGAATATGAAATCTTGGCTAAGAATAAACATTGAGTGAATCATTGTTCAGTTTCGATATATGAATAATAGGGAGGATATATTTAAATTAAGAAATTGTAAGGATGATATTTAACATACTCTTAAACTTCAGAAACAATACAGAAAGTAGTTAAGGTCAAACAAATGTATTTGGTGTTGAATGGAAGATGAGAAGATGACTTATAATTAGCTAGTCTTGTAATATGATATTTATGAATTGAAATATTGAATGGAAGTTGGAGAAAGGAAATATAAGAAGTTAATATTGTAATAGAATATTAATTATTTGAAATATTACACGATAATATGGATGGACCATATGAATGAAGGTATGAGGTAATATATGAGTTGTGAATTGACTTTCATTTATAAGAAATCATTAGATGATTGTTCTTACGTGTAAGTGATAAATAAAATGAAGATGACATGAGACAAGATTTGTGGAGCATGAGGAAAAAGTATTCCCAATTGGTTGGTAAGTGACATTCCTTCTAAATTTCGGGGACGAAATTTTCTAAGGGGGGAAGGTTGTGATGACCCGGATATGATTATGATAAACCATGTTTAATTCATGCTTACCATATGCGATGGGGATAATGTGTTATTAGAATATATAATGTTAAATTATTGTTTTTAGTCTAATCCTACCTTCATAACTTATGAAATATTGATTTAGTCACAATCACAAATTTGTGAAGTCTTCGGTAGGAATGTTCAAGTTCGGGACTAGTTTTGGCCACTATAATATGATAATTGACTTGGGGAGAAAACTATATAGTTGTAGATATATGAGTTAAGTTTGTAACACAATAAACCGTGTGTAAAACAAAGGTCCAAGGAAGGACTTATACTGAAATTATGAATAGGGGGTAGAGTAGCCATTTAGCTTTAAAGGATATTTTGTCTTATATGGCGACACATGTCATATTTTGATTGGACCAAGGGGAGGTGACTTATGCCGACTTTAAAACTTTGAAATGACCTCCTCCTTCAGACAAAATCATGCATGAGAGATTTTGTCTTGAGGAGAGAGAATCGGGAAGCTCGGGAAGTAGAAAGTGAGGAGAAAAATTGAGAAAAATCCGGTGGAAATTATGCAAAAGTCCCTAAGGTAATTCTATGCATAAATCTTGTTATTATTTTGGTATTATTGAGTGAAATGATAGAAATAATTGATTTTTTTATTGAAATTTCCTTCCTTGGTGTATATGTATGGATAGATGCAATTTTAAGCAAAGTTGAACGTGTTAATCATGTATATTGCTTCAATTGGAAACCTTGTGTATTCAAACTCCTATAATTTTTTGTATATTTATTGGAATTGAATAATTCTAGTTGGATATTAAAATAGACTCATATATGTATAACATATCCAAATATTATGTGAAAATACCAAGAAATGAATCTTTGGTGATAGTTTGAAGTTCAGGTATCGAATCTGCCCCAAAGGTGTAAGTATGCACACCAGGTGTTCGATGTTTTGCTTGACATATCAAATGAACCTTAAAAATTATGACACTTTTATATTGTTAAATATGTTCATGGATGTTGGGGGAAATATCAAATTAAGTTATGATGTAGAAAAATTATGAAAATTCTTCGAAGTTGACTGAACGATAAAAGAGTCTATAGGGAAGATTTGATTTGTAATAAAGAAATGGACACATCTTGCTCTAGGAAACTTGAAATGATGTGTTTTATTTTATATTGGGAACCTAATATTATAAGAATTGGATTACCAATAAGAAATTTAAGTATTTTTGGGCTATGGATTGGATATGTGAAATATTTTAACATGAAATTGGATGAGACTTCATTTATGATAAATGATTAGAATAGGATCATATGATGCTTATGAATTCGGTTAAGGTTAAGTTATTCTTTGGATTGTTAATATACATATGATGATATTAATATTTTAATACTTTATATGTGAAAGGGAAGAATACCTGTTTGAACAAGTGCCAGAAAAAGGCAAAGGGAAAAACACATGAAGTGGCCAAGGTGAGTGTACTCACTGTAAAAAGATGTATTATACATGGCTATGGAGATGATTTGAATATCACTCACGGGTATGATGTGTTACACATGGTTATGGATACGATTTGAATATCACTCACGGGTAAGATGTATTACACACGATTATGGATACGATCTGAATATCACTCACTAGTAAGATGTATTATACCTGGTTATGGATATGATCAGAATAATGTTGATTATGAATTTTTTCAATCCGGTTTACTGAAATGGGAGGTTACTCCTCGACCTGAAATGGGGGAGATTTGTCTATTAAAGACAAGGGGTTACTTCTTGACCTGGAATGGGGGAGAATTGTCTATTGCATATAGGATATGTGAATCATGATTCGGATAAGTTGGTCATTCTTTATGAATGAGCCAGATAAGTATATAATTGGTCATTCATTATGAATGAGACGAATAAGTATATAATTGGTAATTCTTTATGAATGAACTGGATAAGTAATACATAATTATGAATGGGTCAAATAAGTATACATAAATTAACACATGGATATGATTTATTGCATTTAATTATATGCAATTGTTTAGTAGTGATGTATTCACTGGGCTATTTTGCTCACGGTTACTATGGTTATGTGTTTCAGGTAACGTGATGTCACTGCCAAATCTAGGAGGTCGGGATGGGTTATTAAAAGATGCATAAAACCAAAATTTTGGTCAAATGAAAAAGGGGTAATTTAATCCTACTTATCCTTTAAGCAAGTTTGAATAAGCATAATTATTTTAAAATTTTGAAAGGTTCTAGTTTTATTGCTTCATGTTAATATTTGAAAAAGGATACTCGTGTTTATGGTTTGATTAAGGTAATTATTATTTGACTCACTTTGACTTTCCAACTTAATTATAAGTAACTGGGTGGGTGTGTGTCAAATCCTCTAAAAAAGGTAAGAAATATTGCTTCTTTGATGATCTTGAGAAAACTCCGATTAAGCCTTCAAATTTTGGGTTTTAACTTTGATTTAATTTGGGGTTAGAGTTTATAGATGATAGAGAATAAAATTGTAGAAGCCTTCTACAGGAAAAGTTAATGAAAAAGTGTTTAAGAGTTTGATTAGGATTATAATTCTAATTAAACTAAACAACTGCCGACTCTGCCCAAGCTGAATCGGTTCAACGTTTAGGTCGAATCAATTCGGGCCTGGGAAGCAACTTAGAACGCCCCAATATATATATATATATATATATATATATATATATATATATATATATATTGGTAAAAACCAAATTTTTTCCCGAATTCAATTCCGATTAAAATCATGTTTTCCCTAATTAAATCCCAATATATTTAATAGGTAAAAAAATAATTAAATTCAAAAATTTTATTTTTTGAATTTTGATTTTTTTTAATTAAATTTCAATTTAAAATCTACGGGGTGTTACAATATTGATATGCCAGGTGTTTTTGAAAACGATAGTTGGATCGCAAGTAAATGGACCTAATATAGTGAAAGAGTTTTTTTAATGTAGTACTGAGAAAATTAAAGGAGGGCTCGGAGCCTTAGAGCTCGGTTTCGCCTTAGAGTAAAAATTAGTAGTCGGGGTAGTAACGACTGCGATATTTATGACAGATAGTTAAAAACTTTAAAAATAAATGGGACACGGTTAAATCCATGATTTAAAAAGAAATAAATAAAAAGATATGGACTTGATAAATTTCGAGAAAGGACAAAAGTAAATAATGGTATATATTATTATTATTATTATTATTATTATTATTATTATTATTATTATTATTATTATTATTATTATTATTATTATTATTATTATTTTTGGGAAGAGGGACGGTACCCCCACACATATTATTGCAAATAGGGGAAATAGCCTCCCCTAAGTGGCAAAAACAAGCTTAAAAAATAATTGACAACTTTGGGTAACTAAAAACCAATGAAAAGCTAAAGAAATGAAATTTGGGCCTTTATAATGGACCCATTACAAAAATCAACTCTGGACTAATCTAAGGTATTTGTATCCTATCTTATCCGGCATCAAAGCACCTCAAGTCTTTTTGGGAAGATCCTTCAAATCATTGAACAACTTCATCTCTGTCAGAAAAACTCCCACATTAGCTAAGCAGTCAGCCACCATATTTGTTTCCCTATAATAGTGCTTCAAAGTGTATTGAATTCTATGAAGATTAGAAATGATATCATCCATACAATATTTAAGTCTCCAAGGAGTGGACCATCCTTTTTTGTCATGTTAACAACCAACAAAGAGTCCATTTCGATATGAACAAAGTTAGTATTACTGTTAATACAAGTTTGGATTCCCACCTTCAATGCCATAATTTCTTCTTCAGAATTTGTTGAAATGCCATAAGGACTAGCAAACCCAACAATCAACTGAGAATAAGCATCTCTGACAATGCCCCCATATCCACTAGGGTTGGGGTTACCTTTAGAAGCCCCATCCACATTAAATTTAAACCAGTTAGTGGGAGGAGGATACCATTGAAGTACTTTTGGAATAGTCTTTGTCTGAGATATTGTCAGATTAAAAACATCTATGATTTTATCATCAAAATAGGAAGCCCTACCCTAAAATTTTATGCCCCTGCACAAATTAGAAATTAAATTAATGGCTTGAAATATAACTTCATGATGATTGAACTTCTTATCCTCATATAGAGCCAAATTTCTCCTTTTCCATATTTCCTAACATACAACATTAGGAATAGCTCTGCCCAAAAATTTCATGTAATCTCCTGCTCTATTATTAAACCACCAACTTAAAAACATAGAAGATATAGATGTTCTATCAATTTTTTCTCCCATCAAGGCTTGAAAATGATCCCATATAGGTTTATTACCCTTGCAATTTAGAAATAAATGACGAGAAGACTCACAATGAATTTGGCAGGCCTGACATCTAGACACCACTTTGATTCCCAATTCTTTGATCACATCATCAAAAGGAAGACAATTGTTCAGCAATCTCCAAGTGTTAATTGATGTTTTCAAAGGAATATTTGTATCCCAAATCTGATTTAAAACTGTTGAGGTTGTGAAATCATCTCTGTTAATTTCCAGGGTGATTTAAAAGTAAAATGGCCAGTGATAGATGGTTTCCAAGTCCAATTACCATTTATACTGACCATATTGTCCAGGAACTCTTCTTCAACCTGCATTATTCTTTTCCAAGAGTGGGACTCCACCCTTGGATTATTAGCCTTATATCTCTTCTTCATAAATTCTGCCCATAGGGAATTTTCTGATTTAAATTTCCAGTACATTCTCATAGATGAGGCTTTAATCAACATGTTGAAGTTTAAGAACTGAAGACCACCCTCACTTTGTTTCCTGCAAAGAGTATCCCATGATTTCCACTGATATTTCCAACCAAATCATCATTTCCACCCCAAAAAAATTTATTCAGCATGTTATGAATTCTTCTTATAATGGCCTTAGGAGGTTTCAAAGAGGCAAGAAGATATATAGGGATAGATGTTAATACAGATTTTATAAGAATATATCTCCCTTCAGTTGATAGGAATTTGGCTTTCCTTCCTTGAATTCTACTTCTAATAGCATAAATGAGCTTATGGAAGTATCTTATCTTGCACCTTCCTTTATAAATAGGACATCCCAAGTATTGTAATGGGAGTGTACTGCATTTCAAACCAGTGGCATGTTCAATCTGAATACTTTTATCAGGGGGCTGGTTGTCCGATAAAATGAAACTACTTTTTGAATAATTTATTTTTTGACCTGATATCTCTTCATATCTATTCAGGAACTCTATGATAGCTTTCAAACTCTTTTTATCTCCTCTAGAAAAAATTATCACATCATCTACAAAAGAGAGATGAGAAATTATAGGGCATCCACTTGTCTGATAATAAGGTTGAACATAACCTTTAAGCATCAGACTTTCCATGCCCCTACTTAAAACTTCTGCTGTAATGATGAATAGACTAGGAGAAAGAGGATCTCCCTACCTTAGCCCTCTAGAAGAACTAAAATAACCTTTAGGAACCCCATTAATTAAAACTGAAAACCAATTATTTGATATCATTCTCCAAATAATATCAATCCATTGCTCCCCAAATCCTAATCTTCTAAGGACATTTAATAAAAAACTCCAATTAACTCTATCATAGGCCTTCTCCATGTCTAATTTAATAATAACATTTCCTCCATGAGTTTTCCTATCCAAATTGTAGGCCATCTCTTGAGCTAACATGACATTATCTTGAATACATCTCCCCTTCACAAATCCACTTTGATTAGGTCAGATCAACTTAGGAATTACTGTTGAAAGCCTATTCGATAAGATTTTAGAAATAATTTTATAAGAATAATTGCATAAACTTATTGGCCTGTAATCTCCACAGGTCTTAGGGTGCTTAGTTTTAGGAATTAGACAATTGAGGAACTTGTCCAACTTTTAGGCAACTCTGATCCAGCAAAGAAGCTATTAACTGCTTCTGGTCTTCCTTTATTATTTGCCAATAATTTTTGTAAAACTCCCCACTAAATCCATCATTTCTGGGGTTTCTTCTGATCTTAGCTGCTGAATTACTTAAAACACTTCATGCTCTTCTGCAAAATCTTGTAACATTTCATCTGATTCATGAGAAACAATGGATGGAATAAGGATTTCAATCTCTGGGATATTCATGTTTGGAACTTTTGTCTCTGTCATCAGGTTTCTGAAGTAATTGATAATGAGATGTTGCAACTCCTCCTTATCCTCTATCAAATTCCCTTCATGGTCTTCTAATCTATGGATACTAAGTCTTCTATGCTTATCTTTAACCTGAGCATGAAACAACTTGGTATTAGAGTCTCCTTTTTTAAGCCATCCTATATGGGATTTTTGAGACGAAAAGACCTCTTCATTCTGCAAGGCTTTCACAAAGCAGGCCCTGCCTTTGTTCAACTTTTGACTATTCTCCTCACTACTTTCATGATCAAATTCAATCTCAAGATTAACAACATCATCTTCCAAATTTCTAATCTTCTAAAAAAGATCCTTAAAAATAGCTTTATTCCATTGTTTTTGCACCTCTTTAAGTCTGTGTAACTTAAAAAAAAACTTTTTTAAACCATATGCATTAGCATATTAACTCCACGAGTTCTTAACAACATCTTGAAAATTAGCATGATTGCACCACATTGCTTGAAATTTGAAGGCCTTAGGAACTATATCAGTCTCATTTTTAATTGAAATTAATAAAGGGGCATGATCAGAACTACACCTGTTCAAGTGAGTGATTGAAGTATGAGGATAAATTGCATTCCATTTCAGGTTTGCTAAGCCTCTGTCTAATCTTTCAAGAATCAGATCATCATCCTTTATATTATTGCACCAGGTATATTTAGAGCCTGTAAATCCCATATCCACAATCCCACAATCTTCTATAGCTTGATTAAACTCACTGACAGCTTAAAAATCGACACTATTTCCTCCAGCCTTTTCACTAGAACAACAAACAACATTAAAGTCACCCAATGCACAATAAGGCTTCTCCACAAACCTGTTAGCAATTTCATTGAGTTGACTCCATAGATCCTTTCTACTCTCTTTAGAGCAATTAGCATAAATAACAGACATTATAATATCCTCTTGCAAAGACTGATGATTTAAAAAGAAAGTCAGTTGTTGATCCTCATCTTCTATAGGACAAAACTTCAATGTCAAAACTCCACATAATCCAAACTTTACCTGACTTGTTACTGAAACAGCCTTCAAAACCCCATTTAAGTCTATAAAACTCAATTTTTTGAGGGTTAACTTTGGGCTCCAACAAAGCAATTAAAGGAATTTTATGCATCCTAATAAGTTTCTTAATTCTTGTATTAAAGGATTTCTTGGCAGGTCCTCGGATATTCCAAATTAAACAATAAATCATTGGGAAGCTAGAGGAGAGAATTTATTGATACCTTGGACTGATGATCTTGTAATTCTCTTAAACAAGGGCTCAAATACCCTTGTACTAGTATGTGGATGTGTGAAATTATTCTTGGTCTGCAAATTCTCTTTTTAGCCAGAATTTCCCTTTTATTCTTATCATGCTGCAACTTTGCTTCTATTTTCTTAGCAAACAATTGTAAATCTTCAATCATTGGAATTCTTTCTTCTTCATCAATGTCACCTTCAGTAGCATAAAGATTATCTATTGAGTAGGAGTCCCTTTCAATTTCAATTGATTTACTCTTATAGTTATCCTTATTTACCCTTTGTCTTCTTTTCTTGGTCATAGGTTGCCACTCACTATGTAAACCTATTAGCCTCTCATTCAAATTGATTACACCTTTCTCTATATTAAGAACATCCTCTTCATTTGTATCTGCAATATATTCTTCTAATTGGTTGTTTTTCTTCTCTATCTCCAAATCATCTTCTATGTCATTTGCATTGTTTGCTATTACGTCTTCCTTAATATCAGTATTTGTATTAAGAATCTCCACTGCTAAATTTTTGTTGTTCACTGCTTGATAGACTTTCCTTTGGGATTGCTTGACATCATTCTTATTTCTACCTTCTTGATTTTTCTTGAGAGTCTTCTTCTGGTTGGGATCTATGATAATACAATTATTTATGTCATGGACTTTCTTCGCACAATATGAACAGTATTTGGGCAAATCTTCTGTGCAAAATTCTAGTAAAAAACCTCCATTGTCGCAGCCTATGTAAACCCTTTTTGGAGTAGTCTTAATGAGATCCACTTCAATGCAAACTCTAGCCAAGCTTGGCATGTTTAAGTCTGCAGTAAATGAATCTAATCACAGGGGCTTGACTATCAGTTGAGCACTTGAATATAATGAATATTTCGAGAAGAAGTGGATGGGAAGCTTTGGGAAATCAATCCAAGTTAGAGTAATACTGCTTTCCTTATCGGGGCTAAAATCTGGTGACCACTTAAATGTTCACATAGGGTATTTTCCAATAAACCAAGAATCTCTCATCCATAATCTAGCGTAGTCCTCTTCACTATTTAGCCATATAAGAATGTGCTTGTGGTCTATAAGTCCAATTTCAAAAGCAGTTTTTAATGAAAATGTTTTAAATACCTTTCTGATCTCCTCCATTGATGGCCTCCCATGAGAGAACTTACCTACAAGTGCATGTTTGAATGGCTTGGCTAATGATTCGATCTCTTTAATTAAAAACATCACAGAAGGTTCTCCTCGAAATGAAGATGGTGGTTTCAATGATAGGATAGGATCTTTTGGTTATGCAACAATAGAAACAAATGACCTTTTCTAAACATTAGAAATATCATGTGGTTTTGGATCAGAAGGGAGAGGGTGGTTAGCAGCCTCCATGAAAACCCTAATGAAGGGTTACGTGAGAGAGAGAGAGAGAGAGAGAGAGAATTCCACAATGTAATACTAAAAAATTATCTAGTGATGTCAAAAATAATAACGGTATATGGATATGATAATCTGGGTATAATGGTACATAATGGAATTATGGGTAATCTTGAAATTGAGATAAACCCAAACGAATCAAAGAATATAATGGGTTAACACAGTAATGTGATGGTTAAGTTAAATGTTAAATAAAAAAAATAACTAATATTGTAATTAGGCGTTTGAATAAAATATAGTTGTTATAACCCTTGGTTGACATATAAGTTTTAAGAAGTCTTTTCATACACCTGGTGCATGTGATACAAATTATATTTTTCAAATAATCGCATGGAGATGGCTATTTTAATGCGAAATGGATAAATTTCAAAGAAAACTAGATTAATGTAATGGAATAATAAATGAATGTGATTTCCCGCATATTAATCATGTGGATTAATGGATTAAAGGAATGTTTTTGTCATATACAGTAAATTATAATACATGAAGGATAATTGCATTTTATTAAGGAAATGTTTTGCCTAAAGCACTGCTAATACATACACTGTTTAGTTGTTGCATTTATTGTTGATTACATGTTTGATATTTCATTTGTTCCTTTTTCCATTCATTTCTATACTGCATTATTATGGGGAACCCCCACTCGGCATTGGCTCATCCCATTCCCTTTGTTACGACAGGTTAAATGATATTTCGTATTTCGAGAGCATGTTATAGGTAAGTGATTCTTACTATTTATGCTAGTAGCTCTGATTACTTAAACCCTAAGGCATTGCCTAATGGGTTTTACACATGTTATCGTTATGTTTATATTCTTGGAAAATGGAATTATAGCTAATATTAATTACTGTAATTAATTAAAATGGACTAAAAACATTATCTAGGTTGTTTCACATCACTCCACACTTAACGCATCAGGAACGAACCGAGTTCATCCACAGGTGACCCTTAAATCTGGGCCAGGACATTATAGATCGGGAGTCATGGTCCGCATCCTTATAAATGCATCGGTCAAATTACCAATCACTTGAATGGATCCCTCATCGTTTAATTGAATAAAAGACAAACTTTCACTACATCATTGACTTAAATAATCTTCCACTATATTAGCCTCCCCTGGGTGATACTGAATCGTAAACTAGTAGTCCTTGATAAAATCAAACCACCATCACTGTATCACATGTTCAAATCCTTCAGTTTGAACAAATACTGAAGACCCTATTTTTAAAACTAAATATTGAAGAATTTTATGATCATTAAAGCTCCTGAACTTCTCTCCCCACAAATAATTCCTCCAAACGTCTAGTGCAAACACTACAACCGCTATCTCCAAATCACGGATCAGATAGTTACTCTCACGGGGTTTTAAATTTTGAGATACATAGGGAATATGATGACCCTCCTATATCAATACCCCGCTTAGTCCCTATAGGTAAGTATTGGTGTAGAAAAAAAATACTCAACCATACTCCTAGGAAGAGTCAAAACTCGAGATGAAGTCAACATCTCATCGAGAGTGTCAAAGGCATGATGACACTTCTAAGTCCAGACAAACTGTATACACTTTTGGTTAGCTTAAACGACATGACCCTAAACTCGTAAGAATCATAATGAGTAAAAAATATAGTCTTAGGCACGCCTTCCTTCCCTACCCTCAACTGATGTTACTCCGAATGTAAACCTATTTTTTAGAAGAATAAATCACCCGTTGCTTATCAAATAAATGATCGATCCTTGACAAAGGATACTTGTTACTCACTATCACCTTGTCCAACTTACGATAGTCAACACATAACCGTAGTGAAGCATCCCTCTTATTCACAAAGATAACCAGAGCTCCCCATGATGATATGCTACACCAAATGAACCCTGCTACAACAACTACTTGATTTGCTCTCTTAACTCGCTCATTTCCATATGAGCCATCAGATATGATTCCTTCGTAATGCCTCGACTCGAATTTATAGGTTACCCGTAGTCAACTCGGTCCGACCCGAGTGTTAGGTGTGAAGTGCAATGGAACAACCTATATAATGCTGCTAATCAAGTTTTATTTTAATTAATATCTCACTTGTTTAGCATATGATTCGAATTTCAAATCAAACTACCTGAGGGACCCATGAGGAGCACCCTAGAGTCCAAGAATACCGAGATACTAAAGTAAAATAAAAGAGAGTACTTACCTGTATAACACCCTCAAAATATGAAACAAAACCCAACCTCCCATAACAAAACGAGGGAGTGAGCTGAATGCTCAATGGGAAATATACAAAATGCAGTATAGAGTCGAACGACAGAAAGAAAAATCTAACACGTTATACCTACGTTCATATGAAACTACCATGTATATATATATATATATATATATATATATATATATATATATATATATATATATATATATATATATATATATATATATATGTGTGTGTGTGTGTGTGTGTGTGTGTGTGTGTATACATATACATATACATATACATATACATATACATATACATATACATATACATATACATATACATATACATATACATATACATATACATATACTCAATGTGTGTGTGTGTGTGTGTGTGTGTATACATATACATATACATATACATATACATATACATATACATATACATATACATATACATATACATATACATATACATATACATATACATATACATATACTCAATGTATGAACCCGTTTTACTTCTGAAAACATTATTTATTCTAATTAATTCACCTTAATCTTGTAAAAGACTTTCTCTTTCTTAGTTTAACATTAATCCCTTTATTTAACACACACTGTTAAATACTTGAAACGACTACACTTGGTTTGATCGAAAGCCATTTTTTTTATCGAAATTAACCTTTCCATTTTAACCAATCCACGCTAGTACTTTCATCTAAAATTACTTTTTCCACACACACGAACACCGTTTTAGAAAATACTTATTTAGCCTTTGAAAACCTTTTACAACACACCATTGTGTTAATTAAGGGTTAAACCTCTTAGTTTGCTTAACCACCAATTTACCCACTTACTTTGCCTTTTTCTTTACCTTATGGACATTAATCAATTTATGAATTTACTTGTCAATTTTATCCTTTACCAAAACATTTATTAATTCATTCAAGTTACGCTGTCTTAACATAATTTCACCACATGACCCATTTCTTGACATGTTCCTTACTCTTTATCTTTTTCTCAAAATATTGCAATAACTGCATACTTTAACGGGCTCCACACCGCCGAGGATGCCACCATATGCTCTGGCCAGTATTTTGGGTCTTTCACCCCAGGGCTCTAAGCCAATAGTTTTTTCCTTTTTAATGTGATTTAACATTTAACAAATGTCCATATTATTCCTCTTTTCCTTTTATCCGGCCAAAGCCAAAACCCAGGGTTTCACCCTAACTTGTATTACACTTTGAAAATCATCATTTCATGTTCTTTACACTTTAGCCTTGATTTTATTCCAAAAATCATGTTCATTAGGACTATCATGTGTAACACCCTTTCCAACATTTTTATTTAATAAAAATGTTCCACTTTATGTAAAATTATCATTTTACTCATTTGTTTCTAAATTCACCTTTTACTCTATTTTCATAAGTGTTAATTTTCCAAAATAGCATAAGTTACCCACACTAACTTCTTAAGTGTTTTTAACACCTTAACACCTGTTTAACCTTTTGGATTAATATTCTTCTCAACTGAAAAATCTTTATTTCAATACTTTTATTTCCAAGAACCCTTAAATATATAGGACTACATTATAACAAAGATACCATTTTCTTTATCAATGCTTGTAGTCTTGAAACCTCACATGTTTAACACATTTCAACACCCGTTACACACACCTCAAGGGCTGAATTTTCTTATTTTTTCCATTTCATGTTTAAACCTAATGAAACCTTCTTTAAACTTGCTTATATGTCCATTAGGAAAATACTACAAGTTTATTTGCATGAGAAGATGGATTTTAACTCCAAAAATCCTATTTTTTTTTTCAAATAGGGAAATTATCCCCAATCATATTATTAAATGGGGAGAAAAATTCCCTCCCAGATGGCAAAGCTAGATTACAAGCAAGAGAAGATAACAATAAATATGTGGCTTTATGATATCCCCAATACAAAGAAAAGCTAAGAGCAAATATAAGATCTCAAGTAATAACAACCTAACTTGTCCAACTTAATAGCCCCTCTAGCCATTGCCGGAAGATCTAAAAGATTATTAAAAATGAGATCAGAATGGGTTAAACATGCAATTAGTTCTAGAAAATTCGTAACACTTGCAAAAATATACTTTTCTAGACTAAAGGACATTTTATTTCTTAAAACTCAACCAATATACCATTTTTATAAAATCTTCATTTTTGTAAGAAATCAAACTTAATTTACCAAATATCTTTAGCAAGATAAAATGTAAACTTAAAACAATTTTATTCCATAAATTTTTTTATCACCAAACTTATTGAAACATACCATCTACATGATTATTGCAAGAAAACCTTAAAATATTTACTCATCAATTGTATCCAACAAAAATAACTTTTTTGCTAAGATTTTTTTAACTCTATAAAAATGTTTAATACCAACTCTACTAAAAACATATGATTTTAGTCATAGGCATCATACTTATATAATTTAATCAACAAGACTACAATATGAAAAAGAGTCTTAATATTAATAGTAGAGTTTCCCACCTCAAATGGAGCTCTGACAATGATAGGCATGAAATGTCAAAGAATGTGGCAACCTCCCACCTCCTAAGGTATCCTCAAGGAGGTTGCTCAACTCCAAAAGCATGCTCCATCAAGCTTCCAAGAAAACCCGCCTTCAAACTCCATTAATCTTCCATTTCCATCTTCAAGAACCCTTAATAATAACTACATAAATTCATAGCTCTCCTCATCCAAGGTGGAAATGGTTATGTATGGTTCAAATACGGTGGAATATGTAATAAATATGAGGATATATGGTGGAGGGGGTGGTTTGTGGTGGAGAGAGGTGGAAGGACACAAAAATACTGGACCCCTCTCTCTCTCTCTCCCCCTTCCCTTCCAACTCAAATGACCCAAATGAACCCAAACACCACTTATAAAAAACCATTACACACCAAAATCCCATTTTTGCCCATCTGGAATCGCCAGAGCTCGATAGCTCATCAAACCAATGACCTAGAATGATACACCGCTAAAGGGAAACTTGCTTTAAAAATATGAACGCCCCTTGTTCGAATATGCAAGCCATCTCATTCATACCTCTTTTAATATAACACTTTAAACTACTGGACCTGTTATGAAGTGGGATCTCGTTCGATTCCTTGCTTCGAACGACCATTGTTTCTCGTTCAAATGAACTTCACTTCGTTTGAACGACCACATTCTTATTTTCTCTAAATTTCCAATTTTAATCCACAAACTTCCAACAATTATAATCAGCACCCTAATAGTCAATTGCAACTGTAAATTCCATCATAATGATCCAAATCCCAAGATTTTCATATGTTTACAATTTATGTAGGGAAAAATAAATAAAACATTAGGGCAGGGTATTACAGCCTTGCCAATCACTTTCATGCCGGGAGATAAATAAATCACAAAATCATTCTCTTGAGTTGGCAAAAACCCTTGTGTAACACCCCGTATTTCTGATTGTATAAATTGAATTAATTCGGCTTATTTTAAATTACACGCATGACTTAATTTAATGGAATTAATTATTATGTGTTGATTAAAATATTAATCGAAGAGAAAATGATTAATATTGATTGAAAATAATTACTAACTGAATAGTGATTTATTCATTTGTGTCATAACGAGTTATAGTGACGCGACAATATTATATCTCAAGCAGGAGTCGAGTGTAGATTATATGTGGTCGAGATAGGAATTATTTTTAATGTGACGTAGATAGTGATTTCGAGGTCACGGTTGATTCGGAAAGGGTCAAAATAGTCAGAATGGGATACTCGGATGTATTGTTTGGGTCCCGAGGTAATTTTAGACCAACACGACACCTTATGAGGGAATTTCGATCATTTGGGAGTGTGTCCATCCCAATCAAGATGCGTGACCTTCCTCTTCTTTTCTTCCCAGAAGGGGATGGAGAAGAAAGGGTGATTTAAAGGTCTCACGCCCTACTTAGGAATGCTTTGGCTGTCATAGGTGTGGTATAAATGTAAATAGATGGAGTCTCCATCCTATTTTGCATAAAACATGCAAAAGAATATGTTTCTACCTCGAGAGAGCGGCATCGAAGACAAACTGATGAATACAAAACCAATAGTTCGAAGGTTCGGTGGCTAAGTTACGGAATGTGAAGGTGTTAGGAACCCGTCCCACCCTTTCGATCTCTCACGGGCTTGTATTATTATTTTCCTTTATTTCTCTGTGAAGTGTGTGTGCATGTATATATAGTGGAGATCGGAATCGTTCAACTCATACATGGAAAAGATAGAGTGAGGTCATCCATAGGAATATTCCAAAATAATAAACAGAAAATATGATTTATGCATTTATCGCGATATTGATCGTTATGATGAAATGATAATATGTGTTGGATAAAGCGCTAACAAAGATTACAAACACAATATGTTTAGTAATGTGAGAAAATGATAGATTTGAAAATGGAGAATTTAAGAAAATTGGAAAATTGGAAAGTGAGACAATTAAATAATGGGAAAATTAGAAATTTGGACTCGAGTTTTAATCCGAAATGCCTATGTACCCTATAAAGGCATTAAAGTCCACGTAGTTCACATACGACATAAGGGTGGGGTTTATACCATAGATTCAAATGGGATTTTATTATAGGTGTGTGTGTAGAAGAATTTGTTTTAGTTTTAGAAAAGTGTGATGGATAATCCCGTTCAGAATTTATGGGTGTAACCCTCTTTTTGTTTGTTTTATTTTTTTTATAGAAAATAAAGTATGTGAAATATACTAATAAAAGGGTAAGATGTTAATGTGTATGAACTAAAACAAGAACTATATTATGAATCTAATGTATTTAATGCAAAAATAAGAAATTTAACGAGAGAGGGAAGGATTTGGACCTTCTTTGAAGCTTGATATTTGATTTTGGATGAACTCCCTTAAATGTGAGATGAAGATTGGATGAGAGAGAATGTGATTTTTTTTTTCCAAATTGGGTATGAAAAGGATGGGAATGTAAGTTTGAATGGAAATTCACATGGAGGAACTTTGCTCATTTTGAGAGAATGTTGCTGAGATCAGTGATGCTGATGGATCTGAGGTGTGTTTTGCGAGTAAGGTCATGCCCTCTATTTATATGGTCAAGGGTGGTGCCGATCGGCATAGAACTAGCCCGAAAAATCGACAGGTGACCCTAGACACACTACCGATACTCAGGGAAATGGACATGCTAATTGGCAATCTCGTAAAGATTTTCTTAAAAAATAGTCATAGAATGTAATCGGTTGATTCGAATTATGAACGGGCATACTGTTAGAAAGATAATTCAGAAACATTAAAGAGTCTTTTGGACCGATCCCAAGTTTGGGAGTTGACTTTGAGTCAAATGTGGCTCAGAAGCTCACGTCGATCCTTTGGACGAAAGATCGTCAGATGAAAATGGATCGTTCATCCGCATGGTAAGTCAGAATCACGCACGGGGCAGACAATTGGAAATGTTAGGTGATTTATTTTGACATTACAAAGATATTCATTCGATTTAGAAAGTAAACCTTGGCCAACCGGGGCTCGGAAGCGCTCGGTGACCTTTCGGAGTAAACAGAGCGTTAATCCATACCCTAAGTCAGAATCGTGCACGTGGTGAATCGTTGGAAAGGGTATTCAGTTTTCTTTAGAGTTTCATTCAATATCATTCAAGATGAAGAGTTAACCTTGGTCAAACAGAGCCTGGGATAGCCCGGTAGGCTTCGAATCATTTTTGGATGGAAAATAAATCGTTCGTCTGAATGGTTATGCAGTTTCACGCATGGGGTGGATCGTTGAAAAGGGGTTTCAGTTCCCTTCGAATATTCAAAGGGATTTTCCTTTGACGATGAAGTTGATTGGGGTCAAATTGGGGCCTGAGAGCGCAGGGTGGACACCAGATTGATTTTTGATAGTAAAATGGTTCGTTTGTCTGAACCGTTATATTGATTCATGCATGGGGTGGACCACTGGAAAGGGGACTCAGAGAACTTCAAAGATCTAATGAGCTTTACCTATGAAAATAGAGTTGACTGGAGTCAAACGGTCCCTAGGAGCGCCCGATGGCCTTTAGATCGATACCCAGAGTATGACCTAGAGTTTGTAGTGAATTAGGGGAGTGATAGGAACCTAAGGAAATACTTAGAGGGTCCTAGAATATGGTGTCTACAGAAAAACTTGACGGGTGAGATTGGAACAAGTGAGAGCCATCAGATAGACACCACATGATGTTTTAGATAGAGGCCGATTCTGTGTACCTAAAGGACGAGGATGATCAATTCAGAGGATCGAGGTTGATTATGAGAACCTAAGGTAATGCTGGGGATGGCTGATTCTGTGGGCCTAGGTTAATTATGTGGACCTAAGTTAAGGTTGGGGATGACTGATTCCGCAGGCTGAGGTTGATTATGAGGACCTAGGGTAGGGAACGTCCAATTCTCTGGGTCAAGGTCAATTTTGAGGACCTTAAGTTGAAACAACCAATTCTGAGGGTCAAACCCAATCTTTAGAGCTTAAGTTGAAACGACCAATTCTGAGGGTCAAAGCCAATTATGAGGGCTTAAGCAGAGGTGACCAATCCTATGAGTCGAAGCCAATTATGGGGGCTTAAGCGAGGTGACCAATTCTGCGAGTCGAAGCCAATTTTGAGGGCTTTAGTAGAGGTGACCAATTTTGTGAGTCAAAGCCAATTCTGAGGGCTTAAGTGAGGTGATCAATTCTGCAAGTCAAAGCCAATTTTGAGGGCTTAAGTTAGGATGAACAATTATATAGGTCAAGGTCAATTCTGAGGACCTTAAGTAGAAGGGACCAATTTTGAGAGTCGAAGCCAATTCTGAGGGCTTAAATGAGATGACCAATTTTGCAGGTCAAAGCCAATTATGGGGGCTTAAATGAGATGATAAATTCTATGGGTCGAAGCTAATTCTAATGGCTTAGTTAGAGGCTTTACTGGGGATATATATCTTGCGGTTTCACATGGAGATTTTGGAGGAGCATTTGATTTTGAGGTTCCACTTGGGAATAGGAAATAATCCGAGGATCAAATATTTCTTAGCTAGGGAATTTTAAATTTTTATGGTGTCCTTTGGAGACAATACTAGGGATATGTCCAATTGGTTTTGGTAAATCCACTGGGGATATATGAGTTATTTTTGGGAAATGAGTGTGGTAAAAAATGTTTTTCTTGGTGAAAAAGGTTTTAAAATTCATTTGGTAACTTTAGCAATTTTCCCGGCATTTTTAGGGAATTTTTGTACGAAATTTCTGAGAGGGTGCCAATCGGCATGGTTTGAGGGGTGCCAAATAGTAGTGGCACAGCCTTTTGGGGTAACTCAAGAAGGTGGATGGATAGTGCCAATCAGTGGGTGGTAGGGAGATGCCGATCAGCATGATCCTTAGCCTCATATAAAAAAGGGGCGGGTTCTCCTCATTTTCATAGCTTTTTGATTTGCCTTCTTCTGAAATTACTTTATGCAAAGTGTTTAAGCATTCCAAAATCAAGAGATGGTTTATTTATCAAGCTGCATGGCGTGGCTCAATGCTGACGATTGGGCGAACTTGGAATGGAGGGCTAGGGTTCCCCTGGCGACTATGTAAGTATTGGCGACTTTTGGTATTCCTTTATTCTTTCTTGGTGATCTTTCCTTTTTTCTAAAGATTTGACATGAATTTTTTCTTTTTCTTAGACAGTCTTATGTCCCTATGTTGACTCTGCATGCTCGAGTGATGATGAGGTTTAGGGATATTTGCGAGCGACTTCCGCCCATGGTGCGTTGGATGGTTTCATCATTCAGTTTTGGGAAACTGGTGTCTACACTGGATGAGATGCCTCATTCTACATCTGTTATTTGTGATATGGGGGAGAGGTTGTGGAACACCACCCACACCATTAAATTTGGCTTTGGGGAGATGACGGTGACTCCGGCAAACATGCAGCAGCTACTGGGGCTGAAATGCGATGGGGTGCAGATTAAGGTTGATAGGACCTTGTTGGTGACGTTATGGGCGGTGACGGAAGCGTTGGGTGATGTGGAGAGGGTAGTCTCCGGGGACTCTCTTCATTTATCTCTTTTGAGAGAGTTGTTGCTGAGTAGGAGGATTGATGAGGAGGACGAGCGACAGGTGTGATAAATGGCCCATTTGTTTATTCTTCTGGTGTTGGGAGGTTTCTTGGTGGCCACGAGTGGCGACATCATCCACTTATGGTTTTTTCCATTCTGTTGGTGTTTTCGAACATCCCTCTTTATGACTGGGGGAGCCTGACCTTGACGACCCTTTATTATTCTCTTGATGCGTTCAGCTGGTACTGACGATAAACTTATACTGGCGCCACGTATCTTCTTGAGGTCTCCTTTATTTTATGCATTTTCCATTATGAATTTGAATTTTCCCTTTATGCATTTTATTCTCGATTTCACGATTACTGACCTTTTTTCCTTTGCAGGCGTGGTTCTATGAGGTGATTAGGTTTAACACCCAATTGATAGCTTTGCAGGACGAGTATGTAAGGGACTTTTACCTGATGTATCAGTGGTGGAGGTCCAACCGTCAGTCGAATAAGTCTCTCTCTAGAGACGATGCGTCAAGTTTTGAATGGCCTGACGAGGAAGCGGGTAAATCTTCTTTCTTTTTTGAGACCATTTTTCTTCATGACCTTTTTTGATATTGATCTTCTCTACTTTTGCTGGGGAAATTGCAGGTGACCTTTTATCCGTGGGGGATGACCATCCAATACACAGGGTTGACTGGGGGAACACGAATATGCGGTGTTTACTGGCACATGAGTTTGAATACTCCTAGTAACTTGGGGAGAGAGTAGTCCAACAGGTTATGTAGGATAAGGTTGTGGTTCCATCGATGAGGCCCTCGATGTATATGAGGTGAGTACGGGAGATATCAGATGATGCGCGAGTAGCAGCAATGACGGGTGAGCCTTACTCATCATATACTGATAGAGTGATGATGTATGATTATTTGGATATCGTGTCGAGCTGGTTAATGCTACCCAACATATATGACATGATGCCTCTCCCCCATGTGGGTTCAAGTCGGCTAGTGGGATCTTCCCATAGCGCAGGTGGTGAGTCGACATTGATGGCGGTGACGACCTTGGAGGTTCCCTTAGTGTGGCTGGACCCTCCTTCTTACAATATTCAGTGGGCTAATGGTGGGTCGGTGCTCATGCTGGATCGTCCTAATGCGATGGATTTGGAGGAGATAGGGCTGGTGGAGGAGTTTCTACAGCCAACTATATAATTTTCATCTTTTTATCATCTAATTTCCTAATTTCTATCTTTAGCTCAGAGTGACTGATTTATGTTTTCTTATTTTCCTTGCAGCATATTAGGGTATCCACCACCTAGCTGAAGGATATTCGGTATTGGATAGCTTCGATGACTGCCAACATTTGGGATGCGATTTCAGTTCCGTGTCGATTGGCGTCGTCTACCTCGTCTGAGGAAGGGTCTGGCTCGGGGAGTGGAGGTACATCATCTCGTCGCAGGGGGAAGAGAGCGCACTGCCGGGAAGGAGGCTGCTATAGGGAGATAGAGAAATAGAAGAGAGAGAAAGAGAGAGAGAGACATTTTAGGTGAAGGTAGATGAGAGAGAGACAAATGTAGGTGAGAGAGAAAATATAGGTGGGTTTGGGCTGAGTCCCATTGTATTTTCTTTATTTCCTATAAAAACCAATGTAACACACCAACATCCATGCAAATAAAATGAAGTTTTTGTTAATTTTTTTAGTTTTTAGTGATTTAACGTACATGCTGTTTCTACTTTGCTACTAAGACCGTAAAAAGAAGAAAGGAAAAAAATGATTAGAAAGAGAATTTTTTTCAAAACAAGATAAGTAAAAGTATAAGGAGTGGAAAATTCAGAATTCTTTTAAAAATAAGAATTATTTTTATTGAGTTTTTTGGTTTGACAAAAAGGAAATAGGGATATTTCCAAAAATAGTGGGTTCCCAATCGATATAACCCCTGTCCTTCCTTGGTATTTGGTGGGGGTAAGTCTCCCTCCGATTTCTGCAGGGTTCCTTGTCTTTCTTTGAGGGTTTTCAATTATAAATATGGGCATTTGGGTGGAGCATTTTCTTCACATCTTCACATTCCTTTTATTTTACATTCTTCTTTGCTTACTTTGCGAAATGGCTCTCCCTGGTAGTGTTGAATTTGCTAACTACCTCGAAACCTTGGAAGCGATGTGCTCCTATAACGTTTATTATGATTCTTTCAACATGCGTCGAGTTTCTTTATGGCATAACTGTCCCACAGAGTGGAACATGTCGATGGCAGCGGTGGAGTTCTGGTATCCTGAAGACCAAGTCTTTCGCTTCGGGTTGGAGGAAATTTATCCGACCTATGAAGAGGTTTCTTCCATGTTGGGGATAATTCCCAGTGTTACGGCAACCATGCCTGAGTTTTCCCAATCCCCTAGGGAATTGTTAGCGGGACTTCTCCATATCTCTTTTTCGGCGGCTAGGTCACTAGTTATGGGAGGAATGATCTTTCTTCATGCGGTGCTGCATTTTATGCATTTGCAGGATGTCGATGACGTTGGTTATGCTGGAGTACTGTTGGTAACTTGGGAATTGCTGGTAGACCCCCAACTCTCAGCCGTTGCTTCATGGATGTCATACCATCACAATCCTGCAGTAGTGATACTGGCGGAGACCTTGAACGGTCTAGATGCCTGTCGAGAATGTCGTTCTGACTTTCTGAGGGGTATCCTCATGATGTTGTTTATGTGGTTGTTAGAAAGGTTCCATATGGAGGTCTCACCTGAGTATCCTTTTCCACCTGTGCCAAACTTCTTTTCATGCTACTTTGTCAGTGTAGGCCTAGACATTGAGAGCTGGGAAAACTGGTTCATGGAGCACGCGACTTGAGGCATGCGTTGGTCAGTTCCTTGGTGGGGAGAACTGATGCCCATTCTAGAACTGGGGGAGTAACAATATGCTAGGTTGATGGGCCTCAGGAAAACCTCATTCTATTTTCCCTGGCAACTTCTATGCCAATTTGGCTGAGAACAAATTGTGCCACCACGGACACTGGATTTATTTCTTGTGGAGGAGTTGATAGAGCACATGCGCATGAGGCTAGGCTCTTTGTTGGAGAATCACCGACCATCGACCCATCCATCCCAGTCTATTGGAAGAGTCTATCATATTTCAAGGGAATACACGGAGTGGTTGTGGAGAAAATTAGTACCAAGATGCTGGCTATAGAGGCTGGGCAAAGGTGGTTTGCCATATCTGACACCACGGAGGGAGGTGCTGTGGTTTTTCCTAGGGTGGCCTGGGCTTATCATTATATGGAGCATTCGTGACACTCTTTTTAGGCAGGGGAATTTTGGGGACCCCAGGATGTAGGTGATGATGGGGCTAGCTCTTCATCCCTGGAGGATTTATTTATGAAGCTTTTTGTAATGGGTGTTTGGTTATGTATCTGGTTATTCCGTGGGAATAATTCCGAAAGGGTTGTTTTTAGGAGTAGTTGGTTTCTATTTTTGTTTGGAAGGATAATTTTAGGTTTACCTGAGACTTTTTATTTGATTTTAAGGAGGGTAGGAGTAGGTTGGCAAGGGAAGTTGTTTAACTCCCTATGCTGATGTAATCGTAACGAAAATTTCTCAAAAATGAAATAATTTTTTTTTGATTATATAGTTGTGCCTCTTGATGAGTTTTGTATTTGAATTATCTATACCAATCGCTAAGTCATACATAATCCTTTTGTTCATGTATATGTTAAAATGAATTGTCGTTCTCAGGGATAAGAAAAGAATAACATTTTGAGAGAAATAAGGGCGGTGTGGACATGTAAAGCGTATCAGCTGCCTACATACCTCTGGGGGTTTTCAAAAATTTTTAGGATCAGGCCCTACGTTGTTCTGAGTAGAGGGAAATGAAGAAATTTCTTTATTTTTATTTTTATTATATTTTATTTTTTTAGAATAAAAGGGAGATAAGAAGAGTTGTAGCGCATCGAGATTTTGGACTAGGGGTAAAATTTCTTGAAACGGTCCAGATTGAATGGACGGGCCATATCTTCTCCGTCAAGGTCGGTGAGCATAGCGGTGCCGCCTAACAGGATCTTCTTCACTATGTAGGGGCCTTTCTAATTGGGCTTTAATTTCCCTCTGGGGTCCCAGATGGGCTCTACAATTTCTTTAAGGGCTAAGTACCCTTCTCAGACACCAAAGTCCTTGACTCTATTATTGAATGATCGTGCTATCCGACGATGGTACCCTTGTATGTGATATAGATCCTTCAGTCTCCTTTCTTCCAAGAATGACAGCTTGTCAAGATGGCTCTGATGCCAGTCTTCCTCATTGAATTTACTTTCAAGCATGTCGCGTGGTGAAGGGATTTCCAGTTTCACGGGTAGGACTGCTTCCATGTCGTAAACTAGAGAGTAAGGGGTAGCCACAGTAGATGTTCGAACTTAAGTGCGATAGCCCCAAAGGGCGTAAGGTATCTGGTCAGCCCAGTCTCGGTAACTCTGGATCATCTTGCTGATGATTGTTTTGAGATTATTATTAGCGGCTTTAACTGCTCCATTAGTTTAAGGTCGATAAGGGTAAGATTTGTGTCATTGGATCCCATATTCGTCGACCATTTTTGTGACTTCTGCTTCGAAATGCAACCCTTTGATGTCCGATAACAACTCATGCGGGATCCCATATTGGCAGATAATATTTTTCTTGATGAACTTAGCCACCTTCTTGGCATTCAGAATTGCGTATGACTCGACTTTGACCCATTTAGTGAAGTAGTCAATGGAAACTAGGATGAACTCATGCTCGTTGGATGCTTTGGGTGTAACCTTCCCTATGATGTCGATACCCCATGTGGAGAACGGCCAGGCAGAAGTCATGTTGTACAATTCCCATGGAGGCAAGTGCTGAAGGTTGGAAAATTCTTGGCATTTGAGACATCTTTGAACATAGGCAATGCAATATTGAACAATGGTATTCCAATAGTAAACCCGTCGGATGATTTTCTTAGTAAGAATATGGCCATTCATGTGGGTTCCACACTCCCTAATATGGATTTTTTGCATCATTTATTCAATGTCAGCCCCTGCGATGCAGTGCAAATGTGTTCCATCGAAGTTTCGCTTGAACAGTGCTTTATCGCAAACAATATACTGGGCAACCAGTTTGTAAAGGATTGCTCAGTCTTTCTTGTTAGAACCTTCGGGATACCTACCATGTTTGAGGAGGTGCCAAATATCATAATACCAGCAATCTCCTAGATCAGGATCTTCTTCTGTGATGGGCTCAATGTGGTAACAGTGGATTGGTTTATTTTTCTTTTGGATTAAGAAGGGGGCCATTATTATTCCTTCGGGCATGTTAATCATGGAGGCTAAGTAAGCAAGGCAATCAATTAGGTTATTCTTCGCTCAGGGAAAGTAATGGAAAATGATTTCTTAGAATTGGGAGGCCAGCTCTTCTAGGTGGGCATGAAAGGGTAAGAGTTTCTCGTCCTTGAATTTCCATCTCCAGAGTACTTGATCGATGATGAGGGCTGAGTCCCCATAGACATCTAGGTATCGAATTCCTTTCTTGAGAGTAACTTTGAGGCCTACCGTGCATGCCTTGTATTCATTCATATTATTGGTGCAGTGAAAATCCAGCTTGATGGCAATAGGAGTGTGAGAGTCATCGGGGGAAATTAGGAGTATCCTAATTTCTTACCCTTTCCTGTTGGCGTCACCACCAAAGAATATTTTCCAGTGGAGGTCTTCTTGGGAGGTACAAAGGATATTCTAATCCGGGAATTCAAAAATCCAGACATTGGCTTCTTCCATAGGGTAGTCAGCGATGTAGTCAGAAATGTCCCTTCCTTTCATGGATTTCTATGTGACATACACGATATTGAACTTGGCAAAAGCATCAACCACAGGACCATTTGGCTGGACAGGGCATATTTTTCGAGTAGGTACTTAATGGGATCCATTCGGGACATAAGTTTGATGGGAAAGGAGATCATGTAATGCCGTAACTTTTGGGTGACCCAAACAAGGGCAACATATGCTTTTTCTAAGGCTGTATAGTTAACTTTGTATCTGACCAACTTGCAACTGGCATAGTAGATGGCTCTCTCTTTGCGGGATTATTCAAGGTATTGGGATAATAAATCCCCAACTGCAGTGTCATTTATGGTTAGGTATATGAGTAGGGGAAGACCAAGCTACGGTGGCATGAGGACTGAAGGTATTTCTTGATTCGATCAAAGACTTATTAGCAAGATTCATTACAAATCTTGGTGGAATCCTTTCGGAGGAGTTTAAAGATGAGTTCGCATATGTAATTCAATTGGCTGATGAATCGGCTGATATACTATAATTTTCTAAGGAATACCCAAACTTCCTTCTCTGTTCGGGGTTATGGCATCTCAAGTATGGATTTCATCTTGGCAAGGTCTGCTTGTATCCCTTTCTCACTAACCATGAATCCCAGGAGCTTCCCTTTGGTATCACCAAAGACACATTTTTATGGGTTAAGTCACATCTAGTATTGTCGTAGTTACTCGAAGAACTTTCAGAGAGTGGGAACATGACCTCTCCAGTCTTAGACTTGATAATCATATCATCCACGTAGACCTCGACTTCCTTGTGTATCACATTGTGCAAGATTATTGTGGCAGCCCTTTGGTAGGTAGCCCCTTCATTTTTGAGACCAAATGGCATAACGGTGTAGCAAAAGGTTCCCAAGGGGTGACGAATGCGATTTTCTCTTGATGATCCGGGTGCATCTTGATCTGGTTATATCTGGCAAACCCATCAATGAATAACTTAAGAGCATGACTGGCTGTGTTGTCAATGATCATGTCGATATTGGGTAGCGGGTAATCATCCTTTGGAGAGGCCTTGTTCAAGTCTCGGTAGTTAATGCACATGCGAACCTTTCCTCTTGATTTTGGCATGGGTACGATATTGGCTAGATATGTGGGATATTCGATCACACGAATGAAACCCCCATTCAATTATTTGACCACTTCTTCCTAAACCTTTAGCGACCATTCAGTGCAGAGGTTTTGCAATTTTTGTTTAACCAATTTACAACCTGGGAGAGTTGAAATCTCATGCTGAGCTATCTCAGGATCAAGGCCGAGCATATCGTTGTAGGACCATGCGAAGATGTCCATAAATGCCTTCAATAATTCTTCGAGTTGCACGGACTCATGCTCGTCAAGGGTGGCCCCTATCCCAATCTCGTGCAGTTGGCTACTAGAACCGAGATTAATAACAAAAACTTCATCTTCATTAACTTGAATGCGGTTATGTTGTTTGTTATTAACCTTATTTAGACCAGTTAATAATTGTTCATTTAAAAAATCATCATCATCAAGAGTTTGATTAGAATCAAGACAATTAATGTAAGGAAAAACAAGATACTCAAAATCTTCATTTATTTCATTGATAGGAAAAACAACATTGAGAACCTCATCAAAGGAGGTCTCAATTACATCAGAGTAAGGAGGAACAATAAAAAAAGAAGAAATGGGATAAACATCTGGGTTGGGTTGAATTTCATCATGTGGAACTGGTGCAAAATGTCAGTTGAGGAGAGGTGTACCAGCAACTTTGATCAGGTGGGATGGATCCGATGATGTAGCCCCTAAATGGATCATGTAGAGTGTCAGCCCTAGTGTCTACAAGTTGAAAGAATCCTCGCAGTCACTTTCCTCAGAATTTTTGGTAACAACTATGGTCTTGTCAATGAGTGGTCGCACATGATGCTGGGAATTCTCAGCTCGTGAGTAGGTGTCTTGGAAAAATATCTCCATTCCAAGTTTCACCCTCTTGTCCACATGATCATACCATGATTCAGGAAAGTCACAGAAGGGAAAATCTTCACCCTCTCTCATGAATCTTCCATTCAAGAATCTCTTAAGACAATCTTGGCACTTTTTAACCTTCTCATCCGTCGAGGCTGGCAGATCATTTTAAGTTCTTCTGCTAACGATTGATAGCCCAAACCACAAAGAGGAAAAGATTTCTTCAACACAATGGGTTCAATTATTCACTGTTGTCATCATCCGAGCCCTAGTACGGGCATAAAGTGTATATTCTTGAACATCTGGATAAATTCACGTTGCCATGAGGGTTATACTTTGGACAAACCCTATCTTTGAAATCGTCCCCTGCAGGGAGTAGAAGTGGTTCAACTCAAAATCCTGATAGAATCATATCGTTCACATAGTGTTGTATCTCAAGTATTGGATTACTGGTGCTTACATTCTCGGTATTATCGTTGTCGCCCAAGATGGTGATGACCTGTCCATTAACGAAGAACTTTAGTTTCTGATGAAGGGAAGAAGACACACCCTTGATACTATGGAGCCATGGTCATCCAAGCAACAAATTAAAACAAGCCAGGATATCAATGACTTTGAATTCAAAAACAAGATTTATAGGGCTGGCCCCTATTCAAGCTTTATGGACCCCATCACTTCTCGGCGCGTATTATCATAAGCATGTACAATGACAGAGGTTAGAGCAAGGTCACTAACTTTCAATCCCAAATAATGAAGGGTCCTCAATGGGTAGACATTGAGAGATGATACATTATTGATAAGAGAAAGTGGCACAGTCTTTCCCAGGACTTCGACAGAGATGTTGAGAGCATAATTGTGGTTTGGCCCAATTTTTGGGATTTTTTCTTCGAAACAAGAGAGCATTCTAGTAGAGGTTAGGGATCTGACTAGATTCACTGATTATTTCGGCATAGTGGAAGGAGGAACTATGGGCCCTGTGAGTAGTTTGATCAAGGCATTTCTGTGTAGCTGGGAAGACATAAAGAGTCCCCATAGAGTGAAGTTAGCTCGGGTTTTCTTCAACTGATTGAGGATCTTGCTCTCCTTGAGGGTCATTTATAGCATAGGAAGATTCTTAACACCTTTTCCTTTATTTATTATTGATGGTAACAGGTTTGGGGATTGGTAATGCCTCTTGGATCTAGTTATATGGTTTACACAATAGGGGAAAAATAGAAACCCCGTTTCCTCATCTATCTCAGGTTATTCAGCTACCTTGTTGATTTCTCCTAGTAGCTCCTCAAGTGATATCATCCTACATATAATGGCTATCGAGCTAGTCTTTTTTGGACCTTGTTCTTCATTTGAATCATTAAAATATCCCCCCATATGGTGGTAACGACATCATCTTTCCGTGAAAAGTCAATACACTTTACAACTTTAACATCCTCTTCGTATAGATCCTCCCATTCGACGGGGAGATGTAGAAGTTGAGGGACCACACGCCCTTATAATTTCGAAGCATCAAGTATCTCTTCTATAATGCAAATATTATCATTCTATCGGAATAAGTTTTCCATGATCTAGAAGACATCATCTAGAGTGACTTCATCGATCGGTACCACCCAACTATCTGACTCTCGAGCCCATTTTCTAGCTTCCAAGAATAGTGTACGGAATCTATGGCAATCAATGGTCATCTAGGAGGGCAATTACAACCCAAACTCTAGGAGTTGGTTCAACACTTCTGAAAATTTCATATCTTTACCTCGAGAATGAGTACGGACATCGATGCATGCTCTGGTAAGGAGTGAAAAGGTCTGATCGACAAAGTTGGTAGGGTGTAGGAGAAAATATGGTCACACTTTGAGAGGTTTAGGAGAGTATATGGGTATGATGGGTGAATTACTTGGTACGACTTGGGTAGATGGGTCAAATTCTGGGTCTTCTTTTAGAAGATGGCATTTGTATGATTTGGGAGTGGATTGTGGGTAATGTTTGGTTTGGGATTAGCTGGTGGGGCGATGATATCCGATCAGTCAAACCTTGGATTATATTTCAGAGGTGGAAACACTAGTCAATGGTATGGCCGATAATTTGATGAAAGTCACAATGGGCATCTGTTTTGAAATTTTTGGGAAGTGCATTTAGTAACGGATGAGGGTCCAATGGTTTGATAATGTTTCCATTTAAGAGGGCTTGGTAAACTTTTGATAGGGGAGCATAAGGCTCGATGTATTCCATCTTGATTGGGTTAGGGTGACTTTTTGGTTCCCATGTAGTGGCAGGCTGACATACTTTATTGATGGTTATTGCAGTACCGAAAGGATTTTCATATTTCATGGGAGTGAACTGTCCATAAACTTTCTCCGGTTCAACTTCTATCTTGGCAAGTCCTTCTTTGATCTCCACGCCTGCTTCTCGAAGGGCTAAAAAATAAGGGTAGTACTGTCATCCCATCATCGCTGGGACATGGGGTAAGAAGTTCGTCTTCACGATACTGACTTGATCCTCTTTGGAAGGTCAGTTGGTCATGGTGGATGCTTTCTCTCTCCACCTTTCTATGAAGTTACTAACTGATTCCCTAGGATTCTCCTTAAGTAGTTCGAAATCATGGGGGGTAACTTATAATGCTTTGTTGGACTTGTACTGTGACATGAACTCACGTGAAACATCCTCCTAACTACAGATTATGGATTCCTTAAGAGATAAAAACTAGCGTAGAACATTATCTTTCAAAGTCTGTTGGAAGATTTGGGCTATTATTTCCTCAGAGACACCTAGGAGAGTCATGTCTAGGTGGTAACTGCGGAGATCACCAATTGGTGGTTCACTACCTCCGAATTTATCAATGTTGGGCATCTTGAACTTCTTCGGTAACCTGGGTTTAGGATAAGTAGACATGTGGGTGTAGTCCATGTAATTTCCAGAGATTTTGACTTGGTCGAACTTCTTAGTCAACATCTTGAGGTCTTCCTTGACCTTGTTCAATTATTCCTCCTTCGAATAATGGTCATGGGTAAGTCAGTCCCTTGCTGGGAAAGATTCAATATGGGGATTTGAGCTGGCAGTGGCCCATTAGCAGGAGGAGCATGTGGAGCATGCTGATATTCCTGAGGAACCCAAATAGGCTTGAGTGAGGTAGTACCCATAGAGCGAGGGAAGAGGAATTCAGGATCTTCATGAACAGGGACCTAGTTTTGTTGCATATCATAAACCTCGGATTGAAGGTTGTCAATCTTGGCAGTGAGCTGATCCAGGACCGTTATCAAATCCGACTGCACATTCGGAACTTGGTCTATGGTGTCCATGGAAAGCGGATGAATTTCAGACTCGGAGGAAGTAGTAAGGGAATTAACGTAGCTTTGGGGCGGTGCAACTGAACACCGAAGCCAATAGGGAGCCAGGCCAAAGGTATGCAATTGACGTGAGAAGGAGAAAAATTTGAATTTATTTTTGAAAGAGAAGAGGAAAACTGCTATTTTTTTTTTAAAAGGAAGGATAATATTTTCGATTTTTTTTTTGAAAAAGTGGGTTGGGGGGGGGGGGGGGTGGTGGTAAAATGTTTTTGGGTAAAAGGGAGGAAAAATATTTTTGGTATAAGGAAAGAAAAATGTTTTTGATATTTTTGATAAAAGAGGGGAAAAAAAATCTTTTTGACACTTTTTAGAAAGACGAGAGATAGGTCTCAGCATAATTATTATTATGTTTATTATGTTCTCACTTGTATTAGGTGTACCTAAATACAAAAAGAAATGCCGGACGGGACCCGAGCCAGGAAAAACTGATTTTGACAAATATGTAAAAACATGGCTGGACTTGTTACTAGGCTCATTGGCAGGGTCCTATTTTAAAAATTACGCAAAAATTTGGGCGGCATGCCAACCCATCATTTCGGTAGAGTATTAGGTAAAAATGGACAAACTCAATATGAGTGCCCTAGGTTTGACACCTATATGAGGGTATGCAGTTGTTGGGTTAATTGGAAGGATTCCCCCCTTTGGCATGACTTCCACGATATACATCTTGATTTTGAGCGAATTGGTACGTGTGTACAAGCCATTTGATATACCTGAGTGTACGTGAATCGCCTCACTATATACCTCATGGGGACACTACATGTGAGAGCGAATTCGATATACTCGACGTATGTGAACGAGTTCCCTGCGATATACCTCCCGTCATAACTTCGGCTAAGCGGTACGTTGTGGGGGGGAACAGTTCGATATACAGCGAAGGTACTTGGACAAGGGAATATGAGAGTCATATCGCTTAGGCTAACTGCCACCTATCGGACCAGCGCCCATCATGAAGTGACCCCCCAGTTAGGGACAAATTTTGGTCAATAACAATACTCTTTGGTGATGTTGTGTGCAAAATGCATAATTCTTGATTACTATATTATGGAGAGAGTATCTTTATTAGAATGATGATCATTATACTAAAAATGGGATAATGTACAAGTATAAAAAATAAATCTATACTAAGCATGGATATGCGAGAGTGAGTGATGTGTAGATATCTATAAGTGAGTGTGTGATAGTGAATCTAAACATGGATCAACTACAAGTGGTGTGTGAGTAAGCATGGATATATACAACCGTGATAAGTGGAGGTGTGTGTTAGTGACACCTAAGCATGGATTTCTTACTGGTGTGCGCAACATGTGGACATAAGTGATCCTACGTGCACGTGGTGTGCAGTGTATATGGAGAGTATCTACAAACGTGTGAGTGAGTGGTGATATAAGCATGAGGTATATATGTACAAAAAATAACAGAGGAGAGAAAAAGGGACCATACAGGTGGGTGCATATGTATACAAGCAAACAAAAACACCCATGAAAATAGAGACTATCCCTCTTATGAAAAATCTCCCCAGCAGAGTCACCACTGTGGCCACCCCGATCAAGATGTGCGCCCTTCCTCTCCTATTCTTCCTAGAGGGGAATGGAGAAGAAAGGGGGATTAAAAGGTCTCAAGCCCCCCTTAGGAATGCTTCGGTTGTCATCGGTGGCGGGTAAATGTAAAGAGATGGAGTTGCCAACCTATTTTATACAAAATAGACAAAAGAATATGTTTCCACCTCGAGAGAGCGACATCGAAGACAAACTGATGCATACGAAACCAATAGTTGGAAGGTTCAGGGGAAAAGTTATGGAATGGGAAGGTATTAGACACCCATCCCTGCCTTTCGATCTCTCATGGGATTGTGTTATTGTTTTCCTTTATTTCTTCGTGAAGTGTGTGTGCATGTATATATAGTGGAGATCGGAATCATTTAACTCATACCATGGAAAAGATAGAGTGAGGTCATCTATAGGAATGTTCCCAAAATAATATATAGAAAATATGATTTATGCGTTTATCGTGATTTTGATCATTACGATGAAAAGATAATATGTGTTGGATAAAGCGCTAACAAGGATTACAAATATAATATGTATAGTAATGTGAGAAAATGATAGATTTGAAAATGGGGAATTTAAGAAAATTGGAAAGTGAGACAATTAAAAAATTAGAAAATTAGAAAATTAAAAATTTGGACTCGAGTCTCAGGTTTTAATCTGAAATGCCAATGGAGCCTATAAAGGAATCAGAGTCCACGTAGTTCGAATGCGGCGTAAGGATGGGGTTTATCCCATAGATGCGAACGGGATTTTATTATAGGTTAGTGTGTAGAAGAATGTGTTTTAGTTTTAGAAAAGTGTGATGGACAATCTCGTTCAGAATTTATGGTTGTAACCCTCTTTCTATTTGTTTTGGTATTTTTATAAAATATAAAGTATGTGCAATATACTAATAAAAATGTAAGATGTTAATGTGTATGAACTAAAACAAGATCTGGATTATGAATATAATGTATTTAATGTAAAAAATAAAAATTTAAAGAGAGAGGGAAGGATTTGGACCTTCTTTGAAGCTTGATATTTGATCTTGGATGAACTCACTTGAATGTGAGATGAAGAATTGATGAGAGAGAATGTGATTTTTTTCTAAATTGGGTATGAAAAGGATGGGAATGTAAGCTTGAATGGAAATTCACATGGAGGAACTTCGTTGATTTCGAGAGAAGGTTGATGAGATCAGTGATGCTGATGGATCTGAGGTGTGTTTTGTGAGTTAGGTCATGCCGTTTATTTATAGGGTCAGGGGTGGTGCCGATCGGCATGAACCTAGACCTGCCAATCGACAAGATGACCCTAGACACACTACCGATAGGTAGGGAAATGGACCTGCCAATTGGTAGTCTCGTGGAGATTTTCTTAGAAAATGGTCAAAGAATGTAATCCGTTGATCCGAATCATGCATGGGGCATATCATTAGAAAGGTAATTCCGATATTTTAGCAAGTCTTTTGGACCACTCCCAGGTCCGGGAGATGACTTTGAGTCAAATGTGGCTTAGAATCTCACGTCGGTCCTTTGGACGGGAGATCGTCGGACCAAAACGGATCGTTCGTCCACATGGTAAGTTGGATTCATGCATGGGGCATACCGTTGGAAAGGTTAGGTGATGTACTTCGACATTCTAAAGAGCTTCAATCAGTTTGAAAAGTTTACCTTGGTCAACTGGGGCCCGAAAGCGCTCGGTGACATTTTGGAATAAAACGGATTGTTCGTCCGTACCGTAGGTTAGAATCACTCACAGGGTGGACCGTTGGAAAGAGTATTCAGTTACCTTCGAAGTTTCATTCAGTTTCATACGAGGTGAAGAGTTGACCTTGGTCAAATAGAGCCCAAGAGTGCCAGTGGCCTCTAGATCAATTTTTGGGGGAAAATAAATCGTTCATCTGAACAGTTATGCCATTTCGCACATTGGGCGGACGGTTAGAAAAGGGGTTTAAGTTCCCTAAAAAGATTCAAAGATTTTTTGCTCTGACGATGAAGTTTATTAGGGTCAAATTGGGGCCTGGGAGCTCCTAGTGGCCTCTAGATTGATTTTCAGTAGTAAAATGGTCCGTTTGTTTGAACTGTTATGCCGATTCGCACACGAGGTGGACCGTTGGAAAGGGGGCTTAGAGCCCTTCAAAGATTCAATGAAATTTTGCTCTAACAATAGAGTTAATCAGAGTTAAACGGGATCTGGGAGCGCCCGATGTCTTCTAGATCGATACTCGAAGTATGACCTAGGGTTTGTTGTGAAATAGGGGAGTGCTAGGGCCTAAGGAGAGACGTAGGGGGTCCTAGAATGTGGTGTCTGGAGGGAGACTTGGGTTGGAGGGTATACGAATTTCTAAGTGTTATATCATCCCCTTGGAGTTAGAAGTTGGGGTTAACACAATCTTAAGAGAGGAGAGGCCATATAATAGAAAGAAGAGAAGAACGTAGGCTTTGTCACACCTTTTAACATCACCAAAGTAGCCGGAATTATGATCGGAGAGAGGGAAGAACATTTTCATCACCCAAAAAATGAATTCAGACCTGCTACTGTAAAGGCAAATGTTTATCTTACAATTTTTAAATCATGCTATAATATCCATGTAGTGTAGGGTTTGAATTACATCACTTAATTGATGAATTCTTGGAATTTAGAGGATTTAATGCATGATTTAGGCTAGGAAATTCATGTAGGATTAATCCCTTAAGATTTATATGATGAAATTTGAGATTTATGATGAATAATGTGGCCAAAATCTGGGTATCTTATTGATTACACATATAAACACCATAACTTCGGGTTTTGAGGATTATGGGGCTTAAATATGTTTTTGGATAGATTTTACATTATTTTAATGTGTTGTTTAAGTTAGAAATCGTCCATGCACATATATTTGATGTTTGATAATGTTGGTTGGGATTTTAGGATTGATATATAGATGTTTGAGAAAGTTAGCATGCAAAACTCGTAACAGCATAGCGAATCGATTCGTCTTTATGACCAAATCCATTCGGCAAGCGAATCGATTCGGGTTCTTCACCAAATCGATTCGGCTGCCCATATTTTTGCAAATTTTTAGTTTATGTCCTAAATTTCACGAATAATCAATGGTTGTATTATTCTTAAACTATAGGGAAGGACCTATTAAATTCCAGTAGGCTATGGTAAGGATTCGGTTTAGCCAAAATGAGGTAAGTATTGGGAAAAATATAAAATTTAAGAAATTTTGGGAATCGAAACAGGTTACGAAGAGTGTGAGTAAACCCAAGTTATGAATCAGTGGAATAGATATATACTAATTACTGAGAGAAATGAAGGGGTAACTAGAACCCTTCGAGTAGCGAGTGATACTCGGGATAATATGAAAAGAGGTCATAATGAGTACATTGAGTATGCGAGAGATATATACTACTTACGGGTTGATATGATGGGTTGTGTGTATACCTACTGAAAATATATATATAGGTTGTGTGAATACCTATTGTAGTGATTTGATTATGTGTGTGAACATACTTATGCTACCTGCTATCACGGGAGGTTTCGTGCAGAGGGCGATTCCATCTTGACGATTCTAGTGAGGTCTAGATGTGTGCCCCGGAACATAAAACTTAGGGAGACTCACTATGTGCAGTGTATTAGTGGGGCTGACAGGTCATTTGGGTACGTTAGGTATTTGCATATCCCAAAGGCTTAGAACTATGTTCGCCTCCATTATGTGGTGTTGATTTTGAGTTCAAGGAGACATTCCGAACTGGTAGTCCTTGACTTGGTACGAGAGGTACATGTATATGATAATAGAGTATGACAGCATCATGGGTTCATTCGAGGGGATTATATAGTTGTATATATATTATTTGTGTGATAAATATATACAAGTGTGATTTAACTACTTATGTGAGATAGTAGAGTCGATAAGTTGTGCATATCTAAATGTAATTTAAGTAGAAAGGCTTAAATAAATGACTTATTAATAATACGCGGGTGAGGTATATTATTGATATTGTGGTAGCATGTCATATGTGTAATACGAGGGAGCTGGACCTATTCTGGTTAGTTAGATACACATTCTAGTTGGGCTGGGAAGCATAGCTAGGTAGAATGCGTTAGGCGTGTACTTTAGATGAGAGGTGAAGAATTCAAGGGAGTGTACGTGGAATTAACATGTGTATCTAATGGCTTTTTTAAACTGTGATTTAAATACTTGAAAAATATTTTCATATGGTTTTCTTGGGCTCTGGTCCATATCAAATCCATTTTTTTAAACCTTTTAGCCATCCAGTCATAGCGACCCAAGCTTTATGGTTCTTTTTAGGGATGCGTAGCTGCAACACTTGTGGAGGTTTGCAGGAGTTGATGTAGATGCTTCAGTTATTTATTCCTAGTTTAGGAGTTTCATTTAGTATTTCATTTGGGCGTGTTACCCCTTCAGATCATTTAGTACTTCAGTTTATTTATTTGACTTTGTGATTCAATTTGTTATTTCAGACTTGTATTTGGATTTATTTGGGAACCGATTGTTTATTCCGTATTATTGATTAAATTTTTTATTATGTGATTGGTTCAAATTATTATATTGTGTGGATGGTTTGGTGAATGTATTTAATTTCCGCATGTTGTTTTATTAATGCAAGATAAAATTTGGCACCGACTTAATTTAACCTTGGTGGTTAGTAATTTAAATAGTTTTCGATAGTGATGCTAAGAATGAACCCGATGAGATTCTTGTTTGTTTTAATAAAGGACTGATCACCCGTGGTTAAAATAGGTGGGGTGTCAAACCTAGAACCTCCTCAAATACTTTGATAAAATCACTGAAAATCAGAATCTAATATAACAAAATGGTAGTCCCATCCTATACATCCTCATCAATAGAGTAAAAGTGTGTTATGACACCACCTATGGCCTAAGCATAGCCACGATAAACATGTCCTAACTCAAAATCATAAAAAGTATAGCTCGACCCCCACAGTCTATTTAAGACTCATATTTAACTAACTAGTCCATACCCAAGATCATATTGTAGGAATGGGTATCTAACATGGGTAGATATGCCAAACATAGTAGCTATAGATAGAGTTCAATCATAAGGTGTAGGAAGCAAATCAGAAATCTCCACAAACTATGTGACACGAATGAGCGTGTGTCACCGATCTCAAACAAAACTCAAGATAAAGTGTAGAAAATATAAAGAATACTGGCCAATTCCTGGATTTATTCTTTCCCCTGCTGAGGCTATGATATCTAATAAACTCTACCATATTGAAGTCGGGACTGCTGTTTCCTAATCGGAGGTGAGGATAGTGATTTTACCAGTTGTATCCTAGACGATGGAAGCTACAGAGGTTAGTATGGCTGCTGTTCATGCTATTGGGGCATGAGGCCCTACTAGACCTATCCTTATTGCCATGGCTTTGGACCGAATGGACCTGATGCTACTATCCTTAATCCTCTACACTTGGGCATACTTGAGACCTAAGTCCATTTCCCCCACATCTGAAGCACACAGCATCAAATGGGGATACGGATGCCCATGTTGATTCCGCTGCTGGTTATTATACCTTCCCCTTTAGAGGGGGTCCCTAGAGCTATTACTCTCATCTCTTCTATCTAGGACTGGAATGCCTCCACTGCCATTGGTCCTGCTAGTTTAGGACACTATGTTTATATCCACTTGAACCCTTCTCTTTCTTAGTCCCACTAGATTAGCCAACCTTCTCAAGCTTCCTCTCGTGTTCCCTATGATCTTGGAAATGCAACAATGTGGTGTGGTATCCAATACCTGAGTGTAGGTATTAAAGGCCGAGTTCCCAATGAGAACCTATATGATTGGACCCACTAGTCCCCTCATAAACTTACTCTTCTTCCTCTCTTTTGTGTCAAAGTCATCTCGTGTAAAAAGGGATAGACTAGTAAACTACCACTCATGCTTAGATTTTATGTGGGATCCCTATTAAAGTAAAATAAACTCTTCTTTCTTCTATTCTCTGACTGATGACCAAAAATACTTATCATTAAAATGAAAAAAAAAATCCTCATAAGTCATGCTCTCCCTGTCCTCCATAATAGTTACACTCTCCTACCACTAGGGAGCATCCCCAAACAATAAAAAAGTAGTGAGAATCTGATTATGCACCTATGTGCGACTCTATAACCTCAGATGTCTCTTTATATCCTGACACCACTACTGCGATCTAATGGGATCGGTAGAACTTGCAAACGTTAGTGGGTTATTTTTGATGAAGTCTCCCTGTGCATTTTCCCATCCCAATGCGGATTTTACTACCGGCTGAGGTGCTATGAGAGACACCTCCTGCTTGCTGCTGCCAGGCCTACCTGGACAACTTGGCTTACTATGTCTAAAAACTATTATACCCCAAAATGATATTCCCCCTCGGCATAGGGGCTAGAATACCCAACATATCATGCGCTTGTGATGTGTGGGATATGGGCTCGACCTTCCCCACTAGCTCTCTATCCTGATGAACTATCCTCCGAGGTTGATTCTTAAATTCAATATACAATTCCTATCAGTATTGAAACATAGATTAGAATACAAAGATAGGCACGTATCAATGAACGCTACACATAAGTCTAAAATAACCAATAACGATTGAGCCCTAAAATCATGTTCTGATACCAATCATTATAGCTCATTTAATTAAACACTTAGTTTAATCAAGACTATATAAAAAATTATCCATGATAATAAATAATATAATACCATTGTCATCATGGAGAGATCTACTGAAACTTGTGACAAATTATAACGAAATGGTGGGAAGATTCTAAAATAAACTCATAATAAAAGATCATAGTTCACAGATAGATAATAACAATGTCCAAACATAATCTCACATGAAACTCCCAAGAGAATATAAGACAACAACTCAGTCTCATAATACATGCCAACTATAATATCTTAAAGTACTAAACAAAAAAGTGAAATAATATACTAAAAGAGGTAGAGACCCATAATGTATCTCAAGATGGGATCCTGAAGAGTGATTGATGAAATAGATATGGTAGATGGAGTGAAGAAGTCTGAACCTGAGGTCCAGCTCTAGCACCTAAAGAAACCACTTAAAATAGATGAGCCCAAACTTTAGAAATTCACCTAGCTACGCGACTCAAATTAGTTATATATGTAGATGATAAAATTATAGTTTATATAATTCATATAAACAACCCAACATATAAATCGTAACCTTATAACGTATTAGAATCATATACATTCGTTTCATTAATTAATAATTCTCATTAATTACTAAAGACGTATTTGACATGCACCTCTTCATCTTGGCAATCTCAAGCAAATGCGGCATGCCAAATCAAGACATCACATAATCCTCGATAGCCTATTTTGCAACGCCGGTAAACCTGTTACCACCCTACTAAACAAAGATATAACTCTACACACCATGTGATAAAATAACATCTCATAATAAATTATGCTCATCAAATATCTCAATATAGGGTGTTCCTCATCGTCACTCATCCATTCATTCTCGTTTCATATGTTTATTTATTAATGACAGTCACATATTTAACACGTCTTTTATCACTCTGTGCTATAACCTCAATACCCAATTACCCCACCCTTGCATTATTAACATTTAGAATCATTGACACATTTTAGTCAATTTCATAATGAGTGAAGGGGATAATATTAATACAAGCGACTTATCGTAAAATGAAACACTAAAGGAAGAGCATATTAATTTTATTAAATATTTAAGTCATCAATCCTACCTATCTCTAAACTCCGTGCGTGGGACATCTGACCGAAGTGAAATCATAATAAGAAACCCCCAAAATACACTTCCGTTTAAATACTGTAGTTGTTGAGATAAATTTAATCGAGAGTTTATTATAAGGGAGTAAAATAAGGAATTAAATGTCTATATGTACAAAAGTCATGATTATTCCTGAGAACACACTATATGGTTGACTTACTTGAGTCTTTGCCATATAGGAGTTCCAACTACTTTGGATATTGGAGACAAAATTCCTTGAATATCCTGAACTCGTGGGTGAAAATGAAAAAGCCTTGATTTCCTATACAAAAGTCTCTATCTACCCAATCCCATCCTAGAACCAAAAATAAGATAAGAAAATACATTACTCAACTACAATACAAACCAACACCCTAATAAATAGGACAAGCTATACGACCGGGTCTGAAAGTGCATGAAACAGATAAACACTCAATGGCATATTAGTTGAGTTAGTACAAAAAGATATACATCGCAGCACATGTACTCAAGTTCTTCTTCCACAATTTTGCTCAAATATACAGCAGGGTAAAAAGATATAAATCAGGAGAATATAAGATAATGTTCCAACATAAGTAATAACATATGCAAGGGCAGATACACGGATCTCCTACATTAAATAGATATTAGGAGGCATTTTTTGTCATTTGAGAAACGACCATGCCCTAAATCCTCAGAAACCAATTATTAGCATGCAACTACCGAGGATATGAATGAAGTGTTGAAATAAGTAAGAACTATCATATTAATAGCATTACGAAGATACGCATATCGAATATCATTATCAGATTTAAAATTCTTCCTAAGGTATACCTGATTAATGATACGCCAAGCCGTTCGAACAACTTTGGCCCAAAAATACTTAGGTAGAATTTTCACATGTAGCATAACCATAGCCATTTATTGTAAAGTACTATCTTTCTTATCAGTAATGTCGTTCTACTGGGGTTTCTTAGGCGCACTAAATCCATATTTATAGCCATTTCTTATACAATATTTTGCAACAACCGAATCCTCGAATTCTCCACCTTTGTCACTTCTGATGCGACATACTTGGGTATCCTTCTAGTTCTCTATTTTTAAAAATAATTTTAAGAACTCATCGAAGGTATGGGTTTTATTTTTCATAAATTCTACCCATGTATATCTTGTGACATCTTTAACTTTCTTGTGAGAGGATTTACTTATTTTCCCTTCCTAATGAGGAACACGAACATGTTTAAAAGAATTTTTTATTCTAGGCAATCCTCTAACAATTTATTGGAAACTTTTCTTACGAATATTATCATAATTTGTATGTTCCAATCTATTACAAGATTCAGACTTAGGAAGGACTGTGTAGCAGTTATCCTTATTTCTGTTTCCTGTTAAAATACAATTTCCCTTTTCATAAAAAAATTTGCAATCAGTTTTAGAAAAGGTAACAGTATGATTGGAATCACAAAATTGAGATATACTAAGAAAGTTGGCTTTGAGACCTTTAACTAGGAGGACATCATTTATCTCGGGGAGACCTTCCTTACACAATGTTCCCTTACCTATGATCTTAGATCAAACTCCATCACCAAACACAACACTACCTCCAAGGAAGTTTGTTTTGTTTGTTAATTTAGTTTCATCTCCAGTCATATGTTTAGAACATCCAGAGTCAAGATACCATCCAGACGAAGTGCTTGGTGCCTTAATATCAGATATGCCAATGTTTCACTTGAGCTAGGGTAGCAAGTCATCCTTTCTAATCCAAATAGGCCTAATTTTAATAGTTTGAGTGGCCTTTGATTTTAAAAAGTTTTGTTGGGTCTTTCTAAATGATTTCTTCTTAGTTTTAGGTCCTCCTTTCTTTTTATAGTTAGAGTTATGAGTGGCCTGTCATGTGAGAACATAATTATTCCTACTCTTTCTAGAATAGTTAAAGTTTGAATAAGTAGGTGTATACACTATCTTTTGAAAACATTCGGCAATGGAGTGACCATAGACATCACAGTATGAACAATATTGATGTGTGGAGGACTTGACTTTATTACTAAAGTCTTTGAAAATAGCTTTATCTCTAATAGGAATAGTCGTCCAAGTGTCATTGGCTTTGGTTTTCTGATAATGATTTCTAACAGGTGGACAAATGTACTGAACTCGACCATTAGATTTGGGCTTTTGATAATCATCACCTTGTTTTGCCTTATAGACATCTGCAAAACAATTTTCTTTCTGAGTGTTTTGAGGATTCTGGCCTTTTTCTACAAAAACAACATTTTCAGGAGAAACATTTTTACTCGTATAAATTTTTTCTCCAAATCCAAAACCAGATTTATCATCAGAATCAAACTTGCTTCCTATAATAATTTCTTCATAGGACTTAGCTTGAGTTTCAAAGTGTAAGCATTTTTTTAAACACATTTGAAACTTTTTGCTTAGATTCTTCAAGTTCTATTAAGGTAGACTTGTATTTTTGTTCCAGAATATTATTTTTCTCAGAAAGATCTTCTATTTTTGTGAAAAATTCTTCAATTTCAATCTCATGGGAACACATTGTGCTGTAAATTCTTCAACATTTTTCCTAATAGTCTGGTTAAGTAAATCAATATTCTCATTAAGTAGCTTAACTGTTTTATCAAGACGGGCACTTTTCTTAGGCATTTTCGTGTATAGCTCTTGAATATCTGGAAAATCATCATCAGAATCACTAAGTCTATCGTGTGAAGTGTCTCCTATATCACTCATTTCATATGTGGAACTCACACACACTTCAGGATTAATGATAATGCTTTCAATTTGACACACCCTTAAGCTATCACTAGCAATGTTGTTTTCATCATCAACAGTCACAACATTTTCAACAGCAGATGCAACAATAGGAACAATGGAATCATGAGTAGACACACATTCATCATCATCACGGTATATGATCCTAGCATAAAATTCCATATAGGACTCATGATTATGGGTTAACTCAATTTCATCTTCATCATAATCACTAGAGTCGTCCCATGTCTTACACAAATTAGCCCTAGTATTGTTGGAAGGCTTATTTGGACATTTATTAGCAATATGTCCCATTTTGCCACATCCATAACATTTGACATCTTTCATGTCTATGTTAGGTCTATTATTGTCATATGTCCTTTTATTGTCATGTCTTTCATGAGGTATATGATTTTGATTACCTTGATAATTTTGTTTGCCTTGTTTATAGGCTAAAGAATTTATGAATTTGATAATCTTTTTGAAATGCTTTTGATTGTCAAGGTGATCCAAGTCACAGTCATCATTCAAGTCAAGGTCAAAGTCAAAGGGACTGACTTTAGGTGAAGTCAATTGTGATGAAAACACAACATTAGATCCAGTGAGTCTCTTGTTACGGGCAGTCAATTATTTTTTGAACTCTAAATCCATCTCAATAGTTCTTAATTTTCTACTTAGCAATTCAGGAGTTAGGTTTGGGTCATTCATTTCCTCTATGTCATATCTTTTATTGTCAAACTTATCAGGTAATGACATAAGAATCTTTTGAATGATTTCTTTTCTAGTATAGGTTACACCATTTGTATGTAATTTTGTAAAAATATCGGTTAACCTAATGTAGAAATCGTTAAAGGATTCATTATCATTCATAATCAATGTATTGTACTGTTGGACAAGCATTTGTGTTTTTTCGGCATTAACTCGTTCATCACCCTCATGTGCGGTGACTAGAGTGTCCTAGGCCTCCTTAGAAGTGGAGCAAATAGATATTCTTTTAAATTCATGCTCGTTAATGGACATAAAGATAGCATTCTTTCCCTTACTATTGTCGAGACATTTCTTTTTCTCTATCATAATAAATTCTCTATAAAGTTTCTTAACCATTGTGGGATCAATATCAGACAAAGACTTAGTTGGATGTTCAGAACCATTTTCAATCATATCCCAAACATCATCACCAAGAGTTTCTTGAATGAAAGCAACCATTCGTACTTTCCATAGGAAAAGTTGTTTCCATCAAAGAGTGGTGGTCGAGAAAGGTTACCAAACTTCTCAAATCTTTTATCCATATTCAGAAATGGATTTCGAAAACAATTTCTGGAGTTTCGGGATCAAAATATCTTTTGATAAACCCGCTCTGATACCACTTGAAAAAAACTTTGTTTACAAGATTAATAACAAAAAGTTATAAGTTTAGTAAACTCCAAAATAAACTCGTTGAATGAAACTCTTTTCAAAATAAATATTAGATGTGTTAAAACAATTTTTCTGAATATGATCTTTAGACTTGTCAGATAGATTACCTTAGGTTTTCAAAATAAAAAAGTTCAATTTAAGTCTCGAGTACGATATTGTTCACCAAAGTAATTATGAAGATTCAAGCAAATTAACACGACATTTTTAACGTGGTAAAACCCTAAAATTAGGGAAACATCTACGGCCCCCTCTACGGAGCAAAATGAAAAAGTCCACTAAAATCATAACCAAGTTACAACACTAAAGCATGCAACTAAGAAACAAAATACAAGATCAGAAAACGTACCTACCCGAGTTACTCCACTCTTAAAGGCATTCTATCTTGATTGTTCTTCTCCACACAACTTCTGTTTTATCCTTGAATTCCGGATTCCAGCAGCGCCACAAATAAAATATCTCACCAAGAACCACAAATCCTAAGTGTTCGTGTGAGAGTGATAGTGTTTGTGTATTAAACTAGATGCAATAATGTTTCTCACGCCGCTCAATCAAATATACAAGCAATATCCTATGAATTACAATCAATTCTATATGATATGCAATTAATCTCAAATATGCTTTGAATTCAAGACTTCAAACAATTTTCAGATTCGGAATAAAAAAAATTCAAATCAAGTTTTGTTTCAAAATTATTTATCTCCAAAATTTATTTCACCAATTTGTGAAATTAGTTTTTTAAAAAAAAAACTTTCTCAAATCTGAATATAAGCCACAACAACAAGTCTTGAGTTTCAAATTTATTTGAAACTATATTCTTGGATAAAAAAAATAACAACAACAATATAATAAAGATCCAAGAACAAAAACACAACAATCCTAACAATTAGTGTACTAAAACGGTCCCTAAGTGATATAGGGTATGAGGAGTACACAAATCTGAAAATGTTCTGCGTTTTTCGGCGAGAAAAATTCCGGCGAGTTTTTCGATTCGTCTCTGACTTTGTTTCTGGTGGTTTCGGTTCACCCCACTCTCTCTCTTTCTTTCCGACGGCGGCAACTTCCCTCTCTCTTGGTTTCTGACGACATCGTATTCTTCTCTCTCTCATGTTCTTCGGCGACGGCGGCTTCTTTCCTCTCCCTATTCTTTCCGGCGATGACGGTCTCGAATCTCTCTCCCAGTTCTGTCAATCTCCGTCAGCGCCTTCTTCTCTCTTTTCCAGTTTTCTCTCGGGTTCTCACAGTTGGTTTCTCTCTCAAGAATGGAGAAGATGATATGTGAAAAATGTGTTTTCTCTCTCTCTCTCTCTCTCTCTCTCTCTCTCTCTCTCTCTCTCTCTCTCTCTCAGCTGCCTGTGACACCCCGCCTAATTAAATACCGGGCGATCACTCCTTTATTAAATTAAAATCAAGGTGAACAGTTGGTTCATTCTTAGCATCACTGTCGCAAAGTAACTTTTCCAAATAAACACCCTAAACAATTAAGCTAAGTGTCAAAACCATTTGAAACCTTACATCCATTTTATTAAAGCCGATTATAAAACCTTTAATCAATAACATATTAAGAGTCACACGTTTAATATAAGAATAAAAATGAACATTCAAGAATTTAACCATCAATAATAAATCCTGACATTTACAACACTAAAGGAAAACATCCTGACAGTAATAAATCCCGAAATAAAAATGCTGAAAGTAAAAAGAATTACAGTCTCTGATAATATCAACTAAATAATGGAAAAGGGCGACACATGCCCCCACTGGATAAAGCTGAAATAGAAGTAGAGTCAACAATGAGGTCGTCAAAGCAATGGCCTGCAACTCCCACAAAATCTACAGCACGTTCCATCCAAAGAATCCTAAGCCAGATGCCCCTGTGGCTGGGCACCTGTAATACATATATATATACACAAGGGAGAAGTGATAATAACAAACGGGTCAGAGCCCGAATGTAAAACAGTTTTAAAATAGTTTAGTAAGTATTTAAAATGTTTACCGGCTAATGCAACAGTCATATTAGTATGCGACACTCTCTTGAGAATTCTAACCTCTCATCTAGTGTACACGCCTATCGTACTAATGAGCCCCATATATCTCTCTAAATTATTCTCCATATGTTTTAACACGTGAAATTAAGGTTATGATATTCACTTTAGAAAAGTCTATCTCTTCAAGATTTCTTTCGTTATTTAGAATAATTCCGTATTGTTATAATGTTTTCGAATTCTTACAGTGAAGTTGATGAATTTCATAATATACTCAAATACTATTTTACTCAGTAGAAAGTTCTCATATAGTTAAACATATATATATTAATCACTCGTATAATATATATATACAAACAGCACCCCACATAAAATCTATGGTGCTAGACTTCCATATATACGTATATATATATCAATCACTCATAAATTATATATATACTAACGGCACCCCACATAAAAACTATGGTGCTAGCATACTCTGCTATCAAGTCTCCGTATCACACAAACTAAGGGAAATACTAGTTCAGAATCACTCTCGAACTGTATTAACACAAACACAAACAATATTGAGGCGAAGCATAGATTCTAAGTCTCTAAGAGGTCAGTACATACCCTCACGTCTCTTAGGACCGTCTAACCATCGATCAGATATCCTGTACCAAGGATATCTATCTTCTAGGGTACGAGTCAATATCCCCCATAAAGGCACATCGAGATAAGACTGTCCCAGCGCGGTAACCTCAGGGATAACAAGTAGCGCGGGTACGATTTTTACACAGAAATAATATATGCACAATCACACCGTCATATATAAATATGTATTCACATCCACATTATTAAATTAGGTACTCTCACGACCCAAAATTTTCATTATCCGTTATTACACGTTTTACTCCATTATATCGTATAACGGCCTCATTCTGTTTTATTCTCGTAATTAATTTATTCTAAACTCACTTCTTGTTACTCGAAGTGTTTTCTTAATCTAAGTACAATTTCAGTAGGTCCTCTCTCGCCTTCTAATCCAACTTATTAGATGTTTCGATTATTTAATCAACACACGTATGATTTCTTAAGTCTGAAAGTCTCCCCGTTTACCCTTTATTTCCCTTCACATTAAAGTTCCACTTTATGGGATTTCTCTTGACCCTACTGGTCCTCTTTATGTTCCATTATATTCTAGCAACCCTAATCAAGGTTTACTATGCATAAAATCGGATTAAGATAACATGAGCAAAAATGCAGTTTTCCTAGGAGGGTCAATCGATCGATGAAAGGGGGTCGATCGATCGAACCTTCGATCTATCGATGCTCTGTGCTCGATCGATCGATAAAGCAGTTATGGAGAAACTGCAGAAAACCCAGCTACGTAATTATTACCCCAAACTCCTCCAAACCATCGTATTACAGTCCCAAACTCCCAACAATTCATACTACAAGTATTGTATACCCATTTAAACAATATCCTACGTAACACATGCGAATTTTCATCATCTATAACAAGGAAAAAGGGTCAAAATCTTTATAACTCTCAAGAACCCTAATTTTTCTTTAACTTCGTTTCTTTACTTCTTTTTACAGATTTTCTATCACTAATACCATGGAAATTCGCATCTCAACCTCTACATGTGAAATGGATTTCCCGAAATATGATCTCTATCACTATAACATGCAATTTGTATCTCCAATTAACATGTTTCTTCAAGAAGACTAATTCTAATCAACCTAAGACTAATATAAAAGGATGCATTAACTTGATAAAAGTAAGATAGATACTTGCCTGGAAATTTAGTATCTGATTTGTGGAAGAAAAAGGTGTGGTTGTTATCCCCTTCGCCCGATCTATGATTTGGCGGTGACGACAGTGCAATCGGAGGTGTTCTTGGCCTAGAACTCCTTGGAGAGCTTCTCCTCTTCCTCTCCAATGGCCGTCATTAGTTTTAGGTTGTGTTAACCCTAAAAGATGACACTTAACATCTGATATAACCCTTGCAAATTCGTGGGTTTAATTACCCATAATTACGATATGTCCAAAACACCCTCCCGAGGTGCTAATTAAGCCTAAAAACTCCCCGATACTCAAACTAAACCCCCGGGTACACTTTTCTGACTATCTCGACACTTCCGGACACTTTGCCGCACTCAAAATGACCATACAAGCAACTTATAATTTATTCACTTTTATTAATCAACATTTAGTCCCGACACGGCACAGGCGCGTCCCGACTTAAATTTCCATAATTGCCATTTTATTCACACGTGACAATTTTATAAAAATAAATCTCATATATTACTATACTCATCCAGTAACATTCAACAAATATCCAATTTATAATAATTACTAACTCTCGTTACGCTAGTAAATATTAAAAAAAACAACATTTCAGATTAAAATTAAATTAATTTATCTCAATTAAAATTAATAAATCCCATAATTTAAAAGCCATAAAAATACGGTCTATTACATACTCCCCCCATAATAACGGAATTTCGTCCCAAAATTCGGAAAATAAGGCCTATCAGGTAGCACAATTCTGGATATCCTTTTTCGTACACAAACTATTTACATCGTAAGGCGCTCAATCAATATAACCCTTTCCTCACAGCAACCCTGTTTTACATTCTCATTGGAGACACTTCACATTGCGCTCCCAACCGACAACATTCGAATAGGTCACGCCTATACGTTATAAATTTCCATTATCTCACTATCATTAGGAGGCCGCAACTCACTACATGACAACTACTTGGATTTATTCATATTCAAAACCCCCATTCTGAGAAAACCATACGAACATTTGACCACTCGTGTTTGCCTAAAACAGTCACGGAATTCCACCATAGTTATCGGATATTATCTCGGCCGATCCAAAAATTTTGATTATCTACTCACCTCTAAACATACGGAAGGAGAATAGTCGAGGTTCTACCATAACAAAACCTTAATAAGCACCTCGTGCGCGACAGACAGGTATGAGTGCTTCTATATAGCATGCCTGAAATCATCGTACCAAGATTCCAAAATCTCCTTCACGTGGCTCCACTAATCTTTAATCACCATGTGCCTATGTCCTGGATAAGGGTGATATATCCTACTCTAAACGAAACCTTATCTCCCCTGGTTCCTGAAATCCCATATCAAAGGTGGGATTCACCAATCTCATCCTGATTTAGAAATTTATACTTCACCGGACCACGCACTGGCGCGATCCTTCCTTTCAAAGGAAGTCCGAGGCATACTAGTTAATATTGTAAACCAGCCGAAAGGAATATCAATCACTTCCTTCTTAGAGAATTAATTCACATGTTCGGGATGAACCCTTGATCTTATTTTGAGGATGGCAACCCATCCAAGAACTTTATCGACTTTACCGACCTCTTCCATTTTCAGGAATTGTCGATAAACACAAAATTCTTTGGTTGATTCTCCTCTTTCAACCAAACCTTACCTATGGGTGGTGCATGTAGAGACTACTCACTATGTCCCGCTAAACATCGATTTTTCCCTTTAAATGTCTTACATTACGTGACACGTAATACTCTCCTTCCTTCCTTGGTGTATGCCTAATTCCCGACCTGTGCTCTTTCTTCCACGGTACGCACTTCTGGATCTCTTATACCATACTAACATCATTACTATTTGTATGCTCAAGTTGCTCTCACACTTGACTACTAACAACTCCGCTCCGAGTGTTCTTCATAATAATTTAATTCTGCTCCATTCAAGGGATACCCCTTCTTAAATGGCTTCCCACAGCCTTCCAACCAAATTAGGGCGTGCTATTATAATTGCACACTTATGTATGGATTATCGCCCCTCATGTGACGTTTAATCCACTCTATCACTTCCACTTCGTTATACTAGTCCCACAAACATATATTTCACACGTCTATTACCACGTCCCTTCGACTCGGACTATTTTAACAGCAGCTAACCCAGATGCCCACATTTTGCAACACCCCGACCGCCCAAGGAGAGCGAACGGCGTACTACACATCAGTGAAACTAACTAAATCCAACAAAGTGTAAGGAATAGAGCATTCAAATTTCATGACCATAAAATAGGAATAACAAATCTCAACCTTCTTCAGATAAGTACAACAATTTCCAAAATAGGTACAACGACCAAAATAAATCACTAACTCTTTATTCATCAAAATAATTTCAGATCATCTCTTTTGTATAATAAAGTTCTTTCCAGATAATCCATGTTAAAAACCATTTCAACTCCTTATTCACCTTGGAAATCAAAACTTTTAAATTGTCCTTATCATCATTCCACCTCTCAACTCGTGGGGATAACTTCCAATGCCTTCTTACCACAAAATCCGGCTCCAATGGCTTTAAAACAAAATTCTACTGCCAACTTACATATGTAATTACTTGATCCCATTTCGACCAGGGTACCAAACTCATGGAATAGTGACCAAACGTCTCCCTATTTCCATTCTTATGCTAAGTTTCATGCATGGGATGTCTCGCAAAGCGAAATCCAAACAAGGAACCCCCCAGATACACTACTACCTAGCATTGTCGGTTATCGAAATCCATTAGGTCCTCCGTCCATAGCATGTACCCCTTTTATTCTGTCCCTTGACGGAAAAGTTACAATTCCTCCCGTAATTATGCTTTACAAAGAACGTTTCATCAATTTCACTATCGTCCCGTATTTGTTGATGGTAATTGCATTCTATAAACCTCGAATACATACGATCGGAATTCTCGAAATTCCTTTCCTTAATAATAGGGGTATAACTCTTAACTCCCACATCTCTAGAGGATAGATATAACACTGCACTCTTCCTATCACTAAGTCCGGAGTGCTAAACATAATACTAAGTCAAATCTTTTCGCTCAACGATAAATCCCGATACATACTGAATCATACTGACAAAGTCTATACATACATTGACATCGAATATCTCGAGCCCACTATCTCCTCCGAAGTCTCTAGGATAGATAAAATAAGTGCGAGTCCGACCTTCTTTCAGGTGAAGTCTCGCCAGAACAAAAATGAAACATGTTGCACTAATGCAACAACTCCTATAGTCTTGCAATAAATGCCCATTATCGTACTAACCATTTTTACAACGTTTTATCAAAGATAATACCATATTCGTATATCGCATCACTACAACGAGTAACCTCAATAAAGTTCATAACACTGTTAATATACTCATTCATCCTCCGCGGATAGCAATAAAGAAAAATCCCGCTACACTAGGGAAAAATATTCACATTTTAATAACGTTTATAATTATATGCATTAAACTCGTCTCACATGCTAATCTAGCAATGAACAAAGTATGGTGACTCGCTCGTGTCACATAAACACGCCGCATCCTCTAAGGATACAACTTATACTTCCATCCTGGCAATCGTCTTGACTGCACAAATGGTTTTCGAACGTAACACGTCTGCCCAAACCAAAACAAAATTATTTTAATCATCGTCCTTTACTAGGCACCGTATTCTTGTCCCTTTTTCTCACTTTGGAACATATTATCGTGAGCGATTTCACTCCACACAAAAATACCTCAACACATAATCCACTTGCTACCTGTCCGACTCACCAGGTTAGGATTGTCCTTCTCTCGGACTTTTAGTAAACTCGATTCCTGTTAGTTATGCCGATTATACCCTTAGTCTTTTAGGCCATAAAGAACATGTTACTGACTATAATAGTCCTTACTGAATTTACCATCTCTTGGTAAGAATTTAACTATCTGAAGCATTTAAATGGGTCACCTGATGTGTATCCACATCCTTTTGTGGTGCTACACCACCATCGTTGTATTCAGTCTTATTCTCGACTAAATTCTTCGATTCTTTTAGCTTTCCCCCACAAAGAAGCGTTATCATCTATTTTGACAAAATACGATTTTGTCAACCTCTAAATCGGTCGTCCATCAGAATTTCCTCTTTGAGTGTTATCAACTATTATTACGAGTCGATCTCCCACTTGGAGTTGTTTCCTCCACTCGTATCTACATCTTCCGATATAAAATTCGCTAGCAGTTAAGATTCATATTCATAAATGGACCCCTGTTATGCCCTCCCGCGATGAGTTCAGAACCACGTTTGTTTCTAATCCTGAACAGTTGAGGAAGGAACATACGGTCAACACTGTGCCTAAGGTTCTCCTATAGGCATAGCATTCCACTTCTAAAATGGGTGGTTGACTCCCATCATTATAACTTCGTCCCGAAAGTCAATAAAAATTTTCTCTAAATTTTTACTTTCAGTTAGTCACATCCCGTTCTATATCTAAACCTTTGGATACTTTAACTCATTTGGTAAACACACATAATCTCTGCGTTTCTAGAATTTCCCACTGACAGTTCCCTACACGTTTGGTAACACGTTGGGTATGTTTACTCTCACACCTTATTCGATCATAGCAGAACTTGGAAATCATTGCTGCGCCTTAGTCGCCTTTCTAGTCTTGGCTTCTCACGCCATAATGGGGGTGACCTCGACTACGGTCATCATCCTCGGATATATTTTATACTCTCAACTGAGCCTTGCCTCCTGATGTCCTCTTAACGGTCCTCTTCTTACATCCGTCATTGCTCGGCACACGGACACATCCGAAAGAAACTAGAATTCACTAATGTATATACATCATAGCAGGAGAACGAAATCTCATCAAAGAAATCGATAATCCTAAACATAGGGCTCTATATCAAACAAAGCAACGCTGAAAGCATAATAAGCCGCACAGATCCTAAATGACACTAGAACCTGATGCTCTGATACCACCTGTGACACCCCGCCTAACTAAATACCGGGCGATCACTCCTTTATTAAATTAAAATCAAGGTGAACAGTTGGTTCATTCTTAGCATCACTGTCACAAAGTAACTTTTCCAATTAAACACCCTAAATAATTAAGCTAAGTGTCAAAACCATTTGAAACCTTACATCCATTTTATTAAAGCCGATTATAAAACCTTTAATCATTAACATATTAAGAGTCACACATTTAGTATAAGAATAAAAATGAACATTCAAGAATTTAACCATCAATAATAAATCCCAACATTTACAACACTAAAGGAAAACATCTTGACAGTAATAAATCTCGAAATAAAAATGCTGAAAGTAAAAAGAATTACAGTCTCTGATAATATCAACTAAATAATGGAAAAGGGCGACACATGCCCCCACTGGATAAAGCTGAACTAGAAGTAGAGTCAACAATGAGGTCGTCTAAGCAACGACTTGCAACTCGCACAAAAGCTACAGCACGTTCCATCCAAAGAATCCTAAGCCAGATGCCCCTGTGGCTAGGCACCTGTAATACATATATATATATATACAAAAGGAAGAAGAGATAACAACAAACGGGTCAGAGCCCGAATGTAAAACGGTTTTAAAATGGTTTAGCAAGTATTTAAAATGTTTACCGGCTAATGCAACAGTCATATTAGTATGCGACACTCTCTTGAGAATTCTCACCTCTCATCTAGTGTGCACATCTATCGTACTAATGAACCCCATATATCTCTCTAACTTATTCTCAATAAGTTTTAACACGTGAAATTAAGGTTATGATATTCACTTTAGAAAAGTCTATCTCTTCAAGATTTCTTCCGTTATTTAGAATAATTTCGTATTGTTATAATGTTTCCGAATTCTTACAGTGAAGTTGATGAATTTCATAATATACTCAACTACTATTTTACTCAGTTGAAAGTTCTCATATAGTTACACGTATATATATTAATCACTCGTATAATATATATATATATATATACAAACGGCACCCCACATAAAATCTATGGTGCCAGACTTCCATATATACGTATATATATACCAATCACTCATAAATTATATATATACTAACGGCACCCCACATAAAAACTATGGTGCTAGCATACTTTGCTATCAAGTCCCCGTATCACACAAAGTAAGGGAAATACTAGTTCGGAATCACTCTCGAACTGTATTAACACAAACACAAACAACATTGAGGCGAAGCATAGATTCCAAGTCTCTAAGAGGTCAGTACATACCCTCATGTCTCTTAGGTCCGTCTGACCATCGATCCGATAGCCTGTACCAAGGATATCTATCTTCTAGGGTACGAGTCAATATCCCCCATAAAGGCACATCGAGATAAGACTGTCCCAGCGCGGTAACCTCAGGGATAACAAGTAGCACGGGTACGATTTTTACACATAAATAATATATGCACAATCACACCGTCATATATAAATATGTATTCACATCCACATTATTAAATTAGGTACTCTCACGACCCAAAATTTTCATTATCCCTTATTACACGTTTTACTCCATTATATCGTATAACGGCCTCATTCCGTTTTATTCTCGTAATTAATTTATTCTAAACTCACTTCTTGTCACACGAAGTGTTTTCTTAATCTAAGTACAATTTCAGTAGGTCCTCTCTCGCCTTCTAATCCAACTTATTAGATGTTTTGATTATTTAATCAACACACGTATGATTTCTTAAGTCTAAAAGTCTCCCCGTTTACCCTTTATTTCCCTTAACATTAAATTTCCACTTTATGGGATTTCTCTTGACCCTACTGGTCCTCTTTATGTTCCATTATATTCTAGCAACCCTAATCAAGCTTTACTACGCATAAAATCGGATTAAGCTAACACGAGAAAAAATGCAGTTTTCCCAGGAGGGTCGATCGATCGATGAAAGGGGGCCAATCGATCGAACCTTCGATCGATCGATGCTCTGGGCTCGATCGATCGATCAAGCAGTTGTGGCGAAACTGCAGAAAACCCAGCTACGGAATTGTTACCCCAAACTCCTCCAAACCATCGTATTACAGTCCCAAACTACCAACAATTCATACTACAAGTATTGTATACCCATTTAAACAATATCCTACGTAACACATGCGAATTTTCATCATCTATAACAAGGAAAAAGGGTCAAAATCTTTATAACTCTCAAGAACCCTAATTTTTCTTTAACTTCGTTTCTTTATTTCTTTTTACAGATTTTCTATCACTAATACCATGGAAATTCGTGGCTCAAACTCTACATGTGAAATGGATTTCTAGAAATATGATCTCTATCACTATAACATGCAATTTGTATCTCCAATTAACATTTTTCTTCAAGAACACTAATTCTAATCAACCTAAGACTAATATAAAAGGATGCATTAACTTGATGAAAGCAAGATAGATACTTTCTTGGAAATTTAGTCTCTGATTTGTGGAAGAAAAAGTTGTGGTTGTGATCCCCTTCTCGCGATCTATGATTTGGCGGTGACGGCGGTGCAATCGGAGGTGTTCTTGGCCTAGAACTCCTTGGAGAGCTTCTCATCTTGCTCTCCAATGGCCGTCATTAGTTTTAGGTTGTGTTAACCCTAAAAGATGACACTTAACATCTGATATAACCCTTGCAAATTCGTGGGTTTAATTACCCATAATTACGAAATGTCCAAAACGCCCTCCCAGGGTGCTAATTAAGCCTAAAAATGCCCCGAGACTCAAACTAAACCCTCTGGTATACTTTTCTGACTATCTCGACCCTTCCGGATACTTTGGCGCACTCAAAACGACCATACGAGCAACTTATAATTTATTCACTTTTATTAATCAATATTTGGTCCCGACACGACACGGGCGCGTCCCGACTTAAATTTCCATAATTGCCATTTTATTCACACGTGACAATTTTATAAAAATAAATCTCATATATTATTATACTCATCCAGTAACATTCAACAAATAACAAATTTCCAATAATTACTAACTCTCGTCACGCTAGTAAATATTAAAAAAAAAACATTCCGGATTAAAATTAGATTAATTTATCTCAATTAAAATTAATAAATCCCATAATTTAAAAGCCATAAAAATACGGGGTATTACACCGCCAATCTCTCTTCTTCCGACTAGAATAAGAAACCCAAAAAGATGTTATATATGAGGCTCAAAAGGGTTTGTTAAAAATAAAGGATTAGATTTTTGATATCGAGACAAAATATGATTAGATTTTTTCGAGTTGCTCTATCTCAAAAAGGCATCAAGCTTCATCAAAAGCATCTTAGTCCAAGTTCTCCAATGTGATACAAAGAGGTAAGTACAACTCTTGAACCACAATTAGGATACATACACTGCATATACATGTTTATTATGTGTGCATATTTTTTATGGTGGTGTTGTTGCTTCAAATATATTTTCTTTGGAAAAAGAAATTCATTGGAATATTTTTTTAATAATTTAAAATGATTTTTCATTTAATTGAAATATCATTTTAAAAATATATTTGAGGTTAACGTAAGAATAATTTTTTATGATAAAAATTTGATTGGTTCAATTTTTAATTGGTTAATATTTTTTTGAGTCGAAAAATTTAATTTTTCCAAGACTTTAAAAAACACACGTGTGTTATTTTTTAATAAGGCCTTTTGTGTTTCTTTAGTGTCTTAGTGGTTAAACTCATTTGTGACCTTAGATTGAGTGGTTATCTATGAACCATATTTTTAGTGCCTCAATCCTAGTGAACACCTTTTAACCAATCACATTAGTTATCCACCTTCTTTCTACACCCTTAGATCTTGAAGATTAGATCTAGACCCTTTATTTTTAACAAACCCTTTTGAGCCTCATGTATAACATCTTTTAGGGTTTCTTATTCTAGTCGAAAGAAGAGAGATTGACGGATGATAGAACAAGAGAGAAAGAGAGAGAGAGAGAGAAAACACATTTTTCACATATCATCTTCTCCATTCTTGAGAGAGAAACCAACTGTGAGAACCCGAGAGAAAACCAAAAGAGAGAGAAGAGGGCACTGCCGGAGATTGACAGAACTGAGAGAGAGATCCAAGACCGTTGTCGTCGAAAAGAATAAGGAGAGGGAAGAAGCCACCGTCGCCAGAGAACATGAGAGATAGAAGACGACACTGTCGTCAGAAACCAAGAGAGAGAGGGAAGTTGTCGCCGCCAGAAAGAAAGAGAGAGAGTGGGTGAATCGAGACCACCGGAAACCAAGTCGGAGCCGGAAAACTCGCCGAAATTTTTCTCGCCGAAAAACTCGCCGGAACATGCAGAACACTTTCAGATTTGTGTACTCCTCATACCCTATATCTCTTAGGGACCTTTTTAGTACACTAATTGTTAGGACTGTTATTTTTTTGTTCTTGGATCTTTATTATATTGTTGTTGTTATTTTTTTGATCCAAGAATATAGTTTCAAATAAATTTGAAACTCAAGACTTGTTGTTGTGGCTTATATTCAGATTTGAGAAAGTTTTTTTTTTTATTTCAAAAATTAATTTCACAAATTGGTGAAATAAATTTTGGAGATAAATAATTTTGAAACAAAACTTGATTTGAATTTTTTTTTATTCCGAATCTGAAAATTGTTTGAAGTCTAGAATTCAAAGCATATTTGAGATTAATTGCATATCATATAGAAGTTGATTGTAATTCATAGGATATTTCTTCTATATTTGATTGAGAGGCGTGAGAAGCATTATTGCATCTAGTTTAATACACAAACACTATCACTCTCACACGAACACTTAGGATTTGTGGTTCTTGGTGAGATATTTTATTTTTGGGGCTGCTAGAATCCGAGATTCAAGGATAAAATAGAAGTTGCATGGAGAAGAACAAATCAAGATAGAATGCCTTTAAGAGTGGAGTAACTCAGGTAGGTACGTTTTATGATCTTGTATTTTGGTTCTTAGTTGCATGCTTTAGTGTTTTAACTTGGTTGTGATTTTAGTGGACTTTTTCATTTTGCTCCGTAGAGGGGGCCGTCGATGTTTCCCTAATTTTAGGATTTTACCACGTTAAAGATGTCGTGTTAATTTTCTTGAATCTTCTTAATTACTTTGGTGAACAATATCGTACTCGAGACTTAAATTGAACTTTTTTATTTTAAAAACCTAAGGTAATCTATCTGACAAGTCTAAAGATCATATTCAATTTTTTTTTTTTAACACATCTAGTGTTTATTTTGAAAAGAGTTTCATTCAATGAGTTTATTTAGGAGTTTACTAAACTTATAACTTTTTGTTATTAATCTTGTAAACATAGTTTTTTTCAATTCCAACTAGTCCAACACCACTATCCGACAACTAAACAAAAAACCAATATAAATCATTGCGTACTCCTTCTCGTCTACATTAAACATCAATAATATCTCAAATAAAGGCTCGTGACATATTCATGCATAAAGGGACACATGCAATTAAACTTATAAGGATGTATTTCATCATAAGGGTCTCAATTATAAATCAAGTGTTCACATTCATTAAAAATGCGTTCCATAAAATTCTCATATCATGAACAAGGTCCTCATACTAAAATTTTATCAATTTTTTTTTATAACTAATGAGATTAATACCATTAAAGCACAAGGTATAACCCTTCTAAGCATATTTAAATTTTAGAATCTATAAATTATAAATTCAAGTCCATAATATCCATTTTTAATTCGAAATAATCAATTTCTACAAATGGGGTCACAAATCCTAAAATGCCATTTTCATAATTTGGGATAATATTCAATTTCCATATTTATTATGGCTCATCAATTAATTTTGAACATTTGAGAATATTATAATTCACCTAATTACAAGAATAAGTTAAGGAAACTCAATTTCCTAAGGGATCCTAAGTAATTTTTGCACAATTTATACTATAAGAAAACTAATTTTTTCTGGAACTTTTTTCTCAGTATTATTTAAAAACGCAAAGAATTTTCTTTTTACTAGCATTTATTTATAAGTATTTAAAATTTATAGCATTTATATTGATGTGCTGCATAAATAGAGCATTTTTTAATTAATGCCGAAATAAATGTGGTATTTTTTAGGCATTTAATAACTAATGCCACTAAAATTAAGAAAAAAAGTGCATCTTCTTACGTTTTTGGCGGGGGTTTGTTTTTTAAGAAAATAAAATTGCACGTTTCCCCTACCACCTCAATACTCTCTCCCATCACGTCTCTTTTTTTCGAAAGAAACTCCTCAATCCTAATCTTACCCAAAACTCTCTCCCCTCAATTAGTTTGACCTAATAATACTCTATTTTATTTATTCTCCACTTGTTTTTGCATGATGTTGAAGGGGTTTCAACTCAAAAATTGAGACAACTGGGTATAAATGATAATGACAAGATTTTAGCAACAGTGGTTTCTCTTGATGACAAGGCTAAAGAAGAACATTTTTCTAGTCTCTCTAAAATCAAGTGAGTTCTTTGTCTCTTTCTCTCTCTGTCTCTCTCTCTACACATGCACACACACTGTTCTTAAGTGGATCTTGAATTGCCAACTGATAGGACTTATGGGTTTTCTATAAATTGTCTGATTTGAGAGCTATCTTGGATTGTAGTTGAATATTATACATTATCAAGAATATAATGTGGGTCACTATGTATATATTTATATATACATTTCGCTAAGCTATTTTCAACTTATTAAGTTGCTGATTCATATGTTTGTGGGGTTTTGATAAATTATGTAAATTGGATTATCACTAAGAAGTACCCTAAGTTCTTTTAGAGTTATTGGGATTTGATTCCAAAATGACTTCTAGCCATGCAAAACGTGTCAAAAATAGTTTTACCAATATTGTATTCCACAATTTTTCCATCGCTGAAAGTCATTTTGCGTTAAACGTCAAGAATTGCATATATTTAGACCATGGTCAATATAAAAAAATCAATGGGCCAAACCCCAAATAACCCTTCTTGATTTTGGGTATATAAGAATAATCATATAATTAACATGGAGAATATTTTCTTCCGTGTCACTAGAGTCAAAATGGTATTATTATTAAGAAAAAATGCAACAATTAAATGTGATGGTATATGGAAATTTGAATACTGAACACCAAAACCACTAAGAATGAAAATTTCCCTTTTGTACAGCACCCCTGCATATCGACTTGTTTTGTGACTTAATCTGCGTCTGTATGTATGCATTTTGTAAGTATATTGCTCACACCCACTTAATAAAAATTCTTTTCCTGGAACACAATCACACATATAATATATGTCACCCACCCTAAGATACGTCATATAACATACCACCATGTTTTAGGGGTACATGACCGGGTTTTTAATGAAATATGGTGAAGATGAGATGAACATCATTTCTGTCAAATTTATCAGAATTTCAATCATATAGTTGTTTGGATGCAAAATAAGTATTTATGTGCACTTTCGGCCGTTACAAATTTTGATTTATCATTTCACCCAATACATGGTTGAATTATTGTGAAGATGATCTCAATGATGAAATTCTAAATTATTATGGACTGCACCTGCCTTAGAGGAGCTTCACATATCTACTTGTGACACATTAATGGAGTTACCTTTCAAAAAAGATGATGCAAAGATATTGAGGTCCATTGTAGTGGAACAAAATTGATGGGATATATTGCAATGGAGTGACATTGAGGTCAAAGCAAGACTTTCAGCTCTATTTTTCCCATGATAAGGCTTTTTCGTTCACATGTAAGTTTATTGTTCTGATGAAGATAAGAACATATTTTTTCAAGTGTGTTTAGGATTTTATTTATTAAAAATATATTTTTTTTAATGCAACATGATCTTTCACCCTTGCCAATTTAGAGTAAATATTTTTTGAGGAAGACATTTCACACCAGGCTAAAGAGAAATTTTTGACTCTCCCCTTTGCATGTTAATTATACTAGTTACAATTCTCTTTTCCATGGAATTGATCAATTTTAGTGGTTTTTGTATGAGAGAACAAATATTTATGGTATCAAAACCCAATAATCTTACTTCATGCAATTGTAAAATTGATGTATCATTGTTTTATCATTTTCTTTCTATTGATGTAACAGTCTATTTGAAAATCTTTCATTTTTTCTCCTTTAGTTTTATAGAATTTCCAACATATGGAAGTCATAATTTAGACGAAGTGTCGTTATGGGGATGATTACATCAACACATTTTAATCTAAAATGGTTGTTGATTAGGCATAAATTCTTCACATTTATCCCCTTAATTTCGGTATTTTTATTATCCCGTGCGGTGTAAATAGATTGAATTTCTCTCATATTTATGCTACTAATCCTTTTTGGCAAGTATTTCATATTTTGTGTATCTCTTATGTGTTTTACAGGTATTTCATGCAAGTTAGTGCCAAAGAGAACTCAAAATAGTGAAAGAAAACCAAGAAATGGGGAGTTAAAGGGCATTTTTGTAATTTTTTAGTCTGATTATGGAGGTGGGGACAACTGAAAAATTGAATATTTTTCAATTACAAGAACACTGGAAAAAATGACACCTCAATCCGAGTTACGGTGAAGAAGTTATGCCCATTTGAAGTTGAGAAGAAATCCAAGAAAAAACCTGTAAGCCCCGAACCGAACCGAAACTAAGGAAAAAGAACCGGTCCGACCATTTGTCACACACTAGATCCATTAAGAAATTAGTCACGCTCCAGATCAATTACAAAATTAGTCACGCTTTCTAAGTGTGACAAATTGGCAGATACGGGATTTTTATTTTGTGCTTATCTTTTAGTCAAAAGAGTTTTATGTTTTGGGAACTCTTCTAAACGACCTATAGCTTATATATTTAGTCATTAGGAATCTTTTTATGAAGATTTCATTTATGTAAAGGCTCCATAACAAGTAGGAACATCTAGGAGAAGAATTTACATACTTTGCACCATTAATTCAAGAGCTTTTCGAGTTTTTCTTCAACCTTTGATTTCTTCTTGCATGTTCTTGTTCTTGAATCTTGGTAACTTATATTTCCAACACTTTTATTATTATTTCTCATATTTCATCTCTCTTTCCAAGCAATTATGAGTTCATGCAACGTAGATAACGTAGTTTTCATCAATTTCACCATGTTAGGCTAGATTTCCTAAGGTCGGGATACATGAACCCAGCCTGATGTGTTAGTTGCATGTGTATAACATTAGTCCTTTGAATTTAGTGATTGATTACGACCGTATCACGTAGGAATACAACAATTGTAGATCTTTAGATCTCGTTTGCCTCTGGGTAACCGGGATGCTTTAGAATGCAATTCGAGTGTAACTATCGCGATACTGATTTACTCGTCCTCAGATTAAGTATGATGCGGGCTTGAACCTCATATACGTAATACTTGGGAGTACTAAATTCTGGGTCTAATTAATCAGTTAAATTTACGATTAATATTAAACCTGCAATACACTAGGGTTGGGGGATTGTATTACCGTCCTGTTTTTCTTCATCATATAGATTAAAGTTTTAAATCAGTCTTCATCAGTATTTTAGGTAATTTAGTATAGTTGCATCTTTTCATAATTTCATATTTGCATCTAGTATAGTCATTCTCAAAACCAAATCATTTTTCCTTTCTTTTTAGAGTCAAGTTAGGGTTAATAGTTTTACCTTTGTCGTCACGTTCACTCGTCCTAGTTTCCTGAGGATTCGATACCCAAACTAGCCACTATACTCCAGAAGAGTGTAGTTAAAGTTTAGGTTTTTTTGTATTGTGGTCGGAAGACGATAACAACGACTAGCGTATTACACAGACGCTCGATTTTCACCTCGATCACTGCTAGCATGATCAAAATCCTCCATGGTATCTTTACCATAGTGAATTGAGATTCCAAATTTTACTCATATTAGGAGATAGGAATGGGGATGGAAGAATTAAAAGTCTCTGGATATGTTTCTTCCTCCAGAATTAGATTTAAAGTGGGGATAACTAGTAAAGCAGAACATCAACTCACTCATTTATTAACTCATCTTTAGAGATGTTTAAGGAGGTATCATAGGATTTCTTACCAACTCAAGTTCCTCCATATTAACTGAGCTATCAGCTAAGCATATGATAATAAATAATGAGTTCAAACCTAGTTTTATTGGTGTAATGATACCTAAACATAAAAAATTTCTTCAAATGGAAAAAGGTAGTGGCTTACCTTTCACATTGGCTTTGTGTTCATGCATCCTTGCTATTGTTTTCATACATTTCCTTATTGAAATATTAAACATAGAACTTATAAGATGTTGAATAGGCCTAGTGGTTTGCTTAAAGAAATGATGTTCGGGTTGTCAGAAGAGGACCTTGACCTCGATAGTCGAACAAGAAGAGCTTATTATTCCTTTTCCTTTATCTCCTCCCTCAAAGATTCTTCCTCTAAAGCCTTTATTTCCTTAGGAGATAACTTCCTTTTGTGAAAGATAGTATAACCATTAGGAGGTGAAACTTCTAGAAGAACACAAATGGATGAGTTAAGGCCAATACACATAAGGATAAGAATACAAGAAGTAATAATATCCGTACCAAACAAATAAGGCTTTATGGTTATTTGCAATGGTTTCAGGAAAAAATGAATGTACATAGACCACTAATCCATAAAAATTAAGGTCACTCGTTCTTCAAATTCAGCTCCAATTATGTTAAAGGTGCTTCGAACCTTATGATAATTTGAAAGTATTTCCAAAAAACTATTGCTAAAAGCTGAGAAGACCTAAAAAATTCATGAGGATTTCTTAGGATCCTCATACGGACTGGAATGCATTGGTAAAAGCCAAATTGTTTGGAAAATTATACAGACAAGTGTATCTCTAAAAAAGACCTGGAATTGGGAGAAGTGAGAGGTGATGTACAATAATACAAATCCCTACAACTAAGAAAAACGTCCCTAACATGGACGAGTCTATGTTACAAAGGGATATTTCTTCAAAATTAGGTCTAACCAAAGTGGTGGCTCACTGGGTACTAATAAGGGACCTAAATAAAGCTTTGTCTTGTCAGTTGGCAAACTTTCAAACATATTAATGATATCTTTAAAACTCTCGTTACTTAATTTAGAGTGATAATTGGCTTGTCAATGGATAAACTTAGTGTTATTTTTCATATAACCAATCTCTGAGAAATATGCATGCAACCATATTTGAGGAACCATAATGGGCCACCTTAATTGGCATTGAAGATATCTTCCAAACGCTTAGACCAAATATTATAAAAGGTACCTAAAAGATAGGAAGTAGGGAAACTTCCCCGCCTTCCATCAAAATGCCATTTTGAAAAAGAGTATCCTAGCACCACCTTTTGGGATTTAACATAAAAAATGTGTCTTGACAACCAAAATATGAGGAGATAGAATTACTCCTTTTATCCATAGTTTTGGTAATTCATGTGGCATGTATGAAAGTGGAATAGGACATGTGGATGTTTCCAGTTTTGATCTTAACTTGGATTTTAGCTGAAGGCATGTGTGGATGAACATCTTCTCCTAGGGGTTTAAACCCAGTTAATTGACAAATATCCAGAATAGTGGGGCATGTCATACCAAAATTGAATTCTAAGTAATTAAAAACTGAATTCAAAAAATTAATAATACTAGAGATAAGGAATGAGTCGGGTTTAATGTCTCCCAGCATAAGTTTAATGGTGTCTAGAATGTCGAATTCTTCTATATCCTCTACTCTATAAGTAATCATCCTATGCACACACTTAGGCCAATTGTCACTGTCCAACTTCTTGATCCAAAACTTAAACTTAACTATGGATGGTTCTTCAAGATTATAAGAGTTCTGGACCAAGAGATTATGGTCCCCAAATTTGGGATAGTAAGCGGATACATATAATAAAAGTTCATCTCTGAAATAAGGACCAATTGGTGGAGAGAGACGACCCTGTGAGGACGTTTAATGGGATAGAAATTGCTCCTAACAATAATGGAATCATTGCCTAAAAGCTTACGGAGGGTTTGATTAAATTAAAGATAAACATCGATGTTCGAAGAGCTAGATGCCATTGATGGTGAAAGCTTGCAGAAAAAATAAGTATGCTTGAGGGATGAGAATGTGTTTGGAGAGAGAAAATAAATAGTAAAAAGGGGGAATATGTACTAAATTTAGCTTAAATAGACAAATGATAATCGTTTGAAATAAAAAATACCTAAGCAAAGGTTAACACGTCTCTTTGAGTGCATTCCCTCCAAAATTCAGAATCATGGGGAAGTGGGGAGATAAATGGAACTTTGGTGGCTATATAAATCCAAACGCCCCTTGATTAGATTTACAATCTAATAATGACCTAGAAAATAAAAAATCAAATGGCTGGAGTTTCGAGACAACCAAGTGTGTTGGTAGAAGAAAAATTACAAAATATTGTCTATATTTGAGTTAATTATCTCAATAGATAACCAAACGTCATCTTTTGTGTGAAACCAAATGTATTTTAAAGGATTTTGTATGATGACAAAATAATTAATATATGATCAAACTTCACTATCTTCTCTCTAATGTATTCGAGATAAAAATAAGCACTTAATATATTATGAGATATGTTACAAGGAACACACAAATCCAAGCAACCATACCAATTCCCAAGAAACTCAATGAAGATACCAATCAATACAAGATCAACATCAACCGAACTCAACCATACACACAAACAAGTTCACATCACAAGCATCAGAGAAACGTTCAACATACAATAAGAGAATTTCAAACCCCAACCATGAAGTTCAAGTTTAACCGGTTACACAAGAAAGTTCATGACCAAATCACACAATATATAAAGACAAATCTCAAGATATAATCATATCACAAGCCAACATTTCATGATTCAAAAAACCAAGTGAATGTTCAAGAAAATGCTAAAAAATCCTTGATGTCTATTGCTTGATTTTGTTGTACTTTAGAAACCATTATACAAAAGTAAAGTAACATGTTTTAATCATGTATAAACTTAACCCCAATCATATAAACCTAACCTAAACCTTACCTAAGTCTTGGACCTTAAATAAACATCATTTTGCCCAAAACCAGGAGTTTCAGTCAACTTAGATTTGGGTTTTAGTAGACTCAAAGTCCTACAAAAGAGATCAATCATCTCATCTTTTCTCTGAGCCATATAATCCTTTTAAAACCTTCTCGGGGAGTTTTCGTCAACTAAAACTCAACTTTCAATCGACATAAAGTGCCAAAATTATTTTTACCTCGGTATCTTCCTCAAACTTTCGATCCTAAAACCCCATAGTTTTATAACTTTCTACCAACCTTTTTTTCTAATATTTGTCTGCCCTCTCCCTCTTCCTAACACTATAAATAAGTTCCTCCCATTACCATTCCAAACCACTAAGATCCTACTCAAATCTTAAGCCATCATACCTTCCCTAAACCCCATTTCCATGTATGTGAGATTAAAACCCAAATATTCATTATAGACAATGTTCCATTGAGGTTAAGCTTCAAACCTCAAACCCTTGATTCCCTAGTACAAAACCAAATGAGTTCCAAGAATCAAAACCCATCATTAAACATGTTACACACCCTAAACCATTTACGTCTATGTTCTTAATAATCATAGAAATTTTAAATTTGTAGAGAGAGAGTTCCATCCATGTTAAAAGATTGCTTCTGAGAAACAAACCAACATGAACCAAATTCTCAAGATCCAAACTCTCTTTATCCAAGTTCTATACCCAAATCCCACTTGTGTTTCAAAGTTATTCAAAAACAAAATCACTCTTGAACCAATATACCCATTTGTGCTTAGATATTAAAACACAAATCCCCTAAGACAAATATTCATACCCCAAACCCACTTGTGTTACAAAAGAATTTAAGCACGAAATATCTCTAGAACCAAGTTTCCCTAAAACCACATATGTGTTTAAAGATTAAACCCAAATCTACTAAGACATTGATCCTAAAATCATACACCTCCGTGAGTAAAATACATGGGAAATATGCTTGTTTACTTTTCTAGAAAAAGAAAGTAAACCCACCTCACCAAGAGTGGCCGTAGATAAGGTCAAACCCAATTAAAAACCTCAGTTTGTAAAGTTCCTTTAAACCCTCTCACCTCCCATACTTTATTTACATTCATGGTTTACTTTAAATGCTTAATATTTATATCTTGAATGTGAATGGATCAAAGGCAAAAAAAACAAGCCAATTTACCAACAAACTAAGAAATGGTTTTTACTAAGTTGTAGTGTTTATAAAATGACTATGAAAAGTAAGAAAAAAATGTTAATCCGCAAAAAATTCATATAAATGTCTTAATCCCAATTCATCCCCCTCTTAGGATTATTCCATGAAAATAATTGGTATCAGAGCTAGTCTCATAGATACTTTTTTAAAAAGTGTATTTTGAGTTTAAACATCACATTGAAAAGAGGGGATTTTAGAAAAGTGATAGTTTCTAGATTTAAAAAAAAATATGGATATTGTTTGAAGTTATAAAAGTTTTTAATATTGATGTGCAAAAGAAGAATGAGAAGGTTATTATTTGTTGTAAAAGTTTTTGTGAAAAATATCTATTTGAGAAATAAGTACCCGTAAGACAAAGCAAAGTTTTTGAGAAATAAATTGGTCTTGAAAAATGACTTGGGTAAAAATGAGTTTATAAAATTATTATTTAAAAAGGTCCATACACATTCAAATCATAGTGAATATTCCTCCTTTATACTAGCATGAATACCATTGACTTTGCTTATATCTCACCCATGCTATTTACAAACGAGATGGTTTGTGATCACAATATAACTTCTACATCGTCAAACACCTTTTGAACACATATTCCCGATATCATAACCCCCGCTTAGTAGTTGGAATTGATTGTTAAAAATTTACACTTATACTCTTGCACATCATGAAAGCGTAAACATTAGGATATATAACAATAAATGAAGTTTTTGGTGAACTTACTACTTTGTCACCACACACATAGTAGTCATAGTAACTTGAAGATAATAACCTAAATATATTCCATAAATTAAATCCCAAATTTGTGAGTAAATTAACTAGGTGTTCTTGAACCCGTATTCTAGAAGTTTACCTCATAAATGATATTTTGTTAAAGAAAACACAATAAGGCTTTCAAAAATAAATTACCTTGGAATTTAATAAAAAATGAAATACCCATTTACCCATGTACACATTAAAATGTGATACAAAAATTAAAAGGATAAACTTTTGGAAGAGAACACTTGGAACTGTTATAAAAAATTGTTTTAGAAAAGAGACATTTAAATGTTTAAGAAATTTAGAAAATAATTTTTTGAAAGTTTTTCTAAATATGTTTTGAAAATCATACTTTGTTCATGGTAGTTGAAGATGATGCCTTACGCACCTAACCCTTTACGCTTATTTGATTTAACCCTAGATATTATAATGCATGCCTAAGATGTTGATAAAATGTTAATGTGATATATACCATGACTAAGTGTTTTGATACATGCTTCAAATATGAATATCCATTAGTTTAACACATTCTATATAGTAGAAATCCTACCCATTAGAAGGAAATCCCTTCTCATATGAGAACATGCTTAATTTTGAAATACATTTTCACCTAAGACATGATGTCAATCCCACCATTTTAGCACAATACTGAGCCTAAATGATATACATGCTTAATTGAATATCGATGGCAATCCCATCATCGTAAGTTATTGCTTATGCATTAAATCGATAAGATATTGAATTCCCATAGTTACATGATATGTTGCAATACTTGTGAGGAAGTCCTTGAAGTGGTAATACTATTACGTTGTGAGAATACATTTATACATAATTAGGTTTGTGTGAGAATATTGTTACTTGATATATGACTTATGACTAGCATTGTGATATTAAAAGATCATATATAATACTCTTGAGTTTTTCGTACACTTATGCTACAAATGAAAAATTTTCAAGTGTGTGTGAACATAGGAATGCTGAGGTTTGATGAGGCAAAATTACATATCAAAGGAGGAGCATAGGATACATATAAATCAATTGAGGAAACTATAAACCCAAGTGAAGTTATCATCACAAAGTCAGACCTCTGGCAAAAAGTGAATGGAAAGGGAAATCATATTAAGGTTGGGTGCCAAATATAAATTTTTGTGTGCTCACATGAACTATCACACTTACACTGATGTACACAATGAATATACTCACATTTTAAAAACAATTTTTATAAAGACCTTCTTGATAACTTACACGTAAAATTTAAAAGGCACACACTTGATCTCCTCATGATAAATGAGTTTATAAAAAATTCTCACACTATCCCCCCACCTTCAAAACGTTTCAATAGACACAACACAAAATCTTGATACAAAACATACAAAAGTTTTTTTTAAAAAGAAGTAATATTGTTCGAAATAAAATTTTTGAGAATGTTAAAACTCAATTTTCCTTTACCTTATAATTTTTGGAATACCTTTTGGACATAAGATAAGAATACTTCGTACAACATGACAATCCAAAAAGTGATACTCAAAATAGTTTTAGTGCACTCAAAAATGGTCAAGTACGGAAACAAACGGAAACCCTTTCCAAAGAAACCAACCAAGAACCCCCGCGAGGAAGAAAATACCATTGAAATAAATAAATCCCCAAAACTACCAAACATTCAAAATTTTCATACCATCTTAGGAATCACTTGGATTTTCAAAGATTTCCTTACCAAAATTCCAATTTTATGTGATAGTATAATCGTGATTTCTCTAAATAAAGAATCCCAAACAACATTACGAGGTCGCTTTCTAGAAATAGGATTTTCACCATCCACCATGACCTTAACATCACAACTCCACATTACATAGTTTAGAAACTTATGAATCTTGACTACATTACCTGATTTACCTATTACCATTTCATACTAACTATCATTGCAGCCGATATGCATCAATTCCCTTTTTATCTTAAAATCCCTTTTTGTCTTAAAAACATACTTTCCAAAAACCCAACCCTTTTCCATAATGACAAAGGGGGGAGAAATTTATTATGAGGAAAAGATGCAACAACAAAGTGGGAGAAAAACAGTTTTCTAAAACTAAGTCTCAAAGTGAGGGGTAACTTAAACATTTTATCAAACTACATCAATTGTATTGTCATCACAAAAAATGGGAAGATTCTGAAACGAAATGTATATTAAAGGATTTTGTATGATGAAAATACAATTAATATGTGATAAAACTTCACTATCTGCTCTCTAATGTACTTGAGATTAAAATAATCACTCGATACATTATGAGATGTGTTACTAGTAACATACAAATCCATGAAACCATAACAATTCCCAAGAAACTCGATGAAGATACCAATCAATACAATATCAACATCAACCAAGCTCAAACATACATACAAATAAGTTAATATCACATGCATGAGATAAACGTTCAACCTGCAACAAGAGAAGTTCAAAGATTAACCATGAAGTTTAAGCTTAACATGTCACACAAAAAAGTTAATTACCATACCAAACAATATATGAATACTAATATCAAGATAGAATCACATCACAAGCCAACATTTCATGATTCAAATAAATGAACTGAATGATCAAGAGAATGCTCAAAAAGACCTGATGTTTATTACTTTATTTTGTTGTACTTTAGTAACCAATGGACAAAAGTAAAGTAACATGTTTTAATCATTTATAAGCTTAACTCTACTCGCCTAAACCTACCTTAACCTTTTATAAACCTTCCCTAAGGATTTGACGTTAAGTAAACATCATTTTGACCAAAACCGGAAGTTTAAATAGATTTAAAGTAGGGTTTTGGTTGACTGAAACTCCCAGAATATAGATCAGTCATCTCATCTTTTCTCCGAGCCATATCTTCTTAAAAGCCTAATCGGGGAGTTTCAGTTGACTGAAACTCAATTTCTAGTAAACTAAAAGTGCCAGAATTAAAGCTTTTTTTTAAAAAGTTTATGCCAACCTTTTTATTGACATTTGGCGGCCCTATCACTATTCCCAACACTATAAATAAGTTCCTCCCATAACCACTTCAAATAACTAAGCTCCAAACTAAATCTTAAGTCATCCTACCTTCCCGAAACTCCCTTTCCATCTATGTGAAATTAAATCCCAAATCTCCATTGTATCCAAAGTTCCATTGACATTAATATTCGAACCTCAAACCCTTGATTTTTAAGTATCAAAATAAATGTGTTCTAAGATTCAAAACCCATCATGAAAGATGTTACATACCCAAAACCATTTGAGATTATGTTCTTGATAATCCTAGAAATGTAGCATTTATATAGAGAGAGAGAAAGTTACACCCATGTTAAAAGATTTCTTTTGAATAAAAAACCAATGTGAACCAAATTCCCAAGATCCAAACTCTCCCTATCCAAGTTCCATACCCAAAACACACTTTTGTTTCCAAGTGATTTAAACATAAAATCACTCTTGAACCAAGATACTCATTTTTGCTTAGAGATTAAAATATAAATATTCTAATACAAATATTCTTATAAAAACCCACTTGAATTACAAAGGTATTTAAACACAAAATATCTATTGAACCAAGTTACCCCCAAACCGTATATGTGTTTAAAGATTAAACCCAAATCTCTAAAGACATTGATCCGAACTCATACACCTCCATGAGTAAAATACACGAGAATTATTCTCGCTTACTTTTCTAGAAAAACAAAGTAAACCCACCTCACCCTTGTTTTAGTAAAGCACTTACTTTACACTTTGGTTACCAAACATGTAATTTTTATTATGGGGAAACTTCATTGTATCTTCATGGCTGGTAGCACTGTTATTGCGGGTAGTCGAGGCATTTAAATTCCTTTGGCTATTTTGTATGTAATGCTTGGGCAAGGACGAGGTTATCATCTTGTTAGTTACGGTGTTTCATGGTAAAGTTTCTTGTGAGGTTTTGGTTCCATCATAAGTGAAACGAAGATGGTGAAGTTCTCAATTAATGCCTCGAGCGTGGATGTAGGTAGGACCAAGCCATATTAAAAACCTCGGTTTGAAAAGTTTTGTTTAAACCCTATCACCTCCATTAATTTATTTACATTCATGATTTACTTTAAATTCTTAATACTTATATCTTGAATGTGAACATGAATGTGAATGGATGCAAGATAACAAATAAACAAGTCATTTTATCAACAAACTAAAAAATGGGTTTGACTAAGTTAAAATTTTATAAATTTATACGAAAAATAAGAAATATATTTTAATCTGTAAAATTCAAATGAATGTGTTAATGCCAGTTCATCCCCTCTTGGAATTATTTTGGGTAAACAGTTTGGACGCTTCCACATGTGCTGTGAGATTTTATGGGACCATTGCCAAGAGAAAGACATGCATGCAAAAAGGATCTAAGATTTGAATATTTTAGTTATATAAGGTGTAGAACTGTTATGAGTACATTTTAACATACCAAATTTGGTTATAATGCAAACAATTTACCAACTGACTAAATTAAATTATGTGGCATGAGAAATTTTTTGGTTAATGTGGAAATTAAATGCCAAAAAAATGAGGAATAGAAACATTCACACATAATTGGTTTAATCCTAAGCCATCAATAATCATTCAAAATAAAACAAGTTTCTTATATTAACTATATAATATAGGAGATTAGAAAATATGGAAAATGAAAACATCATCCCCTTTGAATTGAATAGTAATAGGGAAATGCATAGGTGACATACTGATGGAATGTGTTCCACAAAGAAAGGATTTGGTATTGTTCTAACTCTAGATAGGCAAAATCTTAAGCCATTTTTAGGGAAAAAAAGGGCCATAGTGTTGGAGCTTTTGAACTTCTTCTACACCCCCCTTGAGATGTTGCTTGGATTTAAGGAAATTTTTTTCACGAGAAAGATGGTGAAAACCATATTCCTCATCGGTACCCTCCTCACGAATGTATATTGAGGATAATTTATTCCACTCTTACAAGGCATGGTTAGCCTTTGCAAAAAGATCAGTGTGAAAATTCATCTGGCTATCATAATCTCTAAAATCATTATCATGATGTCTCAATCTCCTACTTAAAGAAAGGCAAGACTTGATAATCAAGGAAATTTGGTAATATGGATTGGACAAGTGTGATATAAAAACACATGAAAATGGGGTGGGGGAATAAATGGATTTATATTTCATCTTAGTGAAGGACGAATGATTCCAAGCATCTAAAATATTCAAATATGCATTATTTTCGCTGCTAAAGGGAATGTAAGACTGGGTTGGCCTTAACCAGGCATAAGCATTGCTAGGATGAATGATGTAAGTTTGTAAGACCACTTTTATGTGATGATTAAATGAGAAACATGGATGACCAAAGGATGCCTCATGGCCAAAGCCAGAAGTATTATAAGCTCGTAACATAGGTTCTTCCCATAGGGGTCCTATTGGTTGATTTGGTAATGGGTCACCATGGATTCTGGTGGGACGTTCACCATAATAATTGGACAAAACTTCTCTAGTATGAAATCATCACTAAGGTCCAAGTCTTCCTCCTGGAATCTTTCCTCTTCAGGTCTAGGCACTCTAACATCTAGTCTGATAATAAAAAAATTAGATCCACTACAGTAAGATGGAGAAGAAAATTCATAGAACTAAGGGATTATTCTACAACGGGGGCCATCAGGATATAATTTATCACCGCTAAACTAATATAGGGAATTAACAACAACTCCCCATGTATTCACATCATTACTGGAATGGTTCGAAGTGGATTCATGAGGAAGTTTGCGGAGCTAACATTGATAATTTCACGAGAAGACATTTTTGTGAAAAAGAGAAAGAAGACAAAGAGGCAAGTGGTTCAGATTGAAAGACAAAAGTGTCGATTGATTCAGATAGAAATTTTCTCACCGCCACAAGCCACATACTTATGCTGTAGAGTAATGACGAATTGACGTGGAGCAGTGGCGTGAGAAACTTAATAGTTCACTAAATTATTGTTTAGAAAAAATCAATTAACGAGGGGGGGGGATGTTTACAACATATTATCATAGTTTAATGAGGTGTTTACAGGCGGGATTTTAAACTGATAATAATAACTAAACTATAATACACTAGCTCAATATAATTGGAAGCACCCAGGAAGGAAATATTTGGATGAATGACCACCCAAAAATTACCAAAGCAGTTACATTGCATGGAAAGAGACTCTATAAATAAGAAATGAGAAGACAAATGAAAAAAGGAGTCCCTTAATAAAAAAACTACATTTACTCATTTTATCCTTTCTCTCCTTCATTTTCCTTTCTTTTTGTTTATTTTTTCCCTCATTCAAAGTAGATTTTAAGGTAGATTGTAACTTTCCTTTTAGTTTATTAAAAGTTTCTTACCTTTAAATCTAATTTCTTCTACATTATTACTTTACATTTAGTAGTGTAATCCCTTACTTTATCGCATTTAATTTTCCTTAATTTTAAACCTTTACTTTTGTTTTAGTTCATGCAATTTACAGATTCTTTTTTTTTTATAGTTAATTGTACTAATTTAACATTCACATCAAAGTCTTCCCTAAGGTAACTAAGAATCTTCTTAATTGAAGCATCGAACGATACACAATTGTCTGATATATTATCACAAGGCTAAGATATTTTGGTAAGAAAGACAACAACCTTGTTTGACATGCTCGTAATTACAATTAAACCACTTAACCAAGACAATTGAAAACCATACAAATGCCAACCATGGAATTTCATTTCATTACGTTCTCTCCAAAAGTATAGAGGGGAGACATCACGTCCAATAACTTAGGGAAACTTTTGTCATACTAAAAAAGAACATGATGATCTTTAATCCGAAAAGGTGTGACTTTGGGTCTCAAAAGGTAAATTGATGGGATTCACTATTAATATAAGAAGTATTGAAACTAATCCAAAGAATACTAAATCTCTACTAGAGATGCAGTCCCCTAAGATAATAAAAGAGGTCTAATTCATGGAAGGATGGGTTGTAGCTCTAAATTAATTTATGTCCAAAACCACTGATAATTGTCTCCCATTCTTTAAAATATAAAAAAGGCCTTTTAGTGGACTATTGAGGCCGAATAAGCCTTCCAAAACCTCAAAAGGTACCTCGGTACTCCCTCACACTTCTCGAGAACTATCACGAGTGAGTAGTTATACATCTACTTAATGAAAACACGAACTAGTGTAACCTCATATCTCATTTGAGAAGAATTTTTTTGTTTAATATCCTTTATATTATGTTAGAAGATCGCTCCAAGTGGATTAAAATGGGTACCCTAAGATAGAAAAGTTTTATCCGGTAGACGACTAATGCGCTAATTCTAATCGCACGCATTAATCCCTTAGACAGATTCTAAAAAGTACTTACACCTTAGGTAGTCTATTAAAATGGTATATGGAACCAATGGAGTTTGACGTTAAATATCAAACCATAGTGTTTGTTAAAGCACAAACTCTAATTGACTTCATTGCTGAGTTCAACTACTTAGAAGAAGGAGAGGTTAAGCCTCTTCCCCCAGCTAAATCCATATGGATAATTCCGAGGACTAATATCCTTCTTTACCAGACTTTATAACCAACCATTCTAGAGTGGGGTATTCATATAGATGGGCCTCCAATAACTCAAGCAGTGAGATAACTCCATATCTTGATCCCAAAAGGAGATATAATTTCCCTTGCTTTATATTTTAAGGGTTAGGCTTATCTACACACTTGAATGCACAATAAGTGGTGAATACTAGCGACTCATAGTTGGTAGTCAACTAGTTCACTAAGTTATATGGGGCTGAAGGGAACCATATGGACAATTAACATGAACTGGTGAGGGGGCTCATCCTTAGGATCCTTAAGTTTGTCATCAAATAATTCCCTAGAGTATAGAACTTAGAAACTGACCACTTGGCAAGGTTAGTGTCCTAAGAAGAGATTAGTTGAGAGGTTCTTATAGTCACTATGGACCAACCAAGCATCATAAATATACAAGTCAATTGAGTATCTGTAGGAACTACCCTGGATTAGACTGCATTAATTAAATAGTACCTCAATAGTGTCCTTTTACTTAGAGATGAACTCTAAGATAGACATTTGAAGTCTCTGGCATCACGAGGGTTGCTAGGGTTGTTGTAGAAATTCTCCTCAAAGGTGTTTGGGACCTACTGAAGTAGATTATGTCTTAAGAGACATCCATGAAGGAATCTATGGTGATCACATTGGTCCTAAATCCCTTATTTACAAAGTTTCGAGGGAGGCATACTTATAACCAACCTTAGGAAAAAAGTCTAAATCTATTGTGTAATAATGCGATAAATGTCAGGGGTTCACTAACACCCTAAATAAGCCAGTTGAAGCAATGGTCCATATGCTATGTTCATGGACCTTTGCACAAGGGGGGGTAGTCGACCTAGTAAGACCACTACTTCTTAACAAAGATTGAAATAAATTCTACAGAATAGTCATAGACTATTTCATGAAGCGAGTTAAGGCAGAGACACTGACCACAATTACATAAAGGAAAATGATAAGCTTTATCTAGTGAAACATTATCTGCCTCTTTGGTCTAGCTAAAACATCATCTCAGACCATGGTAAGCATTTGGATAAGAGATACACCATTATCCTCAACCTATGTGACAAAGGGAGTGATTCCAAAGAGATATAGGTCCCTAATTAAAGAGTATCACAATTCAAAATGGCGAAAAATAAAGGACTCAAACTTACCTTATATGAACTTGAAGAGAAGAGATAGGAGCGCTCATAAGTATTACGGACTATAAACAAAAAGGCATCATACTTCAACAAAAAGTGTGCCATAGATAATTCCAAGTTGGATATTTAGACCTTAAATAAGTCACTATAGCCACACAAAACGTAAGATAAGGGAAGTTGGGATGCACATGGAAAGGACCATAGGTAGTTACAAAAATAGGCAGGCTAGGGTTCTATTATCTCAAAGATCAATAGGGTAATGAACTCCCCCAACTAGCCATAACTATTATGACCAAAAGTTTACGAAATTTATTTATAATTGAGATATAATTTTTCTAATTACTATATAAAATATGAGGCCCTAAAATCTCACATTATTTTAAAATACTTGGGATCGAAGCTCCAATAAAATGTACCCTAAATCAAAACTTGAATTTTTGGATTATTCATGGTGTATGAATATTGAAAGTTTTCAAAATAATTATTTATAATTTAGATCAAAAGCTCTAAATATATTTTATTTATTAAAATTACGTTCAAAATAAATTGGATATTAAAACATGTATTTTCAACTTCATGTATTTTCATTTTCTTCTTTAAAAAAATATCTTTTTATATACCTTTTGAATGATTATAGGTTATTTTAAATATCCTATTAATTTTATCAATATTAAAACTTTATCTCTTGACCTTTTAGTATTAATTTATTTTTAATGGTATTTAGTTTTAACACTCTTCACATTCAAATCATTTACTATTTGTTGGGATCTTGGGAATGTGTATAATTTGTGAAAAAATACTGATTCTTTTAAAAATAAGATGGATTAAACCTAAAGGTTTATTTGCTAGTTATATATTTGAAACCAAATATTTCTTATTTTTCAGCTTGAAGACTATAACATGTGATCAAGAATATGAAATTCTAATTCTTAGTTAAGAACCTGAAGTTCTAACTTCAATTAGCCAATTTTCCATTCCTTAGTTTTCCATCTTCATTTTATCTTTGTATAGTTAAGGTTTTTGTTCTTAAAGCATAATGATTAAAGTATAATTAGTGATAAATAATTCTTAATGATCTAAAGATATTGCGGAGGGATGTTTTGGCTTTGTTATAATAATTTTGGATGAGGGACCCCTCCAACCTCTCCTTCGAGAGTTTTAATGGTATTTCGGTGAGGGAATCCTCCAAGCCCTACTTCAGCTCCAGAAAAGTTTTAGGCGAGGGACCCCTATAACCTCTCATTCCAAAATTTCAATGATATTTGGGAGATGGACCCCTTCATCCCCTCCTTCCATTTCCAGGTGAGTTTTCGACGAGGGAGACCTCCAACCCCTCCTTCCATTTCCTGATGAGTTTTGGGTGAGGGACCCCTCCACCCCTCCTTCCAGTTCTAAAAGTTTTTTGGACGAGGGATCCCTCAAATACCCCCTTCTAGTTCCAAAGGTGATTTGGGGGAGGGACCCCCTCCCTCACCTCTTTCTAATTCCTAAGATGATATAGTTTGGCTGAGGAACTCACCCCAAACTAAAATCAGTTGAAATCAAACCTGGGCAATGGAGTCCAAAAATGAGGGACCCCTCTGCCAATACAATCTCAAATGTAAAAATGTAGTGAGGAAGTCCACAATGAAAAACTCCTCTAGAAAATGTTCAATCAATATTTGTTTTACAGTGAAAGGGTCCAAGTAGTGACCCAAAGAACAAAATAAGCCAAGATGAGGGGATGTACCATGAATAGTCCCTTATTATGAAAAATTTATTCTTTTATAAAACAAAGATACTAATACTTACTGTCTTGTACAGGTAGCCTAGTTGAGCAGGCAAAGCTCAAATAGGGCAGTTGGGATCTCCTAGAAGTTTTGGCTTGGTGGCTAAGGAACAAGGTTTGTGGAGCAAGCTTAACCACTTATCACTTTAAGATAGACACAATACTAGTAGAGGGACCTTAGGAGTCACTCATGTCCTCATACAACTCACACCTAGTCGGAAATGAAGTGAGTAGCTAAAGGTCTACTCACCAGATACGGAATTTTTATAAAATAGTTTTAGAGACGGGGGTCCTCAAGGCCCCCCTCAATTTTAATGGTTTTAGAGGAGGTGGTCCTCGAGGGCCCTTTCAAGTCTATAAAATTTATACAACAAGTTACCATTTCAAAAGATATTTACCGAATCAGATATTTTTCCTCCATTAGGAGACATATTTTTTTTTAACTTTGGCTCACACTAGGTATCATCTATCAGAAGGAAAAGACAACTGCAGACCTAGTAGGGACAAAAGGTACATTGCAGACCTTGTCCCTCTAAGATTTCCCTTTTGTTTTTGGAACCCAAAAGGCCCATACTAGTCGTAATGTTCGTATAAATAGGACCATTGGTGAGGTCACATCAGAGATAAAAAACTCAAGCTATACTATTACTCTGCCAAAATCACACCAGACCACCCAGTATTCTGTACCTTCTCTCTCTAAGTCCTAAGTGTTTGTTTATTCACCCCCACACTGTTAGACATATTCTCAAGAGATCTTTTTTAGGAACATCACTATTATTATTGTGAAGTTCATTTTCTTGCAGGAGGTGGTTCTAACTTTGGCTTTATTTTCATCAAAAAAGGAAGGTTTTACCAGGTGTTACTCTAGAAACTCTTAAAGACCTTGGAGACATAGTTCATTGAAGTTGGTCATGCCTCAGCTATTTCAATATCTTATCAGACCCCATTCACACTACCTTCTTACATTTGGCGACTCCATTGGGGAGGTATCCTCACTTTCATGGACAAAGAAGGTTTTAACATTTCTAAGCAACTGATTTTTGAAGACACTCCACCTGGGAATGGAGTCCAAAGTGATCAGACCACCTAAGAAAAGGTGGTGGTGATCGGATCTATAGTACCTTCCCCTTAGGGAGGGCAGACCAGTACGATAACACTAGTTCCTTTGGCATGTATTAGTTTAATGAGCATGTTTTTTGAGTTTCTAAAACAAAATAATATGGATTTGGCAAGCTTGAGCCAAATTTGTGTAACACCAGTAGCATCTCCCTCTGGAGGGGCAACCACTATAGCAGTAACAATAGTATAAGTGGCTCCACCATGAATGGTGGTCCCAGAGCAAGTGGTGACACCGTTGAGTTCACCAACATCAAAGAATGTGGGTTCGGAGGAATCTACCTCCAAGGCTGTTTCCATGGAGGAAGTAAAGAAGATGCTCTTCTCCTCTCAGAAGGAAGCTTCTCATTTATATGAGGAGTTACAGGATCCCTACCCAGAAAGTGTGAATGAAAAACGTACCCAGATGGGTATGTTCCATCAAAATTTATCAAATTCAATGACAAGGGAGAAAATCCAAGGGAGCACGCGAAGAGATTTATTGAGTACTTAGGGGTGCATGGGAATGAAAAAAATCTGAGGTTGAGGGAGTTCTCCAAGATCCTCATAGGGAAGGCCTACTCATGGTACTACCACTTAGAACCCAATAGCATACCACATAGGAGGAAATGCACATGAAGTTCGTTTAAATATTTTTTGTAGCATAGGATGAATTCACATTGAGACACCAGGTGTGAGAGGTACAAAAGCCCAGTGAAGAGTTAATATAATATAATAAGCGCTTTTTACGAGTGGGAACTAGATGTTCATGAGGATGTGGTAGAGGCAAGGCTGCTGCAAATATGTGTTAAGGGGATCTTTGAAAAATATAAGATCCTCCTGATCAATGAGGCTAGAGATCGTACTTTTAGAGAGTTCACAAGGGTTGATAATAATATAACCATGATAATCAATGATAAGTCCTCAAGTTAGAGGACGCAAGTTCCACTGACTTCTAGAAGATTTCAAGTCTTGAGTTGTCAAGTAGTTAGTTATGTAAGTGGACGTTCAAAGGGAAAGAAGGGAGGCCATAGATCCAAAGGCAACATCCCATCTAACAAGAGGAATTTTGGAGAGGATGTCCCACCACTGCTGCCTTACAGCGTAGAGAAAGAAATGGAATGTTATCGTACATTAGTACGAGAGGTGGTAGCAAGTTCCCCCTCATTTGAATGGGGAAATCCCAACAATAGTAGAAAAATCTAATTACAAGTATTGTGAGTTGCATCAGAGGGTGCAACACTCCACTAAAGACTGTTACTACCTAAGGAGGATCATTGGTGAGCAGGTGGCCAGTGGTACTTTATAAATACCTCCTGTAGATGTCAACGAGAACCCACTTTCAGCGCAATATTATGGCACTTCCAACATGGTGGTAGCATACGATTAAGTGGAAGCTCAAGACCTAATGGAATGGGAAGGTAGTGAGAAAATATATGAAGAGCTATAAGGACTAGCACTAAATAGTGAATAGAGAATTAATAATGAAGGGAGGCGCGAGGAGTGGTTCTTCAATCCCAACCAAGAAGAGGCTGGATATGAGGGGGTTGAGCAAGTAAACTCCCTAGAGGGCAAAATAGATGTCATCTGTTCTTTAGATGAAGGAGGGACATATGAGGCATAATATGTTTGTAATGATCAAACTTACGAAGTGTACTTAGACTCCAAGTACAAAGCCATAGCAAGAAGTTTCAAGTTCAAAGGTTCTTTGACCAAATAAGAGAAAAGTATGACACCAGGGTAGTCATCACAAGGAAGGTTTTAGAAGAGGTGCAGCAGTGCGGGGACCCCTCGCTAAATTGGCAGGGACCTATTGGATGATTAATCAAAAGATGCACTTATGAAGTGGTCTTCTCTAAGGCAAATAGGAAAGTGACATAATCGCCCTCTCTATGTGACGACCATGATAAATGGAATTTCTTTCCCCAGGGCATTGATGTATGGAGGAGCGTCCATCAACATTATTCCAATTAGCACTTTGTATCAGACTCGAATCTCTCAAGAAAAGATAGTGCATGTACCGTTGGTAATTTTTGGGATTTGATAGCGCAGGCATGCAGTCACTTGTGTATGTGAATGTGGGTATAAGTTTCATGTCATCAATGCCAACACAAGCTACAATCTACTCATAAGGTGAGTGTGCATGCACACTCATGGCATAGTACCCTCCACATATCATTAATGTTCCAAAGCTAATATTAGAGGTATTGAGATTATAATCAAAGAAGCACAAAAGTCATTTTTTGTTGAGGAGGACCACTTGGTGGATGCAACATTTTATATAGAGCTTAACGAAGAGAGAAGGAACTCAGTAAGAAAGCTAGAGGGAATGCAATTGGTGGTAGGAGGTACCCTACCAAGAATGTTTGTGCATGACCGTCTGGGGGAGAGGGTGGTTCCCAAGATGATAAAAGAGAAAATGAAGGTAGAGGAGGTATCCAAGCCTCCTAAAAAATGCAGGAAGGTGGCCCTACCAGATGGCAAAGTCATATACCATTTATAACGGTATGTACAAGCGACGTTCTAGGATGAGAGCGTCGAACCTGCACTGGAACGTTTTATGGTGGATGAGTCCGACATCATTGAGCATATTGAGGAGCCAGAAGAAGCTCCAGAGTTCATGCAAGATGGACCCAAGGAGTAGTTGCAAGAGCTAGAGGAACTTAAATTGAGAATAGAAGGGGGTGAGAGTATACCCAGTTTAATTTTCAAAAGTTTGAACTCAAAGTAAAAGGAGAATCTCATCAGCCTGATCAAGGAATTCACTGATGTATTTTGCTGTAAATACATAAAGATGCCAGCGATAGACCCAAAGGTGAGCTCCCATAAATTAAATGTTCTTCCTAATTCTCTCCCAGTCAGATAAGCAACCTGTAAATACAAGGCTGGGCTAGGACTAAAGATAAAAGCAGAAGTAGAGAAATTATTGGCAGCGGGGTTCATCAAACCCATTCAAAACATATGTGACTCTCTAATATTGTGCCAGTGGAGAAGAAGGATAAAAGTCAATTTCAAGTTTGTGTGGATTTTTGTGACTTAAACCTAGCATGTCCCAAAGATGAGTTTCTTTTTCCAAATATAAATAATTTAGTAGATGGTACTACAAGCCATGAAACGTAGAGTTTCATGAATGGTATGTCGGCTATAATCAGATCAAGATGGAGTCAATAGACATCAAAAACACTGCCTTCAGCATGCCATTGGGAAACTTTCATTACACAGTCATGCCATTTGGGCTGAAGAATGCTGAGGCCACCTACCAGGGGGCCATGATGACCATCTTCCATGATTTGTTTAATGATATATTGGAATTTTATGTGGATGACCTGGTGGTGAAGTATAAGAAAGAAAGCAAGCATATCCAAGACCTCAGGCAGGTGTCTAAAAGATGTCATAGGTACAAGATGATAATGAATCCTTCAAAGTGTGCCTTTAGGGTCACTATAGGAAATTTTTTGGGATTTTTAGTAAATAGGGAGGAGGTCGATGAGGAACAAAATAAAGCCATTGTGATGATGACACCTCCAAAGAGTCAACAACAACTCAATAGTTTGTTAGGAAATGTGTCATACCTAAGGAGATTCATACCTACGCTGGCGGAGGTGACCCACTCGTTTACCCCCTGCAAAAGGAAAAAGCTAAGTGCATTTGAAGAGAGGAGTAAAAGAAGGATTTTAAGAAGATCAAGGAAAATTCTAGCCTCTCCATCTACAATAATACCGTCGGAGGTTGGGACGCAACTGTTGCTCTACCTCACTTCAACAGAATAATCTATAGGAGCAATGCTTGCGCAAGAGAAGGAGGAGGTTAGAGAAGCCAATGTATTACTTGTCAGGGGTAATTTTAGGTACAAAATCAAGATATACCAATTTTGAGAGGAACTGCCTCACCCTGGTCTTTTTGGACCAAAAGTTGAGACACTACCTGCTAGCCTTTACTGTCCATAGTATCACTAAGTGTGACCCTATCAAGTACCTCATTACACGGACGGTCCTAGTAGGGGAAGAAAAAAAGTGGTTATTAATCCTATCAAAATATGATTTGAAGTGCGTGACGCTCAAAGCCATAAAAAGTCAAGTAGTAGCCGATTTGTTGGCCCACTTCCCAAGTGGGAATTTTAAGTGTCCCAATGAAGAGCAGCCTGGGGAAAATTCCCAAGCACGTGTGGCAGAAGGAAAATTTCCTTGTGCAGACAAGGAACAGGGGGTGCAGGTATTATCCTCTCAAATAGTATGGAAAATATGACTCTCTCCTTCAAGCTGGACTTCAAATGCTCGAACAATGAGGCTGAGTACGAGGCCCTCATTCTGGGATTATTGGAGGTGTTATGAAGAGGCATCAAAGTATTGTTTATACTAGGGGACTATCACCTGGTGGTAAAATAGGTTAATAGGGAGTTCTCTCTCAATCATGCTAACCTGGCACCGTATAGATCCATCATACAGAAGTTGCTGGGTCAGTTCTAAAAGTGACTGTTGAGAGGCATTCTCGAACAATGAACAAGCATCCGGATGCACTAGCTATAATATCCTACAAATTAGACATGTATGAGTCAGAAGAAACTATTACAGTACTATGGAGAATGGTTCCTACCAGAGTGAGGTCCCTATTTCCAAGTGATGAGTCAGAACTACCACCTACTACAGGGAACATATTATTATAAGAGCTCGAACGGGTTCTTATCAAGGTGTGTAGGAGAATAGGAAGCTAAAGATAGGTTGGAAGCAATGAATGAGAAGCATTACGGGGATACTGATACCCCTCTTTATCGCCGGCTGCAGCGGGGGGGGGGGGGGGGGGGGGGGGCTATTACTGTCCCACCATGAGCACGGAGTTTGCTCGTCTACAGCAGAGCTGTTTAAAGTGCCAAATCTGATTTGATCAGTCAGCAAAAGCTTATTTCATAAAGTCCGTTGAATATTGGAGACAACTCTACATAGCTTATTTGAAAGATGGTGAACCGACCACAAAAAGAGAAAATGAGATTTATCTATGAAAGATAGCATCCAGCTTCTACCTAGTAGAAGGGGAGCTCTATAAGAAGGGATACAATGAGAAAGCACTGAAATGTGTAGCAAGATGTGGGAAAAGTGTTGAAGTGTGATCATGAGCCCTCCCATATAGGAGGTGCCAAACTGTATGACCAACTAATGACGTTAGGGTATTAAATGCCATCCATGGAGGCTAGTTCCATTAGCTATGTGAAAAGTTGCAGATCTTGCCATGTTCATGGTAACATGGTGCATGCCTCTTCCACCAGTCTGCAAAGTATATAAGCTCCCCACCCCTTCCACACATAGGTGTTCGATCTGGTGGAAAAATTAGCCTAACTTATCATGGCAAATATTTCATTATTGTCGCCACAGAATTGTATAACAAATGGGCAAAAGCCATCCCACTTAGGAGAGTGACTGCCCAAGTGGTGACCCAGGTCATAAGGTAATATATCATATGTAGGTTTAGTATACCCAATGCAACCCTCCCAGATAATGGAAAAAAATTCTTGTGAAAAGAGATGGCATTTCTCACAGATAAGTATAAGATTGTGCACAACAACTCAACTATCTTCTACCCTAAGGGGAATGCACAAGCGAAGGCCATAAATAAGACCTTGATCAATATCTTGAAGAAGATGTTAGAATACATGCTAGGGGAATGGGATGAGAATCTACCCATGGTACTATGGGCTTACCGCACTTTAAAGAGAAAGCTGACCGAGTTTACCCCATTCTCAATTATGTATGGGACCGAAGTTGTCCTACCGATGGAATTGGCAATACCCTCATCTGGGGTCACTCTAAGAAATGGACTCATCCCTGATCTACGACATGTGTATATGGAGTCACTGGACAAGCACAAAGATAAGGTAAAGGAGAACCTTAAAGTCTACACCCAATAGTTGTCCAGAGCTTATGATAACCTAGTCAAGCCCAAATAGTTTCAAGTGGGAGACTTAGTCCTTTGCGCATCCACTCATCACCTCCTCGTCATGTCAGCGTCGAAGTTCAAACCCAATTGGGAAGGACCCTTTGTGGTAAGGGGGAGGAAAGTCAGGATACTGCCAGATCATAGAGCCAAAGAGTGACTGTCTTCAATCCATCAACTGCAAATGGCTGAAGAGATATTATGCCTAGTTGCTTTTATTAAAATTCATTTATTTTGAAAAGTTTGAGCAAACTTCTCTAAAACTAGAAAGTTTTCTTTTTGTAAAGATGATAGAGAAATGAAATCTTGCAAACAATACCAATATGAAAGAAATGAATAATAGCTCTTTTGTATCATTACATGGTGATTCTTTTTTTCTTTACTTACCTATTGTATTAGGTAAATTAACTAGAATATTTTTTGAAACACCCTCTACTGGACTAGAAGAGGGTCCATGACAAAGAGGACCTTTACTCATTATACTTGGGGGTACATCCATCCTAAAAAGAAAATATATTGAGCAAAGTCCATACAAACATAAAAGATAATTTTTTTATCACTAGACCAGCGGGAGGTTGTCCTCCTGATGATAATAAAAAAAAGTTTATTTATTATCTCACAAATATATTCACAACTTAGAGAACAAGTATTATCCTGTGTTCTTAAGAAAAAAACTTTATTTAACCAATTCTAGTAAATGTGGAGAAGGGGGTCTAACCCCCTCTCTAATTTTTTTTAAGACTAAGAAAGTTCTTACGAAAAAGTGTGGAACAAAGACCCCATAGACTAGGGGATATTTTAGTTAAAAGGAGTCAGTCATCCTTTACTCATTTCATTCATAAAGATTTTTTTGAAACAAAACCTAAAGGAAGGAGAATGGGTTACCCCCCCCCCCCTCCAAGTCAATCCTTATGAGCGTATATACAAAAATATGTAAGAGTACCCCCATGGTCAGAGGGGGCAACTATAAAATAGTAACTTGCTAAGATAACATGAAAATACCTCGCAGTCACATGGGACTGCATGAAAGTACCCCACAGTATATGGGGCCGTTCAAATTGACCAAGCGCTCATAGAAAATTAGAGCAGGTCATGGTAAATAGATGCCAAAAGTACAAACATAGGAAAATAATAAAAAAACATAAGGGAAGTAAAAAAATGTTTTCTTATTTATAAGTGACCAGTTCTTTACATATGAAGGAATAAAGAAAAATGATACAAGGCAAGAAATAGCCTATCCACTAGAAATAACAAAAAATAAGTCATTGCGAGAGAGGGTTCCGGTATATGATGGACCAACCTCCCTCACAAATTCCTCCTCCAACCTGGACAACTTGGACTCATCTTCCTAGTCACCAGCCTCAAGTCTGTTAAGCCGAGACTGAAGCGATGTAATCTGACTCCGAATCCTAGCCGCCTCAAACTGCCACTGCTCGATCCTAGACTACCTAGATGTGTGAAGCCTCACCATCTTACAGAAGGTAATGCTCAGAAAATGACGGACGCCAACATCAAGCCAACGTAACTGGAAATGGTAAAATTATTGCAGAGCACGGAGAGCATCTAAGAATAGCAAGGTGGAGGCACTAGTTAGCGCGGCGGGAAAAATAGCTAAGAAATAAAAAATATGACTGGCAAGGGCCATCAGATTGAACACTGTGAGGCAATCAATATGAATCAGACTCTGAAATGTGAACGTCTCAAGATGATTATCCAAAATCAAATTCAAGATCTTGTGCTCATATGTCCTAAAGCACCCAGGCCGCTCCTTGCACCACAATATGCTTATAATAGTAGCAGGAGCCTCCACCTCAGTATCACCCTCAGAATGGCGAGACTCTATCTCCAAAGGGAGAAAAGAAGACTCCTTGCCCGAGTTAGCATCATTGACTATAGGAGTGGCCTCAGAACTATGATCTCCCTCGCCAGCTATCTCGATAGACTCACCATAGGATCATGAAAATAGATAGCCATGATGAGTCAAGAGAGAAAATAAAATAAAGGACAAGTATACTTAGACTTTAAAAGGGGATATGATAGAAATATTACCCCAAAGCTCAGGTGGGTGAGTATGTTTCCACCCAGGTGAGAGGAATCAGCTGGATGAGGGATACTAGACTAAGCAAGAGAAATATCAAAGAACAATATCAGTACATTTTATAAGTTAGAAAAGGAAGATTATGAAACCAAAAATCTAAAAGTAACTTAGGTATGACAATTAAATGAGGTGTGCGCAACATAGCACTCTCCGCCCGCTCCACAGAACCAGGAGCAATTGCCTTACTAGCCTAGAAACAATGAAACAAGGGAAATATGGAGCGTACTTTCACAGTAAAAGAAAGAAGAAAAAAGATAAGTAGAAAGGATAGGAGTGTATGAAGGTACAATACCTCTCTCACAATTATCTCACCAATGTGATCCACAGTTGTCGAAGCAGTTGCCTCACTAGTCTGGAAACAATGAAATAAGGGAAAAAGTGAGCCCACTTAAATAGTTAAAGAAAGAAGAAAAATGAGAATTAAAAGGGAGCGAAGGGTACGATAGGACAATACCTCTCTCGTAGCTATCTCTCCAATGTGCTACATAGTTATCGGAGCAGCTGTCTCAGTAGACGAGAAACAATGAAAAAAGGGTGAGGGTGAGCATACTTTTGCAGTAGAAGAAAGAAGAAAAAGGGGAAGTATAAAGGAGAGACGGGTATGAAAATATAGTACCTCTCTCATAACTATCTCCCCAATGTGTTCCACAGTCACCAGAACAATTACAGCACTAACCTGAGAACAAGGAAACATGTAAGTGTTAGCAAGCATTTTCATAGTATAAGAAAATTTGCAAAGTATGGAAAACCAACTATTTACCTAAATAGCCTCATTTGGAACACTAGCTGGAGGCCCCACAGTAATGAGAACATAACTCATAATAGGTCCCACAGACAGGGAGACCTCAGTTATGCTAGTCCGACAACAGGATTAGAAAGGATATGAGTTAAAAGGGTGGTGCATAAATAGCTACTCTCATATAGGAAATACATGATACCTGAGTATTTTCCTCTGCAACAGTCAAGGGGGCACTGTGAGTGATGCCTGAAGGGCTGCCTCCGCAACACTCACCACAGGCATGGGAGATAAATAAGCCTCTACAAAATTAGCTTGTAAATGAAGAAAATAAGATAAGTGTTAGCAAATCGCTTACCTCACAAAAAAAATAAGCATATAGAAAATGTAAAGACTTACAATGAAAATATTTACTGGAAGAGGCACTATGATAGGACTCTCACTAGAAATAGCAGGGTGAGATGGCTCAACTACAGCAAGGGCTTTTAGAGAAATAGTAGCTGGAAGCATTGACGAAGTAGTGCCATGATCCAACTGAAGATAAAAAATATTAATAACTTCCATTATCACAAATAAAATGGGAGAAGAAGCCACCAATACCTGAAGAAAATAAGAAGCATGTGAAATAGGCTCAACACTGGAGGCCATAGTAAATACTGGCCTGTGAGGAATGGGCTAGACCAAAAGCCTACCTTCCATAGTGATGCGGACTTGAGGAATAGAAATCCTCCCTGGGGGAAGAGGGGTTGACCCTGGGATAGTAATCCCAGAAAAAGGAAGACCCTCTCCAGTAAAAAAATGGCCAAGAGGTACAAGGCCCTGAGAAAATAAAATTGACAGATTGAAAAGTAAGTAAGAACCACAAGGATTAACATCGAAGGGAAAATAAAAATAAGGGGCCAAGAGAACAGTCATACCTCTAAGAATGAGGAAGTAGGGGGATCAGCTTCAGAAGTACCTGCTGCTGAAATAGTGGAAGATGAAGTAGCATGACCAGAAGGCACAACCCTCTACAAGTATAAATAAACATAGAACACATGATAAATAAGTCTAAAAAGGAACATCAAAACTCGACACTTAGAGAAATCAATGGGATACATGAATAGAATGTGGGGTCATTGAAGCGACCCTAGTACTGGTAGGATGCATAGATGAAATCTACAAGGAAGAAAAGTAATATAAAATAAGATAAGTGTAAGTCATGAATATCAAATCTTTATAAAGAGAGAAATGCTGATTGATGGGAGGAATTAAACAAATAACTCTATAAAGACCAACGGAGGAAACAAGCATAGAATTCCTATCTCGCTGGAAAGGAGCACGATGAAGTGGAGGAGGCGAGGGACCACTTGTCTCAATATAAGTAACCCGTGAAAAATTTAGTAAACGGGTCAATGATGAAAAGAAAGGAAAATTTTGCAAGTAAAAGTTTAAGTAAAGAAAAACTTAGAGCATCAGAATGCGTAGTCGGCTTGTATGGAAGGCGTCTGGTAGCAGAGATAATCCCTGATGGATAGTGTGGCATATCATCATCACTAGGATACTCCCTCAAAACTAATAACAAAGCACACGTGTCAATAGTGATTTCACCATAGAAGACCAGGCCATCCACATCATTTGAAGAAGAACTATGATCATCATAGGAAGGGGTGCTTCCACAGTCAACTAGTTCCTCTTCTAGTGAAAGGGGGAACTAGCATGTGAAACTCCATGAGGGATAGTGTCTCTAAGTAAAAAAGATTCGGGTATAGTACCTTCTACAACTGGGATAGACGTAATGAGTGGATCCTGAGAGGAAAATCCCAGATCCTCATAACCACACTCTCGAATAGTCCTATTGGTCTCATCTACTCTAAGATCATCAGTATTTAACCCTTAATCCAGTGTAAAAAAAATCGATAGTATCAGTGTCAACCCCCTTCTTTTTCTTGGCAACCCTAGTCCTCACAAGAGAAGGGGGAGAAGGAGCAGTGGTAGTGGATGTGACAAAGTTTGACACATCTGTGTCTAGGTTATTTTTCTTACCTTCAGTAGAAGATTTTTCCTTTACTTTATCTTTAGACTGGACTTTAGACTTAGCAGACTATGTCTTAGGTTTTTCGAATGGGTGGACTCATCAAGGAGTGGATTCACTAAAATAGGAACAACTTGATCGATAGGCATCTTGGATGTAGTACTAAGGTGAACTAAGCCTTGATGTACGTGGTGGGAATGGTCTCATGAGGAGGCCCGGACATGAAGTTTTGAATGAGAAGAACTTATCGCTGCCAAAGTAGGAACCATGAAGAGGTGAAATAAGGTAAGTGATCGCGGGGAGGAACATATAATACCCCCAAATGGCTCACTCTATGGAGCATCCCCAAAAAGTAAAGTTCCTAAAAGCCTCTAAATATAACTCTGAAGGGTCACTGCTCGAGGGGTAGGAGCCAATTTGTCTCCTCACTCGCTCAGAATGATAGAAATCCACGCCCTGACCCAACTCAATCACCGAAAGAAGAAGGCTCGGTGATAACATTGTCACCACATTGATATGTGGGAAAGAAAAGGAAAAATCCGCATTCGAATGGCAATAAAAAGTGCCACCATCACCTAAGAAAGAAATCCAGCTAAAAGTTCCACTGGGGCATTTGCTGTAAGGGAAAAAACAAAAGTCGTCAACATTATCGATCAGAGACCCCAGGGGATTCTTGGGGGCCTTATTATGCCACCTCATGAGGCGAGCACTACCACTGTGATAGGCCCTAGCTTCCAGGATAAAATGGGGAAAATGCTCAAATAAAAAAGCCATTAGGAAAAGGGAGATGGTAAAGTTGGCGATATCATAGCGGCCACAAGATCTCTCAACGTCTACATAGGCGTGATATAACCACGTATAAAGGGACCCAAGGGTCAAGGAAACAAGGGGTACTATCCTCCCTCATGCCATCTTCACAACCAATCTATAGGAAGATCACGAGGAGAGTCTTTTGGCTTACCTGGGATCAAGAATCTACTCATGAAACTAACTAGGAAAGCGGCCAAATATGAGGGGGAGTGAATCTTGGAGCCATCTCAACTTTTGATAACTCTACTAGAAATCTCTCCCTTGGGTGGTTGCCCTGCCATTTAGTAAAAGTGTTCTTGATAAGACCATTTACATTAATAGCCACATACCTTGAACACTCATAAAGGGCTTACTGCAGTTGTTCTACCATTTCCTTCTCAAGGGGGTCCTTATAACCATTGGAGAAAATATGTCCACCCAATGAAATGAAGGTAAAACAACTCACAAACATCTTCCATGGTAATAATGCAATCACCCCAACTAGTTATAAAAGTGGGAGACTCTTTGCTCCAACGAGAAATCAAAATATTGAGGGAGGAGCCATGTTTAGCCATAATGCAAGATTTCAATCTATCAACTGCAGTAAGAAGGCCAAGCCCCCCAAGAACAACCTTATAAGAAGGCATAACAAGAATTTAATAAACCCAAGAAGCCCACTCCTCAGGGGAACCTCTCGCAGCTTTGATTTAGACATTATAATGAGGAAAATCACTACGATCCACTCTAAATCTAAGAATAGAGTCAGGAAGGATGATGGGAGAATCAGTAGACTCACCTAACTCCACACGGGGTTGCTCGACAATTTCGATAAAAAATTTCTCCTCAAACTGGGAAAGAGAGGCCATAAAGTTATCATGTGGCCCAAAATAAGGTTCATGACGGAAGAGATCAAAATCCATTCCTTGACGAGTGCGCATATAATCCTAGTAAGATTTAGAATGAGAGGAAATGGTTGAGACACCCCCAATAGCTGTCAATTCAGACGAGGAACCCTCCAAAGCAGATTCTCCAAATGAGAAACCCCCAACTAAAATATGGCTCTGGCGAGGAACCCCTAATCCTTGCTCCCAATGAGGAACCCCCAATGATAAGGTCTTTCATAGAGGAACCCCTACTAGTAGCAGTCATCAGCGAGGAACCCTCAATGGTAGAGGTTCCTAACGAGGAACCCCTAGCCATAGGTCGATGGGATGAGGAATCTCCACTAATAACTCCCCCAATGAGAAACCTTCAGATATCAAGACTGTGGGCAAGGAACCCTCACTAGCCATACCCATCAACGAGGAACCCTTATTGACATCAACCCCCAAATCAAGTTCTCAATGAACATCAACCCTAATGGAACCTTGCTCAAAATCCGCTCCTTCAGACGAGAGACATTCAGTGGCAAAGATTTTGAAGAAGAAATTCCAGATCATGAGGAACCCTTAGTGACGATGGCAACAAGAAGTGAGATAGTAGACGTTGTGGCAATAGAAGGACTTTGGGCGGTGGTTATGGTGGTTCTACCAGTGGCCACCACCGTAAATACGATAATAGAAATGGGTGAATAACCTATTACAATGGGAATGATGGTGGTGGAAACATCAAACTAAGTTTTTGGCGATGATGAAGCCATTTGTAGTGTATTTTGGAAAAGCTTGAAAGAAAAGCTATGGAGATTTTTTTTCTCACCAGAAATATCAACTCTCAGTGAAGGTTTGAGAACTTTGTAAAAGTGAAAGATTTTAATTCAAAATGGCATTTATATGGAAATAAAGGTACGTATGGAAAACCAAATGGTTGACAGACTTTTTACCCAAATGATGGAATGATAGTTCCCATGTCGACACGTGGCTCCTCGATACTCCAAAACCTAGAATGAAGGGAAAGTGCATTTTATGATCCAAGAAGTAATAACGGAGAAACCCTATGGTCCATCAAAGTTGTAAATTATATTAATGGAATCAAAGCCTTTTGGTCTGCCAAACACAAAAGACTTTGCACAAAGGGCTAATGTAGAGGGGTGTTTTATCTTTGTTATAATATTTTTGGGCGAGGGACCCCTCCAACCCCTCCTTCCATAATTTCAATGATATTTGAGTGAGGGACCCCTTCAACCCTTCCTTTCATAAATTTCAAAGACATTTGGGTGAGGGACCGCTCCATCTCCTCCTTTCAAAATCTCAATGGTATTTGGGAGAGGGACCCCTCCAGCCCCTCCTTGCATTTCTAGATAAGTTTTAGGCAAAGGACCCCTCCAACCCCTCCTTCCAGTTCTAAAAGTGTTTTGGACGAGGGACCCCTCAAACACCCCCTTCTAGTTCCAAAGGTGATTTGAGAGAGGGACACCCTCCCCCACCTCTTTTTAATTCCTAAGATGATATAGTTTGGATGAGGGACTTCCCCTACACTAAACCAGTTGAAATGGTACCTAGTAAGGGAGTCCACAAACGAAGGACCCTTCTATCAATACCATCTCAAATGTAAAATCTAGTGACGAAGTCCACAGTGAAAGACTCCTCTAGGAAATGTTCAAATAATATTTGTTTTATAGTGAGCGGGTCGAAGTAGTGACTTAAAGAACAAAATAGGCCAGGATGAGGGGGTCTGCCATGAATAGTTTTCATTATGAAAAATCTATTATTTTATAGAACAAAAGTATTAATACTTACTTTCTTGTACAGGTAGCCTAGTTGAGTAGGCAAGGCTCAAATAGTCCAGTTGGAATCCCCTATGAGTTTTGGCTTGGTGGTTGAGGAACAAAGTTTGTTGAGAAAGATCAAACTTTAAGATATAGAGGATACTAGTAGAGGGACCCTAGGAGTCACTCAACTCCTTACATATCTCACACTTAGTCATAAGTGAGTAGACAAAGGGTTGTTCACAACAAATGAACTTTTTATAAAATAATTTTAGAGAAGGGGGTCCTCAAGGCCCCCCTCAAGTTTAATGGTTTTAGAGAACTTGGTCCTCGAGGCCCCTCTCAAGTCTACAAAGTTTTTACAACAAGTTACAATTTCAAAAGATATTTACTGAATTATATATTTTGTCTCCATTAGTAGACATATTTGCCTTTTGACTTTGCTTCACATTAGGGTCGTCGGTCAGAGGGGACAGATAACTACAGACCTAGTAGGGACAAAATGTATGTTACAGACCTTGTCCCTATTGTTTTCGGCGCCCAAAAGGACCAAACCATTCCTAGTGTTCACCTATAAATAGGACCATTGGTGAGGTTAAATGAAAGATAATAAAATGAAGTCATACTGTTACTCTGTCAAAATGACACCAGACCACCTAGTATTCTATACCCGCTCTCTCTCTAAGTTCTAAGTTCTTATTTATTCACTCCCACGCTGATAGACATATTCTCAGAAGATCCTTTGGAGAAAAGTTACTATTATAGTTGTGAAGTTCATCTTCTTGCAAGAGTTGGTTCTAGCTTTGGTTCCATTTTCACCAAAAAGGGAAGGTTTTTCCAAGTGTTGCTATAGAAACTCTTAAAGACATTGGATGAAGAGTTCATTGAAGTGGGTCACGCCTCACCTATTTCAGTATCTTACCAAACCCCAGTCACACTACCCTCTTATCCAAATGCATAATTTTTAGACGTGTATAATTTGGATGACTTTTCATAAACATGACAATCCATACCCTCAAATATAAAATTCTTTTAAGATTGTTAAGTATTCTCAGAATATTTGTTACAAAAAGACTTGAAGTTTTTGTTATCTAACCTACCTTTTACATATATCATAATTATTATATACGAGATATTTTCTTTAAAATACTTAATATTTTTTTAGGTTTGATCACCAAATTTTTTACTGTAACATAAATTATTATACGGTTGAGTACTTATATATTTTAACTCACACGCAAGTCACAATTTGTATTGAATCTTGTAATTGATAATTGTGAATTCTCATTATATAATACCATTTGTTTAGCAGAGAATGAACAACCCACATTATTATGAAAAACATAAATTTTCATACTTGGCATGCAACATAGTAACTTTTTCAACCATACTTGAACCTTTTAAAATTATTAAAGGGTCCAAAAGAGCCTATGAGATGTTGTTATGTGGTACCCGCCCAATTATATGTAATGGTTTATATGAAAGAAATTCTTGAATAAATTTACTTCCTTTTATTGGCATCATAATACGTGGGTACCATATTGAAATAAATAATGAATAGTAATTTTGCATTACTTCTAGTGCTGAAAGCTAGAAGTTTACACTCATAAACAATAATTTAATTATTCAAGGGGTTATAATGTACATTATTTATTATTTTAAAATGACTTTGTTATGATCCTAACACTCCATTGTTCAGTTCAGAGATATTATACAATGACCTATTTAATGGTTTTTACAAAAAAATGTGTCTCTTTATTATTGTTATCACAAGGGAATATATATGGTATTTACGATTCAACATCTATTGAACCATTGACGAATGTAGTGCTTATTATATATTTTGTGAAATTTTATTTTCATGAAACAATCTTCTCGTCGTTAGGGGGAGGATAAATGTACTTGAAGTACACATTGTTCCTAAATAATGGTTCGTTAAAAATGCAGTCACATGGACTAGATGCAAATGTGTTTTCCACAATCATTGTTCTAGTAGGACAACATAAATTGGGCATCAAATAAATTTATTGCATGCTAGAAGCGTAGAAAACTTATAGGTCTTAACTACTTGACTCCGTAATAGTGGAGGTGAAATGAAATCATTCCCAAATAACTCTCTAGAAAAGATTATACATAATGCTCAAGAAGAGGTTATGAAAAAAAGATCCACTTTCTCTAAAATCCTAGAAGAGGTTATTATCTATGAAAAGACACAAGTACCTAAAGTGACTATAAATCCCCTGAAGTAGGTAAAGGTACTTAATAACATTGAGATCTCAATGTTTTATACATATATAAGAGAAAAGTGGGATCAACAAAGATGACCATCGATGACATAATTATATATGTTTTAGCTATGCAAAAATCAAGGGCAATGACACTCCAAATTTGCGTACTATAAATAAATGCCAACAAAGAATATATGGGTCAAAATGAGAATTCCATAATATCATAATTTGAGTCTCTTGATATATTTGGTGTATTAGGACCTATAGTATACACACCATTAGATGTTAACCCTAAAGGTTATGAACGGATGTGTAGACACCCAATTCTAGTACCCCTCATGTACCTTCATAGATCCTAAACACAACTCCTTCAACACTCGAACCCTAGTCTTTCTCTTCAAACCCTAAACTAGAGGCCACTGTACGTTTTTCAGCCCTGTTTGACTTCATTCAACTCTTAGAATCGAGAACGTCTCAATTCACTTTCATAAGGCTCTGAATAACTATTACCACAGTCCAAACCATGCGTGAATCAGCCTCACGGTTCATACTTGCATTTTCACTCTTGGAATCAATTTTTTCTCAATTCACTTTTATAGGTCTCTTAATACCCTTTTTAACAATCTATACAATGTATGAATCTGCCTTAGGTTTCGCATTTACTTCCTTTTCACGCTAAAACCCTAATCTAAAGGGCACCAGACACCAAGATCCATTTGACTTTGATAAACTATTTGACCTGAAAGTTTCTCAATGCAATTTTGTATATCTCTGAATACTTTTTTCAATGCTCGTCTATGTGGAAATCGAAGTTGCGGTTTATATTTTATGCCCATTTTCTCGAAAAAGTCCATTTCAGACTACCTATAGGCACCCATGACCCTCTGTCTATAGACATAGGGTTACACCACTTGGCCTGCAAATTAAGGATGCCGATACATAGGCCTAGGACTATGCTAATTGGTAGAACCTCCAGCCCTAAAAAAATCTATTTAAAGAGGCCATGACCTAATTTTAATGGACATTAGTTTCCATATCCCAAGGCTTTTCTCCTCGAAATCAGTGCATAACCTTTTACATATCCCTTTCAAAACATTCCTCTTATATTCCATTACATCATCCATGCACCTCACCTTTCTTACCCACTTTACCTCCATTACATCATAACTAAAATTGACACACTCACCACCAGAGTCAGAATTCAAGCTTCATATAAGGTCTAAATCTTATTCATTCAAACTTGCCATTTTTGTTCTATTACTCGATATTTTACTTACTAGTATATTGTTCACATTTAGTTTTCATTTCCTCACCTTAATCATCCTTTTACTATTTATATATTCACCAAATTTATTTTCATAAACTAAAAAAAAACAAAAAAGATGATTTGATCCTTAGACCCCAAATTAGAACTTTTCTTCCATTTTTGCTATACTTTCCTCACTTGTGCACGTATCTTAAAAAACCAAAATAATCAAATTCTAGTATTGAGTTCATGGGGTAAATCCCACCCTTATATGTTTTCTAACTACGTGGACTTTGATGCCCTTTTCGGCTATATAGGCATCCCAAGTTTCCTCATAATTTGATTCATCTTTTCTTTATTTTTCAGTTTATTCATTCTTACTTTTATTAGTATCATATGGACATATATATATATATATATATATACTAATTTATGTGTTCTTAGCAATCCCACTAGATTTACATATTCACTTCCTCATAGTCAATTATGATCCGATGTGTTCCTTATATTATATTATATTTTCATATTTTTTTTCTCTTTTGTTTTCGCAAACCCGTCACACACATATATCCAGTTACTTATAGTGGATTATGATCCGATGTACCGCATATAGTGTAGCCTTTTCTCTTTATTATATTTTTGGTGTCCCTCTCAGATGTTCTTATTCCATTCTTTTCGATGGATTGTGATCCTATGTGTTTCTCACATTTCAGCTACCTTTTAGATAATTCTCTTTCGTTTTTCTTTATACTCCTTATAATGACTCGTCCCCACCTTATCCATGATCCAGTTATGATGATTAATTTGTCACCTACTTCACTCAACACACAATGGTACACACAAATTTCAATTTTGAGAAAATGAGAACATTGTCGCACCCATAAGAGATCGAAAGTGAGGAATTGGTGCCTAAAACCTTTCCATTCCATAACTTAGTCCCTAACTGTGTTCGATTTGGTTTCATATACATCAGTTTGTCTTTAATGCCATTTCTTTGGGGAAAGTTAACATCTTTTACTTGTTTTGAGCAAAATATTTTGGCGACTCCATTCTTTATATTTTTACACCCCTTGACAATGACTCATTTATATCCGTGGGAGACCATGAATATCGAAAAGTGGGGAGATATGATTTTCTTCCTTGATCCCCGCACACCATGTTTTTGGGGGCGAACCTGTTAATCCTGGATGGCCACAATGGAGAATCTTTTGGGGACTATTATTTTTAGAGGACTATACTATTTTACATGGGATTTATTTTATTTTTTTCTCACTTTTTTCTTTTGTATATATATATATATATATATATATCCACTTGTATAGTCTTCTTACTTTCATACTCACTTATTGTATATATGCCTTGCTCATATCACGCTAGCCATGTATATTCTTCTTCCCATCATGCTTCTTTTTCTCATCACATGTATATACCACCTTTTCTATCGCATGCTTAATGATTTATCCAGTTTCATATACTTATCATGATTCACTTCACTTATCCATGTTATTCACACATGACTTTTAGATATCCATGCTTATTACCACTTTTATATTCACATGCTTCACATATTACTCATGTATATACCCATGTTCTCTTCACTTGCACACACTTCCACACTATTATCACTTGTTTACACTCTTCTGATACTTTATTAGCATTCTCACATGTTACCATGTCACTCTCACTTTGCACATATACCTTTATCAGTTGTGTATACTCACATGTCTCACATCTTATATATATATATATATATATATATATATATATATATATATAGAGGGGCTCTCTCTTACGGACTTCATATATTACATACTTCCATACATGCCTTACTTTACACAACCAAGATTGTAAACACAATTTATTTTCCCTCTCTCCTCTGCCAAAAGTACACACGGTACAACATCAATCACCACCAAAAGATGGTTCTCTATCCTCTCTCTTCTCTCCACTGTCAGGATAAGTTGGAGAGTGGTTTACATACCACTACCAAACCTAAGACCAAACAATTGCTTTACACAAACCTACAAACCTTAATAGATAAACCTTAACAGATAAGTTGAATAACTTGGAGATATTTGAATCTTGTTTTGAAGGTATGTTTTTTTTTAACCTTGAAATCTATTTACATGTAATTTACGTACCTGTTATTAAATAGTTTTATACCTGTATTAAATAGTTTTTTTTAACGATAAAAAAAATCTACTTACCTGTTATTAAATAATTTTTTTTAACGATAAATAGTTTCATTTGCTTACCTGTTATTAAATAATTTTTTTTTAACTTTGAAATCTACTTACCTGTAATTTACATTCATTTTCCAAAGATAAAAAAATCTTGTTTTATACCTGTAACTGTTAATAAATAATTTTTAAATGATAATATTTAAGAAAAAATTTACCTACCTGTTATTTTTTTAAGGTATGATACTATAAAAGAAATTATTATTTTAGGTATGATAATATAAAAGAAATTTATGTACCTATTATATTTTAGCTGTTTTGAAGGTATGTTAAAAAAAATTGTTATCATTATTGTTTTTTTATAGTTGTTACCCTAGCAATGTTATCATTAGTGAATAATTTTAACCCTTAAGAAATAGTGAGTAAAAAATGAACTCAACTCTTAACATTAGTGAGTAAATTTCGAACTCAATAGTTAAGAAATTAGTGATTAATTTTTTACAATTAATAAATTAATTCCATTGTTAAAAATGCTAACTTTTTGCAGTTAAATGGAGAATGATTATGATGATGTGGGGAGTATATTGGATGAAGGTGGAGACAATTTAGAGAGTCGGCATAATTTAGAATTAGCTATTGTGGATAAAAGTGGAGATGTTCATGTTGATTCGAATTTGGAGAAATCTTCTTTAGAATATTATCCACAAGTTCCGGAAGATATCACTCCCAAAGTGGGGCAGGAGTTTCAATCTCTAGAAGAAGTGCACGGGTTTTATAATGTCTATTCCAAAGTGGCGGGCTTTAGTGTTCGAAAGTGGAGCGAGAAAAAAAAACGTGGAAGTGATGAGATTATTAGGAAAGAGTATGTATGTTTTAAAGAAGGCAAGGGTACGCCGATTGCAAACCCAAATGCTAAAAGAAAGAGAGGGGTAGTTAGAGAAGGTTGTCATTCTAGACTCGCGGTTGTGAAGGGGACAACTGGGTCATTCATAGTTAGCCAATTTATTGAGGGCCACAATCACCCGTTGTCTACACCCGGAAAATCACATCTTCTGCGATCTCACCGTAGACTTTCAGAATCCCAAAAGTGTTTGGCCCAACAACTTAGTGTTATTAACATCCCAACCCATCAACAATTTAATTTTCTTGGGTTGCAGGCGGGATGTTTTGAGAACATTGGATGTACGCAAAAGGATTTGTATAATTACGAGAGGGACTTGCGGAGAGAGATGAAGGGGCATGACGGAAGTGTATTTTTTGAGTATTTGAAGCACGAGCAAAATAAAAATCCTTCATTCACGTTCGAAATTAAGTCCGATGAAGATAATAAAATAACACATTATTTTTGGGTCGATGCATCTTCAAGACGTTCATACAAATTTTATGGTGATGTTGTAATATTCGATACAACGTACAATACTAATCGGTACGGTTTGATATTTGCACCATTGTTGGGTGTTAATAATCACGGTCAGACTATTGTATTTGGTTGTGCTTTCTTGGGTGATGAGACGGTGGATTCATTCATATGGCTATTCAACCATTTTCTCGACGCTATGCCGGGCGGAGCCCCAAAAATGATTATCACTGATCAAGATCCGGCAATGACAAAAGCAATATCAATAGCACTTCCTAATACGTTTCATAGATATTGTAGTTGGCATATATTGACAAAGTTTTCTGAAAAGATAGACTCCGTGACATATAATGCTTACTATAGTGAGTTTTCGGATTGCATTTGGAATACTGAGTTGAAGGAAGAGTTTGATATTAAGTGGATTGATCTTATTGAGAGGAGTGGCTTGATCGATAATAAATGGCTACGCAACATGTTTGACATCCGTTCGACTTGGATTCCTTGTTACGTAAATCACGTTTTCTCTGCCGGCATGTCGAGTAGCCAACGAGCGGAGAGTGCTCATTCATTCTTCAAAGGATATGTGTCCAAAAAAAATTCATTAGTAGACTTTATAATTCACTTTGGTAGGGGTCTTCTTCGTCAACGCCATGAAGAAAAAATTTTGGACCACAAAGATCTAACGGAGAAACCGAAATTAATTTTCGAAAATGAAGTGTTGTTGCAAATGGTTGACTTATATACTCGTGAAGCGTTTGGGAAATTTCAAGATGAGATGCGTGACTTTTCGAATTATAAATTTGATCTAGTGGATGATGAGTGTAATAAAAGTGTGTACAAGGTAACTCGGAAAAAAATAGAGTCGTACAAATTTCGAACTATTACATTTGACAAGGTGTCCAACTTTGTTACATGTACTTGCAAGAAGTTTGAAAGTGCCGGGATCCCATGTAGACATATTTTATCATACTTGCAAAAGTTTCAAGACTTTGAAGAATTGCCAAGCCCTTATATTTTGAAGCGATGGACAAAAACGGCAAAAGTTGGGGATGTTGTCGAGGGTGGGGTAATTATAAATGATGAGAAATCATATTTCTCAAATCGGGCTCGTTTGATTCAACTTGCATTGAATTTGGTTGATAAAGCTCTTACAAATGAAGACACAATGAGAGCTTATACAGATGCTTTAGATGTTGCAAATGATAAAATCAATCAAATTGTTGGTGTTGTTGGATGTGGCGTTAGTGATGGGAGAGTTGATCCAAATGTGCGGATGGAGGAAAGTTACAAAGAGCCAAATCATGTACGGGCAAAGGGTTGTGGGAAAAGACTAAAAGGAGGAAAGGAGAACGCACTTCGAAAGGCAAAACAAAATAAATCTCGTCGTTGTAATGGTTGTGGTTTAATTGGTCAATCACACGATAAGAGGAATTGTCCCGTTGCAAATGGGTATGTATTATCCTTTTATTTTATTTAAATTCTTCGTTTGAATAATAACTGTTTTATATCGAATTTATTAAATTATGTTTCCCTCTTTTATGCAGTGCACATGCTAATGTAGACGCAAACACATTCGTGAGATTGGAAGACGATGAGGATGAATATTCAACAGATTAAATGCCATGATTTGAATTGGCATTTTTTTTTGTAATACTTAGATTTTTTGAATTGGCAAGATGTGAATTGGCATACAAGATGTGAATTGCCAAGCATCAGTTAACTGCTAAGATGTGAATCACTTAGACTTCTTGTATCACATTGTCAAGCAGTTGTTGACAACTTTTTGTATCACATATGCATGTATCACAACTTCTTGTATCACATTTGATTGGTGTTGACAATTATGCTACAAAAATAACGTTTAACTTAACAGTTATGCTAAATATTAACATTTTCGTTTATGAAAAATAATAAAAGTTGTAAAATTTACGTTTATGAAAAATATTAACAAAAATAATAGTTATGCTAAAAAAATGAAATATAACAAAAATTAAAAAAATAACAGTTGTAAAATTAACGTTTAAGAAAATGATAAATATTAACATTTTCGTTTATGAAAAATAATAACAGTTGTTAAATTAACGTTTATGAAAAATAATAACAAAAATAACAGTTATGCTAAAAAAATGAAATATAACAAAAATTAAAAAAATAACAGTCAATAAATTAACGTTTAAGAAAATGATAAATATTAACATTTTCGTTTATGAAAAATAATAACAGTTGTAAAATTATCGTTTATAAAAAATAATAACAAAAATAACAGTTATGCTAAAAAAACAGTTATGCTAAATATTAACAAAAATAACAGTTATGCTAAAAAAAATGAAATGTAACAAAAATTAAAAAAATAACAGTTGTAAAATGAACGTTTAAGAAAATGATAAATATTAACATTTTCGTTTATGAAAAATAATAACAGTTGTAAAATTAACGTTTATGAAAAATAATAACAAAAATAACAGTTATGCTAAAAAAAATGAAATATAACAAAAATTAAAAAAATAACAGTTGTAAAATGAACGTTTAAGAAAATGATATATATTAACATTTTCGTTTATGAAAAATAATAACAGTTGCAAAATTAACGTTGTAAAAATAGTTATGCTAAAATTAACGTTATAAAATTAACGTTGTAAAATAATAACAGTTGTAAAAACAGATATGCTAAATATTTGATTTGGTTTGTATTTGGTTTGTATCTTTTAAAGGTTGGTTTTGTCTTGAGAAAAAAATAGCTGCTTGTAGAGGCTTTAGGTATGTTGGAATTCGTGAGTAGCATGTCAACAAAGGAGTGAGGCATGGCAGATTTGACATTTCAGCACTTGGTAGAGAGGAGAGAGGAGAGCGGAGAGAGGAGAGAGGTGAGAGTGTATTAACTTTGGATGGTATGTAATAATGATTTGTTTTGAGATAAGAGAGAGGAGAGAGAGTGTGACATTTCAGCAGTTGGTAGAAGATTGCGTGTGGGCTTCAAAGTGTAGACATAAGAGAGAGGAGAGAGAGTGTGTACTTCGGTGGTCGGCTGACACAGGAGAGAGGAGAGAAGGTTTGTGTTTTGATTTGTGCGTGGGTTAATTTAAGAGCGCACGGAGGTATGTATGTTAAGAGGTCCGCATAAGAGAGCCCCTCTATATATATATATATATATATTTATCATGCTTTGTATAATCTCTACGCTTCATGCTACTTTTAAATACTTGTTAACTTTACTCTCCTTGTATACTTAACTCTCTTTCACATGCCATCCATGTATACTCCCATGATTTACTTCATGCTTAGTAGTAATACCTGCTCCCCTTAGAATACATAAAATTTTCCATAAAATTACTAATTAATACTCATGCATTTGCAAACTACATAATATGAGCATTACATTTTGACCAAAAATATTTCCCATACAAGGGGTCACTTCATGATGAGTTTTTGGTTCTGAGGGGTACAATTAACCTAAGTGTATGATTCTCAGCTTCCATTAGCCTAGTACCTTTGACGTATAGCAAATGGTTCCCTCGCATCGTAACACTTGATCAAACTCAAGACGGTAGTTATATGAAAAGAAACTCATTCACATACATCGAGTATATCGTATTTTCTCTCACACATATCATCACCATGAGGTATATCGTGAAGCAATTCACATACACTCTGGTATATTAAATGACTTTTCCACACATACCGATGAATGATTGACCTTATAGAAAGAGGTATATCGTGTAAGTCTTGCTAAAGGGGGAACCCTTACACTAACCTCCCAATGCATAAACCTCATATAGGAATCTACCCTAGGAGACTCATACCTAGTTTGACACTTTCAAAGAAAAACTTTACGAAAATTTTGGCTCGCCTTACCACCCAAATTTTGTGTTATTAAGACCGTTTTTTAAATAGGGGTCGGTCCGTGAGTCTACAAGCAAGTCAAATCATGTCTTGGATTGCGTACCCAATCCTTTTCGAGGCTCGGATCTCGTCAAGCATTTCACTTGCACCCTAGTCAAAACACAATACAAGTGAAATATATTAATAACAACTACACAGGGATTTTCCTTCATTCCATTTCTAAAAAAATACTAAAAATATTTCCTTCCCTTTTTAAAAATACAAAAAATTGTGCTTTCTTTTTATAAAAATATACATACCAAAAATATTTTCTCATTTTCTAATAAATACCCAAAAATATTTATTTTCCAATAAAAATAAAAAAAGAATATTTCCCTCTCAGGTGCGATCGCACTCCTTGGCCCGGCTCCCTATTGTCTTAGATCTTCTATCAATCCACCCAAAGTTACACACCCTTATCATCTTCCGTGACAACCTAGAGATTATACCATAGATTCCTCATAGACAACACTTATCAGAATGCCAATGTTCAGTGGTACCTGATGGAACTACTTGCTTAGCTCAGTGCCAAGATCAAAAGTCTACAGGAAGATATCCAAGAGATATAGCAAAAATAGGTGTCAGACGCCCAAGGTTCCCAAACCATATATTTCTTAGCCTCGTGCAATGGGTCTATAAGTACCAGAACATATATAGGATTTGGAGGAGTATTAATAAGTTTCGCATGCCCCGCGCATCCTACCTATTAATGGGTCATCCCCAACTCAACTCCCAATGCCAAACCTTACCCAGACACGGCCTAACTTGTCGATGCCTATTATTGTTAATCACAAAGAAGAAGAATTGAACAAGGTTAAGGAAGACATCATATTTCTATTAAAGAAGTCTAACCAAGTCACAATTTAAGAAGACTTAGTGAATTACACTTACAAGTCTCCCTACCCAAAAGCTAGCTGTAAAAAAATTTTAAAATATTGAGCATTAAAAAGTTTGGAGGTAGTGAACCTCCCATCTTGCATCTTGGCAATTATCACCGTTCTATGAGCCTATTGGGGCTACCAGGGAGATAATGACCCAGACATTCCTAAAGAATCTTAAAGAAATATCTTTTCAAAAATTCTTATCACTAGAAGAGTCCCGAATCTGCAGTTGGGAGGATGTGTCTAGAGAATTCATGTCCTAATATAAAAATAACAAGGAGTTGGAAGTCAGTCACTGAGACCTCAAACTAATTAAGGAGAACCATGGAGAGTCAGTCAACAGATTTATCAGCAGGGGATAGAAAAGGCCACTACCATAATGAACCAACCTTTCGAAGAGGAACGTGTGAGCATCGTGAAGAAGATTTTTTTCCATATATCCGAACCTCAACGGGAAGCTAATATTACCCATATTTTAGTTCCTTTCGGGAGGCGAGGGTTGAGATCGAATAGAATTTTAACAATAAAAAAGTTGAGTATGATCTAAACAAGCTAACAGGGGACTTCACTCTCCATAAACCAACTAATACTAATGTTGTAACCATCAACAACATTTCACAGCCTACTATATCATGGGTGCCAAAAGATCATCCTGTTATAACTAAAAATTAATATATCGAGTTCTATGTTGCATGTGTTAATTAATTCAAGTCCTTTACGAGTTGTTCATGCCATTCAAGTTAGAATTATTGATTGTTTATACTTGTTTGGGGTTTAAATTGAGCTTTTGGGCTGAAAATTGAAATCAACGATGAAGTAGCATTAATTGAGACACAAATGCCCTAAAATGTACCGAGGTAACATGAGATAAGTCATGGTGTCCTCACCGGACTCAGTTTTTTAAATTGATTAGCTTATGCTTATTTTGGTGTTAAAAATTTTATTTGAGTGGCAAAAGCTAAAAATTGCAATCGAGTTTTATGGAGCAAGGCACAAACTTCCCATGAGGTTCAAATGCAACTTGCAGGAAGTGTCTATGTCCTCATTAGACTCTCGATTATTTGAAATTGACTAGTAGACATTTGTTTTGGGGTTAAAAATGGAATTTAGGTGGGGAAAACTCAAAATATCAATCATGTGGCCTGGATAAAGGTACATACACCTTAAGAGTTACAAAGTAACTTTTAGGAAGTGGTGTGTCTCATCAGACCCCTAGTTTTGAAATTGACTTGTAAGCGAATGGCCTAGATAGACTATAGGAAATGTTAGTGTCCTCATCGGACTCCCAATTCTCAAAATTGACTAGTAGATGTTCATTTTGTGATTAAAATTGAGCATTGGGGTGTGAAAACAAAAAATAACAATGAAGTGTCTCGAAAAGAGGCACGCATGTCCAAATCGGAATACCAATTATTAAAATTGATTAGCACACTATCGTTTTAGGTTTAAAATTAGATTTAGGGGTGAAAAATCAAAATAGCAATTGAGTGGCCTGGAAAAAGGCATAAAATCCATAAATGTAAAAAATTAACTTGTAGGAAGTGTTTGTGTCCTCACCGGGCTCCTAGTTTCCTAAATTGACTAGTAAACGTTCAAGTTGGGGTTAAAGTGGAATTTTGAGGGATTATACTGATTAACTAGTAAACTCTAGACAAACTTATCACTTTAAATCCTAAACATATTGGGATTATACTTATTTTTTAGCTCAGAAAGTTATTATAACATCTTTTTAATCTTCATAATGTCTTAATTAAAACATCCTTGAAGGCTTTTCAGAAAACTAACCATTTTTATCTCATCAAGATTTTGGTAACCCATAAGGTAGGATCAGCTCAAGGCCCCTTTTCATGAGTTTTTTTCACCTCATCCCTCTGACTTGGATAAACTTGATTGTCTATCTTCTTAATAATTGTTTCTTTCTCCAACCAAAGAAAATATGATGTTTTCATGATTGAGCACTTGTGGTAGAATCATCAATTTAATGCCAATGTCGGTTGAAGAATGACACCGAATCAACTTCTACTGTGTGTCCCTCCTCATTGTGGTGCCATCAATGTTTGACACACATTCTGATCATTCAAATGTGTGAACATGACCCACAAACACAAGATCAACTTTGTACCTAACAAACCATGGCTCATACATTACTCTCACTGTTTCCATTTCCATATAATGGTACTCGTAGCTATTATAACATGGGGAATGGATAAGAATGATTAACCATGGTGTCTCACTTTTGTTCACTTTGAGTATCTTCACTTCAAGCGATTGATATTGAAGAGTGTATATGCCATAAGAAAAATACGAATGATTAACCATGATGTTAAATTATGTTCACTTTGTATGAGTATAGGTCTTAAACGATTTATTTTCACCAATTTCAGGCACAAAATTGATCTCTTTCCAGCAGTCCATATCCAAGGTTGATAGGCAACAATTCTCTCGACGAACCTTGCCAATGAGTCCCATCTTTCATTGTCATGATTATGATAGTTATCTTCATACGAGAGGTCTCTAACAAACAACATTACTTTTTCTTTCATTACTCCATTGTGCAGGTTGCCAATTTTACCGAGCCAACTGTCGGGCACAATCTTAGGATTCCAAAGGAAATCGTATAAAAGATTCCTCCTTCGGCCATCCATTTGTATTGATTTAAGGAACACATGAAGTGCAAGGATCCACATTCAAAAAGGTTCCAATCGAATACTGTCCAATTATAAGAAGAGGTTCAGTCGCATGGGTGGACTCAGGTCTAGAGTTCTTTATAAGCCTCGTGAAGCCTTAAGAGTGGATAAATTCATATACCGTGTTTGGTTCAGTTCTCCCCGAAGACATGGTAATTGAAGAGAAAATAACCAAGCTCCCCATAAAATCATATGTTTGGAATAACATTAACGTGTAAGTTAACATACATATTAAAGTTAACATATATGAAAACATAATATCACTTTGCATGTGAACTAGTATAAAACATGGACAACGGATAAGGGTGTGAAGAAAATTACACCGTAAAAATAATAAACAATTTACTGGTATACTACACAATAGTGAATGAATAAGATGGACTCTTCTTACATATGGAGAAAAAAATACATATCAACACTTACAAAAAAAATGACAATCTAAAACACTAAATGGAACTTAGATACCATATTACAAAAATTAGAAATTGAACAGGTGAAAACATGATATTACCACTTGCGATTCTATAAAAAAGAACACAAATCACAACACTTGAACAATAATTTGAGATGTATTAATAAAGGATATAAGGTCATTACCGATACATTTCTTATTAAAATAATAAACTCACTGAAGTGGATATGAGTAAAACTTAAAAAAAATCACTAATTTTCCAAACTCTATAACTAACCCAACAATTGGATATAACAAAGAATAAAGAGCATATAGGGGGAGAGAAAACATATAGTCTACATCTTGACTAATTCCTTATTCACAGGTTGAAATTGATGTTTCAGTAATACACAAGCATGAACAAAGAAGGAATAAAACACAGAGATCTTAGGTAAGATTAACACATTGATAATTGAAAGTGTACAGCTCATCAATAAAAAAATATAGTCTACAACTTAAAGATAAACTAAAAAGATGGTTGGTAATAATGTGATTAACACATCAATACAAAACAACATGACAACATTTAGCCGTTGTTTGTGCCTTTGAATAGAGAACCCCGTTTAAGCGAAATTCAATATTTGAAAATAGATGCTCTTACTCAAACAAGGGTTGGTAATGACGCAGAGGCAATGTCACTATTAAATAAGTCTAAGCTATTATAAAGGTACCTCTATAACAATTTATCATGAAATTAATTTGACAAGGAGTTGGCTTGCATACATATTGCTAATGCACTCATGACACGTAATTATGTCAGCTGAACTGTTTCACAAAATTATATCGACTTATAAGATATGAATCACCTTATATATATGATCTTTCAATTCTGTTGGATATAACATCTTCCCACACTTTTAACATTGGTCATCGCGGACAGATTCATAATTACCTATATGATGCAGTTGTGTTATATTTTAGGATTTAGGTTCTCATTTATATATGTATATTGTATATTTATCAATGTATAATATTTAATATATATTATGATATTGTAATTGTAATTCATTAATCATTTTCAAACTTACAAGTACTTAATCAAACGAACACAACCCAAAAATGACACGGCTAATAACTGCCACCCCATGTATGTATAAATATAACGTTGTCTTAAAGCATCAATGAAACTAATTAAAACATCATTCTTTCAATTTATCTTTTCTTTTTCATTTTCTTTCGGTTTCCAATAAATAAACAGGTCACAAAACTAAATGCTATACATTTACATTAAACATTTAAATAAAGGTGAAGTCTTTTAGGTATTAAGCCTCTGGTTATCACGTTACTAAACTTGAAAACAAATTTCCCACCAACTTGTTTACCATCAGAACTAGTACCAACCTCTAATTATTCTTGTTGTTGTTCTAATTTTTTTATGAGTATTCGATGTTATTGTTCAAGTTTTTTATGATTGCTAATCTTGTTCCAGTATACATAGTGTATTGTAATTCATTGTTTGATTTTGAATCACATGTGAGCATATTGATGTTATTTAAGTGACTCCAACTTGTTGCTTGATTTTTACTTGGATGGTTTGGCCTGGATTTGACCTGGTTACATTGACTTGGTTATGCTCACTTATTGAATCCAGTATAGGTTGAAGTCTTCTACAATTTGTGGGCTATCTCTATATGGATATGGTTCCATTTATTATTTTGTATTAGTTTCCTCCCATACATCAGTAAGGGAAACAAATGTCTCCAGTTGTTTTTTCTCAGGCTTGGTAATAGGCTAACATTAATACTTGTGTTTGGATTGGTGGTATTTTCAACTAGATTTTGGGAGATCATATATTCTAGATATTTTGAGTCTAGGTAGGCTACTTCATAGTTATTGGTCTCAGTGAATCTGCTCCACTCTATCAGTGTTCTATTTCCTAATGTCTTCCCTTAATTTCTTACGCTTGGAAGTGGTCTTATCAGTTAGAAATTCACCTTCATCTATTATGTTGTAAAAAAAATTCACAACTGGATAAATCACTGACTTAAGTTCATAACTGTTAGCATTCATCAATTCATGAATAGTTTTGGGATCTGTTTGGTCTGGTCTAGGACTAAACACTGCCACTTTCTTCTTAATTCGAGTAGTGTCCTTTCTAGTATTTCCTGAATTTGCTTGCTTAGCCTTGCCATTACTCATGAAGCTTTAAAAAAATTCTTCTTCCAATTTAATATTAGTGATATTGCGTGAATATAACTGAATAAATTTTTTTATAACACTAACTCCACAAAATTATCATCTCAATATCCATTGAGATTCTTCCACCCGATATAAAAATAAATTGATACCCCTCTTAACACCATGGCCAGAGTTATACCAATAAATGGAAATTCCAATCAATGATCGTTGACGCGAGAGTCAATACTTAGTAGGCAAAAAGATGAAACCCAAAAAAAGAAAATCAATGACAATTTCATACAATCTCATATCATGCCTTGAGATCACTAGACCTGGCTGAAGGAATGAAATGTGTTTCTAGAATATCTGAAGTTCTTGCCTTTGCATTTTTGGTTTTAAGACCATGATATATTCATAATCAAGATCAAACTTCAAAATTTCTTCATTATAAACCTCCACCATGCTAGCTAAGTTATTCAAATTCTTAATTGGCTTACCAGTGAAATCAATAACATAAGCACTCCAGAAACAACAAGAAGTTTCTCATCAACACTTTGTGCCATTGAGTGTAGGCATTTGTTCAATAGCTTTATCGGAGTATAAAATTCATTCTTTTCTATAATCAAAACATAAATATGGAGGAAATATAGCTTTAAAAACAAATCCAGCTACAATGTAATATGATGGAGGTCTACCCTTTTATAAGTTGTGAGTTTATTTTGAACTCAAATATTTGTGAACTTCAGGAACTTTAACTAGATCATTACCCATGGTATATATTTTAAAAATTAGACAACTGAAACCTATGCATTCTCCATGCCTGAAATTAATCGTTCTGTCATTAGCAATATTAACCTCATCAAAGCTAAAGATAACATCAAATTTCTTTGACAGGTGAGATTCAGGAGATGTTGGTTCAATTATTTCTACACGGACACCATTCTAATCAAACCCCATACCCATTGAAGAACGTATATCAGGATTTTCTATCTTTTTCCACTCAACTCCATGAATCAAGAATCCAGTATATGGTCACATGTTTCATCACATGTAAGCATATAAATGCTCACATACTGAATCTAGTATACGCTCACATTGACTTAGTTATGTCATATTAACGCCAATCATTATTCATTTCATTTGAGAATCCAGTTGTACTTTCCTTGTTCGCCATTACTCGATGACTGGGAAATACGTATTCTAACTGGAGCTAAGCTAAATTACACTGACATTTAGTATGCTTTAACCAATAAAAAAATAAGATCTAGTAAAGTCATTCATTGCTGACTTGGGTGCAAAGTTTCATTCAATAGATGAAACAAAAATTCTTTGAGAGCATGCAAGTTTCTAGACTAACCAATGAAGAGACACAGATGGAACCCTCAAATGTGTGAGATAATGTGGAGTATCTAGATTTCCATTGCTTGTGTATATCAATATTTTTATTTCTTGGGTATGTCAATATTTCTATTACATTCTCAATGCTAGATACTTAGTGATGTATTTTGTTTTTCATAACCTATATTTGATTTATTCAGATTCACACAACAATTTGTCTATTATTTTTGGACTTTATACACTGCACGTAGATGAATTTAGGAGAAAACTTTAATATGCAAGTTAATAATCTGTATTGACTTAAGTTTAACATCATTGATCATGATGATAATGATTGTCAACTACACTGGTTTCCCTAAACTATACAGTCTAATTTTTAGAATAAATATGTGAGGTCTTATCTAAGGAAGGAAAAAATGGATACAAATAATAAAATTTCCATCAAGACAAACTTTGGTGACAATCAAATTCTTGATGTTTGAGTCCAGGGAAATTGGATACAAATAATAGAATGTCTTGTGATGAGGAAGTTTAGGATGCTATGATGAAAGGTAATAAATCACTGTTCATTTGGACACTAGCTTGTGTTATATTTTGAATTATTTTTGTTTCTCTAAAGTGATTTACTTCTGAGTTTCTTATGGTAAAACTTATAATGTTTCATATACACACACACACACACACACACACACACACTCACATTTACGTGTCCTCTAAAGTAGCAAAATTGGTAAAAGTATTGAAATTCATTTTCGTCAATTGTATTTTTATAGTTGGTTTCTTGTAAATAAGGCTTCCATTACATTATGCTGCGAGGATGAAGCTAAGGAGGAAAACTTATTCAGTGTCAACTAGATGCTACTATGCATTTGGAGCCCTTGTTTCTAAGGAGGTTTCATACAAGCTCGAAGATAGCTGATATAATTCTGCTTGATTTTCTGCTAGTTGTATTATGACCCATACCTCTAGGTAATAATACAACTCTATTTTATTTCTATATATGTACATGATAGAGTGTTAGGTTATGTATTGAAATTTTCTTCCTTTAGTTTTTCACAGTGTTGTGAATGATGCTTTAGTTCTTTTTATAGAGGGGTATTTTGGTTTGCTGATTAGACTTGGGCAAGGGACCCCTCCAGTCCTTTTGCAATGAAATTTGGGCGAGGGACCCCTCCATCCCTCCTGCAATGAGATTTTCGAAAGGGACCCCTCCAACCCTCCTTCAATGAGATTTGGGCAAGGCACCCCCTCTAAAATTACTTCCTTAAAGTTCAAAAGATAGTGTGGGAGAGGGACCCCTACAGCCCTCCTAAAATGACTTCCTTAGAGTTCAAAAGATAGTTTGGGAGAGGGACCCCTCCACCCCTCCTCCTGTAATGAGATTTACATGAGGAAACCCTACATCCCTCCTGAAATGAGATTTTCAGGAGGGACCCATCCAGCCCTCCTGCAAAGAGGTTTCAAAGATATTTTTTGAGAAGGAACCCCTCCAAGACCTCCCTCAAGTTCAAAAGATAGTTTGGACGAGGAACCCCTATCCCCCAAACTAAAGCCAGTTGAAATGATACCTAGGAAGGGGAGTTCACAAACAAGGACCCCTCTTCCAAGACCAGTCAAAGAAATGAAATCCTAGTAAGGAAGCCCACAATGAAGGACTCCTCTAGCAAATGTTCAAATAGTATTTATTTTGCTGTAGGCAAATCCAAGAAGTGGCACTCTAAACATAATAGCCTAGGATGGAGCTATCCAGCATGAATAGTCCCTCGTCATGAAAAATAAGTTCTTTTATAGAATAAAAGTACTAACACTTACTTTCTTGTACAGGTGGCCTAGTCGAATATGCAGGGCTCAAATAGGATAGTTGGGATCTCTTGGGAGTTTTACCAAATCAAATATTTTGTTTTCATTAACAAACGTATTTTCTTTTTGACTTTGTCTCACACCTGCTGGCACCTATCAGAGGGGACAGGTGGATGCACATAGGCAGGGACAAATGGTACATTTTAGACCTTGTCCCTCACAAACCCTCTCAATTTTGGTGCCCAAAAGTGCCAACTCATCCCTAGTGCCCAAGTATAAATATACCCCTGGGCAAGGTCAAGAAAGAATAATGACTCAAGTTATACTATTACTCTATCAAAATCACACCAGAACCTCCTAGTCTTCTATCCCTACTCTCTCTCTAGTGCTAAGTTCCTTGTTCTTTTAGTCGTCACTGATAGCCATCACTCTCAGGAGCTTCTCTTGAGAAAATTTACTATTCTTGTTATGAAGTTTATCTTCTTGCAGGGAGTGAGTTCTATCTTGAGTTCCATTTTTATTAAAAGAAGAAGGTTTTACTAGAAGCTGATCATTGGGAGTTCTACAAGACCCTTGCAGCGAAGGACTATACATGGTACTCCTATTTGGCACCTAACAGTATCCCTATATGGGAAGAGATGCACCGGCAATTCCTACAAAAGTTCTTTGTAGCTGAGGATGAATTCATGTTGAGACACCTAAGATAAGAGGTTCAGAAGCCTGGTGAGGCGTTAATACAATATATCAAAAGTTTTTGCGAGAGGGCACTGGATGTCCATGAGGATGTAGTAGAGGCAAGGTTGATGCAAATATGTGTCGAGGGACTCTGGGAGGAATACAAGTTGCATTTGATTAATGAGATTAGAGATGGAACTTTTAGAGAGTTCACCTGGGCTACCAGTAATATAGCCATGATAATCTAGCTCAAGTCCTCAAGTTGGAGGACATAAGTGTCGCTGACCTCTGGGAGGTTACAAGTCTCGAGGAAATAAGAAGTCAACTATGTGGATGAAAATCCCAAGGGAAAGAAGGGAGGCTCCGGATCCAAGATCAATAACCCAGGTAATAAGAGAAAGTTTGGAGAAGATGCACCACTATCGCTACCTTGCAGCATAGCGAAAGAAATGGATGATTATTGTACATTGGTACGAGAGGGGTAACAGGTTCACCTCACTTGAATGGATAAATCCCAATAGCAATTGAAAAAGTCAATCCTAAGTATTGCGAGTTGCATCAGAGGGTGCAACACTCCACTAAGGACTGCTACTATCTGAGGAGAATCATTGGCGAGTAGGTGGCCAATGGTACATTGAAAATACCGCCAGTGGATGTTAACGAGAACGCACTCCCAGCACATCACTTCGGCAATGCCAATATAGTAGTAATGTATGATGAAGAAGAAATTCAAGAGCTGATGGAGTGGGAAAGTGGTGAGGAAATATGTGAAGGGTTGGAAATGCTAACATTAAGTAGTAAGAGGAGAACCTGAGCTAGAAAGGAGACGAGAAGAATGGTTTTTCACTCCTGACCTAGAAGAGTTTGGAGGTGGGGTGGTTGAGCAAGTGAACTCACCGGAAGGTGAAGTGGATATCATTATGGCTCTGGATTAGGGGGGACATCCGAAGTAGAATATGTTTGTAACGCCCAAACGTATGAAGTGGACTTAGACTCTAAATGTGAAGCTATAGCAATGAGTCCCAAGTTCAAATGGTTCTTTGACCAGATAGGGGTGAAATATGACACTAGAATATTCATCACAAGGATAGTCTTAGAAACAGTGCAACAACACGGAGACCCCTCACTAAATTGGAAGGGATCAAATAGGAGGTTGATCAAGAAGTATACTCCTGAAGTGGTATTCTTCGAGGTAGAGAGGTAGGTGCCTTACTTCCACAACTGCCCATTGTATGTTACAACTATGATCAATGGAGTCTCATTCCCAGAGAGTTAATGGATGGAGGAGAATCAATAAACATTATGCCAATCAGTACGTTATATGAGACAAGGATCTATCAAGAGAAGATTGTGATTGTGCCACTAGTGATATCAGGATTTAACAGTGCCAGAATGAAATCCCTCATATATGTCAATTTAGGAATCATGTTGCGAAATTTCACTTCCCACGTCAAATTTCATGTAATAAATGCTAATACCAGTTACCAGCTGCTCATTGGGAGGGTATGGATGCATACCCATGGCATAGTACCCTTCATCTACCATAGGTGTGCAAAGGCCAATATCTGAGGAACATAGATCATCATCAAAGCAACGTAGAAGCCCTTTTCTGTTGAAGAGGCCCATCTAGTGGATGCGGCATTATACACTTAACTAGGCGAGGAAAGAAATAATTATGCAATAAAGCTAGAAGAGAAGCAAGTGGCTAGAGAAGGTACCTAGCTAAAGAAATATGTCCATGATAGTTTTGGGGGGATGGTGATCCCCCACATAGAAAAAGGCAAGAGGAAGGTGGAGGAGGTAGTAAAACCTTCTTGAACTTGCAAAAAAGTGTTCCTACCTGATGGGAAAGTCATATGCCATTTATAACGGTCTGCACGAGTGGCATTCTAGGATGAGAACATCGACCCGTCACTAGAGTGTTTCATAGTGGATGAGTCCCACATCATTGAACATGTTGAGGAACTAGAAGAGGCTCCGGAGTGCATGCAAGATGGACCGAGAGAGAAACTACAAGAGTTAAAGGAGCTCAACTTGGGAGTAGAAGTGGGTGAAAGTAGACCCATTCTAATCTTCAGGAGTCTGAACCAAAAATAGAAGGAAGAGCTCATTGGTCTGCTCAAAGAGTTCACTGATATGTTTTCCTGTAAATACACGAAGATTCCAGGGATAGACCCAAAGGTGAGCTCTCACAAATTGAATGCTCTTCCCAATGCTCTTCCAGTAAGGCAACCAATACGTACGTACAAAGTTGACCTCGACCTAAAGATAAAAGCGGAGGTGGATAAGTTATTGGTAGCAGGGTTCATTAAGCCTATTCAGTGCCCTGTGTAGCTCTCTAACATTTTACAGGTGGAAAAGAAGGACAAGAGCCAAATCCGAATTTGTGTGAATTTTTTCAACTTTAAACAGGCATGCCCCAAGGATGAGTTTCCTCCACCAAATATAGACAACTTAGTTGACACTACCGCATGCCATGAGATGTATAGTTTCATGGATGGGTACGTCGGCTACAATCAAATTAAGATGGACTTGGCAGACGTAGAGAATACTGCCTTTCATACACCATTAGGACACTTCCATTACATAGTCATTCCATTCGAATTGAAGAATGTCAAGGCCACGTACCGAAGGACCATGATGACAACCTTCCATGATCTGTTTCATGATATACTAGAATTTTATGTGGACGATGTGTTGGTAAAATCTAAAAAGTAAAGTAAGCACATGCATGACCTCCGGAGAGTGTTTCAAAGGTGTTGAAGGTACAAAATGCGGATGAACCCCTCAAAGTGAGCCTTCGGGGTCACTGCGAGAAAGTTTTTGGGATTTGTTATGAATAGGCAGGGAGTGAAAGTCGATGTAGAGAAGATGAAGGCCATAGTGATGATAATACCCATGAAGAGTCAGAGGAATATTAGGAGATTCTTAGGAAAGGTACTTTAGATTATAGATGGAGGAGTAACCCCTTTTTGAGTATGGTAATGACAAGTTAATTAACCTAAGACCTTAGATTAATGATAGGACACACAAACACAGATCCAATGAAGATGAAATCGGTTTAAACTCGCAGATCTCTTGTGTATAACTCAGAAAAGTAGTAATGAAATTTAGAAATAACTTAGCTAGAGGGAGAGAGAAGTAAGCACCCTAGATACACCTTGGTAGGCAGGTAGAAATCACACCATACACCCTCATCAATCTCTGTCAAGTATTATAAGCTTTGTAATAAATAACAATGGTGAGTGGATAAAAGACTCTCTCCTTTGTAATAACTCCCTCTCTCTGGTGTATATCTCTAGTAATAACTCCATAATTCTCACAAAACATCATATCTCTCCTCAGGGGAAGTTGGGGTCTTTAAATAGCCCCCCACACCATCCCCGAGGCAACTCAGTCATTCAAAACTATGAAAGACATCCCTCATACTTTATGTCACAACATTAAATGTCTGATGCACTAGTTGTCTCCACGTCATAAACATTAAATGCCAAGATATGCCTTTTACATGACCACTGTGTGTCAGGGGAGGGGGTTGTTGTCGCAGTGGTGGCTCACCAACTGCCTGACAGACCCAAATACCACGGTGGTTTACTCAAGTGTATATCTGACTTTGTTTAACTGGCTAGTGACATCACCTACAGTAGATGTGACATTAAGTAGAGGATTATTTGGTTCACAGCCTAACGCCCGATGGAACTCGAAGCTGCTTCGCTTGAGGTTCTACGGTCAGGGTTCTTCGGTGTTTTACCAGATGTATATCATATGGACATGACAAGCCCTGACGGTGCCTTACTTCTCAATCCTCCAAACCAAGTCCCTCTAAAGTTCCCACGGTGAGGTCATTAAATAGAGCATGAAAGCTCTCCCAGGCCCTGCCAAGCCTGGTCTCTCGTAAGTACCGTTTGACCTCACACAAACTGATTTATTATTATCGTTATGTCATTACAATCGTTATAGCTTACAGTCATCAATAATGAAAATACAACATAACTTAATACAACAAGCTAAACTATGAGCCGCCGCGCCAAGCTACCTCACTAAGTTGCCACGCTTGAGCTGCCTCGGTTGTTTAATCTCAAACTGTTGCTAATTAGGGATTTTCCCCTATTCTAACGATTACCTTCAAGCCCCCTCTATATTTTCCCCCTCGTGTAGGGATTTGTTGTGGGAATAAGAAATGCCTGCACGAAAACTTCTCAATCCGAGAAGCCTTATCAAAGCCGAAGCGCCATCCTCATTGGGGTTGGGGCGAGGGGACATCGCCGCTTTTTCTTCATGCTGGTCTTCAACCGTTCTAGCTTTAATATGTAAAATTCTTCTGAAAGACCTAGTAACCTTTTCAAATACTCGTTTGGACTCCTAGTAAATGAAATTATCCCCCATGGTGCTTCGTTGTGTTCGAGAAGCATTTTGGATACGTGAGATCTTCTTCTTTTCATTGGATATATCTGACAAAAAAAATTTGGTGCCAAAACTGAAGCTTATTGGAGAAGGCAACGCTTCCTGTTCTCTATGCGTCACTTCATTGAGAGACGTGGTGCTGTCTTTTCAACTGCCAAAGCACTTCCCGAAGTGCCACGTGTTCATTGGAAATGATTGCAGGAAGCTTTGCACGTGTGATGGTGGGAGACTGAAACGACAACTCCGAAATTTTCAAACGGCTATATCCAAAGAGCTTTAACCCTCTCTTTCTTTTTTCTTACTCTCTTACCATCTTCTCCAGAATTTCATTTTTAGAGGCAAGAACTCCATTATTGCTAAAGCTTCTGTTCTCCTTCTTCCCTTCTCATCCCTTAAACCGCTTCCTGTGGTCGTGGTCTTCTACTCTCGTTCATCAAACCACTCTTGCTTAAAGCTTTTCTGCTGTCTTCATCATTGTTTTCCATGGAAACCTCAAGCAACCCTGCTATCTCTTCTACTGGTGCTCCGTCTGTCACCACCACTACAGCCTCCGCCCTGGATGCTGCCCGCCAGGAACAGCTGAGGTTTTATCGTCGCTCTCCTATTTTTGGGGAGGGTGATGACTTTGCTGTTGCCTGCAAGGCTATGCATTTTTCTTCCAAGTTTGATGCCTTACTGTTAGGTGATGAAGACGAGGATACTTATGAGTGGGGCTTTCTTCCTCCAGAGGGGACTGTACGATTTCTCTTGGAGATAGGGGACTTCCCATGGTCCCATGTTGATTTCGAAGCGCCAGGGGGTTCTCCTTCCCACTTTATTGCCTGGAACTCTCATATGAAAAGTTCTTATGCTGATATTCTCACCAAGCTTGTGTTGTAACGGGCTAAATGGTTTGGTGAGTTCACTCTTTCGAAGAATAATGCTGTTCTTCCTATCCTAGTCTCTCGATGGAACGTTACTAATCATACGTTCATCGCTGCGTGGGGCGAGTTCATCGTAACTCTGGAAGATGTGTACGAGCTCTTGGGCCTCGATGCAACAGGTCATGAGCCCTATACCGATGAGGCTCTTGATGCTCAAGAGACTACAGATCTTTTGGAGTTGAACCGTATATGGTGAAGCTGCATCGGTTCATCCAACAAAGCTACTTTCTTTCCCTTGATTAATTATTTCTTCAAGGGTTCTGGTGAAGGCAGCTCCTCAACAGATTCCCCTAGTCAAGGTACACTGTTGGAACTTCTTGCCTATATTCTTGTGATTCTCTACTGTTTCCTTTTGACGGGCAAACCCAATGACCAGCCCCGAAGGGACCTTATTAACATGTCCCTTCATTTGGCCCGAGGCATAAAACTTCCACTGGCTGCAATTACCTTAGGGTCCCTCTACACCTGGCTGGATAGAACTTTGTTTGACATGGAATGCTCTCTCGGCCGTTATAACTTGGCCAATTTTGCCAACAACGTCCTTCTAACCAGCTTCCTTTATTTTCGCTTTCTTGCCGTAAAGGCCAAAACCAATAGTCCTCCTTCGGGGGAAACAATTCTGCCTCCATGGTCCTTTATTTATCACAGGAGATAAAGCCGAAAGGAGATAATATCTGTGATTTACCGTTTTGAGAACTTCATCATGAGGCCTTATCAAGAGGAAGTCTTCTTTCAAACTTCTGAATTTTTTCAACATGAAGTAAGAGTGGTGTCGGCCCCTACCCCGGATATTGGGGATCCCTCGCTCACCATAGTCCTTCTGTTCTCCCCAGGATATCTTCCTTCTTACACTGAGTAGGGATATACCAGTGAGAACTATAATCCCAACCGATGCAGCGGCCAGTTTGGGTTTGACCAGGGGCTCCACGTCCAGTGTTTCAATCGTCAAACCCCAAGGTCTCCTTCAGCGAGGCGCGCTCTCTTTTTTCTTCCACCGCTGCGTGGGGGATAAGCTCCACTATGGCTGGGTGAGTGACCATCCCCAGCATTACTAGGCAAGGGGACGTGACCCCTCTGTTTGCCATAAAGTACTAGACGAAGCAACTAGATGAAATTGCTGAATTCGTTGAGGGAGATCTCGTGTATCCCCCCATTTCTTCTTTCTCTGCCCTAGAGGTAGGGATAAAAGGAAAATCCTTACTTTGGGTGGAATTTCCTCTTAGTACGACCCCCAAGCCAACTCCCACTAAGCTTCCCCCTCTTTGTGCTATGGTCCCAATCGTCATGCCCAGGCCCAAAACCCCTGCAGCTCCGAAGAAGGCTGGCCCTTCAACTGAAGCTATTACCGACAAGGGGACTTCTCAACCACCCACCAAGAAGGTGAAAACGACCAAGAGTGGGACATCAAAGTCGAAATCTAAGTCCCAGAAGCCCTAGAATCCCGTAGATGCCTTCCCCATAGCCTCCATTCCACCCTCCAGGCCTACCGATATGGCTGAGTGCATAAGGAAGGAAGTCCAGGCAGAGATATATCGAATAAATGTTGAGTATCAATGACATTTTGTCGTTGTTCCTCCTTCGGTTTCTTTTCCCATGGTGGTGGTTGATCCTACAGAGCCAATGGGTAGAAGGAGAAAGAGCTCAAGGGTTCTTCGAGAGGTCGGTACTGGTGCAGCGGGGTCAAGGAGGAAGACTCTGGGTACCAAGCCCTAGAAGAAGAAAACTTCTGAGGTGCATCAAACTCCTATCCCCTATGTTGTTGCTACTCCTCCTTCTTCGCCTGTGGTCACATCTTCTCGTTCCTCCTCTGAATCCGCGGTATGTATGCTTGATTTACTCATTCCCTTCTTTGCTTAAGGAAGACTGTATTTGCTTATTTTTTCTTGACAACTGTGGTGCAGGGGATTGAAATGGAAAGACAAGACCCCTAGTCCTCCCATGAGCCCTTTCGTAGGGGGACGTTTCGCTATTTCTCGTATCGATGTGACTCGTCCCCGTTCCCCCATGACGGGGCTTACCTATTCTCATCGTTCAGCCTCACGGCATGCGAGGGAAGTTATTGAGGGAGGTGATGTTGTTGAGCCTGTGGCTTCCCCTTCACCACCAGAGGTAACGCAACCCGAGGCAACACTCTCAGCCCCCTCTAATTTACTTGCTCTACCTGAGGCTTCTCTGCCCATTGTTCTTATTGAGGAAAGTGAGCCCGAGGTATGATTTCCTCTTCAGTTTATTTGTTATAGCATCTTTTCGGTCTCACTCCTTCTCTTATTTCACTTACTGAACCCTAAGATGTTTTGGGTATCTCAGGTTGAAATATCCTCGTTGTTAGCAAGCGTTCTTCTTCCAACGATGATGATGAGACCTCTGACTGCCATTCCCCTCTTTAGCACCATAACCGAGGTAAGTAGTATGTAGAGATATTCCTTTATATTTTCTATGCTTATTCCTCTTTTCTAACACTTTCTCTCATGTCACAGTTTTCTCCTGATCTTGTACCACCTATTTATCTTGGTGGTCCTCCTGCAATCAAGGCCCAGGTTGGTGCTTTTATCCAGTATAGTGGTGCTTATGCATCCCTTCGTGTTGGGTCTTTGTTTGGGAGCCCGTCATGTTTTCTTGATGAGCCCGTTATGCTGGCCCTAGTGCCTTATGTAAGTGAGGGAGTTTTGCCAAGCGTTGAGGCTTCTGCGACCAGGGACCCCGTTATGGCTTCTGAGGCAATGATCTCGCCCCCAACGGTTCCTTCCCCTACGGCTACCACACTGGCTCCCGTTCTTGCCCCTGTAGTGACTGATGTATTTTTCGTTAAGTCTTGTTAAGATTTTTCATAAACTCCACCTTATAACGGTGACTTAACAATGAAAATGCTTGTTAAGATTTTTAATAAAATCCACCTTATAACGGTGACTTAACAACGAAAACACTTGTTAAGATTTTTCATAAACTCCACCTTATAACGGTGACTTAACAACGAAAACGCTTGTTAAGATTTTTAATAAACTCCACCTTATAACGGTGACTTAACAACAAAAACGCCTGTTAAGATTTTTAATAAACTCCACCTTATAACGGTGACTTAACAACGAAAACGCTTGTTAAGATTTTTTGCATAAACTTATTATGACTTCTATCTCTTCTCAGGTTACTCTGGAAGATTCTCCTCCAGTTCTTTCGCCTTTGGGATCACCTCATCGGGAACTTATTGCATCGAAAAACTCCGGTCATGATGATCAAGGTTCCACGACTGGTGCTGTAGCAGAGGTCGAATCTGGGTGTGAACTCCCCCTTCCTGACCTGGCTCCTCACGCTTTCTGCCTAATGGTGCTTCGGCAGTCCCCTCAAATGCTTGTCAACCACCGTTTGGTGATCGAACAACTAGTGAATCATCACCCTGAGACCTTCACACCGGATTGTCTACGTTATAATATTCACGTCATGAGTCACAGACTTCAAGGGATGGCGATCGTTGTTGTAGAAATTGTCAGTACTCCTACTGCCAGCATTACCAGATCCCTCCTTAACCAATTTCTCAGTTTTCTGAGGGAGATGGGGCGTGATGGTTTCCATTTTGACTGGCTTATAACACATTTGAAGACCTTAAAGAACCAGCAATTGGTCGGCCAGAGGGAAGTGTTACGAAAGCATCAGGAGGACCAACGAGCTGAGGAAGCTAGATTGGTCGCGTTAGCGCCCCTTTTGGAAACAGTGGATCAAGAGGTGAAGGATACCGAAGAAGCTTTGTGTCTAGTCAAACTAAAACGTGAGAGACTCCTCATCGAACGTACACAAGTGCAAATAAGGCTGGAGGTTTCTATTAACGCCCAACAGTCTTTCGCAACAGCTTCTTCGGGCCTTCCTGGAGATTTTTTCTCTTCCTCAGATTTATCGTTTCTTTTAGGCTAGATGCTTCTTATATCCATATCCTCCCTTTGCCTCTATCTGTGTATTTATTGGGCAATAGCTCCCAATTTTTTTTGTAATACCCCATTGTTTATGAATGAAAAATGCATATTTTCCGATTCTTCAATGTGTTGTGACTTCTTTTGTATGTTATGATTCCCTACATTTCTGTAATTCTTTTGTTGAGTTCAAATTGTAACTAATATTTGTATATTCATAACAACAGCCAGTTTATAACAGTGATTCAGACTTGATTGTTTACACATGATAAGCCTTCAGCCATTTATTGTTAATCTTAAATGGCCTATCTTCTTCTAACTTCGAAATTAAACAATAACCTGAATCATGAGCTGTCCTCACAACGAAATGTCCCTCCCAGTTAGCTGCAAACTTAGGTAGAGGAAGCCCCCTGATGTGCTTCACCGCCGCTTTCAATACAAGGTCTCCGTCCACGAACTTCCTTGGTCTCACCAAGTTATCGTATGCCCTTGAAAGTTGATTCGTATACATCTGAAAGTGTTGCATCGAATTATCTCTGTGTTCATCCAGCGCTTCCAGCTGCACATGTCTTCTTCGAGGGAGCATGCTACTTCGCAAGGCATATCTAGTAGAGGTAACTTCCAACTACACTGGAAGGATTTCCTCATCCCCATAAATAAGAGAGAACGGCGTGTATCCCATGGGTTTCCGCTTGGTTGTTCGATAGGCCCACAAAATAGCTGGTATCTTGTCATCCCATGCCCCTGGAAAGTCCTCCATCATCTTGGCCAAAGTATTAACCAAGGTTTTATTAGTTGTTTCGGCCTGACCATTTCCCTTTGGGTATGCCACCGTTGAAGTATGATGAATAATGGATTACTTGTCCGTGAGCATTGTTACTCCGAAATTGACGAAGGGGGTCCCATTATCTGAAAGAATAACCTTTGGGATCCCAAAACCGCAAATGATGTATTCTCTGATGAAGTTGCTCACCACCCTAGCCGTTGCTCTTCTGAGTGGTATCGCCTCAGCCCATTTTGTAAAGCACTCCGTTGCAACCAGTATCCATATCTTGCCTCTCGAATAGGGGTGTATTGCCCCCACTAGGTCGAACGCCCAAGTATGAAATGGATAGGGTATTTATAGAGAGTGTAAGTCTATCGATGGGGGCATGGATCATATTTCCATGAAGTTGGAAAGCTTTGCATTTTCGAACGAACTCAGCAGAGTCCTTCTCTATTGTTGGCCAATAATACCCCAGCGTCATCAGCTGATCATATAACTTGGCCCCTCCTATGTAGGCTGGATCGTGTGCCTGTTTGAGGACCTCAGCTTCTTCTTCCTTCGTGATGCAACGTAATGGCCTGTTGAAGTACCCCTTTCGATAAAGCTGCCCCTCCTGAACATAAAACCTTGGGTCCTTTCGCCTCAGGCCCATCGCATCTATTTTCTTCATTGGGACAACTCCATCCTGAATGAAGTCGATATAGGGCTACCTCCAGTCCATTTGAGTTTCGATGAAATGGCACTCAGCTGCCTCAAAAAATACCTGACACTTATCGCACTTTCGTTGTAGCTCTGTCGCATCTTGTTTCATTCTAGGCCATAAATACCCCTTTCTTTGGATTCTCCTATACAGAGGTATCTCAGTTGTTTCGTAGTGCTCCTCGTGCATTTTCTTCAACCTTCACTCTGCTTCCTCTGGGCTGATACATCTTGACAACCATCCCCCAGCATTTATGTAGTAAAGATTTCCCTGGTTCGTAAACTATTGGGCTAACTCTCTTAATCCCAAAGCTCCTTCGCCCGACTCCAGCTGCTTCCTAATCTCTCCCCTCCAGTCTGCGTCCTCCTCCATCGGTAATATTGACTGTACTACTGATGGAGCTGTCCTTCGTTGGATCACAACGACAGTCTTATCGTTTCTCATGATCATTTTTTGGGCGATAGTGGCATAGTCATCTGGATGGCGGTTCATCATTCTGGGATGTCTTCTGATCTTGGTCTGATGGAACTGGTTGAGAAGCCTCTGAATGATTGTCCTGTATGGTGCCAGGCTCATGTGCTTCAATGCATATTCTCCGTTTACTTGCTGAATTACTAAGTTCGAGTCACCCTTAATGTAGAGTGAGCGAATTCCCCTTCGAAGAGCCTCCAGCAGCCCTAGTACCAACGCCTCGTACTCTGCTTCGTTATTGGAACAAGGGAAATCCAGTTTGTATAAAAGGAAAATATCCTCCATTCCCTTTGAAAGAATAACCCCCGCTCCTCCCTTCTTTTCCGCTGAAGATCCATCGAACTACATCGTCCATTCCTCCTCAGTTGTGTCCAGATAGTTAGCCTACAAATCGTCTCCTGGAATGTCTTCCTTGGGTGGTTTGAAGTTTCCTGAAGGGAATATGGCCAACAGATAAGCATACGCCTGGCTTTTAATTATACGAGGGACCACGCACTTTAAGTCATATTCAGAGAGAATAAAGAACCATCTAGTTGCCCTGCCAATCAGTATGGTTCTTGCAAGCAAATACTTATTGGGGTCACATCTAGTTATAATATGAATTGTAACAAACAACATATAATGCCTAAGTTTTTGCGCTACAAATACTAAGGCCAAACAATGCCTTTCTAAGCTATTGTATCTGACTTCTGGCCCCTGGATGATCCTGCTGAGGTAGTAAACAGGCCGTTCTTGCCCGTCCACTTCTTGTGCCAATAGAGCTCCAACGGACCTCGTGGTGGATGTAAGGTATAGCTGCAACGGTACTCCTGCCTGGGGAGGAACCATGATTTGTGGTGAAACGAGCAGCTTTTTCAGCCCGACAAGAGACTCCTGGTGAACCTCCTCCCACCTAAATTTCGTGTTCTTTCGTAACAGCTGCATCAGTGGGTGCATTATTTCAGCCAATCCAGGCATAAATCTCCTAAGGTAGGAGACTTTACCTAGAAAACTCTTCAGGTCCTTCGCCGTTTTTGGACATGGCATCTCTAAGATTACTCGTTGTTTATCCTGTTCCATTTGCACCCCTTGTCGATCAACCACGAAGCCTAAAAACTTCCCACTCGTTACTCCGAAGACACACTTCAACGGGTTCATCCTCAATTTATACCTCCTACACCGATCAAATACTTTCCTTAAGTCATTCAGATGGGACTCCTCCTTCTTTGATTTGATGACCAGGTTGTCCACGTAGAAATCTACAAATTTATGGAAGAAGTCATGAAAAATGGCCATCATTGTCCTCTGGTAAGTAGCTACAGCATTCTTGAGTCCAAACGGCATCACCTTGTACATGAAGTTGCTCAACGGAGTTCTGAATGTTGTTTTCTCTACGTCGGTGGGGTCCATCTTGATCTGGTTGTACCCCACGTATCCATCCATGAAGCTATACATCTTATGACCAGCTGTGGCATCTACCAAACTGTCAATGGAGGGCAGGGGAAACTCATCCTTGGGGAAAGCCCTATTTAAGTCTCTGAAGTCTATGCATATCCTTATTTGGTTCTTGTCTTTCTTCCCTACTGGCATGATCTTGGATAGCCAAAGAGGATGTTGTATTGGTTTGATAAATCCTACTGCTAACAATCGTTGGACCTCTTCCTTAATCTTTAAGTCTAGTTCAGGTTTGTAAGTCCTTGTTGCCTGCTTCACCGGAATAGCTGAATGCATCACGTTCAGTTTGTGGAAGCTCACCTCCTCATCTAGCCCCTCCATTTCAGTGTACTTCCATGCAAAAACATCTATGAATTCCTGAATCAGCCCAACCAAGGCTTCTCATTTCTCCTCACCGAGGTCTTTTGAGATAAAGATAGGCCTTGGGTCTTCCCCTTCTCTTGCTAAGTTCAGTTGATCCAACTCTTGTGTATGGGGCCTTGGTTGGTCTTTCATGTAGTCTGGTTCTTCGGCGACATCTTCTATGAATTCTTGTATGCTGGAGTTGTCTATCACCATATACTGCCCTTGTTGATCTACCAAGAAACACTCATACATCGGGTCAACCACATCCTTAGTTTCTTCGGTCGCCCGTTCACACCGTTATAAGCGGTACACCACTTTTCCCTCTTCAGTGATAATTTTCTTGCATTGCCTGCTGGCACGTATTGCCACGGCCTTCCTCTTCTTTTCTCTGGAAGCCTCATCAATTCTTTCGCCTGAGAAGCGACTCAACACGCTATTCCGTTGTACCTCATGCTTCGCCGGGTCGACTCTAGGCCTCATCCTATCTTTGAGATGCTTCGAGATAGTTTAGGGTCGAGGGATCACCTGATGGGCTTCTTCGGTCCTCTCCCCTTTGCCACTTGCACCCCCTTTACTTTGCTCGTTCAAAGGCCCCATTCTTTCTCTAATCGAGGGAACCCATGCTCCCTCCATTCTCCTCATCAGAACCCGCACGTCCTCCTCGAGCTCTGTATAAAAGGCTGCATCCACTAACTGTGCTTCTTCGATAGCAAAAGGCCTCTTCGTAGACCTAATGGTCACTTATGTTCCCTTGATATTTTCCTTGGCGCATTGATGGAAAGTTGAAGGAACTAACCCTTGGTTGTGTATCCACACTCTCCCTATTAGTAAATGATAGGAAGTTGCACTTTCTATTACATGGAACTTGATATAGGAACTCAAATTTCCCATCACTATCCCAATATTCACATATCTGATGGACTTGGAAGATTGGTTATCATAGCCCGAGATTACTAAGGGCATGGGAACCAACCTTTCTTCCCGAATGTTAGCCGCGTGGAAGGAGTTGATCGGCATAATATTGATGGAAGCGCCCCCATCCATAAGAGTCCTTGCGAAGCTAACTCCATTGAAGCTAGCGGTTACGTATAAAGGCCTATTATGAGGGAACCTTACAGTTCTATCTGCATTACTGAAGGTTACTTCTAACAGAAACTTCTTCACCAGCCTAGCCATGGGTCCCCTCTACCTTAGCTATGGGACCGCATTTCTTCTTGCGATGTCCAAAATCCCCTATGTTATCTCCATTCTGCTCTCCTTCGGGATCCCCACTTGATCGAAGAACTAAGTGAACTTTGGAGATTTTGAAACTGCACTATATTCTGTGACCGGGTCTGATTCCTCGCCTTTAATGCTATATACGTCTTCCACGTCTTTAGCGCTTGCTTCATCGTAGGCTAGAACTACACTATCCATTCCCCTGGTTCAATGTTCTAGAGCTTCATCGAACTCCTCATGCTTCATCATTAACCTTCCTCCATCTCCTTCTGCCTCCTCATCATAGGCCATCACAAAATTGGCTCCGTGTGCTGGAAATGGGTTGTTGTTAATGTTCTACGGGGGAATTTGAAAAGTCCCCGCCTTCATGTACTTGTCGATGATTCTTCGTAGTGTGAAGAAACTCTCCGTTGGATGTTGGATCTTTCGATGAACCTGGCAGTATTTGGGATCAGCCCTCGTCGCAGCATTGGGTTCTTCTGCCAGAACGCCTTTTGGTTCATAAATCGTTCCACCTTGGACCATTGCGTTATAACAGCCCACTTCCTCCTCTATCGTACAAGGTAGCGGTGGCAGGTCTTCTCTGTCACTTCCAAACTTTCTCTTGTTGTCCTTCTTTGGTGCATTTCCCCCATCTTCCCTCTTCGACGTATCCTACCCGTGGGGGCTGAGACCTTCCCCCCGCGGGTTGTATCGACTGCCTGAACATCATGGGAGTCTCCACCGGGATGGGTCGTACCACCAAAGAGATGTTTCTTGAGGATTTTAGGAATGCTGAAAAAGTTCCCTCGCGCGTCTCGTTGATTAGGTGGCAAATATACTCAGGAAGTAGTCCCTCAGCACAAATCTACAACAGCTTGGATTCCTTAGCTTCTTCCCTTACATCGAGGGACCTTTCCCTGAACCTTCAAATATAAGCCACCACCCCTTCTCTCGATCTTTGCTTCTCCCTACTGAGTTGGGTCAGGGTGAACTCATCTTCTGCTAAGAAGAACTTTTGGACAAACAATACATGCATCTCCTCCCACGTAGCAACGCTGTCGGGAGTCAAGTGGGAGTACCAGGTGTATGCCTTATCGGTTAGGGATTTGGAAAACTCCCTCAACCTAAGCTTCTTATCATTGTAATGTTCTCCTAAGTGTTTAACGAAACGCTTAATATGCTCCTTCGGGTTCCCGCCTTTCCCTGTGTATTTTTTAAAGACAGGGGGAATATAGTCTTTTGGGTAAGGCTCGCTGTTATATCCCTAAGGGTAAGGTGTTCGGAAGTCATCGTAGATCGAAGACACCTCGCCCACGACCTGCGAGGAAGACTACATGAACTTAAGCATCTCCTTTTGCATCTCTCTTCTCATTTCTTCCATGGGCGATGGGGCAACAACAAATGGGGTTACAGGAGGAATGCTCGTTACGGCTGGAGCCATTGTTACTGCTCGTGCCGTCGATATCCTGAGGTCCCCACTGTCGGATTCACGATGGAGGGTATGGTAGCTGGGATCATTCCAGCAACACCTACACCCAGTGGGGCCGTTGGAGCTACTCCTGGCGTTACGAAGGCATTAGCCTCCAGACCTCCCAGCATAGTTGAAGCTACAGGGGTTTGCAGTAACTCGTAAAACTTGCTCATGAGGAGCGAAATTTGGGCGGGTCACAACCTCGCGCTCGTGGAAGGTTGTGCCACCCCTGGTATGCCGGGCGCCATTGGACCCGGAGGTATTTTTACCCGAGGAGCCCCATCTTTTAGGGCCTCTATCTCTCTCGCGGCCTGTTCTTCATTATGCTGGATATATTCAAAGTTGAGTCTTCGAGTAGCATTGTCTTGCGCCATATTCCTTACCTAGGAGAATGCCTCCCCAGCGGAGTCGACAAATGTAGGAGGGTACTTTAGATTATAGATGGAGGAGTAACCCCTTTTTGAGTATGGTAATGACAAGTTAATTATCCCAAGACCTTAGATTAATGATAGGACACAGAAACACAGATCCAATAAAGATGAACTCGGTTTAAACTCGCAGATCTCTTGTGTATAACTCGGAAAATTAGTAATGAAATTTAGAAATAACTTATCTAGAGGGAGAGAGAAGTAAGCACCCTAGATACACCTTGGTAGGCGGGTAGAAAACACACCATACACCCTCATCAATCTCTGTCAAGTATTAAAATCTTTGTAATAAATAACAATGGTGAGTGGATAAAAGACTCTCTCGTTTGTAATAACTCCCTCTATCTGGTGTATATCTCTAGTAATAACTCTAGAATTCTCATAAAAGATCATATCTCTCCTCAGGGGTGGTTGGGGTCTTGAAATAGCCCCCCACACCATCCCCGTGGCAACTCAGTCATTAAAAACTATGAAAGACATCCCTCATACTTTATGTCACAACATTAAATGTCTGATGAACTAGTTGGCTCCACGTCATAAACATTAAATGCCAAGACATGCCTTTTGCCTAACCACTGTGTGTCAGGGGAGGGGGCTGTTGTCGCAGAGGTGGCTCACCAACTGCCTGACAGCCCCAAATACCACGGTGGTTTACTTAAGTGCATATCTGACTTTGTTTATTTGGATAATGACATCACCTACAGTAGATGTGACATTAAGTAGAGGATTGTTTGGTTCATAGCCTAACGCCCGATGGAACTCCAAGCTGATCCGCTTGAGGTTCCATGGTCAGGGTTCTTCAGTTTTTTACCAGATGTATCTATGATGGTCAGGACAAGCCCCGACGGTGCCTTACTTCTCAATCCTCCAAACCAAGTCCCTCGAAAGTTCCCACGATGAGGTCATTCAATAGAGCATGAAAGCTCTCCCAGGAGCTGCCAAGCCTGGTCTCTCGTAAGTACCGTTTGACCTCACACAAACTGATTTATTATTATCGTTATGCCATTACAACCGTTATAGCTTACAGTCATTAATAATGAAAATACAACATAACTTAAAATAACAAGATAAACTATGAGCCTCCACGCCAAGCTGCCTCGCTGAGTTGCCACGCTTGAGCTGTCACGCTTGAGTTGCCTCGGTTGCTTAATCTCAAACTGTTGCTAATTAGGGATTTGCCCCTATTCTCAAGATTACCTTCAAGCCCCCTCTACAACAACCTTCAATGATCTGTTTCATGATATACTATAATTTTATGTGGACGATGTGGTGGTAAAGTCTAAAAAGTAAAGTAAGCACATGCAGGACCTCCAGAGATGTTTTAGAGGTGTTGCAGGTACAAAATGCGGATGAACCCCTCAAAGTGTGCCTTCGGGGTCACTGCGGGAAAGTTTTTGGGATTTGTTGTGAATAGGTAGGGAGTGAAAGTCGATGTTGAGAATATGAAGGCCATAGTGATTATGCTATCCATGAAGAGTCAGAGGAATATTAAGAGATTCTTAGGAAAGGTATCCTGCCTAAGAAGGTTAATACATGCACTAGTGGAGGTGACTCACCCATTTACACCCCTGTTGAAGGAAAAAGCCAAGTGGACCTGGGAGGGGAACAAAAGAAAGCATTTGATAAGAATAAAGAAATTTTTTCCTCTCCATCCACCGCTGCTGGAGCACTACTACTGCTCTACCTCACCTTAATGCAAAGTTCCATAGGGGCACTGCTGGCCCAGGAGAAGGAAGGAGTAGAAAAACTAGTGTACTACTTGTTAAGGGTAATCTCAGGAACAGAGTCTAGATACACCAATGTGGAGAGACACTGCCTCGCCCTAGTCTTTGTGGCTAGAAAATTGAGACACTACCTACTAGACCTTATAGTGCACATAGTCACCAAGTGTGACACTATTAAGTACCTCCTAGCAAGGATGGTACTTGTAGTTCTTCAGTTAGTCAATATTCGAATGCAGTGTATCGCAAATTTTCAATTTTGTGAATTTCTCTCTCCAACGCAACTAAGAAGTGTTTGTAGGTTGTTTCGCATGAGAAAAACTAAACACAACCTGATTGTAAGAGTTATGAGGACTCAAAAATTATTTTAACAGTAAACATGTTTTATTTATCTTTTTTGAAGTTACAAATGTCAGTTAGTTTATAGATAATCAGTCTGGTATTATGGTAAACGGATTTCATTGAGCAAAAAAATGGTACTTGTAGGACGAGCAGTAAGATGGTTTTTTATTTTTTCCGAATGTGATTTAAAATTCATAGTGCCCAAAGCCATCAAAAGTCAAGCAGTAGCAGATCTGTTGGCCCATTTTACTGTGGGAACTTCAAGGCCCCAGTGAAGAGTTACATGGGTAGAATTTCCAGGCATGCATGGTAGAAGAAATGGAAAAATGGGCAATGCATTTTGATGGCTCTAGTTCCCAAGGCACAGGGGCTGCGGGCATCATACTATCGAATAACAAGGAAAAGATCACCCTCTCTCTCAAGTTAGACTTTAAATGATTAAATAATGAGGTCGAGTACGAAGCTCTCATTTTGGGTATGTTGGAAGCAATCTGAAGGGGAGTTAGAGTATTGTGCATACGTGGGGACTCTAACCTGGTGGTATAACAGGTTAATGGGGAGTTCGATCTAAAACACGCTAACTTGGCACCCTGTAGATACATCATTTGGAGGTTTCTATAATTCCTAGAGGTAACTATTGAGAGAAATGCAAGAACAATGAATAGGCACCCCGATTCACTAGTTACGATAGCACTAAAGTTAAACATGGATGAGATAAAAGCAATGATCACTCTGCGGCGGAGAATAATTCCTACCACAATGAAATATTTATTCCCAAGCAATGAGCCGGAAGATTAGAGGCACCTAGTCGTGAAGCAGCTAGAGACCAGAGAGGGGACAATAAAGATGTTAGACTTGGATAACTATCACCTATTTTAGGGAAAACTTTACTTTAAGAGTCCTGGAGGATTCTTAGCAAGGTTTATTAGGGCATAAGAAGCTATAGAGAGGTTGGCAGAGATGCATGAAAAGAATTTTGGGGACATTGATATCCCACTTTATCACTGGTTGCAGGAGGGGCTACTATTGACCCACTGTGAGCGTAGAGGTTGCTCATTTGCAACAAGGTTTTTTAAAGTTCCAAATCCATTTTGACCAGCCAGTAGAAGCCAATTTTGTGGAGGGCTTCAAAGATTGGAGGCAACCATACATAGCATACCTAAAAGATGGTGAGTTGCCCATAAAGAGGGGGGATGAAATTTATTTCTGGAAGAGGGTAGCCCATTTCTATTTAGTGGAATGAGAGATGTACAGGAAAGTCTATAATGAGAAGGAACTAGAGTTCATAGCTAAGGAACACACAAGGAGAGTGTTTAAGGAAGATCATGAGCCCTCCCATATGGGAGGTGCCAAACTGTATGATCAGCTGATGACGCTGGGGAATTATTGGCCAACATGGAGGTGGACTCCATTGGTTATGTGAAGAAGTATAAGGTTTGCAAAATACATGCAACATGGTGCATGACCCTTCTATCATCTTGCAAAGCCTAGCAGCTCCCTACCCCTTCCACACATGGGCATTTTATTTGGTTAGAAAGATCAGCCCAGCCTTTCATAGCACAGCTTTCATCATTATAGCTACAAAATTATATACCAAGTTGGAAGAGGCCATTCCTTTAAGGAAGGTGACTGCCTAAGTGGTAACCCAGTTTGTCATGGAATATATCATATGCAAGTTTGGTGTACCCAAGGTGATTCTAACAGACAATGGGAAATAATTCGTTTGTAAAGAATATGGCACTTCTCACTAACAAGTATAAAATTGTGCATAACCTCTCAAGTATATCCTACCCAAAAGGAAATGGGCATGCGAAAGCCACCAACAAAACCTTGATTAACATCCTGAAAAAGATGTTGGAAGACATGCCAGGGGCATGGGATGAGAAGCTACCCATGGTGTTATGGGCCTACCACACTTTGAAGAGAAAGACGATCGGGTTTACTCCATTCTTACTTGTGTATGGGACCGAAGCTATCCTATCGGTGGAATTGGCAGTACCCGCAGCTAGGGTCGCTCTAAGAAATAGACTCATACCTAACCCACGAAATATGAAGCTAGAGGCGTTGGATGAGAACAGAGACAAGGTGAGGGAGATCTTCAAAGTTTACACCCAGCAGCCATCCAGAGCTTATGAAAACCTAGTAAAACGTAAAGAGTTTCAAGTGGAAGACTTGGTCCTATGAGCATCTACTCATCACCTCCGCAGCATGTTAGTGTCAAAATTCAAACCCAACTGGGAAGGCCCCTTTGTGGTAAGAGGAGTGGGGAAGTCAGGATACTGTCGGATTTCAGTTTCGGAGAGAGATAGTCTGTAATCCACCATTTACAAGTGGCTAAAGAGGTACTATGCCTAGTTTTGATAAAATTCATTTCTGTAATAGAATTTGAGCAGTTTGCTCTCGTACTAGGAAAGTTATTTTTTTTGTAAAAAAATGATATAGCAATATCATCTTGTAAACAATAAACAACAGAAAAGAAATGAATAGCAACACTTTTGATCATTGTTGATGTTTGTTTCGATTACTTACCTACTGTATGAGGTAGACCCAACAAAATATTTTTTTTCCAAAAATGCTCTCTACTACGCTAGAAGAGTGCATGAAAAAAGAGAAACTTTGCTCATTAATAGTTTTAATTTTGTCACCAGACCAGTAGGATGACATCCTCTAAGTAATAATAATAAAAATTTTGGTAAACAAAAGAGATTTATAGCCTAGAAAACAAGTTTTAACCTCTTTTCTCAAATGAATGCTTTACTTGACCAGTTCAATAGAAATGTGGAGAAGGGGGCCGAATTCCCCCTCTCTAATATTTTTGAAACCATGGAAGCTCTTAAGAAAAATATAGGGCAAGGACCCCATAGAACAGGGGCTAGTTAAACTAACAAAAGAATTAGTTGACATTTACTTTTCTATTTGTAAAGATTCTTTTAAAACAAAACCTAAAGGAAGGAGATGGGGTTACCCCCTATTATCTATCCCTTATGAACTCACATAATAATGCGTAAGAGCACCCCTATAGATAGGGGGCAACTTCAAAATAGTAACTCACCCAGATAACATGGAAATACCCCAAAGTCATATTGGGTCGTGCTAAAAAGGGTGTTTATATTTATATAAATTTCTCAGATTAATGCAAGTATCCCAAAGTATATGGGGTAACCTAAATTGACGAAACGCTCACAAAAAATTAGAGCGGGTCTAAGTAAATAGATGCCAAAAGTATAGATATCGGCAAAGAAAAAGAAAAAAGTGAAGAAGAAGAACAACAACATTTTCTCATTTATAAATGATCAGTTCTCTACATGTGAAAAGAAAAAAAATAGTACAGGGATATGAATCATATATCCACTGGATATACCAAAAAGCAAGTCGTCATGGTCAAGGGTGCCAGCATATGATGGACTAGCCTCTCGTACAAACTCCTCCTCCAAACTGCCTAACTTTGTGTCATCCTCCTGGTCACCAGACTCGAGTATGTCAAGATGGGAGTGAAGCGATGTAATTTGGGGCAGAAGTGATGCAATATGGCTGTAACACCCCGAATAATTAAATATCGGGTGATCAGTCCTTTATTAAATTATAATCAAGGTGAACGGTTGGTTCATTCTTAGCATCACTGTCGCAAAATAAACTTTCCAATTTAAAAACCCTAAATAATTAAGCTAAGTGTCAAAACCATTTAAAACATTATTTCCATTTTATTAAATCCAATTATGAAAACTTTTAATAAGTAACAGGTTAAGAATCACACAATTATTAAGACTGGAAATAAACACCCATGAATTTAAACATTTAGATAAACCAATACCAACTTTAAAACTACAAAGGAAAACCATCCTGACAGTAATCAAATCCCAAAGAGTAAAAATACTAAAGATAAATGAACATAATCTCTGGCAAATCCAACAGAATAAGGAAACGGGCGACACATGCCCAGCTAATTAGAATTGAAATAAGAGTGGAATAAACAACAAGGTTGTCTAACAAAATGACCTGCAACTCTCACATAAGCTGCAACACGTCTAGTCCAAAGAACCTAAGCATGACACCCCTTTGGTTGTGCACCTGTGATATATACATATATATACAAGAGAGAAGAGATAATAGAAAACAGGTCAGGGCCCGATTGTAAAACAGTTTAAATTTAGTTTAGCAAGTATTTAAAATGCTTACCGGCTGATATAACAACCATGTTAGTATGCGACAGTCTCTTGAGAAATTCTCACCTCTCATCTAATGTGCACGTCTACCGCACTATTAACCCCAAAAGTTTATTTTAACTTAACTTTCTCATAAGGTTTCAGGCCGACAATTACTATGTCTAGGATAATTAAATTCTGAAATTTAAGTTCTCACATCTATCTCATTTCATTTTAAAATATTCCAGTGTTTTCACAAAATTCTCAAACACTTAATAATAAAATCGGAGTATTTATTCACTAATTAACTACCTTTATGCATAGCAGAACGTTCCCATACTTAAGTATACATATCTATATTAGCTACTCATAATATATATATACTATCGGCATCCCACATAAGCTTTATGGTGTTGGCATACTCTGCTATGAGGTCCCCGTATCACTCGTACTAAGGGAAATACTAATTCGGAATCACTCTCGAACTGTATTAACACAAAACATAAACAAATGGAGGCGAAGCACAGTTCCAAATCACTAAGAGGTCAACACATTCCCTCACGCCTATTAGGACCATTTGACTATCAATCAGATAGCCTGTACAAAGGTATCCTACGTTCCAGTGTACAAGTCGTTATTCCTAGTAAAGGCCCAATCGAGATAAGACTGTCCCAGCGTGGAAACCCCCGTGGTAGTAAGTAGCTCGAGTACAATTTTTACACATATATATAATATATGCACAATCACACAGTCATATATATATATATATATATATATATATATATATATATATATATATATATATATATAACTATTCACATTTCTCAATTAGGTGCACCCACGACCCATAATTATAATTATTCGTTCTTAACACATTCTACTCGTTTATCCCGTATAACGAACTCATATCTTTTATTTTCATTTATAGGTTGTTCCATACTAACTTCATATCTCTTGAAGTATTCTATCTACCTAAGTATAATTTCTATAGGAACTTTCACTTACTTTCTAGTCTAACTTCCTAACGAGTCTAAATCTTTTATTTAAACGTTCGCAATACATATGTGTAAATTACTCATCGTTAACCCTTAATTTCATCTTACATTAAATTCTCACTTATTGGGGTTTACTAAAACCCTGCTGGCCCTAGTTATATCCCAAAATGTTCTAATAATAATACTCAATGGTTACTACGCATTTTAATTGGAACAAACCATAATAAGAGGAATATGCAGTTTTCCAGAAGGGGTCGATCGATCGATGGTAGGGGGTCGATTGATGTTCTTGGGTCGATCGATCGATCAAGCAGTTATGGCGAAAACTACATTAACCCAGTTACGGAAATCCATCTCCAACCTCAACCAAATCTCCATATATGATTCCCAAACTCCCAAAAAATGATACTACAAGAACTATATACCCAAATATATGATTTTCTACGTAAAATATGTGAGTTTTCGTCCAGTATAACAATTTAAAGGGGTAAAATCTACATAGACTTCAAGATCCCTAATCTTTTCTTTAAATTTCAATTCTTCCAATTCTTTTCCATATTTTCTACTTCTAAATCCATGAAATTTCGTGGTGTATCCTCTACATACGAATTAGATGTCCAGAATATGATTACTTCTTCTACGACATATGAATTCTAGTCTCCAAACTACACTTTCTTTCATGAAACAAGTTCTAAAAAACCCTAGACTAACATAATTGAGACATTAACTAAAAATAAAGCAAGATAGATACTTGCCTGGAAATTTAGTTTCTGATTTGTGGAAGAAAGTGGTGTGGTTGTGTTTCCCGTCGCGCGATCTACGATTTGGCAGTGGTGGCGGTGCAAACGGTGGAGTTTTTTGGCTTTGAACTCCTTGGAAAGCTTTCCCACTTCTTCTCCAATGGCCGTTATTTGGTTTTTTTTGTTAACCCCTTGATGACCACTCCTAGAAGCTGATGTAACCTTGGGAAATTCGTGGGTCTAATTGCCCAAAAATACGAAATGTCCAAAACGCCCTCCCGGGATGTTAATTAGGCCTAAAAACGCCTTGTGACCCAAACTAAACCACCGGGTACATTATTTTGACTATATCGACCCCTTCGGACCCATTGGCGCACTCAAAATGACCATATGGGTGACTCACTTTTAATAGTACAAATTTATTCCCGACACGACACACGCGCGTCTCGATTTAATTTCCACAATTATCAAATTATATACTCGTGATAATTTTAATAAATTCGATTATACATATTACTTTATCCATTAAGTAATATTCAACAAAATCCAAATAATTACTAACTCTTATCACGCTAGTAAATATTTAAAATAATTTCTGAATTAATATTAAATTAATATCTCAAATTAAATTTAATAAATTCCCAAATTTAAAAGTCATAAAAATACGGGGTATTACATACTTCCCCCCTAATAACGGAATTTCATCTCGAAATTCGGAAAATAAGGCATACCTGGTAAGAATAACTCTGGGTATTCATCGCGCATGTCTACCTCACGCTCCCAAGTGGATTCTTCCACATTATGATGCTCCCACTGGACCCGCACAAGTGGAACTACCTTTGACCTCAATATCCTTTCTCTATGGTTTAGGATAGCCACTGGTCTCTCCTCGTAAGAGTTGTCGGGCTATAAGTCAATCTCCTCTATCGCGATGTGGGTGTGGGCCATATCATACCGAAGGTATCGTCTCAGTGACGAAATGTGGAATACATCGTGAATGTGATGCAAGTGCTCTGGCAGTCCCAATCTGTATACTACCGTCCCAATCCTCTCGATAATGGGAAATGGTCCCACCTACCTTGGGGCCAACTTCCCCTTCTTCCCAACCTCATCACTCCTCTTATAGTAGACACGCGCAGTAATACTTGGTCCCCCACATTGAATTCTAAAAAAGACCTGTTTGCATCGGCATAGCTTTTCTGCCTATCATGGGCTACCCGAATGCGACTGCTGATAAGCTCAATCCTAGTTGAGGTTTCCTGAATTACCTCTAGTCCGATCAACTTATTGTCCCCCACCTCTAGCCAACAAGTTGGAGAATGACAAGGCCTTCCATACAATGCCTCAAATGGAGCCATGCCGATCGTGAACTGATAGGAGTTATTGTAAGCAAACTCCACCAGTGGAAGATGCGGCTCCCATCCTCCTCTAAAATCAAGGACACACATGCGTAGCATATCTTCCAACATATGATTGGTACGCTCTGTTTGTCCATCCATCTGTAGGTGATAAGCTGAACTCAATCTCAACTCTGTACCCATGGCTTCCTGAAAGCTCTCCCAAAAACGCGACACGAAAATCTTGTCTCTATCTGACACAATATCCAGGGGCACCCCATGTAGCCTAACAATCTTGGAAATGAACAACCGATCATACTGGCCCGTGGTATAGTCTCTCCGTACTGGCAGAAAATGATCCACCTTAGTCAAACGATCCACGATCACCCAGATGGAGTCGTGACCCCGCTGTGATGTAGGCAGCCCAGTAATGAAGTCCATGGAAATACTCTCCCACTTCCATGTACGTATCTCCAATGACTGAAGAAACCCCGACGGTCTCTAGTTGTCTACCTTTACCATCTGGCAAGTAGAACACTTGGACACAAATTCAACAATGTTCTTCGTCATCCCACTCCACCAGTACTACCGCCTCATATCTTGGTACATCTTATCTCCTCCGAGATGTATCGCAAATCTGGACCCGTGAGACTGTGTCATCACTGCATGACGTAAGCCTTCTCCTTCTGGAACCACCAATCTCCCATTAAACCTCAAACCTCCATCGAAACTTACTGAATAGGACTCAGCGCCCTCACCTAAGAGCTGTACAATCTTCTCTTGATAAAATGAGTCCGCTGATTGTACCTGTATCACCCTCGTAACAATATCGGGTGTGACTGTCATGACAGATATAAAGGAATGGGCTATCACGTCTTGGTGACCCAACTCTTTTCACTTCTCTTTCGAGATGTCTGCTATGTCACCTACGAGTCTACGGCTCAACGCATCAGCAACCACGTTAGCCTTTCCCGAATGGTACTAAATTTTAAGATGGTAATCTTTCAAAAATTCTAACCATCTGCGCTAACGCATATTCAGTTCTCGTTGAGTGAACATGTACTGCAGTGACTTGTGATATGTGAACAAGCAAAACATCTCCCCCAATAGATAATGTCTCCATATCCTCAATGCAAAAATGATCATTTCTAGCTCTAGGTCGTGGGTGGGGTAATTTCTTTCGTGCGGCTTAAGTTTGCGGGAGGAAAAAGCTATAGCCTTCTCCTCCTGCTGAAGTACTCCCCCGAGTCCCCGTAAAGAGGCGTCGGTGTAAACCAGATACTCCACTCCCGTCTTGGGTAAAGCAATAATTGGTTCCGAAGTTATCTTATCTTTCAGCTCATCGAAAGCCACTTGACAAGCATCGTCCCAAATATACGGTACCCCCTTGCGAGTCAGATTCATCAATGGACCCTCTATCTTTGATAAACCTCAGATGAATCTCCTGTAGTACCCGGCTAACCCCAAGAACATGCGCACTTCCGTCAGTGTCGTGGGATATCACCACTCCTTCACTGCCGACACTTTGCTCGGGTCAACCGATATCCCCAATTCTAACACAATATGCCCCCAAAACTACACCTTTTGTAACCAGAATCCGCACTTCTTGTACTTAGCATACAACTGATTCTCTCGTAGAGTCTAAAGAACCTACCTCAAGTACTTAGCATGCTCATCCTCAATGTGTGAATATATCAGGATGTCATCTATGAAGACGATGACAAACTGATCCAAGAACTCTCTGAACACTCGGTTCATCAAGTCTATAAGTACGATTGGAGCATTTGTCAGCCCAAACGGCATGATTCGAAACTCATAGGACCCATATCTCGTCAAGAAAGCAGTCTTCAACACATCCTGCTCCCTAATCCGTAGCTGATGGTATCCTGATCTCAAATCTATCTTTGAAAAGAAGGTTACTCCTCTCAGCTGGTCGAAGAGGTGATCGATTCGAGGCAACGGATACTTGTTTCGTATCGTGACCTTGTTAAGCTCCTGGTAATCCACGCATAACCTTAGCGAACCATCTCTCTTCTTCACAAACAAAACTGGATTGCCCCAAGGTGAGGTGCTCCTACGAATGAAGCCCTGACCCAACAGTTGTTCTATCTGATCCCATAACTCCCTCATTTCCACTGGATCCATACGGTATGGAGCACATTCTATCTGTTGAGTATCTGGCATCAAGTCTATGACAAAATCTATCTCTCAACTGGGGGGTAGGCCCGGTATCTCCTGAAATACATCGGAATACTCACGAATGACTGGGATTGAATCTAAGGGAATCACGACCTCCTTAGAGGTATCCTCCTCTATGTAATACAAATGAGCAGAAGAGCCTCCCTCTGGGCAAGGCATCGCCACCAAAAACATCTCCTGCCCCAGAATGGCAAAGATAATACTCCCACTAAAATAATCTATCATGGCCTTGTATGCGGTGAGCCAATCCATGCCAATAATAACATCGTGCTCATGCATCTCTAAGACTAACATGTCTGCTGGTAAAATCAAGCTACCAATCTCTACTCCCATACCCCGACATATAGAGAAAATCAATGACCCATTCCCAGTGGTGAGTCTACACATGTCACGGTGCTCTCTACTGTGGTTAATAATCCTAAGGCCTTTGCAAAATGAGTAGCTATAAAATAGTGTGTCACCCCATTATCAAATAAAACTCGACCCATAGTGCCATGGATAGGAAACGTACCCTCAATCGTGGGTGGTGCCTGAGGAGCTACCGCCTGATGGACGTTGTAGACACGCCCGTACTGTAACTGTCCTTGCTGTACTGGAGCTGCTCGGATAGCTGGTAGGGCTGGTACCTGAGCTGGAGCTAGGAGGGCGACTGGAAAGAGTGGCTTCTATGTCTCATTATGGGCACCCTACTGCTGTGGGGCCCTATCTCCCTCTGGCCAATCCTAGCTCCTATGTCCATTCTTGCCACATCCGAAACATTAGCCCCTGATGTTACCTCCCCACTGTCCCTACTGACCACAACCCTGTTGGTCGTTACCACCCCGCCACTGACCCTATTGGACCTATTGAAAATGTTGTTGGCCCTGCTGCTGATGATGTTGCCTCTGCTGGCCCTATTGATTAGACTGGCCCTGCCTAAATCCCCCAAATCCCTGTCTGGAGTCACCTGATCGAAATCGCTTGGCAAGGTCGCCCTGATGGGAACTCTGCTCACTGTGGAGAGCCTTCCCCTAGGCTGCTAGTGCCCCACCAGTACTACTGCGCCCTGTCCTGCCCTGCTGGCTGGACTCTCCTGCTCGTTTGCTTCCCTGCAAATGGAAATGGTGATCCTGATAGTGTAACAATGCAGCATTGAGTACATCCGTGTAGGTACTCAGTGATAGATTATCTATGAGATACTGACGGATCCTTCAGGCTAATCCATCCATAAACAACAATATCTTCTTCCCCTCTGTGGGTGCCTCATCTGGCACTATAGTGAGAAGTCTATTAAACTCCTCCTCGTACTCAGCAAGATTCATATTCTCCTATTTCAGATTCAGTAACTTCTGCCTCATCTCAGTCTGCACGGTGAATGGGAAGTATTTTCGGTCAAATTATGCCCAAAATGACTGAATCGTGATGATGTCCCTCTCCTCCAAGGTGGTGGTGGACTCCCACCACTGCAAAGTGTCCCCCACTAGCTTAAAGGAAGCAACCAGCTGTCTTTGTACGTCCGTGCACTCATACATGCAAATATGCCTCTGGATATCTTTCATTTATTGGCTGGCGACTATGGTATCCTAACTACCCAAGAACTCCAGGGGATGTGCCTTCTGAAAGGAATCCCTAACCCGCTCCCATGCAGATGGAAGCTGTGCTGGTATTGGCGCCACTGCTTGAATCTGGGGTAGAGCCTGCTGCACTACCTCCAATGCGGCATTCACCGTCTGAGGAACAATAATGGCTACCTCGATTGCATTCATCATCGCCTGAGCCGGAGCTGTTGGTTTCTCGACCTGGGCATTTCTTTCTCGGGGTGCACGTCTCGGAGGCATCTGAAATGAGAAGGAAGTTTATTAGTCTACAGTTATTATCAAATCTCGAATAGCTGAAGATGTAAGTGTAAATAAAATAATACAACAATCCTAAAAATAGGGCTCTATATCAAGAACTCTAATATGGAAGCGAAATAAGCCGTACAGATCCTAAAGGACACTAGAACCTGATGCTCTGATACCACCTGTAACACCCCGCCTAATTAAATACCAGGTGATCAGTCCTTTATTAAATTATAATCAAGGTGAACGGTTGTTTCATTCTTAGCATCACTGTCGCAAAATAAACTTTCCAATTTAAACACCCTAAATAATTAAGCAAAGTGTCAAAAACATTTAAAACATTATTTCCATTTTATTAAATCCAGTTATGAAAACCTTTAATAAGTAAAAGATTAAGAATCACACAATTATTAAGACTGGAAATAAACCCCCATGAATTTAACCATTCAGATAAACCAATACCGACTTTAAAACTACAAAGGAAAACCATCCTGACAGTAATCAAATCCCAAAGAGTAAAAATACTAAAGATAAATGTAACAACCGGTCTTTTTGAGGATAGTTAAATTCCATAATTGGGTATAAATTTGAAATTTGGAGAATTTCTTGGAATAGTGATTTTTGGAATTTTCAAGGATTGGATGATTTTCGATGGGTGTTGTATTTACTTTTGGGATTAAGTAAATGAATTGGAGTATTTTAATACATATGTCGCCGCTGGGTAAAGCGACAGAAGATGATATTTTAATGGGAATACCGTATTTATTTATTTTGGGATTGAAATAGTGATTTACGATCAAGTACCTCAGATGGAAATTTTGACTGCGCCGTGAGTCTCGGAATGGCCGAGATAGTCAAAAAAGATTTTGGGTTGGGTTTTCGTGGATAAAACGGGTTTTCGGGAGTTAAAACAAATAAACCCCAATAATTTCCTAATCGAAGAAACTTAGGGTTTAATCGAAATTAATGGTTGATTTTGGGTTCTAGGACGTTTAGGACCCTTATTATATGCGTATTTGTTGTTGGTTGAGGTTGTAGGACGTTGGGTGAGGAGACAAAAGCTTGTGAGAAGCTTTAATGACCGAAACAGCTTCTCGGAGAAGAAGCTTCCTGCCATGATCGATCGATCGAGCGTGGGGGATCGATCGATCGAACCATCGATCGATCGACGGCCAGGGATCGATCGATCGACCATTCTGAAAGTTTGGCAATTTTTCCCAGGGTTGATTAGATGGGTTGGATTCCAATTCTAATTGATTTGAGTTTGTTTATGGGATAAAATGAGGGATCTTTTAGGAGTAAATAGTCCTCCAATTAAGGGAATTTAGGAGGGTTAAGAGAGGGTTTTAAATGTGTAACCCTTAAATTATATTTTCAAGGAAAATAGATAAGTTGAGGAACTAGAATGTTGGGGTTCCTAATATAGGGTGGGGACCTCTAAATTATTGTTTGGATGAGATGTAATCCTTGGGTTTGTGGGAAGGAAATCCACAACCTATTTAATTTTAGGGTATTCGGGGACGAATATCAATTGGGATAGTTTCAGTGGCCATTTTGGCCTATATGATTATACATGCGGGATAACATAATTATGTTGATGATGGTTGAGGAAATCCTATGATATTATTAGGATGAATTGAAGAGTATACTTAATTAGTTAATGTAAATTGGTATATTTGGAGATATCCATTAAATCCTTAGAGGGGAATAAGGTATTTATTGTTCATTAAGTGAGGGAATACTTACGGTATAGTACCATGTATTGTGAATGTATGAATATGATTTTGAAAATGTAAAACATGAATGTTTTTAAATTGGAAAAAAGAAATGATTTTCATAAATGATAATTTATGTATACACATCTCTCTAAATCACTATCATAAGGGAAGTTGCACGCGTGAGGTGAAGCCCCCTGGATGCAGGGTGGATATAGTCCTAGGCCATATGAACGATTATTGTATGTTTTTCTGCGATGGTGAGGTAATTCTGGGTGTGGTTATGACTCTCCCGCAGGCATATGGCCACTTCTCGACGTCTTGCGTTGTAGGATCACAGGTTGTCTTGATTGATAGGCCCTGGAAGATGATAGCCATTTATGGGCGCGCACAGTGGGGAAATGGGATAAATGATTTGGCTTTGTATACATTTCTTGGAAGAAAGAAGGGAAATGGGAGCATATGATGAAAAAGAATTTTTATGATAATAAAATTGGATTTTAAATACATTTCTTGGATAGAAGAAAGGAAATGGAAAGTTTTACGATAAAAATGAGAAATTGTATTGGTAAACATGTTGTAAATGAATTCTCATTCCGGAAGATATATCCGGAAGTATAACATGATAAGTATATAAAAGATGAGTATGTATAAATTGAGTACTGAGTGTCTAATGGATCCCGACGATCGACCTTTCCGCGTAGTAGTGTATCGGGGGGGTTTCTTGTTTGGATTTCGCTCTGCGAGATAACCTACACACGAACATGGCTCAGTGTTGAGACTGGGGAGAAGTTTAACCCTTAGTGATCTATTATTAATATTTATTATATGGTGTATATATATTTATATGTTATGTATTGAGGGTCTAATGGATATCGACGATCTACCTTGCCGCGTAGTAGTGTATCGGGGGGGTTCCTTGTTTGGATTTCGCTTTGCGAGACACCCCACTCACGAACATGGCATAGTGTCGAGACTGGGGAGAAGTTTAGCCCTTAGTACTTGGATTAACTAGGGTTGTTAGAAGATGGGTGACTGTTTAGTTAGTCAGTGTGGTCTGACTAGGATGTTTAGAGGGATGCGCTAGGAGTGTACTATTAGAAGAGGGGTGAGGGGTATCTCATGGGAGTGCGATACCAAATTTATATATGAGACAAATCTATTTTTCTAAAAAATAAAGCATTTATGCACTTGCTAAATATTTTCAAAACTCAAGCTCTGACCCGTTTATCTACTTTTCCCTCTCTTGCTATATATATATATATATATATATATATATATATATATATATATTGGTGTCCAGACACAGGGATGCCTGGATGACACTTCTTTCGAGTCAGACGTCTGCTGCAGCAGCTGTGGATCCATGCAGGTTATCGATAGACACTTCTATTCTTGTACTCTAGATAGGAGGTATTGTATAAACATTCGGGTTAATAACCCAATTGCATTTATTTATTCTTTTCCTCCTTTTTCAGTGCGACATTCGATATGGTTGTATTATATTTGAACCAAGTGTTTGGTTATTTTATTTCATTTCAGTTTCATTTATATAAACTGTGTGGATGTTTTAAATTTTAGTTGTTAAAATGAGTAGTTAAGTAAAATTTTGACGCCAACCTAATAGGTTATTAGTAATTAAATGGTTTTTCGACAGTGATGCTAAGAATGATCCATATGCGACTCCAGTTTTAATTTGATATAGGAGTGATCGCCCGGTATTTTATTAGGCGGGGTATCACAGATGGTATCAGAGCATCAGGTTCTAGTGTCCTTAGGAATCTTTGCAGATATACTACGCTTTCAGCGCTACTCTCGATTGGTTATAGAGCCTCAGGATTAGGATTGTTGATTTCTCTTGTGAGATCTCGTTCTCCTGCCATAGTATAAGATTATGTAAATATTTTGCGCACTTATTTGAGATTCGTGTGCGGGACTTGGATGAGGGCAGCAGGAGGTGGGGCTTAAATGGAGCTGTAGGTAAAGTTGGGGGACTAGGACCGTCGTAGAGGTCACTCCCCTTATAGTGATTGTTAGGATTGTTGTAATGACTACTAAAGTATAGTAATTAGGAGTATCGCAGTACCGTCATAGTAGAGAGTGGTACTAAAGTTGGATTACCCAGAGAAGATAACGGTTCGAAAGGGATCTCACGGATAGTTTTAACCGTGATTCCCCATGATTTAGTAAAAATGAGAAGAATGCAGTTTCTAAATTATTCACATAAGGATAGGTCAGAGGCCGACAGTGAATAAAGAGTAATATGGAGAAGTGAACCTTGTACCGAGGTGATGTAGGTACACTGAATAATGATTCCTTTCGAGGAATGATAGGCTCACTAGAGAGGTGTTGCTAACACTTATGGAGAATGTGTATATTCGAGGACCCCATTGGTGGACATCCACTTGGGGAATTTGCTAAAATGGGGTTGTTGAGGTCGGTAGTGGAATCTCCATCTAACAAAGAAGAAGTTATAGGGAATTAGTGAGGTGATTGTCAGGATCGTGGCAATGGAGTCCAAGATACTGATAGCTTTATCATGGCTAGGAAGGCCAATGATGAAAATAGTGATATGGAGTGCGGAGCCGCACGAGTGTCCTTTCCCGATATGAATAAAGGACAAGGTTGGGGTGCCTAGATGGGGCATAGAGTCAAGTAATTTTGGTTCAGTTTGGACAAGTGTACCAGGTCCAAGAACCATTTGGAGTAGAAAAAGGCAAAGTGATTGTTATGAGTTTCACCTCAGAAGGAAGAGGTATAAGTGGCGTGGCTAGATAAAGTCGCGGTGTTTCATTAGCCCTAGACTCGTGTGTGTAATTTGATTTATGGCGGTCTCGATAACATTATATAATGTAGGCCTATGTGTTTTCCGCGGTAGCGGAGTTTTATTTTCCTTCATTCCCTATAAAGGCGGTTGTTGATATTTTGAATATATATATATATATATATATATATATATATATATATATATATATATATGGCTTGTGATGCTCGTCTTATATGTGTTATATGAGTATGGTAAAATGGTGAGTATAATATGTTATGGTATATTCGGAGCGATATCAGGCTAATGATGGCAAGACTATCGTGTCCGCAGTTCCAGGGTGGAACGGGTTGTTATTGCGATATCTCACCTGGATACAGGCTGAGTTCGCCTTTATTATGTGCATGGATGGAACTTCGGTGAGTAGATGTTTCATTATCATGATTTGAGATTATGGCGACCTTATAGATGTAATTTAAGGTGTGCCGGGTTAATTATTGAGCTGTGAGTTTAAGATTATTATTGATTGTGTAGAGACTGAGTGTAGTGAGATGTGCTTAGTGGTATGGCTCCTGGATAGAGATGGGAGTTCAGACCACATTGGGTTAAAAGAGGGGATAGGGTATCCCTATTATGTGTTTGAGTTGACGGACCTCCACGATCGACAAAGTTAAGTATTAGTGTAATTGGAGGGGTTCCTTATTTGGATATCGCTTTGCGAGACGCTACGCGCATGAACCTTAACGGCATCGGGAGTGGAGATATGTTATAGGATGCAAGGATATAGGTTTTATGGAACAGCCATATAGTGTGGATGAAACACTATAGACTATGAGCCTTGTGATGATGGTATGTTTATCAAAATAGTGTTATGGAAAAGCACTAAAGTGGTCCTCTTGCCACAAGTGGGTGGGTAAAGTAGGACTTAGAGAAATTGATTTGAGGATTATAGCCAGGCCTTAATGAAAAGGAAAATTTTGAGGAAGTTTATTTTGGGTATGATAATCGTAACGCTTTTGCAGAGAGCGGAAACTTCAATTAGTTAGATTTCCTTTCCGCTCAGGCGGGAGGATAGAATAGTAGAAATGCGTTCGTAGGTTAGCGAGGTAGGATTTAGGACGTCCCGATGGTGTGCCTTAGGTCTCTATATCTCGATGACTGACAACGCGAGGGAGTAGTGTAACGGGAGGGTTCCTTGTCTGGATTTTGCTTTATGAGACGTCCCACGCATGAAACCAAGCAAATATCGAAAGTTGAGAGAGGCCTTGGGAACTAGGGATATACTTAGGATTATACTCGTTTCGCGTAGGTAGGGTAACTCATAGATCGTAGCATTATTAGGATGTAAGTTTGATAGAGTTAGTGGCATCGATATAGGAAGACGTGGGGAAATAAACCACAAGAAGATTATTTGATTAACCCTGAGAGGAATTGAATTTCGAGGGTTGGGAGGACCCATGTGTGAGTATTACACCGAGGAAAGGAGACCCTTATTTAGAGAGAGTGTTATGTGTTAGACGTTCACAATGGATGTGAAGATGTGCACGGGTTAAGAAGGTGTGTTGGCACCTTAGTAAGTTGGTTTATATACCGCCTGAAATAGGAGGGGCGTAGTATATAAAGTTGAAGTTTATGTCGTAAGGCAGTCATGAATGGATTTGGAGTGTGTTGGATGGAACGTCGTGCCTAAGATAAGAAAGGACACTAACGAGAGTGGTTGAGTGATAGAGAAATTTCTTTTTGGGGAAAATCAGATATCCAGATATTGACGAGCGAACGTTTAGAATCGTGTTTGGACGTTAGAGCGACGGCTGCAGGCATGTCTTTCCACATGGGGAACAAGAAATGATGGGTGCCATGTGGCATTGTTGGAGTCACTTTACGACCGTGGTAGACGTATAGTGTATGGTTGGGAACCATTGGGTGAGTATCGTTCCCCTTGAGGTATTAGGATTTGGAGCGATCTTAGGTTAGTACTGGTAGCATCGATTGTATCTGAATTTCAAAGACGAAATTCCATTGTAAGGGGGGGAGTACGTAACAACCCGTCCTTTTGAGGATAGTTAGATTCCATAATTGGGTATAAATTGGAAATTTGGAGAATTTATCAGAATAGTGATTTTTTGGATTTTCAAGGATTGGATGATTTTCGATGGGTGTTGTATTTACTTTTGGGATTAAGTAAATGAATTGGAGTATTTTAATACATATGTCGTCGTGGGTAAAGCGACAAAACAAATCTGTCATTAACGGAATTGTCCTATTGGACCCCTTGCCCAACGAATCGCATAATACCACCTTAAAGTGGTCACGTAGCCACGTTTTTAAGATTATAAGGCAGAACTTATCATCTTTTTCATTTCCTATTACAAGCTTGAGAAAATATATGCTTATGGAGAGATAAAAAGAGAGTTAAGGAGGAATTTCATTGAAAATTCACCATGAATTGAGGAATTCTCGTAAGGTAATTACTTCTTAATTAAAGTTGGTCACATGGATGAGTTCTACACTTGGCATGTTTTTATTTTTGATTTGGATATATATTTTAATGATACCCATATTGCTGAATTGTGTTGGAACAAGGATGGGTTAAGAACATAAGTTAAAACTAGGGCTAGGATCGTAAATGCATACTTTAAAGTCCTCAATTTACATCATCTTTTCGTAAAGCATTTTGATTTATAAAATTCATTATTATGATGTATATTTCCGCTAAAACATGTTTATTATATGTTTGCATGAATTATACCCAAGGTCAAGCTTATGTATGCTTAAAAATGTTAAGTTATGCCTTAATGTTCTATTTTGACCTAATTATGCTAAAAATGGCATAAAGCATGGAATACTTATTGGAATTGAGTGATTCTAGTTGGAGAGTAAAATAGACTCGTACATGTATAACATATCCTAAAAGAACAAAAAAATATCAAGTAATGAACCTTTGGTGATAGTTTTAAGTTTTGGTTTAAAATATGCCCTAAAGGAGCAAAAATGCATACCAAGTGTTTGACGTTTTGCTCGACATAGAAAATGATCCCTAAAAACTATGAAACATTAATTTTATATTATTAAATGTGTTTACTGATATTGGGTGGAATATCATGCAAATTTATGTTGTACAAAAATTATGAAAATTCCGGGAAGTTGAAGTTGTGTTGTTGTTCTTCTTGATAAATGATTTGGAAAAGGTTGAAATAAAATGGGCATAACTTTGTCTAGCGAATTGATAATTTAATTCCGTAAATTGTGTTAGAACCTTAATTACTTGGGTGTTATAGAAATTTGAAGTATCATATTTATTTCCTCCTTAGTTATTTATGATTGACCAAATGATGTGATGTATTACTAGGTTTAATGTTAATTGGTGTATTCAGATACTAATGACATTGACTTGTTAGGTGGGGAAGCAACTAATACTACCATATCAAGGAAGTATTTTGGTATTAATAATAGCACCAAATCCAAGGTGAGTGACCTATCCTATGAAATATAGATGCTTATATGTTCATATGGAAATCTGTAGTTCAATACATGTGTTAAAATGCTTATGGGGGTGATGTTGTATTTAGGAAACATATGCATATGATTAAAATGTTAAGTGGTGTTATTTAATGTTAAGGACTGTGGTGGGTCCTACAGGATGTGGCGTTCCTGCTAATCCAACTTAAAGGTTTGTGTACTCGGGCCTAATAAAGGGATGTGGTGGTTCCCAATAACTGTGGTGGATTAATTGGACTGTGGCGGGTCCAGGCTTGCAAGAGTTTCACAATTCCTGTTGGGTTATAGCATTAGAACAAAATAAAAATGGTTATTCAATTTGGTTATAGGTGTGGCATATGGTCATTAACTAAGCTTATATTGCTTACACTCCTGTAATGTTGTGTTTCAGGTATGCCTATCGTTTGGAGTTCACTGCCACGTTAGGACCTTAAAACGGGGGAGTTACGAATATCTAATATGGGTTGTATATCAACAAGGTTTTGTGTCAATGTGAAATATAGGAACTTGTATATGTAAAGTTGTTTAGTACTTGTAAGTTATATGTACATGTAGTTATGTTTTCATCTAAACATGCCTTTGAAAAAAAAAACTTGTGCTATTTTGTGAGAGATTTACAGTAAAGTACATGTTTATGGGAAATTATCTCTAAATAAAAGGACGATTTTAACTTAATTAAGTTGGGGTGTGACAGTTCAGGCAGGACCAGCAGAGTCCTCGCTAATAGTAGCATACCGTACTTCGGGGTCGATGGGGGCAAGGATGAAATAGGGTGGCCGGTAAGGCCATAATTGAGGTATCGAGATTTAGGCCAATGTTTCAATGATGGGTGTGTAAGCCGCAAAACAGAATAATTATTCCCACAATAAGGAGGGGGAAACTATGGGGTGAAATACTAGAGGTATAAAGATTGTAGATACTCATGGGCCGTGTTGGCAACTACGTGTTGGGATCCTACGACCAGGCGAGCCTGCTGAAGTTTTGCTTCATCCTTGCGATAAAAGGCTTAGGTCAATTGACATGATTGTATCACAATGCATATATGAATTGTTAACACTAAAGTTCGCGTGCGAGCCGAGTTTAGTGGGTACGTTGGTTTTAACAGTCGGGTTACAAACATATTTACTATGGGTAACAGGGCTTTATGATTTCGCCCGTGAGTGAACAAGGTGGGCCCTAAAATGAATATTTGATTGTTAAAAATCTATTATTGCATTGAGATAGCAAATCAAAGCTTATTATAGTGATGTGTAGTGATAGTTACCGAATGTTTGAACTATAGTAGATTGAGTGATAAGACTATCGTGCTAGATACTCCGAGTGAGTAAAATTACTTTTATGTGGTGCCACCTGAAATAGGGTTGGGCATATATATATATATATATATATATATATATATGAAAATTTCATAATATCTTATACTTCAGTAAATAGGTTATCTCGTTAGATGTGATCCCAGTGCGTTGGGATTTATTTACTGATATGACGCAGCATACATTGTGTTCTTTATCAAGCATCGGGAGATAACTTGTTATATATAGCGCCAAAACTTGGGATAGTTATAGTGCAATGATTCATTATATTTTTATGGACATACATAGATTAATATGTCAACATACGGAGATCTGTGGGAAGGTACATGTTACGTACTAGGGGACTTACGGACATCGATGACCGATAATGTTAGGTAGTAATGTATCGGGGGGTTCCTTGTTTGGATTTCTCTTTGCGAGAAATCCCACGCATGAAACTAATGAACATCGGGAGTCGGAGAGAAGTTTGGATAATAGTACATGTGATTTGTACCTTAGTAATTGCACATATATGAGAGTATTTGAGAGTGGATAATTCCTCTCTAATGTGAGAACATATTTTATTTGTGCAAAAATGCGCAAGGCGTAGGGTGTATGTGAAGCACCTTATACTCTTGACTCACTTGAGTCTATATTGTATAAGTGTTCATCTAGTTTGGAAATTGTGACAAAATTATGTCTAACCTAGAATCCAAAGAACCTCAGAGCATGCATTTCTATTTTATCTTTGATTGAAGGGACGTAGACCTAATTACCAACACTCACACACAGTAGAATGAATCATTTACAGGTCATATTGCATATTTGTGTGTGTTTAAATCCCCAATATTGTTTTTAAATATTTTTTGGGATTTCTTAAAACATTTTAAAAATAAGGTTTTATTAATAAAACTTGGTTTTAAAAGGTTATGGGGTAAATCTGCTATTTTAGAATGTTGGTTTAATTGTCTCAAAGTTGGTTTGGGTAGAAACCAAAAGCCGCAGAGACTTCAGACTTGGTTTTAAAAATAAGACTGATAAAATTGGGATAATAATTAGAAATAAAGGTAGATTAAGGATACTCTCAAATTGAAGGAATAGATTTTAACGAGATCTTTGCTCCTGTTACTCGGTTAATATCTGTTCGTCTGCTCTTTGTTATAGCTTGCCACATGTATTTTACACTTTACCAAATGGATGTCAAATCTGCATTCCTTAATGGAATATTGACTGAAGAGACCTATGTAGAACAACCTGAAGGGTTCATTGACCCTCAATATCCAAATCATGTATTTCGTCTTAAAAAGGCTCTGTATGGCCTTAAACAAGCACCTAGAGCTTGGTATGATCGTCTTTCCAGTTTCCTCTTAGATAAAGGTTTCAAAAGAGGTGGAAATGATCAAACTCTTTTTGTCAAACATTTCGACAAACACATCATTATTGCTCAAGTTTATGTTGACGATATTATCTTTGGATCAACTTCTCCCTCAGAAGTAAAATCCTTCTCAGAAACTATGCATAAGGAATTTCAAATGTCCCTTATGGGGGAGTTACAATTATTCTTAGGCCTTCAAGTCAAACAAAATTCAGAAGGATTATTTGTATCGCAATCTAAGTACACTTTAGAGATAGTAAAGAAATTTGGCCTCGAGAATGCTAAAGATGCTAAAACGCCGATGAGTACTACGTTAAAACTTTCTAAAGATAAAAATGGAAAATCCATAGATCCTACTCTATATCGTAGTATGATAGGAACCTTACTATATCTTACTGCCTCGCGTCCTGATATTATGTATGCTATGTGTGTATGTGATCGTTATCAAAATAAACCTAAAGAGAGCCATTTGAATGCTGTTAAACGTATCATTAAATATGTAAAAGGCACTCTGAATCTAGGACTTTGGTACACTAATGACACACCAAGCACTATAATTGGGTACACTGATGTTGACTGGGCTGGGTGTACTGATGATAGTAAAATAACATCAGGAGCATGTTATTATATAGGTAATAACTTGGTAGGATGGAGTAGTAAGAAACAAAATTGCACATCATTCTCGACAGTTGAATCTGAATACATAGCAGTTGGCAGCTGTTGTGCTCAATTACTGTGGCTTAAAGAAATGCTAAGTGATTATGGTATTCAAGAAAACCAATTGCATCTCTATTGTGATAATCAAAGTGCGATTAATATTTCTAAAAAACCTGTTCAACACTCGCGAACAAAACACATTAAAATAAGACATCATTTTATACGCGAATTGGTTGAAACTAAGGAATTAGAAATCAATTATCTTCCTACTGATCTACAACTCACAGATATGTTCACCAAACCTCTAGATTATAATAGATTCATTTCCTTGCGTAAATCTATTGGTATGGTTTGTGCTGAGTAATACATTTGCTGATTATCCAAGTTTTTCCCTTTGTCCATTTGAGACAAAATGGGGGAGAAATTTGAGTCTCTAATGATTCTTTATATATGCTAAACAACTTGATCCTAGTGACTCATTGCAGGTGTTTGTACAGCTTTTCTCAACAGATGTTATAGGGTATTCAATTGTAAATAGTTGAGTTATGTACTTTTGTTTTCTAGGATTTGGGTAGATAGAATCTTTACAGGAATAGGTTTTTCTTATCTTTTGTCGCCCTACGAGTCCTAGTTGACTCAAAGGAGATTTTGTCTCATATTTCCAAAGGGGGACATTGAAGCACCTTATACTCTTAACTCACTTGAGTCTATATTGTATAAGTGTTCATCTAGTTTGGAAATTGTGACAAAATTATGTCTAACCTAGAATCCAAAGAACCTCAGAGCTTGCATTTCTATTTTATCTTTGATTGAATGGACCTTGACCTAATTACCAACACTCACACACAGTAGAATGAATCATTTACAGGTCATATTGCATATTTGTGTGTGTTTAAATCCCCAATATTGTTTTTAAATATTTTTTGGGATTTTTTAAAACATTTTAAAAATAAGGTTTTATTAATAAAACTTGGTTTTAAAAGGTTATGGGGTAAATCTGCTATTTTAAAATGTTGGTTTAATTGTCTCAAAGTTGGTTTGGGTAGAAACCAAAAGCCGTAGAGACTTCAGGGTTTACATTGTAATTACTTTAGATGCGCGTTTTATCTCGCCTCATATGCCAACATGTGTTAGCTTCTGATTGGTGAGAAGTGTGTTTCCTAGCTGAGACAAATTGAGTGATCATTCTCATCCCTTGGATCATTCTTATCAACGTTCTGCATTTCTTACATCATAATCCTTGTGATCATCTTTGAACCTATCAGGAGAGCTTTAACCACCGCATATCGTATCCCCTTGGATCTAAGTCAATTGAACTTGACTAAATCTGGTCCCTTGATTTCAATCCTTATTCTCGAACCTTCCCAGCCTCTTATAAAAAGTCTCCTACTCTCAGCATTCGAAGATTTTTTGCCATTTCGTCCTTGGTGAGAAAAGAAAGAGAGAGTAGAGAGAGAGTGGAGAGAGAAGAAAGAAACCAGAAGAGAGAGAAAGAGTTAGAAACCCTAACCCTAACCCTAAATCGTCTACACAGTTCAAACCAAATATAAACCTTCAAACCTCTATACTTTACCAAACACAACCTTGAGTGTTTGAGTGTTTTAAAAGATGATTTGAGAGTTGGTTTGTTGCTGTAACCTCTTCTTCTTTGGATCTTGTTTCCAACTTAATCATTTTCTTAGATCTGCTGTTCTTGTATATAGAAATGTTCAGATCTGAGTTTTTCATGATATATTACACTTAGTTTGCATGTTTTTTCCTCAGCTTGAGAAATATTTTGTTGATTCGTTTTCTGTAAATGTTTTTAACTTTGAAATCATCAAAAATGTTTTCTGTTTCTAGTTCTCTTAAAACTAAACCTTTGACCTAGTTTGGAATCACACTTGGAGGTTTTCAATTTCGAAAATATTTTCAAAACTCTAAGATTGATTAAGATCTTGATTGTCTTCTAAGCAAGATATCCGTGGATTCTGGGATTGATTTAAAGGTCAAACAGGTTCAAAGTTTTGTGAGAAGAGAGAAAAAGAAAAATCACAGCATATAAACTTATATGTAATTTCCTAGGACTGTTTGTACTTAATAAGTGTGAGTGTGTGCATGCATGTGTTAGAGAGCACCTCCACAAACACTTTCACACTACAACACGAAAAGTGTTGGTAATAAAATCTTGAGAAAAAAAGAGTCGACGTAAAGAGCTTGAACAAATTGGAGTTAACAAACTAAGAGGACAACGTCAACAATCAGAACTGCAGAGAAGTTATAAGGACACCAAACGGTACATTCCTAAACTTATATAGGTCTGAGTTGTATGCATGCTTGTTATATAGTTTTTAACTGTTAAATTTGTTTATAGTGGATTTTTGTTTTACTCCGTAGAGGGAGTCGTGGATGTTTCCTCAGTTGGGTGAGGTTTTACCACGTAAAAATCTTGTTATTAATATTCCTACATCTTCTCATCTCATTCTTGGTTATGCAGGGTTTAAAAGCTTGTTTAAAACTGTTTAATAATCATGTTATTCAAATCTTGAATAGATCTCGTACATACTGTTTTGTTAAACACATCTTGTGTTCAAATAGTTTTGTTTTTTTAAGAAAAGAGTTTCTTCAAAAAACAGTTCGGAGTTACTTAAATAGTTTAATTTTATTAAACGGCTTTAGTAATAGAATTTCAATTGGTATAAGAGCTTGGTAAACTTCTTTTAAAGAGATCATGTGTTTCTGAAATTGTTTTCTGAAAATCAAATATGGACGAGAAAAATGAAAGATTTGGTAACTTGACCAGACCTCCTATCTTTGATGGAACCAATTTTTCTTACTGGAAAGTAAGGATGATTGCTTTCATTCAAGGAACTCTGGGAGATGATGTCTGGGACATTGTTGAAAAGGGTTACACTTTTCCTACAAAACCAGCCACTGAAGGAAGTAATGAGAGGGTTAAGAAAGTTTTAAGTGAGTTCACACAAGAAGAGAAACAAGTTTCTCGCAACAATAACAATGGAAAGAATGCTATATTTATGTCTATAAATGAACATGAGTTCAAAAGAATCTCATCCTGTACCACTTCTAAGGAAGCTTGGGACACTTTAGTTACTGCTCGTGAAGGTGACACTAGAGTTAAGGCTGCTAAAACTCAAATGCTCATTCAACAGTATAATTCCCTAATTATGTCTGAGACTAAGTCATTTGATGACTTCTATATGAACTTGACTGATATTGTGACCAAACTGCATGCTAATGGGATAACTTATGATAGGCAAGAAATTGTATCTAAAATTCTGAGATCATTACCACAGAAATTTGATAACAAAAGATATGCTATTGAGGAAATGTGTGATATTAATCTCACTCCTGAACTACTCAGTAGTAAATTAAGAATTGTGGAAATGGAGCTGGAATTTAAGAAACAATTAACCCAGTCCCATAGGAAACAGACTAGTTCCAATCTAAGCTTCTCTTCTAAATTGATTAAGCCTGAGTTTAATACTTCCAATGATTATTCTGATGAGGAATGCGATATAGAGAGTTTGGACAATCAGATTGCCTTAATGTCAAAACAGTTTAAGAAAATCATTAAATTTAGAAACAACATGGAAAATAAACAAGGCAAGTCCAATTATCCAACTCCTTTCAATCATAGACCTCATGAGAAAAGCCATGACAAAAATCACAAGGACTCTCACACTAGACCTAACAGAGACCTTAAGAAGACTGAATGCTATAGATGTGGTAAACTTGGACACATTGCACAAGACTGTAGAGTTAACTTGAACACTCAAAACAAACACACTAGAACCAACATTTGCAAAACATGGGATGATTCAAGTGAATCTGAAAATGAGGAACCTGAGTCATCTGATGTTTTTGACCCTTGCATGTCTTTCTTTGCCAAGATTATCTATAATGATGATATGCCTGTGTTTGTTAATGAGGATGAATATAGTAATTCTACTTCTGATGTTTCGAATACTGCTGTTACTGGTTTAGATGCTTTGATTACTGAGAATATTGCTATCTATACCTCGGGGTGTGAGAGTCAAAGGGAAAGCGATAATGACGATGTCAATGGGTGTGTGAGTACAAAGAATGAAGCCCTATGGATCATTTCACACACTACACTTAGTGACTCGGACAATGAAGACCTCCCAGATATTCACACCCTCTATGCTAAAACTCTCAAGAAAAGCACTAGACTAGAAAAGATTATGAAAGATCTCACTAAGAGGTTAGAAGATCTAAGCCTAATGGTTAAACTGAATGTTGAAGATTATACTACCCCAAGTCTAACTCATGAAAGCGAAATTAAAATGTTAAATGAAAAACTCAGAAATTTGACTGAAACAAATGAAATTCTGGAGAAAAAGTACAAAGGGACATTGTTAGAATTGGAACAAACTAAAGAAAAGACAGCAACTGTTTTAAAAAAAATTACAAAATTTAAAAATAATTCAAACTATTTTGATGAATTTGTTGCTGAATCAAAAACCAATTCTGACGATCGAATTGGAATAGGGTTTTGCCCCAATTTGAAGACACAAACAAAATCTTTTGAACCTATCAAGTTTGTGTCAGGAGGCAAAAGGCCTATTAAAACATGCCCAGACTTTCATTCTCTAAAAACTGAGTTTGATTCAAAACATCAAAATTTTAACATTGGGGAATCAAGTTTCTCTAAACATGAAAGTTCACCTAAGGCTAAATACGTCTGCCCCTTTATTAGGAAGAGTGAGTCTGCATTCAAGACTGTCACACCTAGGAATAGATTTCAACCTCAAAACTTCTCAAAACCTTTGTTTAGAGACATTCCTAAGGAGACCCAAATTTTGAGCAATCTTTACTGCTCCTATTGCGACATATACGGCCATTCTTTTTACGGTTGCTATGCTAGGATATTAGTTAAACCTGTCTATAATCCTCATATCTATCAGAACTTTAACTATTCTAGAAGGAGCCGCAACAATTATATACTTCCTAGACAACCACATAAAAACTCTAATTATAGAAACGGAAAGACCAAACCTAAAAGAACATTTCCTAGAAGGATTCCTAAGCACTTTCCTAAACCAAATGCTCATGTTTTTCATAAAATTCAAAATTATGAGCAAAACATTTTTCAACAAAAATCTAATGCTCGCAAATTTTATCAATTGAGAGATAATAAGCGCAAAATGAAAACTAGAGCAATTTGAGTTAGAAAAGATGATCTATTACCTCAGATGAAGTGTAACATATTTTTTACTACTCTAAAAGCTGAACACACATCATCTGGTTGGTATTTAAACTCTGGATGTTCTAAGAACATGACTGGGGATGAAACTAAACTTTTAAACAAAACCAGCTTTGCTGGTGGTAAAGTCATTTTTGGTGATGGAGTTTTATCTCAAATCATAGGCAAAGTAACTCTCCAAGAAGATGGACTTCCTGTTCTTGAAAATGTCCTTCTAGTTAAAGGTCTTAAGGCAAATCTACTTAGTATATCGCAATTTTGTGACTCAGATCATACTGTTACCTTTTCCAAGAACAATTGCAAAATTTTAAATGAAAAAGGTGAATGCATAATTACTGGATTTAGGACTCCTGACAATTGTTATACTGTGATGAACAAATCTGAAATCTGTAATGTTGCTAGAATGGATGACAACAAGATATGGCATAACAGAATGGGTCATATAAATTACGATAACCTTAGTAGACTGACCTCTCAAGAAATAGTTAGAGGAGTTCCTAAAATCAAATCCATTCCTAATATTGTCGGTGGTTCTTGTCAGGAAGGTAAAATTGTTAAGGCAACTCATAAGAAAGTTAATGATGTTCTTACCTCTAATCCCTTGGAGCTCATCCATATGGACCTAATGGGTCCCTCCCAAACTGTTAGTCTTTGTGGACACAATTATATTTTAGTTATGGTTGATGACTTCACCAGATTTACTTGTGTAGCCTTTTTAAAACAAAAGTCTGACACTTTTCAAACTTTTTTAAAAATACTTCTTCGGATTGAAAATGAAAATGACACTCAAGTAAATAGAATCCGTAGTGATAAAGGTGGAGAATTCAAAGACACTGGTATTATTGAATGCTGTGACTATAATGGTTACAAACATGAATTCAGTGCTCATAAGACTCCTCAACAAAATGGAATTGCCGAAAGAAAGAATCGTACCCTTCAAGAGATGGCACGTGTTATGTTACATGCCAAGAATTTACCTAAATAATTTTGGGTAGAATCTATTCGTACTGCATGTCACATCATAAATAGGGTCTATCTTAGAAAGAATTCCAAACAAACCCCTTACGAACTTTGGTACAAGAAAAAGCCCAATCTTAAGTACCTTAGAACTTTTGGTACCACTTGTTATGTATGCAAAGATAGGGAACACTTATCCAAATTTGAGAGTAGGGGAGATAGATCTATATTTTTAGGATACTCACCTAACAGTAGAGCCTATCGAGTGTATAATCTTCGCACTAAAACCTTGATGGAATCCATAAATGTAATTATGAGTGACACTACTGTAGAGAGTAAGACTGGTGAATTAACTATTGAGAAAGAGCCTACAAACATTTTAAAAAATAACTCTCCTGAAATAGATGATTTATTACCAATTGAGACACCTGAAGTACCTAACTGGGTTTCTAAGGATCATCCCATAAATAACGTAGTTGGTAACCCTAGTGAGCCAGTGCGTACAAGATCCCAACTAAGAAACTATGCACATTATGCATGTTTTGTTTCCCTTGTGGAACCAAAGAATGTAAATGAGGCATTGAATGAATCTCATTGGATTTCTGCTATGCAGGAAGAACTTCTTTAATTTGTCATTCATGATGTTTGGTATCTTGTTCCTCGATCTGATCACAAAAAGGTTATTGGCACACGTTGGATTTTTAAAAATAAGAATGATAAAAATGGGATAATAATTAGAAATAAAGCTAGATTAGTTTCTCAAGGATACTCTCAAATTGAAGGAATATATTTTAACGAGACCTTTGCTCCTGTTACTCGGTTAGAATCTGTTTGTCTGCTCTTTGCTATAGCTTGCCACATGCATTTTACACTTTACCAAATGGATGTCAAATCTGCATTCCTTAATGGAATATTGACTGAAGAGACCTATGTAGAACAACCTAAAGGGTTCATTGACCCTCAATATCCAAATCATGTATTTCGTCTTAAAAAGGCTCTGTATGGCCTTAAACAAGCACCTAGAGCTTGGTATGAGCGTCTTTCCAGTTTCCTCTTAGATAAAGGTTTCAAAAGAGGTGGAAATGATCAAACTCTTTTTGTCAAACATTTGACAAACACATCATTATTGCTCAAGTTTATGTTGACGATATTATCTTTGGATTAACTTCTCCCCCAGAAGTAAAATCCTTCTCTAAAACTATGCATAAGGAATTTCAAATGTCCCTTATGGGGGAGTTACAATTCTTCTTAGGCCTTCAAGTCAAAAAAAATTTAGAAGGATTATAGGTATCGCAATCTAAGTACACTTTAGAGATAGTAAAGAAATTTGGCCTCGAGAATGCTAAAGATGCTAAAACGCCCATGAGTACTACGTTAAAACTTTCTAAAGATAAAAATGGAAAATCCATAGATCCTACTCTATATCGTAGTATGATAGGAACCTTACTATATCTTACTGCCTCGCGTCCTGATATTATGTATGCTATGTGTGTATGTGCTCGTTATCAAAATAAACCTAAAGAGAGCCATTTGAATGCTGTTAAACGTATCATTAAATATGTAAAAGGCACTCTGAATCTAGGACTTTGGTACACTAATGACACACCAAGCACTATAATTGGGTACACTGATGTTGACTGGGCTGGGTGTACTGATGATAGTAAAAGCACATCAGGAGCATGTTATTATATAGGTAATAACTTGGTAGGATGGAGTAGTAAGAAACAAAACTGCACATCATTCTCGACAGTTGAATCTGAATACATAGCCGCTGGCAGCTGTTGTGCTCAATTACTGTGGCATAAACAAATGCTAAGTGATTATGGTATTCAAGAAAACCAATTGCATCTCTATTGTGATAATCAAAGTGCGATTAATATTTCTAAAAACCCTGTTCAACACTCGCGAACAAAACACATTAAAATAAGACATCATTTTATACGCGAATTGGTTGAAACTAAGGAATTAGAAATCAATTATCTTCCTACTGATCTACAACTCGCAGATATGTTCACCAAACCTCTAAATTATAATAGATTCATTTCCTTGCGTAAATCTATTGGTATGGTTTGTGCTGAGTAATACATTTGCTGATTATCCAAGTTTTTCCCTTTGTCCATTTGAGACAAAATGGGGGAGAAATTTGAGTCTCTAATGATTCTTTATATATGCTAAACAACTTGATCCTAGTGACTCATTGCAGGTGTTTGTACAGCTTTTCTCAACAGATGTTATAGGGTATTCAATTGTAAATAGTTGAGTTATGTACTTTTGTTTTCTAGGATTTGGGTAGATAGAATCTTTACAGGAATAGGTTTTTCTTATCTTTTGTCGCCCTACGAGTCCTAGTTGACTCAAAGGAGATTTTGTCTCAGATTTCCAAAGGGGGACATTAAAGCACCTTATACTCTTAACTCACTTGAGTCTATATTGTATAAGTGTTCATCTAGTTTGGAAATTGTGACAAAATTATGTCTAACCTAGAATCCAAAGAACCTCAGAGCTTGCATTTCTATTTTATCTTTGATTGGAGGGACCCAGACCTAATTACCAACACTCACACACAGCAGAATGAATCATTTACAGGTCATATTGCATATTTGTGTGTGTTTAAATCCCCAATATTGTTTTTAAATATTTTTTGGGATTTTTTAAAACATTTTAAAAATAAGGTTTTATTAATAAAACTTGGTTTTAAAAGGTTATGGGGTAAATCTGCTATTTTAGAATGTTGGTTTAATTGTCTCAAAGTTTGTTTGGGTAGAAACCAAAAGCCGCAGAGACTTCAGGGTTTACATTTTAATTACTTTAGATGCGCGTTTTATCTCGCCTCATATGCCAACATGTGTTAGCTTCTGATTGGTGAGAAGTGTGTTTCCTAGCTGAGACAAATTGAGTGATCATTCTCATCCCTTGGATCATTCTTATCAACGTTCTGCATTTCTTACATCATAATCCTTGTGATCATCTTTGAACCTATCAGGAGAGCTTTAACCACCGCATATCGTATCCCCTTGGATCTAAGTCAATTGAACTTGACTAAATCTGGTCCCTTGATTTCAATCCTTATTCTCGAACCTTCCCAGCCTCTTATAAAAAGTCTCCTACTCTCAGCATTCGAAGACTTTTTGCCATTTCGTCCTTTGATAGAAAAGAAAGAGAGAGTAGAGAGAGAGAGTGGAGAGAGAAGAGAGAAACCAGAAGAGAGAGAAAGAGTTAGAAACCCTAACCCTAACCCTAAATCGTCTACAGAGTTCAAACCAAATATAAACCTTCAAACCTCTATACTTTACCAAACACAACCTTGAGTGTTTGAGTGTTTTAAAAGATGATTTGAGAGTTGGTTTGTTGCTGTAACCTCTTCTTCTTTGGATCTTATTTCCAACTTAATCATTTTCTTAGATCTGTTGTTCTTGTATATAGAAATGTTCAGATCTGAGTTTTTCATGATATATTACACTTAGTTTGCATGTTTGTTTCTCAGCTTGAGAAATATTTTGTTGTTTCATTTTCTGTAAATGTTTTTAACTTTGAAATCAACAAAAATGTTTTCTGTTTCTAGTTCTCTTAAAACTAAACCTTTGACCTAGTTTGGAATCACACTTGGAGGTTTTTAATCTCGAAAATATTTTCAAAACTCTGAGATTGATTTAGATCATGACTGTCTTCTAAGCAAGATATTCGTGGATTCTGGGATTGATTTAAAGGTCAAACAGGTTCAAAGTTTTGTGAGAAGAGAGAAAAAGAAAAATCACAGCATATAGACTTATATGTAATTTCCTAGGACTGTTTGTACTTAATAAGTGTGAGTGTGTGCATGCATGTGTTAGAGAGCACCTCCACAAACACTTTCACACTACAACACGAAAAGTGTTGGTAATAAAATCTTGAGAAAAAAAGAGTCGACGTAAAGAGCTTGAACAAATTGGAGTTAACAAACAAACAGGACAACGTCAACCATCATAACTGCAGAGAAGTTATAAGGACACCAGACGGTACATTCCTAAACTTATATAGGTCTGAGTTGTATGCATGTTTGTTATATAGTTTGTAACTGTTAAATTTGTTTATAGTGGATTTTTGTTTTACTCCGTAGAGGGAGTCGTGGATGTTTCCTCAGTATGGTGAGGTTTTACCATGTAAAAATCTTGTTCTTAATCTTCCTACATCTTCTCATCTCATTCTTGGTTGTACTGGGTTTAAAAGCTTGTTTAAAACTGTTTAATAAACCTGTTATTCAAATCTTGAATAGATCTCGTACATACTATTTTGTTAAACACATCTTGTGTTCAAATAGTTTTGTTTTTTTAAGAAAAGAGTTTCTTCAAAAAACAGTTCGGAGTTACTTAAATAGTTTAATTTTATTAAACGACTTTAGTAACAGAATTTCAGTTTAGGCTCCCTAGGTAATTGAATCTTGACTTTATTTCCCTTCGGAACGTATGGGGTAAGGTAAATGAAGATAGAAGTGGAGATAGCAGGACTTGATTGTACGCTCATGAGAGTGATATTGTCTTAGGCTGTAGATGGTGATTGTCATGTGAATTCGACAACATGTAGCCCGGGGAGTTGAAGTTTATTCCATAAGATTGTTAGAGGCTTATGTTTCATGAGAAACGGAGTATTAGAGTGGGGGAAGGACCTGCGTCACGCGGTGAGGTAAAGTCACATGGATCGCGGTTAGATGTACCTTTGAGAGAAAATAAGAGGTATCATTTTAAAAGATGACAGCGGTGGTGGGATTTAATAAAGAGAAATATTGCTAAATTCATTTTGTAATTGGTCACCTATCCATTGGAACAGGGTGGACCACCCGAGATCGATATGGGTTCCTTTAACCATTAGGGATTCCGAAGTAGGAATGAGAGAGTACTCCCAAGGGTTTTATCGCGAAGGGGGATACGGTCCTATATGGGTGATAATGGATCAGTTGACCAAAATAGCTCACGTTATGCCAGTTAAGACTGGTCATACTAAAGGACAGTATGCGTAGATCCTTATAATCGAGATAGTGAGGTTAGACGGGGTACCGCTTGACATAGAGTCCGATCGGGACAAGATATTCATCTCTTGATTATGGAAAGGTGTTCACGAGGCTTTGGATACCGAGTTATGGTTGAGCATGGCCTATCATTCCATACAAATGGGCAGAACAAGCGGACAAATTAGATGATTGGGAAAATAAATTATATGTGTACCCTTGGATCTTAGGGAAGGACGATAGTAGTCCCTTCTGAGTTTGTGTACAATAACTCATATAAGTTAACTTTTGGGAATGGTGTCAGTCGAGGTATGGCACGGTAAACCGTGTTGTTCTCATGATCGTTAGTTAAAGGTGGGGGAAACAAATCCTATTGTGAAGATTCGAGATGGGTTGATATCTATAGTATGTAATGTGTGTAAAGCATATACAACGCTAATAACTGACGTGTGTGCAATCGTTGCGAGACGAGATCGTGTGTACCTAAATAACGATTAATCTACGAAGGTGCGAATAGTAGAAGGCTAGACAACGAATATATCTAAAATAAAGTTTAAGTAATGAAACTTGAACGCTAAGAATTGGGCAGGAACCTACATGGTAGGGTAACCTGGAGTTTAGAACAAAAATAAGTTGAGTGTTCATTATTAAGGGTATTCGATAGCGCACTATATGGGTGGTACAGAGTAGTTCACTTGGGAGCGCAATGGTGCGATACGCAACATATATTCAGCATTATTTGTACCTGGTATACTTTTTTTAAATTTCGAGATGAAATTCCGTTGTAGGAGGAAGTATGTAACACCCCGTATTTTTATGATATTAAATTATTATTATTGGGTTAATTAAATTAAAAAGGTGAGAAATTAATTTGTTAGTTAATTAATCCGAATTAAAATAATCATTAACTAGCGTGCCAAGGGTTAATACTTATTGATAAAAATTATGGTATATTACTGTGTGAATATGTAATATGAAATTATGAAATTTTATAAATTGTCGAGAGTGACAAATACGACAGTCTAGTATATTATGTCGGGAAGCATGTGTGAGTCGTGTCGGGACTAATTTAATGGATTAAAGAAGTGAATTATTTTAATAACTCCTATGGTCATTTTGAGTATGCCATTAAATTCGTAAGGGTTGAGATAGTCAGAAAACTCTACTTGGGTATTTTATTTGGACTTCAGAATATTTTTAGGCCTAACCGGTCCCCCGTAGGGGTATTTTTGTCCTTTGAATTTTTGGGGAAACATTATGGACGAAAATTAAAGAAAATAAATAAGGTAACATGGGGGAGATAGGGTCTGTCAATTTCAAACATAGGAGAGAGAAAAGAGAGAGACACAAAGGAAGGATAAAGGAGTCCATGGGTGTTCTTGGTGCATAACTTAAGGACTCACATCCCAAATCCCACCAAAGCATAGATCGAAAGACGAGGGGCACATCTATGCCAATTTCATCAACGGATCAAAACATCATAATTGCGGCAAGTGTTTATTACTTGATTTTCTTTAGCGATAATTGTGTTCATGTTAGACTAGATAATTACCCCATTATTATGAAGATGAATATTGTTGAAAATTTGGGAGAATTGATCATAAATTAGAACTGATTTGAATAAAGTTTGATTCCTTAATGTAGATAGGGTTATGTCCACGAAATTATGATAATTTGATGATTAAATCTAGGCTTAATTTAGAGTGTTGCGTATAAACTTGAGAACTAGGGTTCTTGATATATTAATTGGGGGATTTAGATTTTATTAATAATTAATAATGATTAAATGATGATATGTTGTTGGAAATCATGTATAGATGTTAGGTAGTTGATGAGAATTGAATGATTGGTGATTGGGCTAATGATTTTAGAGGTTTTAGGCTTAAAATGATGGAAAACGGAACTGTTAAGGGTAACATGCTTAGTTGGGTTGAAGAATGTTGAATCTCATTCGAATGAGATTAAGCTTCGTTCGAATGAGAAAGCTGATGTCGTCCGAACGACATCTGACCTCATTTGAACGACAAGTCCAAAAATCTGATAAATTTCAAATTCAGTCCAAATTCAAGTTACACAGTTATTTTGAGTGAGGAAAATTATCATTTGATGATTATTAAGCATAGTGCCGAATGGTTAGGGGATATTCGTAGAGTAATACTTTATATATTTTGGAAATGTGAGTTAACTGTGGAAATTTGAAGAGGGAGAATAATCGAATTAATAATATTATAAGTAGGAATGAGAGAATACTACGTATGGAAAATATATGTATGGGTTGGGTGAATACCTAATAAATTTTAATAGGATGTGAAATTGCTTATTATATGATTGTATTTGTGTGTATAGAATACCTAGGTTGCTTGCTATAAGAGGAGGTTTCGTGCAGTGGGCAGTCTTATCTTGAGTGACCCAATGGGGAGATATGTGACTTGTACCCAGAGCATATGAACTTGGATACGTGCTATCTGAGATGTAGGATAGTTTCGACGACTGAATGGGAGCATATGTATGTGCATGACCCATTTGGCTGGTGAGTATGCTCGCCTCTAATATTTGTGTTATGAGATTCATGGTTCGTGAGAGACGACGAACAAATTGTCCATATGCATCAAACGATGCACCAGGACATGATAGAAAAGTATGCATTTTCTCCAAGTTGTCTTAAACTAAGGGTGCAGGATTATTGTGTGTGTGTGTGTGTATATATATATATATATATATATTATATGAGAGGGGGGTGTTTTACTGTTCCAAAAAATCAATGGTTGGGAGCAATTTTTTGGGGGCGATCTAATGGTTTGGGATTGTGCTATATGGGATTATACCCATTGTGACATGGCACAATCCAAAAAAAAAATGGAACACTCTTCTTCCTTCCCCTACCCCCGATTCCCTAACCCCTCTCCCCTGCTCCAACCCCTCTCCCCTTCCGCACCCTCTCCCCTCCCTGCTGCCCTAACCCCTCTCCCCTGCTCCGCCATCTCCCCTCCCCGCTTCCCCTCTCCCCTGCTCTGACATCTCCCCTCCCCTCTGCCCCCCTCTATCCCCTCACGGCTCCTCCCTCTCTCCCCCTCCCTCTTTCAACCGCCGCCCTGTTCCGGCGCGCAGCTGCCTCTGCCTCCACCATCCGGGGTGCGCACACACACACACACACTAATAACTCTCACACACACACAGAGATCACTCACGCACACACACACACACACACAGATCTAACCCACTGATAACTCTCACACACACACTGATAACTCTCACACACACACATAGATCACGCACACACACAGATCTACACACACATTGATGCTGTGATTTTCTTCAGATATTTCTTCAAGGTGCGATTTCAAAATTTATGATTGTTCATTTTATTTGTCATTCAGATCTATTGTTTGGTTCTATAATTTTAGGGTTTTGAAATTAGATTTGGGTCACCCACTGAGATTTTGATATTCTTGAATTTAGGGTTTTTAAATTAGATTTGGGGGTTTTCTTGATCACATTAGAGGCATTTTTTTGGTTTGGTTCTATAATTTGCAAAATTGATTTGTGGTTTGATTTTGAATAATTTTTGTTAGTTTTTACTTTTGCTTTTATAATTTAGGAATTTAGTAGTTCTTGAAGATTTTTTTTTTCATATGTTGAATTCCACATGCTTGAAAAAATAATCAACTGATTTTTTTGGGAAACCTTTTAGAAAATATATGATTTGATACAAAGAGAGTGAACAAGTTAAATCAAACCAAATTAAATTCGTGGGACATGTTTTGGTGAAATTCGTGGATTTATGTCATTATATAATGAATATGTTGCAGGTAACCATTGGGTGTGTTTCTGGTAATGCCATCTAAGTTTGATTTTTTTTATGTTCTAATTTAATTTATTTGGCGTGTATTTTTGTTATTGGCTTACTATTTTTTTTTCTTTCTGATGCATCTCAGGTGGAAGCTGGACTCATTTAAACAATTATTTTGCATAAATAACACGTATTCAGGTACATTTTTTTTATAAATAATGTTTGGGGCAGTTATTCATTGTTTATTCCCAAATCTTCTCCATATTGGAATGGATAATTACTATTACCTTTTATGATGTTTATTGAATCCCATTGTTGGATTTATTGTTTCCCCTTAAACATGGTGGATAGTCCAATAAACAAAGGAGACTATGCCCAATTTTTTTTTAAAAATTGACACTTTGTTTTATTGGGACGCAGTGATTTTGATTGATGAATATTGTATATTTCATTTTATATGTGAATTTACTTGACGAATTTAGACAATTTGGACGAATTTAGACAATTTGCATATGGCATATATGAATATGCATATTGCATATATGCCCTACATATCACTTTTTATTTAAAATGCGAGCTTCATTTGTTGTTATTTATTTGTTCTTTTGCATATGACTTGATTATAGTTGAACCTCCCAAACAGGTATACACCTTTTCTTTTTTATGTTGTTTTTTTAGGCAATACTTTTTTGTTGAAAAGTAGGCACCAAGTTAGGTGTAAAATTAGTAACTTTACATATTGTTAACAATCGTATTCAATATGGTTCTTTCTTTTTGTTGTTGAAGTGAATTTTTCATTCTCTATATTATGGATCATGACTCTATACATGCATAATATTTTGAAAGTCATCTAATTTAGGCAGAATACAGTTCTACATTTTATATTATTCATGTATTAAATTTATCAATTCCCTACTTTATTTGATGTGCTTTTGCAGATGTGGTTGTTCATTATTCTTAATTTGTTCCGATGGAGCATGTGTTTATTGTCTCGAGCATGGGGCATCCTATCTGACACCCTAAAGATTACATATCAGTCCCTCTTCCATTTTTTAAATTAAAAATCACATAAACTTCTTTATATTCTTTATAATATTTCTCCAAATATTTGATCTCATTTTTGTTTCAGGGTTGATACCAAGGTTTTTGAATGACGAGGGGGGGGGGGAGCAGCAGGTAGGGGATGATGGGAAGCAACAGGTGGGTGTGGGTGTGTGGGAGGGGGGGAGGCTGCAACAAGTGGGGTGGGGGAGGCCGCATCAGGTGAAAGCATTGAAGGATAAAATTATTTGCTCAAGTTTGATCTGATATTTATTTTTTTAAGATGTTTTTTTCATTGAAGCTTTTGTTAGGCGATTATTTTTTATATTGTTGGATTTGTCATCCCTTGAGAATGGTGGATAGTCCAATAAACAAAGGAGGATCTGCCCAATTTTTTTAAAACTTTGACACTTTGTTTTTTTTACACAATGAGAATTCATTTGATGAATATTAACTATTTGAATGTTGTTGGACAATTTGTTGTTTGTTAAGCAGGGTGAATAGTTTATAAACAAAGGAGATTATGGCCAATTGCTATAAATTACTCTTTTTTTGTTGGGAACAATATTTTTGCCATTTTTCAATTATGTACTTTGAAATTTTTTGCCATTTTGTAATTACGTGCTTTCGAAATTTTCGTCGTGCCTTCAGGCACGGGCATTCCACTAGTATATCTATATAATAAAGGAGGAGGGGGTTTTGCCACATCATATAACTTTGATACAAAACCTATATAAACAAATTTTGTATCTATCTATTGCACCACGTGGACCTGCCTCTCAATCTCTCAAACTTCTCAATATCGGTCTACCTTGAGCCTCTCAACAAATATTTTTCTTTGCATTGGAATTAAAAACCTTTAGAGTGCTTATAGTACATAGCGTAAGATATGGGGGTCATATAATATCTCATATCTTTGAGCCGGTCTCTCACGATACCAAGAGTAGATGGAGCAAGATTACATCTTCAATATTGGATCTTCTTCACTCAAGAATAGAGATTACAACTTCACAGAATAAACCCCCTTTGTGTTCAAGAAAAACCCCACCCTTAACCATGGTTATCACTTCAAACTGTAAGTGTTGACACTTACAACTAGACGCTTCCCTCATTCGCTCTGGCTATGTTGTTCAAGCCTCCAAGTCCGAGCACCTGAACTCGATTTGGTCTACATCTGAACTAGGTTTGATTTTGCTTTAATTTCTTACATTCTGGGTTTCATCGTAGAGGAAATAGAGGGAGGAGTGTAATGGGGTGGAAAAATATTTGTGTATGGAGTGGAACCGTGTTCCTTATCCTACTCCACAGAGAACGCCACCGTTGTTTCCTTATTTGAGACTGATCTCCTTACTGTGTCTTGATTAAATTTTTCTGTTTCTCTTTTTTATTTATGAGATATGAGTTCCTATAATCTCTTTTTTATTTATGAACCTTTAGAAGATGATGTATTTTCGAGTCTCCCAACTTCGATGGGGGCTCACTGATGCAATAGCTGGTCAAAAAGAGATTGATCGCCAATGTTCCTCATTTACACCGCCAATGTAGGAAATCGTCGGTGGTGAGATTTGGAAACAACAAATCTCGTTGGAGATTCGATTTGTTCGATGAATTCGCCGTTGTAATCTGGACAAGAGGGTCAAATAAGGAATATTGATAACTGTGTAGTCTACATTTTTCTGGGTACATATCCCTGCTCCAGCATTGTAATATGGACAAGAGGGTCAATCTGGACAAGAATGTTTTTATAGTTCTAATTTTTTTTCATTTGTATTATGTGTTCTTTCGTATTTTGTTTATGGCATAAGGTGAATTTTTCTGGGTACATATACATGCTCCGGCGTGGACTATACCTTTCTCCGATAAAATCCAAGTCTACAATCTGTAGCATTACTGCATTGCAAAACCCCACCACCTCCTTGGCCGACATCATGTACCTCTCTCCCCAAAGTGGCATTAATGATATCTTGTTACCATATCTTAGTGTTATTCTTTATTTTTAAAATTAAAATTTTTATGGTCAGTTTGGTGGTGTTTGAGGTGGATGTTGGCAGTTTATATTTGATTCGTTAGTTTGTGGTGTTTATTGTGGTTTTATGTTTATTTGGTTAGACAAAAAAATCACCCAATGGGTTTGTACTGACTCTACAGTCATATTATATGACTTTTTTCCATTTGTTTCTTTGTATTTTTGACCCATTCTTAATGTTTTGTTCTCAAGCCTGATTTCTTTTTCGCATGTGTTGTAAAAAGATGGAAGACACTTGGAGTAAGCTTTTATCAACATCACTTTTATTTTACATTTTCTGTTGTTTTTATTTAATAGCATGTTCAATATGATAGTACTATTGGTTAATATTTTGTCCTCTAACATAAATAGTTACCATAAAAATTTTGTAAAAATAAATTAAGAGCATAAACTATTAAATCTTAAAAAAAAAAGTCTACTATTTTCTCAAATACATAAATAAAAATAAATAAAATAAAACTAACGTGTGCCGGTAATGATTGGTTGCTAACAAAAAAGCACCGGGATAAATTATGAGATTAGAGTTAAATTATTTTAATTTGACTTTTTATTTCACCATGCCATTGAAACGGGTACACATTTATCACGGGAGCAAATTTATCACGGGAATGAATTTATCGTCGTGTTATCATCACAGGAAAAAAATTATCATCGTGCCATCGGCACGGGTACACCCTAGTGTATATATATAAGGATGTTATGACTATGTGTATATATGTGCTTGTGGATATTTTTACTTTGTGAAACTAGTAGATACGGTAATAATAATAATTGCTTCATGACAAGTGGTATTAACCAAGGGGTGCAGGTGTAGTATACATATATAGGGATGATGTTACTATATATATGAATAAACTTGGGAAAATTCTACTGTGTGAAATTAGTAGATATAGTAATAATGAGAAATAAAATACTCTTAGTTGGTAAAAGATTAATCGGTTGGATGGTGAATAATGATGTTTAGTTATGAGGGATAAACTATTACAATAACGTATTGTATGGGTGATACGGATATACTACTAGTGATGTACATGATGGTATGGTGACTTCGAACTAGTTAGGTTGGGTAGCATAACTAATAGGGAGTAGATGTACGTTAAGCATGCATAATAGATGAGAGGTGAGAATCTCATGTGAGAGTTCGAAACTAACATGCACATAATACTTGCTTCATTGCAGTTTTAAATGCTTGCTAAAACAAATATTTTTACCACTCGAGCTCTAACCCGTTTCTTGCTATTCTCCTCTCTTTTTCTATATATATATATATATATATATATATATATATATATATATATATATATATATATATATATATATATATATATATATATATATCAGGTGCCCAACCACAGGGTTGCCACCAGACTTAGACATTTGGATCATTTGGTGAGCTGCGGCTGTTGTGGAAGTTGTAGTTTATTGAGATTAAATGCTTCTATCTTTCCATTCAGTTCCAGTTCAGACATTTTAGTTAGGGCATGTGTCGCCCGCTTCCAGTTTAGTTATTCAGAGGTTGTACTTTTCTTAGTAGAATTTCTTCTATTGTCGGATTGAGTAGCATTATACGTTTAGTTTGAGAATTTGAACTGGAATATTTTATCCAGTATTATTTAATTCGGTAATTATTTTCTGTTGAGTATTTATTTATTCTGGTGGAGTGCAGATAGTTTTTTATTGTAATAATGAAAATTTATTAACAGATTATTTGGGTATAATTCAAATTAAATGTTTTGACACATAGCTTAATTATTTATTAGGTGATAAATAAAAACAATTGTTTTCGATAGTGATGCAAAGAATGAACCAACCAGACACTGTGATATTATTTAATAGAGGGCTGATCACCTAGTATTTAATTAGGTGGGGTGTCATAGTTCTCGTGTGTCCTGAAGTATCCTGGCCACTCCTCGCACCACAGTCTCTTTATGAAATCTGAAGGAGCCTCTACCTCAATGTCACCATCTAAAAGGCACGGTTCTATCTCAGAGGGGAGGAAAGAAGACTCCCCACCAGAATCAACATCACTAGCTGTAGGTATGGCCTCGGATCTCTGATACCCCTCGTCAACTACTTTGATAGACTCACCAATAAGGTCCTCAAATCAAGTGTCCACGATGAGTTAAAGGATACATAATACAAGGAAAACTATATCCAGACTCTGAAAAGTGCTATGATAGAAAGCCTACCTCAAGGCTCAAGGGGGTGAGTATGCTTCCACTTGTGTGAATGGAATCATCTAAATGGGAGATGCCAGGCTAAGCATAAGAAATAGCAATGAGAATTATCAGTATGACTCACAAGTGAACAATAAGAAATAGTAACTTGGGTATGATAGACATACCTGAGGAGTGCATAGTACAACACTATTTGTCTGCTCCACAATTACCAGACCAGAAGCCTCACTAACCTGGAAATAATGAAATAATGGTGAAGGTGAGAGTACTTGCACAATAAAAGAAAGAAGAAAAAGAAAAAAATAGAAAAGAGGGAAAGGTATGACAGAATAATACCTCTCCTGCAGTTTTCTCTCCAAGATGATCCACAGTTATCGGAGCAAATGCCTTACTAACCTACAAACAATCAAACAAGGTTGAAGGTGAGAGCACTTTCACAGTAAAAGCAATAAGAAAGAGGAGAAATAGAAAAAGAGAGAAGGTATGATAGTATAATACCTCTCTCATAGCCATCTCTTCAACATGCACCACGGTTACTGGAGCGGCTGCCTCGCTAGCCTGGAAGCAATGAAATAAAGGCGGAGGTAGGCATATCTGCACAGTAGAAGAAAGAAGAAGAATGGGAAGTGGAAGGTGGAGAAAGGTATGACAGTGTAATACCTCTCCTGCAGCTATCCCCGTAATGCGTTTCGTAGTCACTGGAACAATTGCAGCTCTAACCTGAGAACAAAGAAATCGGTAAGTGTTAGTAAACATTTTCAAAGAATAAGTATAGGTAAAAAAGGTATAATAAAACCAAGTATTTACTTGGGTAACTTCATCTGAATTACGAGTCAAAAGCCCCACAACAATAGGGGCAGAACTAGTAATAGGTCCCGTAGATAAGGGTACCTCGACTATGCTGACCTTGTAACAAGATTTGAAACTCCTAAGTTATACAAGTTAAAAGAGCGGTACATAAATGACTACTCTCATACAAAAGATATATGATACCTGAGTAATTACCTCTACAGCAATTGCGGAGGGCGCTGTGAGTGGTGCCTGAGGGACTACCTCTGTAACACTCGTTGCGATCATGATAGACAAAGAAGCCTCTAAAAAACTAGCATGTAGATGAAGAGAAAGAGGCAAGGGTTAGTAAAATGCTTACCTCATGAGAACAAGCATATAGAAAAGTCAAGAGACCCATAACAAAAATAGTTCTCGGGAGAGGCACTATGACAGGACCCTCGTTGGAAGCAGTAGGGAAAAGTTACTCATCTACAATAGGGGCTGCTGGAGGAATAGTAGTAAGAGGCACTGATAAAGTGGTTTTATGAACTAGCTGAGAAAAAAGGAGAAAATGACACGTCAGTACAAGCTAGCCAGAAAAAATAATAGCCATAAGGTCATTAGAATACCTGGGCCCCATTCAAAAAAGAAGGGTGAAAGGTGACCGTTGGCCCAGTAGGTCCTGTAGTAGTAACCCACTAATCATTATAAGCTCTTATTGTCAAAACCACGAGAAAAGAATTTACCAGTACTTGAATAGATGAAGAATCATGTGAAATAGGCTCAGCAAATGAAACCACAATAAATACTAGCCCATGAGGGACAGGTTGTACCAAAATTCTACCATCCACAGAGATGTAGACCTAGGGGATAGGAATCTTCCCTAAGGGGGATAACCTCGAAATAGTGGCCTCGGGAAAAGGTAGATTCTCTCTTATGGAAGTGAGACCAAGAGATACGGGCCCCTAGAGAATGAAAAATGACCAATGATATAAGCATCAAAGGCAAGTAATAAAAATAAATAGGGGACAAGAGAACAAGCAGACCTATAAAATGAGGAAGCCAGTGCCTCAGCTTCAGAAGTGCTTGCTAGTGAAGCACGAGAAGATGAAGTGACAGAACTAGAGGGCACAATCCTCTGCAATCATAAACAGATAGAGAACACAATGGAAAAGATAGCAAAAGAAAATAAAGGAATAAAAGAAAAGAGGAGAACAGTGAGATTGGCCATGTAAAGGAAATCATAGAAATACTTGAGCAGAATGCGAGGTCACGGAAGGGACCCTCGTGCTAGTAGGATGCATAGATGAAAGATGCAAGGAAATCAAAGTGTGTAACACTTAGTAATAGAAGTGTAAATTGTGACTATCAAAGTTTTAAAGGCCCCTGGAGGGAGTAATAAACCTCTTTATAAAGTCCTCTGGAGGAAATAAGCATAGAATTCCCCTCCCACTAGAAAGGAGCGCGAGGAAATGGAGGAGGTGAAGGGCCACTCATCTCAATAGAAATACCCTATGAAAGCATTGCAATAAAAAAATTTAGTAAACAAATCAATGATGAAAGGAGAAGAAAATCATATGCATAAAAGTACCTAGTAAAGAAATACTTACAAAAGCAGGTCGCTAACGTGACCACAAATGTGTATCTAGTGTGCGTGCCGATATAGGCTCAAGTGCAAGCTTGTCCCATTAGTAATAAATCCAGTAAGTAGGGATCGTCTCCACATGGAACTAGGACAAAGAATCGTAACGACACGACTAGATGACTAACCCTAGAATTGACTCTCGAAAGAAATGGAAAAGGTGATCAAGATGAATAGAAAATATACTAAATAAATGTGAATGTAAATTAACTAATAACTAAACTAAGGGAAAAGGAAAAAATCTATTAAATAACTTAACTATGAATAAGGAAAGATAGGTCGGGTTACAATCCCCCCAACCTTAGTACATTTACCGTATAGAATGCTAGATTTTGAATTAGAAATTTAATTGAACCCGGTCTTTAGTAATCCTAAGCATTACATATATAAGGATACTAGCCCGCATCATACATAATCAAAGGTAAAAATAAAGCTGAATAGGTAACACGTGCATTGCATCCTTAAACACCCCGATTACCTAGGGCAAACGAGGTTAAAAACTCTACGATGGTTGCACGTACTACACAACATGATTCACTTAAATGCAATTCAAACCCTATTTTCTATATGGGTAAATTACATCGGGTTGGGTTCATGCACGCCAACCCTTAAAAACTTATCCGGACATGATTAAATTAAATGAAAACCCAATTTTTAAAGTGCAGGAATTCATGACTATTTTGGAAAATTGAGAAGAAATTTTTGGAATTAATAATTGAAAACTAGGAATTTCAGAATTAATCTAACTAACTACTAAATAAATTGTAAGCAAAAATTAAATGTTACTTGCAATGAGGAAATATGGAAATAAACTTTGAATATTGAATTAATTGCAACAAATGTTCAAAACTAGGGTTCTTATCTGCAAGATCCCTCTAAAACTACTAATATTATAACCTGCACTGTTTGACACTTATTTAAAATAAATACACTACAAAAATTACAAGATTTTCAACCAAGTAAAACTCTAAATGATAAACGAAAAATTTGGGAAAATCTCAACCGAATCGGTCAGGCAGGACTTCTTACGTTCGGTCTGGTATCTAATTTTGAGCAGGGATCTTCAAGACATCGGACCGATTCATTTTTTTCTACACTCGGATAGATCCGGCAGCCAATTTCATTCGGAGTCTTTATTCCTTCCAGATCTGTTCATTTTTGTCTATAACCGGTCCGGTCCGGTGGTGAATTTTATTCAGGGACTAGCTTCCTTTCGGATCGGTTCATTGCTTATGTTGACCAGTCCGGTCCGGATTTGAAATTCTTCTTTCCTTATTTTCTTTTGATTTTCTCTCATCTTTGAATATCTGTAACTTTTAATGCAGGGCTCGGTTTGGGATGTCGTTTCTTCCTACGCGCTTGTAGATGCGATCTCTTCATTTTCATGTTGGTCCCTTATCTGAACTCTAGATGTAAAATGAATATTTTTCCCTCTGACTTTCCTTCCTTTGTTGATTTCTCGGGTTGGGATTCCTCTTCTCTTCACTTGCATTAAATACCTGTAAAAAGCATGAAAAATATGCAAAACTCGAGGCACTATGTGGGAATTTTTAGTATCATATAAATGAGATAAATCAATACGAATTACACTATTCGAGGTGCTAAAATCTACTAAATTAAGGGGATAAATTCAGAAGAATTTAGGTTGGATCAAATCCCCCTAACTTAGAACTTTGCGTATCCCGAGAAATGTAAAAGAACTTCACCACAACTCAACTCTTGAAATTCATTTTATTAAGATAGAATACCTCTTTCGTGGGAAAGCGATTGCATTTAGCATATGCAACAAGCCTTTAAACCCCTAGGTCACCCTAGTAGGACAAGTAGTGTCTCGTGAGGGTTTGTAGTGAATATACCACAAAATTCATTTTTCGACTCAATAAAAGTCAAAATACCTAAAAATTGTATAATTCAAACTTTTCGGAAAATACTCACCATATGTTTATATGTCCAAATATCAATTTGTCATGTGTGTGTGCGAAGCCAGAAATTTAATCGCAAATTTCCATCGATTAATCATTACGTTACTTTTTCGAAAATTCATTTTGATTCAAATACTCATGGGATGCTCTCACAAACGAATCACTTGGAATGTGGCTATTTCATTGAGTATGCGTGATATATGGAGTAAATGCATTGGAACACGAAGCCACGCTCTCAAAATTGAAAAACAAAAATTTATGGGTGAAAAAATCTCTTCATCAGGTTACGGTCATTGGGGAAATGGGAACAATGCCACTTATACACACCAATCAATCTCTTCTATTATATTTTCGTGTTTTAACTCTCCACGTGGTAATTAATTTCATAATCCGAACTCGGTTAGGACTTTTTTTGGGTTTTTAAGGTGTATTGGGTAAAAAGGGAAACATCGGAATTGGAAAATCTTCTATGATGTCCATTAGTGCGTTTTCGGGCTTTTGCTCACTTTCTTTTCTTTTTCTATTTTTTTTCTTTTCGCATTTTTCTTTTATTGCTATTTTTCGTGAGCATTTTTCTTTTATTGCCACTTTTCATTTTCACCCAAATTGTACTTGATTGCTAAATTGTTCATTTTTCTCAATTTCGGGCTATATGGTTTTTTTGGGTTATCAAAGGAAAGGATAAATTTTATTTGGCTCAACTTGGCATGCAAAAGGGAATTTTTCACAACTTTTATGGATGATCTTTTTGGGTAACAAACGATGGTCTAACTTCATTTATCCAAATTACTAATCATATTACCATACACGTCTCGAGGTGAATTATAGTTTAGAGATATTTTAGTGCACTTTTCGAGACAATATCATGCACTATTCCTTTACCAATCAAAACAATAAATTAGAGATCATCAATGACTTATTTCAATGCTGAATTGAACTTTGAGTTAATCATTAACTCGGATTGATTTAAAATCTCAGAAAAAGTGAAAGGTTTGAAATCTCATCGGGTTTGATTAATCTCCACAATTATTCATTAAGTTGTCAATTTTCGTTCAATTTCCATCTTTGGTCAATTTCGACTTTGTGCAATTTAAAATTTACAAATTTAAGACTTTAAGAAAAACTTCGGTGTTATTTTTGAAAATTTTAAATTCTAATTTTTATTTATTTTGAAGAGAAATATTTTTGGATTTTAGGATTTTTTTTTAATTTTTTTTTTGGAAAATTTTCTCATTTTTTTGTTTTCTAGGCATTTTGAACTTTATGAAATGTGAAAGCGCATGCGTGCCCCCTAACTTAGAGTTTTGCATAGTCTCGATGCAAAAAGGACTAAAATCAAAATTAAGGAGAGAAACAACAAAATGGAACGAAGTACAAAATGTCATATACAAAGGCAAGCATAAAACACGCATGATAGGTAGTCCAATTTCCATTAGATATATAAAAAGCATACAAAGTTGTGGAGAAAGGAAATGTGAAACAGTACATGAGCAGCCTAGAAAAAATAAACTTTTGAGGGGGAGGGTGTGATGTTTCGGGAGTATTTGGGTGTTAGGGGTCATAGAAATAGGCGGACGGAGGAGTACCCATGGTCGTCCGGTACATTTCAGCTTGTAGTCGGTGTAGCATGCTTGTATCCTACCGATATGTGCATTGGTCCTCCTCCCGGTGAGCATTGAATTGATTGATAAACGCATCGAATCAGGCTTCCAGCGCTGTGATTCTCATATAAAAGGTTGCTCCTGGGGGATCAAAATCAGAATCGTCATCCTCATTATACTCCTCCTCATCACCCTCAGTCATACTCACGTCATCCCCCAGTGGCTTCCTCCTAAGACTCATCATCCTATGAATCATCCGTCTCCGTATCATCATCATTGTCCTCCACCAACTCCGCTAGTCGGGCACGAATAATCTCCCGTTGGCGCCCACTCTTGGTACGGGGGCCTTTCCCAAGAGGATTGGAAAGGTGAAGGGGGGCCTTTCCCAAGAGGATTAACCCTTGGGGAGGAACAATGAGTATGTCAGCGAGAATAGACGTTATGAGCCGAGCATACGGGAGAGGGGTAACATCATTTTTGCCCAAGGCCACATAAAATATGTCCTTGTAAATAATGTGGTCCACGTTGATCAGGGTGTTGGGGTCAAAGAGATGATATACAAGGGTCGCTTGCCAGGGTTCGCATTGCAAAATCATTGTATGTTTGTAGGATATTGGCTCAGACGATTTAAAACGTGATACGCACCTTGTCACTCATCCACCCTACCAGAAATGTTTCAGTAGCCTAAACCTCGTCGGGTGCTATACGGTAAATGCTAACAGCTTTGTCGATGGGGGCGAAGGCATTGGGGTACTAGAACTCGACTGGATTCGGCACATATATTTAGACTAATTTCTAGGAAAGATTCTCTAGGGAGAAATGGGTGCGTTGTCTGTGCACACGTGCCTCGAGGATAAAATCACCGGTGCGGATAAGGTTCCGTAGACGGCTTGCACTTCGACTGCATTGTGGGGATCGTTAAGGTACTGATGCCAACCCCGTGGAAGGAAAAGGCTGGTGACGGAATTTGGTAGCTTGTTCCAGCGCACTTGGCGCTCCAATTGCAGTTTGTGAGTCTAGCCAAAATGTTCACACCATCATTATTCTTGATCGGAGCGGTATAGTTGTCGATGAACATGACAGAGTTGTACTTTTGAGCGCAGGCTTGGTTGGCTATGTGTAACAGTAGTGGTTGGATACTAGAAATTTGGAAGAGAGATAGTATGAGAGTAAGGAGGAGTGGTAAAGGAAAGGAGGAGGGGAGAGGGTGTATTTATAGGTGGGTATGGTGGAGGGAAATATTTGTTTTGGAGGGACGGTTGTTGGAGGGAAGGGGGTGAATTTGGGAGGGAAATGGTGGAGGGAAAATGTATTGGGAGGGAAGGAAATGGATTGGGGGAGGGGGGCTACACCATAGGAATGATCGAAGAAAACCCGAAGCTGAACCAGTCCGGGTGTCCAGGGCCGGACCAGTTTGGTCCCTTTATTATTTAATTTTTCCAAAACATGAATCGGTCCGTTGTCCAGGCGCGGACCGGTCCAGTTCCAAAATTCAACAGAGTCTCCTATGTTAGAAATAACTCATCTCTCTCAATCTCTGAAATCTCTCACCACTATAGCAACACGTAATAAACCTACCAATCACTCGACACTTGCTCTGAAACCCTAAACTCGCTCTCAACGTGTGTTTTTTCCACCTATCCTATGTGACCTATACCTACCGACTTGAACTATCCTAGCCTACACACATCTAGTATACACAAGAATCACCCCATACGCGTCGGGAGTGCGACGACCTCTCTCTCTTGCTTAAAACTCACCCGACCCCAAGAATGGGGTTTGTTGCTCTCCTAGTTTCCCCCATTTTCCAATTGTAAGTAAATAATCGAAACAAGTTAGGCCCCGTCCCATAGATAAGGGAGAAACCATTGATCTCGGGCTGACTCATTGGGAAGGGATCCTCGTGTTCCCTAACTGTTCTTTGCTTGCGTGCACCGACTTGGAAGTGTCATCTCGATTTCATTTAATTTTAGGAGTGCATAGGTCGGGCTCTAATTCGAATGATACTCGAGTCTTTTCCTCAATAGCATTAGAGCACTCAAGGGGTATGGGTGGATGATCACAAAGAAGGAATTTATCCACCATTCCTTGCCATTCTCTCTCTTCTAAGTGACTAAATGAATCCAATAAAGGTTGAATATCGACATTAAGGTTCTCATCCACCGGACCGAATTCTTTCTCAAAGTCCTCTAGACTCATAGCGCCTAACTCTCTCTCATGATTAATTTCTGAACAGTTTCTCTCATTCTCCTCTAATATTTCCATCCTTATCACGCCTAGGTGCTCACTCTCTCTTTCAATCATAGTCACTAAACACACCTCCCCTACTGCTTTCTTAACATCAGACTTTCCTCTCTCACTTTACGCATCAAGACCTACCCCAACGGTTCTTTCTTGGGAGTCCTCTCATGCTCATGTGCTTCATCGATAAGATTTGTTTCTCGTAGTTCACTTTCGTCTCCCTCATTCTTATTCTATTAAAGATATTTGTCTCAAGGGTTATTTTCCAAAACGTGAATTTCATTCGCCCAGTCCGAGTATTGATGAGTACATTAGCCATAGCTAAGAATGGGCGGCCAAGGATGATGGGAACATGATTTCTTGGCAGAATAGATGGTTCCTCGTACCAAATAACATAATCCACCAGAAGTAGAAAGTGTTAATTTGGATGATTACATCTTCAACGATTCCCGGAGGCATCTTCACAAAGCGATCCGTGAGTTGGAAAGTCATGGTTGTGGGCTTAAGCGTCCACAAATATAATTGGTTATAGATGGAATAGGGAAGAATGTTAACACTCCCCCCTAAATCTATTAATTCTCATTTGATTCTTCTCTTCCCCATGATTCATGAGATGGTGGTAAAGCTTAGATCTTTATATTTTAGTGGAAGATCACTCAACAGTACTGAGCCGACGTTCTATTTTAGAAACACATTTTTCTTTACCTTTAACCTTTATTTCATCCTGAGCAAGTCCTTAAGGAACTTAGCATATGTGGGAATTTACCTTATGGTCTTGAAAAAAGGTAGATTGATCTTTACTTTATTAAGAACGTCGAGGACATGGTCCCGAGAAGTCTCTTTGTATTGAGGGATTGATCGTTGAGGATATGGGGCTGCACTAGGAGGTTTCACCACCACTTCTGGGCCACCAGTGTCATAGTTATCACTCTTTTTCTTAGGGACATCTTCATCCTCTTTCGTGATGGGAAAAATCTCATTTTCATTTTACTTAGTGCATGGAAGAGGTGACAAGTCAACCACTCTCCCACTACGTAGAGTGGTAATTGCACTACATTTCTCAGGATGCTTGTGGTATGTGGCACACTATATTGACCTTGGGGTGGTCTTTGGCCATGGGCTGGAAATTTTCCCGGCTCTTGCACACTTAAGGATGTTTGCAACCTAAAGATACTCGTATTCATCTCAGTGAACATGTCCTCAAACCTAGCATTGGTTGCATTTTGAGATAGGATGAATTGGTTTAAATTTTCCTCAAGAGATATTCGCGGTGGGGTAATGTTTTGGCCTGGAGGTGGTGCTTGCATTTTTGGCTACATAGGTGGCGTTTATTGAAATTGAGGAGGAGGTGAACGCAGCTTGTTGTTGCCCGTAGCTAAAACTAGGATGGTTTCTCACAAAGGGTTATACGAGTTCCCACGAGGAGCGTTAAAATTTCCCGTAAACCCTCCTGCAGCTTCCACTTGCTTGGTATGCATAACTTTGTAAGCGGTTCTCATCGAACATTCCTTTATTAAATGGCCCACCTCACAAATAGCGCACGGTTTTTCTTTCAAACCACGGGTGGATCCGGTAGCTTCTCTCAGTCGTACCTCGAGTAGGTCCCTCATACTTTTCTCAAATTAATCAAGTCATTCGTCTTCAACGGTATCATGATTCAATTGATATAGATCGGATGCAGCAAGAGTATTGGACACTTATTGAGGTCGGTTTTGGGCATTAGGATCGGATGTGTCCTATGATTGAGTAGTCTCGATGACATACTTAAAATGATCCTTGGCGTCACTCTCATCTAATTCCCAAAATGGTCTTTCACACATTGTTTGAACAAGTTGTTTAGATGTTACTGTAAGCCCGTGATGGAAGAAGGAGATCAGGTGATGTTTCTCAAATCCATGATGGGGGCAAGAGTTAAATAACTCTTAGAATCGTTCTTAACACTTGTCAAATGGCTCATTATCTCTTTGTAAAAAGGATTGAATTTGATCCTTGACAGAGTTGGTTTTATGTAGAGGAAAGAACTTTGAAAGAAACTTGGATTGCATATCCTTCCATGATATGATCTAGTTCGGCGGTAAAGACCAAAGCCAGGTCCTAGCCTTATCCTTTAAGGAAAAACGAAAAAGCTTTAGGAGAACGACATCTTGCGTGCAAGCTTGATCACTTAAGGTTTCGCACGCCTCTTTGAACTCTCGGATATGGAGATATGGTTTATCTGAATTCATGTCGTGAAATGTTGGAAGAATTTGTATCATTCCATTATGGAAATGGAACTGACCGGCATTATACGGGAGTAAAATGCAACAAGGGGTGATAGTTCTCTCAAGAAATAGGAGTTCCTTCATGGGACGATACAGAAGGTCTCCCTCATCCGTACCGAAACTAGTGAGATCCAGCATGGCTCTCTCTGTAATACACTCAGAATTCTCACTCAGTGTTTTAGACATGTGACTCTGTGTGTGACAAGTGATGAAGTTTGGAGGGGTAAGAGGTGGAGTCAATAAATGTGGAACGCAAGGGGTATGGAGGCTTTCGAAATTATACTCAACGATGGGATTTTCGTGAATTCTTATTGAAGTATTTTGAGGATTTTGTGCTTGATTTTGCATGAAAGGGATTTTGAGAGATGAATTATTTTTGAAATTTTTTATTTTCTGAATTTTTTTTTGGATTTTGGATTTTTAATTTTTTTTGGCTTTTAAAATTTTTGGACTCAAATTTAGGATTAAATCTACTAACCTAAAGTCTACATATTTCCCCAACAATGGCGCCAAAAACTTGACGAGACCACAAATGTGTATCTAGTGTGCATGCTGATATAGGCTCAAGTGTAAGCCTGTTGCGTTTGTAATAAACCCAATAAGTAAGGATCGTCTCCACAGGGAACTAGGACGAAGAATCGTAATGACACGAAATAGATGACTAACCCTAAAATTGATTGTCGCAAGAAATGGAAAAGGTGATTAAGATGAATAGAAAATCTACTAACTAAATGTGAATGTAAATTAACTAATAACTAAATTAAGTGCAAAAGAACAAATCTATTGAAGGACTTAACTGTGATTAAGGAAAGACAGGTCGGGTTACAATCCCCCAAACCCTAGTACATTTACCGTATAGAATGATATATTTTGAATTAGAAATTTAATTGAACTCGTTCTTTAGTAATCCTAATCATTACATATATGAGGGCACTATCCCGCATCATACATAATCAAAGGTAAAAATAAAGCGGTGTTGAATAGAGAACACGTGCATTGCATCCTAAACACCCTGGTTACCTAGGGTAAACGAGGTTAAAAGGTCTACGACGGTTATACGTAATACACAACACGATTCACTTAAAATTCAATTCAAGCCCTATTTTACACATGGGTAAATTACACCGGGTTGGGTTCATGCACCCTAACCCTTAAAAACTTAGCCGGACATGATTAAATTAAATGAAAACACAAGTTTTAAATTGCAAGAATTCATGACTATTTTGGAAAATTGAGAAGAAATCTTTGGAATTAAGAATTGAAAAGTAGGAATTGAGAATTAATCTAATTAACTACTAAAGAAATTGAAAGAAAAAATTAAATGTTACTAGCAATCAGAAAATATGGAAATAAACTTTGAAACTTGAATTAATTGCAACAAATCTTCAAAACTAGGGTTCTTATCTGCAAGAGCCCTATAAAACTAATAATATTCTAACCCCCTACTTTCTGACAATGAGTTAAAATAAATACAATATGAAAATTACAAGAGTTTGAACCAAGTAAAACTCTAAATGATAAATGAAAAATCTGGGAAAATCTCAATCGAACCGGTCTGGCGGGACTTCTTCGGTTCGGTCTGGTATCCAATTTTGTGCAGGGATCTTCAAGACATCGGACCGGTTCATTTTCTTTTTCACCCAGATCGATCCGGTAGCCAGTTTTATTCAGAGTCTTTATTCCTTTTGGATCGGTTCATTTTTGTCTATAATCGGTCCGGTCTAATGGTGAATTTTATTCAGGGACTGACTTCCTTTCGGATCAGTTAGCTGCTTATATTAACCAGTCCGGTCCCGATTTGAAATTCTTATTTCCTTCTTTTCTTTTGATTTTTCGTCATCTTTGAATCTCCGTAACTTTTGATCCAGGGCTCGATTTTTTATGTCGTTTCTTATTACGTGTTTTTAGACATGAGGTCTTCATTTTGCATGTTGGTCCCTCGTCCGAACTCTAGATGTGAAATGAATATTTTTCCCTCTAACTTTCCTTGCTTTCTTGATTTCTTGGCTTTGGATTCCTAAAATACACAAAACTCGAGGCACTATGTGGGAATTGTCAATAGAATATTAATGAGATAAATCAACTTGAATTAAATTATTTGAGGTGCTAAAAGCTACTAAATTAAAGGAATAAATTCAGAAGAATTTATACCTAATCAGTCACGCAGTCTGACCATATGGAAGGGGCCTGGTGGAAGAACTAGTCATCGATGGAGAATGCGGTGTTTCATCATCACTGGAAGACTCCCTTTAAACTGATAACAAAGCACAAGTGTCAGTAGTGCTTTCACCACATAAATCCAAGACAACCACATAATTTGAAGAAGAACTATGATCATCGTAGGAAGGTGTGCTTCCATAGTGAACTAGTTCCTCTTCCAATGAGGGGGAAGGGGGAACTAGCAAGTGAAACTCCGTAAGAGCCAATTTCACTAAGTAAAGAAGATTTAGGTATAGTAACTTCTGCAACTGGAATAGACGTGACTAGTGTCTCCTGGGAAGAGAAGCCTAGATACTCATAACCTTGCTCTCTTATAGTCCTACATGTCTCCTATACTCCAAGACATCGGTGTCTGACCCCTGGTCCAGTGTAGAGGGAGTAACATCATTAGTATTGCTCCCCTTTTTTCGTATCCTTAGTCCTCACAAGAGAATGGGGAGAAGGAACAACACTAGTAACAACAATGAAGTTTGACACATCTGTGTCTGGGTACTTTCTCTTACCCGCTGCAGGAGTTTGGACTTTCCCTTACTTTTGGATTGGCCTTTAGATTTGGCAGGATGCAAGTCAGTTTGCTTCGGCGAGGTGGACTTATTGAGAAGGGGTCTCACTAAGATGGGAACAACTTGCTCCAGGGGTGCCTTCAGTGTAGTGGTAAGATGCCAAGTGTACTTCTGAGTTCTTTTGATTAAAAACTGAGCTCTGATATACTTGGTGGGAAAAATCTCGTGTGGAGGTCCAGCCACGCAGTTTTGAATAAGAAGGACTTTTCGTTGCCATACTAGGAACCAGGAGGAAGCGAAAGATGGCAGACGATCGCAGGGAGGCACATATAATCCCCCAAGTGGCTCACCTTATGGAACATCTCCTCAAAAATAAAGTTCTTACAATCCTCCAAGTATAACTCTGAAAGGTCGCTGCTCGAAGGATAGGTAGGGTGTGAATGTCCTGGTCATAACCAAATTTCCTCCTCATGCATTCCGAGTAATAAAACTCACCACCCAAACCCAACTCAGTCAAAAAAGGAAGAAGACCGAGTAGTAACATCGCTACCACAATGATATGTGGGAAAGTAGAGACACTACCCACATCCGAAGGGCAATAGAAAGTGCCACCATCACCTGGGAAAGATAGCCAGCTAAAAGTGTCGACGGGGTTATTACTGTAAGGGCGAAAACCAAAATCCTTAATAATATCAATTAAATACCCCTGGGGTTTCTTAGGGGACTTCATGTTCCATCTCATAAGGAGAGCAACATTTCTATGACAGGCCCTTGTCTTTAGGCCAAACTGTGGAAAATGCTCAAAAAGGAAAGCCATTAAAATAATGGAGTTACCAAAATTAGCGGCATCATAGCGGCCGTAAGATCTCTCCGTATCTACATGAGCTGAGCTAACCAAGTATAGAGGAACCTGAGGGCTAAAGAAATAAGGGGTGTCATCCTCCTTCTTTCCAGGGTGTAACTAACGATGTCCTAGATGTGTGACTAGAGGATTGACTCAGGGTGTAACTACCGATGGAGTGCTCAGGAGTAGGAAGTGGAACCCAAAACAGTGGAACGCGAGGCGTGTGGGGACTATCAGAGTTATACTCAATAATTGGATTTTCGTGGATTCTGGTTGGAGTATTTTGAGGAGTTTAAGTATGTCCAGGAATTTTCATTAAAGGCTTGTGAGAGATGATTTTTTTTGTCTAAGCTTCAGATTGACTCGATCTAACCTAAGTCTATCTAAATCCCCGATAACGGAGCCAAAAACTTGACGCGACCATAATTTTGTATCTAGTGTTCGTGCTGATATAGGTTCAACTGCAAGTCTGCCACGTTAGTAATAAACCCAATAAGTTGGGATCGTCTCCATAAGGACGAATGAAGTCGTCATGATGTTGAAAAGATTGAGAACCCTAACTCGACTCTAAAAAGAATGAAAAGGTGATTATGGGATATGGACTGACTATAAACAGAAATAACGAGAAAATTACCTACAGAATTTAGAAATAAATGAAAATCTTTTTGACCGACTTAAGAAAATTAAAACTGTAGTGAAAAGTGCAAGGGAGAAAAACTAGCCAGGATACACTCCTCCAACCCTAGTTCATTTATCAATGTTAAAACTTAATTCGGAATTGAAATATTTGAGTAACCCAGTCCTTAGTACTCCTAAGAATTACATATATGAGGGATCGTAGCCCGCATCATACATAATCAAGAGGCGAATAAATCAGTGTCATCGTAGATACACGCGCGTTGTATTCCTAAGCATCCCAGTTACCTCGGGAAAACGAGATCAAAAGTCCTACAACGGTTGTGATCACAACACAACATGATTAACTCAGTTATTTAATTCAAAATCAAATTTTATGCATTCATTAAGAACATCGGGTCAGATTCGTGCATCCCAACCCTTAGAAAATTAGCCGGACGTAGTAAAACAAAAAGAAAGGATGATTTTAATAAAAGAAGACATCTTAACTATTAACTTAGAATTATGAAGAATGAAATTACTAACTAATCAATTAACTAAAGAAATCATGGAAGCGAAAATGGAATGAATATACTTGAATTCTAGAAGCTTAAATCACAACTGAATGAAAACAAGGTTTTTTTTATTGTTCTCTCTTCAAAACTAAGTAAAAAGCTTCTCTAAAATGAATTAGAAGCCCCCCTTAATGTCTGGGAAGACATTGAAATATATACAGTACGAAAAAAATAAGAGTTGGAGTCATGCAAGATTCTATATTGAAGAAGATAATCACAAATCTCGAACCCCGGATCGATCTACGTAAAAATTTCGGATCAATCTGCCTGATGACCGGATCAATCCTTTTTTTATTTCAACCGGATCGTCCTCTAAATATGCCTGATGCAGTGAATTATGATGACCGTATCGATCAATTTTTTATTTCACTCGGATCGATCCCCTAAATATGCCTGATGCAGTGAATTATAGAGGCCGGATTGATCCTTTTTTATTTCACCCGGATCGATCCATTTTTTTCTGACTCAACTTCTCTTCATTTTCTCCTCAACTTCGAATGGCCATAACTTCTTCACCGTAGCTCGGATTGAGGTGATGTTTTTTCCAGTGTTCTTATAAGTGAAATATCTACAACTTTCCAGTTGGTCCCACATCGGTAATAAGAGTTAAAAATTACAAAAATGCCCTTCAACTCTCCACTTCTTGGTTTCTTTCATTGTTTTGAGTTCTCTTTCGCACTAACTTGCATGAAATACCTGTAAAACACATTAAAGATACACAAAACACGAAATACTTGCCAAAAAGGGTTAGTATCATAAATATGAGATAAATCCAAGCTATTTACAATGCACGGGAACATAAAAATACCGAAATTAAGAAGATAAATGTAAAGAATTTATGCCTAATCAACCACCATTACACCACCACCAAAATCAGACCACGTCACCACCAAAGTTAGAATTCAGTATTCATAGAAGGTGCAAATCCTATTCATTAAAACTTGCCACTTTAGGGAAATTACTCATTATTTTACTTACTATCATATTGTTCACATTTAGTTGTCATTTACTCACCTTAATCACCTTTTTACTATTTATATAATCACCAAATTTATTTTAATAAACTCAAAAAATCAAAAAAGAGGATTTAGTACTTAAACCCCAAATTAGAACTTTTCTTTTGCTTTTACTACATTTTCCTCCCTTGTGCATGTTTCTCAACAAACTAAAATATGAAAATTATTGTTTTGGGTTCATGTATTAAATCCCACCCTTATATGTTTTCAAACTATGTGAACTTTGGTGTTATTTTTATCTACGTAGGTGTCATGAGTTTTTCTCGGGATCCGAGTCCTCTTTTCTTTCTTTCACTTTACTTGACTTTATTTCTATTAGTATCATATTTACATATATATACACTAGTTTATATGTTCTTAGAAGCTCCATCAGACGTGCATATTCACTTCCTCAAAGAATCCCCATCATTTCATCTACCATTTAGATCATTTCCTTTCCTTGTTATTTATACTCCTTAGAATGACTCGTCCCCATATTCTTCGTGATGGCTTCTTATTTATATGGGACTTAGGCAGAGAATACACAGGAAAATTCAATAAGGATTTTATATTCTTGAAATGAAAATAAGGAGAACTTACTGAAATATATTAAGACATTCATTCTACAATAGAAAATCTAGATGGATATAGGTACAACCGTCTTAGAAAATACTTGTTTAAGGAAGGTGTATGGGGAAATATTTTAGCTTAGGCTCTTTACTTATTTTATTTAGACTTTTGAATATCTGGCGTATCATGTTACAAACCGACATGCTCCAACACGTGAAAATGAACTCCAACATATCCAAGTTAAAGACTCCTCTACATCTCGTAAAGGTATAAATCTTTTTGGATTTTAAGCTATTAATAATTTTATTTGGGATGTTATTTTTTATAAAAATCGAGGCTAGAGTTTTTTTTAAATAAAAATTTATTTTCGTAACCTCGTTCAAACGAAATCATCATCTCGTTCGAACGATTTGACTTTGTTGTTTGATGCCTCGTTAGATCCAATATCGAACGAACTACTAATGAACCATATTGTTACAATTCGTTAGAAGCTCCTTAGATACTAGTTCAAATGAGATGGCTATATCATTAGAACGAACTGGAGTTTTCGTTCTAACAAGATGCCAATCTTATTTGAATGACTTGAATTTTCATTTGAAGAAGCCACTACCTTAAAATTTTTGCAATGTCTATATATGCCTACTTTGACTCCAAATTTCGTAAGACTTTTGAAAAACATTTCCTGCATATTTATTGTAAAAGTTTTCAAGTTTGGTGTTACAAAAACACATTTGATTCACCACTTTACATCCCCAAATAGTTTTTGTGAATCATTTTGAAACCCTAGAAGTTTCGTATCTTGGATACAGTTATGGAGACGATTCTCTACGGCTAAATTTGTGGACCCGAGGGATCACGGCAGAAGAAGGATGAATGCTAAATTAGTGGATACCAAGGGTGGGCCACCACCTGTGGATGAATCTGGACTGAGCCATATTTCTTAAAGGTTTTGAAGACACTACGTGTTATACTTGTGGATGTATCAAGTAGTTTGTAAGTCGAGAGTCTTGTAAAACTTTCTATAGTGTTGAAATAAATGTTATGCCATGAAAAGGAATTTTTCCTTATATGGGGTGTGTGATTGAATGCTTCATTTATTTTCTGTGATTGTAATGATTATCATACGCAAACCTAATTTAAACAAAGATTAAAATTTGGTAAAATTGCATTTGTGTGTTTGGAACATTTAATTTTTTATTGCGCACTCACAAATTGGTATCAGACCTTATTTTCCGCATTTACAAAGTGGTATCATAATAATCCACTTTTACAATTAGTATTAAGAGCGAGTTTCACTAATTAACTGTATAAATCCTTGTTTAGTGTAGTTTTAGGGTGGTTATTTTTTCTATTTCTCTTGTGTTGGTTTATTTATTTTTTTCTCTCGATGGATAGTCATAGTGATGACGAATTAAATCATTTGAATTTGAAGTTTACTAAAAGAATTAAAATTCTTGAAAAAGAAAATTCTTGTTTTAAAGTTGCAATGAAACTTTTTCAAACTATTCAAACTCATAGATACTTATTTCTGAGAAGCTCGTGGACATAGACCGTAATTTAAAATTTTAGAATTGTCCAATAAATAAAGTGATGATAGAGTTTGGTTTTTACATAAATAATTAGAAAACTCTAAAATTTGTAGGTTTATTTTAAGTGCCAATGAGGATAATGATAAATTGATTTTAGATTTGAAAGAACGTGAGACGATTCTTAGGGATAAGTTAACTTTCATTAAGAGGGAGCGAGATAACCTTGTAAAAATTATTGAAAATTGAAGGAAGGAGTCCCTAAAGCTTGAAGAGTCAAATTCTTTACTTGAGTCCTGAATTTAGAAGTTAAAAGATGATTTAAAAGACTCTAGTTGTGTTTGTAGTGATGGTACTAGCTCCCATATTTCTAATGATTCTAGTGTCAAAGCTAAGACCATTTTTGTTTTAAAGGGTCAACCACATCCAAGGATGTTAGAAAAGGTCAACCCATTGGTAACATTCCAGCGTTTACACATGTTCGCATTATGTTAGGAAATGTCACCTTAGAGCCTTTTTTTATGATCTTAGAAGAGGTCCTAGGTTCCCAAAACTCGTCGTGTTAAGTATACATCTATTTGGGTTAGGAAATCTATTTTAGAGGCGCTATATGTTTGAATTCTTGATTCATGCATGCTTGCATATGACTCTTCAAATGATATATCTTATGGATGATTGCTTGCATGATTTTGTTTGTCATACTCTAGTTGTGCTTCATGAAATAACCTTTCTAGTGCTATGACATGTGTATCTTTTGTATTATATTTTTCTTTTATTGAGTCATAATGAAAAAAAATAAAAATAAAAAGATTGTGTTTTCCTTTTGAGTTAGAGTTTGTTTTCAAAAGTTTAAAAAAATTGATATTTTACTTTTGAAGTTTTTTTTTGAAAAAATTCAAAAAGATTTTTGGTTTTTGTTTTAGTTGTACACATTTGGTATGGCATAATTGTGTGTTTTAATTCAATTCACTCCTGTAGGAGGGTACTTTAGATTATATATGGAGGCGTAACCCCTATTGAGTATGGTAATGACAAGTTAGTTAGCCAAAGCTTTGGATTAATGACAGAACATATAAGCATGGACCCAATGAAGATAGACTCAGCTTAGGCTCACAAAGTCTCGCGTGTATAACTCAAGGAATAATAATGAACTTTAGAAGTGGCTTAGCTAGAGGGAGAGAGAAGTAAGCATCCTAGATACACCTTGGTAGGCAGGTAGAAACACGCCAAACACCCTAAAGAATCTCTGTCAAGTATTAAAAGCTTTATAATAAATGACAATGGTGAGTGAGTAAACTCTCTGGTTTTGCAATAACTTCTGAACTCTCCAAAAGTCTCTCTCTTTCCTCAAAGGTGGTTGGGGTCCTTAAATAGCCCTCCACACCACCCCCCGAGGCAACTCAGTCATTAAAACTATGAAAATACATCCCTCATACTTTATGTCACAACATTAAATGCCTGATGCACTAGTTGTCTCCACGTCATAAACATTAAATGCCAAGACATGCCTTTTGCCTAACCACTGTGTGTCAGGGGGCTGTTGTCGCAGAGGTGGCTCACCAACTGCCTGACAGCCCTAAATACCACGGTGGTTTACTCAAGTGCGGGTCTGACATTGTTTAACTGGCTAGTTACATCACCTAGAGTAGATGTGACATTAAGTAGAGGGCTACTTGGTTCATAACTCAACGCCCGATGGAACACCAATCTGCTCCGCTTGAGGTTCCACGGCCAGGGTCCTTCGGTGTTTTACCAGGTGTATCTAGTATGGTTAGGACAAGCCCCAACGGTGCCTTACTTCTCAAACCTCCAAACCAGGTCCCTCTAAAGTTCCCACGGTGAGGTCATCCGATAGAGCATGAAAGCTCTCCCAGGCCCTACCAAGCCTGGTCTCTCACGAGTACCGTTTGACCTCATACAAACTCTTTTGTTATTATCGTTACGTCAGTACAACTGTTAAAGCTTACATTCATTAATAATGAAAATATAATATGACTAGTAAAACAAGCTAAAATATGAGTTGCCACGCCAAGCTGCCTCGCTGAGTTGCCACGCTTGAGCTGCCTCGGTTGCTTAATCTCAAACACTGTTGCTAATTGGGGATTTGTCCCTAATCTCAAGATTACCTTCAAGCCCCCTCTACATTTTCCCCCTCGTGGAGGGATTTATTGGGACAAGAAATGTTTACACGAAATGTCTCAAACCGATGGACTTCTTCTTCTTCTTTTTTTCTTTGTGTGAAAATATTCAAGCCTTTTTCCTTTATGCAGAACCGTTGGGACATCTTCTTCGTTGGGTCTTTAAGGGATAAGTCTGATAAGATATTTTGTTAGCGCCAAAACTCAAGCTTGTATAGGAAGGCAACGATTAGTGTTCCCCATACGTCACTTCATTAATGAGGTGGCGCAGTCCTCTCAACTATCAAAGCACTTCCCAAGGTGCCACGTGTTCATGTGAAATGATTATAGGCGGCCATGCACGTGCGAGGGTGGGGAAATCTAAATGCCAAAACTCGAGATTTTCAAACAGCCATATTCAGAATACTTTGAACCTTCTCCTTTGTTTTTTCTTACTCTATTATTATCTTCTTCAGACTGACATTTCTTTTTTAGAAAGAGAGAGAGAGAGACTCCATTGTTGCAAGAGCTTTATTCTTCACCTTATATACCACCACTTGTGATCGCGTTTCTCCATTCTCGCTCTCAATCCCCCTTTTTTCGAAGCTTTCTCTGTTACGGTTTCATTATTTGCCATGGAGTCTTCAAGCAACCCCACCGTGTCTGCCACCAGTGTTCCGTCTGCCACCACCACTGTTGCCTCCGCCCTGGGTGCTGCTCGCCAGGAACAGCTGAGGTTTTACCGTCGCTCCCCCATTTTTGGGGAGGGTGATGGATTTGCTATTGCCTGTAAGGCTGTCTATTTTTCTTCCAAGTTTGACGCCCTACTGTTGGGTGATGAGGACGAAGAATTGTCTAAGTGGGGATTTCTGCCCCCAGAAGGAACTCTCAGATTTCGCTTGGAGCGAGGGGACTTTCCATGGTCCCATATTGATTTTGAAGCACCCGGGGGATCCCCTGCGCACTTTGCTGCCGGGAACTCTCACATGCAGAGTTCCTATGCTTATGTCCTTACTAAGATCGGGCTGCAACGGGCTAGATGGTTTGGTGAGTTTACTCTATCAAAGAACAACGCTGCCCTTCCTGTCCTGGTCTCTCGATGGAACGTGGATACTCATACATTCATCGCTGCGTGGGGTGAGTTTACCATAACTCTGGAGGACGTGTGTGAGCTCCTGGTCCACGATGCAACAGGCCATGAGCCTTACACTGATGAGGCTCTTGATGCTCAAGAGACTGCAGGTCATTTGGAGTTGGATCGCATATGCCGAAGCTGCATCGGTTCTTCCAACAAAGCTACTTTTTCTCCCTTGATCAATTATTTCTTTAAGAGTTCTAGTGAAGGCAGTTCTTCATCAACTTCCCCTGGTCAAGGTACGCTGTTGGAGCTTCCCGCTTACATTCTTGTAATTCTGTCCCGTTTCCTTTTGACGGGCAAGCCCAACGACCAACCCCGAAGAGACCTTATCAACCTGTCCCTTCGCTTAGCTCGAGGCATAAAGCTTCCCATGGCTGTAATTTCCTTGGGATCCCTGTACACCTGGTTGGATAGGGCTTTATTTGACATGGAACGCTCTATTGGTCGTTATAACTTGGCCAATTTTGCCAACAGCGTTCTTCCGACCAGCTTTCTCTACTTCCGCTTTCCTGTCGTAGCGGCCAAGCCCAACAGTCCTCCTTCGGGTGAAACAATTTTGCCTCCTTGGTCTTTCATTTATCATAAGAGACAAAGCCGAAAGGAGTTGATTTCTGTGATTGAACGTTTCGAGAATTTCGTTATGAGGCCCTATCAGGAAGAGACCTTTTTTCACACTTGTGAATTTTTTCATCATGATGCCAGATTGATACAAGACCCCTCCCCCGACATTGAGGATCCCTCGCTTGCCGTGGTTCTTCTGCTTTCTCCTGGATATCTTCCCTCCTATACCGAGTGGGGATACACGAGTGAGCATTATAATCCCAACCGATGCGGCTAGGACCACTACAAGAAAAAATCTTATTTAAGACACTTTTAAAATTTAATTTACATCACTCATAAATCAACCATGGTAAACTATTAAACCTATTTAATTTTACATTAATTTTCTAATTAAGTGACTTAAATATGTTTTTAATGAAATAATATACAACGGTTCTTTTTAATTCCCGCCCAACTCGCGAGTCCCCTATTTCAGTTACCTAGGACTCTCCCACTCCTCCATGAAATCCAAACCTCGATCGACATCTCTCTCCCACTTCATCTCCAAATCGTTTCAATTTCTATCTCCAACTTCATCACAGATTCGATGCTTAGGCTATTTATTTATTTTATTTGCACGTTGGAATATATGGGGCATCCCGTTACAAATCGACAAGTTCCGACCTGTCAAACCGAACTAAAAAATCTCCAAGTTCAAGACTCCTCTACATCTCATAAAGGTATAAATCTTTTAGGATTCTAAATTATTCATAATTTTATTTGGGATGTTATTTTTTATAAAATCCAAGGCTGGAGTTCTTTTTTAAAAAAAAATATTTTTAACCTCATTGAAATAAGATCAGCATCTCGTTCGAATGACTTGGTCTTGTCATTTGATGTCTCGTTTGATCCAACATCGAGCGAACTAATAACAAAGCATACTATTATAATTCTTTAAAAGCTCCTAGTTACTGGTTCAAATGAAATGGTTATCTCGTTCGAAGAACTGGAGTTTTCGTTCTAGCGAGATGTCAATCTCGTTCGAATTACTTGGATTTTTATTTGAACGAGCAGCCACCTCAAAATTTATGCAACGTCTATAAATACCTGTTTTGACTCCAAATTTCATAAGAGTTTTGACAAAATATTTCATGCATATCTCTTGCAAAAAATTTCAAGTTTTGTGTTAAAAAAGCACGTTTGATTCATAACTTTACATCCCCAAATAGTTTTTGTGAATCATTTTACAACCCTAAAACTTTTGTATCTTGGAAACACTTGTGGAAAGGATTTTTTACGACTGAATATGTGAATCCGAGGGATCATGACAGAAGAAGGCTGGATAGGTACACACCGAGGGTGGACCGCCACTTGTGGATGACTCTGGATTGAGCCATATTCTTCAGAGGTTTTGAAGACAATGCGCATTATACTTGTGGGTGTATGAAGTATTCTATGAGTCGATAGTCTTGTAAAGCTTTCTAAAGTGTTGAAATATAGGTTTTTCCTTGAAAATCGATGTTTCCTTATTTGTCATGTGTGATTGCATGCTTGGTTTATTGTCTGTGATTGGAATGACTATCAAATGCAAACCTAATTTAATCAAAGATTAAAATTTATTGATATTGTATTTGTGTATTTGGGACATTTATATTTGCACTTTGCACTCACATATTGGTATCAAAGTTTATTTTTTGCATTTACAAAGTGGTATCATAACATTCCACGTTTACATAAAGGTATGGAAACAATCATATATGTCAATGCGCCATTATTAAAATATCCTTAAAAGGATGTGCTCCTAAAGAGAACAAATGAAATGAAAATTACCCAAACAAGAAATTCAAAAACTAATGATCTTAAGATAATTAGTTGTTTTCTCGACCTGAAGATTGAGAATAAATTTAGCAAAACACCCATCCATAGATTATTTAGAATGTCATTTTGTATATTAAGAATGCCATTTTGTATAGTCTCTGGTCTTTGGATATTATAATATCCATATCATCCCAAATACGATGTAAAATGTATATTTGGTTAAGAAGTACCATATTAGCATGTTGTTATTGCAATGTTAAATTTAGTCTAGAAGTACCATACATGTTCGTTATTTGTCTATTATTATACATATCACAATAATAGGCAGAATAATTGCAGGCAATCTCTTTGCAGGAAATAATTACCATTGACTTGCAAAGTATTGACTTGAAAAACATGTGACTAATATCAATCATATTATGTGATATTTTTATATCTAACCATATGTGTCAATTTAGTTATACAAATGTCGTTTATTTGTGATCATCACAAGGAACAATTATAGCACTTCTGACTACCACTGCCTATGAAAGGAAATGGTACATATATATCTCAAACTCAAAAGCTATATCGAGTGAGATATGATAAACACATGTCAATATTTTTACATGCATAAAGTCCATAAGAGTTATGCAATTGAACTCAAATGGATCATATAAAGTGACAAGTTCATCTCTCTGCACCAAAGTCTTATAGAACTCGAGCTTCAGAAGAAAAATGAGATTGAAGTGACAACCTATTTGATCTTATCAGAAGTCATTTTCGAAAGAAACATTTTAGAATCTTGTGTATGAGACTTATATGTGTCGATTCAATTATAAGATAAATGTAAAAATGAGGTGGAGTATCCAATCTGGGGCAACATCTTATCAGGGAAGAAAAGAACTTGATATTTATGGACATATGCGCGTTGTACTTTTTTTCCTTTATCTAGGTTTTTTCCATTCGATTTTCTATTAATGGTTTTAATGAGGAAGTACTAAATGCGTCCTACAATGATTCAATGAGTACAAAAGTTTTATTATTTTTCCTTGGCTTTGTTTTTTTTCCACTGAGTTTTTCCTTAGTAAGATTTTAATGAGGCAACAATCATTGAATGGTAGAAATAGTGTACATCCAAGGGTTAGTCTTGTAAAATGAACAAAATAGTGGATGTCCACCTATATCCCATATTAAATAAGGTATGTTGGGGTACCTATCTTTCTACTATAAATAGGGTTGATAGACCATGAGTATTCACATACAAATGAAATGAAAAAATAAACTCTCTCTAAATTATCTTCGTCCCTTTATTTTACAACAATAAAACAATGGAAAAAGTTTATACAATGAGGCACCTTCTAAACGAACCGTATGCTACCTCTATTTATTTATTTTCCTCTTTTTCATTTTCATTTTTCAAATGTAACCTCATTAGGCTCATCCATCTCATCCTCTTCATATTCCATGTACATTTAACCAGTTGATTTACACACATTTCTCAACATATATCACTACCTTTTTAACCACTCAAAACTAAATCTGACAATGGGTCGTATTGGGTCGTGTTTGTGTCATTTTTTTATCGTGTTCGTGTCTAAAGGGTATTTTTTGTGTGTAAAAACTATATTCAAACCCAACCCTTATCTGAACGTGTTGTGTCATGTTCACTCGTTATTACCCATTAATATAATGAATTATTTTGAATCGTATACAAGTTGACTCATTAACTTATTTTTAAACACAATTATACCCATTAATTAATTGACATTAATAGCTCTCTTATTTAGTAAAATTCATTAGGATTAAATTAACATTAATCTACATAAACTATTTATAAGTCCCAACAGTATATCTTATTTACTTAAATTAATGGGTCTTATCGGATATTAACAGGTAAATATGGTCAATACTAACCCGACCCATAATCTATCGTGTCTTATCGGGTTGGCAATGATATTACCCGAAACCATTAAGGGTCCACCCCTTAACTTATAACATCGTGTCGTGTTTATGTGTCATGACTCATTTTAACAGGTCTACCTGAAACTATGTTTCATAACCATGGAACTCCTTCATCTTCATTGACAACACCAATGCTTCAAAGCATTACCATGCTTCGAAATTACCAGTCATCCTTTTAATTTAGGATTCTTCAAATCTCATTGGATTTGGTGTCACATTTTTTTATTGGTATATAAAGAAGTATTATAAGTTCTTATTCCATGTATGGCAGTTATGCAGTGTCTTCATTTGTTGATATGGACTACAATTAATATGATAATTTTGGTCATCCACATAATATATTTATCTAAGAATGTAATTTATTAAAATTAACATACTTTATTTTTTTCATTAACTAGAAACTTTTTAACGTATTTAAAAAGACTTCTGAAAAAATGACGGTGCAATTAATGTTCAGTTCCAAGGAGCTACCTACATTTTGAACTTTTTCCACCTTATTTTTTTATATATCAAAAAGTCCCTTTGTCTATTTTTTGACAATTTTTCTTAGGTTTTACAATAAAAGAAGGATGAGTGTTTTATATGGTGAGAGGTGTTTGGAATAAAACAAAAAAGTCTTGGACTAAACCTTAATTAAAAAGGTTTGTAGGGACTTTTTGCAAAAGTTAAGGGCACCAAAAATTGCATCTAAGTGCATAACTGAATCATAATTTTAAAGTTCATTACTTTTTTACTTTTATAAATTATGAAAGAAATAATAAAAAATACTCTTTGTATATTAAAATGGACACTGTAAAATTTGAAAGCATTATTGATGTAGAGGATTATCGTGTCATAATATTTAGAAGTCAATTTATAGGACAATAATAAAGCATAAAAAGAATTCACAATTTTTATCAATAAATTATATTTAGAAATCTTCACTTGAGATTTTTTATTTTTTATTTTCTTGGGTCTAGGTGGGGTATCTCTTACACATAAAAAAACCACTTGCACATATTTTTACTTTGTTAAAAACATCATATTCAATAAGGGAATGTCCTCGTAGGAGAAAAATATTATATTCAATATTTATAAAATTCAATGTAATTAAGTCAATGTGCTAAATCTAAAATGAAAGATTCAAGAATTAATCACCTTACGTGAGTTATTTTTAAAAAAATAACTTTAAAATAAGAACTCCTAAATTGGGCCAAATAGACAAATCTTTAGCTTTTTTTTTTTTATTTGATATATTTATTGTCCCATGTTATCTAATATGTCATATCTTATTATATATACGTATGTAGTCGTGTCTTGAAAAAGCCTGATCACTTCAATCCTAAATTCTCAGATTTTTGAATTTTTTTAATCATGCAAATATTGCCACGTCTCTTTCTAAACTGCCACGTCCATCCACGTCTCTCTCCGAGCCTTTTAATTTTCTTTACAGTAACTCTTTCATTCAAAATCCTCTAAAATCGTTTCTTTAACATTTTGAAATAACCATCTGATCAGACTCCACGCTCCTTGCGGTTACACAACCTCTTTTGGAACCTCTCTCTCTCTCTCTCTCTCTCTCACCCACAGTACCCATCGCTAGGCAGTGCCTCTGACTACGAGATGGTTTTACCTAGGCCTTCTTATGCTCAAAACTTCCTTCAACTTAAAAGCCTTGAAGGTGGAGAAATCAACTGAAAGAAGAGGAATAATTATTTTTCAGGTTTACTTTCTATATATTTGATTTATGTTATTGTGTTTTTTCTTCTCTTTTAGTTGTTCAGTTTTTTTCTATACGCAAATTTGTACGATTTAGAGAGAACAAAAATTCTAAATCGGTTTGTGCATGATATTTCGCGGTCTGTATGATTTAGGGAAAAACACAATTACAAATATGTTTTTTTTAAGTAAAGTCACAGGGAGTAAAAAAGAAATAACAAGATCTCAAGATATGGCGAATCCTAAGGTCTTTTTTGACATGCCAATCGACGGTGCACCTTCCGGCTGGATTGTGATGGAGGTTTTTACCGACACCCTCCCCCCCAAAAAAACCAAAGAAAAAAACAACAGAGAATTTATGTTCTCTTTGAACTGGCTGGAGACGAGGGTGTTAAAAAATCCGGCAAGCTGTTACACTTCAAGGGGCCATCATTCCACCGTGTGATTCCGAGGTTTATGTGCCAGGGAGGTTGTTTTATGACAAGAACTTCATAAAGAAACATACCGGTTTTTGTGTTATTTCGATGGCTGCCCTGGGACTAATGGGTCTCAGTTCTTTATCAGTACCGATACCATGGAGTGGTTGGATGGGAGGCATGTTCTGCTTGGTCAAATTGCTGATGGGATGGATGTGGTGAACGCTATCGAGATGATTGGATCCAGGTCTGGACGGACATCCAAGCCTGTCACTATTCCTGATTGTTGTCCACTGTCTTAAATTGAATTTATCCTCTCTGTTTATCACTTGCTTACAATCCATGTTAGCCTTGATTTTTATGATATGGTTTACGGGGTTTGTACTCGGTGTGTTTTTGTTTGCTCTTCTGTGTTTGCCATTAACATTTAAAAAAAAAATTATGATTTTTGCATTGGTATAAAAAAAAAAATTCTAAACAAAAACAGACTTGGTTTTTTCTAAACAAAAAACATACATATTTAGTTTCAAATTTTTTCTAAACAAAAACTTTTTTTTTCAAAAAAAAGAAAAGAAAATAACGATGCGCAGATCTGTAAGATAAAAAAACAAATAAAAAGAGATGTAGAATTTGAAACTAATGGAGATATGTATGTTTTTTCAAATTTTAAAACTTGAAACTAAATCCGATCTCCATTTGGCGGTCTGGAGATCGCAGGCTTTTAACACTATGTATACACTAAGCTCTCTCATTTAGAAGATCATGAATCTTCTAAAAACAAACTTAGTATCAAAGTGGTCTGGGTTTTCATGTAAGTTTTATCTAAATCGATTGAATAATAAATAAATTTATTATTCTATTGATTACACTCATACTTTTCCGTCAATGTATTTCATGACAAAGTGGGTGAAAAATAAAGAAGTTGATGACAATTTGAGCCTATAATTTCACATCAACTTGCTGAAGATGAGGATACACTGCATCGTATGTTTTTTTAATTTTATATTCTACTTAAATGGATGGGAATGTAACAAATAATTTGTATATTTATGAACATCAGTGGTTCTATGTAATTAGGAGTTGGATTTTTTGGTAAGGACTTGGAGATGCCATGCCTTTTTTCTGATGTAAGGGCATTTCGATTGAATTACTAATGGTTAGATACATTAAAATTATGTAGATACAAGAGGGGGAATTTGGATTGAAGTGCTAAACATGATTCGAACAACCACACATGCAGTTCTGGGATTTGGAAGATGTGCCATCAATTATCATTCTTATCATAACCTTCCCTCATTTTATATTGCATTTAAAGTGAAATAGAATTAGCTTATGAGAAAAGAGTGAGAAATATTTTTAAAAATAATTTTAAAAAAAATTGCATATAAAAAATTCAAAATTTTTAACTGTTTCACAATTTGGTTAGATATTTTCTCATTTATTTTTTGTACTTTATTCAAGTATCCTAATGTTTTTTGAGAAAATTAACTTCTAAAAAAATTTGAATATAAAAAATTCAAAATTTACAAGTATTTCACAATTTGATTACATATTTTCTTTTTCATTTTTTTTACTAAATTATCCAAAAAAAAATTTGCGGATAAATTTTCTTACGCATTAATTTTGTGCATTTATAGTTGATTAAATTAATGTAGTGGGTACATACATTACAGATATTTCTTTCAATTACAATATTTTATTTACCATTAGATTTCATTAATGTGAAAAATCTAACTTATTTTCTTCATTCCCAAATCTACAAAATAGACTGATAAACTCCCGTCATGAAGAATGAGGTATGAATTGCACACATCTTACAACATTTGTAATCCCATATGGTGCATTAATATTTACTTCTCATTAAAATATACTAATGTCTGCTCCACTAACGATGACATAACAGATTGCAGTTTTCATCCCGCAACTCAAGAGATGCATTCACATCAATACATGGGAATTTCGAAAGGCTATGTTCAGGAAATATGGATTTACCCACTACGAGTATACAGATAATCCATATTTGGAGTGGCTCAAAGAAAATGAATATCACTTTCATTTCTACAAAAATTAGTTCCCGACAGTTTTAACTATTACTTCATTTTAAAATTCACTTCGTAATGTATTTTTGTTTTCTAACTTGGATTCTCCGACTACGGTTTGATCTACCATATTATGGTTCTTACCATTTATTTCCTCTTACTCATTTTAAATCGTACTCTTTACTCACCACATTACTTATATTTACATGATCATGGCTATGGTTACGATCTTCTTTTGAAATAACGATAATAATTATATATTAATTTACATATTTAAACAAAATAATTTAGAACGCGTTACACCCGCCGTGCATCGCACGGGTCACCACTTGTACTATTATATAAAAATGGAAGCTCCTCACCATTTTCCACCACGTATCTTCTAATAAAGCATCTCTTTATTCCGATTGAACTCTCCACTTATGTGCCGATCCGCTTCACCAACTCACAGTGAAACTATTTTTCGTGACTACATTGTCTCTTCACCTTCGTATACATTTAATCTCAAAGTAGTCCAAAGATTATCTTTTCATCTCCTCTTCCTGAATATCACTTGAATCAATGGTCAATCTCTTTAAAATATTGTCGGTACTCCTCAAATGAGGAGTAAATTTTTTCAACTCCTAAACTTGTTCCATTCATTTTTTTGTCTTTTTCTTCAACTTCTATTAGTATATTATATCTTATTTACATAAGCTTTTTTTCTCCATTTATACATTTCACCACATGAATCTAATTTATTTATGTTTTTTCTAAATCAAATAAAATATAATATCTCATTTGTAGAAGCCTTTTTTTCATTTGAACATTTCACCGCATGCATCTAATTTGTTATTTTTTTGGTATATCAGATAAAGGAAAATGGAGTAAGGCGTAGATCAATGTCTCTCTCTCTCTTTGAAAACAACCATTCTTAAATGATGGGTGGTTTTGTGAAGTGGATTCTTTTGAGTTGGATTTCCTCTTAGATCTAGAAAGTGTGAATAAAATTTATCATTTATTTGTGAATCTGTTGTGTTGAATTTGCAATACTAAGTTTTCTTCATTGTTTTTGTTGAATCCAATCTTTTTTTAAGTTTTATAGAATTTGTAAATCAATTCTGATGGTTTTATTATGTATTCCATTTTTCATATGCCATTTTTGCCGTCTCTTATGTCAAAGGTTCGCACTTTCCAATTGTAAAGGATTATTGAGTTACGTTATTGAGATACATAGCAATTAAAATATGCTTATAAATTTTAACATAGATTTAATCGATTTTAATTAATGTGTGTTTCTTAGGATGTTGTAAACATGTCAGGGGTCACATTGTATAAGTATTTTATGTGTTCTAAAATCCTCTCTAAGTTACACTATTATTCATTTGCTAGTTGTTTTGCAACTCCATGTTCATGTTTCCTCTTAATGTCAAGTGTTTTTTTTTCTTTTTATGACCTAATTTCTAAAATATACATATTTAACTAACTATTACAATCTGTAATTCTTTCCAGATGTGGAAAGATTGTAATTTTTTTTATTTTTCTGCACTACCTCTATTGTGTTTTTTATGTGCAATCTTAATTTTTTTTTTCTTCCATTTTGTTTTCAATAGTTAACTATAAACATAAACCATATGTATTTTAAAATGTGGAAGTTTTTATTTTAGGCTTTCTTAGATGGAAATATATGTCACTCTATAATCCGTTTCATCTTTTACTCACTCACACTTGCTTATATATTGCCTTCATCATCTTCTTCAAGTCATGTACCATTCATATAATATAAGGATTAAAACTCTTAAATATTAATATTTTCATTTTATCATTTATAGTTTTGTTAATACAATGGTATTAGCTTTGTGTGAAAAGTTTAAATTCGTTCATAATAATTTAGTTATACAATATAAATTTCATGAATTTAATAACAATTGCGAGATGAATGTAAAAGTGGTGTGTTGTAATTTATCATGCAAAGTTATTATTATGATACCCCGCTTATTAAAATAAGAGGTGGCCATCCTGATACTCTAATAATTACAGGAATCCTAGATGGTCCATTCTTAGCATCACTATCGTGAAAGTAAAAGTACGAGATAACCACCAATTATTTTAGAAAACGGATTAAAGACATCCCTATGAATCATATCCGAAGCCATATGTGTTTAACGACGTAAAACACAACATTTAATTACATTCATGTTAGTCTCCACGAATTAAAGACATCCCTATGAGTCATCAAGTATAATATTACCTCATCCATATCTCAAAAGTCCAAAATTATATAACCCTGCTTTCCCCTAGCCCTAGACTAGCTCAGAAAATGAAAAGGACCCTTACCTCCTTCTAATCAACTAATTAATTAATTCCCTGCCTAAGTCCGAACACTCATTTTCTAACCTAGGTTCTTGATTCCCTTAATACTAGACTCTAATACTCTAGTTTTACTTCATGCAAAAAGATTCCTAGGTCTAAACCTTAAAAGAAAGGAGCTAAAGAAAACTAAACTTTTCGGGGTGAAAAACAGGATACTCGTCGACCGGCCCCAGTCCCCCGGTCGATCGCGCTTTCAAAAAACGGCCTAGTAAAGAAGTATTAAGCCCCTTCCACAAGGCCCGGTCGATCGGTCCTTAGACCATAGTCGACCACGCTTTTTAAATGTGCCTATTGAGAGAAGCAATGGACTTTTCTCTTTAGGCCCGGTCGACCGGGCTCTGGACCGCAGTCGACCGCGCTCACCAGATCTCACAGCCAAACCCCTCTTTTAACATACATAACCTAAATCCTTCACCCTCTTTTCCTCCACTTCTCTCCATCTCATCATCTAATAACATTACCCCAACCTTCCTACATAACAACAAACCATCATATTTAACTCAAAACATACAAACATCAAAATCTAAGGGTTAAACACTAAAATTCATCAAAACCCACAATTTGTTTAATTCTTCCAAATACACAACTACCACTAAAATTTATCCACATTAAATCATACATTTGCAAGTTAGAAACTTGCCTTAGGGTTTTAGTCTCCGATTATCTTCTGGTAGCAACGATTTCCAAGCTCAAATCTTCAATTATCTTCATTTTCTCTCCTTTTCTCTCCTTTTTCTCCCGATCTCTCTCTCTCTCTCTTTCTTTCTAGGTTTAGAAGATATAAATGAGAATAAATGTTGTTGGAAGACTTAAATGCCCATTAATACCAAATCCAACTTTAAATGTTACTACACAATTAAAATGACTCGTAACAACATAATTAAGTCATAACCGGTCAAAAGTACCCGGAACTCAAAAATACAACATGATACTTTTTTTACTATCTCGACCATTCCCGGACTAACCGCGCCCTCTAAATTTGCATCCGAGATAACATAAATCATTTCATGTTTCAACATCATTTAAATTATAACCGTCGCTTAAGGCACAACGACGCAATAAAACATAATATGATTCTATTTACATTCACTTAACCGTAAATATGCAAAACTCAGTAAAAATTATCTCTTAAATCACTTAAAATAATATTTAATCCAACTTCCTTTATTTTATATAATTAACCCGCAAGGCAAATTAATATAAAAATAATTACTCAAAAATAAGGGGTATTACATACTCCCCCCCTTATAAGGGAATTTTGCCCTCAAAATTCAGGCGTACCTTGTAAAAAGAGGTGTGGATACTTATCTCGAATATCGTCCTCTTGCTCCCATGTTGATTCCTCGGCATTGTGATGTCCCCATTGGACACGAACCAAGGGCATCACCTTCTACCTAATCCTACGCTCTCCGTGATCTAATATTGCAACTGCTTGTTCCTCGTATGAGATATCTGGTTGCAATTCGATATCATTCAAAGGAATGCCAATGAGCTCCGTCACACCTTTTGTAATTCTTCAAGGATGAAACATGAAACACATCATGAATCTGTTGTAGGCGTTTTGGCAAGGTGAGTTGATAAGCTACGGGGCCTACCTTTGCAATAACGGTAAAAGGGCCGACATAGCGAGGCGCCAGCTTCCCTTTCTTCCCAAATCGCGTTATACCCTTCATTGGTGACACCCGCACCAAAACTTGGTATCCTACCTCCAATTTTACATGCCTTTTATTCGCATCGGCATAGCTCTTTTGACGGTCTTGAGCGATTTGGATGTGGTTTTGAATAAGCTCAATCTTTGAAGAGGTATCTTGGATCATTTTATGTCCAAGGAGCTTAGTATCCCCTACTTCCAACTAACAAGTAGGTGATCTACACGGATGGCCATATAATTCTTCATAAGGTGCCATACCTATAGTGAATTGGAACAAATTATTATAAGCAAATTTGACCAATGGAAGGTATTGCTCCCATCCTCCTTTAAAGTCAAGTACACAGATTCTATGCATGTCCTCCAACATCTGGTTGACTCTTTCCATCTGTCCATCCATTTGCGGGAGGTAGGAGGTACTTAACTTCAGTTTGGTTCCCATTGCTTCTTGGAAACTTTGCCAAAAATGGGAAATAAAAATCTTGTCTCGGTCGGAGACTATATTAATGGGCACCCCATGGAGTCTCACAATCTCTGCAATAAAAAGTCGGGGGTAACGAGTCGTATTGTAATCCATACATATCGGTAAGAAATGTTCCGACTTAGTCAGACGATCAACAATAATCCAAATGGAATCGTGACCTCTTTGTGATGTTGGCAATCCCGTGATGAAATCCATCGAGATACTTTCCCACTTCCATATCGGAATTTCCAACGGTTGTAGCAGTCCCGTTGGTCGCTGGTGGTCTACTTTCACCAATTGACAAGTAGTACATTGGGAAATAAATTCAGAGATGTCCTTTTTCATACTTGCCCACCAATATTGACGGTGCATGTATTGGTACATTTTGTCTCCACCAGGATGTACTACAAATATGGACCTATGAGATTCAGTCATGACGGCACATCTCAAATCTCCCTCATCCGGGACAGTAAGTCTCCCGTGGAAATGTAACCCACCCTCAGAACTTATAGAGTAGGAATCCACTCCCTCGGTTAACAACTGACATATACGGTCTTGGAAATCTTTATCCCTCCCTTGATCTTCCACGACTCTCATCACAATCACAGGCATAACGATCAACAATGACATGAATGCCCTTGCCACAGCATCCTCCTGGCTAAGTTTTTTCCATTTAGCCTTCCATACCTTCGCTAACTCCCCCTTGGGTTTTTGACTCAACGCATCTGCTACCACATTAGCCTTACCCGGGTGATAATGAATGTCAAATTGATAGTCTTTCATAAACTCCAACCATAGACGTTGTCGCATATTCAAATCCTTCTGCGATAATAAATATTGAAATGAAAAGACTAAACTTCTCCTCCAGGAGGTAATGTCTCCATATCTTCAAAGCGAACACTGCTGTAGCAATCTATAGATCATGCATGGGGTAATTCTTCTCATGGGGCTTTAGCTTGTGAGAAGCATAAGCAATAGCCCGATTCTATTGTTGTAACACACCTCCCAATCCTTGCAGAGATGCATCAGTAAAGACTAAATAGTCCATCCCGACCTTGGTAACGCGAGTACTGGAGCAAAAGTCAACTTATCCTTCAACTCATCAAAAGCTAGTTGATAGGAATCATCCTAAATAAACTTCACTCCCTTCTGGGTCAGATTTATCAAAGGGCTAGCGATCTTAGAAAAACCTTTAATGAAACGACGGTAATAACCATTTAAACCCATAAAACTATGAATTTATGTGGGCATCGTGGGCTGACCCCATTCCCTCACCGCGATAACTTTACTTGGGTCTATCGAAATGCCCTCAGCTGTCACAATGTGACCCAAAAACTGCACTTCATGTAACCATAAACCACACTTCTCAAACTTAGCGTACAACTGATGATACCATAGCATTTTTTGGACCAATCATAAATGTTTAGCATGATCGACTTTAGTCTGAGAATAGACTAGAATGTTATCAATAAACACCATGAAAAACTGGTCTAGGAAGTCTCGAAACACTCCATTCATAAGGTCCATAATTACAACAGGAGCATTGGTTAGCCCAAAAGTCATGACCAAAAACTCATAGGACCCATATCTAGTTAAGAACGCAGTTTTCGACACATCCTGCTCTCAAATCCGCAACTGATGATACCCAGTCCTCAAATATATCTTTGAGAAGTACGACGCTCCCCTTAATTGATCAAGCAAATCATCTATCCGAGGTAATGGGTATTTATTCCTGATGGTAACTTTATTGAATTCCCGATAATCAACACACAATGGGAGGGAACCATCTCTCTTCTTCACAAACAACATGGGAGCACCCCACGGTGACATGCTACGCTGAATCAACCCTTGATCTAACAACTGCTGAATTTGATCCCTTAACTCCCTCAATTCCATAGGAGCCATTCGATATAGAGCTCTAACAATCGACCAAGTTCCCGGTGCTAAATCAATCACAAACTCGATCTCGCGACTTAGAGGTAAACCTAAAATCTCCTGAAAAACATCCTCAAAGTCTCTAACTACGAGAATCGAATCTAAGGAAACTACTATATCACGTGAAGTCTCCTCAGTAATATAATATATGTGCTTTCTTGATCCTCCCTACGAAAAAGGCATAGCCACTAGAAATCTTTATTGCCCCAGAATGGCAAAGACTATACTCCTCCCATAATAATTTACCATAGCATGGTATTTCACCAACCAATCCATATCCAAAATAACATCATACCCGACCATATCCAGGAAGAGTAAATCGCCCTCAAAACGTAAATTACCAAGGTCTATTCCTACTCTTTTATAAACAAAGAAGATAAGCAAACCATCACCCATGGAAGATTCCACACTAGTAAAGGTACTCTCTGCTAATTTAATCAACCCCGTCGATTGAGTAAAATGTCTAGTAATAAACGACTGCGTTGCGCCCGTATCCAATAACTCACGACCTACATACCCATGAATGGGAAACTTACCCTCGATAGCTGGCGGTGCGAGCGGGGATGGAGGAAGTAAAGCATCCCGAATATCATAAACACGCCCATACTATAATTGCCCCTGTTGAAAAGGGATGGCTTGAATACGCGTTGGTGGCGGTAGATGCGCCTGTTGATGCTAAGGACCCCTAGGGAAATGTCCCCCGATCAACCGTGGACAAGTTTTCTTAAAGTGACCCTGTTTCCCACACATAAAGTAGCGGCCCGCCATATTCTCCGGATAACAACCCCAATTATTTCAAAACTGCCCCATGCCTTGGCGCTGATGGCCTCGACCCCCATTATTACCTCGACCTTCTTGGCCTTGCTCGCCCACCTGCTGTTGCTGCTGCTGGGCACCCTGACCATGCCTAAAACCACCTCCACCAAAATTAAAACCCCTGAAACATTATCTCTTAGACGAATCCCCCTGCTGGGTGTCCTTCTCTTTTTATTTACTTCCCGACTGTTGTGGTGAGGGTAGTGCTGCCCTGGAACCATTACCTCCCTGCTTACTTTCTTGACCCGAATCCGAAATCTTCTTACTCCCTTTCTCATGTAGACGGTGATCTTGGCAATGAAGCAAGGCTACATTCATCACGTCACCAAATATTTTTAAAGAGGGATTTCCTAATAAGTGTTACCGTATCCTCCAACGCAAACCTCCAATAAACTTCGATATCCTCCTTCCCTCCGGAATTACTTCATCTGGCCCAAAGCTTGTTAGACGACTGAATTCATCTTCATACTCCGCAATCGAATGTTCCCCTTGTACCACATCCTGGAGTTTCCTCCTCATCTCCTTTTGGACTGTGGGAGGAAAATACTTCCGGTCAAACAAAACCCAAAAGTCCAATATAAACACGGTATCCCTCTACTCCGGGGTGGTCACCGACTCCCACCAGTGTAATGCTGCTCCTACCAGTTTGAAAGTGGCAAGGATCTTCTTCCATTTCCCGCTACACTCTACCATTCGGAGATGATGTTGCATATCTTTTTTCCACTGATTTGCTGCTATCACATCAGAACCACACAAAAATTATGGGGGATGACCTTTTAAGAAAGATTATCTAACTCTCTCCCACGGGTAAGGTCCCGCATGGTCTTTCACCTCCGGTACTACCAGTTGTTGGGCTTGAGGAAACTATTGAGCCATAGTAGTCATGGAAGCGTTGACTGCCTGGGCAGTAATGTTATCCACCTCCGCGGCATTAATCGTTCCTTACTGTGGTGGGGGTTCTACATTATCTTCTACAACTCAATTTCTCTTAGCTGAGCGACCTCTTCTATGCGGCATCTGAGACGTAGAAACAACTGAATTAGAATACAATTTAAAACAATTTAACTTTGCAGAAGATCGCAAGCATACACAAACAAAACAGTCCTAACAGTAGGGCTCTATAGCAAAGAACGCTTCGGTAGAACGAGATAAGTCCACATAGATCCTCAGAACTCTAGAACCTGATGCTCTGATACCATCTGTAACACCCCGCTTATTAAAATAAGAGGTGGCCACCCCGATACTCCAATAATTATAGGAATCATAGATGGTCCATTATTAGCATCACTATCGTGAAAGTAAAAGTACGAGATAACCACCAATTATTTTAAAAAATGGATGTCAAAATTAATTTGTAATTTAAAGAAAATGATTTAGACAATCCAATTTGAAATGATGGTGGATATAAATAAATACAGATAACAGTTACAATCATTCACAACATAATAACCGAATAAGCTATCGGTTAACAGACCAATACAAGCGGTTACACCGAGTATTACAAATAAATATCACAGTATATGTACAAGTACAAAACTTGGGCAACACGCCTGAATATTTAGACTGATCATAACTAGAGTACACAAAAGATAGAGGCATCTATAACAAGTATCCTACAACATCCGTAAAAATGTTATAGCTCTTAGACACTTGGAAGGAAGGATCAACACGGGCATCCTTGCGGCGTAGCACCTGGGCGTAAAAGAGATCCACGCAAAATAAAGAGATAGAAATGGGTCAGGGCCCGGTTTGATATGATATCCATGTGAATAAATGCATGACAGTTATGAATTTCTAATATCATAAACAAGCTTAACTCGCTCTTAACAATAAGAATAATCCTCACCTCTCATCTAAATGCACAACCTAGCGCAATGACATATATAGTGTTAACTATTCAACAATGTAAGATAAATAACTCAATTCCAATTTAATAAACTTACATTTCAATTTTGCACCATATGACTTCACAAGTCCATTCCTCATTAGGAAACTTATTCCAAACAGTTGATTTCTAAAATACTTTAGCCATTTATAAAATACTACTTTCATGAGAATAGTTATAATCACAACATAACGATTGTAAGACCATCCTTTCGGGAGTCACCCCACTAGATGTGACCCTAAATAGCTATCATCTTCCAGGGCCCATCACCAAGACAACCTGGGCATCCTAAATCACATCGCATGAGAAGCGGCCATATAGCTTCGACAGTGAGTCATAACCATACCCGTAACTACCTCACTTCGAATAAAATAACATCACAATATAACCATCGGTCCTATGGCCGATGACTATATTCACCATGCATTTGCTAGACAGGGGACTTCACCTCATGCACATAACTTCCTTTATGATATCAGTTAAAGAGGTATGTATATGCAAATCAATATTCACAAGGTATGCCAATGAAATATGCATTACATTATATCCGGAGCCATATGTGTTTAACGACGTAAAACAAAACATTTAATTACCTTCACGTTAGTCTCCATGAATTAATGACATCCCTATGAGTCATCAAGTATAATATTACCTCATCCCAACCTCAAAAATCCAAAATTATATAACCCTACTTTACCCTAGTCCTAAACTAGCTCAGAAAATGAAAAGGACCCTTACCTCCTTCTAATCAACTAATTAATTAATTCCCGACCTAAGCCCGAACACTCATTTTTTAACCTAGGTTCTTGATTACCTTAATAATAGACTCTAATACTCTAGTTTTACTTCATGCAAGAGGGTTCCTAGGTCTAAACCTTAATAGAAAGGAGCTAAAGAAAACAAAAGTTTTCGAGGTGAAAAATAGGGTACCGGTCGACCAGCCCCTGACCCCCGGTCGACCGCGCTTTCAGAAAATGGCCTTGTAAAAGAAGGAGTAAGCCCCTTCCCCAAGGCCTGATCGACCGATCCTTAGATCACGATTGATCGCGCTTTATAAATATGCCTATCGAGAGAAGCATTGGATTTTTCTCTTTAGGCCCGGTCGATCGGGCTCTGGACCGCAGTCGACCGCACTCACCAGATCTCACAGCCAAACCCCTCTTTTAACGTACATAACCTAAATCCTTCACCCTATTTTCCTCCACTTCTCTCCATCTCATCATCCAATAACATTACCCCAACCTTCCTACACAACAACAAACCATCATATTTAACTCAAATCATACAAACATCAAAATCTAAGGGTTAAACAATAAAATTCATCAAAACTCACAATTTGTTCAATTCTTCCAAATACACAACTATCACTACAATTTATTCACACTAAATAATACATTATCAAGTTAGAAACTTTCCTTAGGGTTGTAGTCTCCGATTATCTTCCGGTAGCAACGATTCCCAAGCTCAAATCTTCAATTATCTTCATTTTCTCTCATTTTTCTCCCAATCTCTCTTTCTCTCTCTCTTTCTTTCTAGGCTTAGAAGATAAAAATGATAATAAATGTTGTTGGAAGAGTTAAATGCCTATTAACACTAAATCCAACTTTAAATGTTACTACACAATTAAAATGACTCATAACAACATAATTAAGTCATAACCGGTCAAAAGTACCCAGAACTCAAAAATAGAACATGATACTTATTTTGACTATCTCGACCATTCTCTGATTAACCGCGCCCTCTAAATTGGCATTCGAGATAACATAAATCATTTCATGTTCCAAGATCCTTTTAAATCATAATCGTCGCTTAAGGCACAACGACGCAATAAAACATAATATGATGCTATTTACATTCACTTAACCGTAAATATGCAAAACTCAGTAAACATTATCTCTTAAATCACTTAAAATAATATTTACTCCAAGTTCCTTTTTTATATAATTAACCCGCAAGGCAAATTAATATAAAAATAATTACTACAAAATAAGGGGTATTACAGTTATGTAACTTCTAAGCTGATAAAGAATGCAAACGTGGTACTAGAGTTTTAAACCTTTGAATTTTGTGTTAAATATAGGTAATACTTTCTTAGATTTATTTGTGTAAGTAATATTATAATTATTTTTTACTATAATTATACAAATAATTTTTTAAAACATACGTGCATCACGTGGAGCTAAAAACTAATATATTTAAAAATGAAGGTTAAGTTTTGATCTTGACACGTGTCGCACCCAATTAATACAATATTGAAGCTCCAACCCCTCCTCAACACATACAAGCCCCAATTAGAACTACCGTACCTTTAATTTTTCCCAACTCTGATTGTTCATTTTCACTTCTCACCTCTTTGTCTTCATTTGCTATGTGATCGTCATATTCTACCAATTCCCTCCTCTCACCCCTCTCATTTCTGGGTATAGGTTTAGAATTCTTGGGTATTTTGTTCATTGTTTGGGTTCAGATATCAGATATATTAGGTCAACTCATTACCTTTTGTATCTATTTTGTGTTTTAACTTCTAGGCTTTTGGGTTAATAATTTTAGGTTAAAATCAATTTCGTGGCTTATATCTGATTAAAATTTATGCCTTATTCATTCATCTTCCACACGTGTATAATATTTTGTAACAACCCTCATTTTCCATGTAAAGGTTGGCCAGGAACAATACGCTGAAGATGAGGTTTGTCTATCAATTTATATCACCCTCGGTATTAAACCACAATAAAATATTTACATTTTAAAACCACATGCACAATAAAACTGATTTAATTAATATATGAAATAATAATAAATCCAACATCAACATCCAGATACGATAAAAACCAATATAAAGACGGTTGTCCAAAAAATGACTGAATAATAATAACTCTGGGTTTATGCCCATACAATATCCAAAATGAATAACTAAAAGGAAGTAGTATCCTACACTAGAATCAATGAGTTGATCTCTGATAAAGAAGGTATGACACCAAGTATGATATCTCATGAGTCCCTCTATCCCATTCTAGGCAAACCTGGGGGAGAAAACACTTTATAATTTGGGTCAGCACCCTAGAGTTGCCAGAATTAACTTATGAAAATTAAGATGTAATAATACAGTTAATTCAAATTATGTATCACCCATCGACACTATCATGAGATAAGTACCTCGCCCTTTTTCTAAGTGAAATACTACATGCATATCAACCCAAGTCCCCAACCATGAAAGACTCACAACCATAACAATAATTATTATATTATGCATCTAGTAGAGTTCACGTACCAAAGTTACTGTCTACATAATTATTCCCATTTTCTTGTATACCCCCAATGATTCTACCCACAAAAGGAACATAAATATCGATTATGCATTCACATGGTATTGGTTTCATAAGTGATGGTCTATATCATTGGACTAATTAGTTAATCTCAACTAATTCATAAGAGTGTGTGTGTGTGTGTGTGTGTGTGTGTCCTTACAGATTTACAACACATAAGGGCGTCTGCCCTTAGTGTCCCATTCGTGCTCTACCGATAAGTCCATAGGAGTCCCTCATCCAAACGGACAACACAAAACACATACAAATGGGGTGGTCCCTATGCAGTATACCATTCCACGACCCATATCCAATGGTGACAATGGATCCCAGCGTCTACACCTACTTCTCATAAGTGGTGCAACTAAGTAGTACTTAAAGTAATGACCTACGCCTAATCATAAGGCTCTATCTCAAATAGAAACCAACGCTGAAAGCATTGTACGTCCACACAAATTCCTAAGGACACCAGAACCTGATGCTCTGATACCATCTGTGACACCCTGCCTAATAAAATATCGGGTGATCAATCCTTTACCAGATTAAAATAGGAATCTCATATGGTTCATTCTCAACATCACTGTCGAAAACAAATTTAATTACTAATATCTTATTAGGCTGGCGTCAAAATTTTAATTAACTAATATTTTTAATCAAACCATCCAAGTAAAACAATCACAACAGTTTATATACAATAACTGAAATAAAATAAAATAATCGAACTCTCGGTACAATATAATACAACCAAATCGAAAAGTCGTAAACTAAAATGTGATAAAAGAATAAATAAATACAGTTGGGCTATCCACCCGAGTGTCTCTATAATACCTCCTATCTAGATCTCAAGGATAGAAGAATCTACGATAAACCTGCTTGCATCCACAACTGGAGCAACAAACGTCTGACTTGAAAGAATCATCATCCAGGCGTCCCTGTGTCTGGACACCTAATATATATACACATATAGCAAGAGAGGGGAAAAATAGAGAAACGGGTCAGAGCCCGAGTTTTGAAAATATTCAACAAGTGCATCAAATTCCATATTTAAAATATGAAATCTCTCATATTTAAACTGGTATTGCACTCTCATGAGATACACCTCACCCATCTTCTAATAGTGCACACATATCGCATACCTTTTAAACAACCTAGTTAAGCTATCCCGCCTAACTAACCTCTTTGCGCGATATAATATGTTATCCCGTAAGCTATTACATAAGCTTTTTGTTGATATAATAATCCATGTTATATATATATATATATATATATATATATATATATATATATATATATATATTGTCCTTGTTTCTATATAAAACTATACCGTTCATATTCCGTAACTTTCACTAGTTTTAAACACCATTTTCACTTTAACATATAACATTCTTTATATATAAATGGTTCTCGCTTGAACCTACAATTCACATTTGTATTACTTCGGATGTAAAACAATCGGAAGAACAATAACATCTTATTCATTTTTACACTTAATACCATTTAAGGTTATATGACATCTCAACTCCATAAGCAAGCAATATACTATAAGCAACGAGTATATTTATACCTATATTACAATCATAAGTATAATAACCATCCCAACAAGTTATAACTCGAGGATGCGGTCTCGACGTGATATCATCATCCATGCATACTCAAATTAACCCCAGTACCAAGTCAGACTCTCTCACGATCATGGTAACACTACTAAAAGGTGGAGTATGTCATATTCCCTCCTGAAAGTGGAATAAAAATATCGCACCCATATGCAGGATGATATGACCTGGGGATATACTCTCCCTGCTTCACAAGCCAGGGGATTTTCCCACAACGCGCAACCTCCCTGTATAGCACTAGAGATATAAACATACATAAATATATCGTTTGCATACCAATATATTTATAAACAAATCGTATATATATATATACAGTAACAATACCCGTATATATAATATATATCTATCATTCCTCAGTATGCTCTAGCTATAATTGCCGAACTCTTATAGCTATAGTCAATTACCCGAATATTCCCATTCATAAAAATATATAAGTATTCATATACTTAAAATACTAAACCGATAAGTATTCTCTTACTTAAGATTTAATTCTCATCTTAATCACTTCTAAGGACTTATATATAATCCCGAATGTACCAATTAGTAATAATTAAATAAGTATACTAGCTCCTTATCTTAATTCCATAGGCATTGCATCACTCATAATAATAGTCGTCAATAAACATACCGGATAGCCGCCCAATTATCTTTATCCCATATCCTATATTCCATCCTACTTGCATCCTAGGATTCACTACACCAAAATGCTAATTTTGTGACTGCCTTTTTTGTGACTGCTAATTGGGGTGACAAACTTATCACTCTCGCGAGCAGTCACAAAATTATTTGTAACTCCCATTAGGAGTTATAAAATAAAGGGGAGTAAAAAATTTGAGTCAATTAATTTGTCCCCACTAATGAGAGTCACAAATGTTACCATTTAATTAATTTGTGACTCCTATGAGCAGTCACAAATTTATAACTGCTATGAAATTTTGTAACTGATATTGACAGTCATAAATTTGTGACTGCTGGTAGCAGTCATAAATTTTGGTATTGAGTTAATTTAGAACTTCTGTCGACCGTCATAAATTTGTAACTGCTTTCAACACTCACAAATTTTGGCCAACTTTAATTTGTGACCGCTAGGAGGGGTCACAAAAATTTTGCCCTACTTTAATGTAAATCGATTTTGTAACCTCTCTCCTCTCACTCTGTATAAGAACTCCCGCCCACTGTAGAAGTACTCCCGCCCCCACTCACTGTGAAGAACTCCCGCCACATTTTGGTAAATCGATTTTTGCCCTAGTTTTCATTTCGATTTTGCCTTAGTTTAATGTAAATCGATTTGCCCTAGTTTAATGTAAATCGATTTTTCCCTAGTCTGATCTGTTAGCATGATTTGTTAATATGTTAGCACGATTTGTTAATGTAAATATGTTAGCACTAGTGATGGGTTTGTTAATATGTTAGCACTAATGATGGGTTTGTTAATATGTTAGCACGATTTGTTACCGCTAATGATGCGTTTGTTAATACGATTTATTAGTAAGATTTGTTAATATGATTTGTTAGTTGGGTTAGTTTTTCAGATGGGTTTTTGGTTATGGAGGAGGTGAGAGATAAATGTGTGGGTGTAGGAGATGATGAATAGTGAGGAGAGAGGAAAGGTATAAAGGAACGAGAAATTATGGGTTTTTGGTCATAAATTGATTTTGATTTCCATTTCCATTTTGTTTTGCTCATTTATATCAGTCATAAATACTCATATTGAGATTTGGGTAATACAATTTATTATTATGTTTTCCTCAATGATAAATACATATCAGTCCAACAAGTTTTGTGCTAAGTGAGTATATCTACGCATTATTTTGTGTTCTGATGCTTCGTTAGGTCAAAATTTTCATATGCTTCGTTAATAATTTCATATCTGATGCTTCATTAAATCTGATTGTTTTGTTGTGAGTATATCTACACATCGTTTAACCTCTTTCATTTTTTGAATATTATCTTGTTTGGGAATATGTTAGATTTTTTTCAATAATCATTTTATACTATTCATATTTATTTTATCTAAAAATTAATTAAATAATCATTGTTTTGCGGTCGTTGAAGTTTTGATGTTTTGTGCTTGGTCGGGTTTTCCTGTGAGTTTTAATGCAATGATAGTATTAATGCAATGATAGGCCAGAGATTATGTTCTAAATATCAGCTCAAACTTTATTTAGTTTTATAATTTACTGAGTTTCTATTTTTTTGTATTGTAGAATTAATGGGGTTTCCGCAATATAAAGAGTGGATGGGTGAAAGTTATAGAGTGGGGCAAGTATACGTTAATGGGGTTAAAGACTTTGTGAATTATGCAACGAAGAATCTCGAAACTGATATTATCCCATGCCCGTGCAATCGTTGTAAAAATGGGAAACGCTTGAAAGGGGTGGATGTAAAAGTACATTTGTTTCATTAGGGTATGCAAGCTGACTACACGTTTTGGCATTTCCATGGGGAGAGGGAATTTAAGTATATTCCAGAAGAAATACTTGTCAATGAAACCGTTCACACAAATGGTGACCCGTTAGTACATGCTAGGTTAAACGACCTCATAAATGATACGTATGAAGTGCACGCAGCACAAGAAAAGCAAGATAGTAGAGGGAATGCTTTAGGATGTAGGATCATGTTGGCAACGATACGGACCAAGTTAAGGATTATATACGGCTAAAAGCAGCAGCTGCAACACCATTATACCATAACTCCAACTCCGACCACACAAAGTTATATGCCATGGTTGGGTTGCACAACTTAAAGAGCAAATTTGGCTTGTCGGGAAAAAGTGTGACGGCAATACTCCTCTGGGCGAAAGATTTGCTCCCCAAAGAAAATACACTGCCAGTCAATTATCCTATCATGAAGGATAATTTGAAAAGTTTGGGTATGAAATACAAATCAATTCATTGCTGCAAGTATGACTGCATTTTATACTATGAGGAGCATAAGGACAAACGGGCTTGTCCTGTATGTAAGGAACCTAGATATGAACAAAAGATGATAGTACATAATAAACGTTTATTGAAAGTAGATACGCAAATACCTAAGAAGGTGTTAAAGTATTTCCCTTTAGGTCCTCGATTGAAGAGACTTTACATTATACCTTGGATAGCATAGGCAATGACTTGGCATGGTCGAGTGGAGGTGGGTGAGAATCTCATGCGACATCCGATTAATTCATCTGTGTGGAAATCTACAAATCAGCGATACCCGGACTTTACTACAAAAATACGCAACGTTCGCCTCAGAATATCAACTAATGGGTTTAACCCGTTTGGCAAATTGAGAACATATAAGAGTATATGGCCTGTGTTTACGGCGCCTTTAAATTTGTCCCCGTCGTTGTGCATGAGAAAGGAGTTTTTAATTTTTTCGTTGTTTATACCAGGTCCAAAAGCACCGGGTAGTGACATTGATGTTTTCTTAGTGCCACTAATAGATGAATTGAATGAGTTATGGGTTGAAGGTGTGAGAGCATTCGACTCATACAAAAAGGAGGAATTCATTTTGAGAGCTATGTTGATATGGGCGATTCATGATTTTCCTGCTTATGGGACCTTATCTGGGTGCAATGTACATGGTTACCTAGGTTGTCCTATATGTGGAGAGGAGACTGAAGCCAGCTGGCTTAAGAAAAGTGGTAAACTTTTTTATCATAGTCATCGAAGATTTCTTCCCCAAAGTCACAAATTCAGGTCAATACGAAGCAATTTTCTCCCAGAAGGCACCGAGACGCGACCACCTCCACCAAGACTTTCTGGTTTGGAAATTGAAGAAAGGTCATTAAAGGCTGATCAAAAGTTGAGGGGGAAACACCCTATAATTTTGGCCCAAAAGCCTAAAAGAAAGGATGTTGATGTGAAAACGGCGTGGTCCAGGAGATCAATAATGTTTGATTTGCCATACAGGAAGGAACATCCTGTCCGACATGTGATAGACATAATGCACGCTGAGAAAAATATCATTGAGCATCTCGTAAGCACATGCATTGGTGGTTCTCATTCCAAGGATGGAGAAAAAGCCCGTGAAGATCTTCGTGATTTGAAGATTAAAAGATCATTATGGTTGAAATAAGATACAAACACTAAAAAAAAGCATATGCAGTTGCATCTTATACTTTGAGCATTGAAGGAAGAAATATGTTCTTAGAAACATTAAAGGGCTTGAAGGTCCCTTATAATTTCTCATCCAACTTACGCAGGATTGCCTGCGACGCAACAAAAGATTTGAAAAAGTGCAAGTCCCACGATTGGCATGTGATAATGCAATTTATCCCTCTGTTGTTCGGACACTGTTTTTCGGAACACGAGGATCTTCGAAGGGCCATTCTACAAATTAGATTATGTTTCTCCCTATTGTGTGAGAAAGTTGTCAACAGGACGCACATAATGGCAGCGAAATAAACTTTGGTCGAGGCTATATGTGTTTTGGAGAAGCACTTTACTCCCTCATTATTTGACATAAGCATCCACCTTTTAGTGCAGTTGTGCGATGAAGCACTTTTATGTGGACCAGTAAGGTACCGATGGATGTATCCGTTCGAACGATTAATGAAAACTTTTAAAGATTATGTTAAGAATACGCGGTACTTTGAGGGGTCCATTGCTGAGGAGTACATTATGGAAGAGGCTTCCTTGTATGCAAAGGAATATATGCCTAACCCAAAGGTTGGAGGTCGTGAACGCTTTATTGATGAATTAGAAGACTTTGCTGATGAGGAGGCCCTGGGGAAAGGTAAGGTAGTGAAGCTAGCAAGTACACAATATAACCAGGTGGCTCGATATGTATTCGAGACGCATGAAGACATAGATAAATGGAAAATGTGAGTTTATTTAAAGTGTTTTGTAAAATAATGTAATATGTTCGATGTTATATTCATTAGAAATTAATATTTTTATTGTTTTGACCTAGGCAATATAATGAGTGCGGGCATGCCAAGAGGAGGAAGGGAGGCGCGAGCGCAAACAATGACTTTAGGCATTGGGTAGCTTCTGAGGTGACTACAGTAATACCTCACTTTTATTTACTGTCTTTGCAACATATTCACAATGAAAATACTTTCTTGGTTTCAGTTATTGAAAGCTGGTGAAGTATCGACGAGGCTTGCACGTCTAGCAAATGAGCCTAGTTTTGTAGCCAAGGAGTTTAGACAATATCGTGTCAATGGTTTTGTGTTCCCTTCAAGCACACACAAGTTAAAACTCATTGGAAAACAAAACAGTGGCATTTCGTATAAAGCATTAACTTATTTCAGGGCAAGCGCGAAAGATAAAAACTTCATAGAAGCTGAGATGACATATTATGGGATTATAAAATAAATTATCCTATTAGATTATATATCTTTCAGCATACTTGTATTTTACTATGATTGGGTTAGAGTGGAGTACAAGAATGCATGTATGTTCGACCCTTACACCCATATGGTGAAGGTTGATTTGGCCAAGTTGAAGAGTAAAGATAATGTGAATGATGAGCCATTCGTTTGTGTATTCCAAAACTTAAAGCAAGTGTTTTATGCAAAGAGACCCAACAATGATCCATAGTCTGTTGTTTTACATTCTCCTCAGCACTTGACTACATCGGTAGACGACATAGAGGCACCTATCGAGATTCAGTCTATTCTAGATGATAACCCAGAATTAAAGAAATTATTAAACACATTGGAGGACTAGATCTTTAATTGTAGCATGTTATGTTATTTTAAATGTTGACTTGAAAATTATGTATAATAGCATGTTTCAATTATTTCGTAGTATGTATTCATAGTGACTTTTGTTCACAAGTTTATTATTACTTTTTCCAGGATGTCATATATTGCATATACATTCAATGATTTTCAAAATAGGTATTTTATAGCGAACAGGTCAATTTATCGGCATGGCTATCGAAAAATCAAACAATGCAATTACTTTTGAGATCATGGGTGGAACATACCTCAAGCATACTTATTTCAATCAATACTACGCACACTACCTCAAAGTTGGGATGAAGCAGTTAAAAGGGTTTTCATAAAACATAATCCAAGTAATACGATGCAGTTAGTAGAGTTTTTAGAACTCGATGAAAGAAAAATCCATCCTTTGTGGATAGAACTGAAGAGGATAAGAATGCGTTCAGACTCTACTGTGAGAAAACATATGCATAACAAAGTTAACATCTATTATTGACTTAGGAGAGAAGGCATACATCCTAATATGCTTAGTGTCAGAAATGCAATTATCAACACACTTCTGCAGACATGGCTAATAAAAACTTTACGTGAAATGATGAAGTATGAAACTTATGACATGGTCGAATTATCAAAACTTTTAGAATATGTTGAAAAGGTATAACTTATATTATATTTTTTTATATTATTTCCTTACTCTTGTATTAACATATAGACTAATGCATAAATATATAAATGCAGAAAATGGCGTCCGAGAATAAAATTCCATCATCCAGGCTAGAAAGTTCAAGTCATGATGAACATTCTGCAATTGATTCTCGTGTTGACGTTTCCCTTAACCTATTTGGTTTGCCAATAGGTGGAAAGAATCCTTTTAAAGCTCGATCCTTGTCTTTGTTAAAATCTTGTATTGGCTTAAAATATGAGAGTTGGGATATGGTTGAGCAAGTAAAAAAGGATGACTTGTGGGATACTCTCATGAAAGAGTTCAATCTTTCGGTCGACCAGAAGGAGGGGTCCATGAAAGCCATTGGTATTCAATTAAAGACTTTTAGAAGTAACCTTCGCTCGACTTATTTTAAGGGATTGGACAGTGATGGGATAAAGGCCCTGAAGGATCAAGTATCGGAAAAAGATCATATCCCTGTCCGTGAGTGGAATGAATTCGTCTTGCGCGAAGCATCTGAGGCAAAATTGAAACAACGACACCAAGGCCGGGTGAACAAAGTTAAAAAGACTGACGTCCATTGTCTTGGTCGGATGTCGTATGCTGAGAAAACCGAGGAGATGGTATACACCCTTTCTTATTTTAATGTGTATATATATTATATGTCTTGCTCAAATAGTTAATGGAAAATTAATTGTATCTTGCCCTCGAGAACCATGGTTCATACCATCAATATTGAACTTAACCCACTGTGGTGGTGGAGGGAGCCAATACACTAGAGTGATGATTGGGGGATGTTTTTGTTTACAAGTCATATGAATCGAGTGAAGGATAGAGATATCCTCAATAGTGTTATGCATATGGTCAGGAGAAATTTTTGCAGTATCAATTATCTAAGATTTCAAAGAGAGAATATTTCTTTGTGGATAAAGTCTCTTGTTCTTAAAAATCCAGATATTTCTATACCTTAAAATAATCTCCCAAATATAGAGAAATGTATCAATCCATAGATTATGAATTTGTGAGATGAAATTTTGGGAGTAAACATATTTCCCAATATCCAATATGGTATTATTATAGTATGGGGATAAACTTTAAAGGTAGAGAAATACCAATTACATAGGTACAACCCTCTTTTATTCAATGTATTAATAGTGGGAAGATTCATTTGAAGAGTTATCCATACCATAATGGAAAATCGAGGAAGTATAGATCCTACCACAAGTGTTTGCACTAATTCAGAGCATAGGATGGGGTGGAAAACTACTAGTATGAATATTTGAAGAGGAGATCTCTAGTTGCAATGTATGCATACTGATTAGTAGTAGATTTATCAGTGAGAGGTATAGAAACATTTTCAATTTGAAAGAAAATGCGAGGGAGTTGCTATTGAAAGTAGTCTGGAATACGCCACTAGTGATTCTGAATCAGAGTCAAGAACACTGTTATTTTTAGGAAGGCACAATTGCTTGCAAGCGATAGTAACTGTGTTGACTTTGCCGACATGACCAGGCTATGTGAAGTTTCTAATACACCCCTGGACATGCTTGAGAAGACAATGGGGCTATAGGTAGACCATAAAAATATATAGTAGTTTTGTCTTCACTGCAATTTTAATAAGCTCAACTCATCCTGTTATGGAAAAAAGCCTGCCCCGTGAGCCTTTAAGTTTTGCCAGATCTTGATCTACAATTTCTCGTAAGTGGTACCTTCTTGGGTTGCCGATAAAAATGGGAACTCCAAGGTACGATAAGGGAGAAGAATTAACTTGGATGCCTAGAGAATTGGAAATGTAGCTCTATATATTGAAAGCACTTTTGCCAATGTAAACTCTGGATTTTTCCTTTGTTGATATTTTTACTTGATATAACACTGTCTTTCTCAAAAAGAGACATGGGTGATTAAGAGTTGAGGGGTCTTCTTTTACAAACACCATAATATAATAAACACATAAAAGATGTCAAAAATAATTATAGACAAACTTGAATATTCACGAGAAGAAGAAATTTAGAAGCACAGATCAATAAGAAAAACACTTAAAATAATAAAAACACATGTATACCTCCTAAAACTTACTCAAAAGAGAAGCCTTAATGGTTTATTACTTGGATCATTAAGGCTGTTAAAACAAAGATAACTAACTATTAATGTTAGATGGAGAAAGGAATTAGAGAGAAACAATATATGAAGTTGGGGAGTTTTCATTTATACTCACAATACCTACATAAATAGGTATCATTTATAGACTGTTAAAACAGCTCTTTTAACGGACTTATAAAAAAACATCTTACAATTTAACAAAATTTGAGCTGATTAATAACTAAAAATACCTCACCACTTTTGTTGGTTATAGATGATAAAGGAATACCTCACCACTGTCCATTAATAGCAAAAAAAAGTGAAGTAATATGACTCCAATTTTAATCACCAAGCTTACAACTAGAGTTCCCAAATAATTTTAGTTTCTCCACACTTTAATTTCTATTATTGTACTTATCTTTCCATTGCTTATTTTCATATTAAATGATTATGTGTGAATTATTAGTTGTATTCAGTGCTCTTCTTTCTTGGTTTCTCTTTGTAATTTATATGATTCATTATATGTTTTTCTTTGTTTATGTGAACTGTTGGTGTTAATTGAAAAATAATGCTTGGGATTTCAGAATGAATAAGGGAACTCTTCAAAATGATAGGTTTAGCTCTGCTCCTTAATTTCTTGTCGGTATTAGGGATAGGAGTGAAGATACCTTCAACTGATTTTTTATTTTTGAGCAGGGCCTTTTTTCCCTTCTTGTATTTATCCATCTTCTCTAAGATAAAAGGTGAGAGAAGGATAACAAATTCTCTACCATTGGTCTAGGCAGACCTTTAATTTGTTTAGAATCATAAACTGCACCTATGGGATTTATTTTGTCTCTATTGGGATTTACTTTTTTAGATTCTGAGAAGCAGGTAATTTCACCTTCTTCAGACTGCTGGTAGACATTAGGCATTATGTTAACCTCACTAGTTTTAGATTGCATTCTAATTTCTATAGTGCCTTTAGAAAATTTGTCTTGCTCTTGATAAGCCTTATAATTGATTCGATACCCCAGAATAAGAAAGTTTACAGTTACTACCACAACCATCAAAGGTCAGGTCAAGTTTCTAGTAAAAAATCATCTGTATATTGAAGAAATTACCACATGAATAATATGTAGATGTGTAATCTTGATTTTAAACCATGAATTTTGCTTAAACTTTTGACCAGGAATAAATCCAATTTTTGAATTTAATTGAAATTGCATAGTGATTGTTTGACTTTAGTTTCTTCACAACTGTCTAGCTAAGTTCTATAATGCAACAATTCTTCAGATGGGTTAATGAATTTGAGTAAGGAGTGTAGTCTTCTTGGATGTTCCTCAATTCTTCCCAGATTTACACACACTAAGCATTTGTATTATCTTATATCCTTTTTGTTGCCTCAGAAAATATAGGTCCCATTTTTTATATTGTGCCCCACATTCTTTATTGTAACTTACATAGTTACATTTTATTATTTGCAGGCATACACATGGCATACCCGGCATACGTAGTATTCAAAGGCCTAAATCCAGGTGTTTACACTTGGTGGCAAGCAACACAAGCACAAGTCAATGGATACTGATGCGACGTATTCAAAAAATTTGAGTCCATTAAACTTGCTCAACAGGCATACTCCGAGTACATGAGGGAGGATGTCATCGCATCGATACCCCCACGGCCGATATACCTAGAGTTTACGAAGCGTATCCGCTGCGTGGTGACTCCTGGTCTAGATTTAGAATGATTTGTTACTTGTTCATGACATTTCATGTCATCGAAGTGTTGTGTCGTTATTTTTTTTAGTTTATTTTTTATTCTATGTTCATTTTGTACTTGGCGCCCACGAAGGGGTTGTTTGATGTTAAATTAAGTTTAAACAAGTTTTATGTGTACTGGATATTTGGAATATGAGAAATATAAATGAAATGTTGTCAAAATTTTTAGACTTGTTATCATGATATTTATTTTACTTTCATTATTTCATCATTTTGTGAAAATATAAAGATATTTGTAATAGCTTTTACCACATTTAACAAATTCAATTTTGTAACTGCTAACAGCAGTCACAAATAAATGATTCGTAACTGCTGTCAGCAGTCACAAATATAACATTCGTAACTACTGTGAGCAGTTACTAATCTAACATTAGTGACTGCTGTCAGCAGTTACGAATGTTATATTTGTGACTGCTGACAGCAGTTACGAATAGCAGTTACAAATTGGGGTCACCAGTCATAACCCCATAGGGGTTATAAAAATTTGTGACTGCTGTTAGGAGTTACAAATTTTCTTTTATCACCGCCTAAATTATGACGGTAAATAGTAGTTATAAAGGTCATTCTTGAGTGCTAATAGCACTCACAAATCTCCCATTTTGGTGTACTGATTTACTCAAATGAAAGTGGCCCACATTTATTCTAACCGCATAATTATATCTATACACGCTTGCCGAATACCTCTCAAATGTTACCTGATAGACAGGGTTTTGTCTCGGCACGAGAGTCACCTGCGCGCCGGTCGTTTTATATTCGGCTCACCTAAACTATACAAAAACCTAAATTACGACTACACTCAACTGGTGAGTACAACGGTAAGTCGGGTATCGAATCCACAGGGAATGTTCGATAGATCGCAACAAATTATTAATTCAGGAATAAAAGTGTAAAAGGTGTTTAGAAACTAAAAAGGGAAAGATGCATAAAAGGGAAATAGTAATATAGGCGAGTGTATTGAAACTAGATTATGAAAGCGAGTAAAACTATAGGTTGCGTCGAATATCCCTCACCCGAGTTAATTTGTATAAAATGGTTACATGGGTCGACGGGTTATTACACGTGCGTCTCGTTTTGACAGTTAATTAAATCAAGGGTTGTAACGCCCTAAATCATCATAAAAGCCTAATAAGATTTTGGCGTCAACAAATATCCAGAAAATTATGCGCAAAAGGTCGTAAGCACGGGACATACATGATATGCCTCGTCAAATCTCCTAGGCATAATAACTAGGACAACACACCCGAAATAGACCCGTAAACACCATCACCAAAGCAAAGCAACGCGTCAACTCGAGTGAGTTACATTCAAGCACAACCTAATTTAGATTACCTAGAAAGCATGTTAAAAACGCGATAAATGGAAAGAGGGAATAAATGCGATAAAACTATACTACAAAGCAAGTAAATCAAAGCATGTGAATAAAGCATGTAAACTAGTTAGAAAGCATGGAAGCTAAATTACAAAGCAAGGAAAGATGAAGAACAAACTATATTAATGGAAATGGAAGTGAATAGTTCAATCTTACAAAACCACATGTGTTGTCAATCCAAGAAGAAGAGAAAAATGAACTCTCCAAACCAAACCCTAACTAAAACTATCTATCTCAGAATATGAGAGTGTGTCTATCTATTACAACCAAAATTGGCTTAAGTAGTAAGTTGGAATAAAAGAAAAGAAGAAAGAAAGTGAAAGAAAATATCTGCAGGAAAAAATAGAGCATCGACCGATCGACCTCTGTGGTCGATCGATCGACTGTTAAAATTGTGGCAAAAATACAAAGGCTCGATCGATCGACACCTAGGATCGATCGATCGATCAAGTAGGGTAGCCTGCAGAATCCCCTGCTTTGGCATGCTTTCCATCACCGCTCAATTGGCCGTAACTTTGTCATACTGACTCGGAATCACGCAACGTTCGCGGCCACGCGAAACTTGTGCGGAAGGATACAACTTCCATGAAGATGTTGGGTCAGGTGCCCAATCTGTAAAATGACTAAAATTCCCTTGAACGTGCGGTTGCGTACGGAAATTGCGCGAAATGCGTCCGAATCCCATACTTGGTATCTAAATACCTACAAAAGGCCAATTATACCTCATATAGTATGTTATCAATATAAACCGAGGTTGTCTGGTTAACGGGCTTAAATATAGAGATTAAGGCACCCAAGGGGGCTAAAATGCGTAGGTTCGACGGATGAAATACGCGATATTTGCGTATTATCATTACCCTTCCTAAACATTCCTAAAATTCATACCCCAGATTGCACACTAAATAAATTTGAGGTTCCCTACTTCAAGTCGAGGTTTACTCACCCTCAATACCATTATCTAGGATTCCTAATATTACTTCTAGAATCCCCTATAATAACTTCCAAATTTATAATTTAACTTGCCCTAAACTTAAGGAAGAAAATCTCAAAAATCTGTCAGGATCGAATCGATTCGCTTGTCCGAATCGATTGGATTGTCCCCGAATCGATTCGGCCTATCCGAATCGATTCAAAAAATTTCTACTTCCATATTATTTCATATTGAATCGATTCGGCTGGCTCGAATCCAAATTCTGCTAAGGTTTATTTCTTCTCCAAAAACCCAAATATTCATCCCAATCTCCATTTTTGTGGTTTTTAATCTCCACCAACAACACTATTATCATCTAAACTATGATTTATAACTATTACATCAGTTATTTTATGGGATTGAACCATTTCTCTTATATTCAAACCCTAAAACCATTAAAACCCTAATTTTATCATTTCTCCAAATTTAGTCCATATATACATGCACCATTAATATGGGTTTAACACTAGAAATCATTAAGAGTTAACAACACTTCTATTTGTGATTTCAAAATCAAATTTTCCCAAATTTATTTCAAGGGTTTCAACCCAAAGATCATATAGTTTCACAACTATAATATGAGATACACTCAAATTAATAAAGCAAGTAAACACTTACCTCGGGGATGAAATCCAACAACCTCGAGTCGAATCCCGCGGAGTTTGGCCGAAAATCCCCTTTTCACTCCTCTTTTCCTTCTTCCTTTCTTTCTTTCCTCTTCTCTCTCTTTTTTTCTTCTCTTTCTCTCTCTCTCGTGCCTTATACGAATGAAAAGGAGTTTATCTACTATTAAACTCAAGAATGACTTGTTTACTCAATTGCGAGTCCCTACTAGTCCAAAAGTCCCCGAAACCCAAACGCTACCACCGAATACTCTATTCTGACTATCTTAGCCATTCTGAAATCAACCGTGCACTCAAAATCTCCATCCAGGTCACTTAACTAAAATTCACTAATTAAACCCAACGCATCTTAATACGCGTGTTTTCAAATAAAATATTATCCTTTGTCGATGTACCCAACTGTGACGTGATTAAAATCATCCAACTCATTTACTAAATCCCAGAAGTAAATGTAACATACCTCAATAAACAATTCATCACTTATAAATCCAGAATCACTATTCATATTAATCCTCTAATTACTAAATTATGCTCACTTATGTAATTTAATAATCCTATAAAAGTACGGGGTATTACACTTTCCTCATGTAATCTATTCATGAAGACGTATTTATCATTGATTTACAACAAATATACATTCCTACAACATGATCATCAAATTTAAGTTCTCCCAATCGCTATAATAATCAAAATTTTGAGTTTCCCATCAAATTTTCAATTATGCATTCATAACAATTCAGATTTGTTCCTCTACATGCATGAGATTAAAATCATCCTATTATCATCAATTCATATACACTTTAACCCAAAAATTCTAGAGCAATTAAAAATTAAAATTTTAAATCTTGTTATGTTAAATTAAAAAATTTGAAAAAATTATTTTTTGGAATCTATTTCATTTTGGTATGTTTAAATGTCGGTTTTTATATATATAAAAAAATAATTTAAGTGGAATTTGAATCGGGATTAATATTTGGAAATTATAACTTTTCGTATAAAAATGGGGGGAGGATCTGGCCTAAGGAGGAAAAAATGCAATCGTTCGATCAAGCTGATTTGTTTACAGTAAGTTCGTCTCGCCATCAGATACAACGTATCAAAATTTCAAAAAAAATTGACGGTTCAATCGTTCATAATGTTTTTTTAGTGTTTGTGTTTTATTATGACTCTTTCTTTAAATCCTTTATATAATGGACATGTTTAGACTTTTTAAAACACTTAACCCTTCTCAAAAAGCAGTAGCCTTCCAAAATTATTATATGTTCTCATCTACAAAACCGAAACCCCATTAAACATAAGTTTCAACTCAAGTTTTGAATATCTAAATCAAGATTTCTCAAGATCTTCCAAGAAGGTGTCTTTGTTATTTTCACGAGAGGAATGCATCGGTGTAATCAGAATTTTGAGGAAGAATTTTATGAGTTTTCAAGTGATCATTTTATGGTATGTGATTTACATAATATGCACCTTTAAATATCTCGAGAGTATTTTCTTATTTCTTAGTTATTTGTATTCTTCTTGAAATGTTGTGGTATTCATTGGAATCCTATGTGTTATTCGATTAAGATATGTTGTATTTGTTTATTTGGTCATGATGCTATGAAATTTTAACGTGACACTGAGAATGGTCACCTGCTAAAAGTCTAAAATTCCAATAGCCAGAATGAGGCTTCGAGAAGTCTGGGCGAGGTGAGGTGAGGCCCATTGACCTATTGATGTATTAATGAGAAATAAATTGGGGCAATTCCCGGGTGTCGCATTTGACTCGTATACGATTTCATATTGTTGGATTTTATTCACCGTTACTGTATTGAGCATATATTCTTGTCATATTGTGTACTTCCTCATTTTATTTATCTGTGGAAGGTAAGCGTGAATTTGGACGTTACTAATTTATGAAGGACATTAAGAGCACAACATCTAAAGAATAGTATTGTGTACAAATTAGCAGTGTCAATATATGGGATCTTAGCGTTATTCAGAGTGAAATGAAAACTGTAATTATTTGGAGGTGTATTTTACCTAGTCTTGTTGTTAGGAGACATTTTAGATTGATATGTAAATTTTGGATTGGACGTTATATATTTTGGATTGCCTGTCATGTTTATTTTATGGAATATAGATGCTCTAGATGAATTGTTGAGGATTTTAGTTTAATTTTAGCATAGTGACGCCTCGAATTTCATGGGGTGTTATAGATGGTATGTGAGAATGGTCATAGGTCTTGTAGGTTATGAGTCCGTTTAGCTTCCACATCACCAATCTTTAATTCCCTTTGTTGATTAGTTCTCCTTAAGATATTGGGTCTAGTATACGTATTAGTTGTGTGTGACACCCCGCTTAATTTAATCTCGGCTGATCAATCCTTTATCAAAATAAAACAGCATTCTCATAATGGATCAATCTCAGCGTCACTGTCGAAAATCAAAATTAATTACTAATAACCTATTAGGCCCAACGTCAAATTTTAAACTTCTAATCTTATTAACTTAATCCAACAATAATACATCCACACAATTAATATACATATTAATAGAATTAAATAAAATAATATCCGAATACTCTCGGTAAAACATAATACAACCAGAACGAATAGGCGCGAAAGAAAATGAGGAAAAGAAAATAAATGACAACAGTTGGGCAACATGCCCTCATATAACTCACAGTACCTACTATCTAGTTCACAAGGATACAAGTGTCTAAATAATCCCTGCTACCATCCACATATGTTGCAGCATCGTCTGACTCAAAGGAATAAAAGCATTCAGGTGTCCCTGTGTCTGGACACCTAAAAGCTTTTTACGAAAAATATTTGCAAGCGGGAAAGAGCCCAAAATGTTTTGAAAATATTTTAGCAAGTGTTTAAAATACTTTAATAATTTAAAATATGATATCCTCCATATTTAAACTGGTGTCGTACTCACATGAGATACCCCGCACCTCTCATCTAAAAGGGCACACCTAATGTATGTATTTTAAACACCCTAGTTACGCTACCTAGCCTAACTAGCATCTCACCAAACCTTTAACATCTGCACCCTATCTTATGCACCATGTATATAATATTCTAAGCTTTTGCACGAGCTTATGTATTTTATTTTCTCGCTTATTGTTTATCCTTTTATAATGAGTAACATTCTTTAGTTATTCTACACTGCTCACACTTTAATTCTATTGGTATCGTATATAATATTCTCATATTTATATACATATCTCACATTTTATTCCGGATTTTATTTTCTCGGATATAACATGTTAGTTCTCACTTTAATTCTTATATATATATATATATATATATATATATATATATATATATATATATATATATATATATATATATTTTCACATCTTCAAATATATATAATATACTAAGCTCATCAAGTATATATCCATACTTATATATCACACACTGTATAAGTATAATAACCATCCCTCAGAGCTATAACTCAATGGATGTGTCTCTCAATGTTATCCAGGGAGAACACACATCGACCTGGGCAACCGGGACGGAATCTCACATCTAACCCAAAATCCAAATCACAAACGTATGAGAAGCAGTCATAGTTCCTCACTTAAAAGCGACACGAATCATAAAATGGACTCTATGACCTGGGGACTATACGCTCCCTACTCCTAAAGCCAGGGGCCTCACCCACATCGCCCAACTTCCCATGATAGCACCAGAGGGGTATGCTTCACATAAATATATCATTCACGCATAGATTATTAATAATCATATCGTATACATACTGTCTCTACACATGTGTGTGTGTATATATATATATATACCAAAAGGGGAAGCAGCGCATATAATAAAAATAGAAATTAATATTGAAAACTAAAAACTGAAATTATAATAACTGAAAGTAAACTTACAAAGATTACTGATTAATACAGTTGGTTGAACCGAATGAACTTGAAAGCATAATGTTTAATACAAGATAAGAATGAAAACTGAGAGAATAATAGAGAGATGGAGATAGAGAGAGAGTTTGCAGTAGTGAGATAGGAAATTGGACTCTGCCTTTAATGGATGACTGAATGATCTATTTATAGTTGAAAATCTTTTGCTTTTACTTCGGGTGAACTACTTTAACCTTCGGGTGAACTGCTTTAACCTTCGGTAACTGACTTTAACTTCGGGTGAACGGATTTAACCTTGGGTAAATGACTTTAACTTCGGGTGAACTGCTTTTAACTTCGAGTAAACTGCTAACTGATTTTAACTTCGGGTAAACTGTTTTAACATTGGGTAACTGATTTTAACCTTGGGTAAATTGCTAGCTGATAGATTGTAAACCCGTGCGACGGGACTGTTCATGAATAGTAACTTATCGGGGAATATTTTAATCATTCGGCACTATTAATGAATAGTAACATGTCGAGGAATTTTTTACTGTTCATGAATAGTAACTCATCATTAAATTTTAACCAAATATTATCGTATAAAAATAAATTTTATTACAAACTGTAAGGGTCTTGGGAATCTAGGAATAATGAACTCGAATATGGATCTGATGTGTTAACTTGGTGACTATTTGTTGACTCGGCAGAAGAGGTGGGAGAACAATAATTTTCCTCTTCGGATTTAGCTTGAAGAAGAAGCTGTTTTGCTAAATCTTTGAGCTGCTGGGACGTTTTTGACTTGGCTAATGCTGTATCTATAGAACCTTGACTAGATTTCTTAACTGCTTGGACTGGAATGACTGGTTGGTAAGGAAACTCCATTTGGACAGCATTAATAATCCTTTGTTGATTGAAAGAGTCCCACCATTTAACATAAAATTGTCGGATTATTGTTGACTACTGTATTCCATATTGCCATTTGAATATCCATGGAACTTTGTATTTACTACAGAACAAAAGTAAAACTGGGAACTGAGAATTATATTCATTTACTTTAAAGACTATGGAAAAATATGTAACTTAATCTTGGAGGTATGCAGGTAGGATATCTGGGATAGAACCATGTTGTTTACACCACCGGGAAAACCAAGAAGGAATTTGACTTTTAAATTTTTGATCAAAGCAAAGAAACCAAGAATGAGTGAATGACTCATTTTAGTAAAAGAGAACTTTAAACCATGCTTCAATATAATCATAATAACTAAACTGAATTTGATGACTTGGGAGGATTTTTGGAATGGAGGGATGGGATCCCCAATCTTGAAGAGATATTATATTATTAATGTGAAAGGAATGGTAAAGAATCCTTGACGAATCGTTGCGATCGGTGATTGCTTTAATACGAACTGATTCTGAGGAATAAAGAATATCCATGTAAAATTTTAAAGTCTTGGCAGGATGGTGGGGAGTGAAGTGCCAAGAGGGAGGAAAATAGTTTTTTACTAAATCAATTGGATTTTTAATATGGCTGTGATTTGGCTCAATAGAAAATAAATTTGAAAATTTTGATTTGAGCACATAATCAGTTTTAGCAGGGTGATTATAAAATTTGGTTTTAGTGATTTGTTGAATGGGCTGTGTAGCAAATGTTTCATTGACTAGGTATTGACTAGAAGAAGGCCCAAACTCTACAGGAGTTGCAAGAGTGGAACTGTAACTAAAATTTGTTCTTGGAATGTTTCCAAGGACCTCGTATCTGTTTGTTACTGGGAGAGGGGATACAATTTTAGTAGAAGGTTGGCTTGTGGGTAGAGCGAGGGCTCTAGTTGTCTTCTGGGGATTTTTCTCCGTCATTGTTATTCTGTAGAAATTCACGTGTGAGAAAATCAGGGATGGAATTCTCACTTCCTTTAATATACTCAATATCAAAATCAAAAATCTCATTATAAATTGCCATCTAACAAAAATTTGTTTAGAAGCAATATTGTGGACATCCTTTTCTAAAACATATTTTGCACTTTTACAATCCACACGGACTAAAAAATTTTGATTTAAAATGTCACTTTGAAATTTCGAAACACATAAAACAATAGATAATATTTATTTTTTAATAGTACTATAATTACTTTGCGCTTTATTCTAGACTCCGGAATAGAATCGAACAATTTGTTCAGGGGAATGAGGGTTAATTTTCTGTTTAAGAATACCTCCGTAGCCAATGTCAGAGGCATCGGTTTCAATGATTTTGAATGAATTTGGTGTAGAAAGACCAAGACAATGTAGGTTTTTAACATGTTTCTTGACATTTTGAACTATTGAGGTATGTTCTATATTCCAAGGGGGGGGGGGGGGTTACTTTGTAGCCGTTCAGATAATGGTTTGCATTGTTTACGAAGATTTGGATAAAATTCAGCAATGTAGTTCAATGATCCAAGAAATATTTGAAGTTGCGTTTTCTCGAGGATTTCATCAGGAAATTTATCAGCAAATTGGATGGCCCTATCTATGGGACTAATTTTTCCTTGGTGAATATTATGACCTAAAAATATAACTTTTGTTTGGAATAGATTGACTTTCAAAGCTGAAACCACTAAACCATTAATTTTTATTAGTTCAAAAAATAAATTTAAGTGTTTCCAATTTTCATCAAATGTGTAGGAATAGATGAGGACATCATCAATGTAGACAATTGTAAAATGGGATGAACGGTTAAATATTTCATTCATGATATTCTGGAATTTACTAGGTGTATTTTTTAGGCCAAATGGCATGACACACCATTCATAGTGACCAAAGGGGGTTGTGAATGCAGTTTTGTATCTATCTTTTTCATGGATTTGTATTTGCCAAAATCCACTCTTCATATCAAACTTGGAAAAAATGGTTGCTTGATTTAATAGGTTCATGAGGTCACGTTTATTTGGGATTGGATATCTTATCCATTCTAAAACATTATTAAGTGGTTTGTAATTGATGACTAGACTGGGTGCTCCGCGTTCTAATTCGGCATTTTTTCTGACATAGAATGCAGGGCGTGACCAAGGAGATTTACTTTTTCTTATAATTCCTTTTTGCAATAAACCATTAATTTCATCTTTATATAGTTCCATATCTTCTTGATTCATTTGTATTGCTCTTTCTTTGGAAGGTATGAGTTTTTCATTAAAATCTTTAGTGTATGGCAAAGTTACTATATGTTTCTTTCTATGTAAAAAGGCATTTGGTAGATCGGAACATATTTCATTTGTTAGTTTTGTTTTGAAATTTTTTATTTTATCTTGGAGAATCTTGTTAGTAAGTTGATCTTCAATCCTTTTGTATCTCACTTCTTGATTTAAAAAATTTAATTGTCTTCTCTTGTACTGGAGACGGTTTACTGATATTGAAAAATCTTTGAGTGTTTTTAAATCTCTGACTTCTGGTTTTGAAAGAAATTCAAATTTTACTTATTGGCCTAAGGCTAGGGAGGTTATTCCAGTATCACTAGTTGTGAACGGATATAGAAGACAAAGAAAAGTGCTTCCTAAGATTACCTTGTCAGTCATGTTTTTTACTAAAACAATAGGAGTTTTGTAACATACATTATTTTGACAAATATGTGCTTTGGGTAGTTTGTATTTGATTTGCATTTTACTTCCCTTGGCTGAGTTTAATCGTTCAGATGTTTTATGATAATACCTAGTTGGAATTAATCCTTCTTGTAGACAATTTAAATTTGCACCGGAATCAATTAATGCTATGACTTTTATCTCATATTCTTTGTTAATAATTAAAGTTACTTGTACATGCCATTTTTGTAAATTAATTTGGTTTATGATATTTACTTGATGATCAGTTTCTTTCGTTGTTACTATTTTAGGTTCTTGTTCAGCTTCTGGTTCACTTTCTTATGAGGAGATGACTTGTTGCTTTTGGAAAGTTTGGTCTACTTTTAAAATAGTGATATCTTGTTTTAATTCTTTACTTTCTATTTTGATGTCTTTGATATCTTGTTTAATTATGTTGACTTCTCGTTGGAGATCTTGTAATGTAACTTCCTTGTGAGTTTTAAATCATTTTAAAGTATTATCAAGACTTATCTTGTTTTGTGTATTTATACCACTTTCTTCTTTGGATAATAATTTTTAAAATTTTGAAAGGTATTGTGATTTTAATTCTTGATTTTATATTTTTCCAATTAAATCAATTAGTAATTCTTCTTGTTCTTCTTGTTTAGTGATAACATTGATAGTTTTATAGTAGTTGTCTTTGCATCCTAATTTTATATCTGGAGAACTAGAGTTTGTACCTGATTCATAGTAACTTGATAATTCATAATCAGTGTTTTGTTCATCTTCACTAGAAGAATTTTTTAGTTCAAAATTTGTGTATATTTCTTGTGTTACTTCAGATGATAGTAGTAACTGGTTAATTTTGGATTTTACCTTACATTCTGATTTGTAATGACCTGTTTTTCCACATTTATAACATTTTACTTTACTTTTGTCATTTTTCTTATATTGTGGATTAGTTTGTGGTTTTTTATGTTTCTTTATAAAATTCCTTATTTTCTTTATGGTAAAATTTGTTATTTTTGAAATAGTTTTTCTATGTCTCTTGTATTTTTTTGGGTATGACTTGTAATTTTTATTTCTTGATGGTGCAACAGGGTTCAAACCATATTGTTCACAAAAATTTCCCATTTCATAGTTTGCCTTTAATTTTGCTTTATTAGCCTGGTTGCTTATTTTCATATCTATACACATTTTTAATCCCTCTTTCTGGATTGTACTTATTATGACTCCATATGTAAGATTGTTATAATCAATGTGTCCATTTATGTTACTTTAAATTTGGTAAACCATTAATAAATTTTTCTTTCCAAAATGGTTCATTACTATCGTCTCTAAGCATTACTCGTGATGTGAAAACATCTTTGTACCATCTAAAATCGCTTAAAGTTGGGCATCTAAGGTTACTTAGTTGATCATGAATTCTTGAGGTTGTATTACTCGGTGTTCCTAAAAAATGTTTTATTATTGTAAAAACTAGAGTGCTAACTCCATCTGGAATTCCCATTCCAATGTTTTCATCAAAAATTGGGAGGCCATTGGCATCTTGTTGGATGGCAGATTTAATTTGTTCCTTTGATTCTTCGGTAAGATTTTTATCCCACCAAGATTTTAATGTACCGGTGAATCCTGTTGTTAAAAGCTCAACTATTTCTGTTTGGGGAATGTTTTGATTGTTTAGGTAATTGTTGGCAACCATATATATGTGTTGCATTTTATTTAAGATTTCTTGTTCAGATAATCCATTTATGTTCCATTCATAAAGTCTATCCGATGAAACCGGGAATTGATTGTGTATATTTCTTTCTTCATATTGCATATCTGGGGGTGTTGGTCTTGTATACCATTTTTTTGTTAAGGTGGTTGGAGTTACAAGTTTTTTATTCTATTTAATTCAATATTAGTAAATTGCTTTTCAATAGTCTGGATATCTTCATCTGTAGTAGATTCTTGGGATGAGTCTGTTTGGTTAATATAGGTATTTTTGTTGATAGTTGTAATAGTCTTTGATGATTATGCTTTGATATCTTTAAGCAGTTTTTCTATTTTATCTAGAGTTTTCTCAGACTTTGTTTGTAAATTTATTCCTTTTTGGACATCCGGAAGTTGTTGAATTAAAGGTATTTCTCTTTTATATGGTAGGTTCGGTTTGTCTAACTTGTTTTCAAAGGATTCTAGTTGTTTTTCTAAAGTATTCAGGTATTGGTTAGTGTAATTATTTTGTTCAATAACTTTTTTGATTTCATCATTAGTAGTAGTGACTTTGAAGGGTGTAGCAACTACTTCTGTTCCCATGTGATTTACTAAAATGGTTTCTAGTGGAGGGTGACTAGACGAGACTGTAGTTTTGTCTTGTTTTGTCCATTTTACTTTTGTCAGGACATTTATTTTTTGATAATAGTTATCTAAATAGTCAAAGAACTTTATGTCCGTTCTTATTTCATTCATTAAAGTTTTCCACTTTCTTATTATTTTATCCTTTTCTCTTGGGGAGTACTTTTCTCGATATGCTCATCGTTTAGTACGGTTTTTTCTTGACTCAAAATTTTCTTCTAATTTAATCATGTCAATTTTATAGTCTTTATTGATTGTTAATAATTGGTGATTTACTGAACCTGTTTCAAAATCTGTTTGGGTGGGGGAATGTTGATCTTCATCATCATTAAAATTTGAGGTCGCTGTATAACAAGGTTTATATATATATATATATATATATATATATATATATATATATATATATATATATATATATATCATCAAATCCGGCTATTATGATTATCTCACGTGGCATTGGCCTATAATCCCGAATATACCAATTCGTATAAACTAATAAGTATACACACAACTTATTTTAATCCCATTAGTATTCTCTAACTTATGATAAAAATAACTCATTAATTTCTTCCAAATAATAGCTTATCACGTCTAGCTAGTATTCTAATATTCATCCTACTCACACCTTCATATTTACTCACAAATATTATCGGCACATACATTCTACACACATAAATGTATATATTCCCGCCGAAATCATATCCCCGAGTGTAGTACATCCCAAACACTCCTAAAATTTATAACCCGGATCTTATTCCCGCTAACCCGATATTTACATACCACTCATTAAATCTTTTAGAGGCCCTCACACTCTATTTAGGGTCCTCTATTATTTATCTCCAAAAGGAATTCTTCTCCAATCCTTTTGGTCCAAGAAAAATATCCAAAAATATCTGCCATAACCGAACCGATCCTATGGCCATAAAACGAACCGATCCGATCCTAAAATAAACTAACGGAATCGATAGCCCCAAAAATGAACCGGTCTGGCGATCTGATCAGTTTGGGAGTTCATTTTCTCTACCAACTCCAAAATTTATGGTTTTAACCCTCAACAAGCATTACTACAAACATCTACACACTTAGATATACCCAACACACCATTTTATTCTTGGGATTTATCAAGTTAATTAAGATTTTAACCCTATCTTAATTAAACCCTAGTTTTTATTCAACCCTTCCAATTTCTCAACAATAATTTACACCATTAACATGGATTTTAACCCAGATTTCATATGAAGTTGTTATCACCTCAATTTAAATGAAATCCTTTCAAAACCAATTTTGATTCAAGAATCCTAAACCTAAAATTCATATTATTTTCACAAACTATAATATGAATAATAAACACAGATAAATAATTAAAGCAAGTTAAACACCTGCCTGGTTGGATAAATCCGATGACCTCGTGTCGGAATCCGCTAGAGCTTGGCCGAAAATCTCCTTTTTCTTCTCCCTTTATTCTTCATTCTTTCTTTTCTTTCTTTCTCTTTTTCTTTTGTGGCCTTATATGAGAGAAATAAAGGTTATCCCCTTATTAAACCCAAAATTGAATCGTATACACAAATACGAATCCTTACTGATCCAAAAAGCCCCCGGAATCCAAACACTATCCCTGGGTACTCTCTTTTGACTATCTCAGCCCTTCCGAGACCAACCGTGCACTCGAAATTCCCATCTGAGTCACTTTATAAAAAATTCACATTTAAAAAAAATACATATAACCCCGCACGTATTTTCCAAATAAAATATTATTACTTGTCGCTTTTCCCTACCGCGACATGATATAAAATAAATAACTTCATTTAACTATTCCCGTAAGTAGATATATCACACATTGATAATAATCCAAAACTCGCCAATAAATATTTATCCATTCACTTTAAATTCTCAAATTAATAAATTACACTCACTCATGTAATTTAAATGTCCATAAAGGTACGGGGTATTACATACCCCCCCCCCCCCCCTACAAAGGAATTTTGTCCTCGAAATTCGGACAATATCGGTACCAAAACTGAGGATCTTTGAACCACAAAATATCCTTTAGTACTCAAAATCAATCTCCCAATAACATAAGGGTTACTCTACTATATATCCACGAGTGGTACCCACCTATTTACAGGGTTAATCACAATAACCCTAGCTTTACGGCAAGCTTGTTCAATACACTTCATACTAATATACTCAATCAGTCCTAAGGTCTCACCTCAATAACAACACATCACACATTGTGCTTCTACCCACAACATCTGGATAAGATGAGCCCATACATCACAGACTCTATAAGAGAGAAATAAGGTTTATGCCTTTATTAAACCCAAAATTGACTCGTATACACAAATGTGAGCCCCTATTGATCGAAAAAGCCCCCGAAATCAAAATACTACCCCCCCCCCGGTACTCTCTTTTGTCTATCTCGCCCATTTCGAGACCAACCGTGCACTCGAAATTCCCATGTGAGTCACTTATAAAAAATTCACATTTAAAAAAATCGAAATAACTTCGCACGTATTTTCCAAATAAAATATTACTACTTGTCGTTTTTTCCCACCGCGGCAGATATAAAATAATCTAACTTCATTTAATTATTCCCGTAAGTAAATATGGCACACATCGATAATAATCCAAAACTCACCAATTAATATTTATCCATTCACTTTAAATTCTCAAATTAATAAATTACACTTACTCATGTAATTTAAATATACATAAAGGTACGGGGTACACCATACTCCCCCCTTACAAAGGAAATTTGTCCTCCAAATTCAGATAAGACCAGTACCAAAACTTAGGATCTTTGAACTACAAAATATCCTCTAGTACCCAAAATTAATCTCCCAATAACATAAGGTTTACTCTACTATATATCCACTAGTGGTACCCACCTATCTATAGAGTTAATCACAATAGCCCCAGCATCACGACAAGCTTGTTAAATACACTTCATACTGATATACTCCATCATTCCTAAGGTATCACCTCAATAATAGCACATCACACATTATGATTCTACCCACAACATCCGAATAAGACGAGCCCATACATCATTGGCTCTAACGCCTCAATATTATTAAAAAACCGCACATCACTAAGTTCCAGCTTCCCGTATCTATACAAACACAAAACTCCCATCCTGAGAGAAATCACAATAGCACCTGACCACTCCTGTCACTCCTTCAAATCTCGTCCTCTCGACAACGGACTCTAAATTACGTCTGATCCAAAAATTTAATTATCTGCTCACCTTAAATCAATCAGAGGGATAATGGCAAGGCTTCCCCACACAAAACCTCAATATACACCTTGTCTACAACAAACAGGCATGAGTGACTACAGAAAACTCTACCAATCGGTAATTTCTCCTCCTAATTATCGTACCATGCTCTACTTCAATTACAAGCTATGTCAGTTTCAGAAGTCAAATAACCGCAGTGACTCCAGAATCGCATTCATACCGTCTACTCACCTCCCGCCTACTCACCCCTCGTCCTCGCATTAAATCACCACCCATTTACTCATCGGTTCATAGGTGACACTACTTGCCCAAAACAAAACTTCATCCCCACTACTTCCTGGAAATCCCTATCGGAGGTGGGGTTCAAGGATCTCATCCTGATTCACAACAGTATTGGGCGACACCTTACACTGATCAATTACCCCAAAAGAATAACAATTACTTAATCTTGGTCAATTTGCTCCACACATTCGAAGGAAGTAATGACCTTATATTTATTTTGGCAACTTATCAATGATATTTACTTATCTACCCATTCCATCACTGGATTCGTCAGCTTAAAACAAAATTTGATGGTTGATCATCTCGAATCAACCAATTTCCATCTATGAGTGTTGCACTCGGGGATAAATTCACTATGTCCCTCTAAACACCAACTTCCACTTATAACATCTTATAATAAGTGGTACTTATACTCCTCTTCTTCCCCGGGGTACCAAAAGTTTTGGCCCGTGCACTTTTCACCATAATGTGTACTTTTGGGTCCTTTTTATCTTATAGTCATCAGTATTCTATTCATGTGAAAGCCACTCTCAATATTCAAATGAGTAGGACTCCGATCTTATTTCCCACAATAGTTGTATATTCCTCTTCCCAATAGATATCCATTTAAATATCTTCCCACAACCCTTCAACCCATCTCGGGTGTGCTACTCTCATTGCACATGTATACTTGGATCATCGTCTTTCTCACACGATGTTCAATCCATCACGTCATTCCAGCTTGTTTATAACTTCCCCACATGCATATATTCCACACATTTATTCCCATGTTCCTCCATCTCGGATGACTCAAAATCAACTAACTTGGGCACCCATACACCTTATAATCCATGCATAATAACACGACACTGGAAACGTCACACACTTTCCTCAAAACTGGCCTTGCATTCTCAACGTGGCTATAATACATAATTACTGTCAATCACGCCCATAAATTGAAATTTGATTCTCCTTAACAACGTTCCACCCTTGAACTCGCGGTGAGAAGAAAAATTTCCAGTGCTCTCTTATAGTAATACCGACTCCACTGGCCTTATACTATATAATAACTCTTATCTTAGAGTGTTTTCTCCACACTATCATTGATTAACGTACGAAACTTATGCCCTAGCATCCGTCAACGTCTCTCTACCCACGACGTTTATTAAGGTCCATGTGTATCTCATGTCATAATCACATTAAAGCAAGGAACTTTCTCCAATGCACTATCACTCAGCATTGGCGGTAATCAAATTCCATAAAAGTCAAACACATAACCGAGACTCTCAAAATCTGGTCCCCAGACAAATAAATACAAATCTTAACCACGCCTCTAAAGGAGTGAGATAACAATGTTCTCTCCTTATAATCAAGTCTTGAGCGTTAAACATAATAACGAGCTAAATATTTTCGTTCTATAGTAAACCCAATGTACCCCGAATCATATCAGTAAAGCCCTTGCAGTCCAGGATCAACCATAATGAGACAATTATACTCTCCTAAGTCTCCATCATAATATAGTATGAATGCGAGCTCGACCCTATTTCAGGTGAGGAATCTCCCAAAGAACACATCCTGCCCTGGAACAGCAAACACAATAGCCTTGCAATATTAGCCCACTATCGTTTTAACTAGTCTATACTCAGGATAATATCATACTCATATAACACATCACTGAAACGAGTAGTCTAAAAAAAATATGCCACTAAGACTATACCCGCTCCCCCGCGGATGACACTAGAGACAATCCCGCTATACTACAAAAAATATATAAACATAATAATGTTATTGATAAAATCGCTAAACTCGTCTCACACACGAATCCAGTGCTAATCAAAATACCGTGACTCACTCGTGTTACATAAATCATACCTCATTTACCTGAGGATAAAACTCATATTTATACCTTGCCAAATCGCCATGGCTGCTCAAATGGTTCTTAGACATGACACGCTTGTTCGAACTGAAACAAAAACTATCTTAATCATTGCCCCTACTAGGCACCATACTCTTGTCCTTTTACTCACTTCGGGAAAAATCAAAGTATGTGGTCCTACTCTCCACATAAAAATATCTCTATATAATCCCCTATTCCTGGCCATACTGATTGTATTAGGGTTGTCCTTCTCTCAAACCCTGGTAGCCTCGACCCTTATGGTTAACCCATCGTTCCCTTAGCTCTGCTGGCCCTAGGGAATACACTACTCGTCTTACCAGTCCTGACTCAATCCTTCATCACTCGGTAGAAATTCAACTATCTGAATCCTTTATTTGAGCCCCCTGATGGGTCTCCCATATGGTATTTCACTATCACTATTGCATCCAGTCTTACTTTCTGACAAAATCCTTCAACTCTTTTAGCTCCCATCTCAAAGAAGCATTAATATCCTTACTGCCAAAAATACGACATTGTCGCTATCTGCATGGATCGTCTAAGAAGAATTTCCTTCATATCTCCTCTTGAACAATAGATGAAGGAACTTGAAGTCAAACTGTACTTAATATCCTTCCATTGGCATAAATTTCACCTTTCAAATGTCGTGATCTACACCCACCAATTACAACAATGCTCCTACGAGCTAAAAAAAATTTTACCCCAACTTTCACTTTTTGGTATACTACACTCTGTTATATGCCAAATCCTCTGGGTATCTTATGTCCATTGGCTAACATACAAAATCTCCGCATTTACTAAAATTCCAATAATTATTCATCTTCAAAGACTCGTATGACTCTCTTCCATTCTAACCACACTGGGTGAGTCAAATTTGGCACCACATTCTGCTATAGTGGTACTTTAAAATATATGATGCACCCTAGCAGTCCTTACAACCCCAACTACCGGATCAAAAATGGGAATGTCCTCGAATACGATCATCGGCCCCAAAATATTTTCCAACTTCAACTGATCCCCGCCTCTAGCAGTTCTCCCAACGACCCTCATTTGTCGTCCTTCTTTGTTGGGGATACGAAGAACACCCTAATGGATATAAGATTCACTATAAATATATATATATAATAGTAGGAGAATGAAATCTCACCAAAGCAATCAACAATGATAAGCATGGGGCTCTATATCAAATAGAAAGCAACACAGAAAGCGTACTACGTCCGCATAGATTCCTTAAGGACACTAGAACCTGATGCTCTGATAACATCTATGACATATTGCCTATTTTAATCTCTTCTCATCAATCCATTATAAAAATAAAATAGGATTCTCATAATGGATCATTCTCAGCATCACTATCGAAAATCCAAATTAATTACTACTAACCTATTAGGCCCGACGTCAAATTTTAAACTTCTAATCTTTTTAACTTCATCCAAATCCAATCCATCCACATAATTAATATACACATTAATTGAATTAAATAAAACAATAACCAAATACTCTCGGTAAAACATAATACAACCATAACGAATAGGCATAAAAGAAAATAAATGTCAATAGTTGGGCAACATGCCCAAATACAACTCACAGTACCTCCTCTTGATCATAAGGATAGAAACGTCTAAACAATCCCTGCTAGCATCCACAGCTGCTGCAGCATTGTCTGACTCGAAGGAATAAAAGCATTCGGGCGTCCCTGTGTCGGGACACCTAAAAGGTTTTTAAGAAAAATATTTGTAAGCGAGTCATAGCCCAAAACATTTTGAAAATATTTTAGAAAGTGTTTAAAGTACTTTAATATTTAAAATATTATATCCTCCATATTAAAACTGGTGTCACACTCACATGAGATACCCCTCACCTCTCATCTAACAGTGCACACCTACGTATGTATTTTAAACACCCTAGTTATGCTACTCACCCTAACTAGCATCTCACCAAACCTTTAACATCTGTACATTATCTCATGCCTCGTGTATATAATATTATAAGCTTTTACAAGAGCTTATGCCTTTTAATTTCTCGCTTATCATTTATCCTTTTTTAATGAGTAACTTTCACTAGTTATTCTACACTACTCACGCTTTAGTGCTATTGGTCTCGTATATAATATTCTCATCTTTGTATACTTATCTTACATTTTATTCTGGATTTTATTTTCCCGTATATAACAAGTTACTTCTCACTTTAATTCTTATATTTGTCCAATTATATATATATATATATATATATATATATATATATATGTATATCTTTTCACATCTTCAAATATATACAATATACTAACCTCATCAAGTATATATCCATACTTATACATCGCACACTATATAAGTATAATAACCATCCCTTAGAGCTATAACCCAGTGGATGCGCCTCTCAATGCTATCATCTTACAGGGGGAACACACATCGACCTGGGCAACCAGGACGGAATCCCCCACCGAACCCAAAATCCAAATCACAAACGTATAGGAAGCGGTCATAGTTCCTCATATGAAATCGAGATGAATTATACCCAAGACGCCTCACCCATGATAAATTCCACACAATATAAAAATGGATGCTATGACCTGGGGACTATACACTCCCTGCTCCTCAATCCAGGGTCCTCACGCACATCGCGCAACTTCCCATGATAGCACTAGAGGGGTATGCTTCACATAAGTATATCATTAACATACAGATATGTTCATAAACATATCATATATATATTCTCTCTCTCTCTCTCTATATATATATATATATATATATATATATTTTTATTTTTATATTTATATATATATATATATATCATCAAATCCGGCTATCATGCCTATCTCACGTGGCATTAGACTATAATCCTTAATATACCAATTCGTATAAACTAATAAGTATACACACAATTTATTTTAATCCCATAAGTATTCTCTCACCTATGATACAAATACCTGATTAATTTCTTATGAATAATATCTTATCACATCTAGCTAGTATTCTAATATTCATCCTACTCACACGTTGGGATTTACTCACATATATTATCGACACATACATTCTACACACATAAATGCATATATTCCCACCGAAATCATTTTCCCTGAGTGTATTTCATCCTAAACACTCCTAAAATTAATAACCCGGATCTTATTCCCGCAAACCCGAGATTTATATGCCACTCATTAAATATTTTAAAGGCCCTCACACTCTATTTAGGGCCCCCTATTATTTATCTCCAAAAAGAATTCTTCTCCAATCCTTTTTGTCTAAGAAAAATATCCTAAAATTAACTGCCATAACTGAATCGAACCTATGGCCATAAAACGAACCGATCCGGTTCTGAAATAAACAAACCAACCCTATAGCCCCAAAAATGAACCAATCCGGTGATCTGATCAGTTCGGGAGTTCATTTCCTCTTCCAACTCTAAAATTTATGGTTTTTTTCCCTCAACAAACATTACAATAAACATATACACACTTAGATATACCTAACACACAAATTTATTCCTGGGACTCATCAAGTTAATTAAGATTTAAACCCTATCTTAATTAAACCCTAGTTTTTATTCAACCCTTCCAATTTATCACCAATAATTTCCAGTATTAACATGGATTTTAACCCATATTTCATTTGGAGTTGTTATCACCTCGATTTACATGAAATCCTTTCCAAGAACCCATTTTTATTCAGTAATCCCAAACCCAAAATTCATATTATTTTCACCAACTATAATATGAAAAATAAACACTAATAAATAATTAAAGCAAGTTAAACACTTGCCTCGTTGGATATATCTAACGACCTCGGGCCGGAATCCGCCAAAGTTTGGTCGAAAATCTCCTCTTTCTTCTTCCTTCTTTCTTTTCATTCTTTCTCTCTTTCTTTCGGTCCCTTATAAGAGAGAACTAAGAGTTATCCCTTTATTAAACCCAAAATTGACTCGTATACACAAATGTAAGTCCCTACAGTACTCTCTTCTGACTATCTCGACCCTTCTAAGACCAACCATGCACTCAAAATTCCCATCCGAGTCACTTATAAAAAATTCATCTTTTTTTTTAAATCCTATATAGCTCTGCACGTATTTTCCAAATAATATATTTTTACTTGTCACTTTTTCCCCTCCGCATCAAGATATAAAATAATCCAACTTCATTTAATTATTACCGTAAGTAAATATAGCCCACATCGATAATAATCTAAAACTCACCAACTGATATTTATCCATTCACTTTAAATTCTCAAATTAATAAATTACACTCACTCATGTAATTTAAATATCCATAAAGGTACAGGGTATTACACTGTGTTTCTTGGAGATAGGGAGTTTTGTATTAAGTACATTATAGGCATTGAGATTAGAAAATAGTAATCTTAATGTGAGGATCGTTAGAGTTGATTTTGAAAACGATATTTATTTCGCAGATCGTTGGTATAATTTTTGGGTATATCTAGTATCGACGCAGTGATGTGATTTGATTAGAGGATTTAAGCTTGCAATGTCTTTTAGAGATAGAATCGAGTGGAATTTGTTGAGAGAGCATGGTATGGCATTATATATATATATATATATATATATATAGGTTGTGTCTTTGTTCATGGGATATGCGCAAGTAGGATTGGGTGTATGGGCACCAATCATAGCATTCTACGGTCACACATTTAAAAGACTTATTTTATTTTAACAACTTTATGTTTGACGTTTACACTTCGTCTCATTTTGAGGACGAAATTCCTGTATTAGTGGGGTAGTATGTAACACCCCATGATTTTTTAGCCATAAAAATATTTGTTAAATTAAACATTTTGGAAAAAGAATTTTTTGCAGTCTATATCATTTTGTTATGTAAAAATGTTGGCTTATATATATATATATATATATATATATATATATATATATATATATAAGGTTTTACGTAGAATTTAAATATGGATTAAAATTTGAAAATTATAACTTTTCGTATAATAATCAAGGGAGGATCTGGCCTAAGGAGGAAAAATAAAATTCGCCCGTTCGTTCGAGCTGATTTTTTTTATAGCATCTTCATCTCGCCATCAACTTTAACATATTAAAGTTTTAGAGAATTTTGACGATTCGATCATTTGGAATGTTTTTTTAGTGTTTGTCTTTGATTAAGACTAATTCTTTAAATACTTTATATAATGGACCGGTTTAGACTTTTTAAAACACTTTTAACCCTTTTCAAAAAGCCGAAGCTTCTCAAATTATTATCTCCTCTCATCTAAAACACCTAAACCCCATTAAACAAAAATTTCAACCCAAGTTTTGAAGATCTAAATCAATATTTCTCAAGATCGTCCAACAAGATGTCTTTATTATTTTCACGAGAGGAACGTATCGGTGAAATCAGAATTTTGAGGAAGAATTTTATGAGTTTTCAAGTGATAATTTTAAAGTACGAGGTTTACACAATATGCTCCTCTAAATCTTGTGAGAGTATTTTCTTATTTTTCAGTTATTTGTACTCTTCCTGAAATGTTATGGTATTCATTGGAATCATATGTGTGATTCGATTGAGATATAGTGTATTTGTTTATTTGTGCATGATGCTATGAAATTTTAACATCGCACTGAGAATGGTCACCCGCCAAAAGTCTAAAAGTCCAATATCTGGAATGGGGCTTCGAGAAGCCTAGGTGAGGTAAGGTGAGGCTCGTTGACCTATTGATGTATTATTGAGAAATAAATTGGTACAATGCCCGGGTGTCACATTTGACTCGTATACGATTTTGTATTGTTGAATTTTATTCACCGTTATTGTATTCAGCATCTATTCTTGTCATATTGTGTACTTCCCCATTATTTTTTTAGTGGTAGGTAAGCATGGATTTGGACGTTACTGATTTATGAAGGACATTAAGAGCACAACATTTTGAGAATATCATTTTGTACAAATTAGCAGTGTCAATATTTGGGATCTTAAGATTATTTTGAGTGAAATTAAAACTGTAATTGTTTGGAGGTGTATTTTAAATAGTCTTGTTGTTAGGAGAAATTTTAGATTGACGTGTAAATTTTGGATTGGACATTATATATTTTGGATTTCCTATCATGTTTATTTTGTGGAATATAGATTCTCTATATGGACCATTGAGGATTTAGTTTAATTTTATCATAGTGATGCCTCGAGTTTCATAGGGGTGTTACACCTTAATAATCTCCTGATCCTTGACATCAAAGTCCAAGTTCCTTCGATCTGCATCCAAATAGCTCTTTTGTCTATCTTGGGCAATCTAAATCGTGGACCGAATCATCCCTACCTTCTCTAAGGTAACCTGAATAAAATCTAGTCCAATGAGTTTGTTCTCCCCCATATCCAACCAACATTAAGGTAAATTGCAAGGCCTACCATATAATGCCTCATAGGGTGCCATCCCAGTAGTAAACGTATAGTTATTGTTATAAGTAAACTCCACAACAGAAAGTACTTCTCCCAATTATCCTTAAAGTCTAAGAAGCACATCCATAATATATCCTCCAACATCAAATTTACCATGTCCGTCTGACCATGTGTCTGGGGGTGGTACGAGGTATTAAACCTCAATAATTCTCCTAAGACCTGTTGCAAACTCCTCCAAAAATGGGACACAAACATCTTGTCCCTATCCGATACAATATTGGGCAAGACCCCATACAATTTTACAATCTCTGCAAGGAAAAGCCTAGTGTACTACTCTGATGTGTAGTCTGTTCGAACTGGTAAAAAGTGAGCCACCTTCATTAATCGATCAATGATTTCCCAAATCAAATTATGCCCTCGTTGTGACGTAGGTAACCCTATGATAAAATCCATTGAAATTCTCTCCAATTTTAACATCGAGATCTCAAGAGGCTGAAGATCACCTGCGGGATGATGATGGTCCACCTTCACTAATTGACACGTGGCACTCTTATACCTAAAGATTGATATATCCTTCTTCATGCATGCCAGCCAAGATTAGGGCCTCATGTCCTGGTACATCTTATTCCCATCACGATATACCGTAAAACTTGACCCGTGAGCATCAATCAAAATGACTAGCCTCAACTCCTTATCCTCTGGAATAACTAACCTGCCTTGAAATCTCAATCATCCATCTGAGCCAATGGACTTGTGTTCTTACCCCTTGGCATGTCATTTGAATGATTATAACATCTCGTTTGAACAAGACAGACATTTGAATGAAACTCCAATGTCATTTAACTGACTGTTCAAGTCATTTGAACCACATAAAAATTTAGGAAAATTTTATACGACTTTAAACACGAATTATCTCAGAAAAATCATTTTAAAAACATTTTAATATCAAATTTAAATAAAATAGCATCCTTAGAAAAATATTTATCGAGCATCCATAAATCAATATGCATCCATACTTGAGAGAATCTCCGAAAACCATGTGAAGATGTGAAACGTGCACCAAAACTATGGCATGATCTATCTTTGAAGCTTGGCTACTACGTCTTCAACACAACATCATAGACTTAATAGGAATCGTGACAATTAAAATCTATCTTATGACTCAAAGTGGTTTTTTTCTAGAATAATGTCAATACATACAAATTGACACTATTTCAAAATTTTTTCTTACTTTCCTAGAAAAAATGGTCCCCTTCCTATTTCTTCATGGCCCGAATAATGATCTTAGGTGTGATGGTGAGAACCACCATAAAAGAACGTGTCAAATTATCGTCATCATGAAACAATTTCCACTTCTTCTTCCACACTATCGCTAACTCCAAAGTCGGTTTGTAGCTCAAAGCATCCACTACTACATTTGCCTTCTCGGGGTCATATTGAATATTGAACCCGTCATCTTTCATAAACTCTAGTAATCTTCGTCGTCTCATGTTTAACTCTCTCTGCATGAAGAAGTATTGTGGGCTCTTATGTTCGTTGAATAGCTAAAATTTCTCCCCTAGGAGATAATGCCACCATATACACAAAGAGAATAGCACGTCTGTTAAATCCAAGTCATGGTGGGGTAATGTAACTCATGAGGATTTAGCTTCTAGGAAGCATAAGATATATGTGACACCCCGACTAATTAAATACCGGGTAGCTACTCCTTTATGAAATTAATACAGAATATCAAGTTAGTTCAGTTGTAGCATCACTGTAAAAAACATATAATTTATTACTAGCCACCTAATATTTAAAAAGAAAGATGCCAAATTTTGTTAATTAAGTTAACATAATCCAAGTAATTAAGTCAACAACCATTAATCGCATAAACAATCTCAAATGAATAATCAACGAAAAGAAATAAACAGTCTGGAGTAAACACTCCAATAATAATACGAGAGAAAAATAAAATCCCGATACAAGAGTCTAAATTAAATAAACCAATATCTGAAATAAAATTAAAAGTCTGAGAAAGCTATCTCTAAAGGGAAATGGGCGACATGCCCTAACAGATGAGTAACCCTGAGTAGAATCAAATACAGAATATGAAGGCATCTAATACCGAGATCCTGTAACTTCCACAGCAGCTACAGCACGTCAATGTAATGGAACTCCTATGATTGGCGTCCCTGTGGCTGGGCACCTAAAATGTTTTTACAAAACAAAATAGATTTGGAGGAAAACGGGTCAGAGCCCGAGGCGAAAACAGTTTAAAAGTTTAGCAAGTAATTAAATTACAATTAAACAACACATATTATAAACACGTTAGTTGCGTAATCTCACATGAGTTTCTCACCTCTCAACTAATGTGCACTCCTAACATATGGCCTTAACCCATCCTATTTATGTTCCTAACTAACTAGTCTGTCCCACTTCCTCTTTCGCATTCTACCATAGGATGTGTACTCTTAATATCCATATAAGTTATGTACATAACCCATATTCGCATTCATTAAATTTCGTATCTCAAGTGTTGATTAATTTCTCATTCTTAACCCATTCAAATATCTTAGTCATTCACATTTACTAAGCAACAATGAACCAGTCACAAGTACATAAGTATAACACTCTCAGTACATAAATACATATATGGCACCCATAGGCTAAGCTGCGGTGCTCGCATACTCTGCTATCGAATCCCGGTACATCACGTACATAAGGACAACGAGTTCCAAATCTCTCAAGAACCGTTTCAATAAGCAAAATCACACATATTGGAGGCGAACATAGTTCACATACACATGGGTCATGCACATACCTACACTCCCATGGTCAGATGACTTATCAACTCACAAATAACTCATTCATAGTCCTATGTCCTTAAGGTACCAGTCTAAATCCCCCCGAAGACACATAAGGATAAGAGGGTCCTTTTTAATAAAAAAAACTAACCTCCCGTGATAGCAATTATGGTAGGTATGTCGTACACATAAGAAATCCATTCACTAGACATTCACACAATCTAAGAAATCATATTTCAATATATATATATATATACACATTCTATCTATTTAGTCTCGTACATAGTAATTTTATCCCTAACCTCCTACGTAAATATACATGTTACTTAATAACTCTCCCGTCGTTTCAATTTGAGTACCTAAACCTATCCTAAAAGTTTAATAGGTCTTCTATTAGTTTCAAATGTTATCTCAGCTAATATAAAATCCCTCTACTACTTCTCATGCCCTTATATTATCTTTCATTCTACTTTCAGTCCCAGTTCGAAAGATGTCGAACCGTCCTCACTCGGTAACCACTCGTAATTATAACGTTCGATCCCATAAGTTATAACATTTTCCGTGCAATAACTAACACTCTACTGACCTTAACTAAGTCCCACAATATCCAATTAATCACCCTAAGAATCATAATTGGCCTTGGTATTTTCTTTAGCCTTAAGGGAAAACAATTACCAAAAATCAAGAGGGGTCGATCGATTGAATAAAATAGGTCGATCGATCGACATTCTTGAGTCGATCGATCGATAAAGCAGGTATCAGCCCAGATTTTCTTAAACAGTTATGGGTTTTCCTCTTTTTACACCTCTAATTCTTAATTACAATGTCTTAAACTCCCAACCAAGTATACTAATTATCATACCAACATGTTTTCATCATTTCCCACGTTTTAGAATCATCAAATCAAAGTAGAACATCAAATTCTTGGATGAATTTATCAAATTTTCAAATAAAAACCCTAGTTCTTCTATTTTTTCAAGAACATTATATAATTCAATACAATTTCATAATTCTCTACCCATAAATCATAATTTTGTGGCTGCTATTATCTCCAACATTAAACTCCATGCAAGACCTACCCAGATTATGATTCAAATTCTTCAAATCCATTCAATTTTCATTATTTAAGGTTATTCTTTAATTCTAACCTAACATGAATGATATATGCACTAAATTATTGCAAGTTAAATCACTTTCTTGGTAATGAAGATTCTGATCCGATGAAGTAGACGGTATGGGGATGATCCTTGCTTTCCAATCTATCCGGTGGTGGTGACGGTGGTGCAAAAGTCTCTAAGTGGTGGTTGTCCATTAGAAACTTCCTACTCTTCCACTCTAATGGTCGTTTATGATGTCTGGTTGAGAAACCCTAAGGGACTCAAGTTTTGGCTGATATTAGCTACTCCTTTATAAAATTAATACAGAATATCAAGTTGGTTCAGTTGTAGCATCACTGTCGAAAATATATAATTTATTACTAGCCACCTAATATTTAAAAAGAGAGATGCCAAATTTTATTAATTAAGTTAACATAATCCAAATAATTAATTCAATAACCATTAATTGCATAAACAATCTGAAATGAATAATCAATAAAAAGAAATAAACATCCTGGAGTAAACACTCCAATAATAATACCAGAGTAAAATAAAGTCCCGATACAAGAGTCTGAATTAAATAAACCAATATCAGAAATAAAACTAGAAGCCTGAGAATGCTATCTCTAAATGGAAATGGGCGACATGCCCTAACAGATGAGTAACCCTGAGTAGAATCAAATACAGAATATGAAGGCGTCTAATATCGATATCCTGTAACTTCCACAGCAGATACAGCACGTCAATGTAATGGAACTCCTATGCTTGGCGTCCCTGTGGCTTGGCACCTAAAAAAATTTTACAAAACAAAATAGATTTGGAGGAAAACGGGTCAGAGCCCGAGGTGAAAACAGTTTAAAAGTTTAGCAAGTGTTTAAATTATAATTAAACAACACATATTATAAACACGTTAGTTGCGTACTCTCACGTGAGTTTCTCACCTCTCAACTAATGTTCACTCCTAACGTATGACATTATACCATCCTAGTTATGTTTCTAACTAACTAGTCTGTACCACTTACTTTTTCGCATTCTACCATAGGATGTCTACTCTTAATATCCAGATAAGTTATATTCATAACCCATATTCGCCTTCATTAAATTTCTTATCTCAAGTGTTGATTAATTTCTCATTCTTAACCCATTCAAATATCTTAGTTATTCACATTTACTAAGCAACAATGAACCAGCCACAAGTACATAACACTACACCAAATCTGCACTATTGTCACGATCATTGACCTTGATAAGTTGGACTTGTCAAGGTCAATGACTGTGATAATTCGGGGCGAGACAACTTTTTTTGTCACGGACGTGTCACGGTCATTGACCGTGACAAGTTCGTTAGAATTGTCACGGTCGTGTCACGGGCCATGACCGTGACAAAGCCTTGGCCCTTTTTAAAAACATTGTCACGGTCATTGACCATGATAATTTTGGGCAGAATTTAAAAAAAATCTGCTGGGCAGTATGGCCACTGCCACTGCCACTGCCCAGCAGTATATTTGTACCTGTTATAGCAACGTTGTACCTGTTCAAACATCATATATCCAAACAAACTAAAGATAATGCAAGTATATATTCAAAATAGAAACTATTTAAGAAGAAACAATATCACCATAAATTATCTCAAATCTACAAACTATTTAGCTGGAAAAGAGATTTTGTCCCGCGATGCTCGGTGACACCTCCTTATCCTTCCCTTCTCGTCCGAATAGCCACATAACTATCGAGCATATGTGGCCCACCCTCAGGGACACTCCATGTCCCTTGAATTTAAATAAAGTAAAATTAGTATCCGTCCCGTAAATATAGATAAATATAAATCGAAATTGACATATAAATATAAATACATTACCTGTAGTGTCACCCAAACAGCTAACTTGAGCTCATATGGCACCTCCTTCCAACTAATGTACCCGGGCAATCGTGTCAAATATAATTATCTTCATATCTAAACACTAAGAAATGCCATAATCCTATGGAGTTATGCGCTGCAAATTCCTTCCAACCATTGTGTAGCCAAAAATCAGCAGTTGAAGTTGTCAATTCCACCTTTCAATGGTCTCCCATGTTTTGCTAGAGGTTCCAAGTGGTGGGGTATGGAAAGTGGAGTTAACAACTTCAACCGGTGATGTTTGGATACATAATGGTTGGGAGGAATTTGCAGAACATACTCCATAGGATTATGGAATTTCTTAGTGTTCGGATAGACGAAGAGATTCAGTCTCCTCTCCACAAATAGATACCCAAAATAACTATGTACTAATCACCTATTAAAGGTAAGAAGCGTATATCCATGGATTAGTATAAAGAAAACTTAGATGTATTTGGAATATTTATGTATTAATCTCCTCTCCTCTCCACACACGCACACCACACAAGAGTGAAAACGATAAAGTGCAAATCAATTAAAAGCATTAAAAATGGATGTTTCAGTACAAATTGAAATATTTATTACAAATTGAAAAATCGTTTCAAATTTGGGTTATCATAAAAAATGGATTGATATTCGGTAGGAGCATCCAAGTCATTTACACTACTATTTAGATGCCTTGGAGCGTGTTGGACAATTAACCACAGCTCGTTGTTGATATACTCCGAATAAAACACTTGCTTAACCTTTTGAAATGCACAAACAAATGGCTCATTGCTAACGTTGTCGTTGCTCTTCAACTTAGACAAGTCAACCATGATCAAATTGGTGGCAGGATCAACTTTACAAGCATTTTTATCCTCAACTCTTACCGAGTCACAGTAAAATACAACCTCTTTGAAGATTATATAATCCAATTCAAATATATTTTGGATTACACCATAGTAAGTCATTTCTGCTTCAACTAGGTTTTTATGTTTTGTGCTCGCTCGAAAGATAGTAAGAGCTTTGTATTAAATTCCCGAGTTCTATACATTTGTACTTTCCTCGTACACTTTAGCGCCGAAAATGTAACCATTGAATCGATACTTTTTGTACTCTTGTATCACGAACAAGGGTCCAGTGGCTAGATGAGCAAGCCTTGATGTCGCATCACCCGTCTTTAGGAGCTGAGAATATAGATAAATTAATTATATTAGTGGTAAAATTTGAGTGTAATGTAACGTTATATAACGAATGTTTTCATTATAATTACCTCTTGTGTCAACCACAGCCTAAATTTACTGTCTGATTGTACCATTGTTTTTCGTCTTTTATTGTTCTCACAGTCTTCATATTTTCTGCATATGACAAAATTAATCATGTCTAAAATAATGTAAAATAATGTTAAACATTATAATAATCGAAACTTAATTTTTTCATTCTTCGACATCTTCATGTGTGTCAAATAGATAACGAGCTACTTGTTCATGTTGCAAACTCGTTTTCCCATCACATGACCACCATCATCGACGAATTCATTAGTGTCATCAACGCTGGTCGAGTCAGGCATATATTCTCGAGTATATATTGATGACCCCACGGTGATGTATTCCTCTACAATTGATCTTGCAATGTATCGCGTATTCTTGACATAATCTTTAAAAACTTTCATCAATCTTTCAAACGGATACATCCACCGATATCTAACTGGACCACAAAGAAGTGCCTCGTCACATAGGTGTACCAACAAGTGAACACTTATGTCAAATAATGCTGGGGGAAAGTACTTCTCCAATACACAAATCGCTTCGATCACAGCCAATTTTGCGGCCACTATGTGTTCTCGATTCATTACCTTCTCACACAAGAGGGAGAAAGTAGTACTAATTTGCATAATAGCCCTACGCAAATCCTTGTGCTTGGAGAAACAGTGCTTAAACAATAGAGGAACCAATTGCATGATCACATGACAATCGTGGGACTTACACTTATGTAAATCATGAGTAGCATAATTCACAATCCTTTGCAAGTTGGATGAAAAAGTAGATGGGCCCTTCAAATTATATATTGTGTCTAGAAGTACCTTCCTTTCCCCACTCGTCAAAGTAAACGCACCAGGGGGAATTATTGTCCTTCCCCTACTATCTTCTTTCAACCATAGTTGTGGCTTAAGTTTTAACGTTTTAAGGTCTTTTCGTGCATTTTCTCCATCCTTCGAATGACTCCCCCCAAGGCAATTACCCACAATATGTTCAGCGAAGTTCTTCTCTGCATGCATCACTTCCAATACATGGCGCACCGGGTTATTCTTCCAATAAGGCAAGTCAAATGAAATTGACCTCCGAGACCATGCCTTTCTTATCTCAGTTTCATTCCCAGTTGGGGTATTCTTATGCTTGACATTCTTAAATTTTGGATTCTTACCTGGCATATTAGGGCCACATTTAGAAGATTTACTTTCAATTTCTGAACTCGAAAGTTCTCTTGACGGTAGCCTATGTTCAACTCCGCCTAATAAAAAATTGGAACCTTTCTCAGATCTGAAACTATGAGATGGGGGTAAAAACCTCCTGTGGCAATGGTATACATTTTTTAAGCTAGAGGATAGACGAAGAGATTCAGTCTCCTCTCCACAAATAGGACACCCCAAATACCCATGTACTACACAACCGAATAATCTCCCATAAGCTGGAAAATCATGAATTTCCCACATCAACATAGCTTTTAGCGTAAACTCTTCTTTTCTAAAATAGTCAAATGATTGCACACACTCTTCCCACAACTCATTTAATTCTTCTACCAAAGGAGCCAGGTAGACGTCAATGTCATCACTTGGTGCCTTTGTCCTAGGTATCAACAAAGCCATCATTGAAAATTCAGGTCTCATACACTGTGAAGGAGGGAGGTTGAGTGGGGCTAGGATCACTAGCCATACACTCTAATTGGTGCTTAGATTTCTAAATGGGTTGAAACCATCTGTTAATATAGCCAAACGAATGTTGCGTTGTTCTCGAGCAAAATCAGGATACTCAAAATTCATCCTCCGCCAGGCAGTAGAATCAATAGGATGACGCATGATATTACGCCCTACTTCTGCCCTAGCATGCCAAGTCATCGCCTCTGCAATCCATGGTACTGTGAAAAATTGCTTTAATCTAGGCCCAATGGGAAAATATTTCAATACTTTTTGAGGCACTTTTGAGCTTGTGCCTTCCTTACTAGTAGATTGGACATATCTAGGTTCATCGCATACCGGACAACAATCGAGATTTTAATACTCCTTTCGGTATAGTATGCAATCATACACACAAGCATGAATCGATTTATACTTCATTCCCAAACCTTTCAAACTGTTCTTCATAACAGGATAGCTATTTGGAAGTGTATTCACCTTGTGTAATAAGCCCTTCACCCATTTCAGAATTCTCGTCACGCTATTTCCAGACAAACCGTACTGCGTCTTCAAACTATGCAAACCAACCATGGCATGTAAAGTTGTTTGATCTTTCTCACAGCCAGAGTATAATGGTTGGGTCGCCTTAAATTTTAAACTTTGGTAGTCATCGTCAAGTTTTATCGTGTTATCTTCACGAGCACTTGAATCTTCTACATCATCAGTAACCTCATTCTCCTCTGCTTCATAAACTCCGTACGCATCATCAACTAAATCCTCTAACATATTATGATCTACGTCGTCCCCTTCTACATCTATTCTACTTGTTGAAGGTTGTTGTTAAGGTTGGTCGGGGACAAAAGGAACTTTCAATTCACCGTGAAAACTCCAAAATCGATAACTATCTTGTGTACCCAATCTTAACAAATGTAGTTCAACACACGGACACGTAAACTCTTCATCATTATGACATCTCTTTGCATATTTCACAAATTCGTTAGCACCTCTGCGAAACACATCTCCCATTCTATTAGTCTCAGCCATCCACTCTTTGTATTTTGGATATCCCATCACAGCTACCACAACTAAACACCTATTAAAGGTAAACAAAACTTAGATTTATAGTATGTTTTATTTAATTATCATCATTTAATTATCCTATTAAAGGGTGAGTGGTCCTATCCCATTCAAGACTGCATTTTTCTGTAATATACTTAATAGCTCATGTACATTGTTACGATTTGAAAAAAATTCGACAGCATATCCACGTAGTTCTCCAAGTACACGATGTAGATTGGCAGGTGTGAGTGTTATTTCAATTGATCAATTGAAATAATAGTCACACTTGTTAATCTAGTATGTACCCAGAGAACATTAAGATACGACTGCAGAACTTCCTCTAAGAGTAACAACTGTAAGCCATTAAGAATATTATACAGAAATTATACAGTCTCAAACTGTCCAAACGTGACAATTCGAGAGATCTCATTATAGGGGTAATGACTCTCGAACGGGTCTAAGGTCTATTGAATGCGTACGCATAAGAACTAGAAGGCTAGTATCTATGCGCACTATATTTAATTTCAAGTATGTTCCATTTAATTATCATACTATATATATATTGTTCGATATACAGAGTAATTTTCAAAAAAGTTGAAAATTCCCACCCCCATATGTACAATAATCCAGTGGTCATGCCACTTTTAAAACTAACCAACCAAACATTTACTAAACAAAATAATCCAACAACAATGTCAACAACAAATGTGTATCCCATACTCCTTCTAATTCATCTACTCAATTAATTCATTTCATCAATTAAACTAACAATTAACGTATAGAATTATTAATTTACTAATTTACACTGATGGGCAATCCTACTTTCATATGGTACTTGTACAATATTAAGAGAATTACAATGGTACCTTGACTTACCCCGCCTCCCCACCCCCACCCCCCACAAACAAATTGACAAATTCATGGGTTAATTCATGGGTTAATTCAAATACAAAAATAAATTCATGGGTTAATTCATGGGTTAATTCAAATACAAAAATATAAATTCATGGGTTAATTCAAATACAAAAATACAAATTCACGGGTTAATTCAAATACAAAAATACAAATTCATGGGTTAATTCAAATACACACACACACACACACACACACACACCTCCCTCCACACCCACCACCCACCACACATATACACACACACACACAACAGCCCTCCTGCCCCGCCCCTACCCCCACCCTGCCCCACCACACACACATTCACACACACACATGCACATATATATACACACACACACACATATATATACACACAAACATATATATAAATGGAAGAGAGAGAGAGAGAGAGAAATAAACCTGAAAGTAGAGAGAGAGAGAGCAGCATAGAGAGAGAGAGAGAGGGAGGGAACGACGCGAGGGAAAAAAGAAGGGGTAAGGGTTTTTACTGAAGAAGTTGTCACGGTCGTGTCAAGGTCAATGACCGTGACAATTCTTTGTCACGGTCGTGTTAAGGTCAATGACCGTGACACAAAACGCGTGTTTTTTTGTCACGGTTAATGACCTTGACAAAGGTGGCCGGCTGAAAGGTGACAATTTTGTCATTTTGGTGTAGTGTAAGTATAACACTCTCAGTATATAAATACATATTTAACACCCCTAGGCTAAGCTGCGGTGCTCGCATACTCTGCTATCGAATCCCGGTACATCATGTATATAAGGACTACGAGTTTCGAATCTCTGAAGAACCGTTTCAATAAGCAAAATCACACATATTGGAGGCGAATATAGTTCACATACCCATGGGTCATGCACATACCTACGCTCCCATGGTCAGGTGACTAATCAACTCACAAATAAGTCATTCACAGTCTTATGTCCTTAAGGTACCAGTCTAAATCCCCCCGAAGGCACACAAGGATCAAAGGGTCCTTTTTAATAAAAAAATAACCTCCCATGATAGCAAGTATGGTAGGTATGTCATACACATAACAAATCCATTCACTCGACATTCACACAATCTAAGAAATCATATTTCAATATAGATATACACATTCAATCTATTTAGTCTCGTACATAGTAATTTTATCCCGAACCTCCTACGTAAATATACATGTAACTTGATAACTCTCTCGTCGTATCAATTTGAGTGCCTAAACCTATCCCAAAAGTTTACTAGGTCTCCTATTAGTTTCAAATGTTATCTAATCAAATATAAAATTCCTCTGCTACTACTCATACCCTTATATTATCTTTCATTCTACTTTCAATCCCAATTCGAAAGATGTCGAACCGTCCTCACTCGATAACCGCTCGCAATTATAACGTTCGATCCCATAAGTTATAACATTTTTTCGGGCAATAACTAAGACTCTACTGACCTTAACTAAGTCCCACAATATCCAATTAATCACCTTAAGAATCATCATCGACCTTGGGATTTTCTTTAACCTTAAGGGAAAATAATTACCAAAAATTAGGAGGGGTCGATCGATCGAATAAAATAGGTCAATCGATCGATCGATATTCTTGAGTCGATCAATCGATCAAGCAGGTATCAGCCCATATTTTCTTAAACAGTTACGGGTTTTCTTCTTTTTACACCTCCAATTCTTCATTACAATGTCTTAAACTCCCAACCAATTATACTAATTATCATACCAACATGTTTGCATCATTTCCCACATTTTAGAATCATCAAATCAAAGTAGAACATCAAATTCTTGGATCAATTTACCAAATTTTCATATAAAAACCCTAGTTCTTCAATTTCTTCAAGAACACTATATAATTAAATACAATTTCATAATTCTCTACACATAAATCATAATTGCGTGGCTTCTATTATCTCCAACTTTAAACTACATGCAAGACCTACCCAGATTATGATTTAAATTCTTCAAATCCATTCAATTTTCAATGTTTAAGGTTATTCTTCAATTCTAACCTAACATGAATGATATATGCGCTAAATTATTGCAAGTTAAATCACTTGCCTGGTAATGAAGATTCTGATCCGATGAAGTAGATGGTATGGGGATGATCCTTGCTTTCCGATCTATCCGGTGGTGGTGACGGTGGTGCAAAAGTCTCTAAGTGGTGGTTCTCCATTGGAAACTTCCTTATCTTGCCCTCTATTGTATGTTTATGATTTTTGGTTGAGAAACTCTAAGGGACTCAAGTTTTGTCTGATATTAACTATCTAAAATTCGTGGGTCACTATTCACCCAAAAAATAGGAATGACTAAAATACCCTCCCGGGTTGCCGAATATGCCTAAAAATACCTCGGGACCAAAACTAAACCCCCGGCTAGTGTTTTTTGACTATCTCGAACCTTTCGGACACGTTGGCGTACTCAAAATGTTCATACGGATGACATAACAATAAAATACTTTTAAATCCATTAAATTGGGTCCTGAATCGACTAACACGCGCGTCACAACTTCATTATCGAAACTGCCGTATTTTCAACTCACGAAAACTTTAATAAATTCAATAATTACATATTACCAAAATCACTCAGTAATATTCAACAACAATTATAATAATCAAATAATAACTCTCGTCCTGCCAGCGTTTAAATCCGGATTAATTTTCCAATTAATTATCCTAAATAAATTTAATAAATCTCATAATTAAAAGGCATAAAAATACGGGGTATTACATACTTCTCCCCTAATAATGGAATTTCATCCCGAAATTCAAAAAAAGTAAGGCATGCCTGGAAAATTTTGGAATCCTCCAGCACTCAAAACAAAATTCAAAAGAAGGCTCAATCACTACAACCCCCACTTCACAACAAGTTTGTTGAACAGTCTCAATACTTTATCAGTTATAGGGTTACACCTCAATAAATGCACCTCACATTGTGCTCTTACTAAACAACATTCGAATAAGAATAGCCTATATATCATTGGCCGCATTATCTCAATATTATTATGAATTCGCACCTCACTACGTATCAACCCTCGAGTTTATCTAGACACAAAACTCCCATCCTGGGAGAAACCATAGAGAATCTGACTACTCTTGTCCATTCTTTGAATCTCTATTCCCAGCGTTATGACTTTTACACAAGGGAAAGCCACTCACGACTGTTGGTGGTTATCTCATTTTATTCATCGGACTCTAACTCCTGACTGATCTAAAACTCTGATAATCCGCTCACTTCTAAACATCCAGAGAAAGAATGATAAGGTTTATCCATACAAAACCTTAGTAAGCACTTTGTCCACTATGAATAGGTATGGGTGTTTTCACCCAACTCCACCATTAGGTAATATCTTTTACCCATTACCATAATATACCTCACTTACTAGCTATACCCGTTTTGGAAATGAAATGATCGCAATGAATCTAAAATTACTTTCATACAGTTCCACCAGTCGTCAATCACCTTGCGCCTATTGCTCGGGCTATCGGTGATACAACCTTCTCAGAATGAAATGTTATCTCCACTACTTCCTAATACCCCACGTTGAATGTCGATTTTGGGGATCTCATCCTAGTTCTGAATAATACTGCGTAGGACCACGTACCGGCGTGTTCACTATCTAATAGTGTAATTTACATAAGGATATAACAATTACTTTCCTTCCGAACAACCTGTCCCACATATTCGAAGGAACTCGTTACTTATCTATTAAGTTGGAAACCCCTCAAGGAACTTTATCAACTTGACTCTTCCATCACTGGAACGTCGGCTTGATACAAAATTATCTTGTTGATCATCTTACCCCAACCGATCTACTACTTACTATACCCCTTTCAATTCCGATTTTCACGTATAATTCTTCCCGTTAAGTGATACTTACTAACCTTCTTCTTCCCTCGACGTATACCAAAATTTTGACACGTGCACCTTGCACCACGTTGTGCACATCTGGACTCTTATACCTTATCAACATCCTCACTCTAATTACCGTAAGCCACTCTCAACATTCGATTGGGTGGAACTCGGCTCCAATATTGTCCATAATAGTTAACTATTTGCCTTATCAAGAGGCACTCCCTTTTTAAATGGCCTCCCACTGCCTTTCTACCAATTTTGGACGTGTTATTCTGATTGCCCAAGAATCAATAGATTATCGTTCTTCTTACGACGCTTAATCCACTCTACCACCTCCATTTTGTCATATTAGTCTCACAAGTAATAATTTCACCCATCTATGTCCCTTGTTTCGGCGATTAACACATAAGTAAACCAGGGTGTCTACACCCCTTATAACCCATGCATACGGGTTTAAACATCATATACTCTCCATGCGTACTCCAAACTCTTTATTGCCCCTGCATTTGTAACATGGCTATACCACTTGGGCGTTCTCAATCACCCCCGAATTTAAAATTCTAAATCCTCCTTAACCTCACTGCATTCTTCAACCCGCTAAAATAAAAACCCAAATTTTTTAAGTACTTCCTCCCCACACCACTGGCTCTACAGGCCTTATTTCGTTATTTACCCTTTAACTTCAAGTTATAACTACATACTTTCATAACGATCGAGGTATCGAAATCATGAACGAATGGCCACACATCTCCTTACTACCAACCTTATGCTAAGTTTCATGAGTGGGGTGTCTCGCAGAGCGAAATCCAAAAAAGGAACCCCCCCCCCCCCCCCAATACACTACTTCCTAGCATTATCGGTCATCGAAATATGTTAGGCCCTCGGTCCATAACATATACCCCTATATTCCCGCTTCTTGACAATAAAGTTATATCTTCTCCCGTAATTTCACTTAAACAAGGAATTCTTTCTGAAAGACACTATCTCTTAACATTGATGGAAATCACCTTCCATAAACATCAATCAAATATAATCGGGGTTCTCAAAATTCTCGTTCCCAGACATACAACTATGGGTATTAACTCTCGCATCTCTAAACGGTGATAAAATAGTGCACTCTTCTCATTACTACATCCTGAGCATTAATTATAATAATCAGCTAACTCTTTCCGCTGAACAGTAAACTAAATACACTCCGCATCATATCAGTAAAGTCCCTACACATAACGGGAACGAATATCTGGGACCATTATATTTTTCTAAGTCTCAATAATATATATATATATAGAGGCAGGCTCCTGTGCACACTAAGTTTGCACACTAACTTTGCATATTACCTTTTAAAAGTGGTAAAACTTAGTGCTGGCGCACACCAATTTTTTTATGTGATATTTTAACATTTCAACGGACTCACATAAAAAAATTAGCTCAAAAAAACTTTTTTGCTATTTTTAAAAAATCGGTCAAACTTTCGCAGTTTTTAAAGGGCTTAAAAACTGCGAAAGTTTGACCGATTTTTTAAAATTAGCAAAAAAAGTTTTTTTGAGTTGATTTTTTTTATATGGGTTCCTTGAAATGTTTAAATATCACACAAAAAAATCAACTCAAAAATATTTTTTTTACCACTTTTAAAAGGTAATGTGCAAAGTTAGTGTGCAAACTTAGTGTGCACAGGAGCCTGCCTCTATATATATATATATATATATATATATGTGTGTGTGTGTGTGTGTGTGTGTGTGTATGTGCGCAATCGTGATCCCGACCCTCTGGGAGATGGGGCCTTGCCAGAACAAAACGTTCTACGCCAAGGTAGTAACCCCGATAAACTACAATAACCGAACACTATCGATTTAAAAATTATAATAAAACTATAATTAGGATAATATCATACTCGTATAACACAGCACTAAAATGAGTGATTTCAATAAAGTATATACCACTATCAATATACCCATTCATCCCCCGCGGGTAACACTAAAGGTAACCCCCTTATACCAGGAAAAAATATCCACATAAATAATAACATTGTCGAGATACTCACTAAACTAGACTCTCATGCGAATATAGCAGTAATAAAAATGTATTAACTCGTTCCTGACACATACAACACACAACATCATCTGAGGATATGACTCATACTTCTATCTTTCCAATCATCCTGGCTGTTCAAATGGTTCCTGGACTTAACATACCTGTCCATACCAAATCGAAAATTTCAATAACTATTGCCCTTGCTAGCCACCATACCCTTATTCCTCTACCTGCTTCAAAAAATGTTAACGCACGGGTTTCACTCCCCACAAAATACCTCTACCCATACTCCCCTCATCTCCGATCACATTAACCATGTTAAGGTTGTCCTTCTCTCGGACGTTGGTAGTCTCGACTCTAATGGCTACCTCTGTTGTTCCCTTAGCTTTTGATGGCCCTAACGAACAGGCTACTAGTTTCAATATCTCTTACTAAAATCACCTTCGCTCGGTAAATAATTCAGCTATCCAAATCATTTAAACAGGTCCCCTGATGGGTCTCCCCCTTGTGGTGCTTCACCAAAACCGTTTCCCCCAGTCTTACTCTATCTGAATATTTTCGATTCTTGTAGCTCCCCACACAAGGAAACATTTACCTCCTTATTAACATTACACGACATTATTACCATCTGCATTGACCGTCCAAGCAGAATCCCCCAGAAGTGCTAACAATTCCTCTTGTAAATTAATAAACCTCTTCAATGTCCTCTTCTCCATTGCACCTACTTCATCTGGTGTAAGGTTCGTGGATTAATTAAATTTCATTTCACAAACATTTCTTTTCACAAAGTGACCTCTGTCCGACACTCTTGTGTGAGTTCAGAACAACATTCGCATCTTATCCTGAACATTTGATGAAAGAACTTATAGCCAAGCCATGCATATGCTCCTTCTTTTGACAAAACATTCCACTTCTAGGTGTGATGGTTGCCTCTAACCATTTTAACTCTGCTCTTACGGGCTAAGAATTTTTTTTTTCAAAAATTTTCACACCCGATTAGCTATGTTCCGACATATGCCCATTCCTTTGGATATTTTACGTTATTTGGCTAACACAGGCCATCTCCTCACTTCTAATATTTCCACTTCTAGTTGTCTTCAATATTTCGTCTGACTCTCTCCCATTCCAACCTTGCTGGGTGAGTCTAATTTGACCCCACTCTTTACTATAGTGGTTCCTGTAAGTGTGTTCAAGCCGCCTTTACTGTCCTGGCCCTCCTTGCCATAATAGGGGTGACCTTAACTACGGTCATCATTCTCAAAAATACCTTATAACCTCAACGGAGCTTTGCCTCCTGATTCCTCCCAACTCGCACTACATACTGGATTGTTCGGCGCACGAACACTCCCGAATGCAAATAAGATCCACTATCATATACATTATAGGAGGAGACTGAAATCTCACCAACGAATCAACAATCCTAAACATAGGTCTCTACATCAAAGAAAGCTACGCTGGAAGCATAATAAACTGCACAGATCCTAAAGGACACTAGAACCTGATGCTCTGATACCACCTGTGACACCCCAACTAATTAAATACCTAGTAGCTACTCCTTTATGAAATTAATACAGAATATCAAGTTGGTTCAGTTGTAGCATCACTGTCGAAAACATATAATTTATTACTAGCCAACTAATATTTAAAAAGAGAGATGCCAAATTTCATTAATTAAGTTAACATAATCCAAATAATTAAGTCAATAACCATTAATTGCATAAACAATCTCAAATGAATAATCAACAAAAAGAAATAAACAGCCTGGAGTAAACACTCCAATAATAATACTAGAGTAAAATAAAATCCCGATACAAGAGTCTGAATTAAATAAACCAATATCAGGAAAATAACTAGAAGTCTGAGAATGCTATCTCTAAATGTAAATGGGCGACATGTCCTAACAGATGAGTAACCCTGAGTAGAATCAAATACAGAATATGAAGGCATCTAATACCGAGATCCTGTAACTTCCACAACAGCTACATCACGTCAATGTAATGGAACTCCTATGCTTGGCGTCCCTGTGGCTGGGAACCTAAAATGTTTTTACAAAACAAAATAGATTTGGAGGAAAACGGTTCAGAGCCCTAGGTGAAAACAGTTTAAAAGTAGAATGTGTTTGCATCATTTTCCACATTTTAGAATCATCAAATCAAAGTATAACGTCAAATTCTTGGATAAATTTACCAAATTTTCATATAAAAATCCAAGTTCTTCTATTTCTTCAAGAACACTATATAATTCAATACAATTTCATAATTCTCTACCCATAAATCATAATTTCATGGCTACTATTATCTCTAACATTAAACTACATGCAAGACCTACCCAAATTATGATTTCAATTCTTCAAATCCATTCAATTTTCATTATTTAAGGTTATTCTTCAATTCTAATCTAACATGAATGATATATGCGCTAAATTATTGCAAGTTAAATTACTTTCCTAGTAATGAAGATTCTTATCCGATGAAGTAGACGGTATGGGGATGATCCTTGCTTTGCGATCTATCCAATGGTGGTGACGGTGGTGCAAAAGTCTCTAAGTGGTGGTTCTCCATTGGAAACTTCCTTATCTTCCACTCTAATGGCCATTTATGATTTTTTTTTGAGAAAACCTAAGGGAATCAAGTGTTGGCTGGTATTAACTGTCTAAAATTCGTGGGTCACTATTCACCCAAAAATAGGAATGACTAATATACCCTCCCGGGTTGCCGGTTATGCCTAAAAATGTCCCGGGACCCAAACTAAATCCCAGACTAGTGTTTTTTTACTATCTCGAACCTTTTGGACACGTTGGCACACTCAAAATGTTCATACAGATGACATAAAAACAAAATACTGTTAAATCCATTAAATTGGGTCCTGGCACGCGCGTCCCAACTTAATTACCGAAACTATCATATTTTCAAGTCACGACAATTTTAATAAATTCAATAATCACATATTACTATAATCACTCAGTAATATTCAATAACATTATAATAATCAAATACTAACTCTCATCTCGCTAGCATTTAAATCTGGATTAATTTTCCAAGTAATTATCCCAAATTAATTTAATAAATCTCATAATTAAAAGGCATAAAAATACGGGGTATTACACTATCACCCTCCGCTCCTACATTAACACCCCTATAAGTCCCCACAAGGATGTATCTATGAAGACTTTATAAGCTATCCCCACTCGAGCTAATGCAAGTTACGGAGTCATAGTCAATTGATAATTTAGCTCATCAAAGGCCCAATGACATTCATCATCCCATATAAATGGAATATCCTTCCTCGTCAAGATCCTTAGGGGCCCGTCTATATCTGATAACCCCTAAATTAATTGACGGTAATCCCCAGCCAATCAGAAAATGACACACCTCCATGGGTGTAGTGGGTTATCCCCACTCCATCATTACAGAAACCTTTCCTAGATCTACCTTTATCACCCTCTCAGATATGATGTGGCTGAAGAACTAAACCTACCGCAATAAAAAACAACAATACTCAAAACTCATACAACTCGTTTCTCAGCAGAAACGCTTTCTTCAGGATGTCCTACTCCCAGACCTTCTGATAATGATAACATGATCTCAAATCAATCTTAGAATAGTACACTACACCCCTTAGCTGGTCAAAGAAGTCATCAATATGGGGCAACGGATACTTGTTCCGTATAGTGACCCAGTTCAACTCCCAATAATTGATATAGTGTCTCAAAGATTTGTTCTTCTTCTTGATGAACAAAGCTAGAGAATCCCACATTGAATTAATCCTCTGAATAAATCCCTGACCCAGTAACTGCTGAATCTGGTCCCTAATCTCCCTTATCTCTAGATTATCCATCTAATATGGTACACGCGCGATGGGTCTCGTACCTGGAATCAAATTAATCACAAAGTCTATCTCCCCACTATGTGGCAACCCTGGAATCTCCTCAAATACATCAGTAAACTCACTAACTGTCGGGATGGAATCTAGCAAAACAACGACCTCAGAAGAAATCTCATCCTCAATATAATATAATTGTGTGCTCGACCCACCCCCTGGGTGTGACGGCACAACCATATACATCTCTTGCCCTTGAATGGTAAAGACGATGGACCTACTGTAACAATCAACACAATATATATATGTAGCTAGCCAATCTATCCCTAAGATATTGTCGTACTCATACATATATAATACAACAAGTCTACCACAAACATGAGTCACCCAATCTTAATCCAAATACCTCTGTATACTGAACGTATGAGTGCCCCTCTACCCACGGGCGAATAAATATAAAGTACTATATCAGATGAAAAATATACCATCCTTAACTCAGGTGCAAAGCTAGTATTAACGAATTAATGTGATTCAATAGTGTCAAATAAAATACGACCCACGTGTCAAAAGAGAGGGAACATACCCTGGACGGCCTGAACTGGTGTTAGTTCCTCCCTCGGCGCGATATGGTACATTCACCCATACTACAACTATGGTTGTTGCCCCTGAGGCATGGGGGTGGAAACTGCTGATGCTACCCCTGTGGACCCAATTACCCACATTATCCACCCTTCTCCTGTGGTCCCTGATTATCCCGAGGGCATCTCTTTGATTCATGACTCCTATCTCCACAACTGTAGCAATTCACATAAAATGGGTGTCTCTCTAGCTGCCAACCTTGTTGGCCTTTATCCTGCTATCCATGGCCTAGGTGACACATCTACTGGTGGTCCTGGCCATGTTGGCCCTATTTGTTTCGATTATTGGAACCTCTGTATCTCTTGTGTTGATCACCAGACCGTGGCCCCCTAAACTGCTGGGCCCTTGACTACTTCTTCCGTTCATCTTACCTTGCCAGTTCTATGTCTTTGAGATGGGTTTCCTCTCTCCCTTATTTTTTTAGAATGCTATGTGATCCTGAAAATGCATTAAAGGGAATTTACTATACGAGTATAGCTAGTGAAAGTTGGAATCTATAACAAAGACTTCCAGATATTACAGGCTATCCCTAACACAAACTTCTTCATCTTTTTCTCTTTCATATTTACCTCATCCCCACTAAAATAGGAGACTTCGATAAAATCCTCTTCATACTCAACTACTATTCGACCTTCCTACCTAAGGTCCATAACCTTTCTTCTCATCTCATATTTATTTTCGATAAAAAATAATTTCCCTTGAACTTTCTCTAGAACCGATCAATCGTCAAACTACCTCTTTCCTCGTGTGAGGCAACAGACTCCTACTGTAAAGCTTCCCCAACCAATAAAATGAGGCTAAAATCTTCTTTTCTTCTAGCATGCACTCGACCATCCTCAAGTGATGTCGTGTATCCTTTTTCTATTAACTGACCACCAAAATGTTGGGACTCCCAATAAACTATGGTTGGTGGAACTTGGTGAAGGCCTCCCTAGATCTGTCCCTTACTGAACCAGGTGTCTGCACGGGAAGCACCACTTACTATGGATGTGGCGGTGGTGGCTATTGTTTCTACTGCAGTGGCTAAAAATGCTATAGCAGGGCTATCATCACTATTGAAACTACGTGAGTCACAATAGTGGAAATCTCTGTTGGATTAACCACGAGTGGGGGCTAATGGTGGATGTGAGTGCGGTCGGGGCTCCTACTGAGCCCCCTTTGTGCGGTGACACATCGTGGTCTATAATGATATGCAAATATTTTGTATTTCATCCTCCGAACCGATGCATTTTATCCCCCTCGGGTATCTTATTCCCTATATTTATGCTTGTTAACCAGATAACCTCAGATTTTTACGTTTACATGTTTTGCAGGGGTTAATTGAGCTTTTATAGGTATTTGGATGCTAAGTGTGAAGTTCAGACACATTCCTCTCAAATTCTGCACATAGTCGCACATTCAAGGGCATTTTAGTCTTTTCACACCTTGGGAAACTAGCCCAACATCTTCATGGAAGTTGTATCCCTCCTCGCAAGCTTCGCGTGGCTGCGAACGGTGTGCAATTCCGATTCAGAATGAAGAAGTTATGGCGATTTTAGCGAAAGGGAATTGCATTTAAGCCAAAACAGCATTGTAGTGTGCTCATACCTGCTTGATCGATCGATCGATCAAAAGTATACATCGATCGATCCTTCAGTTTTGCCAAATCGTGGGGAGACAGTGGGATGATATTTTTGGCATTGATCGATCGGTCGATCCCCTATTTCTAGCTGATATTTTGCCTTTTATTTTCTTTTCTCTTTTCTTTTCTACTTCTTTTCCCACTTACCATATAAAGGTTTTTTGTTGTAATAATCAGATATTAAGAGTTAGAAATAGTTTTAGGTTAGAATAGCTTAGGGTTTTGAGGGTTTTGGAGAGTTCTTCTTTGATTCTCTTTGGATTGACACCCAATTGGGTTGTAAGTTGCACTATTCATCATCCTCTCCATTTATATAGTTGTATTTCTTTATTTCTTGCTTTGATTAATTAGAATCACATGCTTTCATAATTAGTTTACGTGCTTTCTTTTCGTGCTTTCTAGAGTAAATTTACCACGTTTGTTTACCGCTTTATTTACCACGTTTTTACCATGCTTTCTAGCTAATTTAAAGTAGGTTGTGTTTGAATGGAACTCACTCGAGTTGACGCGTTGCTTTTCTTTGGTGATGGCGTTTACTGGTCTATTTCGGGTGTGTTGTCTTAGTTATTGCACCTAGGAGATTTGATGGGGCATATCATGTATGTCCCGTGCTTATGACATTTCGTGCGTAATTTTCGGAGTATTTGTTGACGCCAAAATCTTATTAGGCTTTTATACAGATTTAGGGGCGTGACAACCCTTGATTCAATTAACTGTCGAAATAAGACGCATACGTAATAACTCGTCGACCCATGTATCCATTTTATACAAATTAACTCGGTTGAGGGATATTCGACGCAACTTATAGTTTTACCGCTTTGTTAATCTAGTTTCAATACACTTGCCTAGATTAATCATTTCCCTTTTATGCATCCTTTCCATTTTAGTTTGTAATTCACCTTTTACACTTTTATTTTTGGAATATTAAATCATATAAATTCTAGCAACTCGTCTCAGTGGATATTTTTGATACCCGACTTACGTCTATACTTGTATCGCATGTATAGTCGTAATTTTGGTTTTTGTACTGAGGAGGTGAACAGAAAACAACGATCAGCATTTGATACGCACTACTTTTCACCCTCGATCAGTCTACCTCACTTATCATTTACCATCTAAAAAAAATAAGGTTCGTATTAGTAAAAGATCGCAAGAATACAATGACTCCTACTCTTAGGCTCTACATATCAAAGAATGCTACACCGAACATAATGAATGCAACATGAACCCTAAGGATGTTGGATGATCTAATATCAACTATAACAACCCCCATTTTCCACGTAAAGGTTGTCCAGACGTAATATGCTGAAGATGAGTCTTGTTTATCAATTTATATCATTCTCAACATCAAAACATAATAAAATATTTACATTTGAAAACCATATGCACAGTAAAACTGATTTAATTAATAACTGGAATAATGATAAATTCAACATCAACATCCAGATAAGATAAAACCCAACATAAATACGACTGTCCCGAAAATGACTAAATAATAATAACTCTTGGCTTATGCCCATACAATATCCGAAATGAATAAGTGGAACAAAGTAACAACCTAGGCTAGAATCAATGAGTTGATCTCTAAGAAGCAAGGTTTGACAACAAGTATGATATCTCGTTAGTCCCGCTATCCCTTTCTAGGCAAAATTGGGGGCAGAAAACATTTTATAACTTGGGTTAACGCCCTAGAGTTGCAAGAATTAACTTATGAAAATTAAGGTGCAATAATATAGTTAATTCAAAGTATGTACCACCCATCGGCACTCGCATGCGATAAGTACCTCACCCCTCATCTAAGTGCAATACTACATGTATATCAATAAAAATCCCTAACCATGAAATACTCATAACTGTAACAATAATTATTATATGATGCGTCTAGAATTGTTCACGTATCGAAGTTATTGTCTACACATGTATTCCCATTTCCTCGAATGCACTAATAAAGCTACCCACAAAAGGAATATAAATATCGGTTATACATTCACATAGTATTTGGTTCATAAGCGATGGTCCGCATCATTAGACTAATTAATTAATTTAATGCATTCATGTAACACCCCGTATTTTGAGTAACCAGAAATTAATTAATTCGGTGATATTTGGAATTTCACATGAGCTATAATTTAGTGGCATTTATTTTTCTTGTTGATTAAAATATTATTTGGGAGAGGTGATGATATATTTTTATGGGAGATAATTACTAAGTGGATATTTATTTGTTATTGTACGTCATAACGAGTAATAGTGACGTGATTATGTTACATCTCAACAGAGGGTCGAGTGTAGAGTATATGAGGTTGATATGGGAACTCATGGTAGAGTGACTTGGATAGTGATTTTGAGACGACGATTGATTCTGAAAGGGTCAAAATAGTCGGAATAGTGTACATAGGTGTGCTGATTGGGTCCCGGGGCGATTTTAGACCAAACCGGCACCAAATAAGGGCATTTCGGTCATCCGAGAGTTTGTGGTAGATGGAACTCCGAAAATTTGATAATTATGTCAGCCCATTGGAGTGGGAAACTAGGGTTAGAAGACCTTAGAGAGATAGGAGGCCATAAGAGAGGAAGAGGAGAAGGAATTTAGGCTTTCCTACATCATTTTGCACCACGGACATCGCCGAAATTGAGATCGTAGCAAGGGAGGAACAACTCCATCATCAATCAATGAAAATTAGACCTTTTAGAGCAAGGCAAGTATTAATCTTGCACTTTATTTAAGCAGGTTATAATACCCATGATAGTGTAGGGTTAAAATTGGATGAAGACATAATTTTAGAATGTATTTTGGGGTTTTGATTCGTGCTTTGTTGGCAATCATATTAGAATATAACCTCCTGAGATTTATAATTCGCAATTTGATTTTTAAGACACATAAATATGGAATATTTTTTGGTTCTTGGTTGAAGAACATGAATCTTGAAAACTTATGGTTTGATTGATGAACATAAGATCACAATCTTCTACATTTTTTAATGATATTTTAAACGTGTGCCATTTTAATTGTGCTTAGAATTAGAGTGCAAGCCATATATGTCTGGAAATTTCTTTGTCTTATATTTCCAATGAGATTTGAATGATGTCATTTGGAATTCTTTATAGGGATAAATCGTAATTTTACCATAGGGTGTTTAATCTGCCAGCATAACAATCTGCCAGAATTTTTGACATTATTTTAAATGTATCCCATTTTAATTTTGATTAGAATTGGAGTACGAGACATATGTATTTATAAAGGTATAGGTCTTATATTTCTAATGAGCTTTTAATGAGGTCATTTGGAGTTATGTAGAGGGAGAAATCGCAATTTTACTACGGGTGTTTAATCTGCTAAAATAGTAACAACTGTATTCGGTTACCCAGAGTTCACTAATTTCTCTTGTTTATGCCCGAAATTGCAGCTTTTTATCAATATAATTTTTAGGTGATTGTTTAAACTATAGGGAGGGACCTATTGAATTCCGATCTTATCCAAAGGAGAGGATTTAAGGCTAGGACCTTTTGAGCATAATGTGTAGTTGAAGAAATTTCAGGAATTGGAACGGGTTATGGGGAGCGTAAGTAAACCCAAGTCGTAAACTAGGAGGACAAAGATATATTATCTAATGACATTAATTAAGGGGTAACTAGGACCCTTCGTGTAGCGAGCGTTACTCGAAAATATGTATATGATAGGTCATTATGGTAAATTGATAGTATGTTAAGTATTTGAGAGATATATACTACGTACGGGATATATTAGAGGTTATGTGTATACTTATACGGGTTATATTGATAGGTTGTGTGTATGCCTATACTGGGCATGCTTATAGGTTGTGTGTGTGTGTATATATATATATATGTGTGGTGTGAATACCTATGATGTGATTTTCTATGTGTGTGAACATACCTATACTGCCTGCTATCTGGAGGTTTCCGGGTAGAGGGCGATCCCATCTTGGCAATTCTAGTGAGGTCTGGATGTGTGCCCCAGAACATAGAACCTAGGTACGATCACTATCTGAGTGTACGATAGTATTGACAATCATTTGGGTACGTTAGGTATGTGCATATCCCAAAGGCTTGGAACTATGTTCGTCTCTAATATGTGTGGATTTGATTTTTGGGTTCGAGGAGACATGCTGAATCGATAGTCCTTGATTTGGGTACGAGAGGTACATGAACTTGATAGCAGGTTATGTCAGCATCACGAGGGGCCATTCCGGGGATACTGTAGTTGTATATATTATATGTGTGATGAATATATAAAAGTGTGAATTATTCTACTTATGTGATATTAGAAAAGATAGATAGTGTATATCTAAAATCAACTTAAGTGTGGTGAAACCTCATTAATGGTGTGATAATAATGAATGATTATTCTACTTGTTTGATAGTAGGAAGATAGATAGTGGATGTCTAAAAGTGAATTAAGTATGAAAACTTAATCTAAATGGTGATGAACCTTTTGTGATTAGATAGATACGGATGCCTAGTTAGGCTAGGTAGCATAGTTGAGTAGGATGAGTTAGGCGTGCACATTAGATAAGAGGTGAGGAACTCAAGGGAGTGTACGCGGAACTAACATGTGTATCTAATAACTGTTTTTAAATTATGATTTAAATACTTGATAAATATTCTTAAAAAGGGTTTTATCGGGCTCTGACATGTGTCAAATATATTTTTCTACTTTGTTCCAAAATATTTTAGGTGTCCATCCACAGGGATGCCAAGCTTGATGATTCATTCTAGGGATGCAGAGCTACAGCATTGTGGAGGCTTGCAGGATTTGATGTAGATGCTTCAATTATTCATTTACTATATAGGATTTCATTTCAGTATTTCATTTGGGCATGTTATCCCTTTAGACTATTCAGTATTTCAGTTATTCAGTATTTAACAGACTTGGTTTTATTTACTTTAAACTTGTAGGTGGATTTTGATTTGGGAACCGATGGTTTATTCGGTATTATTTTATTCAGTGATTTATCGTGTGATGTTTGGACTCTATGATTTTGTGGATGGTTTAGAATATTTTATTTATCTTATTATTGTGTAGTCAATGAAAGATAAAAAATTGACACCGACTTAATTTAACATAGGTGGTTAGTAATTTAAAAAGTTTTCGACAGTGATATTAAGAATGAACCAGAGGAGATTCTTGTTTGTTGTAATGAAAGACTTATTACCCATGGTTAGAATAGAGGGGTGTCACAATTTATAGGTGTGTATATATATACTAGGGTATGCCCGTGCCTGAAGGCACGGCGAAAATTTCCAAAATAAGTAATCGTGAAACGACGAAAATTTCAAAAGTATATAATCACAATACGGCAAAAATATCGTTCCCCAACAAAACATCTATATATCGTTCCCTAATGTATATAAATGCATAACCGTTAAATGTAACTCAACTCTTTTACACTATACATCTAATTGTGTTATGCTTCATGCACTGGTATCCCCTAGGACATGTTTTTAAAAAAAAATTATGGTGCCGCTTTTATTTGGGTCGTATTCGAGATATGTAAAAAAAATATTATTTCATATCGTATGGTGTGGTGTTAGTTTTATTTAGACTATTTTCATAATTTTTTTTTTTAAATTGTGTTGTGTCAGAATGTGTTGCATTTATTTGAGTTATTATCATGGTAGGTGAAAAAAGATTCCATATCATCACATGTCGTGTCTCGTAAAAAATAATATTATGTGTCATGTTTCGTAAAAATTATTATCACGGGGAGGTAAATCAAAAGAGTGGACTCATAGTAAAATTATACTAAGGACAAAAAAAATTCTCATTATTATAATTAGATCATAATTAGGTGCTCTGTTCCAGCACATGGATTCATTAAATGCGCACGTGGATTAGGTGCCCAGTTCTTTAGACATTGATTAGTAGAATGAAAAGTTAAAATAATATATGGTATAAAAAGTTAACATAATTTCCAGCAAGAACATAATATTTATTAGATGAAAAATTAAACTACTAATTAAATGTGCAATTTAAAATTCATAAAAAACATAAACTTAATGTGAAACAAGAAACTTCTCCATAGGAATTTTCTTTTTGGAAAAGATGCAACAATCTTCTCCATTTGTTTCACTGATTCTTTTTGTGTTGTGGGTTTTGATCGGTTTGAAGCACGGATCATGTCGAACTGTCCATCCTTAGTAAGAAAAGAAGTACTATACAAAAAAATAATAATTCATGAATATTTATTAAGGGGGGAAAGGAAATGATAATTGAGTAGAAGATATATTAATGTGAAATAACAAACCCAAACTCTTTGGCTTTAAAGGATTTCCGTCCCTCAATATCTTCATCGCATAAGAGATAATTCTTCATACCAAGAAAAGAAATTTGAGCGTCACAAAATGAATGTAATATTGAATCTAAACATATAGTTATATTGAACCGAAATATTGAAATCAAAAGAAGTACATGTCAAGTGTTCCACTAATTACAAAACTCGAACTGGCTAAACAATGAGGAAAATTATCCTTTGTGTGAAGGATCTTTCCTTTCACCAAAGTTCATGAATCCACCTCTGCCCCTTGCACCAGCTGGTGCTGCTGAAGCACCTCCACCATGACCCGCCCACGCGACTTAACATACTTGGTATCTTTATTATCAACATGATCGTCATCATTTTCATCAATATCCACGCCTTTTCTAGTATTGAATGTTGTAGTTTTTCCACCAGGAGCCCTTCCAGCAGATTTCAGATGAGACATCCTATATGTATCAACTGCCTCTTCAACTGGGACATTCTTTGAAATGTAGACGAAACCAGAATTTATAAACTCAACTAATTAGCACAAAATTCTTACACTAACTCTTGCAAGTAAAATCTAATTCTATCCGGTCAAAACTAAACTAATTAGAAAAAAATTTATAAAAGATAAATGACTAAATGAGTCATTGGTTTAAGAGATATATTGTGGAATAATGGAACCAAGGTTGCAAGACAATGGCATTTACATCTTTGTTCTTCCCGAGTAGCACAAAATATGATGTTTCCTGCTGCAAAATCATGTTAAGAATTAGAAAATAGTGAACTGAAACTAATGCATGTATAGGTTCTTTGAAACTAATGAATATGGAACTTTAAAATACAAAAATCAGATAGATGAAGAGAAAAAAGGAAGTTTAGCATATAATGTAAACATAATAAACAATCTGCCAAATGACTTATCTTTGGACTAAGCCAATTTTCATCTTCAATGTCTTTCAAGCTAATTTGAAATCAGTTACGACAGTTTTATTAGAAGTCACAGACATCAACAAATAATATAAGTTAAGTTGCTAAAAAAATTCGAGACAAAGAAAGAATTTTACCCCTTCTTTACAAAAGACTCCCTTGTTTCGAAACAGAGCATTCTAACGGAAACCAGCTTACCTTTGAATAAGTTGCATTTTCATGTGAAACACGCACAAAGATTTTATATTATCAGAAAAAGTATATAAATAAAAATGGGTCACAAGATCATGCCTTGATAAATATGTTTCCACTATATATCTGAACTGCCCGCTCAGTAATCCATCAAAAAACGTATGATTCTTCTAGTTTTATGTTAAAATTTTCCCATGTATATTCATTCTCATTATCCTTCAAGGTCTTAATAACATCACATGCAAATGTACGGGCACATTTACCATTAATCTGACAACAAACCTTGCAAGACTTCATATGAAATATAAAAAGAGCAGAAGATATATATAATTGTTATTAACAGTTGCCTTTCTTTTATCAAAAGTTATAAATAGTGTATAAAATACAGTTGCCTTCTTCAAGATACATATAATTGTTATAAGCACTTACCTTCAAGATACATAAATTGTTTATAAAATACACTTTCCTTCTTTCAAGAGTAAATTGCAAAGTTACACATATTGATATCAACGGTCCAAATGTTGATTCTGGAAAAAACATCAAACACACTTGCCTTCCTTAAAGATACAACTATTTATACTCTTTTATCAAATAGTTATAAAACGTCAAACATATTTGCCTTCCTTCAAGGGTGAATTGTAAAGTTACACATATTGATATCAGTAGTCCAAAGTACATTACATGTTATTTATTTGTGAATCAAAGTACATTACTTGCAATTTCTATATAATTACTACAAACTTCGAGTAAGAAAAGTAAAGAAATTAGGATAGTCACTTCCACATTTTGTCAAACACCTAGGGTTCAACTTACTTGAAGCAATGTAACTAATAAAATAACTTTTTAATGATAGAAAGGGTAAGAAGATTATTAACAAAACTAAGAAATGATCTCTTAGAAAAGTAGTGATGTGATAACTCAAAATACTTAAACCCCCATTATGGGAAATTTTCACTAATACTTGAAAATCCATAATTGTTCTTCATAAATGCAAAAAAAAAAAAAAAAATCCAGTAGAGAGGTTAAAATCTGGGGTTTAATAAGGTGGGGTTCAACATGTTGAAAAATATAATAGAGAAGTGAAATCAAACAAAAATTCCAAATATAAATCCATCCAAAGGGAAAAAATATTGAAATGCCAACTCTATAGTGCTTTAATCAAAGGAATCAAAGAGAAAAAACTCAAAAAGGTATAGAACTACTAAATAATTTGTATAGAGCAACTAAATAATCAAAAAGGTATAGAACTACTAAATACTCAAAGGAATCAGAGAATTCCAAACCAACACACAGAGTTCAATTCAAAAAGATATTGGTAATGAAGAAAATGAGCTTCTCAGAATTAGAGATTACCTTTTCAAAGAATTGGCTCAGAAGACAGGCCAACTGGATGATAAGATTCACAAAGACTTAGGCCGGATGAAGAGGATCAATGCATGGAAAGCTCTGCAATATGGCCTCATTGATCGTATAATGGGGCTCAAAGAAAACCTTGATTTGTTCTTGGATTGTATACGTTTATGGCATGGAGTAGGAGCAACATTGCAGAACCTCGGTGATGAACAGTTCCATTAAAAGAAGTGAGGCTACCCCTAGTGTTGATAATTAAAACATCAGGGTCTCTGGTGTTGCTATTGAAGAAAGCAATGATGCTACTCCTAATGCTGCGAAAGCTGTCAGTGAAGATGCTGAAGAAGAAAGAAGTGAAAGTACTGAACATGAGAACTCGGCTAATCAAGAAGAAGTTGAGGACATGCTAGATCGGAAATCACATGTATTTATATTACCACATCTTCGTAATTGTCCCCAAACATTGACCAAACTGACCTGCAAAACTGAGTAAATATTCATGTAAACAATTAGAATTAGCATATCAAAATACTAAAATATTATGTCTTAATAACCATGTTGACTGACCTATATGCAACAATTTAGGCAGAGTGTTTGTTCAAAGTTTCCTAGAATTGAGGGAGTTGTTTATAAAATAAATATGATTCAAAGTTATGCCTGGTGTCAGGGCTAAAAATCAACTACTTAATGGTAGTAAGAGTTTGATTACATAATCAACTAATTTAGTCATAACTGTAAATTGTTAACTAAATTGGAGTGAAAACAACTGGAGTGAACTAAATTAGTTGCGACTGCTGTTTTCACTCCAACTAACAATTGTGGGTACAATTTAGTTCACTTCAAAAATGGTTGGATCAGCAGTTGCGGGCTGGAGTGAAAACAACTATTAAGTCACTCCAGCACCCGCAACTGTAGTTAACAGTTGCGAACTTTTGATATACACCTACACGAAACTGTAAGTAGAATCAGAACCGAAAAAGAGATATAATAAATAACATTAAAATAGGACCCCAAATAGTAAACAAATAGAAAATTCTCCATTTCTTAGCATGATAAAAATAAAAAAAATCCACATATGAAGCGTAGAAGAATGAGAAACAGAGCATGCCATACATCATGGATAGGACTATAACTGTAATCTAAAATTCAACTTTCCTAAGATGAGAAAATAAAATTATGGGTGCTGTTCCAATTCCTAAATGTTTTGTCCCCAACACAGATTGAATATCATAAAATTCTAGTCTATATGTTGAGATTTGAAAAACAAATGAAACCTTGTATTATCATAAAATCATGGAAATATTAGAGAACCCCAAGCATTGATTGGAGTAGCATCCAATTTGGTAAATGAACCAAAAATTTGTAAATGGGATCACCAATGTGAAGACATCGACATCCCCAAACCTATATGAGATCACTATCATTTTCAATATGTTACCATAGAATAATATTTTCATCACATATATCTTATATAAGAAAATATTAAATCATATGCAAAAGCCACAGATCCGCTGAAAAGCTACATTGAGAAGGCTACCAAACTTGTAGATTATACAGATTACAAATTACATGTCCATATGGCATGCATATCTTACTCACCGACAACTTGAACATACAATGTTTTATTTACATTCAAATTAAGATGAACTTTAGCTATACAAAATACAAATTACAAATTACATATTCATATGTCATGCGTATCTTACTCGGCGACAACTTAAACATACAATGTTATATATAGATTCAAATTAGATGAATTTATCTATACAAATTTCAAATATCTTACTCGCCCACTATTTTATATACAAAAATTTCAAATTAAGATGAGCATATAATGTTATATATAGATTTCGAAATATCTTATTCGCCGACAATTTGGATACCTATTGTCTATAAAAGCAAGCATACGTTGATTGTATTTTGGGTCAATGGTTAAGCGCGTACTAATAGTCTCTACAACCAAAAACATCCAACCATTTGTAGCAAGCATACGCTGATACATATTGTCTATAAAAGCAAGCATATACTAATAAAGATGGTCACGAAATGAAGAACGCATAGTTTCAATTCTTATACATTATCATACAACAAAAATTAGCAAACAGATTCTATACCATACCACAAATTAGAAAACATAGTTCAAATGTTGTATCAAACACAGTTCAAATGTTATTTATTTTTGTTTCAGCTTCAGATACACCTTCTCAGAGAAATTTTACCTCCTTATTCACACCCCCTTCTCTTGAGCGTCCTTTTTGCTGCAATGAGAATATCTCTAACTTAAGGGTAGGTACTTCATTCTCTAACCTAACTCGGATAGCGAACTTATGGATGCCCTTGGTTGTACCTGGATAAAATAAAATAAAGGATATAGATCATATAAACATTTTATCAAACACCTAAGATATTATTTAAACATCTAAGTAAGCCATGATCATATAAACATAAAACATCTCATCAAATTATTTCAAAAAAATAAATCCGGTAATAAAACGCTGAACAAAATAGTGGCTTTTTTTCACCATCTTAACAAAAATCAAAATGGGGATCACTAATCTTATCTTAAGAAATAATACATTAAGATCTAACACAATGGGTATACCTGCGATTATGAACACTCGATACGAAATAGGGAAAGTAGGACCGCATAAACCCATGATAGAAATAAAGAGAGACGGGGGACATCAAGAGAATAACGGGTATACTTGCGATTCGAGATGTAAAAATCAGTTACATCTGCAAAATAGAAAAATCATAATAACAAAATAAGAGGGGAAATAGTTAGTTCGGGAAAATTGCACTAAAAATATCAATTTTTAAAAACTAAAAACCCAGATTTGTGTTTGCAACAGTAAAAAAAATATGATTCAGACAATAAAACTTTAACAGAGGGAAGGGGAAGATCGAGATTCTTCAAAATCGCACCAAAAATATCAATATTTTTAAAACCCAAATCCTTGATTGCAACCATAAAAGACATGATTCAAAGAAAAAAAAATAATGGAGGGAAGAGGAAGATCGAGCGATGGAGAAGGAAATACACCCATAACACAAAATGGTTTGAACAAAAATTGTAAATCCCTCTTTGAACTCAAAAAATCCAAAAACGTTATTTCAACCTTGAAAACTATCCAATAAAGTGTATCCACTTACCAAATAGAGATGCCTTGAACCAAACAACATCCAACTCTCTTAGATCTGGAAAAAAAAAAGAAAATCAAAGATCTATTTAGAAAATCATCCAATATTCATGCCAATCAAAGTGGGAGAGAGCTTCAATGGATCGTACCTAGGGCAATGGGATACGACAGAGCTTGGGAGGGTGAGGGGGAGGGAGGTTTCATGGGCGAGGGAGATGATTAGGCATTAGGGAGGCAGACGGATGAGAGAGGGAGAAAATAAGGGTTGAAGTTGTTTCTCGCATTTCAGGGTTCGAGAGTTTGGATGATAGTATCGTGGGTTGTGCGTCAGCGAAAAAGTGAGGTCAAATCGGTATAATACCCTTTTACCCTTGTTTTTGAATTTTGAAGGAAGGGAAAAATAAATTAGAGTGTGTCAAAAGAAGGGGAATCCAAATATTTAAGGGGCAAAAATGGTAAGAGGAATATTTTAATCTCAACCATTGGATCATTGCCTTGTTGGCTTCGATCTGAACCGTGAAGTGTCTTCCCATCTTATGAATAGTGAAAACACCATTGTAACTTATTTTATATATATATATATATATATATATATATATATATCTTTGTGTGTGTATGTGTATGTGTGTGTGTGTCTCCTTACATATATACGAAACCTAAGGGCATCTACCGTTAGCGTCCCGTCCCGGAATTAGCGGTAAGTCCAGAGGAGTCCCTCATCCAAACGAACAACACAAAACACATACAAATGGGGTTGTCCCTATGCAGTACACCATTACACGACTTATACCCAATGGTGATAATGGATTGCAACATCTACACCCATTTCTCATAAGTAGTGTTGCTATGTAGTACCTAAAATAATGACCTACAAAATGCCTAGCCCACCTGTGTCGACATGTGCTACGGTCCTGAACGCACATAATCCAAATCGATAGGATCATGCACAAATATAGCTATGTCTATATAAATAAATAATTACATATCTTAATCCCATAATATGTATAGGTAATTACTGTATAATTACCCCCATGATATACAGGTAAATCGCCCATTAACAATTCTATTTTAGTAATTAACCATCTAGTTAATCAATATTTCCCCATTTTATAGTAATCCAACTCTTACATGTAATTGGTTTACGACTAGGTTAAGGTCCCTCATAACATCCCATTTTATTCACAGAAGTGTAATTATAAATTTTGAGCTCCATACCTCATGTTGCGCCCAAACAACCCATGAAAAATCACATCAACGCAAGGGGAACTGGCCAGTAGAACGAAATCTATTCTCCTGGCTAGCTGAACCGACTCGCGCTCCCCGCCAGCGTTCGGTTTTGTTGGCTGCCCTAACGAACCAAAAACATGATTTGGTCTTCTCCCTTGACCCAAACCACCTCTAACCTTATTATAAAAAACATATATCATCCCTTAATGTTTTCCCATCATGGAAACACAATTTTCTACATGAAATATGTTCCTAAACATACCAAATCATCCTGGTAACAATTATTTTAAGAATTACCCAATTTACCAACCCTAATTTTCAAGATTTACCCCTTTTCTCTTGTAATCTATTCAAGAACCCATTCTTTATCATTGATTTACTTCACATTTAAATTCCTACAACATAATCATCAAATTTACATTTTACCAATCGATATAATTTTCAAATTTCTTGGTTTCTCATCAAATTGTCAATTATCCATTCATAACAATTTAGATTTGTTTCTCTACATGCATGAAATTTAAATTAACCTATTATCATCCATTCATATATATTTTAACCCAGAAATTCTATGAGAGATACATCAATGAATTAAGAAATATGTTGAAAGTTAATTTTAGCAAGAGAATTCTTGCCTTATGATGAAGATTGAAAGTTTCTCTTCTCGAATCCATAATATCCTTAATTCTCTTGATCTTTCTCCCTTCTCTAAACTTGGTAACGTCTCTCATTGAGTGTGGGGCTTATAGGGTTAAGTTGTGGTGGATTAGAAGTGTTCCCTTAATGTTTAATTAACTTAATATAACTACAAATCCCGAGTTATCCCATGAAACCCACAATTGGACCCCCAAATGAGCCCGAAACGTTTGCCTGATTGGCCCAATAATTCCCCAAGTGGTATACTTATACCCCGGGCCTAATTTTATATGTCTAAAACACCTAAATAGTTCCCCAAATCATCCCACAATATGCCTAAATTACTTTTATCCAGCATACACATTTTTCCAATTGCTTGACATATCAATTATTTAATAAACATGCAATTATTTTCTATAAGTAGTTTTTGCATGCATAAATGAATCCACATAACATGTATTTACAACTAGTCAATTTATTGATGACTTTCTTAATTAAATTCTATTGATTTAGTTTAATTTTTACCGATTTTATTTTATTATAAAAATACGGGGCATTACATATTTTGGCTAGAGTTAGATTACATAGACTAGGACTGTTTTATGCTTTTAATGGAAGTTTAACCTATAGGCTAGGCACCATTTTTGGACAATTAATATTTTACAAAATCACTATTCTTGTTAATAAAGTATTGAATCTGAAATGTAATAGCCGAAGTGTAACTGAAAACAAATAGGTTTGGAAATTTGATCTGGAATGAAAGTGCTTATAGTGTTTTTTAAGGAGTGTTAATAGTTTTGATGGGAATACTGTAATTTACAAGTTTTATGTCTCAAATGTACCAAGAAAAGCTTGGATTCTTGAGGGGACATACTTTGTCGTAAAAGTTTTGAACCATTGTTCAACTCAACATATGTTTGGGGATTTATATATGTTCTCAATATATATGGAACAGTTAAGGGTTGTGTAAATCATCATATATTAGACTTCAACATTTTTTAATATTATTGAGTTCAATAGTTTGTTGAATCATAAAAATTAAATGGGTTATGCTACAAATGACTATTTCTTTGAAGAATAGGTTTTCAATTCATCATAATGATAGAAATGGCTTCCTTTTTTCATTATTGTGATGTGTAATTGTTGCAATCACCAAATTATGTTCATCTCATGTTATGGGAAGGTGTACTTGTGGTTCATCAATAAATATTTGGATTAATTACACTTGGACCCCTCGGACTTTACTCCCCCTTTCACTTTATCACCCGGAATTCAAATATCTAGGCTTAACAACCTAAACATTCAACATCGCTTCAAGTAACACTAAAATCGTAACATTGTTAATTTTTTTAATAGAAAGTTAGTCATGTGCATGGCACATATCATTCACATGAGGGTATTTTGGTCCAAGACAATATAAGATATTTAAAAAAGAGATATTATAGAAAAATATTTAAAAAGTATTTACAGAATCTTATAATTACAAAAAAAATTACAGGAAAAAATTTAAAACGAAAAATTACAAAAAGTATCTTAGAAATTATTTTAAAAAAAATTAAAAAGACTAAAAAACACTGAAAATGTTTTGGAATTTACAGAAAAACTTTTAAAGTATATAAAATATATTTTTTTAAATCTGTAAAAAGAATAAAAAATAATTTGCAGCAAAAAATCCGACCTTAATAAAACAAAAACATAACAATAATTTCAAGAAAAAACAAAAATTTCCAAGAAAAAAGATTTTTTGAAAAAAAAAAAGCATTTCAACCTTTTAAAAGAAATTGAAAATTACAAAAAAAACATTTAGTAAATCTAAAAATGATAGAAAACACTATTTTTGTTTTTTTGAGTGAAATATTAAGTCCTTTTGCTAAACCAGTATCACATCAACTGGAATTCCCGGAGTAAGGAAAAAGTTTCGTTTCAATCAGAGAATGTGTGGTGCGGGTTGGGCTTCCATCATGCCTGTAACAACCCTCATTTTCTCACATAAAGGGTGGCTACGCACGATACACCCAAGATGGATCTTGTTTGTCAATTAATACCATTCTTAGCATTAACATAATAAGTCATATAGTAAAGGATCGTAATTTGGTTTAAATCAACCTTTCAATAATAAATAAATCTAAGCCAACAACAAGTGTTTGATAAGTCTGACATAAATGTAAATCACCCACATCAACATAAAGTAAATAAATCTCACGCTTATGCCCATTCAATAATTCCAAATAAAATAAGTACTGAAGCTAAAAAGAACCTAAGCTAGAATCAATGGATCTGAAATGCTTGAGGAAAAAAATGAGATTGCAAGGTTACCATGTCAACAGTCTCGCTATCCCTATGAATGAGAACCTGGGGGAGAAAACATTTAAATTCGAGTCAGAGACCTCGATGTGCAAGAATTAACTTATTCAATTTAAATAACAATAAATGAAGTTGATGCAAAGTGAATATCCCCCATCATCACTCCCATACGATTAACATATCACCCCTGATCTAAGTGTGATATTTCTCACTTTCCAACAAGATCCAAAATAATATATGTGACAACCGTGCCAATTTAATAATAATTGAATTAACTACAATCAATTGCTACAATGGAGCCGACTATATTGAATTAAAAAAAAACAAGGTAACCCAGTCTTATATGTATATCTCGTGAAAATGGCATAAACATCTATTATGCACAGCATAGTAAGGGTCTGTGATTTATGTCCACATTCTTAAACAATTTAATTACTCTCATTTAATTCGGGTCATATATATATATATATATATATATATATATATATATATATATATGTGTGTGTGTGTGTGTGTGTGTGTGTGTGTGTGTGTGTCCTTTCATATATGCAACACACAAAGGCATCTACCAGTTGTGTCTCGTTCGTGCTCAATTGGCAAGTCCAGAGGAATATCTTATTCAAGTCGGACATCACAAAACACACATAAGTGGGGAGGTCCCTATGCAGAACACCAATTCACAACCCATACCCAGCGGTGACAAAGGATCCCAACAAACACACCCACCTCTCATAGATGGTGCCCTACGTAGTACCTAAATGACCTACAAATGAGTTTCCCACCTGTGTTGACGTGTGCTACGATCCCGAAGCGCAAAAACCCAAGTCGATAGGACCGTCCACGATCATTGTTATGTCCACACAAATACGCATAAGTACATATTACTATTCCTATATATTATGTATATGTAACTACTCTGTTATTTCCTAAATGTCCCATATGATATCCACAAATATTCGTCAATTAAAAATTTATAATCTAGTTGATTATTAATTTCATCTTCTTTAATAAATTATTTGACCATATAGTTGTATATATTATCCCAATTGACATATTCTCCACATTTACATTTTTATTAAGCTCCTCGTTGGCCCAAACACCATCCTACCAACTCGTACAGACTTCTAAAAACACCTCGAAACTAACCATATCCCCAGCTCACTCAGCCCCTAGGGCCGAATTGATTCGGTATCAAACCGAATCGATTCGCTCCAAGGCCGAATCGATTCAAAATTGTGCAGTAGCCCAGATCTACTTATATTTTCAATATGGGATTCCTTCATCCATTCTCAAGACTTCTTCTAATGGTTCATTCCATTGTATAATCATATAATCAAGTTCTACCACTTAGTTACTCATCTTAGAACAATTAATTTCGTGAATTAACCCTGATTTAATTCCCTAAATTTCTACAATTCATGAATATAAATGAAGCACCTAACCCATATTTATTACACAATCTCAACAATACATAATTCAATTTATGGGGTATATAACATGGAATTTACATCAGAATGTGCAAATCATAGTCATGAGTTAAGGTCCTCTACATATGATTTCCAAGAATTCCCAGTTTCATATCAAGAACCCTAAGGTTTCTCTCATTAAATTTCAAGATTCGATTCCTAGATTTCTGGGTTAACACCCTGTGTTATAATTAATCATCTACATGCATAAGATTAATTCCTAACATTAGTCACCAAAGTCTAACCTACATCCCATAAATCACATGGGGTAATTACATTGTATTAAGAAGAAAATTGAAATTAAAATTGAGCAAGAAAATTCTTTCCTGAATATAAGGTTGAAGAAGTTCCCTTGAGTTCCCCTTCAATTCCTTGATGTGATTTCTTCTCCTTTCCCTTTCGCTCATAGTGGTATAGGTTAGGAATCTTTGAGATAACCTCCTGGGAGTTTATTAACTTCCTAATATAAGTGATTAACACTCTAATACCGAGTTGGTTTAAAATCCCAAATGAACTCGAACCCATAACTAGATTATCCCAAAAGTCTCCCAACATATATACCTATCCACCGGGACCATTTTTAAAGGTTTAAAACACCTAAACGAGCCCGTATACTCCTTAAAATACGTCCCAATTATTTTATCCCAACATTACATCTTTATAATTGTGTCACACCTCATTTATGAATCTTCTACTACACATGCAATAGTTGTAAACATAAACATAAAAAAAATCCACTACACATAATTACGACATAACACCAATTTATCTATTCATAATTCAAAATTTAAATTCACTGATTTAATCCAATTTCCACAAATTTTTATTTTATCTAAAAAATATAGTTTTTATGATTTTATTATAGAAAATAAGGGGTATTTCATTCTTCCCCCTTAATAACGGGATTCTATCCTCAGAATCTAGGAAAGTACATACCTAGCTTGAAGTTTTCAGGATATTTTATGCGCATTTCATCCTCCGTCTCCCAAGTTGACTTTTCCTCCTGATGGTGTCCCCACTGCACCCATACTAAAGGAACAACCTTGTGTCGAAGTTGGTGCTCCCGTCGATCCATAATGGCTACCAGTCTCTCCTCGAAATTAACGTCTGGCTGGAGCTCTATCTCGTCAATATCAATGTGCTGCTACGCTATCTCATCTCCAAAAATCCTCCACAATCCAGATATATGGAAAACTTCATACATCAGCTGCAAGTGGTCTGATAATCCCAATTGATATGCCCCGGACCCAATCCTCTCCAAAATAGGGAACGGTCCCATATATCGGGGAGTCAACTTCCCTTTCTTTCCAAAACTCATCACTCCCTTCATGGGAGAAATTTTAATCAACACTTGATCCCCAATATCAAAGTCTAATTTTCTTTGGCCTGCATCCACATAGCTCTTTTGCTTATCCTGAGCAATCCGTATCCTGGATCGAATCATCTCCACCTTCTTTGAGGTGTCTTAAATGAAATCTAGCCCAGGTAACTTGTTCTCCCCCACCTCCAACTAGCAGTAGGGTGAACGGCAAGGTCTCCAGTAGAGTGCCTCAAATGGTGACGTCCCTATCATTAACTGGTAGCTATTGTTGTATGCAAACTTCACCAAAGGAAAATACTTCTCCCATCTCCCCTTAAAATCCAAAATACACATCCGCAACATATCATCCCATATCAAATTCACCCTCTCCGTGTGCCCGTTGATCTGAGGATGCTATGAGGTACTCAATATCAACTCTTCCCCCGAAGTTTGTTGAAAGCTCCTCCAAAAGTGGGACACAAACTACCTATCCCTATCTGACAGAAATGGCAAGGTCTCGAATAGAGTGCCTCAAATAGTGCCATCCCTATCATTAACTAGTAGTTGTTGTTGTATGCAAACTCCACTAAAGGCAAATACTTCTCCCATCTCCCTTTAAAATCCAAAATATACATTCGCAACATGTCCTCCAACATCAAATTCACCATCTCTGTGTGCCCGTTGATCTGAGGATGATATGAGGTGCTCAATCTCAACTCTTCCCCCAAAGTCTATTGAAAGCTCCTCCAAAAGTGGGACATAAACGTCTTGTCCCTATCTGACATAATGTTGAGCGGTACCCCATTCAGCTTAACAGTCTCTACAAGGAAAAGTCTGGCATATTGCTCGGAGCTGTAATCTGTCCGGATTGGTAAAAAGTGATCCACCTTCTTCTATCTTTCGATAATCATCCAAATGGAATCATCCCCCCTCTGTGATGTAGGTAGCCCAGTAATAAAGTCCATGGAGATATTTCCCACTTCCACACTAGGATCTCTAAAAGTTATAAAACACCCGCAGGATGTTAATGGTCCACCTTCACTAGCTATCACATACCACACTTGGACACAGAATCTGCTATGTCCCTATTCATCCCGACCCACCAATACTAATGCAGCATGTCGTGGTACATATTATCCTCTTCGAGATGTACTATAAAGCGTGACTCGTGAGACTCAGACATAACATCTCACCTCAAATACTCATCATCTGGGACAACCAATCTGCCCTTGAATCTCAATCCCCCATCTGACCCAATAGAATAATGCTCTGCTCCCTCGGCTAGTAGTTATTTAAACAATCACCACCTGAATAATGATCTCATGCATATGCCTTCACCACCTGAATAATGATTTGAGTGTGATGGTGAGGACTGCTATAAATGTGCGGGTTAGATCGTCAAACCTATAGAGTGACTTCCACTACTCCTTCCACACAACCATTAACTCCAATATCGACTTGCGGCTCAAGGCATCCGCTACGACATTCGCCTTCCCCGGGTGGTACTGAATATCGAATTGATTATCTTTTGCAAACTTTAGCCACCTCCTCTGACTCATGATCAACTCCCTATGTGTGAACAAATACTGTAGGAATTTATGGTCTATGAAAAGCTGGAACTTCTCCCCTAGAAAATAGTGCCTCCATACTTGTAACGCAAAAACCACGGCTGCTAACTCCAAGTCATGGATGGGTTAATATCCCTCGTGAGGCTTAAGATTTTGGGAAGCATAAGCTATTGGTCTCTCCTCCTGCATTAAAACCCCTCTATGTCCCATCAAGGACACATCTGTGAAGACCTTATAGTCTATCCCTGCCCGAGGTAGCGCCAAAACTGGTTATATAGTCAATCTAGTCTTTAGCTCATCAAACACCTGGTGGAACACGTCATCCCATACCAATGGCACTCCTTTCCTTGTCAGATTCGTTAAGGGCTCGGCTATCTTAGAGAACCCCTTGAATGAATCGAAGGTAGTACCTGGCCAGTCCCAGAAAGCTGCGTACCTCGGTGGGTGTAGTGGGTTGTCCCCACTCCATCACTATTGAAACTTTCCCCGGGTCCACTAATATCCCCCTCTCAGACACAATATGGCCCAAGAACTGTACCTCTCTTAACCAAAAATCGCATTTCTCAAACTTTGCATACAACTGGTGAACTCATGACGTCTGTAATACCACATGTAAATGCATTGCATACTCCTCCACAGTTCGAGAATAAATCACGATATTATCGATAAACACGATAACAAACAGATCCAAATAATTTCTGAACATCCGATTCATCAAATCCATAAATACCTCTAGTGCATTGGTTGGCCCAAATGGCATCACCAAGAACTCATATGACCCACATCTCGTAAGGAAATCTGTCTTTGAGATGTCCTTCTCTCGGATTCTCAACTGGTGATAACCCGATCTCAAGTTAATTTTTGAGAAATACGTAGCACCCCTCAAATGGTCAAATAAATCATTAATGTGGGGCAACGTATTTCTAAAAAATTAACTTGAGATCGGGTTATCACCAGTTGAGAATCATCAATCTGATCCCGCAGCTCCCTCATCTACAAAGGAGCCATCCGATATGGTATATGTGCAATGGGTCTCATGTATGGAATCAAGTCGATCACAAAGTCTTTCTCCGGACTAGGTGGTAGGCTTGGGATCTTCCCAAAAACATTTGAAAACTCACTAACCACCGGATGGAATTTAGCGTCACCACAACCTCCGAAGAGGTATCGTCCTTTACATAGTATAAATGCATTCTCAACCCACCTCAGGGTGTGGCATCGCAACCAGGTACATCTCTTTCCCTATAATGGCGAAGACGATGGACCTCCCATAACAATCCACACATGATCTGTACGTGGCTAGGCAGTCCATCCCCAAAATTATGTTGTACTCTTGCATATCAAGTACTAATAAGTCGATTACAAAAGTGAGTCGCCTTATCTCAATCCTGATGCCCTGACACACTGAGCGTATGGGTGCCCCTCTACCCACTGGTGAATCTACGTGTAGTACAATATCGGAAGCGTAGTCTACCATTCTAGTCTCCCGTGAAAAACTCGTGCTAACAAAAGAGTAAGATGTCCCTGTGTCGAATAAAATGCGACATACGTGACCAAAAATAAGGAAAATACCCCTAACTACATGTGTTGGATCTATCCCCTCCACAGGCGCAATATGATAAACTCGTCTATATTGTAGTGGCCGCTATCCCTGAGGTGGGGCGACGGGTGTTAGAGCGGCTAGTGAAGTAACTCCCGGAGCTGGTAACGGTGGGCGCTATCCCTGTGGCACCTGTTGTCCCCTCTGACCTCCCTGCTCCTGAGTTGTCTAGTTACCATGAGGATACTGCCTCAACGTATGACCCCTCTCTCTATATATGAAATAATTACCATAAAACGGGCATCGCTCTGTCTGTTGGCCTTGCTGGCCCCGACCCTATTGTCCTTGGCCCTAATGGCCTCTGTGCTGTTGGCCCTGTTTCGATTGGCCCTGTCTATTTCGATCATCAAAACCCTTGAACTTCTTATTCTAATCTGCGGATGAAGTATCCCTAAACTGCTGGGTCCCGAATCCTCTACCCCCACTCATCTTTCCCTACTGGCTCAACGACTCTACTTTGTGTCGGTTCTCACCCTTGCTCTTCTGAAAAGTCCTGTGATCCTAAAAATGGAGAAGTGCGGCGTTCACCAACTGATTATATGTGGTAATGGCCGAATTCCTCAAAAGAGCCTTCCTAATGTGATAGGCTGACCCTGCTATGAACATGTCCGTCCTCCTTTGCTCAGTATTTACATCTTCCTTTGTGAAGTATAAAAGGGAAGTGAACTCCTCTTCGTACTCAGCCACGGTATGCCCCTCCTTCTTAAGCTCCATAAATCTGCTCCTAATCTCAGACTGCATAGCTTGGGGGAAATACTTCCCTTCGAATTTCTCCCAAAACTCATCGATTGTCAGGCTATTCCCTCTCTACAATCGATGTAACCGACTCCTACGACTGGAGCATGGCCCCCACTAGCCAAAATGAAGCTAACATCTACTTTTGCACTGGTGTGCACTCTACCATACGTAAGTGTCTCGGTATGTCCATCTTCCACCTTCTTACCACCAGTATATCTGGACTGCTCGAGAACTCTGAAGGTTGTCCCTTAACGAAGGACTCCCTTGCCCTATCCCCAATCAACCCCGATGTCTGGGCTAGTACAACCACCTGCTGTGGTGGTGGTGGTGGCTACAGCTAAGCTTGTGGTAGTGGAAAATGCTGAAGCATAGATACCATGGCTGTGGAAATTGCCTGAGACGCGATAGTGGCGATGTCTGCTGGTGTAATCAACTGTGGGTTTGGTTGGGCTTGTGGCTACTGATGTGGCTCTGGTTGAGCCTCCTCCTCAGCAACAGGTGCGACTACGCGCCTCGGCCTACCTCTTCGTCCATTTTCTATCTTAAAGAAACGAGGGCTCGAATTAGTAAAATCGTAAGAATGCAATGAATCCTAAGCATAGGCTCTACATATAAAAGGACACAATGCATAATGTAATGAATGTAACACAGATCCTAAGGGCACTAGAACCTGGATGATCTGATACCAACTCTCACGTAAAGGCGAACCAAACACGATATGCTAAAGAAGGGGCTTGTTTGTCAATTAATACCATTCTTAGCATCATCATAATAAGTCATATATTAAAGACCCATAATTTGGTTTAAATCCACCTTTCAATAATAAATAAATCCAAGCCAATAACAAGTGTATGATAAGTTTGACATATACGTAAATCACCCACATCAACATAAAGTAAATAAATCTCGAGCTTATGCCCATACAATAATCCAAAATAAATTAAGTACAGAAGCTGAAAAGCATCTAAGATAGAATCAATGGATCTGAAATGCGTGAGAACAAAATTAAGAATGCAAGGTTGCCAAGTCAATAATCCTGTTATCCCTGTCTATCAGCACCTGGGGGGAGAAAGCATTTAAATTTGGGTCAGAGCCCTAGATGTTCAAGAAATAACTTATTCAATTTGAATAGCAATAAATACAGTAGATGCAAAGTGAATATCCCCCATCGTCACTCCCATGTTATTAACATCTCACCCCTCATCTAAGTGTGATATTTCCCGCTTTCCAACAAGTCTTGAAATAATATATGTGACAATCGTTCTAATTGAATTAGCTATAATCAATTGCTACAAAGGAGCCGACTATACTAAATTACCAAAACCCAAGGTATCCAGTCTTATATGTACATCTCGTGAAAATTGCATAAATATCTATTATGCACAGCATAGTAAGGGTCTGTGATTTATGTCCACATTCTTAGACAATTTAATTAATCTCATTTAATCAGGATTATATATATATATATATATATATATATATATATATATATATATATATATATATATATATATATATATATATATATATATATATATATATATATATGCGACACACAGAGGCATCTACCAGTGGTGTCTCGTTCGGGCTCTATCAAAAAGTTCAGAGGAATCTCTTATCAAAGTCAGACACCACAAAACACACATAAGTGGGTAGGTCCCTACGCAGAACACCAGTTCACAGCCCATACCCAATGGTGATAAAGGATTCCAACATCAACACCTACCTCTCGTAGATGGCGCCGCTATGTAGTACCTAAATGATCTACAAAACGCGTAGCCCACATGTGCCGACGTGTGCTAGGGTCCCAAACGAGCGAAACCCCAAGCCGATATGATAGTCCACGAACATTGGTATGTCCACATATATACACATAAGTACATATTATTATTCCCATATAATATGTATAGGTAACTACTCTATAATTACCTAAATGTCCCATATAATATCCACAATTGTTCGTTAATTAATAATCGACCATCTAGTTAATTTTAATTTCATATTCTTTAATAAATTATTTAACCATCTTGTTAAATATAATATCCCAATTGACATATGCACCACGTTTACATTTTTATTAAATTCCTCGTTGGCCCAAACACCGTCCAACCAACTCATACGGAATTCTAAAAATTTCCCAGAACTAACCATGGCCCCAGCTCACTTAGACCCCTAGGGCCGAATCGATTTGGTTCTTGGCCGAATCGATTCGCTGCCAAACCGAATCGATTTGCCCCAAGGCTGAATCAATTCCGAATTATGAAGTAGCCCAAATCTGCTTATATTTTCAATACGGGATTCCTTCATTCATTACCAAGATTGATTCTAATGGTTCATTCCATTGTATAATCATATAATCAAGTTCCTACCACTTAGTTACTCATCTTAGAACAATTAATTCATGAATTAACCACGATTTCATTCCCTAAATTTCCAGAATTCATGAATATAAATAAAAAACCTAACTCATATTTCTTACACAATCCCAACAATACATAATTCAATTTATGGGGTAAATAGCATGGAATTTACACCAGAATGTGAAGATCGTAGTCATTTGTTAAGGTCCTCTACCTATGATTTCCAAAAATTCCCAATTTCATATCAAGAACCCTAAGGTTTCTATCATCAAATTTTAGGATCGATTCCTAGATTTCTGGGTTGACACCCTATGTTATAATTAATCCTCTACATGCATAAGATTAATTCCGAACATTTAATCACCAAAGTCTAAGCTACAGCTCAAAAATCACATGGGGTAATTGAAATGCATCAAGAAGAAAATTGGAATTGGAATTGAGCAAGAAAATTCTTGCCTGAATATACGGTTGAAGAAGTTCCCTTGAATTCCCCTTCATTTCCTTGCTGTGATTCTTCTCTTCTCCCTCTCTCTCTCATAGTGGTGTAGGCTAAGACTCTTTAAGATTGCCTCCCGAGAGTTTATTAACTTCCTAATATAAGTGATTAACCCTCTAATCCCGAGTTGGGTTTAAATCCCAAATTTTGAGCCCCCAAATGGACCCGAACCCATAACCAGAGTAGCCCAAAATTCTCCCAATATATATACCTATACCTCGGGACCAATTTTAAAGGTTTAAAACACCTAATCGAATCCTTATACTCTCTGAAATACGTTCCAATTATTCTATCCTAACATTACATCTTTATAATTATGTCGCACCTCATTTATGAATCTTCTACTACACATGCAATTGTTGTAAACATTAACATAATAAAAGTCTCTTACACATAATTACGACAAAACAACAAATTAACTGTTCACAATTAAAAATTTAAATTGGCCAATTTAATCCAATTTTCACAATTTTTTATTTTATATCAATAATATAGTTTTTGTGATTTATTTTAGAAAATACGGGGTATTACAATGCCTCCCCACCACGCCACCCAATAAAATTCAAGGATGCTTTGAAAAATCCAAATATACAAAAAGTAGACATATTTTCATGGTGGAAATGACAAAAAATATTGAAAATGCAATTTGTTTTTTGAAAAATACTACAAAATTTCTAAAGAAGGTGGAAAAACTTAAACAAAATTAAAAATCTGGAAATGACAAAAAAATATATAAAATATTGGACAAAAAACTATATTTCAAAATATTGGAAAATGCAGAAAAAGACATAAAGACTTTACTAAACTCATTTTTAACATCTCTGGACAGAAACAAAAACTAAAAGCATATGAAAAAAAGAAATTTGAAAATAGGGAAAATATGAAAATCCAACGCATGGGAAAAACTGACAAAAATCTATGTTTGGAAAAACTAAAAAAATACTAAACACCACCAGCGATTGAGAAGCCCCAACACTGGGCAAAATTCGACACCGGCCAATACCCATCACTGACCAAAACCAAATACCGGGAAAAAAACGACATAGCTGTCGAACCCCACTGGCCAAAATCTGGATCTCTTACCCTAAAAAATTGAAATCTAATCTCAAACCCAACACAGGTGGTGTTTGGGTTGCGATTTGTGGTTGTCTGGGTTTATTGGGTTGTCTGGGTAGCGGTTTGAGGGTTGCGATGGTGCGAAAATGGTGTGGTGTTAGGTTGCGATTGTACTAGTTTGGGAGATTTGTATAGATGTGTGGTTGTTGATCAGATGGTGTAGGCTGTGGTGGCTTGCAGTGGTGGTGTAGCATGCGGTGGTTTGCAGGATCTTCACAGTGTTGAAGAGAGGAGAGAGAGAGAGGTGAAAAACATTTTTAGCAAGTGCTCACAAACAAATTTTAAATGGTAAACAATTTTGACAAATTTTAAACATTTAGGTTCATTAACTCTCTTCTTGTAGAAGTTTATATTAGTGGCATAACAAGTGGACCCAATAGTAAATTGTCCACTAATTCTCTTCTTATAAAAGTCCATGTTAGTGGGACAACAAGTGGATCCAATAGTAAATTATCTTTAAATGTTTAAAAATTATCAACAAAGGACCTAATTATAAATTGTTCAAACATTTTTAAGTTAAAAGAGTTTTTTTGTTTAAAGTTTAAAAGATTAAAATGCCCTTTTAAAACTCACATGCCATACACATGGCCCTTTTTTTCGTTCAAAAATTAACGTGTGGCTTACTTGAAGTCGTGTTGGAAGTTTAAAGGGTTAGGAAGTTAAATTTGTAAAATGAAGGGGGTAAAGTTCGAGGGGTCCAACTATAATTAACCCTAAATAGTTATATTTCTATGATATGCATAGATACAATTTGAGGTGTTTTCAACTTTATTTTGTTAATGGAGATTTGATGTCCCTCAAATGGACAATTTCTGGACTTTTTTAAGGGTCGATAATTTTTTACATAATAATCCGTTTATGGTAATAGCTCTAAATGACCCGAAGATGACATGAATAGATCCTATATATTTAAGACTAATAAAAACTTATACTTTAATAAAAATTAACAAATTTTAAAAATGACAGAATTAACCAGAATTTTCACACCTAATTTTTTTGGAGGGGACACCAACTTTTTGTGTATTGTTGCCTAGTCTTTAATAGGTAATTTTCACTAATAAAGATGTTTCTATGTCTGTTAGTAGCTTTTATGCATAAGGCTTTTCATCATTGCAGAGAATGGATTGACAGACCACTGTGTCACCACTTTTATTTCTTTTACAGATTTAAATGTGTGCACGGATATGTAAGTTTAAACTTCTAACCTAAAGTTGAGATCTAAATTGATAAAATGGGAGGCCAGAAGGATAGGTAGAGTCTATGTGAAACTAAAGTTGATATAGAGATAGTTTATTTTTAACATTTAATATATATGCAACATTTATCTCTAGTCCTTGTAAGAGCCACCTAGAAGAGGCTATTTCTCCATAGTTCTTGAATAAAAAAAAGATATATCTGCTACATAAAAATTAAGTGAATTATATGGAAACCATTCATATTAGTTCATATATTTTGTGATTCATTTAGTAAATTAATTAGGGATAAATATGTTTTTTAAATAGCTTTCACATTTACTTTTCTTTTTTTTCCATTGAAAATAGAAATTTTACTTTAAAATTCTTCATGGGCAATTTACACTTGATGTAGCTATTTGATTCACAAAGTTTTGTTTTGTCTTTGTGTTATCTATTTAATTTCATATATTTAATGTATTTTTTTAAAGGGACTTGGAAATTCTAATTACACTACACCAAAAATACTCCCTTATCACGGTCAAAAATCGTGACAAGACAAACATATCAACGTCAAAGACCATGACAAGTTTGGGGGTGACAAAGGTAATTATCACGGACTTGTCATGGTCAAAGTCCGTGACAAATAAAAATTTCTCATGGACTTTGACCGTGACAAGTCTACTTTGTCACGGTCAAAGTGTGACAAATCTGGACAAAATTAAAAAAAAAATGCAACGCAATATGGCCACTGCTACTTCCCAGCAGTATATTTTTAGCTGTTATAGCATATTTAAACATGTCCAAACAACATATATATCAAGAAACATTCAATATTCAATAACCAAATCAAATAAATACAAATATCCATAATCGTATTCAACCAACAAATATCCATAACCAAATCAAAAAAATACAAATAATATCTAATATTCAGTATCCAAATCAAACAAATTCAAATAATGTCACGGACTAGGGTCTTAAACAGGTCGGAGGAGGAAAATAGGCCACACTGCATATGAATTGATACATCTAACCATTCGTCGAATGTCGCATTGTTGTTCCTACCACAAAGGTGAATTATCTCTTTTGGGAACAGTACGGGTGATGCAAACCATTGCCTCTATATCTTGCATGAAACTTCCATGACCCATACTACCCGAGTGTGTGTCCAGATCCCTTACCCCCTAGCTATCGGCGTGACACCAAAGATGTCTATTAAATACATGCTCGACCAACCCGTTATTGTCATAGGCCGCTCGACGGGGGTCAAGATGGGAAATGGATCATATGCAGGAAGTGAGTGGGTCCGTATCAGTGATGAGGGTGAGAGAGATGGATCAGCGGCATCCTTGTCTACCTCCTTCCCCTTAACCTTGACCTTGCATGAGGTGGACCCCAACTGACGCTTCATGAACTCGAACATATTAAGGCCCGTTGCCTCCAACCTTTCTAACTTATCGCCATGGTTGTCCACCTTACGAGCCAACCCGGTGTTGGTCGTCTCAATCCTAGTGAGCCTCAACTTCCCCACGCGAGATCTAATCCCTAGTCCTCCCCTTGTTATCCACCCCGTGCACTTGGCTTAGTGCGTATGTATCCAAATATGCCTTGTCGGAATCAGACTGCTTATCATGAACTTCCTTAAGCTTTTCCTGAAATGACAAAAAGTACACGATTAGTTAAGTTAATAATAAAATTATAATGTAATTAAAAAATAAAACAATTGTAACATATTTTTATAACTTATAATCGCGGTTTCCATGCTCGGGGACACCTCCTTATCCTTTCCCTTCCTCGTTCGAATTGCAACATAGGGATCGAGCCTATGTGGCCTACTCCCAGGGCCATTCCCCGTCTCCTGAAATAAAATAATGCATAATTAGTAAGTAACGTAAAGTAATGCTAAATTAGAATAACATAAAACTAAAGGTAAAGAAAAATAAAAACTCACCATCATGTGCTCCACCTCGGCGTAAGACGTCCGCCTAGAGTAGTGCACGCCCACCTTTTTCGCCCAATTTTCCCTTCCTGATTGACGAGATGTCAACTTCCACTCCTAGATCTCATTGTCGACAAACTACTTCCACTATGCCAATGAGATCTGCTCCTTTGATAGTATGGTGTCACGGACCCTCAATATAGACTCCTGATCCTGCCTGAAGTACTGTGCCCGCATGTTTTCTTTCCATGTTTTGTATTGATATCTCAATTGTTCTAACGTGGAGTCGCAAACATCTGGGGGTAGAACAAATTGTTCCTATCAAACAAATACAAGCCAAAACGAAAGTAATTATTAGTTGTATTTAAATTATAAAATATAATAAAATATAAACATAAATATATATACAAAATAAAAATAAAGTGAGTAACTACATGTAGTGCCCCTAGATGGCCATCTTGAGCTCCCGTGGCACCTTCCTCCAATCCGTGTACCCCGGGGCGATGATCGAATTGAGCAACTCCAAGCCTCTAGCCAGTAAAGGCATTATGTTCTCTATGATGAAACCCAAATTCCCCCATTTTGGGGGCCTAGTGGTAGGCGAGCCTTCCTCACCTCTCCTACTGTAATGCCCTGATGAATCCATTTCCTGCAAAAAATGTTGTTATTAGTATAAATATGTATATGAGAAAATCATCAAATCTAAATGAATAAAAGCATTAAATTGACTAAAATCCAAATGAATCAAGGCACTAGAGAAATACAAGTTAATGACATTATAAGAATACTGTTGATGTAAAAAACTAGATCACTCTAATTCTTCAATCACAGATAAATAAATAAGACAAAGATTTTTAAAGTGGTTCGGCTAGGAATAAAGCCTACGTCCACTGTTATGTTATTGCTGAGTGTTTGTGGAATTCTTGATTACAGGTTCTCTCTCAAGAAATTCCGGTCCCTTTGAATGGGATTGATACAAGGTATTTATAGCCTCAAGGCTGTACATGAAAGGTCCAATACATTAAATGATATACATATGAATGGGTAATACATTTAATGCAGCGTGTGCGTCAAGAATCTAATGAATAGTTGAACAGTTGTCCGTCTGATAATTGATGACACGGCCGAGGTGCAGTTCGGACCGCCTTAGTTGCTCGTTGATCAAGAGTTCCTCGGAGTGCTTAGAGTATCTCGGGATGATGGAGTTCCTCGGATGGAGTTCCTCGGCATGATAGAGCTCCTCGGTGTATTCTCGTTGCTCGGTACCAACCATGGTTGTTCAGTAAATGATCTTCCTCGCTGTTATTGTGCCACGTAGATCGACACGTGTCTTCATACTATTCGTCCACATCAGCATATTAATTTTGGTATCAACAGAAGCCCCCAATGTTTCATATTTCGAACTTTGAGGAGTATGAGACATTCTTTCTCGGTATATGGTAATATTAAATGACCTTCCTGGGTTTTAGGAGCATTGTATTCAAATTTCCTTCTCATTTCGCAGTTTCCGCCTTTTTTACAAGCGCTTCGATCTTCGTGCAACTTTTGTCTTTTTAGCCGCCGGAAGTTCAGTAGTTTCTTTTTAGTAATCATTTCTTTCGCCGCTTCCCAATGCAAAGTATTTAAACTCCTTTGGTAACCATACCGTCGTCTACACTTTCCATTTTTCTGCATTCAAGTTTTCTATTCTCTTCATCTCTCTTGTGTGTTCATCATTGTTTCCGTTCGTTGTCAACATATCTCCTTTCTTTCTGTAAGATCTTCTTCCTTTCTTCTGCATCTCTTTTATTCAATATGGTTTATATTGTTGAATCTGCTGAGAAATTTCGTTCTGACTTTTCCATTCCTTCTTGGGTAACTCTAGAGGTTCTTTCTGAGCCTTTAGATTACTTTCGATTGGCTGAGGGACATTGGTTCCCCAGTCTTTTCATTGCTGAATGTGGTTTTTCTTTTCCCCCAAACCCATTATGTCTTGAGTTTTGTCAATATTTTGATCTTGTTCCTGCAAAAATAGCCCCCAATTCATGGAGAATAATTAACGGGGTGCACAAGTTAAATCTAACTCATGGGACTCGTATAGGGATCCCAGAAATCATGTACTGCTATAAATGGGCCACTTTAGATAATGTTTATTATTTAAAAACTAGGTTTTTAAATAGAGCCCTTGTAGTTAACCTCCCTGATTCAAATAGAGATTATTTTGAGCATGGGTTGGTCATAAAAAATTGGCAACACGCGCCTTTATCTGGGAATGAAGTATACAACGGTCCCAGATGCCCCCCATACGGCAATGGGATAGGTTTATTTTTCATTTTATTTTACTTATGAAATTGCGTTTTCATCATGTTTGACAAAATGTATAACTGAAATTTATGTATTTATTTGCAGTTGATAGTAAAAGAAAAACTCCAAAAGAGTCGGAAGTGAATATCAAGCATTTAAAACTTATCTGGAATTTGCATAAGACGATTGCAGACGAGCATATTAGGTCTGCATCATATTTGCTGTAGTATAAGAGCTACACAACCTCTTATACTGCTCGCCCTGTTGAACCAGCCTCAACACCAGAAAGTTCATCTTCAGATTCTCATATTCCCCTATCTCAGAGAATGGGCAAGAAAAGAGCTCCTCCTGCTCTATTTGGTGAAATTTCTTCTGCTGTTGGAGCAAAGAAAGGCAAAATTGATGTCCCAGAGGGGACTAAAAAAGTAGATGTTAGTTCCTCCAAAGTTGCCGAGAAGCCCCCAGTGGCCCCGAGCAAGAAAAATGCTAGTGCTGATGTAATTACAATCTCTCCGACCAAGACTTCTTCCTTGGTTGATGCTGCTGACCCTCCTTTGAAGAGATTGAGGAAATCATCCTCGGTTAATCTTGCTGGAACTGCATCTTCTCTACCCGCTGGTGGTAGTAGTATTTCAAAAATCATTCTTCCGAGCTCTTCAACGAGCTCAGTTATACCCGAGGTTCTCGGGGTTGATGAAAAGATTCCTAGGGATACACTGACATCCCTAGCTGCTCGCCATCTTTCTTCAGTAAATTTCTCATACCTTTGGTCTTTCTTTTCTTTTTCATGAACTCTTGTATTTGTGTTGACTCTATTGTTTTTCTTATCTTTCAGCTGGTGAACTATTTCAATACCATCGTGAAGAAAGATCAAGATATTAAAGCTTCTAGTTCCTCGTCCGATGTTGACGATGCCCTCTTGGGTTTAGCCCAATCTGTGAAAGAATCTCGCTAGCAGTACGTCGAGGAGAAAGCTGCCTGGGAGAAAAAATTGGCTGCAGCTGAGGCTGATAAGATGAAGATGGCTGAAACCTCCAAGAATTTGGAGGAGAAGGTGAAAAGCTTAGAGGTCAATCAGCAAAAATGCGATGACCAATTGAAGAATGCAGAAAAAGAACTATCTGTCTTGCGAGACATCAAAATCCAGAAAGAACAATTGGATGTCAAACTCTCCTCGGAGAAGTTGAAAAGAAAAGCTGTAGTCAAGAAACATTTCAGTGCTGGTTGGGAGAAAGGATGGGATAAAGGGATTGCAGCTATGACATCTCAAGTCAAATATGGGGAGTTGAAATACTTCTATGATGGTTGGGTAGCTGCTCTACAAGAGCTAAAAATCCAAGACGATTCTGAGCTATTCCAAAGGCATCTCCCTGGTCCTCCTCCACCAATTGTGGAAGAAGAAGAAGATGAACCTGCTTCAGATGAATCTTCTATGGCTGTGGATGTCCCAATCTCTGCTTCTCAACCCTCTGTCATTGAGGATATTTCTTCTATGCCTCCTCCTGCCGAGAAGATTTCTGCCGATCAAGCTGTTGTTATCACCGAGCAACCGAGCTCCTCGTCCCAGCCTCCCGAGAAAGTCTTGGGAGACAAGGAAAAGGTGTGAAGTTGTTCGGTATCATTTCTATCTTTTATCATTTGTAATCGAACAATGTAATCCTTTTATGATCTAATAAAATACTTCTTTACTCATCGCTGTTATTGATGATTCTTTGTTGATTGTTGTCTTTTTCTTGTCTTTAGTTTGTTGCTAGAATGGAACTAATCTCTTCTCATGATACCGAGCTGATGCAGCAATGTCACCAATACTATAGGGCTGGTCATACAGACCTTAGTTCTTCTGAAATTGCTGACATTCTTGGTCATGATGCTTCAGAGCAGGCGACTGAGGCTTATCGGTACTTGAAAGATTTACTCGACCGAGCTGTAGCTAACAATGTCGCTTATTATGACTTGATTGAAGAGCTGCATTGTTCCTTAAAGGATCTCCAAGGCCAGCACAATGAATCGATGGCTTCATTACACGAGGAATATGAAAATAGATATCAACAACTTTCCTCTGATACAGGTCATAAAAAGATCATTGCTGCATATGACATTAGGGAAAGGACCCTAAGAGGTGAAGTTGAAGCCTGCCGACAAATTGCCGAGATCCTGGAACAAGAAAATAATAGTCTGCAGAAAAGATTGACTCAATATGAATCCGTTGCCTCCTCTTCTACTGCATTAGTACCAGTTACTGATGAAGGTTTTTCGTTTCTAGAGGTTGAAAACGCCAAACTAAGGCAAGAGTTGGATGACTTGAAAAAGTCTATTATTCCTGTGACTGCTCGGGGACGAGGAAGGAGTTCTCGGGGACGAGGAAGAATCGTCGAGGAGCAAAATTCTCCAGTTGCTTCTCGGAGCCGATCAAGAGTTCTTAGCCGCAGTGTTGAAGAATCTCGTACCCAATCTACTCTGGAAACTCAAGCATTCCAACTGAATGTTAAGGATCGTGCTCTGTCTGATTTGTCTAAGAAAAACTTATCTTTAGAGGATCAATTGGCTGCGATGAAGTCTGCTCTGAATAATAAAGATGCTCTTATCAAGAACTTTCTCGAGCAAGTAGATAGATTAACTTTCCAATTCCATAAACAGCCTCGGGAGTTCTGGAATGCAGGCTATAATGAAGCTCTTTACCATTTGGATGATCGCCTTGAAAATGCTAACAACGAAGGTTATAAGCAGGGATGGTTGAACGCCCTGGGTGTATTAAAATTGGAACAAGGTCATTATTTATGGGATTATCATGCTCCTGGATTGCTAGACTTGCCTGTTCCTCCCTATAAATTGGATATGGCATGGATTCCTGCTCGTTCCATTCCTCGGAGTTTGATCTCTAAATATCTTGGTGATTATAACCTTCATTCTCAAGTTGAAGTATCTCGTCCTGAGCACCTGTTAGACACTCCTACAATAATGAATGTCAGAATGCTGAAGGACATGAACTTTATTAATTCTCCTCTTTGTCTAGAGGATCCTCCTGCCGGCGAGGAACCTGTCTCAAAGGATAAAGGAAAGAAACCAATAGAGTAGGAATCTTTAATGTAATAGTTAGCACATATATGTAACATGTAATACATTTTTATCTTAATGAAAGAATTTCATTTTCTGTTTTGCCAATAGCTATTTTTCTGTTTGCAAATTATATGGTTCATCAACCAACTTAGAATTTATAACAAGCATAAATTGTTCAAAATTGTTTCCAACCAACCAAGGTGGATAAATAATGTTTGTCGACCAACCACAGTTGATGGGTTTCTATCCCCGACCAGCCATACTTGGTTCAATTTTAAAATATAAGCATGTGTCCGACCAACTAAGGTCAATACTTTTGTCCTCGTCGACCAACTACAGTTAGTGGGTTTTTATCCCCGACCAACCATACTTGGTACAGTTTGGAATATTTTGTTCTTCAAAGAACTTTTTGTAATAATGTTACCTCCCGACCAACATAAGCTGTAATGCGAGAGTATATAAAGTCTTACCAACCGTAGTTGATCATGCTGGTATACACCTCCTAATCAAAGGAGTAGTAGGGTTCTTTCGAACTTTTTGGCTCCTTGGAGCATGTCCTCCTAACCAAAGGAGGTTGGCTACTTATAGCACTTTTGCTCCGTAGAGCGCTCCGTAGAGCTTATCCTCCTAACCAAAGGAGGTTGGCTACTTATAGAACTTTTGCTCCGTAGAGCGCTCCGTAGAGCTTATCCTCCTAACCAAAGGAGGTTGGCTACTTATAGCACTTTTGCTCCGTAGAGCGCTCCGTAGAGCTTATCCTCCTAATCAAAGGAGGTTGGCTACTTATAGCACTTTTGCTCCGTAGAGCGCTCCGTAGAGCATGGCTCCGTAGAGCAGTCTGCAGTCTTCTTCTTGTTATCAAGCAGTGTAGTGTTCAACACTAATATTCCCCGAAAAACTTTCAACAGAAAGAAAATGGTGAACCATCCTCGTTTTATTCAGAATGAAGGAAATACTTTACATTTTACATTACTGATAATACTTTCGCAGGTGTTCAGCATTCCATGCATTCTGAAATTCTTCTCCTTCTAGAGTTGCTATTCTGTAGGTTCCAGGTCGAACAACCTCTGTAACTCGGTAAGGTCCATGCCAGTTTGCTTCCAGTTTATTCTGTTTCTGAATGACTTTCTTCAGCACATAATCACCCTCCTTCAAATCGCATTTATTCACCCTTTTGTTGTAGAACAGAGCTGTTCGTTGTTGATAAGCAGCATTCCTAATGGCTGCCTCTTCTCTTACTTCTTCGAGCATATCCAAATCCATTCTTCTCATCAAGTCACTGATCGGAGAGTTGAAATTCAGCACTCTATGCGTTGGGAGACCCAACTCGGCCGGTATCACAGCCTCACTTCCAAATGCTAGCATATATGGTGATTCTCCAGTTGCTGCTCGGGGAGTTGTTCGGTAGGCCCATAATACTGATTGGAGCTCATTAATCCAATTTGCTTTAGCTTCACTTAGCCTCTTTTTCAACCCATTTAGTAATGTTCTGTTCGTCACTTCAGTCTGTCCATTGCTTTGGGGATGGCCTGGTGCTGAATGAAACTTCAAAACGTTCGACTGATGACAATAGGCAGCAAATTCTTCATTATCAAATTGTGTTCCATGATCTGTGATGAAAGCATGAGGGAGACCATATCGACAAATGATATTCTTCCATACAAACTGGTATACCTTCTCGTACGTCATATTGATAAGAGGCTCAGCTTCCACCCACTTAGTAAAATAGTCCACTGCAACTACGAGATACTTGAATCTTCCTCGGGTGGTCGGCAGTGGTCCAACCAAATCAATTCCCCACATGGCAAATGGCCAAGGGGAAGTTATTGGTGTTAGCAATGCTTGTGGAGTTCGTCGGATGGAGGAAAAACGTTGGCACTTGTCACATTTCTTGGCATAGGCTATACAATCAGCCCTCATTGTCGGCCAGTAATATCCCTGTGTCATCACTCTTTGTAAAAGTGTTCGACCTGCTACATGAGCTCCACAAGATCCTTCATGGATTTCTTCAATCAATTCTTTCACCTCGGTGGGATGTACACATCTCTGCAAACCTACCATAATTCCTCGTCTATACAAAATACCATTAGTTAATACATACCGAGCAGCTTTATACTTCAGTTTCTTGGCAGCGAGTTTGTCCTCCGGCAATTCACCCTCTTCAACATATTTCCTGATTGGATCCATCCAAGATGGTCCTAAATCAAGGGTAATCACATTCGTTGTCAGATCTTCAACTATGCTCCGACCTTCTAATACTTCAATCGGTATGGTTCTTCGCATCTCGGTACGAGTAGCTGATGCTAGTCGGGCCAGTGCGTCTGCTTGTACATTCTCCATCCTCGGTATTCTCACCAGTTGAATGGCATCAAATTCTGTCAACAATTTCATCACCTTTGCATGATATTTGATCATTAAGTCTCCTTTAACCGCATATATTCCCATCATCTGATTCACAATTAATTGAGAATCACTGAATACCATCACTTGTTGTGCTTCCATAGTTTTTGCTAGGCTAAGACCTGCTATCATGGCCTCATACTTCGCTTCATTATTAGAGGCTTTGAATTGGAATCGCAAAGCATATTCCATATCAATCTCGTCTGGAGTGATCAAAACAATTCCTGCTCCACAACCAGCTGTGCAGGATGATCCGTCTACATATAATCTCCATGTAGGTATTTCGTCTTCAAATTTCTTATCTGTCAGAGTTCCTCGATAAAATATCTGCTGTTTTCTTCCATCATCCCCCGGTATCTTTCGCTCCTCGTCAGTCATCTGCTCGTACCCTTTTACCAACCGTGGTTGGTCTGAGTTTGAATATAATGATTTCTCTACATCCACAAGTCCTTTTACCAACCTTGGCTGGTTTGGACCTATTTCTGCTGATCCTGTATCGTCCACAGGTAGGTCAGCAAATGTTTCTGTTGATCCTGTATCGTCCACAGGTAGATCAGCAGGCACCTTTTGCTCCTCGGGGGTATCAGGGTATGTGAACTCTGCTATAAAATCTGCTACAGCTTGCCCCTTGAATGATGATCTGGGCTCATACACAATATCATATTCACCAAGTTCTACTGCCCAGTACATCAGTCTCCCTGATTTTTCTGGCTTATGGAGGGCTTGTCTCAATGGCATATCAGTATAAACGATGATGGTATGGGCTTGGAAATATGGCCTCATTCTTCTACTTGCTTCAATTAGTGCCAATGCCAATTTTTCTAGCTTTGGGTACCTGATTTCTGCACCTCGGAAAGCCTTACTTGTGTAATAAATTGGCTTCTGGACTCCATTCTCCAATCTGATCAACGCTGAACTGACTGCGTTCTCTGATACTGCCAAATACAAATACAACTTTTCTCCTGTTATTGGTCTGGACAACAGTGGAGGTGCTCCCAGGTATTTCTTCAAGTCTTGAAAAGCTTTTTCACATTCCTCATTCCATTCAAAGGTTTTTCGAAGTGTTTTGAAGAATGGTATGCATTTATCAGTTGCTCGAGATACAAATCTGTTGAGCGCTGCAACTCGTCCGGTAAGACTCTGCACTTCTTTCTTCGTCGTCGGAGATCGCAGCCCCAGAAGAGCTTTGATCTTATCTGGATTTGCCTCAATACCTCGCTGATTGACGATGTATCCGAGGAACATTCCTTCTCGTACTCCAAAGGTGCACTTCGTCGGGTTAAGCTTCATTTGGTATTTATCCAATTGATCAAAAGTTTGACTCAAGTCAACCAAATGATCAGCAGCTTTCTTGCTTTTAGTGAGCATGTCATCGACATAGACCTCCATGTTGCGGCTGATTTGTTCGGTAAAAACCTTGTTCATCAACCGCTGATATGTTGCACCTGCATTTTTTAAACCAAAAGGCATAACATTATAACAATAAGTTCCCCTAGGGGTAATAAAAGAAGTACTTTCCCTGTCTTCAGGTTTCATTTTGATTTGGTTGTAGCCAGAGTAAGCATCCATGAAGCTGAGTAGCTCGTGTCCCGAGGTAGCATCCACCAGTTGATCAATTTTGGGCAATGGAAAATGATCCTTGGGGCATGCCTTATTGAGATCGGTGAAATCGACACACATTCTCCATTTGTTGTTTTTCTTCTTTACCATCACCACATTAGCCAACCAATCTGGATATTTTACATCTTCAATGAATTGGGCTTTCTGGAGTTTCTCGACTTCCTCCTGTATGGCCTGGTTCTTCTCGGGACTAAACACCCTTCTTCTCTGCTTTACAGGTTTAATCTCCTTATTCACATTGAGTTCATGACATAAGAAGTTTGGCTCTATTCCTGGCATGTCTTCATGACTCCAAGCAAAAGTATTTTTCCTATTCTTCAAGAAAGTTATCAACTCCTCTTTTATTGACATATCCAATGATGAACCTATCTGGGTTATTCGTTCAGGATGTTCATCGTCCAGAATAACATTTTCTGTAGATTCTACCACTTGCCCTTTCACAAGTTGGGACTCATCTCTAGGATCAAGAGTTTCAATTTCTGTACATTCATCCACTTGATAAGTAGTAGTCTTTTTCATCGATCCTTCTAGTTCTTCTTGCTCGGCCGACCAATAATAGCATTCCCGAGCTACTTTTTGATCACCTTTCACCACTCCAACTCCAAAATTTGTTGGGAATTTCAAACATTGATGTACTGTAGAAGGAACGGCTTCGAACTTCTTCAATCCAACTCTTCCCATGATGATGTTGTAGGCCGATTGCACATTCTTATCCATCACAAAGAATCGTATTCTTTCTGTTCGACAAACAGGCCAGGTTCCAATGAATATATCCAACTTGATCGTCCCAAGTGGAAAAACTTTCTCGCCAGCAAAACCCAGAAGGGGTCTGTGATAAGGTTCCAATTGAGATAATTTCAAATTCAGGCTATCAAAGCATGAATAGTACATGATGTCTGCCGAACTACCATTGTCTACCAACACCCTTGAAATGATCACGTCCTTCATTCTCATTTTGATCACCAAAGGATCATCATGAGGGTAAAGAACACCTGCCAGGTCGTTTTTTGAAAAACCAATTACTAGCTTCTCTTTGTTTACCTTCCTCGGATGATCATCCTCGGCCAGGTTTATTCGCTGAATATATGAGCAAGCTTGAGCCTCTCCGAGATAAGCTTTTCGTTCTGCAGTAAGGTCTCCTCCTCCTGCATCTCCCCCTGTAATAACGTTACAATGAAATGATCCAAAACGTATGGAAAATACCTCTCGTTCAGGTTTTCTTGGCTTCTTGGGAAGATCGGGGTCATCATCTGGATCCTCTTCATGGTCCCTCCTCTTTTTCTCCTCTGCACGACGAGGAGATCTAGATCTCTTTCTAAATCTGTCCTCATTTGTCCTCTCACCTCTACGATCTACATACTTTGATAATTTTCCTCTTCGAATGAGTGTTTCAATCTCGTTCTGAAGGGCTATACAATTTTTGGTCATATGGCCATGATCTTTGTGAAACTCGCAATATTTGGTCTTATTCCTCATGTCTGGATCTGTCTTCAGTTTCTCTGGCCATTTGATTTCCTCGTTATTCCTGATCTCTTCTAAAACATGATTAATACCCATTTTCAATGGAGTATAATTATCATACTTCTTTAGGGCTTCCAACTTTATCCTGTTATTCCTGGAATGTTTGTCACCACCATTACCTTTCTGATCTTTCTTCTTAGAGTTGTCGACCTCCACTTTAACTTCTTTATCCATATTCTTCTTCGCAGTCATAGCTTCCTCGGCATTCATGATTTTGGCCGCCTTTTCCATCAATTCCGACATATTTTTAGGCGGATCTTTAGCCAGAGTATAGTACAGCTTGTTAGGCAGCAAACCACTCATCAAAGCAGTGATTGCTGTCTTTTCTTCATAATCTATGACTTCCAACTTCTCGTTATTGAAACGAGTTATGTAATCTCTAGTACTTTCTCCTGATTTTTGTCTAACACTTAGTAAGTGCGCTACTCGCTTTACTGGCTTTGCTCCAAAACAAAAATTGCCAATAAACAGCTCGGCTAACTGAACAAAAGTTGAAATCTTACCCCGAGGAAGATTATTGTACCATATTTGTGCAGATCCGATAAGAGTTCCCGAGAATGCTCTACACCTCATCTCGTCGGGGACAGCATAGATATCTGCAGCAGCTTGGTACTGTTCTATATGAAGTACGGGATCTGTCTTTCCATCGTACTTGGGGGTCACTACAGGTGCTTTGAATTTCGACGGTGTAGGGAAATCCACAATGGCTTGCACAAAAGGTGTCCCTTGAACAAAAGTTCTCTGTAAGGGGTTCCTCGCCTTAGCCATTTCTCCCAGTCTATCCTCCAATCGTTGAATGGAACCTTTCCATGCTTCATTCCCTTCCTCGGGCCGCTTAGTCCGAGCAACTGATTGCTCTGACGTAGCTTCCTGAGATTTATCTCGACGAGTAATTGGTCGTGATTGTGCAGATCCTTCTCTCAAACCTGGTGGTGGTCGAAAACTTCCTGATGGAGCCCTAGGTGGACTCATGTTCCTCCTTGGTCCTAACCGACTGAAAGGAGACACCCTGCTTAATCTTTCTAAAGCGCTAGTTCTCTCCGGAGAAAGAGAGATATGTTGATCTGTATCCGTAGCCCGTATTGATGAAGTTCGCCCAGGTTGATAAGAAGAATCATTGGATTCCCCATTGCGATATGACCCAATACGTCTGGATCGTGATTGCCCATGATCAGTCCTTTGCCCTGAATGAGTAGGTACACCGCCTTGAAGAGTTTGAAGGAGTTGCCTCATAGATTCTTGCATGGCGGTTTGTCCCTGAGCCAGATTCGTCATAATTCCGGCCAGATCTGGAGATGCAGACGGATTTGGAAGATTTCCAGTATTTCCAGCATTTCGATTACTGGATTCTGGATTATCTGCCATTGGTGATAAATGATTTTTATGAAAAACGATAACAACAGTCGTTTCCCACAGACGGCGCCAATCTGTTGATGTAAAAAACTAGATCACTCTAATTCTTCAATCACAGATAAATAAATAAGACAAAGATTTTTAAAGTGGTTCGGCTAGGAATAAAGCCTACGTCCACTGTTATGTTATTGCTGAGTGTTTGTGGAATTCTTGATTACAGGTTCTCTCTCAAGAAATTCCGGTCCCTTTGAATGGGATTGATACAAGGTATTTATAGCCTCAAGGCTGTACATGAAAGGTCCAATACATTAAATGATATACATATGAATGGGTAATACATTTAATGCAGCGTGTGCGTCAAGAATCTAATGAATAGTTGAACAGTTGTCCGTCTGATAATTGATGACACGGCCGAGGTGCAGTTCGGACCGCCTTAGTTGCTCGTTGATCAAGAGTTCCTCGGAGTGCTTAGAGTATCTCGGGATGATGGAGTTCCTCGGATGGAGTTCCTCGGCATGATAGAGCTCCTCGGTGTATTCTCGTTGCTCGGTACCAACCATGGTTGTTCAGTAAATGATCTTCCTCGCTGTTATTGTGCCACGTAGATCGACACGTGTCTTCATACTATTCGTCCACATCAGCATATTAATTTTGGTATCAACAAATACTAATCCATACCATCAACCAATCTATGCATTGCTATAAATAAATGGAATAATTATTACAAATCTATAAATTATTTTAAATTCGAGTCATGTCACGGACTAAGAATTAATGGTTAAACTGAGTAAGATCTAAATTTGTAAGGGGGGCTTGAAGATAATCTTAAATTTAAAGAAAGCCTCCCCAGTTAATAGAAGAGACTCAGGCGAAGGAAGCATCATGAAGGTAGCGAGATAGCTCAGCATGGCGGCCAATTTTGGAGATTGGATGAGAGAGCTAATCCTTTATCTTCTTTCTCTTATTTAGTTAAATTGTACTAAGTATCATTGATTGTAATGCTGTAATGATTGTAGTATTCAGTGTGAGGTCAAACGGTACTCAAAAGACCAGGCCTGGCAAGGCCTGGGAGAGCTTACATGCTCTATCGAATGACGTTGCCATGGAAACTTCAGAGGGACTTGGTTTGGAGGATTGAGAAGTGATGAAGCATTAGGTCTTGTCTTGACCATCTTAAATAAACTTGGTAAAACACCGAGTAACCTTTCACCGTGGATGCTTTTGGGGAGTAGCCTTGAGTTCTATTGTCTCATTGGGTCTTGAGCCAGACAGTCCCCTACCTAATGTCACATCTACTTTAGGTGATGTAACCAGTCAGCTAATCACTATCAAATCTAAAGTCGAGTAAACCACTGTGGTATTGGGGCTGTCAGACAATTTGGGGAGCCACCTTTGTGGTGACAGTTCTCTGACGCACAGTGGTTAGGAAAAATGCATGTCTTGCCCTTTAATGTTTATGATGTAGGACAGGCTGGATCATTCTATATTTAATGTTTATGACGTAAAGGATAATGGGATGTCTTTCACAACTGTGAAGGACTGAGGCACCTCGAGAGTGGTGTGGGGGGCTATTTATTGGCCTTAACCACTTCTGAGAGAGAGAGTTCTTTCTGGAGATTATTGCTAGAGAGAGAGAATATATCAGAGAGAATATATCAGAGAGAAGTTATTGCAAACCAGAGCTCTAACTTACCCACCATTGTCATTCATTGTGAAGCTTTTAATAGCTAACTAGATATCCTTTAGAGGTTGTTGGCGTGTTTCCTTCCTGCCAAGGTGTTTCTAGAGTGCTTACTTCTCTCTCCCTTCGAATGAGTTACTTTTGAGTTCCTTTATTATTGTTTGAGTTATACACGAGCATCATGTAAGGTCAATCTGAGTGTTGATCATATATAATATTGTGTTTTCACTTGTATTTATTAAAGAGTTCTCGAGTTATCATTTATCACCTTACCTATAGGGGTAACACCTCAACTAGTATTACCATACTCCCAGGCTACAAGGGGACTACCCTCTTACATTTAGCGACTCTTCTAGGGAGGTATTCTCCTAAAATTATGGTGCAAGATAACATTAACTGTACCATTGATTTTGACGTTATTCAACGTAACAAAGAATAAGCTTCGAAGGAGCTTGAGGCTACCAGGGATAGTGTTACTAGGGTTGAGGTACCCCCAGTTTAAAAGGAAACAGGAATTCCAACGGTGACATAGGCTTTTACTAGTGCCTTGATGGGATAGGAACATATGGCCCTTCTCATGGGAAGATTTCTTGAGTTTTTACAGACTCCTGTAGCTGCAACGACATTTGGAGGATTTAACCCCAGCTCCTTCGTGACACATATGGAGGCTCCAATAGCCCCCATCAAGCTCAGCTCCAATGGGAGTTAACCCTATGAACAAAATACCCACCCCTATCCCAACGGTGGCTATTCGAGGTGTGGCAGGCATTCTAACCGTGTTAAGTATGCCAGGTGTAACGGGTATTCCATCTATGGTCCCTCAGCCTATTGCTCTAATGACTGAGAAAGCACCGACATCTACCTTGGAATAAATGAGGAAGGACATGCAAAAGGAGATGTTGAAGATGATAACAGCTTCCTCATAGTTAAATAATGAGGTAGCATCGGTATTTGATGATTTTTGTACTCCTTACCCCAGGAATAAAACAATGAGCCTTACCCAAAGGACTACATTCCTCCCATCTTTGACAAGTACAAAGTAAAGGGAGGAAACCTGAAGGAACATATCAAGCGCTTCATCGAGGATCTAGGGGCTCACTTCAACAACAACAAGCTTAGGTTGAGGGAGTTTTCCAAATCCCTAACTGACAAGGCTTACACCTGGTACTTTCACTTGGCACCTAAAAGTGTCTCAACGTGGGAGGAAATGCATGTGTTGTTTGTTCAGAAGTTCTTTCTGGCAGAAAATGAGTTCACACTGACCAAGCTAGGCAGGGAGAAGCAACAACCAGGGGAGGAAGTGGTGGCATATGTTTGAAGGTTCAGGGAAAGGTCTCTCGATGTAAGAGAAGAGGCCAAGGAGTCCAAACTGCTTCAGATTTGTGCTAAAGGTTTGCTCCCATAGTACATCTTCCATCTCATCAACGAAATGTGAGAAGAAAATTTCACGACTTTTCTGAAAGCAACGAGGAATATATCATTAGTCGTTCGCCTAAGTCCCGTCGTGGTGCTTGTGATGTTTAGACAAATGATATAACAAATTGCGACACGGGGCTAGCCCCCATGGGTGGGTTATGCCGATGGGGGAGAAGGATCTAAGCAACCGAGGAAGGATAACTAAAGAAAGTTTGGTAGAGACAAGGAGAATTCACCACCACTACCTTGCATTGCTGAAGAGGCTATCAGCTGTTACAACACCATGATCCAAGGGGGGACGGTGTATGAACCCAAGGGCATTCCAGATGTTGAGATAAGGGTTGATCTCAAGTATTTCCAGATCCATCGTAAGGTAGAATGTCCAACGGCAACATGATTTAAAGTAAAAAAGATCATAAGCAAGCACATAAAGACAGGGACTCTACATATCCCTCAGAAGAATGTTAACGCCAACCCCCTACTAACACATTGGGATAATCTGATAGATTCTTATAATGAGGAGGATGAATGGGAAGCGCTTTGGATGGAAAGTTAACATAATGGGGGTGTATTGCAAATTTTTAAAAAAGTGAGGGTGTATTGAAAAACTGGTCATAAAAATGGGGGGAAAACTCAAAATAACCCTTGTTTGAATTGTGGGGTTCATTGGGCGTGTGTCAGTATAGGGCAGTTGTTTGTTTAATTTGAACATAATAAAATTAAAAGAAAAGTTTCTAACATTTAAGACTCAACTAAAAATATAAACTTAATAAAACTAAAAAATATATATATAATCTACTAAAACTACCTAACCTATAAATTAATAAAAGACTCAAATAAAATAAAAATAAGAATAATAAATAAGACTTATAAAATAAAACTAAAAAACAAATAAAATAAAATAACTAAAAATCCAATAAATACGTACACCTATTATATTCACATAAATATATAAAGAACACGCAAACTTTAAAAATACATGGACCCTAATATCTACAATATATGCATAAATATAAAAATCTTAAAAAATTAGACTCAACTAAAAATCTAAAAAATTATAAAAGTAAAAACTAAACACACACAAGGCTAATGTGATGGCATGTGTTCGATTTAGGCCTTGGTTTTGGGATAGGTTTTGGCAACGGGACTTGGGTTTAGCTTATTTTAACCGTATCAATGTCACATTTGATGTACTTGACCACTTATTTATAGCAATTGTCTCGAATTAAGCTTATTTGACACCGTAAATGCTTATTGACCTATAAAACAAACAAATACTGAGATCAGCATGATTTTACCGAGAACTAGAAAGTAAAATGCATATATTTGAGGTATAAATATAACACTTTTGGGTGCTTATCATGCAGCGTCAGGGTTGTCATCAAGAGTGATAGCCTTAACGGGAGCTGGAGAAGGAGTGGCCCTAGTAACAGAATCAACAAGGGTTGGATGCACCTCATAAGAGCGTTTCCTCTAGGTTTTTGTACCCAGAGTCTTCTTTCTAGTGCCAGATCCACTGGCAGCAGAGGGGACTCTAGAAGCTTTTCTTCTTTCGATACCCCCTAAATTAGATTTTACGATGATGGTGGGAATACAAAAGCATGAGGAACAGGGGGAGTGTGTTGTTCAAATGCTCGTTGTACCCGTTCTAACTCAGCCTCGCACTTGGCTGTTATTTTCCCACTCAGATCTCCAGACATGGCAGGTGGAATGGAGGCAATGTTGAATGCGCCTACAAGAGCTTGGGACTTAGATTTTGAATAAGTCCCATTATTATAAGTTTTAGTTTTCTTGGAGGGAGGTTTTGAAGGCTCCTCGCTAAAAGTTTTGGTTTTCTTGGATGGAGGTTTTGAAGGCCCCTCGCTAGAAGCACCTTCGATAATAGTGGTTTGTTTGAGCGTGGGAGCTTTCTTGAATTTGGGTATGAAAGTGGGGATTATGGGGCAATGAGGAGGTATCTCACTCGGGGGATCCTTAGGGATGATTCTTAGAGATAACTCAACCCCAAGAACAAAATTTTCCATAAGGACCAATTCAAAAGTAGAGAAGGAAAGAATCGGGGGATACACCAGAGGACCTTGAACAAACTCAATAATCTTGGCCGATTGCATTGGCCAGTACCTAGTCATAAACAGAGAGGTCACATCCACCTTCCTTCTGATACTAGGGATGGTGACTCGCTCAACTATTATTGAGCTGACGAACCAAGCAACAGAAGAGGTATAGAAGTAACATGCCTTAATAAATATGGCCTTAGGGTGGGATAGCTAGAAAATTGGGCGACGGGCCCCTTGGTCGAGACCAAATTGATGGCTGCATCGATTAGGGTTGTAATGCTCATAGGTATATCCCTATTCGGTGTAAGAAGGTAAATATCCAGGAGAGAACAGAAGGACCACAACCAGTTAGGGATTTTTAGTAATAAGGCCCATAGTAATTGGTTGGACCACCCTTGCCCCATGTTGAAAAAGATCACAAGTGTGGAGGAAAATTTCTTCACAGTAAGGCCTCATGATAAAATTATCAGGCTTGTCAAAGATGGGTAGTATATCCTTACGACTTTATTTATTATGGTAACAATACAAGCGATGGGGCTTGATAGACTCACAAGAGGGAGGACGGATGGAGTTGGCTAATATTGCAGGGAAACGAGTGTAGAGGAAGACTGTGAAAAGTATGGTGTTAGTAAAATTGTCTAGGTTATAATGGCCAAGGGACCGTTTTATGTCCAGATGGGTCTTTTCCAACCAAGTGTAGAGGGATCTCAAGGCCATGGATGCTAGAGGAAGCTTAACCCCTCTAGCTAAACGGATATATATGTTGATAAGGTCCTTCATAGGCTAGTCATTCGATTTCCTAGACAACACAAAATGGAAAAGAATGACAAGCATATAAGTTGGAAGTTCTAGAGATGTATATTGCCCCTTTCCAGTAGTAGAAGAACCCTCCCTCTCAGAGGTATCTTGAAAGAAGTAGTTGATGAGAGGAGTGAAGGTGGCTTTGTTGGATGACCCAGTGAAACTTTTGCAAATTTGATCCAACTCTGAATGATTAACAACTTCTTCAGCGTTAAGTGCCTCGTTAGAGTAAGGCATAACACCCATGGGCTCAAGACCCAATAGTTCACAAACGTCCTCCAACGTGATGGTAAACTCACCCCATGCATCTATGAAAGTATGGGGGTTAACATTCCAGCGATAGACCAGAACTTGGAGTGCATCGTTATGTTTGGAAAGAGTGAAATTACCAAACCACTTTGCCCGATGGAGCCCAATCTTAGTAAGGGCATCAGCATAAGTGTTTTTCATGTATGCGTTATAAATAAGAAAGTTGTCCAGGGAACCTACTGGACCTTCGAAATCGATCTGGAGTAGGGGAAGTCAACACGGTCAAGACAGAAACACATAGTCCCCTCTAGGGGAAAAAACCCCAATTTTTAACTTTATCGTCTTCATAGACAACATTCAAGGAGTCACACTTAGAATAGAGGAAAACAACTTTGCACATGGAGAAGTAATCATCATCCTTGCCGAAAATAGGAGAGCGACGGTGGAAGAAAAATTGATCCTGGCGAGCTACCACCAAAATAGTGGCATCCAAAGGAGCAACAGGGGAGGTAGTGGTGATGACAGGCGGAGCAATGACAGCAGAAGCAACTGGAGAGCTTGAGGAAACCATGAGATAAGATTAGGTTTATAGAGAAGAAGTAGATCACTGAAAATGGTGCAGCAACAAGGATGGGAAGAGGCAGAGATGATAAAGGAAGATGAAACAGAAGAAAACCTTCAACAACAATGGCGGATGACACTTCCTCTCTCTAAAATCTCTATAAGTATGGAGGAAAGCAAAGAGACGAAGATAAAAAAATGACTAAGTGTTGGGAATTAGTCATTTGAAAATAAAGTGGACATTTGAGTTTCCCATAGAGGCACGGGACAAGTCGTCAAAATGATTGTAAGTGGACACGTGGCACTTCATGGCATGCTTTGATAATTGAAAAGACAGGCTAACGTCATTAATGAATTGACGTTTGGGAAAAGGTGTGTTGCTTTCAAGAGAAGTTAAATTTTGGTGCCAAATGTTTTGAACCATACAGAGTTCCCACGCTAAAAAAACCCAAACTAAGATGAAATGGGTTGAAGAGGCATTGGGGGAGAATATTAACTTCAGATGAAAGGCTCCTCACACCACAGTTTAAAAAGTTCAGAATGTCCCCTCGCTATAAGCCCGATCAGAGTTACTTATGTCTCAGGTACATCGGGGAGAATTTTACTTTTTGAACAAGTCTTTTAGCTAGGGGTACCCCTAACGATCAGGTCCCCCTATTAAAGGTTCACTCAGTGGAGAATGGAACAAAAAGACTGGGCAGAATTTAAGGATCGACGGTTACTTTGGGAGAATTTCACAAGTCCAAATGCTAGAAATTTTTAGCGGGGAGAATTTATACTCCTAGGGGAAGGCCCAACAAAAATGCCCATTTACTACAAGTTCCCTATATGGAAGAACGAAATAGCGCATATAGGGGAGAATTTAACTTCTAAATAGCTAGAACAGGTAATCGCCAGCTACCTCATATATTTTCACTACATGGATGAACGAAATAGTGTAGATAGGGGAGAATTTAACTTCGAAACAACCAGAACTGGTAAGCGACAGTTTCCTCGGATATTTTGGGAGAATTCCAACCACCAGTGAAGAAGGTAGAACGACTGAGATGTAAGAACAGAAAAATGTTACAATGTCCCCTCACCATTTGACGAGAATTTGCAGAGCTTTGGTCCAGGTACATCGGGGAGAATTTAACTTTTTTTCTAGCAGAGATAACGAAAAAAGTTGCAATGAAGATAGAGATGGAAGAATTTTTTTCCATAACTAGAAGGTTCATTGGATTGAGACATTTTTCATGCAGACATATTTTGTTATCAAAACAAATCTCTACATGAAGGGGAAAATGTAGGGGGACTTAAAGATAATCTTTGAATTAGAGAAAGCCTCCATAGTTAATAAAAGAGACTCAAGGGAAGGAATCATCATGAAGGCAGTGAGACAGCTCAGCTTGGCAGCTCAATGTGGCAGCCTAGTGAGGAGATTGGCTGAGATAGTTCATCCGTTATCTTCTTTATGTTATTTAGTTAAATTTTACTCAGTAAAATCAATTGTAATGTTGTAATGATTGTAGTATTCAGTGTGAGGTCAAAAAGTACTCATGAGAGACCAGCCCTGATAGGGCCTGGGAGAGCTTACATGCTCTATCAAATGACCCACGTGGGAACTTCAGAGGGACTTTGTTTGGAGGATTGAGAAGTGAGTCAGCGTTAGGGCTTGTCCTGACCATCTTATATACACCTGGTAAAATAGTGAGTAATATTTCCCGTGGAAGCTTGTGCGGAGTAGCCTTGAGTTCCATTATTTGATTGAGCCTTGAGCCAAAGAGTCCCCTACCTAATGTCACATCTACTTTAGGTGATGTTAGCATCTAGCTAAGCACTATGAAATTCAAACTGGAGTAAACCACTACGGTATTAGGGCTGTCAAATAGTTTGGTGAGCCACCTCTGTGGTGACAGTCCTCTGATGCACAATGGTTAGGCAAAATGCATATCTTGGCATTTAATGTTTATGACGTAGGACAGGCTGGCCTATTATTTATTTAATGTTTGTGATGTAAAGTATAAGGGGATGTCTTTCACAACTGTGAAGGACCGAGGCACCTCGTGAGTGGTGTGGGGATCTTTATTGGCCTCAACCACTTCTAACAGAGAGAGTTCTTTCTGGAGATTATTGCTAGAGAGAGAGAATATATCAAAGAGAAGTTATTGCAAACCATAACTCTTAGTCACCCACCATTATCATTTATTGTGAAGCTTTTACTAGCTAACTAGAGATCCTTTAGAGGTTGTTGGTGTGTTGCCTGCCTGCCAAGGTGTATCTAGGGTGCTTACTTCTCTCTCCCTTAGAATGAGTTACTTTTGAGTTCCTTTACTATTTTTTGAGTTATACAAGAGCGTCTTGTGAGTTCAATCTGAGTGCTGATCATATATAATATTTTGTGTTCACTTGTATTTATTGAAGAGTTCTTGAGTTATTGTTCATCACCATACCTATAGGGGTTACATCTCAACCAGTATTACCACACTCCCAGGATACAAGGGGACTACCCCTTACAAAATCAACATATTCTATAACCAACCTACCAATTTTTATTCAAATCCACCAAAAATGATCAAATCAAAATGAATAAAATCATTAAACTGTCGTCCAATATTAATAAAGTACTAGAAGAATACATGTTAATGACATCATAAGAATACAAATCCATATCATAAATGAAACTATGCATTGTTTCAAATAATTGGAATACTCATTACAAATCTAAAAATTATTTTAAATTTGGGTTATCATCTAAAATGGATTTATATTCTGTAGGAGCAGCCAAGTCATCCACACTACTAGTTAGATGCTTTGGCGCATGTAGGATAATTTACCATGGATTATTGTTTATATTCTCCGAGTAAAATACTTACTTGACCTTTTGAAAAGCACAAATAAATGGCTCATCGATCACGTGCTCGTTGCTCTTAAACTTTAACAAGTTAACTATGATCAAATTGGTGCCGGGATCAACTTTACCAACATTTTTATCCTCAACTCTTACTCAATCATAGTAAAACACAACCTCTTTGAAGCTTATATAGTCCCGTTTAAATATATTTTGAATGATACCATACTAAGTCATTTCAGCTTCAATAAGGTTTTTATCTTTCGTTCTTGCTCGAAAATAAGTCAGATCCTTGTTGAAATGCTCAAGTTCTATACATTTGTATTTTCCTTGTACACACTTGCACCGAATACATAACCGTTCAATTGATACTTTTTGTACTCGTGTGCTATGAACAAGGGTCCAATCTCTAGACAAGCAAGTCTTGATGCCTCATTACCCGTATTTAAGAGCTGAGATTATCGATAAATTAAATAGATTAGTCGTAATGATTTGTTATAATGTGACATTTAATAAGAGACATTTTCATTATAATTACCTCGTGTGACACCCACAACCTAAATTCGCTGTCTGATTGTGCCATCGTTCTTCATCTTTTATTATTACCACACGCATCATATTTTCTGCATTCATGATGACGAACGTATTACGATATTGATCATGTATAAAAATTAAAATAATGTAAAAGTTAAAATAATATAAAATTAATTTTTCCATTCTTCGACATCTTCATGTGTGTCAAATAGATAACGAGCTACTTTTTCATGTTATAAGCTCGTTAATTTCACTCTCTTTCCCATAACCTGTCCACACTCATCGACAAACTCATCACTATTATCCACGCTGCTTGGGTCAGGCATATATTCCCGAGTGTAGATTGATGACTCCATGGTGATGTATTCCTCTGCAATTGATCCTTTAATGTATCGTGTATTCTTGACATAATCTTTGAAAACTTTCATCAATCTTTCAAAAGGCTACATCCATCGTAATCTAACTGGGTCGCAAAGAAGTACCTCGTCGCATAGGTGTACAAACAAGTGAACACTTATTTAAAAAAATATGGGGGGGAAGTACTTTTCCAACACACAAATTGCTTCGGTCATCGCTACTTTTGCCGCCACTATGCTATCTCGATTGACTACCTTCTCACATAAAAGTGAGAAGCAGATGCTAATTTGCATAATAGCCCTCGACAAATCCTTGTGCTTAGAGAAATAATGCTTAAATAATAGACGAACCAATTGCATGATCACATGTCGATAGTGGGAGTTACACTTATGTAAATCATGGGTAGCATAATTCACAATCATTTGTAAGTTGGATGAAAATTTATATGGAACCTTCAAATTAAATATTGTGTCTAAAAGAACCTTTCTTTCTCGCTCGTCAAAGTAAATGCACCAGGGGGAATTATTGTCCTTCCCCTACTTTCTTCTTTCAACCATAGTTGTGGGTTACGTTTCAACGATTTAAGGTCTTTTTGTGCATTTTCTCCATCCTTTGAATGACTCCCCCAAGGCATTTGCTCGTAATATGTTCAGTGATGTTATTATCCTCATGCATCACATCCAATACATGGCGCACCGGGTTATTCTTCCAATAAGGCAAGTCAAATAAAAGCGACCTCCTAGACCATGCCTTTCTTGTCTCAGTTTTATTCCTAGTTGGGGTCTTCTTATGCTTGACATTCTTGACTTTATGATTTTTACCTGGCATATTAGGGCCATAATTAGAAGATTCATTTTTAATTTCTCAACCTGAAAGTTTTCTCAAAGGTAGCACATGTTCAACCCCATCTGGTAAGAAATTGGAACCTTTCTCAAATCTAAAGCTATGATTAGGGAGTAAAAACCTCCTCTGGCATTGGTATATATTTTTCCCGCTATCTATGAGACGTAGAGATTCAGTCTCCTCTCCACAAATAGGAGACCCCAAATAACCATGTATTACACAACCGAATAATGTCCTATAACCTGGAAAATCATGAATTTCCCACAACATAGATTTCAGCACAAACTCTTCTTTTTTAAAAGAGTTAAAGGCTTGCACACCCTCTTCTGATAACTCATTTAATTCTTCTACCAAAGGATCCAAGTAGACATCGGTATCCTCACTTTTTTCCTTTGGCCCAGATATCAACATAGACATCATAAAAAATTCAGGTCTCACACACTATGAAGGAGGGATCTTTAGTGGTGATAGGAACACTAGCGATACACTGTGATTAGTGCTTAGATTTCTAAATCGATTGAAATCATTTGTTGATATTAACAAGCGGATGTTACGCTATTCTCGACCAAAATCGGGATACTCACAATTCATTCTCTTCCAAGCTATATAATCAATAGGATGACACATGAGATTATCCCCTACTTCTTCCCTAGCATGACAAGTCATTGCCTCCTCTATCCATGGAACTTTTAAAAACCTCTTAAATCTAGGCCCAATGAGAAAATATTTCAACACTTTTTGAGGCACTTTGAGCTTGTGACTTCCTTGCCAGTAGATAGCACATATCTAGGTTCATCTCATAACGAGAACCGATTGATATTTTCATACTCCTTTCGATATAGTATGCAGTCATGCACACAAGCATGAATTGATTTATACTTTCCCAAACCATTCAAATTATTCTTTATCTTAGGATAACTATCAAAAAACGTATTCTTCTTGGGTAGCAAGCCCTTAACCCAATTCAAAATCCTTGTCACGCTATTGCCAGACAAACCATATTGGGTCTTCAAACTATGCAAACCAACCATGGCATGTAAAGTTATTTGAACTTTGTCACATTTAGAGTATAACGGATGGGTCGCCTTAAATTTTAAAGTTTGGTATTCATCGTCAAGGTTTATCTCGATATCTTCATGAGAACCTGAACATTGTACATCATCAGTGACCTCATTTTCTTCCACTTCAGGAATCCCATACGCACCATCAATTAAATCCTCTAGCATATTATCATATACATTGTCCTCGTTTCTTGTACATCTATCCTACTTGTTGATGGTTGTTGTGAAGGTTGCTCGGGGTCAAAAGGAGCTTTCAATTCCCCGTGAAAAATCCAAAATTGATAACTATATTTCATACTCCTTAACAAATGTAGTTCAACTGTTTTCCACTCAAGCAACTTACAATTCCTACACTTAGCACACGGACACGGGAACTCTTCATCATTACAACATCTCTTTGCATATTTCATAAATTCATTAGAACCTCCTCAAAACACATCCCCTAATCTATTTATCTCATCCATCGACTATTTGTATTTGGGATATCCCATCACATCTACTACAAACAATCACCTATTTGGGTAAGAAGGGTATATTCATGGTTTAGTATAAACAAAAGTGTATATTCATTTATTCGGTAGTAATGTTATAGTGATGATTCATACATAGTTATGTTTCATTCCGCATTATTAATTGTTTAACAAGAATCTTTTAAAATTTATACTATGTTTCATTTCTGTCTTATTTATATTCGATATAATCACAACCCTAAATCTCTACTACTTAAAAACAGGCAAGTTCATCTTCAAATCTCAAAGTACTAAACTACCCTCATTAAATTAACATTTTCTATCATACCCTTAATATTAATCTCACACATTCATTAAATTAAAATCATTCCATGAATCCGAACTTGATACGTTCTCTCTCCTAATACATTCATCTAACAAAACTTTCAAATACATTCATCTTGAAACCCTAGAAATCAAAAGATAGCGGCCCAAGTTCCTTCATCTTCCTATCAGATTCATATTGCATAGTTTCTTCGTTACTGTTGTTTCTTGTCCAAAAAACAAGGTCAATACTCCTAATTTCCTTTATAATTTTTTACTCATTTTTCATTTGTCATCAAAAGTATGCATTTGTTAATTTGAAAGCAAATACATAATTTTTATAATTATATCTATCTCATTCATGAATGTCGTCTCTCTTTTGTGCTCAGATTTTGTATTTTCAATTTTATTGTTGTTCTCTTCATGTTTTATAATAATTTTAATTATATATATTTTTTAAGTTAAGGAATTACCAAGTTCACACCTTATTAGATTATTATTTTCTATGCATTCATATGTATTTCCCAGTTGGACATATTTGTATTCATGTTTATTTCTTAAAGATTTTGTATTTCCAATTTTATTGTTGTTCTATTCATGTTTTATAATAATTCTAAATTCAATGTTAATTTCAGAAAAATTATATATATTTTTTAAGTTAAGGAAATTCCAAGTTCACACCTTATTAGATTATTATTTTTTATGCATTCATATGTATTTTCCAGTTGGACATATTTGTATTCATGTTTATTTCTTAAAGATTCTAAAAATTCTTACAACACTCCAATTACTTTTTAAAAGACAAACTTGCCCTTTTCTCTAAAGATCAAACAAATATTTTTTTATTTGTTAATTTTTTTTCAATAGAAAACAGTATTTTAAACTATTTTTTAAAACATTTTTTTATTTTTTAAAATTAAAAAATAACCGTTTTTATAAAAACTGTTAAAAAAACTGTTATGATACTTTTATAGAAGTTTTTTTTAAGATAGATTTAAAAACTGTTTTTTTTAATAAAAAAAAAAAGGTTTTTTTACATAAAATTGGGAAAAAATTAACAAATAAAAAAATATTTTTTAAATTGAAAATTGTTTTTATAACCGAATACGACTCAAATAAAAGCAACTCGACACAACACGATACGGCAATTTTTTTTAATCAAACATGAATACGATCCTAATAAAAGTGACACGACACAACATGAAATATTATTTTTTTACAAAACACGAACACGACCCAAGTAAAACTGTCACGCCACAATATATGTTATTTTTTTAACCAAATACGAACCCAACAAAAATAAAAATGACACGACACGGCTCAAAATCTTATTTTCACCTATAAAAGTAATATGACTCAACACCAAATCTCATTTTTTTACCAAATACTAACGCAACTCACTTAAAATCCAACACGACAAGTGGGTTGTGTTCGCATTTCGTAAAAAAATGGATTTTGTGTTGTGCCATATCACTTTCATATGTTTCATATTCATTTTACGTAAAATTAAGATTTTGAAGTGTGTCGTGTCATGTTGTGTTAATTTTATTTTGGTCGCGTATTATAAAACATTTTAAATAAAATATATAAAAAAAACAGTTTTAAATAAACAGTTTTAAACAATTTTTTAAGTGCCTAAAGATTTATTTAAAAAAAATTAAGATTCTAATTGTTACTGTTTTGGAACTACTAGCTTTTTATTTTTAAAAAACAATTTTTGTAACTATTAGAATTTTTGTAACAATTTTTGTAACTATTAGAATTTTTGTAACAATTTTCTTAAAACACTCCCATGCTTTACAAAAATTCTAATATTTACCAAAATTGTTACAAAAATTCTATAGTTACAAAAATTGTTTTGTAAAAATAAAAAGTCAGTAGTTCCAAAACAGTAACTATTAGAATCTTAATTTTTTTTAAATAAAATTTTTAGGCACTTAAAAAATTGTTTAAAACTGTTTTTCTTACATTTTATTGAAAATGTTTTATAATACCGCCTATACATATCGCTGGCGCGTACCAAGATACTAAAAAAATTGTCCCCGTTTTTACGTACCGCTGGCGCGGACCATTTTTTAAAATAGTAAAAAGATTATTTTTGAAATTCTTCTGTGTTGAAATTTTTTCACACTGTATGATTCAATATATTCATTTTGTCTGTCTACATACATATATTCTTTTTATTAAGTCTTACGTCGGTTCCGGTTGTAACTCCCCAACTAAGAAAAACGGAATTTTCAAGTTCACACCTTATTAGATTATTATTTTTTATGCATTCATATGTATTTCCCAGTTGGATATATTTGTATTCATGTTTATTTCTTAAAGATTCTAAAAATTCTTACAACACTCCAATTATTTTTTAAAAGACAAACTTGCCCTTTGCTCTAAAGATCAAACAAATACTTTTTTATTTGTTAATTTTTTTTCAATGAAAAACAGTATTTTAAACTGTTTTTTAAAACACTTTTTTATTTTTTAAAATTAAAAAATAACCATTTTTTATAAAAACTGTTATGATACTTTTATAAAAGTTTTTTTTAAGATAGATTTAAAAGCTGTTTTTTTTTTTCAAAAAAAAGGTTTTTTACATAAAATTGGGAACAAATAAAAAACTGTTTTTTAAATTGAAAATTGTTTTTATAACCGAACACGACTCAAATAAAAGCAACTCGACACAACACGACACGACAATTTTTTTTAACCAAACATGAATACGATCCTAATAAAAGTGACACGACACAACATGAAATATTATTTTTTTACAAAACACGAATACGGCATAAGTAAAAGTGTCACGCCATAATATATGTTATTTTTTTAACCAAACACGAACCCAACCAAAATAAAAATGACACGACACGGCTCAAAATCTTATTTTCACCTATAAAAGTAATATGACTCAACACCAAATCTCATTTTTTTACCAAATACTAACGCAACCCACTTAAAATGTAACACGATAAGTGCGCTGTATTCGCATTTCGTAAAAAAATGGATTTTGTGTTGTGCCATGTCACTTTCATATGTTTCATATTCATTTTACGTAAAATTAAGATTTTGAGGTGTGTCGTGCCATGTCGTGTTAATTTTATTTTGGTCGCGTGTTATAAAACATTTTAAATAAAATGTACAAAAAAATAGTTTTAAATAAACAGTTTTAAACAATTTTTTAAGTGCGTAAAGATTTTATTTAAAAATAATTAAGATTCTAATAGTTACTGTTTTGGAACTACTGACTTTTTATTTTAAAAAAATAATTTTTGTAACTATTAGAATTTTTGTAACAATTTTTGTAACTATTAGAATTTTTGTAACAATTTTCTTAAAACACTCCCATATATGTGAGGAAAAGTAAAAGGGGTCACCGATGTTGCAATTAGAGAGAGAGAGAGAGAGAGAGGGAGAGAGAGAGTTGTAAGGGCAAACCCAATATAAATCAATTTATACCAATTACCAATTTGTACCAATTACCAATTTCAATACACAAATTTTAATTTCAGAATACCAATTTTAATATACAAATATTAATTTTAGAATACACAAACTGAAGACTTCATGTTTCTTCTATCTCCTATAAAGGGTGAGTGGTCCTCTCCCATTCAAGAACGCATATTTCGATAATATAATTAGCAACTCATGCACATTGTTTCAATTTGAGAAAAATTCAGCAGCATATCCCCATTGTTCTCCAAGTACACGACATAAATTCTTAAATGTAAGTTTTATTTCAAGTTGTAAATTGAAATAAAACTTAACCCCTCATCATCTAGTATATACCTAGAGAACATTAAGAGATAGCATCAGAACTTCCCCAAAAAGTAATAAGTTTAATCCACTAAGAATATTATTATACAGAAACTATATCGAGTAAAACTATCCAAACAGGACATTTCGAGAGATCTCATTACCTAATGACCCTTGAACGGGTCTAAGGGCTATTGAATGCGTACGTATAAGAACTAGAAGGCTACTATATATGCAAACTATATGTAATTCAAAGTAGTTATAAATTACAATGGTAAGTATGTTTCATTTATTCGATAGTAATGTTTATAATGATGATTTATACATAGTAATTAATGTATTTCACATTATTAATTCTTTAAGAACAAACTTTTAAAATGTACAGTAAGGTCTAAGGGCCAACCAACTCAATGGCCATGTAAATGTTCAAATCCACTAGTCAACAACAATTCATGAATCCCAAACAATTCAACAATCTCTCTCTCTCTCTCTCTCTCTCTCTCACACACACACACACACACACACACACACACACACACACACACACACATATATATATATATATGAGGGTGTACCCGTGCCGATGGCACAACGATAAATTTGTTCCCATGATGAAATTATACGCCTAGAGTGTTCGTAGGAAAAAGAATAAAAAAATATCAAGTTGAAGAATAAAATGAATTATAAGCCCAACTTAAAACCCAGTTCCATAAGGCATGAAATTGTAAGGCCAACACGCATGAACAAAGGTCAGTTCAGTTACAATCCTTTATTTTAACTGTGAGAAAAAATTAATTAAAACACGCATGAACAAGGGACAATAGGCATGAAAACAGTCCATTAAAACCATTGAATGTTCAACAAAATTTAAAAGTTGGATGTGTCTAAAAGTTATTCATCGTTTAACCAAAATCTCTGTAAGCAAAATGCTTTCCAAGACCCCATATTTGGCACATTAGTTATATGAGATAAGCTAAAACACAGTTAAAAAATAACTTGCAAGACTCTACAAGCAAAAGGTGCTCTATAACAAATTTGAGTGTTAGGTTTATACTCAGTATGACCTGTATCATAATGTGTGAACCCACCTTTCTCTCACCAAAAACTGAACACGCACACACCTAATACCCATTCCCTCCTACCACTCACTGTATTACCCACATTAATACACGTCAATACCACATGTCAAGTTTTTTTTAAAATTTAGTCAATGTAGCATGTTTATGGAATCTCTTTATTAACGCAATAATACACATCAATACCATATGTAAGGTCTTATTAAAATTTTCACTACCTTTACAGCATGTGCAAAAGATTTGGAAAATGGACGAAGAATGTGATTTTACACATATCAATTCATAATTCATAGTTTTGAGCATAATAAATATTTTCTATATACAACTTATATTTACTTCAAAACTAAGATGAGAATATTTCAAAAACAAAAAGTTGTGCCTATGCTTAATAATAATTTTAAAGTAGAATGAATATATTTAACTCTGTTTTATTAAATACTTAATAAATTAGTTTCAACAATTAAAAATATGTTTAAATGATATAAATGAATATTAATTAATTTCATATTGTCAAAAGTCTTTTTAAATTTAAATAATTAATAATATTGTAAATTAATTTTTTATTTTCATTAATGTTAATGTTTTTTTATATTGTGTTAAATTTAGTGGCATTCATATGTGTCTTATGTCTATCAAAGTACCTTAACTGGTTTTCAAAATGAATAAACAAATAAAAATGATATTTATCTACATTGAGTGTGAGTGTATTAATTGGATTTTGTCAGATCTTTGCTTGTCAAATCTGCTAGTGCTTTGGTTTGAGCTTTTGAAAATATATTTTTGGGAATCATATCACATGTAATGTAAGCGATTTTACACGGAACATGACCCATATTTTTTTAATGGGTTGTTTTATTGTTAGGTAAAGTACACCTAAGATCGAATAGTACACCTAGGATTTAAACTTATCTTCACAAAAAGGGCCATTGAAACAAATTCACCATCAGCCGTTTTTGCACAAATAAATACATCTATTTAGTCGTATGACTTAAAAATAAATGTGAATATAGATAAAATCAAAGAATCTTTTGTTACATTAAAAATGTGAATACAGATAAAATCAAAGAATCTTTTGTTACATTAGAGATAAAAAAAATTCCAACATATTATATCATTGGCAGGCTTTTATTACATATCTCTACTACTTAAAAAGAGGGAACTTCCTCTTCAATGGTTAGAAGACTAAATTACCCTCATTAAATTTAAAATTTCTATTATACCCTTAATAATAGTCAACACATCTTTTCCCAATTTATTGGCTCCTACGAAATAACTAGATTCATTTCATCCCATCTTTATCATATTCATTCACACATACCAAGCATCCAAATACATTCATGTTCCAACCCTATAAATCCAAATTCAATTGCCTCAAATTTCATTATCCAATTCACTCACATTCATGCATCATATCTTTCTCATATTCATTCACACATATCAACCATCAAAATACATTCATCTTTCAACTCTAGAAATTCATCTTTACAAATGGAAGCTCAAACAACTATTTAATTGAAAGTCCATCATTTCTTTGCTTTTCGGTTAGAAGACTAAATTACCCTCATTAAATTTAAAATTTCTATTATACCCTTAATAATAGTCAACACATCTTTTCCCAATTTATTGGCTCCTACGAAATAACTAGATTCATTTCATCCCATCTTTATCATATTCATTCACACATACCAAGCATCCAAATACATTCATGTTCCAACCCTATAAATCCAAATTCAATTGCCTCAAATTTCATTATCCAATTCACTCACATTCATGCATCATATCTTTCTCATATTCATTCACACATATCAACCATCAAAATACATTCATCTTTCAACTCTAGAAATTCATCTTTACAAATGGAAGCTCAAACAACTATTTAATTGAAAGTCCATCATTTCTTTGCTTTTCTTTGCTTCGTTGCTATCATTTCTTTTGCCAAAATTAAGGTCGATACTCTTAATTCCATCTATAATTTTTTATTATGTCCGCAAAGTATGCATTTGTTAATTTGAAGATGAAGACAATTACATAAATTTTATAATTATATATATCTCATTGAAGAATTTTGTCTCTCATTTGTGATCAGAGTTTGTATTTTCCATTTTCATTTTTTTTATATTTTTAGATATGTGTACTTATTACATATTTTAAATTAAATGTTAATTTTAAAACAATTATATATACATTCACATATGCCTACTGTTTTAAATGTTAATAATTTGAAAATTATGCATACTGATATAAACTTTTTCAGTACTAAAGATTGTGCTTATTTTTTGTGATTTTCTTCTACTTATGAAAATTTCACTCATGATAAAAAAAATTATTACTTTCGTAAGGTGGAAGTTCACTACTACAATAGTTGATGACACTATGACAAGTACTTAATTTATGGTTTATTGTCATTCTTATATAATTTCTAATTACAGAAATTTCACTCATGGTAATAAATTTTTTTATTATTTTTCCAAGGTGGAAGTTCAATATTTTGGTACTACAGATAAGACAAGTACTTAAATTGATGGTATATTGTCATTCTTATAATACGATGTTCTTACTCTTTACAAGTATGTTAATAGTAGTAGGAATGTAATTTGATAGTTCATAAGAAATTGTTATCATTTCACTTTTTCGTAAGTAATTGTTAATTAAAATCTGTAGGATATTGTCAACATTTGTGGTACAAGCTCGAATTGTGAATCTGAGAGTGAATGAATTTTCCTTTTGTTTACGTGGTATGTGAAGTACTTAATACCATATTGAAATTGTTTCGTATAATTTATATTCGAGATGGTAATATATTTCGTTTGAATTTTTGTAGGATATTGTCAATATTTCTTATAGAAGCTTGGACTTTCAATCTCATAGTGAAGGAATCTCGATTTTTTTTACGAGGTAATTGCAATTGATTAATGTATCATTGCGAATTTACTTATCATTTTTTATTTAATTTACTGGCCATTATGAAACCAATTGAAGAAATATGTAGATGAGCTAAAAAAATTCGTACGCTTTACAAATTTTAATTTCTAACTTTTTTTTCTTTGTTATGGAAAAGAAAAAAAATTAAAGAGTTAGGAAACAAATTACATCATATCAATTGAATTATATGAAACACAAACTACGCATGTATAACAAATTATAAAGTAAAACTAAGTAGATACCCAAATCTTTATAAACTAATGAATAACATAATTGTTTGGATAAACAAAAATTAGTCATTGCAATATACATATTTAATGTTTTGATATCATGATGAATGAAACAACCTTTGAACCAAAAGAATCAAAGACTGTGATGATTCATTATTTGGTGAGCTTTTTTGGAGCAATTAGGTACTCAGTGAGTGAAATTTTGGGACCACTAAGTTTAAAATGACTTTGATGCAAGATCTTACATATTCACACGTAATTTTTTTTTATATTAGCCAAATATATATTTTTTAACCTAATTTTTTCAAAATATTTCATTATATTTTTTTAACCTAAACTTACGTATTCATGTCTTTAATGCCAATCATTTGACGTGTCATCAAGTTGTAATTAGGTTTTATTGTTGTTGTTGTTGTATTGATTTTGAAATGTGTACAAGGTGATAGGAAAAAGAATAAACATATTAATCTACTTGAAAATTTTAGAATAAAATTATAGACCTTCCCTAAATTAAATTCATTCTTCTTGGAGTCATAATTTAAGATGGATCTCAGTCCTATAGGTGAACTATCAATATAGAAGTGGACTCCAAGGATATGTTACTGGTATTAGGGGAATGAAACGAAGTACAAATTTCTTGCATTCCATATCGAATAGTATTAAGGGCCAATTGGAAACCAGTTGACGAAAAACTGATCTATATAAGATTGTCTTATGTTCCCAAAAACGAAAAAGAAACGTCTGTCAATGTTGTTTTATAGGCTAGAATAGTCATTCACCTCCTTGTCCTAAGTCAAATAATTGAGATAGTTTTTCTTATATAGGATTCGGTAAAATTATGTGTCATTGACTAGATGATAGTAGACAAAATCCATCATAGGTCATAAACAATTATTGTAACATAAATGTGACAAATCACATTCATTAAAATTTTGTACTTTATTCGAAATGTATAATGAGGTGAGCCTAAGCCTTGCTTCAGCCTACCGCCTACGCCCGCAAGGCATGGGCCTTAATGAAGGAGCCTCGCTCGATTTGAGGCGAATCGTAACATATAAAGCTTTGTTAGATGTGGGCCTGGGCATACATTGGACAAATTCAATACTGCATCAGTTTTCCCCTGATTTAAGATCTCTCGGTAATCTTATATACTCCACCTTTTTATTTATTGTAGGGACAAACGAAGAAAGAAATGAAAGCTTGATCTTCTTAACCTTAGTTTTAAAAAATCCTTAAATGAAGAAATAAATCCCAACCAAAATTCCATGAAGTCTAGCTTGATTAGTATGAATTCAGTTTATAATTTCTGATTGCAATTAATAATAACGGTACTAAATTAACTTATGAACTATATTATTATAGTTTTATATAAATCAATGTAACATGTAGTTTCTCATTGGTCATATCTGTACTTATTGTGTTGGAATACTCAACTGGTTTATGAGTGTTCAAAGTTGGGTTTATATGGTCAATGTGGACTGCTTCATTTCCATTGGTTTCTTCTTTTTTATGTATTCGATCAGACTTCGGTTCTATAACATTAGCCTCCAACTGTTTGAGGATGACAATGCTCAACATAGGCAAACAATTTCCTTCTTCTATTAAAATTAAGATAACATCCACTGAATTTGGATATGTAGTGGCTCTATTATGTCAATCAGTAGCTGTAGATATTATTGCTTGGTTCGTGGATGTCACTGCTACATTTAGTAACAAATATAGTAACAAATATTCTCCACCTATCATATAACACACATTTGAGACTACGTTCACTGCCCATGCCTTTATTCTTTTACATTTGTATCCGCTCTTAAGCTAATATTTAGAACTTGAAACAATTAAATCAGCATACTTTGCATAGTAGGGTATGCTAATAGTAGTAAACAAGAAAACAAAACAATTAAGAATATTGAAGAAACATAAGTTGTCCTCTAGAGTTCACTTGCCCACTTCATTGGGAACTCAATTTCATTATTAAGATATGGTGAAATAGTCTCTGCTGAAGTGTTTGGGGGGAACTTCCAAACACATCTGATAAATATACATACTGCTAAGCATGAAGAGATTCTTGGTAGAGATCTGCCTAATCAATCTGCCTACAATAAAGATTTTAAGTCCTATATTTATAGAGTAACTACATTTACTTACTTTAATATGTATAATGAATATTAAATTGTAATTTCAGTTCCACATATTTTGGTTAATGACAGCATATGTACATACAACATAATCATAATTTTATTTATGATCTTTCTTGCAATACACCTTATTAATAAATAAAATAGTCTTTAAATATCACAAATGAACTAAAGTAAACGAAATAATAAAGTGATGAACAATTATATGATCAAGATTAGTCACAATATACTTCAAACTATGAGGATCAAATAATGAAATTCCAATAATCACCACAACCAACTCTTCATAAAATATATTTATAGATAAAACTCCATTCTTGATTTGCAAACATTATAATAAGTCTTTCCTCCAACCATTCCCCATTTTTTAGCGCTCTGTACCATGTAAATTCATAGCCTTAAAACCGAGATCAATTAGTTTACATATGTCAATCACTTCTCTAAAATTGCGAACCGGCCAAATCAAATATTTGGAATCATCCACACGTGCAACGCACGTGGGCACAACTAGTTGGGTAAAAAACAACACTATTTTTATACCATCTCCCTGTCTCACACCTATATAGTACCCCAACTATAAAATTTCAAAAGTTTATTCATGGGAAGATATGTTAACAAAAAAAACAATAATTAAACTAAAGTTGAGGGGAAAATGTTACAAATCTAAATCTTATATTCCTTAAATAAAATAAAAAAATTATTTTCTCAATCAAAATAATGACAGGAAAATGTTAAAATCAACTTCTGTCAATATACAACCCACCAAAAAAAAATAAGAAAACTGAACTAAGAAACAACTCCAAGTTGCCACACCCACCTTATACCAATGAACAAATGTATTCCTATGAAGGGTGAAAGGACTAAAAAATATGAGTTTGGTGTTGAAGACCTCAAACACACAACATCCCCCAAACAGATGCACATGCATACGTATTAACAAAAAATGAGTCCAAATCATTTTGCTCATATACCTATATAGTTGAGAATTTAATTATTGATTCACAATGATTTCTAACTGAAATCACTTTTATAATTCTCAGAAAAATTGAAAACAAAAAATACAATCCATTTAAATCTTAGAATCTAACACAGCTCTGACTTAAAAAAAGTCAATTTTTTTCAATATTTTGAGTGCTTCAATAACCAGACAACCATAATCGGTAAACAATGATCATGTGTGGCATGGAGTCCATAAATCTCTTATCCTCACAGGGGTTATTTGGGGAGGCAATAATATGAGCGATAAAGCACATTGCGATATGGTTTTCCATGCAAAGACCTATAATAACAATGTGAGGAGTGTTGCAAGAAATGAGTTTGCATGTGTATACTGAAGTGAAGTGATGAGTCTCCACTTCCTCCTAAAATTTATGTTAATTTAAAAAAAGTAATAATAAGATTAGAGAAATTTGAGTGTATATCTTGTGAGAAATTAAAGGTTGCACATTACAACTAAATGAAAAATTACACACAAAGAGTTGATATGCTTAGATATATAGACTATTCATTAACTGCATCCTTGGAAAGTTGGCCTCAACAACATTATTGAATAGAATACAACCAAAAAAATTGAGATGAATCAGTTGCTCTCAGGGAATCAACAACATTATTACAGTTTGAGGCGCAAAAAACATCTCACACCAAAATCACCTTGAAAACCATTTGTTGACATTCTAAAAAGAACAAATAAAAAGATAATTAAGATATAAAAAATGTAATAATAAAAATAGCATCATCTCCAAACCTGTAATTGTCATAAAATAGCATTGTCATCGCACATCAGGACATCAACACCACCACATATAAAATCGGCCCTGTTATCAGGGTCATGTTTGGGAAAACAAATCAAATTAATCAAATCTGTAGGAATAAATAAAATAAAATAAATTAATTTCTTTTGCCAAAATTAACTTGCAGACGTAATTTACCTGAAATAAAAAAGATCCCCAACGGATGTATCGTCCAACTGAAGGTTACCCCACCTATAAATAAATAGGAGAATATGAAACTCGATTTCACAAATAAAGTGGGTTTCTTTGTTCTTGTACCATCTCATAAAGAAAGTGGTTTCTTTGTTCTTGTTGCTCAATTAAGAAAACAAAAACCAAACAAACAGCTAAGATTTGTGACTGGGGTATCAAAAAACTCTGTTAAAAAACTCAAATGAACTCAACAGAACTGAACCAAGAACTAAGTGAGTAAGAAAATGTTAGTAAAGGTAACAAACCTGAGCCAAACCTCCGGTTGAATGCTTGATGTCGTCACCATCAAAACAAATCTCGTGAATTACTAAGAAGTGTCTTACCGGATTAAAACAGATTCGGGTATGTGGAAGCAGTAAAAGCAATTAAACTAAATCCGGTTGAACAAATTTGGGTATGTCAAAATAGATGTTTTAAGAACGTTTGAAAACATATCCCTAAACCTGGGTGTCTCATCGGATAATAAAAAGTAAATTTTGGTCCTTTTCTAAGAAGGGGGTATGTTATCACCATTATTAACAATATATTTATTTTAGTCCTTTTTTTAGCACCAATATTGACAACAAATATGATTCAAACGATTAATATATCGTGAAAAAACTCCAGTTATTGACAACAGATGTACCTCCAGTTATTGACAACAAATGTTGAAGATGCTGAGAGAGAGGTCTAGAGATGTTAGATCGTGAAAAAACTCTATTATTCTTCCGTAAAAAAAGTACCATTAAACTGATAGGTAGAGAGTTTTGTTGTTCAGAGCTGTAGAAGTAGAGAGATGTTGGAAGTACCATTAAACTTATTGGTAGAGAGTTTTGCATGCGTACTATTAAACGAATGGTTGGGTCTGTACCTTGGAGACTGTAGAGTAAGTTTTCAAATTAAAGTGAAATGTGAAAAAGTGAAGTACACGCATTATATTTTGGAGACCTGTGAAGTGCCAGCCCTTTTTCTTTTGAGATCTATGAATCATCCCTTATGGTTCCAACTCTCAGCAAGTGGGATGATTTTAACTCTCGACCATGTGGAATAATTTCAACTCATTAGATTCAAATCCCTTACATTCAATCTCAACCATCAGTTGGAAAAGATAAGAGACAAAGATAAAAAGTCTCTCCTCCTTAATTATATCTATATAATAAGAAGCAATAGTGTTTTTACTGTTCAATAAGTTTGGAAGACAATTTGTGGTTAGGATGGAAGCCACATAGTCACGCAGCGAAAGGGTTAGATTAATTTTAGGAGAAAATGAGGTGGCTCGCTAATTCCCACCTAATCAATTCTCTCACCCGTAAAAACTTTCAAGGGTCTCCAAAAAAAGCGACTGACAAGAAAATTTTCACAGGTCTCAAAAAATTTGGATTGACAGTTCACGGGCCTCAAAAAAATAATGCGTGTACTTCACTTTTTCATTATCCAATTTCACTTTACTTCAATTTGAAAACTTGCGTGTACAACCCACCTATTCATACACTTTCTCCGACATTGCTCTACTTCTCATGGCCTCTTACTCAACGGAAGTCCAGCAGAGTCTCTCTCCCGCCGAACATGTTAACAATTCAGACTGGAGTTACTTCTCTCTCTCTTTCAAAACTCACTAATGTTAATTGGTTCTCCTATCTCTGATAAAGTGTGTAGAACTCATTTTCATAATTCTCTCTCTTAAATATGAAGAAACAAATAACAAAACTTTGAAGGATTTAAAGTTGAGAGTCCACAGGTATGCTCCTCTCAATGGGATGGGTCAAGGTGGAGAATATCTTTGGGTAAAACTGTTTGAGCTCAAGGTGGGTTTCAATTATCGTCTCTATTATGGCAGATCTGCTTCGACTTTGGGGGTAAATCCACACTGTTTACTTTATGTTTTCTTTTTCGTTTGGTGTAGAGGTTATATAAATCATTGTTTCGAGTTGATAGAGGTTTCGAGTCGTGGCCGAAAATGGTGGCCACTGTGGAACCGCCTATCCTCTCCCATAGATACGTATGGGAAAGGTAAAAAATCCCATTAATTTTTTCTTTAATATTTACCAAATCGTTATGGCTTTCAATATTTAATTTGGCGGGTGTGCTTGGTGGTTGAACCGGGTGTTGGTGTGATGTGGGTTTTTTAATAACTTTCATACTTGAAGTTCGATTTTTTGCTTTGGTCATGGTGGTGCTATTTGTGGCTATCCCATAGTGTTAGGTGTTGCCCAGCCGGTGTTGTATTGGGTTTGTTTTGATACGGGTGTTGTATTGGGTTTTGAGGGGGTGGTGCGATTAGACTTCTGTTTTGATATGGGTGTTGTATTGGGTTTGTTCAGATCTTTTTTTTTAACTGACACTATCAAGTTTGTTCAGATCTCTTCTTTTTCCAGGCATTCAACACCGGTGCTTCAAATTCTTTAGCTCCAATTCTTGCTACCATTTCTATTTTGCCGTTTTTAAGTCCATATGTACACCAATTTTGTTTCCATTCTCTTCTATTGTTATATTTTCTTTGACATTTTATCATATATGCATTTCCTGTTGGACTCAAGTATGAAAACTCTGAAACTAGGTGTAAAATATTTCAAAAACAAAAGAAACTCTAACACCTCATTTTCACACTTAAAACAACACCAACATGAATTATGTTTGTTTTGCATTTCCTTTTTGTTGATTGGTATAAATCTCGTATAGTAGAAAATTTTAGTTTTTCACATCTCAACATATGGCTTTTCATGGTGTAAATTTTAGTTTCCAGATCTCAAAATTTTAGTTGTAAATTTCGCTGATCTACGGGAACATCACAGTGGTGGGTGGGTGTGCTATTGGTATGCTCACGGACGAGGGAGAGTGGGAGGAGCTCAATGGGGATGGAAAGTTATTGTTATGAGAGATTCATATGCTCTAATGTATATGAAAATGTAATATTCAACAGTCCAAACATCATATAGATTCTCTCTCACATATATTGTCATTATATGTCATGACTTCGAAGAAAACATATGTAGTGTATTAATTGCTGGCGAGCCAAAGCACATGTTGAAATTAATAAAAATCCATATATTAGTTATGACAATGTTGTGTAGAGGAGGCCCAAAATGGACTGATTGTAGGTGTGATTTTTTAATTATTTTCAACCATGTTGGATAGTCTTACAATTTGAGGAAACTTTGCTCATTTATAAAGTTTTTAGATGGTGTTGTAAAAAAAATTAGATTTTATGGATATAATGTTTATGTGAGGTCCAAGATACACTAAATGGTGTTGTTGCGAACTAAATGACGTATGGTCAAATCAACGACGTACACTTTCGGAACAATGCATCGTGTCTATCTATTGAATTATTTAAACTTGATTAAATAATTTGGATACCCATTTCCGTCCTTTAAAAAAATTGACTACGTTCGATATTTTGAAAAATTATACTATAATATAAAATTTATATGACTTGACCACATGATTCATACCCAGGAGAATTGTCATCGTGCCTTCAGGCACACGCACGGCTTTGGAAATTATGATCATTTTTTTAAAACGATTTTTTTTTCGTTTTGCAATTATGTACTTTATAACTTTTTGCCATTTTGCGATTACTTATTGTGGAAATTTTCGCTGTTTTACGATTATCAGCGTTCCTTCAGGCACAGGCATACCCTAGTGTGTGTGTGTGTGTGTGTGTGTGTGTGTATATATATATATATATATATACCGAAATGTGTGTAGAGAGAGAGATGGTCGGAGAAATATGTGAGGAAGAGGAAAGGGGGTCGCCGATGATACAATTAGAGAGAAAAACCAAATATCAAATACCAATTTCAATTTCAATTTCAATTTATAATACCAATTTCAATTAAAATTTCAATTTATAAAACTAATTTCAATTTCAATTTATAATACCAATTTTAATTTTGAATACATATTTCAATTTCAACTTATACTAACCCACACACTCAAACACACATTAACACACACACACACACACACACACACACACACACACACACACACACTATAACCCACACACTAACCCACACACTTACACACACACTAAAACACACACACACTGACCCCTTCCCCACACACACTGAAATCTTATCCCCTCCACACTGACCCCCCAACACATACACTGACCCCAACACACACACACACACACACACACAGACCCCCCCCCCCCCCCCCCCACACACACACAAAGGAAAGAAAAATGTACCAGTTGAGAAAAAGGGAGAGAATCGCTGAGAGGGGGAGAGAGAGAGAGGTAAACGTGAGAGAGAGAATAATGAGGTAAACCAAAATGAGGGAAAGGAAAATGGAGCGGCTAGGGTATTAAGTTATAAGAGTTATCACGGATGTGTCACAGTTTTTGATCGTGACAATTTTATAAGGTTGTCACAATCTTTGACCGCGATATGTTCGTGATAATCCTACTTGTCACGATATCGTGACAAGTTTATGAGAATAATTATTACAAACTTATCACGGTCAAAGACGGTGACATAAAATGCATGTTTTTTGTCACGATTTTGACCGTGACAACCTTGACTGGGTGAAGGGTTCTATTTTGACATTTTTGGTGTAGTGTTAGTTGTTTTGATCTATTATGATTGGGACAAAATGATGCCTTACCTATTTTTTCAGATGATGGATAGATATTTGAGATAATGTGTTTTTCTCCAACTACTTGACATTCATTATTAGCATACCAAGTTGTATTATTTTTTAAGTTTTAAAGTGCTCGCACATCGTGCGGGGCTAAAAACTAGTACTACTAAATATGAAGATTATAGGTATTAATATTTTCTTTGGTTGTGAGTAGTACTATTTATCGAACTATATGGCTATGAGACTAAAGTTGTTAGCTACCAATTTGTAGAATAATATATCTCAAAGTATAAAAATCTTCATCTTTAACTTTAAATCAATTGTGTAAGTCATAACAATATGTATTCTCTTTGATTCACATGGTCACAATAAAAGTGTTAAAACATTATTGGTGAAATTCACTCTCCATCTAGTGTCATAATATTCTACGATTGAGAGAGTGATCATAGAAAAAAATCATCAAAATAATTGAATATATTTAACAACCATTTATATTTGAAACTTTTCACTTCTAATAATAGACTTTTGTTTGTGTATGTAAATATTATATTGTAATAAATATAAAATTTCCTAAAATTGTGCAAGTTATGAATTACATGTTGAAATCTCAAGGCATCTCACGGGGTTGATTTCAACATGGATAGTGCATCTTCGTAATACAATAAGATAATAATTATGAACTTATATAATACTACTTTTTTTTCCAAAGTTATAGTTTTTTTTTTATCTAATATCTTAGAAATTATCTTCAACATAAATTGTCCATGAATTCTATGATTTTATTCTAAGAGTAACTTTTAATTTATATTGCAATTGAATAAAACCAAATTTTATACCATATATTGTCATAAATTCAATTATGCAATATTTTGCTAGGGATTTATTACGATGGTTATACAAATATTCAAAGTATTTATCATATTTAATATTTTGTTTTTGGAAGGAATCATAAAGGTGCATAAATATTTGAAAGGATATAAAATTAAAATAAAGCTTGTTTTAATGATTTTTAATCGATGTCAACATTTAAAATATTTCAACATATTGGAGGATAGTTTTTTCCATCCATTACACTACATACATATTTTATGTTGTTTATGTAGAAAACTAATTATTATTTTGAACTTAATCTCCATTTGTCCCAAATTAAGAATCACATTTTTTCCATAAAATTCCAAATTAAAAGTTCACATTGAAAGTCAATGGTCCAAGTACCATGTATGCTTAGTTTGGACCATTAATTATGTCTAAAGTTAAAGTTGATAAACTCTAAAGGATGAAGGGATAATATTAGTTTTGCTTTAAAATTAGATTTTTATTAAAATCATATTCTAAGTTTGATGTTGATGTTTAAAAATGGAGTGGATCCAATTTTACAATCACAGATAAATAACAAGAGCAATCTAAACAAACACACAAGAGATCAAGATGATTAAAGTGGTTTAAGTATTAAAAGACTACGTCCATTGTTGGTATTGCTATTGATGTGTACAAGATCTCAATATAGCGTGCTTAAGATTGATTGAATTGCCCCTTTGAGCTAAGGGAGATGGTCTATTAATAATGGTTCGGAACCCTAGAGAAGGAATGCCTTTATATTTCCAAGCATTCAGTGTTGGTCGTCCATCCCTCCGAGTAACTTTTGCTATTCCTAACGGTTCACATTCTGGAGTTGGTCGGCATTCTAGATGACTAGGTCCATTTGATGCCAATCAAGATAGTTGGATGATCACTTAGGATAACATGTATCCATTGTTCATTGGTCTAAGTGGGGAAGTAATTTTTTAATGCAACAAAATCCCCCAATGCTCTATGCTTTATGATTGATCAAAATTATGGAGTATTTGTTTAAATGTAACTCGACGTGTGATTTGAGTGTTGGTCAGCGGCCGACCTTCTGGACTTGTAATTTTTTTTACTAGCACAGTTGGTAATAACATTTTCGTAAATAATTCAAACTTTTTTGAACCGCCAAAGGGTATTCTTGTCTTTTTATGCTTTGGTAAGTGTGTAGCCGACCGTACTTCAATCGTTAGTGCAGTTAATCATTTTGTCTCAACTATTGAGGCAAATTATAAATATGCAAAAATTTCCCCCTTTTTCTTTTCACCTCAAATCTTGTGCACTTAAAATTTTCCTTTGTTCTCGATATTTATTTCTGCAATCTCTATTTGCCTCCTACCCATCATCGTTTTTCCATCTTTTTTATTGTCTTTCGATTTCTATAAGCTTTATTTCCATGTTTTCACATTTTTCTCTATTTCAACCATGGTTTACTCCGTGGATGAGGGTTCATCTGAGGAATTAGGTAGAAAAGGAAAATTCCTGACTAGGTAGGCCAAGAAATAACTAAGGGTCCTGTGAGTATTTATTGTTTAGCAGAAGGTCATTAGATTCCCACTCTTTTCATTGCTGTTTGTGATATTACCTTTCCACCAAACCCTCTCTTTCTTTAATTTTGTCAATATTTCACTGTAGTTCCTACTAGGATAGCTCCAAACACGTAGAGGGTGGTGAATGGAATTCATAGGTTGAATGAGATTTACTGGACTCATATTGGGATCCCTGAGTTAATGTTCTTCTATAAATGGGGAACCGCTAGAGAGAGCACTTACTATTTGAAGACTAGGCAAGCCAATAAGGCTTTAGTAATTAATATGTTAGATTCCAATAAAGATTTTTTGAATTCCGGTGTTGTGGAAGGACATATTTTATAAGTCCTGTTTACATTAAAGTATGTCGTATACCACTACAAACCATTGAAGGAAAAAATTCAAGTTTGAAATACATGAAGATGGATCCGAATGTCAAAAGTTATTCAACATTCAAGCCTCTACGAGATGATTTTTAGTAAGGTTGTGTTTTGGTTACTTAACGTTCATCTAAAAGTGTTGGGATATTTTTTTCAAATATTTTCTAAGTGTTGAGGCGTTGTTTTTCGTCAAAATATTTTTTTAAGTGTTGAGGCGGACTTTAGAAATAAAAAATAAAAAATTATTTTTTTCGCTCCGTCATTCGAGCGACATATGCCTGTCATTCAAACAACATTGGAATCTCGCGCGATGTCGTTCAAGCGACATTTGACTTCATTAGAATGACATTTGGAATTATTTTGAGCGACGCTCCGGCTCAATTTTTCTATATAAAGCGTGTTAAATGACTCCATTTTTGTTATGAAGACCTGGCAAATTTCTTTCTACCTAAACTGCAAATAGAAAATTACCTTTGTCTTCTTCAATTTAGGGCTTAATCCTTTTATTTTTCAATTCACAAAAATCCCAATCTTTTAGTGAATTATTTGGATACCAAGATACATCTTAGTTAGAGTTTCTCTTGTAGGGAGGATAACCTACTGCTGATCTAGGTGCCACTTGAGAGAGGTACTGGGCTGACGCTGACTGAGTGTCATAAGGGGTGCTCGTGAGTGTTCCTGGGCTGATTGGACTGCGTGTCTTTGTGGATCTTCTGAGGTTGATTCATTGCTATTTCAGAACTACGTGTTCTTGTGGGTATGTGTGGATATTCATTGCAGATTTCACTTGTAATCATTGTGAGTATTATTAAGAGAAATAAAAGGTTTTCCCTTTTAGGTTTTTTGCTAAAATTTGTGTGTCAACAATATTTTTGTGATGGTTTTATTTCACTCACGTAGTTGCATGTTTTAGGACTGAATAAAATTGGTTTAGAATGGATAAGTGATTAAATAAGGGTTTAATTGGAATTTTCGAATTTGGTTTAATTAATATCACATCGCTTTTAAAAATTGGTATCAGAGCGGGTTTATCTAATTTATCGAGTGATCGTATTTTCCGCAAAATTTGTGTGATGAGAGTGCGCTATAAATCAATGTCAAACTTATTTAATTAAATTCCAATTTTAGTCCCAACAAGTCTTAACTCTTGCAAACAAAAGTGATTGAATAAAGAAATAGTTTAAGCATGCAAGACAATCACATTTGAGGAAAAATCCCCCCACAAAGGCAAAACCATCTTATTTTCAGTATAATTTGTAAAGTTCGATTTACACGAATTACAATGAAAAAACAAGCAGTGACATACGAAATACTCGTAGGTGTCAGTTTTGATGTCATCGGCTAGATTTCCCGTATTAGCTCCAGAAGGTCAGCAATGAAAAAGCTTCGTCTTCTCCACATGTGTACTCCAGATGAGTAGTATAATCTTCTTTGAGGTTTAGACGATTCACATAAAGAATTGAGAATTATTTGTGAATCCAAAAGGTATGAAAACCTTAAAAATATGAAGTCTGGAAAGAGGTACTATTTGCAGAAATGGAGGTATGCAGACTTGGGCAAACGTGTAGCATGAACCCTATTTAAATAGGTAGGCTGAGGCGGTGCGTCGTTCGAGCGACATACAATGTCGTTCGAGTGAGATGTCATCTCATTCATACGAGATATGATGTCGTTCGAACGACATCAATGACGTGTCTCAAAATGCCTCTTTAAACAGATCTCGTGTGTTTATCTTCTTCCAGACTTCAAAAAATTATTTAAAAAATATTCCCAACTATCTATGCAAATAAATAAAAACTCTGATTAAAAATTATTTTACCATAATAACATGGAGTATTGAAACGGTTAAAGAGTAAGTTGTTTGAGCCATGCTGCACGTACGGAGATGATGGAGGCATGAATTCGGATCAAGGCCATCATGGATGGTTGAGGAGACGTGCCAAATGTAGTGGTATCAGACATACTTAATTGTGATCTAGGATACTTGGAAAATTCCTAGATTCTACCCGAACATTTATAAAAAATGTCCTTACATGTGATGTCGATTTTTTGAAAAAGCTGTTTTTTCAAATATTGTCGCAATGTTTCCAAAACAAAAACTTATATAATTAGTTGCCAATTTTTTACGGGTCTAATTATGCCTACTGGAAAGCTCGGATGAAATCGCATTTAAAATAAACCTATGAGTGTGTTTGGGTTATTTGTGAAAGAGGCTGGACTCCTCCCACTGTCACCGCATATAATGTTACTAATTTAAAACCCATGGCAGACTGGACTGGGGATGAGCTTAGATGGATTACTTTTAATTCCCATGGTCCAAGTGCAATTTTTGGTGCCGTCACACCTGAGAGTTCCGACGAATCATGATATGCACCACATCGAAAGAAGCATGGTATGTTTTACAACTTACCCATGAAGACACAAATTCGGTCAAAGAGTCTAAAATTCAAAATTTAACTACTCAATTTGAAACAATAACCATGTTTGAATCTGAGTTTTTTGATGACTTTTACAGATATTTATCTGATATTGTCAACACTAGTTTCAATCTTGGTGAGCACATACCTGATGCACGAGTGGTTAAAAAGATTTTGATATCGCTGCCAAAATGTTTTATCGCTAAAGTAACTATTTTGAATTCCTTAGGTAAATTGAGCAATTTAAAATTGGAAGAGCTGGTAGGAGACCTCCAAACATATGAGATTGACATGTTCCCTAACACTGTCAAACCTATGGATAGAGGAATATCACTTAGAGGCCAGTCTAAGAAGGGAAAGTAAGTTTCCTAGAGTGAGAAGAAAAATAAAGTGAGAGTTTGTGAGTTCGAGTCTGAGGAGAGTCTAATTTTGATATGGCCATACTTGCTAAAAATTTTAAAAAAATTCTCAAGTTTTCAAAACAAAGTTCTTTCAATAAAAGGTTTTTTGAGAAAAATAAAAGGAAAGATAAGGCCAAAGAGAGCGGTGATAAAGAGAAAGAGGAAGAAGAGAGATGTTTTGAGTGTGAGGGTAGAGGGAATAGAGCATTTGAGTGTCCCACTGGGCTAAAGAGAAAGGGCAAAAAGATTGACATGTCGACAACTCTTAGCGATAGTGAGGAAGAGGTGAAGAATTTCGCAGATGAGACTTCACATGAGAATTTTGTTGCCTTTTCATCTAGTCCCATGAGCACACCTAGTTTTTCTCACGATGATGAGGATACTTGCGCACGTGAGACCCTCGAGGATGATTTGAGTGTGTCTAGAGAGTGTGAGAGTGGGTGCGTTAATGAGAATGATAGTGAGCTCCAAATTGCATTTAGAGATTTATATGTTGAGACCTTAAAAACAATGAAATTGAATAAGGAATTAGATCTTAGGGTGATTTATTTGGAGAGAGAGATTGAGAGTTTGAGGGGATTTGAGGCGTTGGCGAGTCAACTCGCGAAGGTGAAGGTTTCTTTGAGTGAGCAGTTGATCATCGTAAATCGGGAGAAGAGTGACTTTATAGCTCTTGTGTCACAATTAGAGAGAGATCATGAACATAACCGGGAGGTAAAGGTCACTTTAGAGGATACATATAATAAGGTAGGAAAGATGCTTCGTGTTCCCTCTTTGGGCAATGTTGAGAGACTGAGAATAGGTCATGACGGTGCGTCCACTTCTCATGTTGCTCCCGAGCCAGTTCTCGAGTTTGTGATTGATCCATATAGCTCTCAACCCCACCCATTTAGGTGTCCCATTCAGGACAGGAGAGTGTGCCGTAGACATTTTGAGAGAGGTATTCCTAGGCCCGTTATGTTTGCACCATTACAAGAAGAGAGGACACCTTAGGGAGTTTTTGTAACACCCCATATTTCTGTGCATGTAATATTTAATTAATTCAGAAAATTTTAAATTACTTGTGTGTTGTAATTTAGTTGAATTAATTATGGTAATATTTATTTAAATATTAATCGGTGAGTAATGGTTCATATTTGGGGAAATTTAATTACTAAGTGAATAGTAATTATTTAATTATGTCATAGCATGTATTAGTGATGTGGCATTTATTTATCTCAACCGGGAGTCAGTATAGATTAATTTGGGTGTGAGATAAGAATTTTTATAAATTAATTCGGATGTCGATTCTGAGTGCACGGTTGAGTCCGTATGGGTCGAGATAGTCGAAAAAGTGTGCCCGTGGGTGGTAAATGGGTCACGGGATATTTTTGGGCATGGCCGGGCCCACACGGGGGTAGTTGGGTCATTTTAATTAAGCCCATAAGTAAAAATGGGATTAGTGTGTTAAACCTAAACCTTAGAGTGTGGAACAGCAAAAAAACACACATCTAAACCAAAGTGATGGAAAGGAAACTAGAGGGAGCAATTGGTGAATACATTGGGAATCTTTTGGAGACAAATCAAGGAAAAAAGTTGGGTGTGCATCATGAAGCCCGTCTCTACACCAACGGATCAGACTCAACGAACCCAAAGGCAAGTGGTTAACTTGTTGTAATAATAATTGATGATAATCAATTCATATTTTTGTGATGTGAAATCAGAAATTTGTTTTGGGTACATTGGGTACAAAACGGTGTTTTTATGAAAGGAACACTTAAATGAGATTTAATGTGGAAATTAATGGTGTGGCATGGTTCTGTGAGGATATTTGATTTACATGTGAAAAGTCCAAAAGAAATTATGGACGAATTTGGGATAAGTAGATGAAATTGGAACCTAACGAGTAAAAACCCAGAATTTTCTCCAAATCAGAAATTTGTGAAACTAAATTTATGTTTGAGGTTCTATGAGAGGCCCTGATCATGTTCTTATATAGTCACGTTGTTGATTGTACTTAGGTTAGACCAAGGGAGAAGTTTGAAATTTGAAAATTTCGTTAATGGAGGAAACAACAAGGTGGAGAAGATGACCACATGCTCGATCGATCAATTGACGGTTGGGCGTCGATCGATCGACCCTTTAGGTTTTTTGGCAGTTTGGCTTAGGGATTTATATGGGTAAAAATTTTAGTTGTAAATTCCCCTAGCATAATTAAGAAAAGAAAAAAATAAATTATGGGAGTTAATTCTTAACAATTATAAGGGAGTATAATTGGGAGTGGTGGGGGAATCAAGTACGACACATTGCGAATGAATTTTGGGAAATAAATTCTAAGAAATAAAATAACGGACTGGGTGAATAAGTTTGGGTATAGTAGTAGGGAAACATTACTCACTTAAATTAATTATAGAGGAAAACTAATTAATTTGGAGTCGGGGATTTGACTCGGGTGATATTTAATTTCGGGCCACGTGAGCGAGTCCAAGTATATTGGTTGAGTGATACCAAGGTGTTAAATTGATTACTGAGAGGAGTAGATTAATTTGGAGTGGGAATATTGACTCGGAAAATATTAAAATACGGACCAAGTGAGCGAGTCCGGGTATATTGGTTGAGTGACACCAAGGTAATAAATTAATTAAGGGATAAATTAATTAATTTAGGGTTGGACCATAGACTCGGGAAAACGATGAATTAATTAATGTGTAAATTAATTAAATTAGAGTCGGACCGTAAACTCGGGGAAAATATAGGCTAGAACTAATTAGAGTCGATAACTAATTATTATATATATATATATATATATATATATATATATATATATATATATATATATATATATATATATATATATATATATATATATATATATATTGTGTGTGTTATTAAATATTAGTGACTAGATATTTATTTAATTTATATACTCTATTGCTATTAAGAGAGGTTGCGCAATGTGGGTGAATCCCCTGGCTTGAGGAGCAGGGAGAGTATATCCCCAGGTCATAGCGTCCGTTATATGGGTGAGGGGATTATCTCACTTTCAGGGAAGGAATATGACCGCCTCCATTATGTTTATATTTGGCCAAGTTAGTGAGCGATTCTAACTTGGGGTAACTAGGTTATGCGAGTACATCTAGTGGGATAACACTTTAGAGAATACAGCCGGTGAGTTATTACTCGGGAGGATGGGTTATATTTATATTCAACATATGTGTGAATGTTATAATATGGTTATACGTATATAATGGGATAAATAGTTATATACGGGTCATTAAATACATATAGTGAATTGTAAGTAATTATATATGGGGTATATTCATATTCAACATAGTGTGATTGTTTTAAGATAACTTTACGTATATAATGGGGTAAATAATTATATACGGATAATTCAAATACATGGAGAAAATTGTATTATTTATATAACTAGTGAATGTTACATGGCTTTCAAAGAAATATGATTAACTAAGTTAAGTTGGTAAATAACTTATAAATCATGCGTTTAAAATACTTGGGATTGAGTAGGGCGATTAACAAGAGTTATATCAAGTATCTAGTTTTGGGGTAGAGGACTAGGTGGGATATAAAGAAGGCGTTAGGTGTGCACATTAATTGAGGGGTGAGTCTGTCCTCAAGGGAGTGCGACACTAACTAAAATATGAAGTGCATTCATGCATATTTTATTACTGCAAGTTAATCATTTGCTAAATGTTTTCAAAATGTTTTGGGTTCTAACCCTTGCTATAAAATATTTTCAAAACCTTTTAGGTGTCCAGCCACAGGGATGCCAGGCTTGATTCATTCCAGAGTTTCACTGCTGCAGCATATGTGGATGTTGCAGGATTTGGATAGGCGCCTTTATTCCTTCTATTCCTAGTGTAGGGATTTTTTTATCAGATATTCAAGCATGTTGCTCACGGTTTTATTTAGTATTTATTTCAGATACTTGAGATCCATTGTTATCTATCTTTATATTTGTGTTGGATTTTAGCCGATGATTTATTCGACAAGTTTCTTATTTATATGTGATGGTTGGATTCTGTTAGCTTGTGATTGTTAATGATTTATTTTCGCATGAGTATTTCATTGAATTAATGAAAGATAAAACTTGGCACCAGTCTAATTTCACTTAAGTGGTTAGTAATTAAAAAGTTTCGACAATGATGTTAATAATGAACCAACTGAGAAACCTATTCTAATTTAATTTAGGACTGATCACCCGGGGTTTAATTAGGTGGGATGCTATAGATGGTATCAGAGCATCAGGTTCTAGTGTCCTTAGGATCTGTGCAGATTTTCACGTTGCAGCTTAGCATTCTTTAATGTAGAGCCTTATGATAGGATTGTTGTATTCCTCTACGTACACGACTTATGTTCTCCTGCTATCAAGTAGTGATGTGATTCATACACGAGTTCAGTTGGGATTTGTATTAGGAACATTCTTTGGGGTGACCAACGAGGGCTATAGGAGGATTGCAGGAGGAGAGGCTCAATAGAAGACATGGGGTATTCTGGAAATGGTGATCGTGATAGGGATCATCTTGATTGTTGTTCAGGCCAGTGGGGATAAAATAATCACCCGGGGGCCATAGTCTCCCAAAGCACTATTGTAGATAACGGTGGTATAATTTCAGTCTCACCCAGCATAGTCAGCAAAGGGTGGGGAGAGTGTGGAATGACCCTTTTGAAAGGGATATCTATAAGGATTGAGTAGAAGAGTAGCGCGATAAGTCAATGGGAGGAAATAACCCAAAGAAAATTATGTAGGATGGTGTGCGGTGGCACCCAGGACAAAATTTTGAATGAAATTTTTTGTCCCAGTGGGGAGGTGTTGTAGTGGCAAGAGACTCAGTCACCATGTATGAAGGAGAAAATATAGAGTCAAGCGAGAAATTTTAGGTACGATGTGACCATAAGACCGTCCATCCACAATTCAAATAAGGATGCGAGTGAAATTTTAGAGTTTATGAAATGGATAAGATTGTAACTGATCATGAGAGAGATGATAAATTGTATAAGCGAACTTCGTGACCAACGAAGGGGATATGGAAAAGAATAAAGGAACCCGTAAATGGATAATGAACCGTGTGAGAATACACAATAATGGATGGGAAATCTGATTAGGATGACTAGTGTTGAGGTCGTCAATATCTTTTGTTTACCAACTTACATTAACACTTCTAAGATGCAGGAGCCAATAAGGTTATAGGGTTTAACCTAAGAACGAAATGAGATTTAATGGTGCTAGTGAAGCACGACGGAAGGGTCTACCTAGTAGGGGTGTGCAAAAAAATTGACAACCCGAAGAATCGAACTAAACCGACCTTCGTGGGTTGCATTGGTTCGGTTTTTTTCTCCACGAGTTGGTTCTGGTTCCAAAAATATTGAGAACCGAAGTGTTTGGTTCGGTTCTCAATTTTATACCTGAACCAAACCAAACCGAACCGAACTGAGAACCGAACCCACGAAACCAAACTGAAAAACTGAACTGAAGAATCGGACCAAAGAATCGACCCCAAGAACCATCCCGAGAACCGACCATGAACTTGAACCATTAACCATAACAATAACCATAACCATAACCATAACCATAACCAACCCGAAAACCAACCCGCGAACCAGAACCATTAACGAAAATCGTGAACCAGAACCACGAACCAGAACCGCAAACCAGAAACACCACCCAAATCGCGAACCGGAACCATGAACCAACCCGAACCAAACCAAGAACCGAACCAACCAATTTTGGTTCTAGTTCTGGTTCCAAAACCACAGAACCAATCAATTTCGATTCTGGTTCTTGTTCCGTAGTGGAACCGAACCAAACCGAACCATGTGCACCCCTAATACCTAGTAAGGGACCCATCTTGATATTTCAAACACAGAGAGGTGTCTTATGTATGGAATTAGAACCACAACAATTGATTATGTCCATAGTGAGGTAGGGTATAGAAGTGGAATTCCCAGTAGGGACAACAATTATGAAATTTTGGTTCGGTCGGATGGGAATATTATGTCCAGAAACAATTTGGCTCACTGGTGGATAGGCGAGTGGAAGTATGAGTTTTATCATCGGATAGATGGGGTGAATTTTGTGACACGAGTGATCACAATATTCTTGTTAGCACTATATTCGTGTGGGGGACGAGTTTAGTGGGTGTATAGTAGTGTTACTATTAAGTATATGGTTACCACGGGGTAACAGGGCTCTCTTTAGTCTTATCTGCATGGGAGCAGGTGTGAAAACTGAGAGGGTATATTTTATAAGATTTACTCATTTTGAGTGTTAAGGAATCATGATTTTTCCTAGGTATGGATTGGTTAGAAATGGGTGTGAACTATTATGGATAGTGATAGTAAGTTTTGGTGTTCGTGACATCAGGTTATGAATGACTCCTGTTAGGTGTCACCTGCGAGGGAGACTAGACTATATATATGTGTGTGTATATAGCTTGTATTGTGTGGTATGATAGACATATAAGAATGTCTTGTATTATTATATTTTTCCCGGTAAGAAGGGATGTATACTGAAGCGATTCAGGGTGGTTAGAATTATTTTTCGAGTGGGGAGAGATAGCTCGGGATCTATTTTGCGCAAGAACTAGTGATAGTAAGGGCGCGGTATTTTATGTTATCTTTTGTAGCATAATAGTATGAGTATATGCTTTTGTGTTAAGAGACAAGTATTTGGGGGTACGTACTATGGACTGAGGGTCTAACAGATTTCAACTGCTGACAATGTTAGATAATAGTGTATCGGGGGGGGGGGGGGGGGGGAGGGTTCCTTGTTTGGATTTCACTTTGCGAGATGTCCCACGCATGAAACATAGCGCAACGTTGGAAGATCTTTGGTCGTTAGTACATAGGTTGGGTACCCTGGTTGTTATTCATGAATGTGATATGACTACGGGTTGGAAGTTATACTACGGGTTACGGCTAGCATAGTCGGGTAACTTTCGTGTGGTTGAGCACGGGGACAGGGTGTATGGGCACCCTGGTTAATTAAGGTAAATTTTGTGCGGTTAAGCATGGGACATAGGGTGTATGGGAACCCTGGTTAGTGTGATTTCAGAGTCGTCTTAAATAAAAGGCATGTGTAATAAATATATTGAATTTATGCCTACGGGGCAGTCAGAAAATAAGTGAAAAAGTGTAGCGAGCTGAAATCCGTTTGAGAAAGAAAACAGTCTGACTAGATACATTATTATTTATGAGGGCGTTCGAATGGAAAAGTAATCAACAGGTTTGCACTTCCTGACAAATTCTTGAAAAAGCATTACATAGCTTTAAACGTTATTGGTGTTGAAATAATTTTAGACTTTGATGTGTCGATTAGATTGAGTCGATGTCATATGAATTCACATTATTTGACACCTAAGGACGATTTTGAGATCATTCGTTAGGAGTATCCGTATTCATCGTTCACATATGTTATGTTTGATTGCATTGATTTTAATATCTAATTTATTCACACCCATTCATTCTGTTTCCACGATTTGGTTATCTTAGTGTAAATTCATGGTGTGTGGTTTTTGTAAAATTATTTTTGCATTTTTGTAGAAAAAATTAAAAATTAAAAAATTGTTTATGGAATGATTTTGAGTTTATCCTTGATGATCGTAGTTGTTTTCTTTGGTTATCGTTACACTCTATATTTATTTTGTTATTTTTTTCCTTGTCTATTTCGAACAAATAAAAAGGGGGAGAACGAATTATGATTTAATGGGGGAGTTTATAATATGGGGGAGATTTGAGATTTGATATTTGTTTTGATTTATGTTTATCTCATTTCAAACTCGATACGCCATGAAGGTATTTTCTTTGCCTCATGTGTGTAGGTACAAAGTTTAAAGATCATATTGCACACCCTGATGAGGAAAGCTTGAAGATTTGAAGATTTTTGAAGAAAAGACTTACATGTTTAGTACCTTTTCAGTTTTGGATCATGGGAGGGTATTAGATTTGTACAGGCATTTTGATTTGATAACTCAGATGTTTTTATTTTGTACCGGCATAAACATAGGGGGAGATTTGTAAAGACATATTTTATAAGTCCTATTTACATTAATGTATGTCGTATACCGCTACAAACTGTCGAAGAAAAAGTTCAAGTTTGAAGATACATGAAGACGAATCCGAATATCAAAAGTTCTTTAACATTCAAACCTCTGCGAGACGAATTTTGGTAAGTTTGTGTTTTGGTTACTTAAAGATTCATTTAAAAGTATTGGGGTATTTTTCTAAAATATTTTCTAAGTGTTGAGGCATTGTTTTTCGTCAAAATATTTTTCTAAGTGGTGAGGCAGACTTTTGAAATAAATAACAAATTCTTTTTGTTCCATCGTTCGAGCGATATATGCTTGTCGTTCAAACGACATTGGCATTTCGCACGATGTTGCTCAAGCGACATCTGGCTTCGTTCGAGTGACATTTGGACTTTGTTTGAGCGACGCACCGACTCAATTTTTTTTTTATAAAAAGCATGTTAAATGAATCCATTTTCATTAAGAAGACCTAACGAATTTCTTTCTGCATAAACTGCAAACGACAGATTACGCTTGTCTTCTTCAATTTAGGGTTCAATCCTTTTATTTTTCAATTCAAAAAAATATCAATCTTTTAGTGAATTGTTTAGAACCTAAGATACATCTTTGCCAGAGTTTCTCTTGTAGGGAGGATAACCTATTGCTGATCTAGGTGCCACTTGAGGGAGGTGCTGGGCTGACGTTGACCGCGTGTCATAGGGAGTGCTCGTGAGTGTTCCTAGGTTGATTGGACTGTGTATCTTTGTGGATCTTCTCAGGTTGATTCATTATTGATTCAAAACTGTGTGTTCTTGTGTGTATCTGTGGATATTCATTGTAGATTTCGCTTGTAATCATTGTGAGTATTATTAAAAGAAATAAAATGTTTTCCTTTTTGTTTTTATTTTTTTTCTGAAATATGTGTGTCAGCAATAATTTTGTGATGGTTTGATTTCACTCACATAGTTACATCTTCTAGGACTGAATAAAAGTTGTTTAGAATTGACAAGTGATTGAATAAGGATTTAATTGGAATTTGAGAATTCGATTTAATCAATATCACATCGCCTTCACATGTTGTTGTCAAGAATTGGAAATTTTCCCCCTTCCTATGGGTGTATCCTACATTGGACCCAGATGCCCCCAAGAAGGGTGTGGCATAGGTTATAGCATTCCTCTGAAAATTTTCATGTTTATCATCTATTTGAAGACTTGCCGACTCTTGCTTTGTATTCTTTGCTGAGGAGAGTAAGAAAAGGTGTCCCAAGGAGGGAGAAATCAACGTGACAAACTCAAATTTTTGTGGGGTCTCAATAAAAAAGTTGGAGAGGAGCACCGAAGAGATGCTTTCATACTATTGGAGTACAAGAGCTCAATCACCTATTTCATTGCTCGGCCATCACTTGCACTGCCTCAGGTTTCCATCAACTTAGATGAGGAACCTGTCTCCACTTCTTCGGCTGTAGAATCAGTTAGAGTTGAAGAATTCATCTAAGGAGGAACTTATTCTTCCTTTTATTCTTTAGATATCACTACCATTCCAACATCCCCTTCAACCTAGATGGTGAAAAGAAAGCTCCCCAACTAGCTGGACAAGTATTCTCTTGCAGTTACCAAGAAAATTAACCCCGCCGATGAAAAAATCTCAAACCAATGATAAAAGGCCACTTATTTTGAACACTAAGGAGGTCAAAATTGAACTGCCTTAATATAAGAGGTTGAAGAAAGGCTTGCCTGGCCAGTAAGAGCATGACAAAAAATCTTCTGAATTGGCCAAAGCTACTGAAGTGGCCAAAAAATCTTCTGTCGATCAAGGTGGAGTTGCAAATACTTTTGTTGAAATCAACCCTGGACTAGACAGGGAGTTAATAAAAGATAAAACTTCGCCTATTGATAGGTCAACTGAAACCCCCTTGACTAGAGATCCTTTAATTGAGAGGACTGCTGACAATTTAGCTTTGGTAAGTCCTTAACTTTTTTGTTGGTAGGCAATGAATTTAAATGATTTTCTTCTGATAACTCCTTCATTTCTTTGTAGTTCTTGGTCATATTCAACCAAATTATAGAGAAGGATGACTAGATAAGATCCTCTTCCTCGACTAATGTTGAGGAGGCTTTAGAGAGTTTGAGAAAATCCTTACAATCTTCTAGTGAAGCTATGGAGAGAGAAATATAAGTATGTCAGTAAAAATTGAAGACTATCGAGGACGCCCAAAAAACTACTTTTAATGACCCCGTCGACTTAAAGTTTTTATAAATACCTGTTTTGTGAATCATGTTCTCAAGATTTTTTCCAAATAACGTTTCTGCATAATAACAACAAAAGTTCTTCAAGTTTTGTGTAACAAAAGACTGTTTTAATTCACCATAAAAAATCCTACAATATTGTTCTTGTGAAATAGTTTAGAACCCTAGAAAGTTTTGTATCTATTTCATGCAGCTTGGTGGAGAGTAATTCCAATGCTGACCTGTGATACCTACGGGGATTCACTACTGAAGAAAAAGGTTGAGGCTAATTCGGAGGACTGCGGTCATGTGACTCTTGGGAGCGTCATAGTTATTGTTTAGAGATTTTTGAAGAATAGCGCGTTATACTTGTGGGGGATCAATGTAACACCCCGTACTTTTGGGGAATAATTAAATTCCATAATTGGGTGTAAATTAGAATTTCTCGAAATAGTAATTTTAGGAATTTTCAAGGATTAAATGATTTTCGTTGGGTGTTATATTTAGCTTTGGGACTAAGTAAATAAGTCGGAGAATTTTAATTACATGTCGCAATGGGTAAAGCGACAAAGGATAATATTTTAATCGAAAAACCCGTATAGAGATGTATTGGGTTAAATTAGTGACTTGTGGTTAAGTACCTCGGATGGAGATTTCGACTGCGCAGCGAGTCTCGAAATGGCCGAGATAGTAAGGAAAAAGTATCGGGGAGTAATGTTTAGGCTCCGAGAACTTTTAAACGAATAGGGACTCGCAATTGAGTAAACGAGTCATTTTTGGGTTTTAAAAGGTATAAAGCCTTTTTATCCCTATATAAGGAGGGAGAGGGGGAGAGAAGATAAAGAAAAGAGAGAGGAGAGAGAGGAGGAGAGAAAAGAGGAGGAAAAGGGGAAGCTCCGCCCAAACTCCGCGGGATTCTACTCGAGATCGTCGAATTTTATCCACGCGGAAAGTGTTTACTTGCTTTATTTAATTTTAAGCATAAATATCATATCGTAGTTGGTAGTGATAAACCACAAAGATTTTCGGGATGGGTTTTCATTAATTAAACGGGTTTTTCGGAAGGTTTATCGGATAAAACTCGAAAAATATCAAATTGGAGAAATTTAGAAATTAACTGAATTTAGTTGTTAATTATTGATTCTAGGAGGATTAGAACTTATTTACTATGTGTATATATGGTTGGATGTTGTTGTATGTTGGTAGAATAAGTAATAAAAATCTTGGAGGTATGTTAATGGCCGAAACAGTCTCGGAGAAGACGATGAACAGTAACCCGCGTCATTGCCGAATCTATTAGGCTCTTGGTCAAAAAATGAAATTTGTAGATATTTTTGATACGGTCTCGTGGGCACTGACCGCGTATTTTTGTTTTTCTTTTTGGATTTATAATGATTTTTCTACGGAAGGCTGTCCGAGATCGAAATCGTTAGTTAGAAATCAAACCTGATATTGGGAGAATTAAGGCTAAAATTGTTTGGAGATAAATATTAGGGGTTCCTAAATATAGAGTGGGGACCTCTAGATTATTATTTGAGTGAAATGTAGTCATTGGGTTCGTGGAAATGGAATCCACGACCTATTTAATTTAAGGGTGTTTGGTGATGATTAATTCTTGGGATAAATTCAGTGGGCATTTAGGCCCATATAATTATGTAAGTGGAAGGCATAATTCTATCGATTATGGTTGGCTATATCCTGTGAGACTATTAGGATGAATTTGGGAAAATACATATTTACTTAGTGTGAATTGGTATAGTTGGAGATATCAAATAAATCCTTAAAGGTGAATAAGGTAAAAGTTATTTATCAAGTGAGGGAATGCTTTTGGATTTAGGATTATGAGTGTGCGAATACTCGAATTATATAAGTTATGAGAACCTTTGGGATTATTGTTCATCGCTATATGTGATCGAAAATTATGGCCATTTATGTATATTTATGGAATAAATGTATACAATGGGACTACAATATATATATTATATGATACAAATACATATGTATCTGTGTGTGATTGGTATATGTGTATTTTAGAGGATGATTTCCATGGGCTTTCCTTTGGTATAAGGTTGGAACAGCTAGAGTATATATTTTCTCTAGTACGATCCAGGGAGGTTGCGCGATGTGGGTGAATCCCCTGGCTTGAGGAGCAGGGAGAGTATAGTCCCCAGGTCATTATCGTCCCGCATTCGAGTGAGATGTGTGTAACTCCACTTGCAGGGGGAACATGATCGCCTCCACCGTTGTGTATTTGTTTACCATGTCCATTAAGAGAATCTGGCTTGGTACCGTGGTATAGTGAGTAAACCCGGATTTTGGATCGGCACTATGAGACTGCATCCTCGAGTTATAGCTCGTTGGGATGGTTATTTTACCTGTGTGTATGGTATAATATTGGGATGATGATTTTACCGGTGTGTATGGTATATTACTTGTGCATGAGAACAAGATATTATATATCTCTATTAGAGTAAAGAGATAAAATAAATAAGGATTGATTCTCATTCCGGGAGATTATATCCGGAAGTGATTAGTAAGATGTATATGATAGTAAGTATGAGTATGTATATAATTATATGAGTATATATATGTGTGTGTGTGTGTGTGTACTGAGAGTTTAATGGATCTTGACGATCGACCTTGCCACGTAGTAGTGTATCGGGGGGAGGGGGGTTCCTTGTTTGGATTTCGCTTTGCGAGACACCCCATGCACGAATATGGCAGAGTGTTGAGACTGGGGAGAAGTTTAGCCCTTAGTACTCGGGGTAACTAGGATTGTTAGTGATTGGATGAAAAGGATTAGTTAGGCTGGGTAGCTTAACTAGGGAAATTGTTAAGTATGCGATAGGTGTGCATTATTAGAAGAGAGGTGAGGGGTATCCTAGGGGAGTGCGGTACCAATTTAAATATGAGATAAAACATATTTTTAAAAATAAAGCATTTATGAACTTGCAAAATATTTTCACAAATCGGGCTTTGACCCGTTTCTATATTTTCCTCTCTTGCTATATATACGTATATATTATATAGGTGTCCAGACACAGGAATGCCTGGATGATTCTTCTTTCGAGTCAGACGTCTGCTACAGCAGATGTGGATGCATGTAGGTTTCTTTTAGACGCTTATATTCTTGTGATCTAGATAGGAGGTACTATATAAATATTCAGACTAATAACCCAACTGCAATTATTTATTCTTTTACCGCCTTTTAATGCAGCATTCGATTTGGTTGTATTTATGTTGAGCCGAGCGTTCGGTTATTTTATTTCATTTCAGTTTCATATATTTACACTGTGTGGATGTTTTAAATTGTATTTATGTTTAAAAAGATTAGTTAAATAAAATTTTGATGCCACCCTAATAGGTTGTTAGTAATTAATTTGGTTTTCGATAGTGATACTAAGAATGAACCATATGCGACTCCTATTTTAATTTGGTACAGGAGTGATCGCCCGGTATTTTATTAGGCGGGGTGTCACAGATGGTATCAGAGCATCAGGTTCTAGTGTCATAGGGAATCTGTGTGGACGTACTTCGCTTTCAACATTGCTCTCGATTTGATATAGAGCCTTATGATTAGGATTGTTGATTCCTCTTGTGAGATTTCGTTCTCCCACCATTATATAAGATTGTAGAAAATCTTTTACGTGCTCGTTCACGATTCGTGTGCTGATCGATGAAGGGAGAACAAGGAAGGCCGTGATGAGGGCAGCAGGAGGCGGGGCCTAGCTGGAGCAGCTGGTAGAAGTTGGGGACTAGGACCGCAGTAGAGGTTACTCCCCTTGTGGTATTTGTTAAGGATTGTTGCAACGACTACTAAAGTATAGTAGTTATGAGCATCTAGGTACTACTATTGTAGAGAGTAGTACTAAAGTTGAATGAACCGGTAAAGCTAAGGGATTTGAAAGAGGTTTGAAGGGTCTTTGATAAGGACCATGCCCTAAAGTTAAAATTATACGGAGTAAGTGTAACATGTTTCAATGGAATAAGAAGGCTCGGGAGCTTTGTCTTAGAGAAGGTTATGGGAAATCCCCAGATGTGAAAACTTGAGGAAATTTTTTTCACTCGTAGGAGTAATGTTGAAATGGTGAGAACTGTAGTCACCATATTTGTTGGAGCAGGATGTTTTGCTCATAGAGGAATTTTTTTTTTGGACGGATTTTAATCACGAGTTCCTTTGGTTGATTAGGAAGGAAGAGAATGCAGTTTGGATTATTCACATAAGGATAAGCCGAAGGATGACAGTGAATAAAGGGTGATATGGAGAAGTGAACCTTATACCGAAGTGAGGTAGGTACAATGAAGAACAAGTCTTTCATAAGAATAATAGGCTCACTAGAGAAGTGTTGCTAAAATTTACGAAGAATGGGGGTGTGTTCATGGACCCCATTGGTGGACATCCACCCAGGGAAATTTGTTGAAACATGGCTGTTGAGGAAGGTAATGGAGTTCCCTTTTTAACGAAGAAGTTAAGGGGATAAAGAAAGTGATTGTCAGGATCGTTGATATGGATTCCGAGATACTGATAACCTTAAAAGGGTCAGAGTGACCCAAGATGGGAAATGTTGTAATATAGAAGTGTAGAACCATGCGGTTAGTCATTACCATGTGAGAGTTAAGGGACAAGAGTAGGGAAACCAGATGGGGCATTAATTAAAGAAATTTTTGGTTTAGTGAGGGGAAGTGTACCATGACCAGGAACCGGAAGGAGTAGCCAGGGTAATTGGCGAGAATGTTGTTATGAACTTCACCTAAATTGAAGGAGGTGTGTTTTGTGTGACAAGATTGAGTCACAGTATTTTATTAGCTCCAGATTCGCGTGTGTAATTAGAGCTTTGTGGCGGTATCGGTAACATTATATAATGTATGTCTATGTGTTTTTCTGCAGTAGCGGAGTTCTATTTTCCTTCATTCGCTATAAAAGCGAGTGTTGAGATCTTAAATATATATATCGTTTGTACAACTCGTTTTATGTGTGATATACGAGTATGATATTATTTTGAGTATATTATGTTCTTCGTTGTTTGGAATGATAGCAGGCTAATGAGGGCAAGACTATCGTGTCCGCGGTTCCAAGAAGGAACATGTTATTGTTGCGATATCTCACCTGAATACAGGTTGAGTTCGCCTTTATTATTATGGGTAGATGGAAACTTCGGTGAGTAGAGGTTTCATTATTATGATTCGAGTATGTGGAGTACTTATAGATGTGGTTTAAGGCACGCATGATTTATTTGTTGAGCCACAAGTTTAGGCTTGTTATTATTTGCGCAAGGACTTAGTGTTAGTACGAGCGCTTGGTGGTGTGGCTCCTGGTTAGAAATAGGAGTTCAGACCACATTTTGTTGAAAGAGGGGATAAGATTATCCCGATTGCAAGGTGAAAGAAATTTATTTAAGGCTTATGGCCAGGCCTTGTGCCGAAGGAAATTTTTGGAGGTAATTTGTTTTGGGTAAGATGATTGTAACATCTCGATAGAGAATAGGCGCCCGAGTATTTAGACTTTCCATTTCGTTAGTAAGTTCGAGAGATCGAATTTAGGATGTCCCGTCGGTGTGCCTTAGGCCGTTATATCTCAATGACCGATGACGCGAGGAAGTAGTGTAACGGGAGTGTTCCTTATTTGGATTTCGCTTTGCGAGACGTCCCACGCATGAAACTAAGAAAATGTCGAAAGTTGAGAGAGGCCTTGGGAACTAGGGATATACTTAGGATAGTACTAGCTTTGCGTGTGTTGGAAACACATAGATCGTAGGATTATTAGAGAGTAAGTTTAATAGAGTTAATGGTGCCGATATAGGAAGATTGTAGGAAGTAAACCATAAGAAGATTGGTTAATTGACCTTGAGATGAATTGAATTTCGCGGGTTGGGAAGACCCATGTGTAAGTATTACATCGAGGAAATAAGGACCATTGTTTAGATAGAGTGTAAATGCATCACGTTTAAAATGGTTGTGCAAATAAGCACGAGTTAAAAGGTGTATGGGCACCATGGTAAGGTTGTTTTATATACCGCCTAAAATAGAAGGGCGGAGTATATAAAGTTGAAAATTATACCGTAAGGCTGTTATAAATAAGATTAAAGTTGGTTGAATGGAATTTCGTGAGAGGTACGCGATATTCCAATTGTATAAGGGGCAATAAGAGGTAACATGCCCAAGATAAGCGACGAGACTATCAGAAGTAGTCAAGTCTTAGTAGAGTTTCCTTTTCAAAGGAAATCAGTTGTCCTGCTATGGATGAGAGGACGCTTGTTAGCAAGAGTATCAACTTTGCGAGATGTTAGAGCGGTAGTTATAGACTCGTTTATCTTATTGACAGTTAGAGAAGCAATAAGAGTAACGCGTCGTTGTTGTGCGTTAACATGTAGAAATTTACATGAGCTTGGGGTGAATCTAGTATGTTTGAGTACATCTTGAGATAGGTGGAATATGGTAAGGGACCATCGTGTTAGCACCTTTCGATTTTGGGGTTACTAGGACGCAGTCGAAATTAACGATCCTAAGATGGTGGTGTAGGTTAAATCCGAATTTCGAGGGCGAAATTCTGTTGTAAGGGGGGGAGTATGTAACACCCCGTACTTTTGGGGGATAATTTTATTCCATAATTGGGTGTAAATTGGAATTTCTCAGAATTTCTCGGAATAGAAAGTTTATGAATTTTCAAGGATTAGATGATTTTCGATGGGTGTTATATTTACTTTTGGGACTAAGTAAGTAAATTGGACTATTTTAATTACATGTCAAAACGGGTAAAGCGACAAAGGATAATATTCTAATTGGAAAACTCGTATTGAGATGTATTGGGTTAAATTAGTGACTTGCGGTGAAGTACCTCGGATGGAGATTTCGACTACCCAGTGAGTCTCGAAATGGCCGAGATAGTCAGAATAAAGTATCCAGGGGTAATGTTTAGGCTCCGGGAACTTTTAAACGAATAGGGACTCGCAGTTGAGTAAACGAGTCATTTTTGGGTTTTAAAAGGTATAAACCCTTTTTCTCCCTATATAAGGAGGGAGAGGGGGAGAGAAGATAAAGAAAAGAGAGAGGAGAGAGAGGAGGAGAGAAAAGAGGAGGAAAAGAGGAAGCTCCACCCAAACTCTGCGGGATTTGACTCGGGATCGTCGGATGTTATCCACAAGGCAAGTGTTTACTTACTTTATTTAATTTTAAGCACAAATCTCATATCGTAGTTGGTAGTGATAAACCATAAAAGATTTTCGGGATTGGTTTTCGTGTATTAAACGAGTTTTTCAGAAGGTTTATCGGATTAAACTCAGAAAATATCAAATTGGAGAAATTTAGAAATCAACCGAATTTAGTTGTTAATTATTGAATCTAGGAGGATTAGAACTTATTTCCTTGGTGTATATATGGTTGGGTGTTGTTGTATGTTGGTAGAATAAGTAATAAAAAGCTTGGAGGTATGTTAATGGCCAAAACAGTCTCGGAGAAGACGATGAACAGTAACCAGCGTCATTGCCGAATCGATTCGGCCTAGAGGCGAATCTATTAGGCTCTTAGTCAAAACATGAAATTTGTAGATATTTTTGATCCAGTCGCGTGGGCGCCGACCGTGTATTTTTTTGAATTTTTTTGGATTTATAATATTTTTCTACGGAAGGCTGTCCGAGATCAAAATCGTTAGAAATCAAACCTGATATTGGGAGAATTAAGGCTAAAATTGTTTGGAGATAAAAGTTAGGGGTTCCTAAATATAGAGTGGGGACCTCTAGATTATTATTTGAGTGAAATGTAGTCATTGGGTTCGTGGAAATGGAATCCAAGACCTATTTAATTTAAGGGTGTTTGGTGACGATTAATTCTTGGGATAAATTTAGTGGGCATTTAGGCCTATATAATTATGTAAGTGGAAGGCATAATTCTATCGATTATGGTTGGATATATCCTGCGAGACTATTAGCATGAATTTGAGAAAATACGTATTTACTTAGTATGAATTTGTATAGTTTGAGATATCAAATAAATCCTTAAAGGTGAATAAGGTACATGTTATTTATCAAGTGAGGGAATGCTTTTGGATTTAGTATTATGAGTGTGCCAATACGCGAATTATATAAGTTATGATAACCTTTGTGATTATTGGTCATCGCTATATGTGATCGGCAATTATGGACATTTATGTATATTTATGGAATATATGTATACAATGTGACTACAGTATATATATATAATACAAATACATATGTATCTGTGTGTTATTGGTATATGTGTATTCTAGAGGCTGATTTCCTCGGGCTTTCCTTTGGTATAGGGTTGGAACATCCAGAGTATATATTTTCTCTAGTGCGATCCAGGGAGGTTGCGCGATGTGGGTGAATCCCCTGGCTTGAGGAGCAGGGAGAGTATAGTCCCTAGGTCCTCATCGTCCCGTGTTCGAGTGAGATGTGCGTAACTCCACTTGCAGGGGGAACATGACTACCTCCATCATTGTGTATTTGTTTACCATGTCCATTGAGAGAGTCTGGCTTGGTACCGTGGTATAATGAGTAAACTCGGATTTTTGATCGGCACTATGAGACTGCATCCTCGAGTTATAGCTCGTTGGGATGTTTATTTTACCTGTGTGTATGGTATACTATTAGGATGATTATTATACCGGTGTGTATGGTATATTACTTGTGCATGAGAACAAGATATTATATATCTCTATTAGAGTAAAGATATAAAATAAATAAGGATTGATTCTCATTCTGGGAGATTATATCCGGAAGTGATTTGTAAGATGTAAATGATAGTAAGTATGAGTATGTATATAATTATATGAGTATATATATATGTGTGTGTGTACTGAGGGTTTAATGGGTATCGAAGATCGACCTTGCCACGTAGTAGAGTATCAGGGGGGTTCCTTGTATGGATTTCGCTTTGCGAGACACCCCACGCACGAATATGGCAGAGTGTTGAGACTGGGGAGAAGTTTATCCCTTAGTACTCGGGGTAAGTAGGATTGTTAGTGATTGGATGAAAAGGGTTAGTTAGGCAGGGTAGCTTAACTAGGGAAATTGTTAGGTATGCGATAGGTGTGAATTATTAGAAGAAAGGTGAGGGGTATCCTATGAGAGTGAGATACCAATTTAAATATGAGATAAAACATATTTTTAGAAATAAAGCATTTATGCACTTGCAAAATATTTTCACAAATCCGGCTCTAACCCGTTTCTATATTTTCCTCTCTTGCTATATATACGTATATATTATATAGGTGTCCAGACACAGAGATGCCTGGATGATGCTTCTTTCGAGTCAGACGTCTGCTGCAGCAGATGTGGATGCATGCAGGATTGTTTTAGACTCTTCTATTCTTGTGATCTAATAGGAGGTACTGTATAAATATTCGGGCTAATAACTGAACTGCATCTATTTATTCTTTTACCGCCTTTTAGTGCGGCATTCGATTTGGTTGTATTTATGTTGAGCCGAGCGTTCGGTTATTTTATTTCATTTCAGTTTCATATATTTACACTGTGTGGATGTTTTAAATTGTATTGTTGTTTAAAAAGATTAGTTAAATAAAATTTTGATGCCACCCTAATAGGTTATTAGTAATTAATTTGGTTTTCGACACTAATGCTAAGAATGAACTATATGCGACTCCTGTTTTAATTTGGTACAGGAGTGATCGCCCGGTATTTTATTAGGCGGGGTGTCACAATCAAGTAGTCTGTAAGTCAACTCTCTTGTAAATTTCTAAGTGAATAAAGGCATTTACCAGAAAGGTTTTTTCCCCTAAAACTTGGCGTTATCATATATGCGTGGTTTGATTTATCAGTTTTATCACCAAAAGTGCATGCGTAGGATAAAAAGATAAAATCAATTTACTTGTCTCTTTCACATATTTAAAATTGGTATTGCATTTTTTGTTAAAATCACCCTTTGCGATTATTTTCACGCTTAGAAGTGGTATCATAGCTTTATAAGCGATCTTACCTTTCTCAAAGTGGTATCAGAGCGAGTTGCACTAATTCACTATGTTTGATCTTGTTTACCTGCTGTTTGGGTGATTGTGTTTTCACCGCTCATGTGAGTGTTTTTACTCTTGATGGATTCTCCTAGTTTTGATGATTTGAATCGTTTGAATTTGGCGTTTGTGAAAATAATTAATGTTTTGGAAAAAGAAAATTGTCGTTTTAAATTTTGCCATGGATATTTTACAAACGGTTAAAAATCAGAGAGATTTTTATCGTGATAAATTTATTTCCTTGGATCATGACTTTATTGATTTAAAATTGTCCCAAAAGGAGAGTGATGATAAAGTCCTATTTTTAGAAAAAGAGTAAAAGGAATTAAAAAATTCTAGGGTTTGTGTTTGTGACAAAGAGGATACAAATATTTTGATAAATGACTTTGTGGCACATGAGAAGACTCTTAGGGAAACATTTTCTTTTATTGAGGGGGAGAGAGATACCCTTTTAGAAATTGTTGAAAATTTAAAAAAGGCGTCCTTAAAATTTGAAGAGTCTAATTCTTTGCTGGAGTAAAAACTTTTGAGGTTAAAAAATGATTTAAAAGACTTGAGTAGTGATGATTCTGGAACCCCTATTTTTAATAATTCTGCTGTTAATGCCAGGACCATAGTTTGCTTTAGAGGGTCAACTAAAACCAAATACTTTAGAAAATGTCAACCCATAGGTAACATTCCTTCCTTTTACACATGTTCACATTGTGGTAGGAAAGGTGACCTTAGGCATTTTATTTTGATCTTGGAGGAGGTCATAGGATGTTTAAGGACACTATCCCGTTGGTTACTATAACCATTCGAATTAGGTAAACACCCGCTTGGGTTAGAAAATCACTTTTGGAGACACTAAATGTTAAGTTGGTTGATTCTCACATACTTGCACATGATGCGTCACATGCTATTTCATATCATTGATTGCTTGCATGTTTTCGTTTGTCATAGGCTAGTTGTGCTTCATGATATATTTTTACTAGTGTTATGACATGTGTACTTTTTGTATTATTTTTTTTATTGAGTCATATTTGAAAAAAACAAAAAGATTTTTGGTTTATATATTTTTTGAAAATACAAAAAGATTTTATTTTTGAAAAATTCAAAAACATTTTCGATTCTTTGTGCATTTTTAGTTTTACACATTTGGTGTGGCATATTGGTATGTTTGAATCCAATTCTCTACGTAATTTCCACGTGGCTAGGAAATTTGGTTATGACTTTAAATGCTTGAATTAATGTTAACCATGTTTATGGAGGTTTTTTGAAATTGTCTTGGTTTATGGATTCAACTTTGTACATGACTCCACATACACATGCATGAGCTTATTGGATGTTAACTTCATGATGTACATTTGAGCTTGGTGAGATGTTCTCTAATCAATCTTGTCATCTATATGTTTATTTGACTATGGAGGATTTGTTCATGCAAGAACCGTTGCCCGGGAGGATTTTTTTGTATTGAAAACATGATGAGTGTACACGGGAAAAAGGTTGCAAGAGTATAATGAACTCGTCGTAAAAGCTACCATTTGAAAAGATCATATGAAAAAATTAAGGCAATAAAAAGAATAATATGCCAAAAAGGGGCCAATTTGTTTAGTTTGATATATTCATTCAAAATAAAAGAAAAGAAATATTTTGAGGGAGTTTGGATGGAAATATCAACGGGTTTGGACAATGACGATGTATAAGCTTATTTTCTTATGATGTTATTGATTTGTAAAATCATTATTATTCTAGGCTTGTGTGCATTGTACTTGTTTTGTTCATTAAGTTCAACTTTAATAGTCACTTGAGGCTAAGGCTTAGTTTGATAAAGTTTTGCAGTCAATTAGAACTTCTTGAACATATTTGAGTGTTTGAGTTATAATTCGTTTGTTTTTAGTTCACGCCCATGCATTCCATTATACCGTTTGGACACATCGATACTATGCTAGTGTGTATGACTTATGTGTTTGTGTTGTGGTTTGTGGATGTTTATACCTATATATGTGTGCCAAATTTTCTTTCATATATATTTTGTGATGTTGTATTTTTGAAATTTGTAATTGTTTTGAAAAATTGAAAATTTTCAAAAATAGTTGGTTGTGTTTGTCTTTGAGGTGATCATTACACATGATTGATTTACATCTTTTATGATGATATCTTTCTTTGTTGGGATGCTTTGCACTTAATGTTTGTTGTTTCTACTTTTTTTTCTATTTGTCTATTTCGATAAAAACAAAGAGGGAGAGAAAATTAAATTGGAGTTTTTTTTATGAGTTTGAATTATGGGGGAGAATTTTTATTTGTAGCTACTTTGTATCAAACTCGATGCATCACGAAGGTATATGTTTGTTGTCTCATGTGTGTAGGTACTCATTTGCAGATTTCAAGACACACGGATGAAGATAAAGTTGAAAAAGGGAAGAAGACGAAGTTTGAAGACAAAGAGACTTATGTCATTCCGTTCTAGGGTTGGGCAGGGTATTAGTATTCTTGTAATAGGAGATTTTGATTTTAATTTGGTGTTCGATCATTTTGTTTGTTTTGTAACAGAATAGCCAAAGGGGGAGATTTGTAAGAATAATTTTTCTATCATTGTTCATAGCATAGAGTTAGGCCAGCTTGGCGTATCCCGTTAGAAATCATCACGCAATGTCAAGACGAACGAAACTCAAGCATCTCCAAGTTTGAAGACTTGCCGACATCCCAAAAGGTATAAATGATGTAGAGTTTGAATTAATTCATAGAATTATATTTGGGATGTTTAATTTTTATCGAAAAGACAAACAAGTTTTTTTTTTCTGAAAAGAATTTTTTCCAAAAAGATTTTTTGTGTCAAAACTGTTCATATCACTTGAAGTTCGTTTGTAGGTCTCTTGAAGAGTTACATCGAACGACATGCTACGCAATGCATTTTAAAAAATTATTTTTTATGTCGCTCGAAGCATTTATCAAGCTATATTTAATGTCGCAGGAAGAGGTCGTTCAAAGGACATCTTCTGCCGTTCAAACGAAATTGATATCTCATTCGAACGACCCATTCGACTCAGCTTTTTTATAAATATCTATTTCGTGAATTAGTTTTTCAAGATTTTTTCCAAATAAAGTTTCTACATAATAGTAGCAAAAGTTCTTCAAGTTGTGTATGCCAAAACACTATTTTAATTCACAACAAAACATCCTTCAATATTGTTCTTGTGAATTAGTTTAGAAACCTAGAAAGTTTTGTATCTATTGCATGCGCCTTAGTGGAGAGGCACTCCATTGCTGACCTATGATACTTGTAGGGATTCACTGCTGAAGACAAAGGCTGAGGCTAATTCGGAGGAAGGCGGTTATATGACTCTTGCGAGTGTCATAGTTCTTCCTGTGAAATTTTCGAAGAATAACGAATTGTACTTGTGGGGGATCAAGTAGTCTGTAAGTCGACTCTCTTGGAAATTTCTAAGTGAATTAAGGTTTTTACCCGAAAGGTTTTGTTTCTTGAAACTTGCCCTTGTCATATTTGCGTGGTTTGATTTATCTCTTTTATCACTACAGATGCATGTGTAGGATAAAAAGATAAAATAAATTTACTTATCGCTTTCGCATGTTTAAATTTGGTATTGCATTTTTTGTTGAAACCACCATTTGCGATTGTTTTTGCTCCTACAAGTGGTATTAGATCTTTATAAGCGATCTTACCTTTCTCACCATTGCATTGTTGATCTCCTGGTGCTGAATGTTGTTTCTGAATCTTGGATCTGATGTAATATTGTTCAAACTCTTCATTATCAAACTGAATACCATGATCAATGATAAAATCACAAGTCATTCCATAGAGACATATGATTTACTTCCATATGAACTGAAACACTCTTTGATGGGGCATATCGATTAAGGGCTCAGCCTCCACCCACTTGGTGAAGTAATCCACTGCGATAACTAAGTGCTTAAACCTTACTTTGGTTATCAAAAATGGTCAGACCAAGTTTATTACCCACATAACAAAAGGCTAGGGAAAAGTAATAGGAGTTAGGTAAGATCCTAGTTTTCTATGAATAACAATGAACCTTTGCCACTTGTCACACCTTTTTGCGAAGAAAACATGGTCTTCTTCCATTGTTGGCCAGTAGTAGCCTTGCATAGATATTCTTTTTACTAAAGACCAGATGAGTGGTCACCACATGAACCTTAATGGGCCTCTCTAATCAGATCATCTACATCAGTTGGATGGACACACCGAAGTAAAGAGATCGTGTAGCCCCTTCTGTATAAAACACCTTTCTCTAAGACATAGTTGGCTGCCTTATACCTTAATTTCCATGCTTCTTTCTGGTCGGTTAGTAACAATCCTTTCTCAATTTATTACGTAATTGGATCAATCCAGGAAGGCCCCAGCTCTAGATAAATAAAACTGATTGCATCCACATCAATACTCCAACTAGTGAGAATCTCTACCGCAATGGTTCTTCTGAGCTTCATTGGAGTTACTGAGGCTAGTCGAGCAAGAGCATCTTCTCAGGCATTATCCATTCTAGGAATACAAGCCATTTTGACTGCAGGAACTGCGGAGATAACCTCCTTGGCCTTATTCAAGTATCTCACCATTATTTCTTCCTTGAATCCGTATATCTGAAGTAACGGTGAATAATAAGTTGAGAATCACTATGTGCTATCATTTGTTCAGCGCCTCGTGATGAAACTATCTCCAAGCTAGTAATTAATGCTTTGTATTCGACTTAATTATTGGAGGCTTGAACTTAAAATCTCAATGCATACTTTACAGCCAAATTGTTTGGAGTGTTGAGAATAAGTCCAGCTCCACTGCAAGTAGTGCACAAAGAACCATATATGAACAATTTCCAAATTGGACATCACTATTGAAGTCTTCATCCATCAATACTCCTTATTTGAATAACTTCTTACTCTGTTCAGCTAGTCACATAGATTTTTTTTTAACAACCGATGATTTAGTTTGGACGGCGACCATCTCAGTTTTCTTTTGAGCTGGGCTCTCTTCTGTAGAAGTCTGCTCGCCAGGCAAACTTGGCTTGCTGGATACCTATGCATAAGTGAATTATTCTATGAAATTCACCACGGCTTGACCTTTTAATAAAGTTATTGGCTCGTACATAATTTCATATTCTCTAAGTTCAACCACCCAAGACATTACCCTCCTCGAATTTTCAGGCATGTGCAAATCTTGTTACAGATATAAGTCAGTGTATACTACAATGTCATGTACATGAAAGTTTGGTCTCATTATTCTAGACGCTTTAATGAGTGCCAATGACAACTTCTCCAAGCATGGGTTCCTTATTTCTGCTCATCGGAACACTTTACTTGTGTAATACACTGGCTTTTGGACACTTCCTTTAATTGGATCAAGGCTGAACTAACAGAAAACTCTAAAACAACCAAATATAAGTACAATTTCTCACCCAAAACTAGTTGGGAGAGTATTGGGGGAGATCCTAAGTACATCTTTAAGTCTAAAAAGTCTTTTTCACATTCGTCGTTCCATTCTAAGGTATTTTTAATCACCTTAAAAAATGGAAGACAGTTATTCGTGGCTCCTAAAAAAAAAGCCATTTAGAGTTATTACTCTTCCTAATGATTTTTACACATCCTTCTTACTGATTGGGGATTGCATTTCCATTGAAGCCTTTATTTTATCAAGGTTGGGTTCAATTCCCCTTTGATTTAATATACACTTGGTCGGATTGAGCTTTATTTGATGTTTTTCCAGCTGGTCAAACGTTTGGGCCAAATCAACATTATGGTCGACAACAAACTTGCTCTTAGTGAGCATATCATCTACACATAATTGCATGTTCTTTCCAATTTGGTCCTTAAAAACTTTATTTACCAACCTTCGATACGTTTCTCTAGTGTTTTTTAGCCCAAAAGGCATAACAGTTTAGCAATAGGTTCCTCAGCTCGTAATGAAGGATGTGTTCTCCTTATCCTCTAGCTCTTAATCTGGTTATAACTAAAATAAGCATCCATGAAGCTGAGTTGCTCATGACTTGTTGTCGCAACTACCAATTGATCAATCCTTGGTAAAGGAAAATGATATTTTGGGCATGATTTTTTGAGGTCATTTAAATCTGGACAATTCGCCATGTGAACACATTCTTCCTAGCTCTGAAGAATGTAATCAATTCATGATTGAGAGATGGTGTGAGGCTTGAGCCAATCTGAGTGGTCCTTTCTTATTTCTCATCGTAAGCACAATAGTTTATGTTTCTTCCATGGCCTGTCCCTTCACCAAGTCCTCCTCTTTATGGGGATCCAAATGATCAATATAGAATGTAATTGTGCCCCTCCGTATTTCTTATTGGTCAGTTGAGGTATAATAGCGTTCCATAGCTTCTATCTGTCTACCATTCACTATGTCGAATCTATAATTGGTAGGAAACTTCATGTATTGATGCACAGTAGATTTAGCTGCTTATAATTACTTCATCCCCACTCTGTCAATGATTATGTTGTAGGCTGAAGGTATATTTTAGTACAAATAAGCTAATTCTCTTTCTGCTTGCTGCCCAAGTACTGACCAACACATTCAACTTGATAGTTCCTAGGGGATACACCTTTTCTCTTGAGAATCCAATGAGAGGCCTGTGGTACGGGTTTAGTTTATTGTCTCATAGTACTAATATTTGGAAACAGTTATAGAACATTACATCCATTGAACTACCATTGTCGATTAAAACTCTTTCCACTCTACTATGGTGAACTCTGAAAATGATAAACAACGGATCATTATGAGCATAGAGCACCCCACTGAGATCATTTTTGGATAGGTTGATCACCAATTTTTCCTTATTGACTTTCTTAGGTTGACCATCACTTCTTTTGGACATGTCAATCTGCCTAATAGTGGGACATGCTCTGTCCTCATTTAGGTAGGCCTTCCTTTTGTCACGTCTATATCCTCCACCAGCATCCCCCCTGTGATGAAATGACAATCAAAGGCTACATCCATCTCTATCATGAGAAGATCAGAAGTGGTAACTCCTTTCATTCCTATGGGAAGTGTCATATCTCTCCTAGAATTGGAGGATTTATCTTTCATCATACGAGCCAATTATCTAACTGACTCTTTCATGGATTCCTATCCTTTAGACAAATTGAATAAGATCCTCTCGAGGTTTATCTCACTAGGGAGAGAAACATATCTGGGTTATTGCCTGCAACTACCAGGTATTTTTTGTAATGGTAGTCATTCTTCAAGCCAAATAATGAACATAAAAATGTATAAGGTAGAGAACGATGACAAGACGACGCCAATCTATTGATGTCTAAAAATGGAGTGGGTCCAATTTAGAATCACAAATAAATAATAAGAGCAATATAAACAAACACACAAGAGATCAATATTTTTAAAGTGGTTCAGTTGTTAAAAGCCTATGGTAACTGTTGGTATTGCCATTGATGTTTACAAGAGTTCAATACAGTGCGATTGAGATTGATTGAATTGACCCTTTGATCTAAGGGAGATTGTCTATTAGTAATAGTCTGGAACCATAGAGATGGAAGGCCTTTATATTTCCATGCATTTACATTTGTTTACAATAAATAAGACTATTGGCATTCAGTGCTGGTCATCCTTCCCTCCAAGTAACTTTTGATATTCCTGATGGTTCACATTATGGAGTTGGTCGGCGTTCTAGCCGACTAGGTCCCTCTATTTCCGATCAAAATAGCTAGATGGCACTACACAAAAAATGCTAATCTGGAACGCTGAGGGAAGGAGATTTTGGCACAGTTTTAAATCGTGCCATAATCTGGCGCGATTTAATCATAAACTGGCACGGTTTAAAACAGTGTCAGATTCTGGAATGGTTCTAAACCGTGCCAAATATGAGTACACTTCATTAAAAAAATAACACCCCAAAATTTTAAGGGGGAACTAAAATTTAAAGATACCAAATCGTTATAACCTAAATCTCCCTCTCTCTCTCTCTCTATACCCGGCGACTCCCCGATCCACACTACCCGGCGACCCTGATCCACGCTACCCACCGCCGCCTCTTCATTGTAGCCTCCCGCCACCGCCTCTTCATCGCAGCCTCCTGCTGCCTCCATACTCCACGATCCACACTACCCGGCGCCTCATTCTCACTGCTGCCTCCATCATCCACAATATCTAAAAAATCGAACCAACACAGGTATTTCAATCGTCAAGATGCGTACACGTGTGTATCTGTATATATATATGTGTGTGTGTGTGTGATTATAGATTTTCATTTTAACTCCTTTGTGACTTGTTGTTGAATTGATTGTTCATGTACGTGTGCGCAAACACACTGTGTGGATTTGGTAGGGAAGAAATGAAATACATATAGCATTTTTGTCATTGAAGCTTGAGGACAAATCAGAATATTAAGACTTATAGAGAAATCCAGATTTAAAAATAGTTGTCACACGCAGTGTGTGTGTGTTCGTATAGTTGTATGTTTTCCTTTTTACAGCCCTATGTCTCGTTGATGATTTGATTGTCTGTGTGTGTAGATTTGGAGCTGGAAGCGTGGAAATGAAATAAAAATGGGATTATTTCACTAAAACTTTAGGAAAAAAATGAGAAATAAAGGTCTATAGAGAAATTTAGAATTAGAATTAGAATTAATTACCAAAACGCGTATGTGTGTGCATGTGTGTGTATGTTTATTTATTGTCATTTTAACACCTTAGTGTCTCATCAATGAATTGATTGTTTATGTATATGTGTGCGTGCACATAGTGTGTGTACTTGAAGGTGGAAGGGAAGAAGTGCACTAAAGATCAACTTTTGATTGGTATGAATATGTATATTTGCACATGTATGTATATACATGTAATTATACACTTTAAATTTATTAGCTCTATGTTTGGTTGATGAAATAGTGCCAAACTTTGTTGCAAAACGTGGCCGAAATGTTGTTGTGAGCAATCACCGGGGGCTTGGGGGCATATCAATAACTGTAAGTAAGTATTCACTATATGGAATTTTTCTTTATTTTTTCCATTCTTTATTTTTTTTTCTTTTTATTGTTCAGTAAGAAACCATTCAATAAATTTATGTAATTGAATTATATATAATGATGTAGATACTTGATTCTTCTGGATTATGCTTATCTCTCACTTTTTTTCTTTTTTTCTTATCTGTCAGTTTGTTTGTTGGACAATTATGTTTCAGAAACAGAGAGAAGGCATGTTGTTCCATCACAAGTGCAATGACATATTTTGGCTAGGTTCACCTCTATTGTGGGTTGAATGATTGCACCACATTAAATGTCTTCTAACATGATAAAAGGCCGTTTGTAAATTTTCTTTTGGAAGTTGGTGGTCATCCATTTGGACTGTTCACTTGTGCTAAGGATCTAGTTAGCATGGATACAAAGGTAAGCTTATTGTTCATACCCTTTGGACTTGACTTCTTTCTAGTATATTCTCTGATTAATTTTGATCACATTAAAGTATTGTAGGTCAGGATGTTAGCGATTTATATGTAAAAGTAGCTTCAGAGCAGGGCCAAGGTCAAGGAATTACAAGTAATGTAACTTTCACATCCAAAATCCCACTAACCTGCTACTGGACAGGTAAAACTCTAGTAGTATATTTTACTTCTAATAAGATATATAGTTTTATATATGTGTAGTACTTTATATATGAGTTTCCTTTAGTGTATATATGGTTATGGGGTTTAACACTTTTTTTTTAAAATTAGGTGTTTTCATATTTGAAGTTTTGTTATGGAAGTAAAATTAAAGTTACATGATCTTATGCTATTAATCAAGACGTAATTGGCTCAACTATGAGAAACTTTATAAGAATATTTAATTATTACATGAAGTCACAAACAAAAAACTTTAGTTGTGTGAGCATTCCCACATCATCAGACCTCTTCCAATGATAGGAGTTCTAATGAATGGAGTTTGAATAACATGTGTTAGTTTTTCGAAATTATGCCTGTTGATAGTAATTATGCCTTACACTATTGAGATTTAGTACAAATAATTAATGACCCCTCGCAATGAGTCCATATTGACATAGAAGTATATTTTATTATGGACATGAGTTTTTTACTCATGTGGTCATGAGATGTATAGCTATTGGACTGTTATAGGTGATTTCACCCCAAACCAGCCCCCAAACGGCCCCATAAGAGGCACGAACACCTTGCATGGGACCAACGTAACTCGTAGGAACTGATCGTGTAGTCACGGGTCTCCCATTTTGAGTTTATGACGATAATTTGAAAATATCAAGATTAACCTTAAAAACAAGCCGTTAAAGGGTGAAAACTCAAATCAGCACCCAAACGGCCCTGTAAGAGGCACGAACACCTTGCACGGGACCAATGTAACTCGTAAGAACTGACAGCGTAGTCAGGGGTCTCTCGGTTTGAGATTATGATGATAATTTGAAAATATCAAGATAAAACTTAAAAACAAGCCGTTAAAGGGTGAAAACCCAAACCAGCCCCCAAACGGTCCCGTAAGAGGCACGAATACTTCGCACTGGACCAATGTAACTCGTAGGAACTGACCGTGTAGTCATGGGTCTCCCAGTTTGAGAATATGATGATAATTTGAACATATCAAGATTAAACTTAGAAACAAGCTGATAAAGGGTGAAAACCCAAACCAGCCCACAAACGGACCCGAAAGAGGCACGAACACCTCGCACGGGACCAATGTAACTCGTAGGAACTGACATCGTAGTCGGGGGTCTCTCGGTTTGATATTATGACGATAATTTGAAAATATCAAGTTTAAACTTAAAAATAAGCCTTTAAATGGTGAAAACCCAAACCAGCCCCCAAACGGCCCTGTAAGAGGCACGAACACCTCGCACGGGACCAACGTAACACGTAGGAACTGATCGTGTAGTCACGGGTATCTCGGTTTGAGAATATGATGATAATTTGAAAATATCAAGATTAAACTTAAAAGCAAGCCGTTAAAGGGTGAAAAATCAAACCAGCACCCAAACGGCCCCGTAAGAGGCACGAACACCTCGCACGGGACCAATGTAACTTGTAGGAATTGACTACGTAGTCAGGGGTCTCTCGGTTTGATATTATGATGATAATTTGAAAATATCAAGATTAAACTTAAAAATAAGCCATTGACGGGTGAAAATCCAAACCAGCCTCCAAACAGCTCCGTAAGAGGCATGAACACTTAGCACGGGACCAATATAGCTTGTAGGAACTGATCACATAGTCACGGGTCTCCAGGTTTGAGAACATGATGATAAATTGCAAAAATAACACTTAGACTTAAAAACAGGCTATTAAAGGGTGAAACCCAAAACATTCTCCAAACGGCCCAGTAAAAGGCACGAACACCTCGCACGGGACCAATGTAACTTGTACGAACTCACCGTGTAGTCCCGGGTCTCCCCATTTGAGAATATGATGATAATTTGTAAAAATCAACACTTGAACTTAAAAATCGGCCGTTAAAGGGTGAAAACCTAAACCATCCCCCAAACGGACCCGTAAGAAGCACGAACACCTCGCACGGGACCAATGTAACTTGTACGAACTAACCGCGTAGTCACGGTTCTCCCAGTTTGAGAATTTGATGATAATTTGCAAAAATAACACATAGACTTAAAAACAGGCCGTTAAAGGGTGAAAACCTAAACCAGCCACCAAACGTCCCCGTAGGAGGCACGGACACCTTGCACGACACCAATGTAACTTGTAGGAACTGACCGCGTAGTCCCGAGTCTCCTGGTTTGATAATACAACAATAATTTGCAAACATCAATACTTAGACTTAAACACTAGCCATTAAAGGGTGAAAACCCAAACCATCCCCCAAACGGACCCGTAAGTGGCACGAACACCTCGCACGGGAGCAATGTAACTTGTATGAACTGACCGCGTAGTCACGGGTCTCTCGATTTGAGAATACGATGATAATTTATAAAAATCAGCACTTAGACTTAAAAACAAGCCGTTGAAGGGTGAAAACCCAAACCAGCCCCCAAACAGTCCCGTAAGAGGCACGAACACCTCGCACGGGACCAATTTAACTTGTACGAACTGACCGCGTAGTCGCGGTTCTCCCGGTTTGAGAATATGATGATAATTTGTAAAAATAACACTTAGACATAAAAACAGGTCGTTAAAGGGTGAAAACCCAAACCAGCTCCCAAACGGACCCGTAAGAGGCACGAACACCTCGCACGGGACCAATGTAACTTGTACGAACTCACCGTGTAGTCACGGGTCTCTCGATTTGAGAACATGACGATAATTTGCAAAAATAACACTTAGAATTAAAAATAGGCCGTTAAAGGGTGAAACCCAAAACATTCTCCGAACGTCCCAGTAAAAGGGACAAACACCTCATACGGGACCAATGTAACTTATACGAACTCACCGTGTGGTCCCGGGTCTCCCCATTTGAGAATATGACAATAATTTGAAAAAATCGCACTTAAACTTAAAAACAGGCCGTTAAAGGGTGAAAACCTAAACCAACCCCCAAACGGACCCGTAAGATGCACGAACGCCTCGCACGGGACCAATGTAACTTGTACGAACTGACCGCGTAGACACGGGTCTCCCGGTTTGAGATTATGATGATAATTTGAAAATATTAAGAATAAACTTAAAAATAAGCCGTTGAAGGGTGAAAACCCAAACCAGCCCCCAAACGGCCCTGTAAGAGGCACGAACACCTCACACGGGACCAATGTAACTTGTACGAATTGATCGCGTAGTCACGGGTCTCCTGGTTTGAGAATACGACGATAATTTGCAAAAATCATCACTTAGACTTAAAAATAAGCCGTTGATGGGTGAAAACCCAAACTAGCCCCCAAACGGCCCCGTAAGAGGCACGAACACCTCGCACGGGACCAATGTAACTTGTAGGAACTGATCACTTAGTCCGGGTCTCCCGGTTTGAGAATACGACGATAATTTATAAAAATCAACACTAGGACTTAAAAACAGGCCGTTAAAGGGTGAAAACCTAAATCAGCCCCCAAACGCACCTGTAAGAGACATGAACACCTAACACGGGACCAATGTAGCTTGTAGGAACTGACCGCGTAGTCACGGGTCTCCCAATTTGAGAATATGACGATAATTTTAAAAAATAACACTTAAAAATAGGCCGTTAAAGTGTAAAAACCCAAACTAGCCGCCAAACGACCCCGTAAGATGCACGAACACCTCGCACGGGACCAATGTAACTTGTACGAACTGGCCGCGTAGTAACGGGTCTCCCGGTTTGAGAATACGATGATAATTTTCAAAAATCAACACTTAGACTTAAAAACAAGCTGTTGAAGGGTGAAAACCCAAACTATACCCCAAACGGCCCCGTAAGAGCCACGAGCACCTTGCACGGGACCAATGTAACTTGTATGAACTGACCGCGTAGTCCCGGGTCTCCCCATTTGAGAGCATGATGATAATTTGCAAAAATAAACATTTAGACTTAAAAATAGGCCGTTAAAGGGTGAAAACCCAAACCAGCCCCCAAACAGCCCCGTAAGAGGCACGAACACCTCGCACGGGACCAATGTAACTTTTACGAACTGACCGCGTAGTTGCGGTTCTCCCAGTTTGAGAATATGACGATAATTTGTAAAAATAACACTTAGACTTAAAAACAGGCCATTAAAGGGTGAAACCCAAATCATTCTCCAAACAACCCAGTAAGAGGCACGAACACCTCGCACGGGACCAATGTAACTTGTACGAACTAACCGCGTAGTCACGGGTCTCTTGATTTGAGAATACGATGATAATTTATAAAAATCAACACTTAGACTTAAAAACAAGTCGTTGAAGGGTGAAAACCCAAACCAGCCCACAAACAGTCCTGTAAGAGGCACGAACACCTCGCACGGGACCAATTTAACTTGTACGAACTGACCGCGTAGTCGTGGTTCTCCCGATTTGAGAATATGATGATAATTTGCAAAAATAACACCTAGACTTAAAAACAGGTCGTTAAAAGGTGAAAACCCAAACCAGCTCCCAAACAGACCCGTAAGAGGCACGAACACCTCGCACGGGACCAATGTAACTTGTACGAACTAACCGCGTAGTCGTATATGCAATTTTTCTGCTTGTATATGCATTTTTTCTGCTTGAATACGATTGTTTTAAAAATGACTTGGTTACTAATATCGTATCTTTTTTGTGTCTTATTTTTTTTGTAGGATGAAATTCAATCGCTAGATTTTATCCAATTGGAACGCACTAAGAAGTCAATACTTTACAACAGGGGGATTATTTATTTAGTCTTGTTAATATTCATGATTCTGTTTTTTGTGTTCTGGCCGAGCAGGCTTTAGTAGTTTTATTGTTTATTTTTATGGCCGTGCTGGCTATAGTAGTTTCATTGTCGACTTTTATGGCCGTGCGGCCTTTATATGGGCAGATTTTATGTTAACATGTTTTGGAATGCTAAAAAAATAGAGGAAACTCTACCCAATTTTTTTTTATCTGGGAACTATTAGCTCTTGTAATTTTTTGAAGTTATTGTCGACTTTTATGGCCATGTGGGCTTTATATTGATATTAAATCTTGTAATTTTTTGAAGTTTGTATGCACATTAGTTATCAACAACCTGCGATATTCATAATTTGTGAATTTTTTTGATTTTTTTTTGCAAATAATAAATATTTATCCTATCAGATTTGGAATTTGCAGATTTTCTAGATTTGTTTCCTATTATTATTTTTTTTATTAATTGAAAAATTTGGCACTGTTTTAAACCGTGCCAAAACCGTGCCAATTTATAAAAATGAGTACGCTTATAAAACAATCTTGCACGCTTTATAACCGTGCCAAAAGCGTGCCAGAAAATAGATAATTTGGCACGGTTTCGGCATGTGCCAAAAGCGTGCCAGATTTAACATCTAGCACGGTTTAAAAGCGTGTCAAAAGCGTGCCAGATAGCAAAAACTGGCACAGCTTAAAAGCGTGCCAAAAGCGTGCCAGTTTGGGAAATCTGGCACGGTTTTAAATCGAGCCAGAAAATCTGGCACCCCTGATTCTGGCACGGTTTTGAACCGTGCCAGATTGAGTTTAGCACTGTTTTAAACCGTGCCAGTTTCCTATTTTTAGTGTAGTGTGGCCACTTAGGATGACATGTGTCCATTGTTCATTGGTCCAAGCGGGGAAGTAATTTTTACATGCAACACTTCATATAATTAATAATAAATAAAAAATAAAATTATAATTTTCAACTTATATGCCACTGTTTTTATTCTCAACTTATATTTTGTATTTACGGAAAATATTATAAATTAACTGAATATAATGGGTCTAATGAACCGTATGATTTGATTTGAGAAGAAAATTTTAAGTTATATTACAACTGCACTGATGCCCTAATGGAATATGGAATATTTACCCCTAATTAAATTATGTACTATTTTGGTGAACATCTATTATGATTGTAACCATGTCTAATTAGTTATTGTCGGGAAGAATCAAGAATGTAAATATTTCATAAATTATAAGAGACGAAATCTAATTGGAATAAAATTTAAAAGATAACATAAGAGTTTTAGTTCAATTAAACATTTAATATATTTAAAAATAGTAAAGAATAATTTTGTCATCATTCAAAAGTGTAAAAGACTTTTTTAACACATTAATATATGGTAAATACAATTAAACTTTTATGATATATACTTGTGTTGCATTGAGCTCCGGATCTTAAACAAACCACATCAAACAAACGCCATGCATAATTGAAATACTTTGGGATGTAATAAGAAGAGAAACCCAGTTATAAGAGCATCACAAATTGATTACCTAATGTAACAAAACAATTAAAAACATCTCATAAATATTATTCGATAATATCACAACTATCCTCAACAAGTTTTACTCTCCAGAATGCACGGAATAACATGGTATGACAGTCTATGGTGATTGGTGACAAATAACTTGGTAGCTGCAAAGGTATTGGGATGCACCAACAGGGTTACAGTTACAATGCATATGCATCCCACTTGCTCCATATTTTGATGACATCGCAATAAAGTAGTCATAAGTGCCACTAGTACCATAGTCTCCTTTCATCTTCATGTCTGCTGGACAAAACTTTGGTTCCCCTAAAAATCAAATCAAACCAAAAAGTGTGTTTATAATTCACCATAATATCTATGTGTGTTACCCACAAATAGTGAAAAAGAAAAGAATAGATGATGAAAAACTTAGAAAAGTATACCTTCACCTTTAGAGAGAGCTACTAGACTTAACAACAGAAGAGCCAAAGAAAACATGCGAAGGGCCATTGAGTTATTCATGATTTAATATCTCCCTGTTTCCTTCTTTGTGTGTTTTTGGTTCATGCAATACCCACCTATTTATAAGACGAAGTCAGAAGAAAACAACAAAAACACATATTGTAAGATTCATGAGAATAGGCGGGTTAAGTAACAGTAGAGCATCTCATATTAACTTCCCAATAAAAAAGACCGAAAACCGCTTCATTTGTGACAATAACAATAAAGGATGTATTAAAAATAGCATCTTGTAATAACCGTTTCATTTATAATTAGAAGAAGACAAAGAAGAAACGATCGGTATTTTTTTCAAATAAATATTTAAGGGGTTAAGTTCAACTACTATATAATGATTTTATCAAATGCGTAATGGTATTAAAAGAATTAGGATTTATGTCAAAGAGATTACTAATGCGGTTAAGTTAAATACGCATTACAAAGTAGGGGTGAAGCCAAAATAGGGTGGGGATTATTATTCAGGGAGGAGTTATATGGTATTTGTTTAGATGTTTAGACAAAAGTAGGGATTCCATACATGTAATTGGAAATAGTATGCAACCCACGCGATGCGCGAGCATCATGTAATAAATGCTTAACAAATTAAAAGTAAAGTGACCTTTTTATTTACTAAAATTTGAAATTAGAAAGAAGAAGTTAAATAGTTTCTTACAAAATATATATATATTTTAGATTTTTGTCGTAATAAAAATAGAGGATAGAGACAAATAGATAAATATAAGTTACTAAATTCTTCTTGTAATGATCTTTGGAACTAAATCTAAATGCGACACTGATATAGAGTTCTAAATGAGCTTTCAACAATTGCAAAATCCCATGCTTTTCTTTAACAGGTAAAAGTTACTTCTAGCAATATATAAATCATGGATGGATGCATCATTTTTTTACAATTTATGTAATGATGCTACATATGGAAAATTTTCTTATAAGTAAAATTGGATGTTAGTTCTGCTTAAAGAAATTGTAAATAAAATTGGGGGATCTTCCTATTAAGTCCCATTTATATGAAATATTTCGTAATAGGTCCTATTGCAACATTTTTTCCTTAATAGGTCCTATTTGTACATATAGTGAATACTCACTGTATGTTTACAAATATAACCTATTGGAACAAAAATCTTTTTTCATGGGACCCGATGGAGAAAAAATAAAATGTTAGGACCTATTGAACTAAATACTTAGTAAATGGGACTAATTAGTAAAAACCCCATAAAATTATTAAATTATCATTATAAGTACTTAAATACTCAAAGCCACAAGTACTAAATAACTAACACGGAAAATTGATAAGTAAGACTAATACATAAAAGGTTTATTTTTCAATATCAAAAGAGAGAAGTGATAAATGAGACCATGGAATTCAAAGACCACCCCTAGACAAACTTACGCTCTTTGAGTGGTTTACTCAAACAAAATGTTGACGAAATAAAGATAAACCAAATTCGAAACTATTTTGTACCCATCTTTACTCAAAACAAATCTCACAAATGGTTCCCAACTATCAACAATGTAAATACAAAGCCATTAGTAAATCCCATATAAAGTAAAACCTGATATTAAATCTCATTGTTCATCCCATTTAAATGTAGGTTTGGGACACTGTAAGAGTCCATTCAACCCTAATGTAACACCCCGCATATTTTGGCATCGACCGCTGTCAACCTAAGTCGGGCATCACTAAATAAAATACCATTCTCAACATGTGATAGAAATATAAAAAAAATAAAACTTTGTTTACCCAAAATATTTTAGGAGTCTACTACTTTTTGAGAATGGTTGAATGTGTGTTAAAAACCCAAAACCCATGCCTTTATATTTTAATAAGAGAAAAGCATTTGAGTCCTATATAAACTCTACAATAAAAGAGTTAATTTTTGCACTGCCACCGATGTGAACCGATTTACCCCCAGGGCTTGCCAAATCGAGATTCCCCTCTTTTTATATAAAAACTTAGAAAAAATAAAATTTCAATCACAATTTAAATTCTACTGAAAACTTTACTTTAAACATATAACAGACAACATTTTTAAATACTAGAAAATAATAAATTCCAAAAATTATTTTTCCGAAATATTTGATTTAACAAAGATTTTTACGACTTAAAATCACAGGATGTTACATACTCCCCTACTAATACATATATTTCGTCCTCAAAATTCTACGAAGCATAAATGTCAAACATAATATAACGCTTACATATGCCTACCCGTAGAATGCCACGATTGGGCGCCCATACCCCCAATTCCACACGCACTTACCCCACAAGTAAAAATATAGTATATATATATACACACACACACACACACACGCACACTAGCGGAATACCCGTGCGTGAAGGCACGGAGAAAAATTCTAAAGTATTGAATCGTGTAAAATTTGGTCAAAATTTAAAATTTTGGACAAAATTTTCCTTATGTATAAGACTGTACACCATGTTTAAGAAAAACATAATCCCAAAAAAATACAAATTTTCTCGTAATAATGATAAGTTATTATATAAGACAGCTAATTATAAACAAATTAAAATTTTTGGGCAAAGTAGTCTTTGTTTATAGGACGATCCATACTTTTGAAGAAATAAAAAGTAATCCACGATGACAATACTAATAGTGTCATGGTCCTCACACAAATAACATCATATCCATAAAATATTTTTAAGTCAAAATGAACATGAGTTAGAATCAATTACACTAGTGAGTATTAATTAATTATAGAAACCTATAATTGGAATAACACAAATTCTCTCTCTCTCTCTCTCTCTCTCTCTCTCTCTCTCTCTCTCTCTCTCTCTCTCTCTCTCTCTCTCTCTCTCTCTCTCTCTCTCTCTCTCTCTCTCTCTCTCTCCCATCTAATGGAGGCGTCACCATTACCCAAACCACCTGATCGTAATTCTTTCAAAAGCTTTGCTTCCATCCTTACTGATCAACCACTCCAAACTGACATTTCTTCCAGACCAAAAACATTGTACAAAGGTGAACCTTCGGTTGAGTTCTCTTTGGATGAAACAGTCAGCCTCTCTTCTCCTTATAGATTTTCTCTCATTGGCAAATTCACTCATGGTCGCCCTTCCATGGAGCCCATTCGTAAGGCTTTTCATGGGTTTTCTTTAAAAGCATCTTTTTTCATAGGCTTATTGGATGAGCAGCACATTTTAATTAAATTATTTTGTGAGGAAGACTTTATGCGTCTTTGGCTACGCAATCAGCTATTTATTTTCAAAGCCCCGTTAAAGGTTATGAAGTGGACACCTGACTTTTTACCAGGGTGTGATTGCCCTATTTTCCCTGTTTGGGTAAACTTGCCTCATCTTCCAGTCCATCTGTTTGCAAAAACTGCTCTTTTTGCTATTTGTCAGAGAATTGGAACACCTTTGAAATTGGATGAGTCGACTGCAAATGTCACGCGTCCTAGTCAGGCTCGTATTTGTGTTGAGATTGATGTTCTCAAATCTCTCCCACACCGCATCTGGATCGTCAATGGTAAAAGAGGTTATTGGCAGCGTATTGTGTATGAAAACCTTCCAAAATTTTGTGGGGAGTGTATGAGAACTGGTAATTCTTCAGCTGAATGTGCAAATAATGATGTAGGGTTTGTAACTAACCCTAATATTGATCAGCTATATCCTGGCAGTTCGCCGGCCGTTAATTATTCCGATCACCCTATTTCTGTCCAGCCATGTGTTCTGCCCAAGAATGTAGGAACGACTTGGCAAAAGAAACGCACGTCTCAGCCAGGTGTAGTTATCAAAGACGCAATCCCAAAAAATTCTCCTATAGTTAAGGAGCTTTCAAAACCTGGAAAATTGAATATTGCAACGTGTCAGCAGGAAGTTAAGGACTTCTCCCATATTCTAGGAAATACTTTTGGGATCCAAGAAATCACCCACATGGCCTAGCCTCTATGTCTGATACATGTACTATTATTTACGCTACTGTGAAATCAAATAAGAAGGTTCCAGCGATTGAGGAGAACTGTTCTACGCATGATTCGGATGAGGAAATCCTTACCCACAACCCATTTGCTATTTTGGAGGTTTCTGATACAGAAGAAGGTGAAATCGTTCCAAAAAGGAAATTCTCGTCTTCCCACTCTCCTGCTAAATCAGTTGCTTCACTTCAACCAATACCCTCCAATGATTCCAAACAATGCCTTCTTCCATCTTGGTCCTCTACTGACGACATTCCCTCCAAATATTATCAGTCTTTATCTATTGAAGAGCTTCGTGATTTTTCCATGCAACTCAGGAAAAAAATTTCTTGGATTGATAAAAGCCCCAGCGAGCCAAAATATTCTAATTAACCTCCTCAAGCTTCTGTGACAGGAAATAAAAAGAAAAACCGGCCAGAAAGATGTCTTCTTCCTCTATATTAACCAGGTCTCATTCTAAATCCGCTCAAGCTCATTCTCTTAACCTTCTCAATGTTTAGCATCCTCTTTTGGAATATTAGAGGTGTGGGTAATAATTCGTCGGTTAGAAGGCTCAAAAGAATCATCAACAAATATAATAGCTGGATGATAGTTATTCAGGAACCTAAGATTGATGAAGAGAACATTCATTCTCTAGCTAGAAGAATTGGTTTTGTAGATGGTGTTGCCAACTGTTCCAATAAAATCTGGATTCTTTGGAAGATTAATTTTGCTGTTAATGTTCTTAGAGATATGGATCAAATCTTATCATTATCCGTTCATATTCCTAATTCTCCTATCCCATATGTTGTCTCTTGTGTGTATGCTAAATGCAACACAGTTGATAGGAGAAGTCTTTGGGAGGAAATTAACACTATAGCTTCCCTGGGGCTTCAATCTTGGATTATTGGGGGAGATTTTAACATTGTTTCTAAACAAGATGAGAAACTAGGAGGTAATATTATCGATCGTAAGGCCATCTTAGAATTCAATTCTACCATGATTACTGCAGATCTTCATGAAGTTCCTTTTTCAGGAGCTAATTTTACTTGGTGCAATAATAGAGATGGGGACTATAGAATTTGGGCCCGTCTTGATAGAGTGCTTGGGAATGAAGGGTGGTTTAACAACTAATTTTCTTCACATGTTGAACATTTGCATCGCACTAATTCTGACCACGCTCCATTAGTGCTTAAATTAATTTTGGAAAATGATTTGGTTCCAAAACCATTCCGTTTTCAGAATATGTGGACCTCCCACCATTCTTTCTTGGATACGGTTGTGAAAGCGTGGAATATTGATGTTATGGGGTCTCCTATGGCTAGTTTTGCCCAAAAATTAAAAAATGTGAAACATTCTCTTAAAGTTTGGAATACAAATGTTTTCACTAACATTTTTTCTAGAGTGCAGAAAGCTGAAGATGATGTGATTCTCAAGGAAACAATGTTTGATGTTGATCCGTCTCCCCCTAATAGGTAAGCCTTACACTTAGCCCAAGCTAAGTTCAAAAGAGAGCTCGAAATCGAAGAAATTTTCTGGAAACAAAAAGCTAGACTTAAATGGGTTAAAGAAGGTGACCTTAATTCTAAAGTTTTTCATTCGGTGATAAAAAAGAAACAAAATAAACTTTTTATTCACCAAATCCAAAATTCAGCTGGTGATATGTTATCTACTCCTTTAGAGGTGGAGAACGAAATTGTTTTGCACTTTCAAAACTTACTTGGGTCTTAATCGGCTTGTGTGGATTGCTACTCTATTTTGGATAATATTCCTAAATTAATTGATGTGGAGGACAATCTCTTCTTATCCAAAGTCCCGGAAGAAGCTGAAATCAAAGAAGTTATTTTCTCCATGGATCAGGATAGTGCGGCGGGGACGGATGGATTTAATGGTTTTTTCTACCAAACTTGTTGGAATATCATTGCCAAAGATATTATTAGAGCAATTCAATCTTGTTTTGTTGGTAATGATATACCAAAAAGTTGGTCCTCTACTAATATTGTTCTTATTCCTAAGGTTGATAACCCTAAAAATTGTTCAAACTTGAGGCCTATAAGTTTGTGAAAATTTTCAAATAAAATCATTTCGAAGATTTTATCTAACCGAGTTGGCGTTTTGCTTCCTAAGTTAATTTCAGATTCACAAGCAGGTTTTATTAAAGGAAGATCAATATCGGATAATATCCTTCTTGCGCAAGAGATGATGACCCAACTCAACAAAAAAGTTAGAGGCTCTAATATCGTCATAAAACTGGATATGGAAAAAGCATATGATAGGATTTCTTGGATTTTCATAACTAAAGTGCTCCGGGCTTTTGGTTTTTCTGAAAATTGGATTGACATGGTTTGGAGAGTTCTCTCAAATTGTTGGTATTCAATTATTTTTAATGGTAAAACATGTGGGTATTTTAAATCTGGTAGAGGGGTGCGCCAAGGAGACCCTCTGTCTCCTGCCCTCTTTGTTCTTGTTGCTGAAGTGTTGAATCGTGGTATCTATAACCTTATGTTGAATGGTAGAATCGACCATTACTCCACTCCCAGAGGCTGCCCTTTGGTGTCATCACTGTCCTTCGCAGACGATATCATGTTTTTCTTAAATGGTAACAAAAAATCTGTTGCTTCCTTCTCTCGGTACGGGTTTAGTTTATTGTCTCGTAGTACTAATATTTGGAAATAGTTATAGAACATTACATCCACTGAACTACCATTATCGACTAAAACTCTTTCCACTCTACTATGGTGAACTCTGAAAATGATGAACAACGGATCATTATGAGCATAGCGCACCCCACTGAGATCGTTTTTGGAGAGGTTGATCACCAATTTATCCTTGTTGACTTTCCTAGGTTGACCATCACTTCTTTCGGACATGTTAATCTGCCAAATAGTGGGACATGATTTGTCCTCATTTAGGTAGGCCTTCCTTCCATCAAGTCTATATCCTCCATCGGCATCTCCCCCTGTGATGAAATGACAATCAAAGTCTACATCCATCTCTGGTTCATCAAGCTTCTTTTGTAAGTCTGGGTCATCCTTATAGTCATTGTTGCGTGTCCTTTTGGTATCATCTTGTCCTCGATCGGGTGATTTAGATCTTCTCCCAGTGTCTCAGTTACCTTTCCGATAAAAAAAAATTATATGTTTCCTCTCCGAATAAGAGTCTTAACTTCATTCATAAGGGCTATGAAACTATCAATGGTGTGTCCGTCATCTCGATTAAAATCACACTATTTGGACTTGTCCCTCCTTTTGGAAGGGGTCCTCATCTTCCCAGGCCACTTTAGATATTTTTTTCCCCTAATTTTCTCCAAGAAGTGGTGGAAACCTTTAGTGAGTGGAGTTTACTCATCGAATTTCTTGATCCTCTCATACTTCTTATCTTTTTTATCTTTCTTGAACGAATTGTTATTTTGACCTTCAACTTTTCTCTCTAGCAATTGTTATTTGGAAAAAGATCTACCATCATAGTAATTTATTTATCGGAATGAAGATGTTGCACTGGGATAATATGACCTGCCATGAGAAGATCAGAAGTGGTAACTCCTTTCATTCCTATGGGAGGTGGCATATCTCTCCTAGAATTGGAGGATTTGTCTTTCATCATACGAGCCAATTATCTAACTGACTCTTTCATGGCTTCCTATCCTTTAGACAAATTGAATAAGATCCTCTCGAGGTTTATCTCACTAGGGAGAGCAACATATCTGGGTTATTGCCTGTAGCTACCGGGTATTTTTTGTAATGGTAGTCATTCTTCAAGCCAAATAATGAACATAAAAATGTATAAGGTAGAGAACGATGACAAGACGAATCCAATCTGTTGTTGTCCAAAAATGGAGTGGTTCCAATTTTAGAATCATAAATAAATAATAAGATCAATCTAAATAAACACGCAAGAGATCAAGATTTTTAAAGTGGTTCAGTTGTTAAAAACCTATGGTCACTGTTGGTATTGCCATTGATATTTACAAGAGTTCAATACAGTGCGCTTGAGATTGATTGAATTGATCCTTTGAGCTAAGGGAGATGGTCTATTAGTAATAGTCTGGAACCATAGAGATGGAAGACCTTTATATTTTCAGGCATTTACATTTGTTTACAATAAATAAGACTATTGGCATTCAGTGCTGGTCATCCTTCCCTCCAAGTAACTTCTGATATTCTTGATGGTTCACATTATGGAGTTGGTCGGCGTTCTAGCCGACTAGGTCCCTCTGTTTTCGATCAAGATAGCTAGATGGCCACTTAGGATGACATGTGTCCATTGTTCATTGGTCCAAGCGGGGAAGTAATTTTTACATACAGCACTTCATATAATTAACAATAAATAAAAAATAAAATTATAATTTTCCACTTATATGCCACTGTTTTTATTCTCAACTTATATTTTGTATTTACGGAAAATCTTATAAATTAACTGAATATAATGTGTCTAATGAACCGTATGATTTGATTTGTGGAGAAAATTTTAAGTTATATTACAACTGCACTGATGACCCTAATGGATTATGGAATATTTACACCTAATTAAATTATGTACTATTTTGGTGAACATCTATTATGATTGTAACCATGTCTAATTAGTTATTGTCGAGAAGAATCAAGAATGTAAATATTTCATAAATTATAAGAGACGAAATCTAATTGGAATAAAATTTAAAAGATAACATAAGAGTTTTAGTTCAATTAAACATTTAATATATTTAAAAATAATAAAGAATAATTTTGTCATCATTCAAAAGTGTAAAAGACTTTTTTAACACATTAATATATGGTAAATACAATTAAACTGTTGTGATATATACTTGTGTTGCATTGAGATCCGGATCATAAACAAACCACATCAAATAAATACCATGCATAAGTGAAATACTTTGGGATGTAATAAGAAGAGAAACCCAGGTAGAAGAGTATCAAAAATTGATTACCTAATGTAACACAACAATTAAAAACATCTCATAAATATTATTCGATAATATCACAACTATCCTCAACAAGTTTTACTCTCCGTAATGCACAGAATAACATGGTTTGACAGTCTATGGTGATTATTGACAAACAACTTGGTAGCTGCAAATGTATTGGGATGCACCAATAGGGTTACAGTTACAATGCATATGCATCCCACTTGCTCCAAATTTTGATGACATCGCAAGAAAGTAGTCATAAGTGCCACTGGTACCAAAGTCTCCTTTCATCTTCATGTCTGCTGGACAAAACCTTAGTTCCCCTAAAAATCAAATCAAACCAAAAAGTGTGTTTATAATTCACCATAATATCTATGTGTGTTACCCACAAATAGTGAAAAAGAAAAGAATAGATGATGAAAAACTTAGAAAAGTATACCTTTACCTTTAGAGAGAGCTACTAGACTTGACAACAGAAGAGCCAAAGAAAATATGCGAAGGGCCATTGAGTTATTCATGATTTAATATCTCCCTGTTTCCTTCTTGTGTGTTTTTGGTTCATGCAATACCCACCTATTTATAATACTAAGTCAGAAGAAAAAAACAAAAACACATATTGTAAGATTCATGAGAATAGGCGGGTTAAGTAACAGTAAAGCACCTGACATTAACTTCCCAATAAAAAAGACAGAAAATCGTTTCATTTCTGAAAATAATAATAAAGGACCTATTAAATATAGCATCTTGTAATAACCGTTTCATTTATAATAAGAAGAAGACAAAGAAGAAACGAGCGGTATTTTGGTCAAATAAATATTTAAGGGGTTAAGTTCAATTACTATATAATGATTTTTATCAAATGCCTAATGGTATTAAAAAAATTAGGAGTTATGTCAAAGATATTACTAATGCGGCTAAGTTAAATACGCATTACAAAGTAGGGGTAAAGCCAAAATAGGGTGGGAATTATTATTCAGGGAGGAGTTATATGGTATTTGTTTAGATGTTTATACAAAAGTAGGGATTCCATACATGCAATTGGAAACATTATGCAACCCACGCGATGCGCGAGCATCATGCAATAAATGCTTAACAAATTAAAAGTAAAGAGACCTTTTTATTTACTAAAATTTGAAATTAGAAAGAAGAAGTTAAATAGTTTGTTACAATATATATATATATATATATATATATATATATATATATATGATTTTTGTCGTAATAAAAATAGAGGATAGAGATAAATAGATAAATATAAGTTGCTAAAGTCTTCTTGTAATGATCTTTGGAACTAAATCTAAATGCGACACAAATATATAGATTTCTAAATGAGCTTTCAACTATTGCAAAATCCCATGCTTTTCTTTAACATGTATAAGTTTCTTCTAGCAATGTATAAATCATGGATGGATGCATCACTTTTTTTATAATTTATGTAATGATGCTACATAAGGAAAATTTTCTTATAAGTAAAATTGGATGTTAGTCCCGATTAAAGAAATTGTAAATAAAATTAGGGGATCTTCCTATTAAGTCCCATTTATATGAAATATTTCCTAATAGGTCCTATTGCAACAGTTTTTCCTCAATAGGTCCTATTTGTACATATAGTGAATATTCACTGTATGTTTACAAATATAACCTAATGGAACAAAAATCTTTTTTCATGGGACCTGATGGAGAAAAAATAAAATGTTAGGACCTATTGAACTATATACTTAGTAAATGGGACTAATTAGTAAAACCCCCATAAAGTTATTAAATTATCATTATAAGAACTTAAATACTCAAAACCACAAGTACTAAATAACTAACACCGAAAATTGATAAGTAACACTAATACATAAAAGGTTTATTTTTCAATATCAAAAGAGAGAAGCGATAAATGAGCCCATGGAATTCAAAGACCACCCCTATACAAACTTACGCTCTTTGAGTGGTTTACTCAAACAAAATGTTGACGAAATAAAGATAAACCAAATTCGAAACTATTTTGTACCCATCCTTACTCAAAACAAATCTCACAAATGGTTCCCAACTATCAACAATGTAAATATAAAGCCATTAGTAAATTCCATATAAAGTAAAACCTGATATTAAATCTCATTGTTCATCCCACTTATATGTAGGTTTGGGACACTGTAAGAGTCCATTCAACCCTAATGTAACACCCCGCGTATTTTGACATTGACCGCCGTCAACCTATGTCGGGCATCACTAAATAAAATACCATTCTCAGCATGTGATATAAATATAAAAAAATAAAACTTTGTTTACCCAGGATATTATATTTTAGGAGTCTACTACTTTTTGAGAATGGTTGAATGTGTGTTAAAAACCCAAAACCCCTGCCTTTATATTTTAATAAGAGAAAGGCATTTGAGTCCTATACAAACTCTACAATAAAAGAGTTAATTTTTTCACTGCCATCGATGTGAACCGATTTACCCCTAGGGCTTGCCAAATCCATATTCCCCTCTTTTTATATAAAAACTTAGAAAAAATAAAATTTCAATCAAAATTTAAATTCTACTGAAAACTTTACTTTAAACATATAACAAACAACATTTTTAAATACTAGAAAATAATAAATTCCAAAAATTATTTTCCCGAAATATTTGATTTAACAAAGATTTTTACGACTTAAAATCACAGGATGTTACATACTCCCTTACTAATACATGTATTTCGTCCTCGAAATTCTATGAAGCGTAAATGTCAAACGTAATATAAGGCTTACATATGCCTACCCGTAGAATGCCACGATTGGGCGCCGATACACCCAATTCCACACGAACTTACCCCACAAGTAAAAATATAGTATATATATATATACTAGCGGAATACCCGTGCCTAAAGGCACGGAGAAAAAATTCTAAAGTATTGAATCGTGTAAAATTTGGTCAAAATTTAATATTTTGGACAAAATTTTCCTTATGTATAAGACTGTACACCATGTTTAAGAAAAAAATAATCCAACAAAAATACAAATTTTCTCGTAATAATGATAAATTATTATATAAGACAACTAATTATAAACAAATTAAAATTTTTGGGCAAAGTAGTCTTTGTTTATAGGACGATCCATACTTTTGAAGAAATAAAAAGTAATCCACGATGACAATACTAATAGTTTCATGGACCTCACACAAATAACATCATATCCATAAAATACTTTTAAGTCAAAATGAAGACGAGTTAGAATTAATTACACTAGTGAGTATTAATTAATTATAGAAACCTATAATTGGAATAACACAAATAGAAACCCATAGCTCCAAACACTATTTCAGTCCATTCATGATTTTGGTCTTCACCGTTTTCACATTTTCTCATACCACTATTCCATCAGATTTATTGGCATTATTGAGAGCTTGTCAGTTCCATTTGCCCAGAGATCGTGTATATAGTTTTACAAAAGGCTTATATATTTAAGTTTTCAAGGAACATATCTTATGGATAACCCTAACATTGCTCTGAGATAGTGGAAGATTCACGATCTGGACAATTAGGGAGCAAGGAATGGATACCACCCCAGGCTAAAATGAAGTGGAAGAATTGAACTAAATCATTTTAAAAAGTTACAATGAAAATATAATTCATAGTAACTAAAGAAGTTCAAAATTAATCGTGGGATCTGTGTCACTATATCATATAAAATTAAAAATAATGTAAGTTTTCTAGCTTACTAATCGAGGTTTAGAGATCAAATAGCTATAAAGTTATAAAAAAAAATAAAAAACTTCAAAACCCACTATGAAGTTCAAACATACGTGTGATGTTAATTTAACACACAAAAAGCGAAGAGGACATCCTATAAATAACAAAAAGTTTGGGGGAAAATGGACTAACAAATTCAGAGATAAATAACTAATATTTAGAAAAAGAAATAAACGAAAAGAGAGAACAGAGAAATACCATGTAGGTTTTGTATGAAGAAAAATATAAGGGTAATTAAATGCAGGAACTATAACCCATCCACATTAGAATCTTTTAGCTTGTCCTATGATATCATATACATTTTCAACTCTCAGGTATATGTATGAAAATGACAACTATTAAATTGAAGCATATATATTATCTTTGAAAATTTGTCTCAAGAACATATAAGAAAAAGAGATTGTATACAAAAGATAAGTTCACTGCTTTTTATTCCAATTATTATCTCTATAACAGATCTTAACCACAAAAAATAAACCTGAATCCAAGAAGCATAATAAAAAGGACTTGTAAGCTGAATTCAGCAGTGAGGTAGAGAAACATAGGAAAGGAGCAAACTGATTGGAAAATAATCCAAGAATACTCCATTTTTTCTCATCGGTAGTGGTTGTCTTGTGGACGACCCTATTTCTTCTCATGCTGCCCTTTCCGCGAGTGCGAACAGTACCAGTCAATGAAAACAACACCAATCATATTTTTTTTAGCAAAAACTGAGGATAATCTTGTTGCGACTTCATCCGAAAAGCCTAAAAAGTGCCCTGAACAAAAAGAAATAAAACATAATTAATTAAAGGTTTTTGTTATTGAGAAGATTTCATTATAGTGACTAATAATCTACCTAGAGGACCATGTTTGAATTTGTACTCCATCATATTTTCATCAATCATAATAGTTCTTATGAAAATTCACAGTAAATCCAAACATATACATTATGAAAATTCTCACCATGATGTTCAAAACCCCCAATTATATATGCTAATACAACAATTAAAAAATAAAACAAAGGAAAGATCCTGCTGTTAATCTCCAATGGCTTTAGAATACTTTATGCTAGTAAACCAATAATTAACAAATCAACATCCCAGACATACTCAACGTAAATAAAACATAGGTCCAAAAACTGTGTAAATATCTTCATAATCAATATAAAAAAATAGTCGATATAGGTCCAATGTCTGTGTGTATTAACTCCCACATGTATTGTATACATGTATACAATCATCTAATTCAACATAGCTTCAATATTTATGTGTATATAAGTCCAAATGTGTTATTTTTAGTCATCAAATCCAACATAGATTCTATATATATGTAGTCATCAAACCCACATCTCAGCGTATGGGTTCCCACACACAACAATTGAGTGCATGTTCTCTCACATTGGCATTAAATCCTCTTTACAATAAAGTAGAGGCAAACATATATCAACTGAAAACCCTTTAAATATATATTCTCTACAACACAGGGCGAGACAGAGATTCACTATCTCTATCACTTTGGGAATTAAAGTAAAACATTGTTAGATAAGTGAAAAATAAGGTATAACACTTTTTCATCGAAAATAAACCAAAGAAAACGCCAAACTTAAATAATCACTCTAACACTAACAAAAGCATAACTCAAAACACCATGGATATGTAATGTCGAATTAAAAACCAAAATCAAAACCAATCTCCAAAATATGGGGGCAAACCTTTAATTAGCAAAAACAAAATTCGAAAGAGGGTTTCAAAAACCCTTACTTGAACCTTGATGCTTAGAGGAGGAACAAAGCACCTAAGTATGAGAAGTTGTTTATCTGCAAAATAGTAGAGAAAAAAAATTATACAGAGATTGAGAAAATTATCCCCAAAATGACCCAAAAATAAAACAAAATACAAAAATTCCTAAGAAATTGGCTTTAACAAACCGTTTCTTTGAAGTGGTGTGTGTGTTTTTGAAAGATAGGGAGAGATTGATATCATACCATTGGCAGTGGTCGGGGATGAATACAACCCCTTTTTTATTGGGGTGTTTCCCTTTGTACTCCTTCCTAAATTTCTCCATGAAAACAAAGAAAGCACCGGCATGTATCTTCGGCCAATTCCCTTTGTTTCCCCCTTTTTTCTCTACCACAATTTCAAACTCAGAAATATTTGATTCATCTAGAACAATCCCTTCTCGCTATTTTCCTCGTTTCTTTAATTCAAGCATCTTGAGGGTCATACTCATTTTGAGTTACTTGTACCTAGTTGAATTTGACGAAGTGAATGATCAGGAAGTTTCATGCTCTAATACCAGATTTGTCACAACTAAGTGTTGTGACTGGTTAGTTTACTGGGAAACTGAAAAAAATCCAAAAGAAAAAATTAATATTACAAAGAAAAGAGAAATTGAATGAAGGTTATTTTATTTCTTTTCATTGATACTCCTACTATTTTCAGAAAAAAATAGAGTACCTGATACGACATCCGTTCTATTTAGTCACCTTCTTTGCTCCTCTCCTACATTTAAGAGAATGCCTATTATGGTGGTTCCCGTGGACTCGTGTCCAAGGTGATCAGCTATGAGATCGAAGGAGAAAAGAAAAACCCATCGGATTTTGGAACCTAGCAACCTTTAAAATTATGGAGTGAACACATAAAATAAAAAGGTCATATTTAATCCACCAAAAAAGTCAGAAAATATCAAAAGTATCAGACATACATATCATACATACGTTTAATCCACCAAAAAAGGCATGTTTACAAAAACACTATTTGAGTTAACACAAATACACAGAAATAAACACTCACACAACACCACTCAGAGTTACAGCGTATAGAGGAGTGAAACTTCAATTTTTTTCTCAGTTGCTCACGTTTTCTCAGCAAAGAGGTGGTAGATCCGGAGTAGGCAAGGGTGCTAGTTTGCGATGGTGATCGGATCGGAAGACAAAGGTGCAGTTGGAAAGAATCGGAAGAGCAAAGGGCTTCAATTTTTTTCTCAGTTGCTCACGTTTCCTCAGCAGCTTCCTAAACTTTATAAATGAAGCAACAAATCAGACAAATATACAACTCTAAACCAACCCTATATTATACGAACTCTAATATTTAAACAATTAATCAAACCTTGGTACCGAAGATTTGAAAGAAGTTTAGAAATAAACAAAATAGATAAAGATAATTTTTATGCGTCTTAAATTCAACTAAAGTCTAATAAGAGAGGAACCGAGCCCTCTACGATGATTCCAAACACAAAATAAACTGAAAAATGAACCGTGGCACCTCCAGCAAGGAACCTAGCCCTTTAGGATGATTCCAAAGACAAAATAAACTAAAAAACGAACCGTGGCACCTTCAGCAAGGTAATTATTTGAACAATTTAAGACCATTAATTCAGCATTACTTGATATGACATCAGTATAGCATGAATAAGCCTTATTTACAATTGTGGGATAAAAGTTAGAGTTAAAAAAAATAAATAAATAGATCAACATGCCGTGTTTAAATGTGCCTCATTTCTACGACATCAACATGGTTCCATTTCTCCTAAGGTATGAATGCATTTGAATATATATATATAGGAGATTGGAACATTTATATTGGGTGAATTTTATTTAAAAATGTTGTTTATTTTCAGAAAGATTTTATTAAAATTTCAAAATAAAGTATATAAAGTTTCTGGGCAAAAATCAAAATTTTACAACTTTCTGAAAGTTTGTTCGAACGAGTTTGTCGTTCGAACAACAATGTCTTTTGAACGAGTTTGCCAACGAGTTCCCACTAAGGCCACTGGAATGTCGTTCGAAGTGTCATTCGAATGATATTTCCAACGAGTTCACACTGGAACCTTGTTAGAAGGCTCGTTCGAATGAGACATCGTTCGAACGAAAATCTCGTTCGAACGAGTTTAGGCGGGAAGATGTATTTGGCAATTTTGAGCATTTTTTTCCCATTTCCCCACTTCTTTTCCCACTATCTTTTGACAGAACTTCTTAAGTGCGAAAATAAGAGTTTTTAACTTAACCTTTTCATATCCTACAACGTCTAAGAGAGTGTTTGAGAGAGAAATACAAAGTAGAAAAAGTTCTTGGTTTAAGTGTTGTCTTCAAGAAAAATGTTTTAAAACACTTGTTTTACACCCAAAGTTTGTTTATCCAAGCTTCCTATATATATATATATATATATATATATATATATATATATATATATACATTGCTTGGAGTTTGGCACCGATTTTTCATATCTACCGTTTGAAGAGACGTTTGGGTTTTCTTCTACATCCCACAAAGAATAAGAAGTTTGTGTTGATTTACCCACTTGGAGAAAGGCTCCTAGTTTGGGTGATGGTGAGCATAAAAAGTTCGTTCGGTAGATTCTGAGACCGCGGTGGAGCTCCATGGTTATTCGCTAGGCGGAGGTGGATACAAGAAAAAGCGTCGGGGCTTGAGAGGGATCGAGTCGAGTGTTGTAAGTCCTTTTGTCTTGTATTTATAAAACCATACTTAGTGGATTTGAGGCTAGGGCCATCCGAAGTTTTTTCCCGTTGTGGGGTTTTCCTCGTACATCGCGGCATAGTGATTTATTGTTTAATTTTATCTTGCTATATCACCTAGAACGCATGCTTAGGTAAAAAGATAAAATTGGTTTAATTTAATCACTACTTGTTTAAATTTGGTGCATAATTAAATTTGGATAATTAGTAATTAATTCAAGTCATTAATGTAATTTGTTAAAATTTTGTTTGGCCTAATTTGATTTAATGAAAAATATGACTTAGGCAAATTTCTAGAACTTGGGTTAATTAATTTGGCTTAAGTGAAATTACATAAGTGTGTGTTTAATCTTATTTCACCTGGTTTAATTTTAATTTGAAAAAGGTAAATTAAAATTTGTGTATTTGTATTAATTGAACAATCTCACGCTTCCGCATCTTAAAAAGGAAATTGAAATACTATTTTTGAAGTATAATATTTATAAAAATTGGGGGTCTCATATTCCAACAAGTGGTATCAGAGCATTGATTGAGAAAATCTCACCCTTTGAAAGTGGTATCAGAGCATTGATTAAGAAAAGATCTCTCTTTGAAATTGGTATCAGATCCAAAGTGATAAATTATTTCGTTAAAGATCCTTTCAAATAGTTTGGCTAAAATGGAATTTTCCCCATTCTCAAAATTTCCTATTTTCGATGGTTCTAATAACGTGTACTGGAAAGCGCGAATGAAATCGGCACTTAAATCTATCAACGAGAGGGTTTGGTTATCTGTAGTTAACGGGTGGTCTCTGCCAACTCATTTAGTAGATAATGAACATGTTCCCAAACCGGCCGATATATGGAGTGAAAATGAGTTTAAACTTTCAAATTTTAATTCCCGTGGTTTAAACACCTTGTTTCTATAGGGATCCTTCTGGGGCCCTCTCAACGTAGGCTTCTACTTCCCCCTTAGTGGGGTTCCTCTCATCGTGAGTTTCTGCGGAGATCTCGGGGAGTCCCTCTTAACAACAGTTCCTTCTCAACTTGAGTTCCTATAGGGACCCTTGCGGGGGCCCTCTCAACTTGGGCTTTTGCTGCTCTTGAGGTTCTGAAGGAACCCTTGCGGTGGCCCTTCTCAACTTGGGCTTATGCTACTACCTAAGTGGGTTCCCTCTCAACTTGGGTTTCTGCAGTGACCCTTGCAGGGTCCCTTCTCAACATAGGCTTCTACTGCTACCTTGGTGGGTTCCGTCTCAACTTGAGTTTCTATAGGGATCCTTGCGGGGGCCCTTCTCAACTTGGACTTCTGCAGAGACCCTTGTGGGGGCCCTTCTTAATATAGGCTAATGCTGCTACCTAGGTGGGTTCCATCTCAACTTGAGTTTCTGCAGGGACACTTGCGGGGGGCCCTCTCAACTTGGGCTTCTGCTGTCACCTAGGTGGGTTCCCCCTCAACTTGGGTTTCTGGAGTGACACTTGCGGGGGCCCTTATCAACATAGGCTTCTGCTGCTTCCTAGGTGGGTTCCCTCTCAACTTGAATTGCTGCAAGGACCCTTGTGGGGGGGGGGGGGGGGGGGGCTCTCAATTTGGGTTTCTACAGTGATCCTTACGGGGGCCCTTCTCAACTTGAGTTTCTGCAGGGAACCTTGCGGTGGTCCCTCTCAACCTGGGCTTCTGCCGCCATCTAAGTGAAGTTCCTTCTCAGCGTGAGTTTCTGCGTAGACCTTGGGGGAAGTCCCTCTCAGTAGAGGTTCCTTCTCAACTTGAGTTTCTACAGGGACCCTTGCGGTGGGCCCTCTCAACGTAGGCTTTTGCTGCCACCTTGGTGGGGTTCCTTCTCAACGTGAGTTTCTGCATAGACCTTGGGGGAAGTCTATCTCAACAGCGGTTCCTTCTCAACTTGATTTTATACAGGGACCCTTGCGGTGGGCCCTCTCAATGTAGGCTTCTGCTGCCACCTTGGTGGGGTTCCTTCTCAATGTGAGTTTTCGTTGTTGAGAGACACTGGGGGTTCCTTCTCTAATATGGCTTTTTTGCCATCGAGGGACCCTGGGGGTTCCTTCTCCAATATGGAATTTCTGCGGTGGAGGGACCCTGGGGGTTCCTTCTCCAATATGGCACTTCTGCAGTGGAGGGACCCTGGGGTTTCCTTCTCCAATATGGAACTTCTGCGGTGGAGGGATCCTGGGGGTTCCTTCTCCAATATGGCACTTCTGCGGCGGAGGGACCTTGGGGTTCCTTCACCAATATGGATTTTCCGCGATCGAGGTACTTGGGGGCCCCCCAACCTCATATTTTCTATATGCTGAAGAGGGGGGGGGGGGGGGGGTCTTTGAGGGACCCTCACCCACAAGTATAGTGGTCAATCTTGAAACACCCTTCTACAAAATCCCTAGCCATAGATTCATGGACTAGTTAAACTTTCTAATGAATATTAAAAATACGAAGATATCAATTTTAAAGATACACATACAATATATACATAGAACATGATCTCTAAATAACAATATATGGGACCCAAAATTATTTCATCTTGTTCATCCATGGAGTCTCATTAGAAAGGAGTGAAAAAAATCTAAATTAACTGATGAGGTGAGGAGAGCATTATGCGAGTATAAAAATCAACATCCTTATTCTACTCAAAACAATTTGTAATAATGGGTTGAAGAAAACTATCATCTCACCGTCAGTTTAGATGCCTGCATTGCAAAAAATCAATGATGAGATTGAGTTCAGTTTAGATGCAAAGGAAAAACAAGCGACTTTAGAAGAATTTTTAGAGGAAAAATGAAGTTTTTAGTTAAAAAGTCCTCATATGCATTATGAAATTTTATGTACTATTTTTTTTTGTATTTTAATCAGTTAATAATTTATATATTCGATGGGTCATAAGGAAAGTTAGAAAAAATTTTCATCTTATGCATTAAACAAAATTATTGTTTTAATACAAAGGCCGGAGTCGAGACCGAAGTTTTTTATTAACTAAACTAGCTTATTACTTTATCGAACATTCATTTATCGAGGTTTTACTGTAATAATTAAACCCAACACCCTAATAAAGTAAGTCTAATGTCCCTAATTTGATTTATTTCCAATTATGGTTGTAATTATAATAATATGGACTACTAAGTCCTTTGTCTAATATATCAATAAATTAACATATTCAAAAACATAATTGTTGATACCAAATTTAATCTGCTGACATGGACCAATCATATGAGGACACGTGGCTATCTACATGGCAACAACAAGCACTTCCGAGCTGATCACACGCTCCGAGGAACCATGTTACTCCGAGGAACTCATACGCTCCGAGGAGCAGACCTCTCCGAGGAACTCTTTAGCACCGAGAAGCTCAAGCGGTCCGAGCAACTCAGGCAGTCCGAGCTGCACCTCGAAAGAAGGATACCAACAGTTTAACTGCTCATTAAACGCTTATCATTCAGACGCACACGCAAAAAGGGCATTAAATGTATTACCATTTCATATGTATATCATTTAATGTATTACACATTACAGCCTCAGGGCTATAAATACATTGTACAATCCTCATTAGAAGGGGACCCCGAATCCATACCAGAATTTCTTGAGAGAACTTGTAATCAAGAATTCCCAAACACTCAGCAATAAAACAACAGTGGACGTAGGCCATTCTTATAAGGCTGAACCACTTTAAAATCTTTTGTCTCATTTATTTATCTGTGATTGAATTATTAGAGTGATCTAATTTTTTACATCAACGGATTGGCACCGTCTATGGGAAACGACTGATAATATCATTTTTCATCAAAAACAATCCATTACCAATGGCTGATATTCCTAAATCCAGCAATCGAAACGCTGGAACCCCTCCAAATCCATCTGCTCCACCAATTATTCCATATCTGACTGGAATAATGGAAAATCTGGCTCAGGGCCAGACCGTCATGCAAGAAACAATGCGACAACTCATCCAAACCCTCCATGGCGGTGAATCAGCCCATTCCGGACCACGAAGCATTCAAAGAAATACCTGTGCGCCTTCTTCGTGTACTAGGCGTACCAATTCATATCATAATGAGGAATCTGAAGATTTTTCTTATCAACCTGGACGAACTTCGACTGAACAACGTGTTACCCTCTCCCCAGAAAGGACCAACGCATTGGAAAGATTAAGTAGGGTTTCTCCTTTCGACCGATTAGGCCCTAGGAGGAAAAAATTCCTCTTAATGCAACGTCGAGGAGCTTTCGACGACCATCATTTAAGGGAAGGATCCGCCCAGTTGTGACCAGCTGCTCGTCAAGATAGATCCTATGACCGACCAACTGCTCGTCGAGATAAATCCCAGGAAGCCACTTCAACGCGATCAGTTGCTCGAACCAATAGGTCCGAGGAAGGAAATGATGCATGGAAAGGATCTATTCAGAGGATGGAGGATAGATTAGGGGAAATGGCTAAGGCCAAGAACCCTCTACAACGAACCTTTGTTCGAGGAACACCTTTTGTTCAGGATATTGTTGATTTTTCAACACCATCAAAGTTCAAAGCACCTGTTGTGACTCCCAAGTATGATGGAAAGACTGACCCTGTCCTTCATATAGAATAATACCAAGCTGCAGTCGACATCTATGCTGTCCCAGATGAGATGCGATGTAGAGCATTCTCGGGAACTCTCACCGGATCTGCTCAAATATGGTATAATAATCTTCCTCAGGGTAAGATCTCAACTTTCTTTCAACTGGCCGAGTTATTCATTGGGAATTTCTTCTTTGGGGCAAAACCAGTTAAATGAGTAGCACACTTGTTAAGTGTTAGACAAAAAGCTGGTGAAAGTACCAGAGATTATATAACTCATTTTAATAACGAGAAAATCGAAGTCATTGATTATGAGGAGAAGACAACAATCACTGCCTTGATGAGTGGGCTATTGCCTAACAAGTTGTACTACACTTTGACCAAAGATCCACCTCGAACCATGTCGGACCTGATGGGAAAAGCGTCCAAGATTATGAATGCCGAGGAGGCTATGACTGCGAAGAAGAATATGGACGCCAAAGAAACCAAGGTGGAAGGTGATAAAGCTAAGAAGAAAGAACATAAGAACAATGGTGGTGACAAACAATCCAAAAATAGGTCGTCATGGGAGATCTTGAGGAAATTTGATAATTACACACCTTTGAAGGCAAATATCAACCACGTCCTGGAAGAAATTAAGAACAGCGAGGAGTTAAACTGGCCAAAGAAAATGAAGGCAGACCCTGACATGAGGAATAGGGAAAAATATTGCGAGTTCCATAAGGATCATGACCATATGACCAAAAATTGCATAGATCTTCAGAATGAGATTGAAACACTCATCCGATGAGGAAAGCTAGCAAAGTATGTTGATCGGGGAGGCGAAAGAAGAAACAACGATCGAACTAGAGATAGGTCTAGATCTCCTCGTCGAGTAGAGGAGAACAAGAAGAGAAACCATGAAGTTAATCCAGAGGATGACCCCGATCTTCCCAAGAAACCAAGGCATCCAGAACGAGAGGTATTTTCAATACGCTTTGGTTAATTTGATTGTAATGTTATTACAGGAGGAGATGTAGGAGGAGGAGACCTTACTGCAGAAAGAAAAGCTTACCTCGGTGAGGCTCAAGCTTGCTTGTACATTCAGCGAATAAATCTAGCTGAGGAAGATCGCCCGAGAAAGGTGAACAAGGAGAAATTGGTCATCGGTTTTTCAAAAAATGACCTTGCAGGTGTTTTATATCCTCACGATGATCCACTGGTGATCAAGATGATAATGAAGGAGGTAATGATTTCAAGAGTGCTGGTCGACAATGGTAGCTCGGCAGACATTATGTTCTACTCGTGTTTAGATAGTTTAAATCTAAAGCTATCTCAACTGGAGCCTTACTACAGACCCCTCATCGGTTTTGCTGGCGAGAAAGTATTTCCACTTGGGACGATCAAGTTGGATATATTCATTGGTACGTGGCCTTCTTGTCGGACAGAAAGAATACGTTTCTTCGTGATGGATAAGAATGTCCAATCATCGTACAATATCATCATGGGAAGAGTAGGACTGAAGAAGTTCGAGGCTGTACCATCTACAGTGCATCAGTGCCTAAAGTTTCCAACAAACTTTGGAGTAGGAGTTGTGAAAGGTGATCAGAAAGTAGCCCGGGAATGCTATTATTCATCCACCGAGCAAGAAGAACTGGAAGAATCAAAGAAAAAGACTACTACCTATCAAGTGGATGAAGGTGCAGAAATTGAAACATTGGATCCTCGAGATGAGTCGCAACTCGTGAAGGGTCAAGTGGTGGAGGCTACTGAAAACATCATTCTGGACGACGAGCACCCTGAGCGAACTACTCAAATAGGTTCATCATTGGAAGCCTCATTAAAACATGAATTGATAACTTTCCTTAGAAGCAGAAGACAAACTTTTGCGTGGAGTCATGAAGATATGCCTGGGATAGACCCAAACTTCTTATGTCACGAGCTCAATGTGAATAATGAGATCAAGCCTGTGAAGCAGAGAAGAAGAGTGTTCAGTCCCGAGAAGAATCAAGCTATACAGGAAGAAGTCGAGAAGATCCCGAAATCTTGTTTCATTGAAGATGTTAAATATCCAGATTGGTTAGCTAATGTGGTGATGGTAAAGAAGAAGAACAACAAGTGGAGGATGTGTGTAGACTTCACCGACCCCAACAAAGCATGCCCAAAGGATCACTTTCCATTGCCCCGAATTGATCAACTGGTGGATGCTACCTCGGGACACGAGTTGTTGAGCTTCATGGATGCTTATTCTGGTTACAATCAGATCAAAATGAAACCTGAAGATAGGGAGAATACTTCTTTCATTACCCATAGGGGAACTTATTGTTATAATGTTATGACTTTTAGTTTGAAAAATGCAGGTGCGACATATCAGAGGCTGATAAACAAGGTCTTTGCAGAACAAATCAGTGACAATATGGAAGTTTATATTGACGATATGCTGACAAAAAGCAAGAAAGCTGCCGATCATCTAGTTGATTTAAATCAGACTTTTGATCAACTGGATAAATATCAAATGAAGTTGAATCTGACGAAGTGCATATTCGGAGTACGAGAAGGTATGTTCCTCGGGTACATCGTCAATCAACGAGGAATTGAAGCAAATCCTGAAAAGATCAAAGCTCTATTAGGGCTGTGATCTCCAACGACGAAGAAGGAAGTACAGAGTCTCATAGGACGAGTAGCGACACTCAACAGATTTGTGTCACGAGCAACTGATAGATGTCTCCCATTCTTCAAGACACTCAAAAAGACTTTTGAGTGGAATGATGAATGTGAGAAGGATTTTTAAGACTTGAAGAAATACTTGGGAGCACCTCCACTATTGTTCAGGCCGGTGATGGGAGAAAAATTGTATTTGTACCTTGCAGTGTCCAAGAATGCAGTTAGCTCGGCATTGATCAGAGTGGAGAATGTAGTACAAAAGATAATTTACTACACAAGTAAGGCCTTTCGAGGAGCAGAGATCAGATATCCAAGGCTGGAGAAATTGGCACTGGCGCTGATTGAGGCGAGTAGGAGAATGAGGCCATACTTCCAATCTCATACTATAGTAGTATATACCGATGTGCCATTGAGACAAGCCCTTCATAAGCCAGAAAAATCAGGGAGATTGATGTACTGGGCAATAGAGCTCGGTGAATATGATATAATTTATGAACCCAGATCATCATTAAAAGGGCAGGCTGTAGAAGATTTTATAGCTGAGTTCACCTATCCTGATACCGCCGAGGAGCAAAAGTTGCTCGCTGATCAACCTGTGGATGTTACAGGATCAACAAACATAAGCTTAGACCAATTCCGATTGGTAAAAAAGTGTGTGGATGTTACAGGATGTGACGTAGAGATAGTTTTGAGGACTTCGAACGAGGAACACGAGTTGCTCGCTGATCAACCTGTGGATGTTACAGGATCATTGAATTCGAGCTCAGACCAACTCCGGTTGGTAAAAGGGCAAGAAGAAATGATCGACGAAGAGCAATAAAAATCCGAGGAGGAAAGGAAGCAGCAAATATTTCACCTAGGAACTCTGACTGATCAGAAATTTGAAGACGAGTTACCTATATGGAGGTTATATGTAGATGGCTCATCTTGCACTGCAGGATGTGGCGCGGGGGTAGTTTTGAGCACTCCGGACGAGGCTGACATGGAATACGCCTTGCGTTTCCAATTCAAAGCTTCCAACAATAAGGCTGAATATGAGGCCATGATTGCAGGGCTTAATTTGGCAAAAATTATGGAGGCGCAGCAGGTTGTAATCTTCAGTGACTCTCAATTGATCGTAAACCAAATGATGGGAGTATATGCAGTTAGAGGAGAATTAATGATTAGATATAATGCAAAGGCAAAAGAGCTGGTGTCAGAATTTTCTGCTATTCAGCTGGTGAGAATACCAAGAATGGAGAATGCGTGAGCAGACGCCCTAGCTCGACTAGCATCAGCTACTCGCACCGAGCTACGATGAACAATCCTAATTGAAGTGTTTGCTGGTCGGAGCATAGATGAAGATCTAACGATGAACTTTATTACCCTTGAATTAGGATCATTTTGGATGGATCCCATCAGGGCATATATTGAGGAGGGAGAATTACCAATTGACAAGCTCGTGGCAAAAAAATTAAAGTTTAAAGCTGCTCGGTACGTATTAACTAATGGTATTTTTTATAGGCGAGGAATTATGGCAGGTTTGCAGAGGTGTGTACATCCCTTATAGGTGAAAGAATTGATTGAAGAGATCCATGATGGGTCTTGTGGAGCACATGTAGCGGGTCGAACACTTTTACAAAGGGTGATGACACAAGGATACTACTGGACGACGATGAGGGCTGATTATATAGCCTACGCCAAGAAGTGTGATAAGTGCCATCATTTTTCCTCCATCCGAAGAACTCCACAAGCATTGTTGACACCCATAACTTCCCCTTAGCCATTTTCCATGTGGGGAATTAATTTGGTTGGGCCACTGCCAACGACCCGAGGAAGGTTCAAATACCTCGTCATCGCAGTGGACTATTTTACTAAGTGGGTAGAAGCTGAGCCGCTAATTAACATGACGTACGAGAAGGTGTACCAATTTGTTTGGAAGAACGTCATTTGCCGATACGGTCTCCCTCATGCCTTCATCACAGACCATGGAACACAATTTGATAACGAGGAGTTTGCCGCCTATTGTCATCCATAAAATATTTTGAAGGTCCACTCAGCACCATGCCATCCTCAAAGCAATGGACAAACTGAAGTGACAAACAGAACGCTACTAAATGGCTTGAAGAAAAGATTGGATGATGCAAAAGAAAACTGTATCAATGAGTTACAATCAGTACTTTGGGCTTACCAAACTACTCCCCGAGTAGCAACTGGAGAATCACCATACATGCTTCCGTTTGGAAGTGAAGCTGTCATACCTGCCGAGTTGGGCCTCCCAACACACAGGGTACTGAATTTAAATTCCCCTGTCAGCGACCTAATGAGAAGATTGGATTTAGACATGCTCGAGGAAGTTAGAGAAGAGGCATCCATTAGAAATGCTGCTTACCAGCAGGGTACAACTTTGTTCTACAACAAAAGGGTGAAGAAGTGCGACCTGAAAGAAGGAGACTATGTGCTGAAGAAAGTAATTCAAAATCACAATAAGTTGGAAGCAAACTGGCATGGACCATACCGAGTTACAGAAGTTATTCGACCAGGAATTTATCGAATAACAACTTTAGAAGGCGAGGAGTTAAAGAATGCATGGAACGCAGAGCATCTGCGCAAGTATTATCAGTGATGTATATGTAACACAGTTCCATCAGTATGAATAAAATGAAGATATTCTTCCAAAGTCTCTCCTTTTTATTGAGAATTTTTCGAGGAATACTAGTGCTACACACTACTCGACAAAACTCGGCAAAGCTGAGACTGCTCAGCCAAATATTCCTAAAAATGCCAACTTCGGTTGGTTTGGAAACAAAATATTCCTAAAAATGCCAACTTCGGTTGGTTAGGAAACAAAATATTCCTAAAAATGCCAACCTGTTTGGCTAGGAAACAAAATATTCCTAAAAAAGCCAACCTGTTTGGCTAGGAAACAAAACATTCCTAAAAATGCCAACCTGTTTGGCTAGGAAACAAAATATTCCTAAAAATGCCAACCTGTTTGGCTAGGAAACAAAATATTCTCACAAATGCCAACTTATGTTGGTCGGGAGGTAAGATTATTCCAGAAAGTGCAAAAGTTGCTAACTATTGATGGTCGGGGATAAAAACCCACCAACTGTAGTTGGTCGACAAAGAAAATTTATCGATCTTGGTTGGTCGAAAACATTTTATGGGTAAAATTATTTCAAAAAGACTAACTATGGCTGGTCGGGATAAAAACCCACTAACTATAATTGGTCGACATGGAGAATCTAACAACCTTGGTTGGTTGGAAACATTTTAAACATTTTTTATACTCATGACTTTATTATTAAGTGATCGAGCAATATTATTGAAACTTGAATTTTTTTAACTATTACTGAGTTGGTCGACGAACAACACAATATTGTTATCTTTTTAACAGATATGCATAAATGTAAAGTGCTTGATATTTACAAGACAACAACAATTAAGATTTGCAAACAAAAATGAAAGTCTTTCATTGAATTCAAAATAAATTACATTGATAATAAAATGAAAAGTACATTGATATTGAAATGTATACTAACTATTACATCAAAAAATCCTATTCTACTGGTCTTTTCCCCTCTGCTTTTGACACAGGTTCCTCGCCAGCAGGCGGATCATTTAAAGACAAAGGAGAATTGATGAAGTTCAGATCCTTCAACAACCTGACATTCATCATGGATGGTCGATCTAAGAGATGCTCGGGACGAGATACCTTGGTTTGAGAATGTAAATTGTAATCACCGAGATACTTTGAAATTAAGCTCTAAAGAATGGCCCTGGCAGGGATCCAACCCATGTCCAAATTGTAGGGAGGCACAAGTAGGTTGAGTAGCTCGGGGTCATAGTAGTCCCACAGATAATGACCTTATTCGAGCTTCAACACACTTAAGGCATTCAGCCAGCCTTGCTTATAGCCCTCATTGTTGGCACTCTGGATACGATCGTCCAAATGGTATAGTGCTTCATTGTATCCAGCCATCCAGAACTCCCTGGGCTGTTTGTGGAACTGATATGTTAGCCTCTCCATCTGCTCGCTGAGATTCTTGATGAGAAGCTCCTTATTCTCCAAGACTGACTTCTGCGCAGAGTGTTGTTTTTCCAGGTCCCTAATCTTCTTTGACATATCAGACAACGCCTGGTTCTTCGCCATTAATTGGAAAGCCTGGTTCTCTAATGCAGACTGAGTTCTCTGTTCCTCGACAAGAACCCGAGCTGCTCTTGCTCATCCCCGAGGAGATCTTGCTCGACCACGAGAAGATGTAGAGGGGCCAGAACTCTTCAAAGTCTCCAACTCGTCCCTCAACTTGGCATTCTCAACCTCTAAGAATGAAAATCCCTCGTTGGTCACTGGGATCAAGGCACTAGAAGTGGAAGTTGCAGACTTCAATTGTGACAGCTCCTTTTGCAGGTTGTTGTTTTCCTTTTCTAGCAACTCAGCAATCTGTCTGCATTCTTCGACCTCACCTCTCAAGGTTCTCTCCCTTACATCGTACCCAACAAAAAGCTTCTCGTAGCCCTTGTCGGCAATGATCTGTTAGTACTTCTTCTCGTACCCCTCATGCAACAAGGCAGTGGATTCTTTGTATTGAAGATGAAGGTCTTTGAGGGTGCTTTGAAGATCCTCGATCATTTCATAATAGGCAACATTATTAGCCACTGCTCGATCGAGTAGACACTTCAGATATTGATATGCTTCAACTGCCTGTTCTGAAGCATCTTGGCCGAGGATGTCTACAACTTTGCTGCAATCAAGTCTGTATGACCAGCCTTGAAATATTCATTACATTGTCGCAGTAACTTTGTATCATGGGCAGATAGCAGTTCCATCCTGGCCATAAACTAGCAGAGAAAGAAAAGCAATCATCAATAAGAAGAATAAGCAGAGTATGAATAGAAAATAGACAACACTATGTAAAAAGTTCAAGTTTTATTAGATCATAGTTCAGAGTTACATATTATGGGTTACATTTGATAAAGAGAAAGAAAATAAAGATAAACACGAATAATTCTACACCTTCTCCTTATCTCCCAAAACCTTCTAGGGAGGCTGGGATGAAGATGTAGGTTGCTCGGAGGGAATGGATAGTTGCTCGGGCAGCATTGGCAATTGCTCGAAGGAACTGCCGATCTGCTGAAGTTCCTCGGCAGCAGGCTGAATGGCTGGGGGATGATCTCCCATCACCATAAAAGACTCTTCTGAGGCAGCTTCGTCCTCTTCAAGATCTTCTAGGGTTGGAGGGGACTAGGAATGTGTTGCTGGAAGAGCTCAGAAGACTCGTCGACCTTCATCTCCTGAAGGGCAGCAACCCAACCATCCCTAAAGTACTTTAGACTACCATAGTCCACTTGCGATACCATGGCAGCCAAACCCTTATTCCACCCCTTGTCCTAGTCAGCACTGAAGGACTTCTTCATAGCCATTTTCCACTTGGTCTTCTCCAAGGTAAACTTCTCGGACAGCAGGTTCTCAGCAGCCTTCAATTTATTTTCTACTTCCTCCTTCTGCCGACCTACTTCTCGAAGTTGAGCCAACTCCTCCTCGGCAGCCTTGAGTTTATCTTTAAACTCTCCTGCAGTTTTGAGCTTCTCTTCAAGCTCCTAATTTGCCTTCTCCAAGGCATTTATTCTCTTCTCCAACTCCTTGGAGGCATCAATAGCTCGAGCTTTCTCCTGCTCGTTGGAGGCAAGATTCTTCTCCCAAATAGCCTTATCAGTGGAATACTTCTGGCGGGAATCTTCTAAAGACTTGATAGCCTCTTCCATAGCTCCCTCCACACTGGACGAGGAGCATGAAGCTTTAATTGCTTCATCCTTTTTCAGGATTATGTTGAAGCAGCTCGTCAACTGTGAACAGAAAAAGAAAGCAAGTTAGAAATAAAAATGACAAAGGAAATATGAAAAATTCAGAGTAAAGAGACTTACAAAAGCAAGGTGACGAGCAGCTAGCGAGGTGACCATGTCCCGAGTAAGATTGTCTTCAGTACCCTGGACCTCGAGAATGATCCAAGACTTTACGAGCTCATGGCAGAGCTCGGGGGAACAAAAGTTGGAACCCCAGTTCCAGCAACTGGGGGCTGAATGATGGTCTCAGCCAAATTAAACGAGGAGCTTTTCTTCAGCCTCCTCGGGGGAACAGGAACGGATTGAACCAAGGAAGAACCCTTGGTCGGTGATATTACAATCACCTCTCCAGGAGCAGCAGTATTACTTGGAGCCACTGCGGGCTTCTCGGCAACTTTAGCAGGAGCAACTGGAGGAGCTGCATCAGTCTTCTTTGTCCCCTCCCTTGGGACGTCGATCTTACTCCTTTTTACCTCCCCAGAACCGGAGGCAGTTTTCTCAAACAGGGTAGGAGGTCTTCTCTTCTTCATCCTTTCACTTAAAGGAATATGGGATTCAGGCGATGAGCTGGTGGAAGCTGGTACTGGCTCTGATTCACTTATCACTGGACGAGCAGTGAAAGAAGTGATGTAGCTCTTGTACTGCAGCAGATACGAAGCTGATCTAATGTGCTCGTCAGCAACACTTTGATGCAGACTCCAGATAAGTTTCAAATGCCTTATATTGACATCTGCATCTTTTGGTCACTTCCTCTTGCTATCAACTGCAAATGAATAAACATTGTTATCAGTAGCACATTTTATCAAACACAAAAGAAACATGATTTCAAAATAAATAAAATGAAAATAACCTATCCCATTGCCATAAGGAGGGCATCTGGGACCCTGGTAAACCTCATCTCCAGTTAATGGAGGGTGTTGACAATTTTTTATGACAACCCCGTGTTCAAAATAATCCCTATTGGCATCAGGGAGATTGACTACTAAAGATCTATTTAAAAATCTAGTTTTTAAATAAAAAATATTATCATTAACTGCCCATCTATAGCAGTACATGATTTCTGGAATTCCTATTCGAGTTCCATGGATTTAATTTAACCTATGCACCCCATTAACTATTCTCCATGTGTTGGGGGCTATTCTTGCAGGAACAACGTCAAAGTATTGACAGAATTCCAAACACAAGGGATTGGGTGGGAAAGAAAATCCACACTCAGCCATAAAGAGACTGGGGAACCAATGTCCCTCAGCTAAACTGAAATAATCAGAAGGCTCAGAAAGCTCTTCCAAGACAACCCAGGAGGGAATGGAAAAATCAGAGCGAAACTTTTTAAGAGAATCAACAGGGTAAACCATAATGATGAATAAAAGAAATGAAGAATAAAGAAGAAGATCTTACAGAAAAAGAATAGAGCTGTTGACAACGAACGATGGAAGAGATGAACGCACAAGAGAGTAGAAGACAATAAAAAACTCGAAGACACAAATTTGAAAAGTAGAAGACGATGGGAGTATCTATGAAGTTTAAATACCTTGCCTTGGGAAATGGTGAAGTAATGATTACAAAAAAAGGATGATTATGTTACCGGCGGCTAAAAGATGAAAAGTGGCGCAGGAATCAGAGCGGGCAACAACGGCTAAAAGGACGAAAAGTGACGCGGGAATCGAAGCACGCAGAAAAGTCCAAAAAAGCATGATTCTATGATTTGGGAAGGAGAAATAAATACAAGGGAAACGCTCCTAAAATCAGGAAGACTATTTAAAGCTACCATATTACGAGAAAGAATGTTCCATACTCCTCAAATTTTGAACTATGAAACATTGGGGGCTTCTGTTGATACCAAATTTAATCTGCTGACATGGACCAATCATATGAGGACACGTGGCTATCTATATTGCAACAACAAGCACTTCCGAGATGATCACACACTCCGAGGAACCATGTTACTCCGAGGAACTCATACGCTCCGAGGAGCAGACCTCTCCGAGGAACTCTTTAGCACCGAGAAGCTCAAACGGTTCGAGCAACTCAGGCGATCCGAGCTGTACCTCGAAAGAAGGATACCAACAGTTTAACTGCTCATTAAATGCTTATTATTCAGACGCACACGCAAAAAGGGCATTAAATGTATTACCCTTTCATATGTAAATCATTTAATGTATTACCCTTTCACATTACATCCTCAGGGCTATAAATACATTGTACAATCCTCATTAGAAGGGGACCCCGTATCCATACCGGAATTTCTTGAGAGAACTTGTAATCAAGAATTCCCAAACACTCAGTAATAAAACAACAGTGGACGTAGGCCATTCTTATAAGGCTGAACCACTTTAAAATCTTTTGTCTCATTTATTTATCTGTGATTGAATTATTAGAGTGATCTAATTTTGTACGTCAACAATACTTTAAACCTTAAGTATCCTAATAATGGGGTTATTATCAGTTACACATTTACATATAAATTTCAGGATCAATTGATTATCATTATGCATTAATCTATAAGAATTGGGCATTGATAAATGAATTTACAACATATGGACCTAAAGGTACAAGCCTTGTGTAACCAAATGTAATTCAAGGGATTTACTATGATGACAACATAATTAATATACGATCAAACTTCACTATCTTCTCTCTAACGTAGTTGATATAAAAACAAGCACTTAATACATTATGAGAAATGTTACTAGGAATACACAAATTCATGCAACCATACCACTTCCCAAGATGCTCAATGAAGATCCCAACCAATACAAGATAAACATCAACCTAGCTAAACTATAAAGACAAAAAAGATCACATCATGGGCATCAGAGAGAGGTTCAACATCCAACTAGAGAGGTTCAAAGCTCAACCTCACAAATAACATCACATAAGCAACTTCAGAACCACATCCCATAACATATGGTGATAAAGCTCAAAGTAAGTAACATATAACATGCCCTCATTGGATGATTCAAGTAATTCAAGAATGATCAAATAACATGATTTTTATTACAATATTCTTGTTGTACTTTAAGAACTGTTGTATAAAAGTAAAGTAACATATTCTAACATGTATATGCTTAATATTACTCACCTAAGTGTAACTTAGATCCCCCTAAACCTTCCTTAAAGCTTGTATCTTAACCAAACATCCTTTTGAATAAATCCCATGAGTTTTAGTCAACTAAACTTGAGGTTTAGTTTACTAACACTCCAAGGAAATAATTTAACAAGCTAAACTATTTTTTAGCCAACTGGAATCCGGCTAAAGGAGTTTTAGTCGACTAGAAGTCCACATTTAGTAGACTAAAAGTGACATATTTTCAAGATTCAACGTTACTAACTTCCTCTAAACTTCCATCATAAAATCTTAGACCTTCTTAAATGTTTTCCAACCTTTCTGCGTCTTTTTAACAAATATTTATTTAATTTATATACTCTATTGCTATCAAGGGAGGTTGCACGATGTGGGTGAATCCCCTGGCTTGAGGAGCAGGGAGAGTATATCCCCAGGTCATAGCGTCCGTTATATGGGTGAGGGTATTATCTCACTTTCAGGGAAGGAATATGACTGCCTCCATTATGTTTATATTTGGCCAAGTTAGTGAGCGATTCTAACTTGGGGTAACTAGGTTATGCGAGTACATATAGTGGGATAGCACTTAGGGAATACATCCGGTGAGTTATTACTCAGGAGGATGGGTTATATTTATATTCAACATATGTGTGAATGTTGTAATATGGTTCTACGTATATAATGGGATAGATAGTTATATACAGGTCATTAAATACATATAGTGAATTGTAACTAATTATATACGGGGTATATTCATATTCAACATACGTGTGATTGTTTTAAGATAACTTTACGTATATAATGAGGTAAATAATTATATACGGATAATTCAAATACATGTAGAAAATTGTATTATTTATATAACTAGTGAATGTTACATGGCCTTTAAGTAAATATGATTAACTAAGTTAAGGTGGTAAATAACTTATAAATCACGCGTTTAAAATACTCGGGATCGAGTAGGGCGATTAACAAGAGTTATATCAAGTATCTAGTTTCGGGGTAGAGGACTAGGTGGGATATAAAGAAGGCGTTAGGTGTGCACATTTGTTGAGGGATGAGTCTATCCTCAAGGGAGTGCGACACTAACTAAAATATGTAGTGCATTCATGCATATTTTATTACTACAAGTTAATCATTTGCTAAATATTTTCAAAACTTTTTGGGTTCTAACCCTTGCTATAAAATATTTTCAAAACCTTTTAGGTGTCCAGCCACAGGGATGCCATGCTTAATTCATTCCAGGGATTCGCTGCTGCAGCATATGTGGATGTTGCAGGATTTGGATAGGCACCTCTATTCCTTCTATTCCTAGTGTAGGGATTTTTTATTAGATATTCTAGCATGTTGCCCAAGATTTTATTTAGTATTTATTTCAGATACTTGAGATCCATTATTATCTGTCTTTATATTTGTGTTGGATTTTAGCCGATGATTTATTCGACCAGTTTCTTATTTATATGTGATGGTTGGATTTTTTTAGCTTGTGATTGTTAATGATTTATTTTCGTATGAGTATTTCATTGAATTAATGAAAGATAAAACTTGGCACCAGTCTTATTTCACTTAGGTGGTTAGTAATTAAAAAGTTTCGACAATGATGTTAAGAATGAACCAACTGAGAAACTTGTTCTAATTTAATTTAGGACTGATCACCTGGGGTTTAATTAGGCGGGGTGTTATAGATGGTATCAGAGCATCATGTTCTAGTGTCCTTAGGATCTTTGCGGCTTTTCACATTTGAGCTTAGCCTTCTTTGATGTAGAGCCTTATGATAGGGTTGTTATATTCCTCTACGTATACGACTTATGTTCTCCTGCTATCAAGTAGTGATGTGATTCATACAAGAGTTATGTTGGCTTTGTATTCCGAACATTCTTTGGGGCGACCAACGAGGGCTATAGGAGGATTGCAGGAGGAGAGGCTCAATAGAAGGCATGGGGTATTCTGGAAATGGTGATCGTGATAGGGATCACCTTGATTGTTGTTCAGGCCAGTGGGATAAAATAATCACACGGGGGCCATAGTATCCCAAAGAACTGTTGTAGATAATGGTGGTATAATTTCAGTCTCAACCAGCGTAGTCAGCAAAGGGTGGGGAGAGTGTGGAATGACCCTTTTGAAAGGGATATCTATAAGGGTTGAGTAGCATAGTAGCGCGATAAGTCGATGGGAGGAAATAAGCCAAAGACAATTGTGTATGATGGTGTGCGGTGGCACCCAAGACAAAATTTTGAATGAAATTTTTTCGGCCCAGTGGGGCGGTGTTGTAGTGGTAAGAGAGTTAGTCACCACGTGTGAAGGAGAAAATATGGAGTCAAATGAGAAATTTTAGGCACGATGTGACCATAAGACCGTCCATATGCTATTCAAATAAAGATGCGAGTGAAATTTCAGAGTTTATGAAATGGATAAGATTGTAACTGATCATGAGAGAGATGATAAATTGTATAAGCGAACTTCGTAACCCACGAAGGGGATACGGAAGACAATAAAAGGGACTCGTAAATGGATAATGAACTGTGTGAGAATACACAATAATGGATGGGAAATCCGACTAGGATGACTAGTGTTGAGGTCGTCAATATCTTTTGTTTACCAACTTACATTAACGCTTCTAAGATGTATGAGCCAATAAGGTTATAGAGTCTAACCTAAGAAAGAAATGAGATTTAATGGTGCTAGTGAAGCACGACGGAAGGGTATACCTAGTAGGGGCGTGAAAAAAAATCAACAACCCGAACAATCGAACTAAACCGACCTTCGTGGGTTGGGTTGGTTCGGTTTTTTTCTCCACGAGTTGGTTCTGGTTCCAAAAATATTAAGAACCGAAGTGTTTGGTTCGGTTCTCAATTTTATACCTGAACCAAACCAAACCGAACCAAACTGAGAACCGAACCCATGGAACTGAATTGAAAAGATGAACTGAAGAATCGGACCAAAGAACCGACCCTAAGAACCAACCCGAGAACCGACCATGAACTTGAAACATTAACCATAACCATAACCATTAACTAACCCGCGAACCGGAACCATTAATGAAAATCGCAAACCAGAACCGCAAACTAGAACCGCAAACCAGAACCACGACCTAAACCGTGAACTCGAACCACAAACCAGAACCATGAACCGACCCGAACCAAACCAAGAACCGATGATTCGGTTTCGAACCGAACTGAACAATTTTGGTTCTGGTTCTGGTTCTAAAATCACAGAACCGATCAATTTCGGTTCTGGTTCCATAGTGGAACCGAACCAAACCATGTGCACCCCTAATACCTAGTAAGGGACCCATCTTGATGTTTTAAACATATTGAGGTGTCTTATGTGTGGAATTGGAACCACAACAATTGATTATGTCCACAGTGAGGCAGGGGATAGAAGTGGAATGCCCAGTAGGGACAACAATTACGAAAATTTAGTTCGGTCGGATGGGAATATTATGTCCAGAAACCATTTGGGTCGTCGGTGGATAAGCGAGTGAAAGTATGAGTTTTATCCTCGGATAGATGGGGTGAATTTCGTGACACGAGTGATCACAATATTCTTGTTAGCACTATATTCGTGTGGGGGATGAGTTTAGTGGGTGTATAGTAGTGTTACTATTAAGTATATGGTTACCATGGGGTAACGGGGCTCTCTTTGGTCTTATCTGCATGGGAGTAGGTGTAAAAACTGAGAGGGTATATTTGATAAAATTTACTCATTTTGAGTGTTAAGGAAGCATGATTTTTCCTGGATATGGATTGGTTAGCAATGGGTGTGAACTATTATGGATAGTGATAGTAAGTTTTGGTGTTCATGACATTAGGTTATGAATGACTCCTGCTAGGTGTCACCTGCGAGGGTGACTAGCCTATATATATGTGTGTGTATATAGTTTGAATTGTGTGGTATGATAGACATATAAGAATTTCTTGTATTATTATATTTTTCCCGGTAAGAAGGGATGTATACTGAAGCGATTCAGGGTAGTTAGAATTATTTTTCGAGCGGGGAGAGATATCTCGGGTTCTATTTTGCACAAGAACTAGTGATAGTAAGGGTGCGGTATTTTATGTTGTCTTTTGTTGCATAATAGTATGCGTATATGCTTTTATGTTAAGAGACAAGTATTTGGGGGTACGTACTATGGACTGAGGGTATAACAGATTTCAATGACCGACAATATTAGATAATAGTGTATCGGGGGGTTCCTTGTTTGGATTTCACTTTGCGAGACGTCCCACGCATGAAACTTAGCGCAACGTTGGAAGTGGGCAGATGTTTGGTCGTTAGTACATAGGTTGGGTACCCCGATTATTATTCATGTATGTGATATGACTACGGGTTGGAAGTTATACTACAGGTTATGGCTAGTATAGTCGGGTGACTTTCGTGCGGTTGAGCACGGGGACAGGGTGTATGGGCACCCTAGTTAATTAAGGTAAATTTTGTACGGTTAAGCACGGGACATAGGGTGTATGGGCGTCCTGGTTAATAAACATATTGAATATATGCCTGCGGGGCAGTCAGAAAATAAGTGGAAAAGTGTAGCGAGCTGAGATCCGTTTGAGAAAGAAAACAGTCTGACTAGATGCATTATTATTTATGAGGGCATTCGAATGGAAAAGTAATCAACATGTTTGCACGTCCTGACAAAGTCTTGAAAAATCATTACATAGCTTTAAACTTTATTGGTGTGGAAATAATTTTAGACTTTGATGTGTCGATTAGATTGAGTCGATGTCATATGAATTCACATTATTTGACACCTAAGGACGATTCTGAGATCATTCATTAGGAGTATCCGTATTCATCATGCACATATGTTATGTTTGATTGCATTGATTTTAATATCGAATTTGTTCACACCCATTCATTTCATTTCCACGATTTGTTTATCTTAGTGTAAATTCATGGTGTGTGATTTTTGTAAAATTATTTTTGCATTTTTGTAGAAAAAATTAAAAAATAAAAAATTATTTATTAAATGATTTTGAGTTTATCCTTGATGCTCGTAGTTATTTTCTTTGCTTATCGTGACACTCTATGTTTATTTTGTTATTCTTTTCCTTGTCTATTTCGGACAAATAAAAAGGGGGAGAACGAATTATGATTTAATGGGGGAGTTTATAATATGGGGGAGATTGAGATTTGATATTTGATATTTGTTTTGATTTATGTTTATCTCATTTCAAACTCCATACGTCATGAAGGTATTTGCTTTGCCTCATGTGTGTAGGTACAAAGTTTAAAGATCATATTGCACACCGTGACGAGAAAAGCTTGAAGATTTTTGAAGAAAAGACTTACATGTTTAGTACCTTTTCAGTTTTGGATCATGGGAGGGTATTAGATTTGTACAAGCATTTTGATTTGAAAACTCGGATGTTTTTATTTTGTATCGGCATAGACATAGGGGTAGATTTGTAAACACATATTTTATAAGTCCTATTTACATTAATGCATGTCGTATATCGCTACAAACCATCGAGAAAAAGTTCAAGTTTGAAGATACATGAAGACGAATCCGAATATCAAAATTTATTCAACATTCAAACCTCTGCGAGACGAATTTTGGTAAGTTTGTGTTTTGGTTACTTAAAGGTTCATTTAAAAGTATTGGGATATTTTTCTAAAATATTTATAAGTGTTGAGGCATTGTTTTTCGTCAAAATATTTTTCTAAGTGGTGAGGCGGACTTTTGAAATAAAAACCAAATTGTTTTTGTTCCATCGTTCGAGCGACACATGCCTATCGTTAAAACGACATTAGCATTTCGCACGATGTTGTTCAAGCGACACCTGTCTTCTTTCGAGTGACATTTGGACTTAGTTTGAGCAACGCGATGACTCATTTTTTTTTATAAAAATCATGTTAAATGACTCCATTTTCATTAAGAAGACCTAACGAATTTCTTTTTGCATAAACTACAAACGACAAATTACCCTTGTCTTCTTCAATTTAGGGTTCAATCCTTTTATTTTTCAATTCAAAAAAATCCCAATCTTTTAGTTAATTATTTAGAACCCAAGATTCATATTTGCCAAAGTTTCTCTTGTAGGGAGGATAACCTATTGCTGATCTAGGTGCCACTTGAGGGAGGTACTAGGTTGATGTTGACTCCGTGTCATAGGGAGTGCTCGTGAGTGTGCCTGGGCTGATTGGACTGTGTCTCTTTGCGTATATTCTCAGTTTAATTCATTATTGATTCAAAACTATGTGTTCTTGTGGGTATCTATGGATATTCATTGCAGATTTCTCTTGTAATCATTGTGAGTATTATTAAAAGAAATAAAATGTTTTCCTTTTTATTTTTGTTTTTTTTCGAAATATGTGTGTCAACAATAATTTTGTGATGGTTTGATTTCACTCACGTAGTTTCATCTTCTAGGACTTAATAAAATTTGTTTATAATTGACAAGTGATTGAATAAGGATTTAATTGGAATTTGAGAATTCGGTTTAAGCAATATCACATCACTTTCACATGTTGTTGTCAAGAATTGGAAATATGCCCCCTTCCTGTGGGTGTATCCTACATTGGACCCAGATGCCCCCAAGAAGGGTGTGGCATAGATTATAGCATTCCTCTTAAATTTTTCATGTTTATTATCTATTTGAAGACTTGCCGACTCTTGCTTTGTATTCTTCGCTGAGGAAAGTAAGAAAAGGTGTCCCAAGGATGGAGAAATCAACCTGACAAACTCAAATTTTTGTGGGGTCTCAATCAAAAAGTTGGAGAGGAACACCGAAGAGATGCTTTCATACTATTGGAGTACAAGAGCTCAATCACCTATTTCATTGCTCGGCCATCACTTGCACTGCCTCAGGTTTCCATCAACTTAGATGAGGAACCTGTCTCCACTTCTTCGGCTGCAGAATCAGTTGGAGTTGAAGAATTCATCTAAGGAGGAACTTCTTATTACTTTTATTCTTTGGATATCACTACCATTCCAACATCCCCTTCAACCTAGATGGTGAAAAGAAAGCTCCCCAACTTGCTGGACAAGTCTTCTCTTGCAGTTACCAAGAAAACTAACCCCGCCAATAAAAAAAATCTCAAACCAATGATAAAAGGCCACTTGCTTTGAACACTAAGGAGGCCAAAATTGAAGTGCCTTAATATAAGAGGTTGAAGAAAGGCTTGCTTGGCCAGTAAAAGCATGATAAAAAATCTTTTGAGTTGGCCAAAGCTACTGAAGTGGTAAAAAAATCTTCTGCCGATCAAGGTGGAATTTCAAATAATTTTGTTGAAATCAACCCTGGACTAAAGAGGGAGTTAATAAAAGATAAAACTCCGCCTATTGATAGGTCATCTGCAGCCCCCTTGACTAGAGATCATTTAATTGAGAGGACTGCTCACAATTTAGCTTTGGTAAGTCCTTAACTTTTTTGTTGGTAGGCAATGAATTTAAATGATTTTCTTCTGATAACTCTTTTATTTCTTTATAGTTCTTGGTCAAATTAAACCAAATGATAGAGAAGGATGACTAGATAAGGTCCTCTTCCTCGACTGATGTAGAGGAGGCTTTAGAGGGTTTGAGAAAATCCTTACAATCTTCTAGTGAAGCTCTGAAGAGAGAAATATAAGTATGTTAGTAAAAATTCAAGACTATCGAGGACGCCCAAAAAACTACTGTTAATGAGCTGACTCAGGCAAAATTAACAATTATTGAAGCTAAGCACTGAGAAAATGCTATTGAGGACAAGGTGGTTGTTTTGACCATTGATAATTATATCCTAAAGGCCAAGGTAAAAAAGTACAACAAGGAGGTAGTAAATAAAGGATGGTAGAAAGCCTTTATAGTGGCAGCCATCCAGATTGACTACACCAGAAGCAGTCCTTTGGGGAAGGTTGGTCTGAGGCCTTGAAGGAAGTTAGTACTCCATCCGACTCTGAACTATTTCAGAGATAAGACCTAGGAACTTCTTCCAAACTAGATTCGCACTTTGAAGATGATGAGTAGGGTTCTCTGGAGTTCTCTATGGTGCTTGTTGAGACGCCAACCTACCCGTTGCCAACCAAGATAAGGCCAAAGATTAGGATAAGTACAAGGAAAAAGGAGTAACTCCTTTTAGTTAATTTAGTTTTGCATTTTTCTTTATGTGTTTTTCTTTTCTTCTTTTTCGTTCTTTCTGCTGTACCCAACTCTGTAACCATGACATGATCAATGAATGGACATTTTTTTGCTCAATTGCTTGATGTTGATTTCTTGTTAATTGTTGTATTTTATGCTATCTATTTTTATTAATTGTCCCATAAACTTATACTTGTAAATTTCCAGTTTGATACTAGAAGAAACTCATAGCTTCTATTGATTCAGACCTACTCAGGTGATGTAAAAATAATCTTGAGTCTGGTCATGTCCCCTTTGATCGAGCAAGATGTGGTAGGGTTGTTTAGCCCAAATTCTTTTAACCAAGTGAAATAGTCTTACATCCATCTTCATTGAGTTTTGGACAGAGTTGTAGCTAATAATGCTAGTTATTATGAAATGATTGAACAAATCTAGGAAGATCATCAACTCTCCAAAGCACTACTTCATTCTGACTATGAGGCTAAGTATAAGGCCTTGAATGAAGGTTGGGGATTTCATAAGAAGTTGAAGTACATTACTTCTATCACGAACAAGAAGGATATGGATTTGAACCAGGAAATAAAGAGTGCCCGATAAATTGTTGCCATGTTGGAGAAGGAAAATAATGCTTTCAGGAATGAACTTGACAACTTAAATAAATCAACCATCACTGGCCCAGATGAAGGGGTATCATTTTTGGGGACTAAAAATACAGTCTGTTGGAAGAGTTGGGGGTTTTATAAAAGAAGAAAACCAAGCCAGAACAATCTTCTAAGGAAGTTATAATTATTTAGCCAACCATTGATGAAGAGAGAACCAAGAAAACTCTGGTCGACCAAGATACTAAGCTCAAAGAGAAAGATAAGAGCATTAGAAAGCTTTAAGATAGTATGGACCTTCTTACTTTCCATTTCCATAAGAACCCAAAGTTGTTTGGATGGATGGGTATGGCGAAGCCCTGACTTACTTGGATAAGTATATGGAGTAATCTAGGAATGAGGGATATATATAGGGTTTGATGAATCTTCTTGCTCTGATGATAATACCTAAGGGCAATGAACTGTGGTACTAGCATGACCCAGGAATCTTGGAGTATCCTGATCCTCCCTTATCTATTGATGTTAATTGGATTCCTCATAATACCACCCCTTAGAGCTTGATAAAAAAATACATTGGGCATTATGGCATAGAAGGAGACTTAGAGTAGGTTTGTCCCCAATATCTACTTGATCGATCGAGGAACAACAAGTGCACTAGGAGGAGGGATTTTATATCTATGAATCATTCGAGCACCCTTAATGAACCCCCTGTTAGGATCAGCAAGGCTGAGGGAAAGAACCCAGTATAATAAATGTATATTCTGTGTTTTGTTGATATTCATTTTTTAATTCACATTAGAATGAACTAACTAAAAGTATTTGAGACACTTTGCCTTCTTTATTTAATCTTGTGGTTGGTATTAATCTTATTGTCGACTAGAAAATTTGTATATTGACTAGTTGATCGGTGCATTGATTAAATATTATGCTTAAATATTAGATGTTTGATTCGTGATTGAATCATATTGTAATATCATAAATCATACTAATATTGTGCTTACATAAAACTATAAATAGTTTGATGAACTAAGTTGTAGCATTAGTTATCAGTGGTGACTAAGTGTGTTAGGAATTTGTAGTTATCCCTATGTTTTAACTTGGTCGGGTAAAACCTCTTGTGTTTGACTTTGAGTCTCACATGAGATTTTACTAACTTCTTGTTTGTGGTTTTTCAAAGACGAAATCGTAAATGAAGTTGTTAAAGATAAACTTTTTTGAAGTTGGAAAAGTTTGGAAAATAACTTTTCTGACTTTTCTGGAGTTGGAAAAGTTTGAATTATTATTTAGTCTTTAATTTAAGGTGGAAGGTGGTATCACACCATACTCCAAAAAATAAAACATAAAACGGAAGTGTAATGGAGAGAAACATGCAATTTCATTAACTTAAATAACTAATTACATTGAAAACGAAATTACTGATAATATTTGCGAAGATGGTCGGCGTTCCTTGGGTTTTTAAACTCCTCGCCTTCCAATGTTTCCAGGAGATATGTTCTTAGTCGTATTTTTTTCGAGATACAATAAGGGACGTGCCAGTTAGGCTCCAACTTATTGTTTTTCTGGATCACCTTCTTCAGTATAGGATCTCCCTATTTCAAGTTGGGCGTCTTGACTCACCGATTATAGAACCTAGGATTCCTTTATTGATATGTAGCCATCCCAATTGCAACATCTTCTCTGGTTTCTTCAACTATGTTCAAATCTATTCGCCTCATTAGATTACTTTTAGGGGAGTCAAAATTAATCACCCTATGAGTCGGTAGACCAATTTTAGTTGGTACCACAACCTCATTACTGAAAGCAAGCATATATGGAGTTTCAGTGTTGCCGTTCTTAATGTAGTCCTTTAAGCCCAAAGCACGTTATGCAGTTCATTGATCCAATTTCCCTTGGCGTCATCTAAAATCTTCTTCAATCCATAGAGAATTTTTTTATTAGTGATCTATGTTTGACCATTTGTAAGAACAATTTTTCTGCCATTGTTCATAGCATAGTGTTAGGCCAGTTTGGCGTATCTCGCTACAAATCGTCACACAATGTCAAGACGAACCGAACTTAAGCACCTCCAAGTTTGAATACTTCCCGACATACCAAAAGGTATAAAATGATGTAGGATTTCAATTAATTCATAGAATTATATTTGGAATGTTTAATTTTTATCGAAAAGACGAAGATGTTTTTATTTTTTCTAAAAAGTTTTTTTTCCAAAAAGAATTTGTTTGTCAAAATTGTTCATGTCCCTTGCAGATCGTTTGTAGGTCGCTTGAAGATTTACATCACTGGAATGCATTTTAAAAAATTGATTTTTTATGTCACTCGAATGACATTGAATGACGCGTGAAGCATTTATCATGCGACATCTAGTGTCGCAAGAAGAGGTCGTTCAAACGACATCTTCAATCGTGCAAACGAAATTGACATCCCATTCAAACGACCCCGTCGACTTAAAGTTTTTATAAATACCTATTTTGTGAATCATGTTTTCAATATTTTTTCCAAATAAAGTTTCAGCATAATAGCAACAAAAGTTCTTCAAATTTTGTGTAACAAAAATTGTTTTAATTCACAATAAAACATCCTACAATATTGTTCTTGTGAAATAGTTTAGAACCCTAGAAAGTTTTCTATCAATTTCATACAGCTTGGTGGAGAGTAATTCCAATGCTGACCTATGATAGGTGATTCACTACTGAAGAAAAAGGTTGAGGCTAATTCGGAGGACTGCGGTCATGTGACTCTTGGGAGCGTCATAGTTGTTCTTTAGAGATTTTTGAAGAATAGCGCGTTATAATTGTGGGGGATCAATGTAACACCCCGTACTTTTGGGGGATAATTAAATTCCATAATTGGGTGTAAATTGGAATTTCTCAGAATAGAAATTATAGGAATTTTCCAGGATTAGATGATTTTCGATGGGTGTTATATTTAGCTTTGGGACTAAGTAAATAAGTCGGAGTATTTTAATTACATGTCGCAATGGGTAAAGCGACAAAGGATAATATTCTAATTGGAAAACCCATATTGAGATGTATTGGGTTAAATTTGTGACTTGCGTTCAAGTACCTCGGATGGATATTTTGACTGCGCAGTGAGTCTCGAAATGGCCGAGATAGTCAGAATAAAGTATCCGGGGGTAATGTTTGGGCTCCGGGAACTTTTAAACGAATAGGGACTCGCAATTGAGTAAACGAGTCATTTTTGGGTTTTAAAAGGTATAAACCCTTTTTATCCCTATATAAGGAGGGAGAGGGGAAGATAAGATAAAGAAAAGAGAGAGGAGATAGAGGAGGAGAGAAAAGAGGAGGAAAAGGGGAAGCTCCGCCCAAAGTCCCGGGATTCGACTCGGGATCGTCGAATTTTATCCACGAGGCAAGAGTTTACTTGCTTTATTTAATTTTAAGCTTAAATCTCATATCGTAGTTGGTAGTGATAAACCACAAAGATTTTCGGGATGGGTTTTCGTGAATTAAATGGGTTTTTCGAAAGGTTTATCGGATAAAACTCGGAACATATCGAATTGGAGAAATTTAGAAATTAACGAATTTAGTTTTTAATTATTGATTCTAGGAGGATTAGAACTTATTTCCTTGGTGTATATATGGTTGGGTGTTGTTGTATGTTTGTAGAATAAGTAACAAAAATCTTGGAGGTATGTTAATGGTCGAAACAGTCTCGGAGAAGACGATGAACAGTAACCAGCGTCATTGTCGAATCTATTCGGCCTAGAGGCGAATCGATTAGGCTCTTGGTCAAAAAATGGAGTTTGTATATATTTTTTATATAGTCGCGTGGGTCCCGACCGCATATTTTTCTGTTTTTTTTTGGATTTATAATGATTTTTCTACGGAAGGCTATCCGAGATCGAAATCGTTAGTTAGAAATCAAACCTAATATTGGGAGAATTAAGGCTAAAATTTTTTGGAGATAAATATTAGGGGTTTCTAAATATAGAGTGGGGATCTCTAGATTATTATTTGAGTGAAATGTAGTCATTGGGTTCGTGGAAATGGAATCCACGACCTATTTAATTTAAAGGTGTTTGGTGACGATTAATTCTTGGGATAAATTCAGTGGGCATTTAGGCCTATATAATTATGTAAGTGGAAGGCACAATTTTATCGATTATGGTTGGCTATATCCTGCGAGACTATTAGGATGAATTTGGGAAAATACATATTTACTTAGTATGAATTGGTATAGTTGGAAATATCAAATAAATCCTTAAAGGTGAATAAGGTACATGTTATTTATCAAGTGAGGGAATGCTTTTGGGTTTGGTATTATGAGTGTGCGAATACTCGAATTATATAAGTTATGAGAACCTTTTGGATTATTGGTCATCGCTATGTGTGATCGGAAATTATGGCCATTTATGTATATTTATGGAATATATGTATACAATGTGACTACAGTATATATATTATATGATACAAATACATATGTATCTGTGTGTGATTGGTATATGTGTATTTTAGAGGATGATTTCCACGAGCTTTCCTTTGGTAAAGGGTTGGAACAACCAGAGTATATATTTTCTCTATTGCGATCCAGGGAGGTTGCGCGATGTGGGTGAATCCCCTGGCTTGAGGAGCAGGGACAATATAGTCCCCAGATCATTATCGTCCCGCGTTCTAGTGAGATGTGTGTAACTCCACTTGCACGGGGAACATGACCGCCTCCACCATTGTGTATTTGTTTACCATGTCCATTGATAGAGTCTGGCTTCGTACCGTGGTATCGTGAGTAAACCCGGATTTTGGATCTGCACTATGAGACCGCATCCTCGAGTTATAGCTCGTTGGGATGGTTATTTTACCTGTGTGTATGGTATAATATTAGGATGATTATTATACCGGTGTGTATGGTATATGACTTGTACATGAGAACAAGATATTATATATCTCTATTAGTGTAAAGAGATAAAATAAATACGGATTGATTCTCATTCCGGGAGATTATATCCGAAAGTTATTAGTAAGATGTATATAATAGTAAGTATGAGTATGTATATAATTATATGAATATATATATATATATATATATATATATATATATATATGTGTGTGTGTGTGTGTGTGTGTGTGTGTGTGTACTGATGGTTTAATGGATCTCAACGATCGACCTTGCCACGTAGTAGTGTATCGGGGGGGGGGGGGGGGTTCCTTGTTTGGATTTTATTTTGCGAGACACCCCATGCACGAATATGGCAGAGTGTTGAGACTGAGGAGAAGTTTAGCCCTTAGTACTCGGGGTAACTAGGATGATTAGTGATTGGATGAAAAGGATTAGTTAGGCAGGGTTGCTTAACTAGGGAAATTGTTAGGTATGCGATAGGTGTGCGTTATTAGAAGAGAGGTGAGGGGTATCCTAGGGGAGTGCGATACCAATTTAAATATGAGATAAAACATATTTTTAAAAATAAAGCATTTATTCACTTGCAAAATATTTTCACAAATCGTGCTCTGACCCATTTCTATATTTTCCTCTCTTGCTATATATACTTATTTATTATATAGGTGTCTAGACACAAGGATGCCTGGATAATGCTTCTTTCGAGTCAGACGTCTGCTGCAGCAGATGTGGATGCATGCAGGTTTCTTTTAGATGCTTCTATTCTTGTGATCTAGATAGGAGGTACTGTATAAATATTCGGGCTAATAACCCAACTGCATTTATTTATTCTTTTACCGCCTTTTAGTGCGACATTCGATTTGGTTGTATTTATGTTGAGCTGAGTGTTCGGTTATTTTATTTCATTTGAGTTTCATATATTTACACTGTGTGGATGTTTTAAATTGTATTGCTGTTTAAAAAGATTAGTTAAATAAAATTTTGATGCCACCCTAATAGGTTATTAGTAATTAATTTGGTTTTCGAAGTGATGCTAAGAATGAACCATATGCGACTCGTGTTTTAATTTGGTAAATGAGTGATTGCCTGATATTTTATTAGGCGGGGTGTCACAGATGATATCAGAGCATTAGGTTCTAGTCTCCTTAGGAATCTTTGCGGACGTACTTCGCTTTCAGCATTGCTCTCGATTTGATATAGAGCCTTATGATTAGGATTGTTGATTCCTCTTATGAGATTTCGTTCTCCCGCCATTATATAAGATTGTGGAAAATATTTTATGTGCTCGTTCTTGATTCGTGTGCTGATCGATGAAGGGCGACCAAGAAAGGCCGTGATGCGGGCAGCAAGAGGCGGGGCCTAGCTGGAGCAGCTGGTAGAAGTTGGGGACTAGGACCGCAGTAGAGGTCACTCCCTTTATGGAATTTGTTAAGGATTATTGCAATGACTACTAAAGTATAGTAGTTATGAGCATCTAGGTGCTACTATAGTAGAGAGTGGTACTAAAGTGGAATGAACTGGTGAAGCTAAGGGATTTGAAAGAGGTTTGAAGGGTCTTTGATAAGGACCATCCCCTAAAGTTAAAATTATACAAAGTAAGTGTAACGTGTTTCAATGGAATAAGAAGGCTCGGGAGATTTGGCTTAGAGAAGGTTATGGGAAATCCCCTGATGTGAAAACTTGAGGAAATTTTTTTCACTCATAGGAGTAATGTTGAAATGGTGAGAACTGTAATCACCATATTCGTTGGAGCAGGATGTTTTTTTCGTAGAAGAATTTTTTTATACAGATTTTAACCGCGAGTTCCTTTGGTTGATTAGGATGGAAGAGAATGCAGTTTGGATTATTCACATAAGGATAGGCCAGAGGCCGACAATGAATAAAGAGTGATATAGAGAAGTGAACCTTATACCAAAGTGAGGTAGGTACAATGAAGAATAAGTCTTTCAGAGGAATAATAGGATAACTAGTGAAGTGTTGCTAACATTTACGGAGAATGTGGGTGTGTTCATGGACCCCATTGGTGGAGATCCACTTGGGGAAATTTGTTGAAACATGGATGTTAAGGCAGGTAATGGAGTTCCCTTTTTAACGAAGAAGTTAAGGGGATAAAGAAAGTGATTGTCAGGATCGTTGCTATAGAGTCCGAGATACTGATAACCTTAAAAGGGTCAGAGTGACCCAAGATGGGAAATGTTGTAATGTGGAAGTGTAGAACCATGCGGTTAGTCATTACCATGTGAAAGTTAAGGGACAAGAATAGGGAACCCAGATGGGGAATTAATTAAAGAAATTTTTGGTTCAGTGAGGGTAAGTGTACCATGTCCAGGAACCGGAAGGAGTACCTAGGGTAATTGGCAAGAATGTTGTTATGAACTTCAACTAAATTGAAGTAGGTGTGTTTTGTGTGACAAGATTGAGTCACATTATTTTATTATCTCCAGATTCGCGTGTGTAATTAGAGCTTTGTGGCGGTATCGGTAACATTATATAATGTATGTCTATGTGTTTTTCCGCATTAGCGGAGTTCTATTTTCCTTCATTCGCTATAAAAGTGGGGGTTGATATATTGAATATATATCTGATTTGTACAACTCGTTTTATGTGTGATATACGAGTATGATATTATTTTGAGTATATTGTGTTCTTCGTTGTTTGGAGCGATAATAGGCTAATGATGGTAAGACTATCGTGTCCGCGGTTCCAAGATGGAACATGTTATTATTGCGATATCTCACCTGGATACAAGTTGAGTTTGCCTTTATTATTATTGGAGACCTTATAGATGTGATTTAAGGCACGCATGATTTATTTATTGAGCCACACGTTTAGGCTTGTTATTGTTTGCGCAAGGACTTAGTGTTAGTACGAGCGCTTGGTGGTGTGGCTCCTGGTTAAAAATAGGAGTTCAAACCACATTTTGTTGAAAGAGGGGATATGATTATCCCGGTTGCATATGTGAAGATAACGGACCTCCACAACCGACAAAGTTAAGTAGTAGTGTATTGGAGGGGTTCCTTGTTTGGATTTCTCTTTGTGAGATGCTCCACACATGAACCTTAACGGCGTCGGGAGTGGAGAGATGTTATAGGATGAAAGGGTGTTGGTTTTGTTGATAAGTTACCTAGTGTAGAGAAAACACTATGGACTGAAAAATATGTGATGATTGTATATTTATAGAAATGAAAATGCTGTGGAAAAGCACTGAAATGTTTTCCTCACCACAAGTATGTGGGTGAGGGAAGGTGAAAGAAATTTATTTAAGGCTTATGGATAGGCCTTGTGTAAAAGGCAATTTTTGGAGGTAATGTGTTTTGGGTAAGATGATCATAACATCTCGGAAGAGAATAGGCACCCGAGTATTTAGACTTTCCATTTCGTTAAGATATAAGGATATAGTGGTAGTAGAGTGTTAGAAAGTTAGCGAGATCAGATTTAGGACGTCCCGCCGGTGTGCCTTAGGCCGTTATATCTCAATGACCGACGACACGAGGAAGTAGTGTAACAGGAGGGTTCCTTGTTTTGATTTCGCTTTGCGAGACGTCCCATGCATGATACCAAGAAAATGTCGGAAGTTGAGAGAGGCCTTGTGTAAGGACATATTTTTAATAAGTCTGTTACAATTAATTATGTCATATACCGCTACAAGTCGTCGAAGAATTGTGAAGCTTGCATCTATAAAAGACGGATCCGAATTTCCAGTTTCCTTCAACATTCAAGCCCAAAAATATGAACTTTGGTAAGATATTGTTTTAAAGTTTCATATACATTTCATATTAAGAGTGTTGGGATATTTTTAAAAGGTGTTTGAAATTTTTTTTTATATAAAAATGTTTTTATAATATTCTTAAAAGGAATTTTAAAAAGCTTTGTTATAAAAATTGTTTTTATAAATGTTTGTTTTTAAAAAGGTGTTAACTGTTTTAGAAAAAAAGAATAGTATTGAGAAAATTTCATTGTCAGTTACCGCACCTCGGTTTCAACACCAATCTCGTTCGCGCGAGATCAGCATCTCGTTCGAATGACATTGGGATGTCGCGCATAGTTGTTCAAACGACACGCAATCTCGTTCAAGCGAGATGGGGCTCTCGTTCGAACGACCTTGCTTTTTGGCTGACACGCTGCTGTAATGCTTATCCTTTGACCGACTCAAATTTTGTATAAAAAGGGGTCCTAGTAGCCTTGAAAAACGTGGAGAACAGTTTCAACTTTTAAGAGTCTTATTATTTTGAAACTTTTGTATATCTGCCAAGATTTAATTCAATACCTTTTGGCAGAAAGTTTTTTTCCAACAATTTTAAGGGTTCAAATGTTTTGTTTTTAATTCACAAAATCCCAATTACTTTTATGTGAATTGTTTTGTGGAACCCAAGAACATATTTTGCTTTGGTTTATTCTTTGTGGGGAAAACTCTACAACCGACAGCTGCATGCTATTGTGGAGGGAGTCCTTATAAAGTTCACTCTTGTGGAGAAGCCATTTTTCTTCTTCATTGCTGCCCTCCTGGAAAGGGAAAATTCTAGCCGTAACTTGTGGAGGAGTTGTCTTCTTCTTCATTGCTGTCCTCCTGGAAAGGGAAAGTTCCAGCCGAAACATCAGAACTGACACCTGTGGATATTTCGTATGTCCCCCTATTTCATTGTAATCCGTGTAAGCCATTTTCTTACAAAATTATAGTGAAATAAAAAGTTTTTCCCCTTTGGGGGATTCTTCCTGAATATTTGTGTCACATGCTTTATTTATTTATTTATGGGTTGACACACGCACTTTTAGATGCATGTTTAGGGGCTGGATTAATTTGATTTAAAAATAGACTCTAATTAAATAAGTGTGCCGAATTGGAAACTTGCGAATAAATTTAATCAATTATCACAGTGTCGCACTTTTCAAATTGGTATCAGAGCGGGTTGCTCTAAATTATCGAGTGATCCTGATTTTTAAAGTTTTTTTTCCTGATACAATTTGACTTCTCACGTCGTCAAATTGCTATCAGAGCTTATTTAAGCGATCACCACTTTACAAATTGGTATCAAAGTAGGTTGCGCAAATTTATCGCGTATTCCTATTTTTCGCAAAACTATGTGATATTGATTTTTTAAAAAAAAATCAGTTTTTGTGAAAAATCGCATTTTTTTCCAATGGAACACTTATCTAATTGGATGGCCCTCTTCGATGACATGAGTCAGAATTTTGATGATATAAATCATTTGAATTTGACGTTTGTAAAAAAAATTAAAGTTTTGGAAAAAGAAAATTCTCATTTTAAATCCGCATTGGATCTTTTGCAAACGGTTCAAAATCAAAGAGATTTTTATCGTGAAAAATTTGTTTCCTTGGACCATGACTTTGTTGCTTTAAAATTGTCCAAGAAGGAAAGTGATGATAGGGTTCTATTTTTAGAAAAAGAATGGGAGGACCTTAAAAATTCGATGGTTTATGTTTGTGCCAAAGATGACAAAAATATTTTAATTGATGAGTTTGTGGCATGTGAAGAGACTCTTAGGGAAAAGTTTGCCATAATTGAGGGAGAGCAAGATAACCTTCTAGGAATTGTTGAAAAGTTGAAAAAGGCGTCCCTTAAATTGGAAGAGTCTAATTCGTTGCTTGAGTTAAAAATTTTGAAGTAAAAAAATGATTTGACAGACTCAAGTAGGATTAATAGTGATGGTAATGGCTCATTTTGTTCTCATGCTAAAGCCAAAAACATTATTTGTTTTAGAGGGTCAACTAATTCCAAGGATGTTAGAAAAGGTCAACCCATAGGTGTCGTTCCACCCGTTTACACATGTTCATATTGTGGTAGAAAAGGTCACCTTAGGCGATTTTGTTTTAATCTTGGAAAATGTCCTAGGAAGTTTATGTCTAGTGTTACCTTGGTTCCTAAATCCTCCACACGTCGTTTCACATATATTTGGGTTAGGAAATCACTTTTGGATACACTAGATTTTAGAATAGTTGATTCTGATTTGCTTGCACATGATACTTCTCTTGCCATATCATACAGATGATTGTGTTTGCATGTTTGTCATACACTAGTTATGCTTTTTGATATATTTTTGCTAGCGTTGTGACATGTACTTTCTGTATAGATTTTTTCTTTTGAAAATTTTTGAAAAATACAAAAAGATTTTATTTTGACCATTTTTTTGAAAAATCTAAAAAGATTTTTGTATTTTGTTTGCACCGTTTATGGATGGACACTTAGGATGACCGAGTCACAACATCATTCCATATTTTTCATGTGACTATTTGATAGTGTTTTGAGATAATAGGTCAATTCATCCACGTGCTTTATAATGTTTGGAGTCATTAAGATGTAATTAAGTGTTACTACCTACATGTTTGACTCATGATTTCCTTTATTGCCCACATGCACGATTTTTTTTTATTATTATGCTTGTCTTATCACATGTTGGTTGTGTGTTTTCACTTCAATCTTATCCTTTAAAACAAACCAAGCGCGATATATTTTGATAAGGAAATTGTGCATATAATAACCTTTTTGTGAGTTTGTGTGCTTTGTTTGAAAACGGGGAAGGGATGTGAAGGTTCATTTTGCCTTTGCGAATACTAATCCACCGTTAAATTGGGCCTAAAATGGAGGAATTTTATTATCCGGGGTCCAAAGAGGTTTAAAAGAGCTCGAATTTTTTTAAGGCAATAAAAAGAAATCCATGTCAAATTATGGGCCATTTAGGTTTTTGCACCAATTCTCCAAAGTTTGAGAATTTAGTCTATCACCTCTAAAAGAAAATATATATGAGGGTGTTTGGTTGGAGATTTTAAACGGGTTTGCACGTCCTTGAAAATCTTGAAAAGCGCTAAATAGTTTTGGATGTTATCGGTGTGGAAATCATTTGACTTTGATTTGTTAATTTGTATAAGACGATGTCATTTAAATTCAACAAATTTTTGCACATAAGGATTATTTTGGTGTTCATTCGTTAAGGGTACACGTATGAATCGTGCACATATGATTGATTGAGTTTATTTACCTATCGAATGTGTTCACACCCATACATTCCATTTCCATGACTTGGTTGTTTGAGTTTAAATCCATGGTGTGATTTTTTTTATATCCTATTTTTGTATGAAAAATTTGAAAAATCGAAAATAGTTTGTTAATGTTTTTCGGACATACCTTTGCATGCGCGTGGCTTGATATTTGTTTTCTATGCATTTTGTCGTGACACTCCATGTTTTGATTTTTTCTTCTTATTTGTCTATTTGGGACATCGTAAGGGGGAGAAAGAATTATCATGTTATGGGGGAAGTTTTTGAAGCACCTTATACTCTTGACTCACTTGAGTCTATATTGTATAAGTGTTCATCTAGTTTGGAAATTGTGACAAAATTATGTCTAACTTAGAATCCAAAGAACCTCAGAGCTTACATTTCTATTTTATCTTTGATTGAAGGGACCTAGACCTAATTACCAACACTCAAACATAGTAGAATGTATCATTTACATGTCATATTGCATATTAGCGTGTGTTTAAATCCCCAATATTATTTTTAAATATTTTTTGGGATTTTTTTAAAACATTTTAAAAATAAGGTTTTATTAATAAAACTTGGTTTTAAAAGGTTATGGGGTAAATCTGCTATTTTAGAATGTTGGTTAAATTTTCTCAAAGTTGGTTTGGGTAGAAACCAAAAGCGGCAGAGACTTCAGGGTTTACATTGTAATTACTTTAGACGCGCGTTTTATCTCGCCTCATATGCCAACATGTGTCAGCTTCTGATTGGTGAGAAGTGTGTTTCCTTACTGAGACAAATCGAGTGATCATTCTCATCCCTTGGATCGTTCTTATCAACGTTCTGTATGTCTTCCATCATAATCATTGTGATCCTCTTTGAACCTATCAGGAGATCTTTAACCACCGCATATCGTATGCCCTTGGATCTAAGTCAATTGAACTTGACTAAATCTGGTCCATTGATTTCAGTCCTTATTCTCGAACCTTCCCAGCCTCTTATAAAAAGGCTCCTACTCTCAGCATTCGGAGACTTTTTGCCATTTCGTCCTTTGAGAGAAAAGAAAGAGAGAGTAGAGAGAGAGTAGAGAGAGAAGAGAGAAATCAGAAGAGAGAAAAAGAGTTAGAAACCCTAACCCTAACCCTAAATCGTCTACACAGTTCAAACCAAATATAAACCTTCAAACCTCTATACTTTACCAAACACAACCTTGAGTGTTTGAGTGTTTTGAGAGATGATTTGAGAGTTGGTTTGTTGCTGTAACCTCTTCTTCTTTGGATCTTGTTTCCAACTTAATCATTTTCTTAGATCTGTTGTTCTTGTATATAGAAATTTTGAGATCTGAGTTTTGTGACACCCCGACTAATTAAATACCGGGTAGCTACTCCTTTATAAAATTAATTCAAAATGCCAAGTTGGCTCAGTTAATAGCATCACTGTCGAAAACATTTTTATTTTACTAACCACCTAGTATTTAAAAAGCAAGTTGCCAAATTTTAATTTAAGTCTGATTAACATGCAAGAAGTAAAATGAAGAAATAGATAACACCATTCACCATGCTAAAGTAAAATGAATAACCATCACAATAGTGTAGATAAAGTCTGGAGGAAACCCCTCACTATAATCCCATAACTGAAATAAATAAACTGAAACAATACATGCTAAAGTCTGAAAACTGAAATGTAAAAGATGTCTCTAAAGAAATGGGCAACATGCCCTACAACTGATAGATAGTGACTCTGGAATCCAAAGAGATAGAAGTGTCTACATGCAAATCCCTGTAGCTTCCACAAGCAGCTACAGCTCGTCACCTGAATGAGTACCTATGCTTGGTGTCCTTGTGGCTGGGCACCTAAAATGGTTTTACAAAGAAAAAGATTTGAAAAGCAAACGGGCCAGAGCCCGAATGTGGAGTTATATTTTAAAAACCTGCAAGTGCTTTAAAAACATTTAAAACATTAAATGCAAAGTACATGTTAGGACGTGCACTCACATTATATTCTCACCCCTCGTCTAACTGTGCACTCCTAACGCAAGTACCCATCTATATCTATCCATACAACTAGCTAAGTGACTACATAACTAGCTAGACTACCAAAGGTTCTACCCATATTACTCCGTTCCATTTAACATAACAACGCTCGTAATTAAATAGGGGTTTAACGTGAACTCAGTTACTAAATATACCATTGATATATCTATCAGTTAACTCATTATATAACTCGAAATAATACCGTAATATTTTTACAATATTAACATGAGGATTCCCATTAATTTAATGTATATTATCCACATCATAAATATACGATACAAGCACCCCGCAATCTAAGCTATGGTGCACACATACTCTGCTATCAATCCCGGTACATCACGTACATAAGGATTACATATTCCGAATCTCTCAGGAATAGTTTACCGATAACAACATCACAAATAATGGAGGCGAACACAGTCACCATCGCATGGGTCACGCACATACCTACGCTCCCATGGTCAGCGGACTTATTAATTTCACAATAAGTCTTTCTATGACCTATGTTCATCGAGGTACCAGTCTATATCCCCCCCGTAGGCACACAAGGATTAGAGGGTCCTAAGCGAACGAAACCTCCCGTGATAGCAAGTATGGTAGGTATGTCATACACACAATCCATATACCAATACTAAGTAAACACACATCTTAGTAATACCGTATTTTAATCGTAGTACATATCGCATTCTTGTACTAACTATAATTATCACAATTCGTACTATTCCGGTTTGTAATTATACGCGCCATAATTCATCCTCACATCGTAGTAGACACTCACGTCTCAACCCAAATGGTTCATTGAATATAACTCTAGTGTATAATACTCCTCTCAATAACCCAAAAGTCCCAAATCTATCCTCACATCAATAAAGGAAGGTCTTCTATATCCTCGAACAAGTTAACGCGACTCTAAAAATCAAAACAGTCCAAAAAGGATCAAACTGTCAACTCGTTAGAAGTCTCGTTCGAACGGGACTTCGAACGAGTTTGGACTGTCAGGTCGTTAGAAGTCTCGTTCGAACGAGGCTGTTAGAACGATATCCCAGTTCGTTCGAACGAACTGTCCCTTCTAACGATATCTCGTTCGAACGAGATATCGAACGAAATCCTTACTCGTTAATAATGACTGGTCAACTCGTTAGAAGCTCGTTCGAACGAGTTCGTTCGAACGACCTGGGGGCTGCTTCTAACGAGCTACCAGTTTCGGCCCAGATTTTTCCCCAATTCGTTTTTCACAATTTTTACTCCTCAAACCTCTTCTAAAATTCGTTCCTACAATATATTGAGTTCTCTAATCATCCTCAAACATGCCAAGGTGCTATACTAACATCATTAAAGGGGTTTAATACCTTCTAAACATCCTTAAATTACAAGGTTTCTACATAAATTCCCAATTTTCTTCAAGAACATAAACCCTAGATTCTTCTCATCAAAATTTCCCAGATTTTAATCCGTTTATACATCACATAGATATGAAATCTCTGAATTAAATCTTCAAACAATGTTTCTACATGCAAACCTATCCCAAAATTTAAACAACAATCTTCCAATTTCATGGGTTTTCTTTTAACTCTTATATAAGATTGATTAACAATGTTTCTAACATGGAAAAAGCATTCACTGCATAAGGAATGTAATTTAAATCACTTGCCTTGGTTTGATTTCGGATTTGATGTTGATTTGATGAAGAATTTCTGCAGAATTTCTTCTCTCCAAGCTTCCTCTCTAATGGTGGCTTAAGGTGGCTAGGGTTTGATTTGGGGAAACTTAGAAAACCTAAATGACAACCTACGTAACCTTCTAGGTTAATATGGGTTGGTTAATGGGCTTAATGGGTTTAATCCACATCAGATTTACATCTCTAATTTTCGTCACTTTTAATTCCTAAAAATGTAAAATTACTAGAATACCCTTTAAGTTACCGGTATGGCCTAAAAATACTCCGGGACCCAAACTATACTCCCGGCTAGTGTTTTCTGACTATCTCGACCCTTCCGGACGCGTTGGCGCACTCAAAACGACCATACGGATTATAGATTTTAAATTTACTTTTATTAACACAATATAATACCGTGACGCGGCGGTCCCACGCGTCTCAACAAAATTTCTAAAATGCCGTATATAAATCCCACGACAAATTTTATAATACCAAATACATATATAATCATATATGCACATAATCAAATACTAACTCGTATCACATTAGTATTTTTATCCCGGATTAATTTCCAATTAATATGCATTTAATTAATTAATCCTCAAAATAAATATAGTCAAAAGTACGGGGTATTACATACTTCCCCCCTAATAACTGAAATTCGTCCCGAAATTCGAAACTAGAAAGTACCTGCTAAAAATAGCTCTGGATAATGTTCGCGCATCTCATCCTCGCGCTCCCATGTGGACTCCTCGACATTGTGATGTCGCCACTAAACACGCACTAACGGGACTATCTTTGACCGCAGTTTCCTCTCGCTTCGATCCAAAATAGCAATTGGCCCCTCCTCGTAGGAGCTATCCGGCTGGAGATCGATGTCCTCCACAGCAATGTGAGAATGAGCCAAATCATCTCTAAGGTATTTCCTCAGCGAGGAAATATGGAACACGTCGTGAATCCGATGCAAGTGCTCCGGTAGTCCAAGTCTATACGCAACCGGTCCGATCCGCTCAATAATAGGAAACGGCCCCACATACCTCGGTGCCAACTTCCCCTTCTTCCCGAATCGCAAAATCCCCTTCATTGGAGATACCCTGAGAAAAACCTGGTCCCCCACTTGGAACTCCCTGAAAAACCTCTTCGCATCAGCATAACTATTCTGCCTGTCTTGAGCTACCCGACTGCGACTCCGAATCAACTCAATCCTTGCCGAAGTATCTTGAATCACTTCCGGCCCAAGCAGTTTGATGTCACCCACCTCCAACCAACATGCTGGGGAACGACAAGGCCTACCGTACAACGCCTCGAACGGAGCCATGCCGATCGTGAACTGATAGGAGTTGTTGTAAGCAAACTCCACCAGTGGAAGGTACTGCTCCCATCCACCCTCGAAGTCAATAATGCACATGCGTAGCATGCCCTCCAACATCTGATTGGTGCGCTCTGTCAGCCCATCGGTCTGCGGATGATAAGCCGTACTCAACCGCAATTCCGTGCCCATGGCCTCCTGGAAACTCTCCCAAAACCTCGAAACAAATATCTTGTCTCTGTCAGACACGATATTTAGGGGCACACCGTGAAGTCTCACAATCTCTGAAATGAAGAGCTGGGCATACTGTCCCGTAGTGTAGTCAGTCCTTACGGGTAAGAAGTGAGCGACCTTGGACAACCTGTCCACAATTACCCATACGGAGTCGTGACCCCTCTGCGACGTAGGCAATCCCGTGACAAAATTCATGGATATGCTCTCCCACATCCACACCGGAACCTCCAACGGCTCTAGCAATCCTGCCGGTCTCTGATGATCCACTTTTACGAGCTGACAAGTAGCGCATTTCGAGACAAACTCAGCGATATCTCTCTTCATACCGCTCCACCAATATTGCCGTCTCTTGTCTTGGTACATTTTGTCCCCTCCGGGATGTACCGCGAACCGTGAGCCGTGCGACTCTGCCATAACATCGTGCCGCAATTCTTCCCCTTCCGGAACTACCAATCTCCCATTGAAGCGCAATCCCCCGTCTGAGCTAACGGTATAGGACTCGGCTCACTCTGCAAGTAATCGAACTATCTGCTCCTGACAGAACGAGTCATTAGCCTGTGCCCGTACTACCTTCGTGATAATCTGCGGTGTAACGGTCATTACAGACATGAAAGATCGGGCCACTGCATCCTGGTGTCCCAATTCCTTCCACTTAGCTTTCCACACCTCTGCCACCTCATCTGCTGGCCTGCGGCTCAACGCGTCTGCTACCACGTTAGCCTTACCCGGGTGGTACTGGATGTCGAACTGGTAGTCCTTCACAAATTCAAGCCCCCTACGCTGCCGCATATTCAACTCCTTCTACGTGAACAGATACTGTAGTGACTTGTGGTCCATGAACAGTTGAAACTTCTCCCCCAAAAGATAGTGCCTCCAAATCCGTAAGGCAAATACTACCGCTGCCAACTCCAAATCATGCGTGGGGTAATTCTTCTCATGAGGCTTAAGCTTACGGGAAGCATAAGCTATGGCCTGTCTCTCCTGTTGCAATACACCTCTAAGCCCTTACAAAGACGCGTCGATGTAAACCAAATACTCAACTCCCGGTCTCGGCAATGCTAACACAGGTGCTGAGGTTAACTTGTCCTTTAATTCATCGAACGCCAACTGACAGGAATCACTCCAAATGAACGGCACACCCTTACGAGTAAGATGTGTCAAAGGACCTGCTATCTATGAGAAACTCCGAATAAACCTCTTGTAGTATCCTGCTAGACCCAAGAAACTACGAATCTCTGTTGGTGTCGTGGGATGTCCCCACTCCCTCACCGCTGATACCTTCCCTGGATCAACTGATATTCCCTGGTCGGAAATAATGTGACCCAAGAACTGGACTTCCATCAACCAAAACCCGCACTTCTCGTATTTTGCATACAACTCGTTCTGACGAAGTTTCTGCAAAACCTGCCTCAAATGCTCGGCGTGCTCCTCCTCTGTCTGAGAGTAAGCCAGAATGTCATCAATGAAGACAATGACAAACTGATCTAGGAAATCTCTGAACACCCTGTTCATCAAGTCCATAAACACTACTGGAGCGTTGGTCAAGCCGAAAGGCATAACCCGAAATTCATAAGAACCATATCTCGACAAGAACGCAGTCTTCGAGACGTCCTCCTCCCTGATACGCAACTGATGGTATCTCGACCTCAAGTCAATCTTCGAGAAGAAAGAAGCTCCTCTCAACTGGTCGAACAAGTCATCGATTCGAGGCAACGGATACTTATTCTGTATCGTGACCTTATTCAACTCTCGGTAGTCCACACACAACCTCAGTGAACCGTCCCTCTTCTTCACAAACAAAACCGGAGCTCCCCAAGGTGAGGTACTCCTGCGAATAAAGCCTTGTCCCAACAGCTGCTCTATATGATCCCTTAGCTCTCTCATCTCAGCTGGAGCCATACGGTACGGTGCGCGTGCTATAGGTCTCGTACCTGGTAGCAAATCTATAACGAAGTCTATCTCCCGACTGGGCGGTAAGCCTGGTATCTCCTGAAACACATCTGAATACTCCCTGACAACCGGGATCGAATCCAAAGGAATCTCAACCTCCTTAGAGGTATCCTCCTCTATGTAATACAGATGAGCGGTCGATCCTCCCTCTGGGAGAGGCATCGCCACTATAAACATCTCTTGCCCCGGAATGGCAAAAACAATGCTCCCGCTGAAGCAATCAGTCATGGCCCTATATGCTACGAGCCAATCCATACCGATGATCACATCATGAACATGCATATCTAACACTAACATGTCTGCAGGCAATACCAGACCACCGATCTCTACCCCCACTCCCCGGCATATAAAGAAAATAAGTGACCCACTCCCTAATGGTGAGTCGACACACGTCACTGTGCTCTCTGCCGTAGCTAACAATCCTAAAGCTTTCGCGAAGTGTGTAGCTATGAAACAATGTGTAGCACCCGTATCAAATAACACCCGACCCATAGTGCCATGGATAGGAAACGTACCCTCGATCGCGGGCGGTGCCTGTGGAGCTGCAGCCTGGTGAACGTTGTAGACACGTCCATACTGTAGCTGCCCCTGCTGAGCTGGGACTGCTGGAATGGGTGGCAATGCTACCATCTGTTGCGGTGCGGGAAGAGCGGCAGGAAATATAGGTCTCTGTGGCTCCTGGCGAGCACCCTGCTGCTGCTACTGTGGGGCCCTGCCCCTATCAAGACAATCCTGCTTCTTATGGCCAGTCTTGCCACAAGTAAAGCACTTTCCTGGGAAGTTCCCTCCCCTCTGCCCCTGCTGTCCCCGGCCCTGGTGGCCGTTACCATTCCTCCCTTGGCCCTACTGGCCCTGATGAAACTGTTGCCCATTCTGCCCCTGCTGGCCGTTTGGACCCTGATGGCCCTGACGGAAACCTCCCTGTCCCTGCCTGTAGTTCCCTGACCGGAACCTCTTATTATCCCCCTGCTGGGTACCCTGCTCATTCTGTCTCTGCCCCTGACCCGATTGTGCCCCGCTGGCACTATGTCCTCCAGTCCTGCCCTGATGGCTAGACTCCCCCGACCGCTTGCCCTCGGCCATATGAAAACGGTGGTCCTGGCAGTGCAATAATGCAGCGTTAACCACATCAGAATACGTGGCCAACGATATGTTCCCTAGCAGATGTTGACGGATCCTCCAATTTAACCCATCGGTGAACTTCTCTATTTTCTTCTTCTCTGTTGGAATCTCGTCTGGAACGATATTCAACAGGTTAGTGAACTCGGCCTCATACTCGGCCACTGTCTTACCCTCCTGCTTCAAACTCATCAGCTTCCTCCTCATCTCTGTATGAACTGCGGATGGAAAGTACTTGCGGTCGAACCGCACCCAGAACTCCTGAATCGTGAGGGTATCCCTCTCCTCCGTGGTGGTGATAGACTCCCACTACTGTAGCGCAGATCCTACTAGCTTGAAAGTAGCTAGTACCTGTTTCTGAACATCAGTGCACTCATGCATCCTCAAATGCCTCTGTATGTCCTTCCTCCATTGGCTCGAGACTACCACGTCTGAGCTACCTACAAACTCTGGCGGATGCGCTTTCTGAAAAGCGTCACGTACACGCTCCCAAGCAGACGGGAATGCATTAACCTGTACTGGCGCGGCAACCGGCGCCTGAGGTGGTACCTGCTGAATCACGGCAATCGCGGCATTTACCGCTTGGGCTACTATAGCAGCAACCTCAGTGGCGTTCATCATGCCCTGAACTGGAGCGGGCTGGGGTTCGGGCATTGCATTCCTGGGAACTCGTCGTGCACGTCGTGGAGGCATCTGAAATAAGAACAAAGTTTATAAGTCCGCAGTTTATAAACTTAAAATAGCTGAAGAACGAAGCATACACAAAAAGAGTACAACAGTCCTAAAATATAGGGCTCTATATCAAAGAAACGTAGCAGAAACATAATAGCCGTACAGATCCTAAAGGACACTAGAACCTGATGCTCTGATACCACCTGTGACACCCCGACTAATTAAATATCGGGTAGCTACTCCTTTATAAAATTAATTAAAAATGCCAAGTTGGCTCAGTTAATAGCATCACTGTCGAAAACATTTTTATTTTACTAACCACCTAGTATTTAAAAAGCAAGTTGCCAAATTTTAATTTAAGTCTGATTAACATGCAAGAAGTAAAATGAAGAAATAGATAACACCATTCACCATGCTGAAGTAAAATGAATAACCATCACAATAGTGTAGATAAAGTCTGGAGGAAACCCCTCACTATAATCCCATAACTGAAATAAATAAACTGAAACAATACATGCTAAAGTCTGAAAACTGAAATGTAAAAGATGTCTCTAAAGAAATGGGCAACATGCCCTACAACTGATAGATAGTGACTCTGGAATCCAAAGAGATAGAAGCGTCTACATGCAAATCCCTGTAGCTTCCACAAGCAGCTACAGCTCGTCACCTGAATGAGTACCTATGCTTGGTGTCCTTGTGGCTGGGCACCTAAAATGGTTTTACAAAGAAAAAGATTTGAAAAGCAAACGGGTCAGAGCCCGAATGTGGAGTTATATTTTAAAAACCTGTAAGTGCTTTAAAAACATTTAAAACATTAAATGCAAAGTACATGTTAGGACGTGCACTCACATTATATTCTCACCCCTCGTCTAACTGTGCACTCCTAACGCAAGTACCCATCTATATCTATCCATACAACTAGCTAAGTGACTACATAACTAGCTAGACTACCAAAGGTTCTACCCATATTACTCCGTTCCATTTAACATAACAACGCTCGTAATTAAATAGGGGTTTAACGTGAACTCAGTTACTAAATATACCATTGATATATCTATCAGTTAACTCATTATATAACTCAAAATAATACCGTAATATTTTTACAATATTAACATGAGGATTCCCATTAATTTAATGTATATTATCCACATCATAAATATACGATACAAGCACCCCGCAATCTAAGCTATGGTGCACACATACTCTGCTATCAATCCCGGTACATCACGTACATAAGGATTACATATTCCGAATCTCTCAGGAATAGTTTACCGATAACAACATCACAAATAATGGAGGCGAACACAGTCACCATCGCATGGGTCACGCACATACCTACGCTCCCATGGTCAGCGGACTTATTAATATCACAATAAGTCTTTCTATGACCTATGTTCATCGAGGTACCAGTCTATATCCCCCCCGTAGGCACACAAGGATTAGAGGGTCCTAAGCGAACGAAACCTCCCGTGATAGCAAGTATGGTAGGTATGTCATACACACAATCCATATACCAATACTAAGTAAACACACATCTTAGTAATACCGTATTTTAATCGTAGTACATATCGCATTCTTGTACTAACTATAATTATCACAATTCGTACTATTCCGGTTTGTAATTATACGCGCCATAATTCATCCTCACATCGTAGTAGACACTAACGTCTCAACCCAAATGGTTCATTGAATATAACTCTAGTGTATAATACTCCTCTCAATAACCCAAAAGTCCCAAATCTATCCTCACATCAATAAAGGAAGGTCTTCTATATCCTCGAACAAGTTTACGGGACTCTAAAAATCAAAACAGTCCAAAAAGGATCAAACTATCAACTCGTTAGAAGTCTCGTTCGAACGGGACTTCGAACGAGTTTGGACTGTCAGGTCGTTAGAAGTCTCGTTCGAACGAGGCTGTTCGAACGAGATCCCAGTTCGTTCGAACGAACTTTCCCTTCTAACGATATCTTGTTCGAACGAGATATCGAACGAAATCCTTACTCGTTAATAACGATTGGTCAACTCGTTAGAAGCTCGTTCGAACGAGTTCGTTCGAACGACCTGGGGGCTGCTTCTAACGAGCTACCAGTTTCGGCCCAGATTTTTTCCCAATTCGTTTTTCACCATTTTACTCCTCAAACCTCTTCTAAAATTCGTTCCTACAATATATTGAGTTCTCTAATCATCCTCAAACATGCCAAGGTGCTATACTAACATCATTAAAGGGGTTTAATACCTTCTAAACATCCTTAAATTACAAGGTTTCTACATAAATTCCCAATTTTCTTCAAGAACATAAACCCTAGATTCTTCTCATCAAAATTTCCCAGATTTTAATCCGTTTATACATCACATAGATATGAAATCTCTGAATTAAATCTTCAAACAATGTTTCTACATGAAAACCTATCCCAAAATTTAAACAACAATCTTCCAATTTCATGGGTTTTCTTTTAACTCTTATATAAGATTGATTAACAATGTTTCTAACTTGGAACAAGCATTCACTGCATAAGGAATGTAATTTAAATCACTTGCCTTGGTTTGATTTTGGATTTGATGTTGATTTGATGAAGAATTTCTGCAGAATTTCTTCTCTCCAAGCTTCCTCTCTAATGGTGGCTTAAGGTGGCTAGGGTTTGATTTGGGGAAACTTAGAAAACCTAAATGACAACCTACGTAGCCTTATAGGTTAATATGGGTTGGTTAATGGGCTTAATGGGTTTAATCCACATCAGATTTACATCTCTAATTTTCGTCACTTTTAATTCCTAAAAATGTAAAATTACTAGAATACCCTTTAAGTTACCGGTATGGCCTAAAAATACCCCGGGACCCAAACTATACCCCCGGCTAGTGTTTTCTGACTATCTCGACCCTTCTGGACGCGTTGGCGCACTCAAAACGACCATACGGATTATAGATTTTAAATTCACTTTTATTAACAAAATATAATACCGTGACGCGGCGGTCCCACACGTCTCAACAAAATTTCTAAAATGCCGTATATAAATCCCACGACAAATTTTATAATACCAAATACATATATAATCATATATGCACATAATCAAATACTAACTCGTATCACATTAGTATTTTTATCCCGGATTAATTTCCAATTAATACGCATTTAATTAATTAATCCTCAAAATAAATATAGTCAAAAGTACGGGGTATTACAAGTTTTTCATGATATATTACACTTAGTTTGCATGTTTGTTTCTCATCTTGAGAAATATTTTGTTGATTCGTTTTCTGTAAATGTTTTTAACTTTGAAATCAACAAAAATGTTTTCTGTTTCTAGTTCTCTTAAAACTAAACTTTTGACCTAGTTTGGAATCACACTTGGAGGTTTTCAATCTCGAAAATCTTTTCAAAACACTGAGATTGATTAAGATCCTGACTGTCTTCTAAGCAAGATATCCATGGATTCTGGGATTGATTTAAAGGTCAAACAGGTTCAAAGTTTTGTGAGAAGAGAGAAAAAGAAAAATCACAGCATATAGACTTATATGTAATTTGCTAGGACTGTTTGTACTTAGTAAGTGTGAGTGTGTGCATGCATGTGTTAGAGAGCACCTCCACAAACACTTTCACACTACAACACGAAAAGTGTTGGTAATAAGATCTTGAGAAAAAAGAGTCGATGTAAAGAGCTTGAACAAATTGGAGTTAACAAACTGAGAGGACAACATCAACAATCAGAACTGCAGAGAAGCTATAAGGACACCAGAGGGTACATTCCTAAACTTATATAGGTCTTAGTTGTATGCATGTTTGTTATATAGTTTGTAACTGATTAAATTTGCTTATAGTGGATTTTTATTTTATTCCGTAGAGGGAGTCGTGGATGTTTCCTCAATTGGTGAGGTTTTACGACGTAAAAATCTTGTACTTAAATCTTCCTACATCTTCTCATCTCATTCTTGGTTGCGATGGTTTTAAAAGCTTGTTTAAAACTGTTTAATAGACCTGTTATTCAAATCTTGAATAGATCTCGTACATACTGTTTTGTTAAACACATCTTGTGTTCAAATAGTTTTGTTTTTTTCAAGAAAAGAGTTTCCTCAAAAAACAGCTTCGGAGTTACTTAAATAGTTTATTTTTAATAAACGACTTTAGTAACAGAATTTCAATTGGTATCAGAGCTTGGTAAACTTCTTTTAAAGAGATCATGTGTTTCTGAAATTGTTTTCTGAAAATCAAATATGGACGAGAAAAATGAAAGATTTGGTAACTTGACCAGACCTCCTATCTTTGATGGAACCAATTTTGCTTATTGGAAAGTAAGGATGATTGCTTTCATTTAAGGAAATCTGGGAGATGATGTCTGGGACATTGTTGAAAATGGTTACAATTTTCCTACAAAACCAACCACTGAAGGAAGTAATGAGAGGGTTAAGAAAGTTTTAAGTGAGTTCACACAAGAAGATAAACAAGTTTCTCGCAACAATAACAAAGGAACGAATGCTATATTTATGTCTATAAATGAACATGAGTTCAAAAGAATCTCATCCTGTACCACTTCTAAGGAAGCCTGGGACACTTTAGTTACTGCTCATGAAGGTTACTCTAGAGTTAAGGCTGTTAAAACTCAAATGCTCATTCAACAGTATAATTCCCTAATTATGTCAGAGACTGAGTCATTTGATGACTTCTATATGAACCTGACTGATATTGTGACCAAACTGCATGCTAATGGGATAACTTATGATATACAAGAAATTGTATCTAAAATTCTGAGATCATTACCACAGAAATTTGATAACAAAAGATATGCTATTGAGGAAATGTGTGATATTAATCTCACTCCTGAACTACTCAGTAGTAAATTAAGAACTGTGGAAATGGAACTGGAATTTAAGAAACAATTAACCCAGTCCCATAGGAAACAAACTAGTTCCAATCTAAGCTTCTCTTCTAAATTGATTAAGCCTGAGTTTAATACTTCCAATGATGATTCTGATGAGGAATGCGATATAGAGAGTTTGGACAATCAGATTGCCTTAATGTCAAAATAGTTTAAGAAAATCATTAAATTTAGAAACAACATGGCAAATAAACAAGACAAAGTCCAATTATCCAACTCCTTTCAATCACAGACCTCATGAGAAAAGCCATGACAAAAATCACAAGGACTCTCACACTAGACCTAATAGAGACTTTAAGAAGACTGAATTCTATAGATGTGGTAAACTAGGACACATTGCACAAGGCTGTAGAGTTAACTTGAACACTTAAAACAAACACGCTAGAGCCAACATTTGCAAGACATGGGATGATTCAAGTGAATCTGAAAATGAGGAACCTGAGTCATCTGATGTTTTTGACCCTTGCATGTCTTTCTTTGCCAAGATTATCTATAATGATGATATGCCTGTGTTTGTTAATGAGGATGAATATAGTAATTCTACTTCTGATGTTTCGAATACTGTTGTTACTGGTTTAGATGATTTGATTACTGAGAAATTGCTATCTGTTCCTCGGGATGTGTGAGTCGAAGGGAAAGCGATAATGACGATGTCAATGGGTGTGTGATTACATAGAATGAAGCCCTAGGGGTCACTTCACACACTACACTTAGTGACTTGGACAATGAAGACCTCCCTGATATTCACACTCTCTATGCTAAAACTCTCAAGAAAAGCACTAGACTAGAAAATATTGTGAAAGATCTCACTAAGAAGTTAGAAGATCTAAGCCTAATGGTTAAACTGAATGCTGAAGAGTATACTACCCAATGTTTGATTCATGAAAGCGAAATCAAAATGTTTGATCAAAAACTCAGAAATTTAAATGAAACAAATGAAAATATAGAGAAAAAATACAAAGGGACATTGTTAGAATTGGAAGAAACTAAAGAAAAGACAACAACTGTTTTCAAAAAATTTACTAAATTTGAAAACAACTCAAACTGTTTTGATGAATTTTTTGCTGAATCAAAAACCAATTCTGATGATCGAACTGGAATAGGATTTTGCCCCAATTTGAAGACACAAACAAAACCTTTGAAACTATCAAGTTTGTGTCAGGAGGTAAAAGACCTATTGAAACTTGCCCAGACTTTCATTCTCTAAAAACTGAGTTTGGCTCAAAACATCAAAATTTTAACATTGGGGAATCAAGTTTCTCTAAACATGAAAGTTCACCTAAGGCTAAATACGTTTGCCCCTTTATTAGGAAGAGTGAGTCTTTATTCAAGACTGTCACACCTAGGAATAAAGTTCAACCTCAAAACTTCTCAAAACCTTTGTTTAGAGACTTTCCCAAGGAGACCCCAATCTTGAGCAATCTTTATTGCTCTTACTGTGATATATACGGTCACTCTTTTGATAGTTGCTATGCTAGGAGACTAGTTACACCTGTCTATAGTTCTCCTATTTATCAGAACTTTAACTATTCGAGGAGGAGCCGGAACAATTATGTACTTCCTAGACAACCGGACAAAAACTCTAATTATAGGAAGAGAAAGACCAAACCTAAGAGAACATTTCCTAGAAGGATTCCTAAGCACTTTCCTAAACCAAATGATCATGTTTTTCATAAAATTCAAAATAATGAGCAAAACATTTTTCAGCAAAAATCTAATGCTCGCAAATTTTATCAATTGAGAGCTAATAAGCGCAAAATGAAAACTAGAGCAATTTGGGTTAGAAAAGATGATCTATTACCTCAGATGAAGTGTAACATAGTTGTTACTGCTCTAAAAGCTGAACACACATCATCTGATTGGTATTTAGACTCTGGATGTTCTAAGCACATGACTGGGGATGAAACTAAACTATTAAACAAAACCAGCTTTGCTGGTGGTAAAGTCATTTTTGGTGATGGAGTTTCATCTCAAATCATAGGCAAAGGAACTCTCCAAGAATATGGACTTCTTGTTCTTGAAAATGTCCTTCTAGTTAAAGGTCTTAAGGGAAATCTACTTAGTATATCACAATTTTGTGACTCAGATCATACTGTTACCTTTTCAAAGAACAATTGCAAAATTTTAAATGAAAAAGGTGAATGCATAATTACAGGATTCAGGACTCCTGACAATTGTTATACTTTCATGAACAAATCTGAAATCTGTAATGTTGCCAGAATGGATGAAAACGAGATATGGCATAATAGAATGGGTCATATAAATTACGATAACCTTAGTAGACTGACCTCTCAAGAAATAGTTAGAGGAGTTCCTAAAATCAAACCCATTCCTAATATTGTCTGTGGTTCTTGTCAGGAAGGTAAAATTGTTAAGGCACCTCATAAGAAAGTTAATGATGTTCTTACCTCTAATCCCTTGGATCTCATCCATATGGACCTAATGGGTCCCTTCCAAACTGTTAGTCTTTGTGGACACAGTTATATTTTAGTTATGGTTGATGACTTCACTAGATTTACTTGGGTAGCCTTTTTAAAACAAAAGTCTGAGACTTTTCAAACTTTCTTAAAAATACTTCTTCGGATTGAAAATGAAAAGGACATTCAAGTAAATAGAATCCGTAGTGATAGAGGTGGAGAATTCAAAGACACTAGTATTATTGAATAATGTGACTATAATGGTTACAAACATGAATTCAGTGCTCCTAAGACTCCTCAACCAAATGGAATTACCGAAAGAAAGAATCGTACCCTTCAAGAGATGGCACGTGTTATGTTACATGCCAAGAATTTACCTAAATACTTTTGGGTAGAATCTATTCGTACTGCATGTCACATCATAAATAGGGTCTATCTTAGAAAGAATTCCAAACAAATCCCTTACGAACTTTGTTACAAGAAAAAGCCCAATCTTAAGTACCTTAGAACTTTTGGTAGCACTTGTTATGTATGAAAAGATAGGGAACACTTATCCAAATTTGAGAGTAGGGGAGATAAAGATATATTTTTAGGATACTCACATAACAGTAGAGCCTATCGAGTGTATAATCTTCTCACTAAAACCTTAATGTAATCCATAAATGTAATTGTGAGTGACACTACTATAGAGAGTAAGACTGATGAATCAACTATTGAGGAAGAGCCTACAAACATTTTAGAGAATAACTCTCCTGAAATAGATGATTCATTACCAATTGAGACACCTGAAGTACCTAACTGGGTTTCTAAGGATCATCCCATAAATAACTTAGTTGGTAACCCTAGTGAGCCAGTGCGTACAAGATCCCAACTAAGAAACTATGCACATTATTCATGTTTTGTTTCCCTTGTGGAACCAAAGAATGTAAATGAGGCATTGAATGACTCTCACTGGATTTCTACTATGAAGGAAGAACTTCTTCAATTTGTCATTCATGATGTTTGGTATCTTGTTCCTCGTCCTGATCACAAAATGTTATTGGCACATGTTGGATTTTTAAAAATAAAACTGATGAAAGTGGGATAATCATTATAAATAAAGCTAGATTAGTTGCTTAAGGATACTCTCAAATTGAAGGAATAGATTTTAACGAGACCTTTGCTCCTGTTACTCGATTAGAATCTGTTCGTCTGCTCTTTGCTATAGCTTGCCACATGAATTTTACACTTTACCAAATGGATGTCAAATATGCATTCCTTAATGGAATATTGACTGAAGAGACCTATGTAGAACAACCTAAAGGGTTCATTGACCCTCAATATCCAAATCATGTATTTCGTCTTAAAAAGGCTCTGTATGGCCTTAAACAAGCACCTAGAGCTTGGTATGAGCGTCTTTCCAGTTTCCTCTTAGATAAAGGTTTCAAAAGAGGTGGAAATGATCAAACTCTTTTTGTCAAACATTTTGACAAACACATCATTATTGCTCAAGTTTATGTTGACGATATTATCTTTGGATCAACTTCTCCCTCAGAAGTAAAATCCTTCTCTGAAACTATGCATAAGGAATTTCAAATGTCCCTTATGGGGGAGTTACAATTCTTCTTAGGCCTTCAAGTCAAACAAAATTCAGAAGGATTATTTGTATCGCAATCTAAGTACGCTTTAGAGATAGTAAAGAAATTTGGCCTCGAGAGTGCTAAAGATGCTAAAACGCCCATGAGTACTACGTTAAAACTTTCTAAAGATGAAAATGGAAAATTCGTAGATCCTACTCTATATCATAGTATGATAGGAACCTTACTATATCTTACTGCCTCGCGTCCTGATATTATGTTTGCTGTGTGTGTATGTGCTCGTTATCAAAATAACCCTAAAGAGAGCCATTTGAATTCTGTCAAAACGTATCATTAAATATGTAAAAGGCACTCTGAATCTAGGACTTTGGTACACTAATGACACACCAAACACTATAATTGGGTACACTGATGCTGACTAGGATGTGTGTACTGATGATAGTAAAAGCACATCAGGAGCATGTTATTATATAGGTAATAACTTGGTAGGATGGATTAGTAAGAAACAAAACTGCACATCACTCTCGACAACCAAATCTGAATACATAGCCGCTGGCAGCTGTTGTGCTCAATTACTGTGGCTTAAACAAATGCTAAGTGATTATGGTATTCAAGAAAACCAATTGCATCTCTATTGTGATAATTAAAGTGCGATTAATATTTCTAAAAATCCTGTTCAACACTCGCGAACAAAGCACATAAAAATTAGACATCATTTTATACGCGAATTGGTTGAAAGTAAGGAATTAGAAATAAATTATCTTCCTACTAATTTGCAACTAGCAGATATGTTCACCAAACCTCTAGATTATAATAGATTCATTTCCTTGCGTAAATCTATTGGTATGGTTTGTGCTGAGTAATACATTTGCTGATTATCCAAGTTTTTCCCTTTGTCCATTTGAGACAAAATGGGGGAGAAATTTGAGTCTCTAATGATTCTTTATATATGCTAAACAACTTGATCCTAGTGATTTATTGCAGGTGTTTGTACAACTTTTCTCAACAGATGTTATAGGGTATTCAATTGTAAATAGTTGAGTTATGTACTTTTGTTTTCTAGGATTTGGGTATATAGAATCTTTACAGGAATAGGTTTTTCTTATCTTTTGTCGCCCTACGAGTCCTAGTTGACTCAAAGGAGATTTTGTCTCATATTTCCAAAGGGGGAGATTGAAGCACCTTGTACTCTTGACTCACTTGAGTCTATATTGTATAAGTGTTCATCTAGTTTGGAAATTGTGACAAAATTATGTCTAACCTAGAATCCAAAGAACCTTAGAGCTTGCATTTCTATTTTATCTTTGATTGAAGGGACATAGACCTAATTACCAACACTCACACACAGTAGAATGTATCATTTACATGTTATATTGCATATTAGTGTGTGTACATATGTTGTGTGTGTTTAAATCCCCAATATTGTTTTTAAATATTTTTTGGAATTTTTGTTAACATTTTAAAAATAAGGTTTTATTAATAAAACTTGGTTTTAAAAGGTTATGGGGTAAATCTGCTATTTTAGAATGTTGGTTTAATTGTCTCAAAGTTGGTTTGGGTATAAACCAAAAGCGGCAGAGACTTCAGGGTTTACATTGTAATTACTTTAGACGCGCATTTTATCTCGCCTCATATGCCAACATGTGTTAGCTTCTGATTGGTGAGAAGTGTGTTTCCTTGCTGAGACAAATCGAGTGATCATTCTCATCCCTTGGATCGTTCTTATCAACATTCTGCATGTCTTCCATCATAATCCCTGTAATCCTCTTTGAACCTATCAGGAGAGTTTTAACCACCACATATCGTATGCCCTTGGATCTAAGTCAATTGAACTTGACTAAATCTGGTCCATTGATTTCAGTCCTTATTCTCGAACCTTCCCAGCCTCTTATAAAAAGGCTCCTACTCTCAGCATTGGAAGACTTTTTGCCATTTCGTCATTTGAGAGAAAAGAAAGAGAGAGTAGAGAGAGAGTAGATAGAGAAGAGAGAAACTAGAAGAGAGAAAAATAGTTAGAAACCATGACCCTAACCCTAAATCGTCTACACAGTTCAAACCAAATATAAACCTTCAAACCTCTATACTTTACCAAAAACAACCTTGAGTGTTTGAGTGTTTTAAGAGATGATTTAAGAGTTGGTTTGTTGCTGTAACCTCTTCTTCTTTGGATATTGTTTCCAACTTAATCATTTTCGTAGATCTATTGTTCTTGTATATAAAAATTTTCAGATCTGAGTTTTTCATGATATATTACACTTAGTTTGCATGTTTATTTCTCAGCTTGAGAAATATTTTGTTGATTCGTTTTCTGTAAATGTTTTTAACTTTGAAATCAACAAAAATGTTTTATGTTTCTAGTTCTCTTAAAACTAAACCTTTGACCTAGTTTGAAATCACACTTTGAGGTTTTCAATCTCGAAAATCTTTTCAAAACTCTGAGATTGATTAAGATCTTGACTGTCTTCTAAGCAAGATATTCGTGGATTCTGGGATTGATTTAAAGGTCAAACAGGTTCAAAGTTTTGTGAGAAGAGAGAAAGAGAAAAATCACAGCATATAGACTTATATGTAATTTTCTAGGACTGTTTGTACTTAATAAGTGTGAGTGTGTGCATGCATGTGTTAGAGAGCACCTCCACAAACACTTTCACACTACAACACGAAAAGTGTTGGTAATAAGATCTTGAGAAAAAAGAGTCGACGTAAAGAGCTTGAACAAATTGGAGTTAACAAACTAAGAGGACAACATCAACAATCAGAACTGCAGATAAGTTATAAGGACACCAGAGGGTACATTCCTAAACTTATATAGGTCTGAGTTGTATGCATGTTTGTTATATAGTTTGTAACTGATTAAATTTGTTTATAGTGGATTTTTGTTTTACTCCGTAGAGGGAGTCGTGGATGTTTCCTCTATTGGTGAGGTTTTACCACGTAAAAATCTTGTACTTAATCTTCCTACATCTTCTCATCTCATTCTTGGTTGTCCGGGGTTTAAAATCTTGTTTAAAACTGTTTAATAAACCTGTTATTCAAATCTTGAATAGATCTCGTACATACTGTTTTGTTAAACACATCTTGTGTTCAAATAGTTTTGTTTTTTTCAAGAAAAGAGTTTCCTCAAAAAACAGCTCGGAGTTACTTAAATAGTTTATTTTTAATAAACGGCTTTAGTAACAGAATTTTAGTTTTTGCGTTTTTGCATTTTGGGAGAAAGCATTATTATGAATGCTTTATTCCTATATCATTTCAAAATCGATGCATCACGACGGTTTTTTCTTTTTCTCATGTGTGTAGGTACAAAGATTGAAGATCACGATGTTGCAAACCTGGTGAGAAAAGCTTTTAGAGTTTTGATGTTGAAGAAAAATTTGAGAACTTACAAATTTTACCTTTTCAATTTTGGGATTCATGGGAGGGTAGATTTGTATAGGCATTTTGGTTTTTGATAATTCGGATGTTTTTATGTATGTACCGGCATAGACATAGGGGGAGATTTGTAAGGACATATTTTTAATAAGTTCGTCACAATTAATTATGTCGTATACCACTACAAGTCGTCGAAGAATTGTGAAGATTGCATCTACAAAAGACAGATCCGAATTACCAGTTGCCTTCAACATTCAAGCCCAACAATATTAACTTTGGTAAGATATTGTTTTAAAGTTTCATATACATTTCATATTAAGAGTGTTGGGATACTTTTAGAAGGTGTTTTAAAAAAACTTTTATATAAAAATGTTTTTATAATATTCTTAATAGGAATTTTAAAAAGCTTTGTTATAAAAATTGTTTTTATAAATGTTTGTTTTTAAAAAGGTGTTAACTGTTTTAGAAAAACAATAGTATTGAGAAAATTTCATTGGCAGTTACCGCACCTCGGTTTCAACGCCAATCTCGTTCACGCGAGATCAGCATCTCGTTCGAACGACATTGGGATGTCGCACATAGTTGTTCAAATGACACGCAATCTCGTTCAAGCGAGATGGGGTTCTTGTTCGAATGACCCTGCTTTTTGGCTGACACGCTGCTGTAATGCTTATCCTTTGACCGACTCAAATTTTGTATAAAAAGGGGTCCTAGCAACCTTGAAAAATGTGGAGAATAGTTTCAACTTTTAAGAGTCTTATTCTTTTGAAACTTTTGTGTATCTGCCAAGATTTAATTCAATTCCTTTTGGCAGAAAGTTTTTCTCCAACAATTTTAAGGGTTCAAATGTTTTATTTTTAATTCACAAAATCCCAATTACTTTTATGTGAATTGTTTTGTGGAACCCAAGAACATATTTTTCTTTGGTTTATTCTTTGTGGGGAAAACTCTACAACCAATAGATGCATGCTATTGTGGAGGGAGTCCTTATAAAGTTCACTCTTGTGGAGAAGCCATTTTTCTTCTTCATTGCTGCCCTCCTGGAAAGGGAAAATTCTAGCCGTAACTTGTGGAGGAGTCTTCTTCTTCTTCATTGTTGTCCTTCTGGAAAGGGAAAGTTCCAGCCGAGACATCGGAACTGACACCTGCGGATATTTCGTATGTCCCCCTATTTCATTGTCATCCGTGTAAGCCGTTTTCTTACAAAATTATAGTGAAATAGAAGGTTTGTCCCCTTTGGGGGATTTTTCCTGAATATTTGTGTCACATGCTTTATTTAGTTATGGGTTGACACACGTACTTTTAGATGCATGTTTAGGGGCTGGATTAATTTTTCTTAAAAATAGACTCTAATTAAATAAGTGTGCCGAATCGGAAACTTGCGAATAAATTTAATCAATTATCACACAGTCGCACTTTTCACCTTGGGCACTAGGGATATACTTAGGATAGTACTAGCTTTGCATGTGTTGGAAACACAGATCGTAGGATTATTAGAGAGTAAGTTCAATAGAGTTAGTGGCGCCGATATAGGAAGCTTGTGGGAAGTAAACCATAAGAAGATTGGTTAATTGACCTTGAGAAGAGTTGAATTTTGCGGGTTGGGAAGACCCATGTGTAAGTATTACACCGAGGAAATAAGGACCATTGTTTAGAGAGAGTGTAAATGTGTCACGTTTAAAATGGTTGTGCAAATAAGCATGAGTTAAAAGGTGTATGGGCACCATGGTAAGGTTGTTTTATATACCGCCTAAAATAAAAGGGGCGGAGTATATAAAGTTGAAGATTATGCCGTAAGGAAGTTATAAATAAGATTAAAGTTGTTTGAATAAAATTTCTTGAGAGGTACGCGCTATTCCAATTGTATAAGGGGCAATAAGAAGTAACATTCCCAAGATAAGTGACGAGACTATCGGAAGTAGTCAAGCCTTAGTAGAGTTTCCTTTTTAAAGGAAATCAGTTTTCCTACTGTGAACGAGCGGACGCTTGTTAACAAGAGTATCAGCTTTGTGAGATGTTAGAGCAGTAGTTATAGACTGGTTTCTCTTATTGGCAGTTAGATAAGCAATAGGAGTAACGCGTCGTTGTTGTGCGTTAACATGTAACAATTTAGATGAGCTTAGGGTGAATCTAGTATGTTTGAGTACACCTTGAGATAGGTGTAATATGGTAAGGGACCATCGTGTTAGCACCTTGCGATTTTGGGGGTACTAGGATGTAGTGGAAATTAGCGATCCTAAGATGGTGGTGTAGGTTAAATCCGAATTTCGAGGGTGAAATTCTGTTGTACGGGGGTGGGGGGGAGTATGTAACACTTCGTACTTTTGGGGGATAATTAAATTCCATAATTGGGTGTAAATTGGAATTTCTTGAAATTTCTCGGAATAGAAATTTTAGGAATTTTCAAGGATTAGATGGTTTTCGATGGGTGTTATATTTACTTTTGGGACTAAGTAAATAAGTCGGAGTATTTTAATTACATGTCGCAATGGGTAAAGCGACAAAGGATAATATTCTAATTGGAAAACCCGTATTGATATGTATTGGGTTAAATTTGTGACTTGCGTTCAAGTACCTCAGATGGAGATTTTGACTGCGCAGTGAGTCTCGAAATGGCCGAGATAGTCAGAATAAAGTATCCAGGGGTAATGTTTAGGCTCTGAGAACTTTTAAACGAATAGGGTCTCGCAATTGAGTAAACGAGTCATTTTTGGGTTTTAAAAGGTATAAACCCCTTTTCTCCCTATATAAGGAGGGAGAGGGGGAGAGAAGATAAAGAAAAGAGAGAGGAGAGAGAGGAGGAGAGAAAAGAGGAGGAAAAGGGGAAGCTCCGCCCAAACTTCGCGGGATTCGACTCGGGATCATCGGATTTTATCCACGAGGCAAGTGTTTACTTGCTTTATTTAATTTTAAGCATAAATCTCATATCGTAGTTGGTAGTGATAAACCACAAAGATTTTCGGGATGGGTTTTCGTGAATTAAACGGGTTTTTTGGAAGGTTTATCGGATAAAACTCAAAAAATATCAAATTGGAGAAATTTAGAAATTAACCGAATTTAGTTGTTAATTATTGATTCTAGGAGGATTAGAACTTATTTACTTGGTTTATATATGGTTGGGTGTTGTTGTATGTTGGTAGAATAAGTAATAAAAAGCTTGGAGGTATGTTAATGGCCGAAACAGTCTCGGAGAAGAAGATGAACAGTAACCAACGTCATTGCAGAATCGATTCGGCCCAGAGGCGAACCGATTAGGCTCTTGGTCAAAACATGAAATTTGTATATATTTTCGATATGATCACGTGGGCGCTAACCGCGTATTTTTCTGATTTTTTTTGGATTTATAATGATTTTTCTACGGAAGGTTGTCCGAGATTGAAATCATTAGTTGAAAATCAAAGCTGATATTGGGAGAATTAAGGCTAAAATTGTTTGGAGATAAATATTAGGGGCTCCTAAATATAGAGTGGGGACCTCTAGATTATTATTTGAGTGAAATGTAGTCATTGGGTTCGTGGAAATGGAATCCACGACCTATTTAATTTAAGGGTGTTTGGTGACGATTAATTCTTGGGATAAATTCAGTAGGCATTTAGGCCTACATAATTATGTAAGTGGAAGGCATAATTCAATCGATTATGGTTGGCTATATCCTGCGAAACTATTAGGATGAATTTGGGAAAATACGTATTTACTTAGTATGAATTGGTATAGTTGGAGATATCAAATAAATCCTTAAAGGTGAATAAGGTACAGGTTATTTATCAAGTGAGGGAATTCTTTTGGATTTAGTATTATGAGTGTGCGAATACTCGAATTATATAACTTATGAGAACCTTTGGGATTATTGGCCATCGCTATATGTGATCGATAATTATGTCCATTTATGTATATTTAGGGAATATATGTATACAATGTGACTACAGTATATATATTATATGATACAAATACATATGTATCTGTGTGTGATTGGTATATGTGTATTTTAGAGGCTTATTTCCACGGGCTTTCCTTTGGTATAGGGTTGGAACAGCCAGAGTATATATTTTCTCTAGTGCGATCCAGGGAGGTTGCGTGATATGGGTGAATCCCCTAGCTTGAGGAGCAGGGAGAGTATAATCCCCAGGTCATTATCGTCCCACGTTCGAGTGAGATGTGTGTAACTCCACTTGCAGGGGGAACATGGCTGCCTCCACCGTTGTGTATTTATTTACCATGTCCATTGACAGAGTAATGGCTTGGTACCGTGGTATAGTGAGTAAACCCGGATTTTGGATCGTCACTATTAGACCGCATCCTGAAGTTATAGCTCGTTGGGATGGTTATTTTACCTGTGTGTATGGTATACTATTGGGATGATTATTATACCGGTGTGTATTGTATATTACTTGTGCATGAGAACAAGATATTATAAATCTCTATTAGAGTAAATAGATAAAATAAATAAGGATTGATTATCATTCCGGGAGATTATATTCGGAAGTGATTAGTAAGATGTATATGACAGTAAGTATGAGTATGTATATAACTATATGAGTATATATATATATGTGTGTGTGTGTACTGAGGGTTTAATGGATCTCAACAATCGACCTTTCCACGTAGTAGTGTATCGGGGGGTTCCTTGTTTGGATTTCGCTTTGCGAGACACCCCACGCACGAATATGGCAGAGTGTTGAGACTGGGGAGAAGTTTAGCCCTTAGTACTCGGGGTAACTAGGATTGTTAGTGATTGGATGAAAAGGATTAGTTAGGCAGGGTAGCTTAAGTAGGGAAATTGTTAGGTATGAGATAGGTGTGCATCATTAGAAGAGAGGTGAGGGGTATCCTAGGGGAGTGCGATACCAATTTAAATATGAGATAAAACATATTTTTAAAAGTAAAGCATTTATGCACTTGCAAAATATTTTCCCAAATCGGGCTCTGACCCGTTTCTATATTTTCCTCTCTTTCTATATATACGTATATATTATATAGTTGTCCAGACACAGGGACACCTGGATGATGCTTCTTTCGAGTCAGATGTCTGCTGCAGCAGCTGTGGATGCATGCAGGTTTCTTTTAGACGCTTCTATTCTTTTGATCTAGATAGGAGGTACTATATAAATTTTCGGGCTAATAACCCAACTGCATTTATTTATTCTTTTACCGCCTTTTAGTGCGGCATTCGATTTGGTTTTATTTCTATTGAGCCGAGCGTTCAGTTATTTTATTTCGTTTCAGTTTCATATATTTACACTGTGTGGATGTTTTAAATTGTATTGCTGTTTAAAAAGAGTATTTAAATAAAATTTTGATGCCACCCTAATAGGTTATTTGTAATTAATTTGGTTATGCTAAGAATGAACCATATGCGACTCCTGTTTTAATTTGGTACAGGAGTGATCACTCGATATTTTATTAGGCAGGATGTCACAATCAAGTAGTCTCTAAGTTGACTCTCTTGTAAATTTCTAAGTGAATAAAGGCATTTACCCGAAAGTTTTTTTCCCCTAAAACTTGGCCTTATCATATATGCGTGGTTTGATTTATCTATTTTATCACCAACAGTGCATGCGTAGGATAAAAAGATAAAATCAATTTACTTGTCGTTTTCACATATTTAAAATTGGTATGGCATTTTTTGTTGGAATCACCCTTTGCGATTGTTTTCACACTTAGAAGTGGTATCATAGCTTTATAAGCGATCTTACCTTTCTCAAAGTGGTATCAGAGCGAGTTGCACTAATTTACTGTGTTTGATCTTGTTTACCTGCTATTTGGGTGATTGTGTTTTCATCGCTCATGTGCGTGTTTTTACTCTCGATGGATTCTCCTAGTTTTGATGATTTAAATCATTTGAATTTGACATTTGTGAAAAGAATTAAAGTTTTGGAAAAAGAAAAATTGTCGTTTTAAATTTGCCATGGATCTTTTACAAATGGTTCAAAATCAAAGAAATTTTTATCGTGAGAAATTTATTTCCTTGGACCATGACTTTATTCATTTAAAATTGTCCCAAAAGGAGAGTGATGATAAAGTCCTATTTTTAGAAAAAGAGTTAGATGAATTAAAAAATTATAGGGTTTGTGTTTGTGACAAAGAGGATACAAATATTTTGATAAATGATTTTGTGGCACGTGAGAAGACTCTTCGGGAAACATTTGCTTTTATTGAGGGGGAGAGAGATACCCTTTTAGGAATTGTTGAAAATTTGAAAAAGGCGTCCTTAAAATTTGAAGAGTCTAATTCTTTGCTGGAGTAAAAAAATTTGAGGTTAAAAAATGATTTAAAAGACTCGAGTAGTGATGATTCTGGAACCCCTGTTTTTAATACGTTTGCTGCTAATGCCAGGGCCATAGTTTGCTTTAGAGGGTCAACCAAAACCAAATACTTTAGAAAAAGGTTAACCCATAGGTAGCATTTCTTCCTTTTACACATGTTCACATTGTGGTAGGAAAGGTGACCTTAGGCATTTTTATTTTGATCTTGGAGGAGGTCCTAGGATGTTTAAGGACACTGTCCCGTTGGTTCTTATAACCGTTCGAATTAGGTAAACACCCGCTTGGGTTAGAAAATCACTTTTGTTGACGCTAAATGTTAAGTTGGTTGATTCTCACATGCTTGCACGTGATGCGTCACATTCTATTTTATATCATTGATTGCTTTCATGATTTCGTTTGTCATACGTTAGTTGTGCTTCATGATATATTTGTACTAGTGTTATGACATGTGTACTTTTTGTATTATTTTTTTATTGAGTCATATTTGAAAAAAACAAAAAGATTTTTGGTTTATATATTTTTTGAAAATACAAAAAGATTTTATTTTTGAAAAATTCAAAAAGATTTTCGGTTCTTTGTGTATTTTTAGTTTTACACATTTGATGTGGCATATTGGTACGTTTGAATCCAATTAACTACGTAATTTCCACGTGGCTAGGAAATTTGGTTATGACTTTAAATGCTTGAATTAATGTTAATCATGTTTATGGAGGTTTTTTCGAAATTTCCTTGCTTTATAGATTCAACTTTGTACATGACTCCACATACACATGCATGAGCTTATTGGATTTTAACTTCATGATGTACATTTGAGCTTGGTGAGATGTTCTGTAATCAATATTGTCATCTATATGTTTATTTGACTATGGAGGATTTGTTCATGTAAGAACCGTTGCCTGTGAGGATTTTGTATTGAAAACATGATGAGTGTACACGGGAAAAGGGTTGCGAGAGTATAATGAACTCTCGTACAAGCCACCGTTTGAAAAGATCTTAAGAAAAAATTAAGGCAATAAAAAGAATAATATGCCAAAAAGGGGCCAATTTGTTTAGTTTGATATATTCATTCAAAAGAACAGAAAATAAATATTTTGAGGGAGTATGGATGGAAATATCAACGGGTTTGGACAATGACAATGTGTAAGCGTATTTTCTTATGATGCTATTGATTTGTAAAATCATTATTATTCTAGGATTGTGTGCATTGTACTTATTTTGTTCATTAAGTTCAACTTTAATAGTCACTTGAGGCTAAAGCTTAGTTTGATAAAGTTTTGCAGTCAATTAGAACTTCTTGAACATATTTGAGTGTTTGGGTTATAATTCTTTTGTTTTTAGTTCACGCCCATGCATTCCATTCTACCATTTGGACCCATCGATACTATGCTAGTGTGTATGACTTATGTGTTTGTGTCGTGGTTTGTGGCTGTTTATACCTATATATGTGTGCCAAATTTTCTTTCATATATATTTTGTGATGTTGTATTTTTGAAATTTGTAATTGTTTTGAAAAATTAAAAATTTTCAAAAATAGTTGGTTGTGTTTGCCTTTGAGGTGATCATTACACATGATTGATTTACATCTTTTATGATGATATCTTTTCTTTGTTGTGATGCTTTGCACTTAATGTTTGTTGTTTCTACTTTTTTTTCTATTTGTCTATTTCGATAAAAACAAAGGGGGAGAGCAAATTAAAATAGAGTTTTTTTTATGAGTTTGAATTATGGGGGGGAATTTTTATTTATACCTACTTTGTATCAAAGTCGATGCATCACGAAGGTATATGTTTGTTTTCTCATGTGTTTAGGTACTCATTTGCAGATTTCAAGACACACGGATGAAGATAAAGTTGAAAAAGGGAAGAAGGCGAAGTTTGAAGACAGAGAGACTTATGTCATTCTCTTCTAGGGTTGGGAATGGTATTAGTATTCTTGTAATAGGAGATTTTGATTTTAATTTGGTGTTCGGTCATTTTGTTTGTTTTGTACCAGAATAGCCAAAGGGGGAGATTTGTTAGAACAATTTTTCTATCATTGTTCATAGCATAGAGTTGGTCCAGCTTGGCGTATCCCATTAGAAATCATCACGCAATGTCAAGACGAACGAAACTCAAACATCTCCAAGTTTGAAGACTTCCCGACATCCCAAAAGGTATAAATTATGTAGAGTTTGAATTAATTCATAGAATTATATTTGGGATGTTTAATTTTTATCGAAAAGACGAACAAGTTTTTTTTTTCTAAAAATAATTTTTTCCAAAAAGAATTTTTGTGTCAAAACTGTTCATATCGCTTGAAGCTCGTTTGTAGGTCTCTTCAAGAGTTACATCGAACGACATGCTACGCAATGCATTTAAAAAAGTGATTTTTATGTCGCTCGAAGCATTTATCAAGCTACATCTAATGTCGCAGGAAGAGGTCGTTCAAAGGACATCTTATGTCATTCAAACGAAATTGATATCTCGTTCGAACGACCCATTCGACTCAACTTTTTTATAAATATCTATTTCGTGAATCAGTTTTTCAAGACTTTTTCCAAATAACGTTTCTACATAATATTAGCATAAGTTCTTCAAGTTGTGTATGTCAAAACACTGTTTTAATTCACAACAAAACATCCTGCAATATTGTTCTTGTGAATTAGTTTAGAACCCTATGAAGTTTTGTATCTATTTCATGCACCTTAGTGGAGAGGCACTCCATTGCTGACCTGTGATACTTGCAGGGATTCACTGCTGAAGACAAAGACTGAGGCTAATTCGGAGGAAGGCGGTTATGTAACTCTTGCGAGTGTCATAGTTGTTCCTGTAAGATTTTTGAAGAATAGCGCATTGTACTTGTGGGGGATCAAGTAGTCTGTAGGTTAACTCTCTTAGAAATTTCTAAGTGAATTAAGGTTTTTACCCGAAAGGTTTTTTTTCTTGGAACTTGCCCTTGTCATGTTTGCGTGGTTTGATTTATCTGTTTTATCACTACAGATGCATGTGTAGGATAAAAAGATAAAATCAATTTACTTATCGCTTTCACATATTTAAATTTGGTATTGCATTTTTTGTTGAAATCACCATTTGCGATTGTTTTTGCTCTTACAAGTGGTATAAGATCTTTATAAGCGATCTTACCTTTCTCACCATTGCATTGTTGATCTCCAGGTGCTGAATGTTGTTTCTGAATCTTGGATCTGATGTAATATTGTTCAAACTCTTCATTATCAAACTGAATACCATGATCAATGATAAAATCACAAGTCATTCCATAGAGAAATATGATTTACTTCCATATGAACTGAAACACTCTTTGATGGGGCATATCGATCAAGGGTTCAGCCTCCACCCACTTGGTGAAGTAATCCACTGCGATAACTAAGTACTTAAACCTTACTTTGGTTATCGACAATGGTTAGACCAAGTTTATTACCCACATAACAAAAGGCTAGGGCAAAGTAATAGGAGTTAGGTAAGCTCCTAGTTTTCTATGAATAACAACGAACCTTTGTCACTTGTCACACCTTTTTGCAAAGAAAACACGATCTTCTTTCATTGTTGGCTAGTAGTAGCCTTGCATAACTATTATTTTTACTAAAGACCAGATGAGTGGGCACCACATGAACTTTAATGGACCTCTCTGATAAGATCATCTCCATTAATTGGATGGACACACTGAAGTAAAGAGACCATGTAGCCCCTTCTGTATAAAACACATTTCTCTAAGACATAGTTGGCTGCCTTATACCTTAATTTCCATGCTTCTTTATGGTCGGTTAGTAACAATCCTTTCTCAATGTATTACCTAATTGGATCAATCCAGGAAGTCCCCAACTCTAGATAAATGAAACTGATTGCATCCACATCAATACTCCAACTAGTGAGAATTTCTACCGGAATGGTTTTTCTGAGCTCCATTGGAGTTACTAAGGCTAGTCGAGCAAGAGCATCTTCTCAGAAATTATCCACTCTAGGAATCCAAGCCACTTTGATTGCAGGAACTGCGGAGATAACCTCCTTGACCTTATTTAAGTATCTCACCATTATTTCTTCATTGACTCCGTATATCTGAAGTAACGGTGAATAGTAAGTTGAGAATCACTATGTATTATCATTTGTTCAGCACCTAGTGATGAAGCTAGCTCCAAGCCAGTAATTAATGCTTTTTATTCGACTTAATTATTGGAGGCTTGAAATTAAAATCTCAATGCATACTTTACAGCCAAATTGTTTGGAGTGTTGAGAATAAGTCCAGCTCCACTACAAGTAGTGCACACAGAACCATATATGAACAATTTCCAAATTGGGACATCACCGTTGAAGTCTTCCTCCATCATACTCCCTATTTTAATAACTTCTTACTATGTTCAGCTAGTCGCATAGCTATTTTTTTAACAACCGATGATTCAGTTTGGTCGGCGACCATCTCAGTTTTCTTTTGAGCTGGGCTCTCTTCTGTAGAAGTCTGCTCGCCAGGCAAACTTGGCTTGCTGGATACCTATTCATAAGTGAATTATTCTATGAAATTCACTACGGCTTGACCTTTTAATGAAGTTATTGTCTCGTACACAATTTCATATTCTCCAAGTTCAACCACCCAAGACATTACCCTCCCCGAATTTTTAGGCTTGTGCAAATATTGTTGCAGATATAAGTTAGTGTATACTACAATGGCATGGACATGAAAGTATGGTCTCATTCTTCTAGATGCTTTAATGAGTGTTAATGACAACTTCTCCAAGCATGGGTTCCTTATTTCTTCTCATCAGAACACTTTACTTATGTAATACACTGGCTTTTGGACACTTCCTTTAATTGGATCAAGGCTGAACTAACAGCAAACTCTAAAACAACCAAATATAAGTATAACTTCTCACCCAAAACTGGTTGGGAGAGTATTGGGGGAGATCCTAAGTACATCTTTAAGTCTAAAAAGTCTTTTTCACATTCGTCGTTCCATTCTAAGGTATTTTTATTCACCTTAAAAAATGGAAGACAGTTCCAATTTGGTCCTTAAAAACTTTATTTACCAACCTTCGATACGTTGCTCTAGTGTTTTTTAGCCCAAAAGTCATAACAATTTAGCAATAGGTTCCTCAACTCGTAATGAAGGATGTGTTCTCCTTATCCTCTAGCTCTTAATCTAGTTATAACTAGAATAAGCATCAATGAAGCTGAGTTTCTCATGACTTGTGGTCGCAACTACCAATTGATCAATCCTTGGTAAAGGAAAATGATATTTTGGGAATGATTTTTTGAGGTCAGTAAAATCTGGACAATTCGCCATGTGAACACACTCTTCCTATCTCTGAAGAATGTAATAAATTCATGCTTGAGAGATGGTGTGAGGCTTGAGCCAATATGAGTGGTACTTTCTTATTTCTCATCGTAAGCACAATAGTTTATGTTTCTTCCATGGCCTGTCCCTTCACCAAGTCCTCCTCTTTATGGGGATCCAAATGATCAATATAGAATGTAATTATGCCCCTTCATATTTCTTATTGGTCAGTTGAGGTATAATAGCGTTCCATAGCTTCTATCTGGCTACCATTCACTATGTCGAATCTATAATTGGTAAGAAGCTTCATGTATTGATGCACAGTTGATTGAACTGCTTATAATTACTTCATCCCCACTCTGTCAATGATTATGTTGTAGGCTAAAGGTATATTTTAGTACAAAGAAGCGAATTCTCTCCTTTTTGCTTGCTACCCAAGTACCGATCAACAAATTCAGCTTGATAGTTCCTAGGGGATACACTTTTTCTCTTGAGAATCCAATGAGAGGCCTGTGGTACGGGTTTAGTTTACTGTCTCGTAGTACTAATATTTGGAAACAGTTATAGAACATTACATCCACTGAACTACCATTATCGACTAAAACTCTTTCCACTATACTATGGTGAACTCTGAAAATGATGAACAACGGATCATTATGAGCATAGAGCACCACACTGAGATCGTTTTTGGAGAGGTTGATCACCAATTTATCCTTGTTGACTTTCCTAGGTTGACCATCACTTCTTTCGGACATGTTAATCTGCCTAATAGTGGGACATTCTTTGTCCTCATTTAGGTAGGCCTTCCTTCCATCAAGTCTATATCCTCCATCGGCATCTCCCCCTGTGATGCAATGACAATCAAAGTCTACATCCATCTCTGGTTCATCAAGCTTCTTTTGTAAGTCTGGGTCATCCTTATAGTCATTGTTGCGTGTCCTTTTGGTATCATCTTGTCCTCGATCGGGTGATTTAGATCTTCTCCTAGTATCTCAGTTACCTTTTCGATAAAAAAAATTCTATGTTTCCTCTCCAAATAAGAGTCTTAACTTCATTCATAAGGGCTATGAAACTATCAATGGTGTGTCCGTCATCTCGATGAAAATCACACTATTTGGACTTGTCCCTCCTTTTGGGAGGGGTCCTCATCTTCCCAGGCCACTTTAGATATTTGTTTCCCCTAATTTTCTCCAAGAAGTGGTGGAAACCTTTAGTGAGTGGAGTTTACTCATCGAATTTCTTGATCCTCTCATACTTCTTATCTTTTTTATCTTTCTTGAACGAATTGTTATTTTGACCTTCAGCTTTTCTCTCTAGCAATTGTTATTTGGAAAAAGATCTACCATCATAGTAATTTATTTATCGGAATGAAGATGTTGCACTGGGATAATATGACCTGCCATGAGAAGATCAGAAGTGGTAACTCCTTTCATTCCTATGGGAGGTGGCGTATCTTTCCTAGAATTGGAGGATTTGTCTTTCATCATACGAGCCAATTATCTAACTGACTCTTTCATGGCTTCCTATCCTTTAGACAAATTGAATAAGATCCTCTCGAGGTTTATCTCACTAGGGAGAGCAACATACCTGGGTTATTGCCTGCAGCTACCGGGTATTTTTTGTAACGGTAGTCATTTTTCAAGCCAAATAATGAACATAAAAATGTATAAGGTAGAGAACGATGACAAGACGACGCCAATCTGTTGATGTCCAAAAATGGAGTGGTTCCAATTTTAGAATCATAAATAAATAATAAAATCAATCTAAATAAACACGCAAGAGATCAAGATTTTTAAAGTGGTTCAGTTGTTAAAAGCCTATGGTCACTGTTGGTATTGCCATTGATGTTTACAAGAGTTCAATACAGTGCGCTTGAGATTGATTGAATTGATCCTTTGAGCTAAGGGATATGGTCTGTTAGTAATAGTCTGGAACCATAGAGGTGGAAGGCCTTTATATTTTGAGGCATTTACATTTGTTTACAATAAATAAGACTATTGGCATTCAGTGTTGGTCATCCTTCCCTCCAAGTAACTTCTGATATTCCTGATGGTTCACATTATGGAGTTGGTCGGCGTTCTAGCCGACTAGGTCCCTATGTTTTCGATCGAGATAGCTAGATGGCCACTTAGGATGACATGTGTCCATTGTTCATTGGTCCAAGCGGGGAAGTAATTTTTACATACATCACTTCATATAATTAATAATAAATAAAAAATAAAATTATAATTTTCCACTTATATGCCACTATTTTTATTCTCAACTTATATTTTGTATTTACGGAAAATCTTATAAATTAACTGAATATAATGTGTCTAATGAACCGTATGATTTGACTTGAGGAGAAAATTTTAAGTTATATTACAACTGCACTGATGACCCTAATGGAATATGGAATATTTACACCTAATTAAATTATGTACTATTTTGGTGAACATCTATTATGATTGTAACCATGTCTAATTAGTTATTATCGAGAAGAATCAAGAATGTAAATATTTCATAAATTATAAGAGACGAAATCTAATTGGAATAAAATTTAAAAGATAACATAAGAGTTTTAGTTCAATTAAACATTTAATATATTTAAAAATAATAAAGAATAATTTTGTCATCATTCAAAAGTGTAAAAGACTTTTTTAACACATTAATATATGGTAAATACAATTAAACTTTTGTGATATATACTTGTGTTGCATTGAGCTCCGGATCATAAACAAACCACATCAAATAAATACCATGCATAAGTGAAATACTTTGGGATGTAATAAGAAGAGAAACCCAGGTAGAAGAGTATCAAAAATTGATTACCTAATGTAACACAACAATTAAAAACATCTCATAAATATTATTCGATAATATCACAACTATCCTCAACAAGTTTTACTCTCCGGAATGCACAGAATAACTTGGTTTGACAGTCTATGGTGATTGTTGACAAACAACTTGGTAGCTGCAAATGTATTGGGATGCATCAATAGGGTTACAGTTACAATGCATATGCATCCCACTTGCTCCATATTTTGATGACATCACAAGGAAGTAGTCATAAGTGCCACTGGTACCAAAGTCTCCTTTCATCTTCATGTCTGCTGGATAAAACTTTAGTTCCCCTAAAAATCAAATCAAACCAAATAGTGTGTTTATAATTCACCATAATATCTATGCGTGTTACCCACAAATAGTGAAAAAGAAAAGAATAGATGATGAAAAACTTAGAAAAGTATACCTTCACCTTTAGAGAGAGCTACTAGACTTAACAACAGAAGATCCAAAGAAAACATGCAAAGGGCCATTGAGTTATTCATGATTTAATATCTCCCTGTTTCCTTCTTTGTGTGTTTTTGGTACATGCAATACCCACCTATTTATAAAACGAAGTCAGAAGAAAACAACAAAAACACATATTGTAAGATTCATGAGAATAGGCTGGTTAAGTAACAGTAGAGCATCTCATATTAACTTCCCAATAAAAAAGACAGAAAATCGTTTCATTTGTGACAATAACAATAAAGGGCGTATTAAAAATAGCATCTTATAATAACCGTTTCATTTATAATAAGAAGAAGACAAAGAAGAAACGAGCGGTATTTTTTTCAAATAAATATTTAAGGGGTTAAGTTCAATTACTATATAATGATTTTATCAAATGCGTAATGGTATTACAAGAATTAGGATTTATGTCAAAGAGATTACTAATGCGGTTAAGTTAAATACGCATTACAAAGTAGGGGTGAAGCCAAAATAGGGTGGGGATTATTATTCAGGGAGGAGTTATATGGTATTTGTTTAGATGTTTAGACAAAAGTAGGGATTCCATACATGTAATTGGAAATAGTACGCGATGCGCGAGCATCACGTAATAAATGCTTAACAAATTAAAAGTAAAGTGGGCTTTTTATTTACTAAAATTTGAAATTAGAAAGAAGAAGTTAAATAGTTTCTTACAAAATATATATATATATTTTAGATTTTTGTCGTAATAAAAATAGAGGATAGAGACAAATAGATAGATATAAGTTACTAAATTCTTCTTGTAATGATCTTTGGAACTAAATCTAAATACGACACTGATATAGAGTTCTAAATGAGCTTTCAACTATTGCAAAATCCCATGCTTTTCTTTAACAGGTAAAAGTTACTTCTAGCAATATATAAATCATGGATGGATGCATCATTTTTTTACAATTTATGTAATGATGCTACATATGGAAAATTTTCTTATAAGTAAAATTGGATTTTAGTTCTGCTTAAAGAAATTGTAAATAAAATTGGGGGATCTTCCTATTAAGTCCCATTTATATGAAATATTTCGCAATAGGTCCTATTGCAACATTTTTTCCTTAATGGGTCCTATTTGTACATATAGTGAATATTCACTGTATATTTACAAATATAACCTATTGGAACAAAAATCTTTTTTCATGGGACCCGATGGAGAAAAAAATAAAATGTTAGGACCTATTGAACTACATACTTAGTAAATGGGACTAATTAGTAAAAACCCCATAAAATTATTAAATTATCATTATAAGTACTTAAATACTCAAAGCCACAAGTACTAAATAACTAACACGGAAAATTGATAAGACTAATACATAAAAGGTTTACTTTTCAATATCAAAAGAGAGAAGCGATAAATGAGCCCATGGAATTCAAAGACCACCCCTAGACAAACTTACGCTCTTTGAGTGGTTTACTCAAACAAAATGTTGACGAAATAAAGATAAACCAAATTCGAAACTATTTTGTACCCATCCTTACTCAAAACAAATCTCACAAATGGTTCCCAACTATCAACAATGTAAATACAAAGCCATTAGTAAATCCCATATAAAGTAAAACCTGATATTAAATCTCATTGTTCATCCCATTTAAATGTAGGTTTGGGACACTGTAAGAGTCCATTCAACCCTAATGTAACACCCCGCATATTTTGGCATCGACCGCTGTCAACCTAAGTCGGGCATCACTAAATAAAATACCATTCTCAGCATGTGATAGAAATATAAAAAAAATAAAACTTTGTTTATCCAAAATATTTTAGGAGTCTACTACTTTTTGAGAATGGTTGAATGTGTGTTAAAAACCCAAAACCTGCCTTTATATTTTAATAAGAGAAAAGCATTTGAGTCCTATATAAACTCTACAATAAAAGAGTTAATTTTTGCACTGCCACCGATGTGAACCGATTTACCCCCAGGGCTTGCCAAATCGAGATTCCCCTCTTTTTATATAAAAACTTAGGAAAAATAAAATTTCAATCACAATTTAAATTCTACTGAAAACTTTACTTTAAACATATAACAGACAACATTTTTAAATACTAGAAAATAATAAATTCCAAAAATTATTTTCCCGAAATATTTGATTTAACCAAGATTTTTACGACTTAAAATCACAGGATGTTACATACTCCCCTACTAATACATATATTTCGTCCTCAAAATTCTACGAAGCATAAATGTCAAACGTAATATAAGGCTTACATATGCCTACCCGTAGAATGCCACGATTGGGCGCCCATACCCCCAATTCCACACGCACTTACCCCACAAGTAAAAGTATAGTATATATATGTATATATATACACACACACACACGCACACTAGCGGAATACCCGTTCGTGAAGGCACGGAGAAAAAATTCTTAAGTATTGAATCGTGTAAAATTGGGTCAAAATTTTCCTTATGTATAAGACTGTACACCATGTTTAAGAAAAACATAATCCCAAAAAAATACAAATTTTCTCGTAATAATGATAAATTATTATATAAGACAGCTAATTATAAACAAATTAAATTTTTTGGGCAAAGTAGTCTTTGTTTATAGGATGATCCATACTTTTGAAGAAATAAAAAGTAATCCACGATGACAATACTAATAGTGTCATGATCCTCACACAAATAACATCATATCCATAAAATATTTTTAAGTCAAAATGAAGATGAGTTAGAATCAATTACACTAGTGAGTATTAATTAATTATAGAAACCTATAATTGGAATAACACAAATTCTCTCTCTCTCTCTCCCCCTACCATCTAATAGAGGCGTCACCATTACCCAAACCACCTGATCGTAATTCTTTCAAAAGCTTTGCTTCCATCCTTACTGATCAACCACTCCAAACTGACATTTCTTCCTGACCAAAAACATTGTACAAAGGTGAACCTTCGGTTGAGTTCTCTTTGGATGAAACAGTCAGCCTCTCTTCTCCTTATAGATTTTCTCTCATTGGCAAATTCACTCATGGTCGCCCTTCCATGGAGCCCATTCGTAAGGATTTTCATGGGTTTTCTTTAAAAGCATCATTTTTCATAGGCTTATTGGATGAGCAACACATTTTAATTAAATTATTTTGTGAGGAAGACTTTATGCGTCTTTGGCTACGCAATCAGCTATTTATTTTCAAAGCCCCGTTAAAGGTTATGAAGTGGACACCTGACTTTTTACCAGGGTGTGATTGTCCTATTTTCCCTGTTTGGGTAAACTTGCCTCATCTTCCAGTCCATCTGTTTGCAAAAACTGCTCTTTTTGCTATTTGTCAGAGAATTGGAACACCTTTGAAATTGGATGAGTCGACTGCAAATGTCACGCGTCCTAGTCAGGCTCGTATTTGTGTTGAGATTGATGTTCTCAAATCTCTCCCACACCGCATCTGGATCGTCAATGGTAAAAGAGGTTATTGGCAGCGTATTGTGTATGAAAACCTTCCAAAATTTTGTGGGGAGTGTATGAGAACTGGTAATTCTTCAGCTGAATGTGCAAATAATGATGTAGGGTTTGTAACTAACCCTAATATTGATCAGCTATATCCTGGCAGTTCGCCGACCGTTAATTATTCCGATCACCCTATTTCTGTCCAGCCATGTGTTCTGCCCAAGAATGTAGGAACGACTTGGCAAAAGAAACGCACGTCTCAGCCAGGTGTAGTTATCAAAGACGCAATCCCAAAAAATTCTCCTACAGTTAAGGAGCTTTCAAAACCTGGAAAATTGAATATTGCAACGTGTCAGCAGGAAGTTAAGGACTTCTCCCATATTCTAGGAAATACTTTTGGGATCCAAGAAATCACCCACATGGCCTAGCCTCTATGTCTGATACATGTACTATTATTTACGCTACTGTGAAATCAAATAAGAAGGTTCCAGCGATTGAGGAGAACTGTTCTACGCATGATTCGGATGAGGAAATCCTTACCCACAACCCATTTTCTATTTTGGAGGTTTCTGATACAGAAGAAGGTGAAATCGTTCCAAAAAGGAAATTCTCGTCTTCCCACTCTCCTGCTAAATCAGTTGCTTCACTTCAACCAATACCCTCCAATGATTCCAAACAATGCCTTCTTCCATCTTGGTCCTCTACTGACGACATTCCCTCCAAATATTATCAGTCTTTATCTATTGAAGAGCTTCGTGATTTTTCCATGCAACTCAGGAAAAAAATTTCTTGGATTGATAAAAGCCCCAGCGAGCCAAAATATTCTAATTAACCTCCTCAAGCTTCTGTGACAGGAAACAAAAAGAAAAACCGGCCAGAAAGATGTCTTCTTCCTCTATATTAACCAGGTCTCATTCTAAATATGCTCAAGCTCATTCTCTTAACCTTCTCAATGTTTAGCATCCTCTTTTGGAATATTAGAGGTGTGGGTAATAATTCGTCGGTTAGAAGGCTCAAAAGAATCATCAACAAATATAATAGCTGGATGATAGTTATTCAGGAACCTAAGATTGATGAAGAGAACATTCATTCTCTAGCTAGAAGAATTGGTTTTGTAGATGGTGTTGCCAACTGTTCCAATAAAATCTGGATTCTTTGGAAGATTAATTTTGCTGTTAATGTTCTTAGAGATATGGATCAAATCTTATCATTATTCGTTCATATTCCTAATTCTCCTATCCCATAAGTTGTCTCTTGTGTGTAAGCTAAATGCAACACAGTTGACAGGAGAAGTCTATGGGAGGAAATTAACACTATAGCTTCCCTGGGGCTTCAATCTTGGATTATTGGGGGAGATTTTAACATTGTTTCTAAACAAGATGAGAAACTGGGAGGTAATATTATCGATCGTAAGGCCATCTTAGAATTCAATTCTACCATGATTACTGCAGATCTTCATGAAGTTCCTTTTTTAGGAGCTAATTTTACTTGGTGCAATAATACAGATGGGGACTATAGAATTTGGGCCCGTCTTGATAGAGTGTTTGGGAATGAAGGGTGGTTTAACAACCAATTTTCTTCACATGTTGAACATTTGCATCGCACTAATTCTGACCACGCTCCATTAGTGCTTAAATTAATTTTGGAAAATGATTTGGTTCCAAAACCATTCCGTTTTCAGAATATTGGACCTCCCACCATTCTTTCTTGGATACGGTTGTGAAAGCGTGGAATATTGAAGTTATGGGGTCTCCTATGGCTAGTTTTCCCAAAAATTAAAAATGTGAAACATTCTCTTAAAGTTTGGAATACAAATGTTTTCACTAACATTTTTTCTAGAGTACAGAAAGTTGAAGATGATGTGATTCTCAAGGAAACAATGTTTGATGATGATCCGTCTCCCCCTAATAGGTAAGCCTTACACTTAGCCCAAGCTAAGTTCAAATGAGAGCTCGAAATCGAAGAATTTTTCTGGAAACAAAAAGCTAGACTTAAATGGGTTTAAGAAGGTGACCTTAATTCTAAAGTTTTTCATTTGGTGATAAAAAAGAAACAAAATAAACTTTTTATTCACCAAATCCAAAATTCAGCTGGTGACATGTTATCTACTCCTTTAGAGGTGGAGAACGAAATTGTTTTGCACTTTCAAAACTTACTTGGGTCTCAATCGGCTTGTGTGGATGGCTACTCTATTTTGGATAATATTCCTAAATTAATTGATGTGGAGGACAATCTCTTCTTATCCAAAGTCCCGGAAGAAGCTAAAATCAAAGAAGTTATTTTCTCCATGGATCAAGATAGTGCGACGGGGACGGATGGATTTAATGGTTTTTTCTACCAAACTTGTTGAAATATCATTGCCAAAGATATTATTAGAGCAATTCAATCTTTTTTTGTTGGTAATGATATACCAAAAAGTTGGTCCTCTACTAATATTGTTCTTATTCCTAAGGTTGATAACCCTAAAAATTGTTCAAACTTGAGGCCTATAAGTTTGTGCAATTTTTCAAATAAAATAATTTCAAAGATTTTATCTAACCGAGTTGGTGTTTTGCTTCCTAAGTTAATTTCAGATTCACAAGCAGGTTTTATTAATGGAAGATCAATATCGGACAATATCCTTCTTGCGCAAGAGATGATGACCCAACTCAACAAAAAAGTTAGAGGCTCTAATATCATCATCAAACTGGATATGGAAAAAGCATATGATAGGATTTCTTGGATTTTCATAACTAAAGTGCTCCGGGCTTTTGTTTTTTCTGAAAATTGGATCGACATGGTTTGGAGAGTTCTCTCAAATTGTTGGTATTCAATTATTTTTAATGGTAAAACATGCGGGTATTTTAAATCTGGTAGAGGGGTGCGCCAAGGAGACCCTCTGTCTCCTGCCCTCTTTGTTCTTGCTGCTGAAGTGTTGAATTGTGGTATCTATAACCTTATGTTGAATGGTATAATCAACCATTACTCCACTCCCAGAGGCTGCCCTTTGGTATCATCACTGTCCTTCGCAGACGATATCGTGTTTTTCTTAAATGGTAACAAAAAATCTGTTGCTTCCTTCTCTCGGTTCGTCTCAGCTTATGAATGCAGCTCCGGCCAGTTGGTTAACTATTCTAAAAGCGGGATCATTTTCTCAGATCATTGCCCCAGGAAAAGATGGTGTTCAGTCCTTAGCAAAACAGGTTTCAAGTTGGACAATCTTCCTATTCACTATTTGAGAGTTCTGTTTTATACAGGTAGGAAAAGAAATCATTTTTTAACCCTATTTTGAATAGAGCAGTACAAAAAATTAAACTATGGAATCATGCATCCATTTCTCAAGATGGAAGGTTGACTATCATTAAATCCGTTCTTCATTCCATGGGGCTGCATATGATAGCTGCTCTTCAGCCGACAATTTTTTTTTCCAAAGAATTTAATTCGATTTGTTCAAACTTCTTCTGGGGTTCAACGGATGATTTCCACAAACATCACTGGGTGGCCTGGGAGGTTATTTCACGTCCGAAATCCGAAGGATGCCTTGGTTTAAGGAGTCTTAATGACATATGTGATGCTTTTGCTTGCAAAATTTGGGTGCGATTTCTTCAGAATAATTCTTTATGGGCAAGATTCATGCACTACAAATACAAAAAAATTGCTTCGCTCAAATTCAAAGGGATTTCGTCTTTTTCCAGTGTTACATGGAAGCGGATGCAAATGATGGGAGACATTCTTGAGGATTATGAGGCTTCTTCTAATCAAAACTGGATCACACATGGCTTCTCCATATCTAAAGCATGAGATGTTATAAGGGAAAAGCACCGTTATCTATTCTCTTTTTCCATGATATGGGACGTTAGAGTTCTCCCTAAAATCTCAACTTTTATGTGGCGTATTTTGCATAAAGCTGTCCCTCTTGACTCTAATATCAAAAGTATATTTATCCATATGGCGTCTAAATGTAAATGTTGTGCCTTATCCCAGGAAGAAAATGATGATCATTTATTTTTTTCTAGTGAGATAGCGCGGAATGTTTGGCATCACTTCGATAAATTGATCGGTGTACGAACTCAGAGTCTCTTTCTTAGATCAAGAATTATGAGCTGGTGGTTTAACTGTCGAGGCAAGAACATTCGATCCATTCTCTGCAAGATTCTCCCCTCCTATATTTGCTGGCGAATTTGGTGCTCAAGATGTCATGCCACTTTTGACAATTCAGTTATGAATGCCAATATTATCATCCGAGCCATCCACCAAGACATTTTTATGATTTTTAAAGGTTTTCCTTTTAAAGATCCCATTCCTAGATTTTTTTCAATCTTATATTGCTGATTTTGAGATTGCTCATATTTGATTGTAAGCCCCGGAGGAAGGCTTTTTTCCCCCTTTTATCATCTATAAAATTCTGATATTTCTTTAAAAAAAAAAGAATGACACAAATAGAAACCCATAGTTCCAAACACTATTTCAGTCAATTCATGATTTTGGTCTTCACCGTTGTCACATTTTCTCAAACCACTATTTCATCAGATTTATTGGCATTCTTGAGAGCTTGTCAGTTCCATCTGCCCAGAGATCATGTATACAGATTTACAAAAGGCTTATTTATTTAAGTTTTCAAGGAACATATCTCATGGACAACCCTAACATTGCTCTGAGATAGTGGAAGATTCATGATCTGGACAATTAAGGAGCAAGGAATGGATACCACCCCAGGCTAAAATGAAGTGGAAAAATTGAACTAAATCATTTTAAAAAGTTACAGTGAAAATATAATTCATAGTAACTAAAGAAGTTCAAAATTAACCGTGGGATCTGTTTCACTATATCATATAAAATTAAAAATATTGTAAGTTTTCTAGCTTACTAATCGAGGTTTAGAGATCAAATAGCTATAAAGTTATAAAAATTAAATAAAAAAACTTCAAAACCCACTATGAAGTTCAAACTTACATGTGATGTTAATTTAACACACAAAAAACGAAGAGGACATCCTATAAATAACAAAAGGTTTAGGGGAAAATGAACTAACAAATTTAGAGATAAACAACTAATATTTAGAAAAAGAAATAAACGAAAAAAGAGAATAGAGAAATACCATGTAGGTTTTGTATGAAGACAAATATAAGGGTAATTAAATGTGAGAACTAAAACCCATCCACATTAGAATCTTTTAGCTTGTCCTATGCTATCATATACATTTTCAACTTTCAGGTATATGTATGAAAATGACAACTATTAAATAGAAGCATATATATTATCTTTGAAAATGTGTTTCAAGAACATATGAGAAAAAGAGATTGTATACAAAAGATAAGTTCACTGCTTTTTATTCCAATTATTATCTCTATAACACATCTTAACCACAAAAAATAAACCTGAATCCAAGAAGCATAATAAAAAGGACTTGCAAGCTGAATTCAGCAGTGAGGTAGAGAAACATAGGAAAGGAGCAAACTGATTAGAAAATAATCCAAGAATACTCCATTTTTTCTCATCGGTAGTGGTTGTCTTGTGGACGACCCTATTTCTTCTCATGCTGCCCTTTCCGCGAGTGCGAACAGTACCAGTCAATGAAAGAAACACCAATCATATTCTTTTTAGCAAAAACTGAGGATAATCTTGAAATGACTTCATCCGAAAAGCCTAAAAAGTGCCATGAACAAAAAGAAATAAAACATAACTAATTAAAGGTTTTTGTTATTGATAAGATTTCATTATAGTGACTAATAATCTACCCAGGGGACCATGTTTGAATTTGTACTCCGTCATATTTGCATCAATCATAATAGTTCTTATGAAAATTCACAGTAAATCCAAACATAGACATTATGAAAATTCTCACCATGATGTTCAAAACCCACAATTCTATGTGCTAATACAACAAGTAAAAAATAAAACAAAGGAAAGATCCTGCTATTAATATCCAATGGATTTAGAATACTTTATTCTAGTAAACCAATAATTAACAAATCAACATCCTAGACATACTCAACGTAAATAAAACATAGGTCCAAAAACTGTGTCAATATCTTCATAATGAATATAAAAAAATAGTCGATATAGGTCCAATGTATGTGTGTATTAACTCCCACATGTATTGTATACATGTATACAATCATCTAATTCAACATAGCTTCAATATTTATGTGTATATAAGTCCAAATGTGTTATTTTTAGTCATCAAATCCAACATAGATTCTATATATATGTAGTCATCAAACCCACATCTCAGCGTATGGGTTCCCACACACAACAATTGAGTGCATGTTCTCTCACATTGTCATTAAATCTACTTTACAATAAAATAGAGGCAAACATATATCAACTGAAAACCCTTTAAATATATATTCTCTACAACACAGGGCGAGACAGAGATTCACTATCACTATCACTATCACTTGGGAAATAAAGAAAACATTGTTAGATAAGTGAAAAATAAGGCATAACACTTTTTCATCGAAAATAAACCAAAGAAAACACCAAACTTAAATAATCACTCTAACACTAACAAAATCATAACTCGAAACACCATGGATATGTAATGTCGAATTAAAATCCAAAATCAAAACCAATCTCCAAAATACGGGGGCAAACCTTTAATTAGCAAAATCAAAATTCGAAAGAGGGTTTCAAAAACCCTTACTTGAACCTTGATTCTTAGAGGGGGAACAATGCACCTAAGTATGAGAAGTTGTTTATCTGCAAAATAGCAGAGAAAAAAAACTTATACAGAGATAGAGAAATTTATCCCCAAAATGACCCAAAAATAAAACAAAATACAAAAATTCCTAAGAAATTATCTTTAACAAACCGTTTCTTTGAAGTGGTGTGTGTGTGTGTTTGAAAGATAGGGAGAGATTGACATCATACCATTGGCAGTGGTTAATACTCATTTGGAGTTACTTGTACCTAGTTGAATTTGACGAAGTGAATGATCAGGAAGTTTCATGCTCTAATACCAGATTTGTCACAACTAAGTGTTGTGACCTGTTAGTTTACTGGGTAACTGAAAAAAAAATACAAAAGAAAAAATGAATATGACAAAGAAAAGAGAAATATATTGAAGGTTGTTTTATTTCTTTTCATTGATGCTCCTACTATTTTGAGAAAAAAATAGAGTACCTGATACGGCATCCGTTCTATTTAGTCATCTTCTTTGCTTCTCTCCTACATTGAAGAGAATGCCTATTATGGCGGTTCCCGTGGACTCGTGTCCAAGGTGATCAACTATGAGATCGAAGGAGAGAAGCAAAACCCATCGGATTTTAGAACCCAGCAACCTTTAAAATTCTGGAGTGAACACATAAAGTAAAAAGGTCATCTTAATCCACCAAAAAAGTCAGAAAATATCAAAAGTATCAGACATACATATCATACATACGTTTAGTCCACCAAAAAAAGGCATGTTTATTACAAAAAAACTATTTGAGTTAACACAGATACACAGAAATAAACACTCTCACAACACCACTCAGTGTTACAGCGTATAGAGGAGTGAAGCTTCAATTTTTTTCTCAGTTGCTCATGTTTTCCCAGCAAAGAGGTGGTAGATCCGGAGTAGCCAGGGGTGCTGGTTTGCGATGGTGACTGGATCGGCAGACGGAGGTATAGTTGGCAAGAATCGGAAGAGCAAAGGGCTTTAATTTTTTTCTTAGTTGCTCACGCTTCCTCAACAGCTTCCTAAACTTTATAAATGAAGCAACAAATAACACAAATATACAACTCTAAACTAACCCTATATTATACGAACTGTAGTATTTAAACAAATAATCAAACCTTGGTACCAAAGATCTGAAAGAAGTTTAGAAATAAACAAAATAGATAAAGATAATTTTTATGCATCTTAAATTCAACTAAAGTCTAATAAGAGAGGAACCGAGTCCTCTAGGATGATTCCAAACACAAAATAAACTGAAAAACGAACCATGGCACCTCCAGCAAGGTAATTATTTGAACAATTTAAGACCATTAATTCAGCATTACTTGATATGACATCAGTATAGCATGAATAAGCCTTATTTACAATTGTGGGATAAAATTTAGAGTTCAAATAAATAAATAAATAGATCTTTTTATCCATGGATAGGACCCTAGAGAGAGAGAGAACTCTCACATTTTTTGTAGGCCATTATAACACCACCTACACAAATAAATTCAAAAGTGTTAAAAGTACACACTGAATGAAAAGTATCAAACATTATACAACCAAACGTGTAAAACAAAAGACTTTTATAAAAAAATACCATAACTTGGCTAGGCCATGGAGGTCAAAGTCGAGAGAGATTTGGGTGAAACAAAATTGAAATTTCCCTAAATATTATACCTCATAGTTCAAGACAACTGCCCGAACCTCTGTATATGGATAAAGGATAAGTTACTGGTACACTAAGGTTAAAAATAAAAATCAAAACCTCTTGAAACAACAAATTAGAAAAACATTTAGAAACAACAGTTTAGAGATAACTGTGTGACCTACATAGTGTATTACGTACTGACCAGTGTATCAAACATATGTGTCTTCAAGAACAACATTTGTATATTAAGAACCAACATTCAATACCATAACCCCTAGTGTCAACCATCATATATGACCTCAATGTCATTGTACTTAGGTTGAATGTAATTTTTTGGTCGAGTCATACACGTTGAGATAAATCGGTGTCTCTCCAGCACCATAACCAATCGACTTTCCTTTGGGAAAAGAACAAAAAATGGGGGGACGATTTGCCTCTTATACACAGAGGTACTATTTACTTCTCCTTAAGGTCGGTGCAGCTTCTTGTTAAGGTCGGAGCACAACAACACATACATGGGGAAAAAACTGGGTTATAGCACAACCTTATCAAATATCAAGGAGATCAATCCCTTTAGAATCTCAGCAGTTATGATCCCGAGTCGATTAGTTGACCTTTGAGAAGATCAAATTTCTCTGGGGTCAATTTGTTTAGAATTTATTTTATTGTTTTCAAGACATGTTCCTTCTAAATAAAACTCCCCCTTCGAACAGACCATAGTACCTCAACCTAGAAAAGAGCAGGAGCAAGGGTAACTTAAAGCAGACTCTACAGACAAATGAAAACATTAAAGACCAAAAACCTAAATAAAAAAGAGGGTTTCAAAAACCCAAGTTTAAATGTTATTTTGAACCAAGATGCTGAGAGGGTACAAAGAGTATACCTGCTACGATTTGAAGAGCGATTATGGCTCGATCTGCAAAATAATTGATAAACAACAAAATTAATTATGAAAACAAAACATAAGCACAAAAAAACATTAATTTATAACTATTAAAAACAAAAAATGAAGAAAAAAGTCCAGAAAGATGGTGTGAGTAATGGTAGAAGCTTCACAAATTTTATAACTATCAAATCACTTTTTTTGCATCCTGTCTTTCTTTGTAAACCTGATGTCATTAGGTGGATAATTGTCTAACATTTGATGTTTATACATCTAATTGGTATTTCGAATTTAACCAAATAATTCCTAAAGCAATTAAATCATAGCAACACAACCTTAAAAACTTAAATAAATGAAATGGCACGAGTCTCATTACTCAGGCAATAAAGATAACTAAAAGGTATTTATAACTTACAACAAAACTTGAAAAACTTAAAATAATAAAGTCGTATATAAAAATCATGAATCTTAGAAACCTATGGGTTTGACATCTCTTATCCCATCTCATCCCGAAACAATAAAAATTCTGATATTGAAGTATTCTCATTTATTTTCACAATGGCACCTTAAACTTGAAACAAAAACCATATCTTGTGCAACTTATAGATAATATTAGCTGGAAGAAAAAAAAGTATGTCAACAAAGTGAAACTTAAATGCCTACTTATGGCCACTTACGCATTGGGTTGGGTTTTGGGAAGTCCATTTGCAATATATTCACAAGTAGGCATTTAGAAGCCAATTACAAGCCTATATGTTTCCTCATATCATAAATAGGTGGTCCTAAAACAAAACACATACATAAGAGGATGGGAATGATACCTCGCTGAAAATTAAAGAGTATCCCAATTACCTAAAAATTTAACAAAGCCTCATTAATGATATCCATAATAATTTGATTGCAATGAACATCACTACACCAAAATGGGGGATTTGTGAGTGCTGTTAGCACTCACAAATGACCTTTATAACTGCTATTTACCATCATAATTTAGGGGGTGACAAAAGAAAATTTATAACTCCTAACAGCAGTCACAATTTTTTATAACCCCTATGGAGTTATGACTGGTGACCCCAATTTGTAACTGTTATTCGTAACTGCTGATAGCAGTTACGAATCATATATTTGTGACTGCTGTTAACAGTTACAAAATTAATAGTAGTGACAAATTTGTGACTCCTATTAGGAGTTACAAAATTAAATTTGTTAAATGTTGTAAAAGCTATTACAAATATCTTTATATTTTTACAAAATGATGAAATAATGAAAGTAAAATAAATATCATGATAACAAGTCTAAAATTTTTGAAATCATTTCATTTATATTTCTCATATTCCAAATATCCAGTACACATAAAACTTGTTAAACTTAATTTAACATCAAACAACCCCTAAGTGGGCGCCAAGTACAAAATGAACATAGAATAAAAAATAAACTAAAAAAAGTAACGACACAACACTTCGATGACATGGAATGCCATGAACATGTAACAAATCATTCTAAATCTAGACCAGGAGTCACCACGCAGTGGATACGATTCGTGAAGTCTAGGTATATCAGCCGTGGGGGGTATTGATGCGGTGACATCCTCCCTCGTGTACTCGGAGTATGCCCGTTGAGAAAGTTCAATGGACTCAATTTTTTTGAATACGGCGCCTCGGTATCCATTAACTTGTGCTTGTGTTTCTTGCCACGAAGTGTAAACACTTGGATTTAGGCCTTTGAATACTACGTATGCCGGATATGCCATGTGTATGCCTGCAAATAATAAAATGTGATATATATATATATACTAGCGTATGCCCGTGCCTGAAAGCACGACGAAAATTGCAAAAAAAATCGTTACCCGACAACAAAGTGAAATAAATGTACAATATTTCTGTCCTAATTTTGAAAAATTTGGGCAGAGTTCCCTTTATTTATAGGACTATCCACCCTGTTTAAAAAAATAAAAATACTCAACAACAGCAATACTACAATACTCGAGGTCCATATTGGACCTCATTTCATCCACTTCATCAATTTAACAATAATATTGACAACTATTGAATAGGAATGATGGTGGATATGATAGGAATGATACAAACATACAACTTCCCCTAAGTTGGGTAAACATATATGAATTTCATTACCATCATCTTACCTTTTCTCTTCGTTAAATGATAGCTTCACTTATATCTTACCTACTCATTCACCTGAAATAAGACATGTGAATTGATAATTAAAAATGATAGCACAAATTGAACCAAAAACCATCCATTTTACTTGAATACAAAAATCATTGTAAAACAGAAGCATTCTATGCATATGTGACAATTTATAGGTACATAAAAACCATTCATGAATATTTTCAATCAAGTCCCCCAGAATATTAATACAACAATCAAATAAACCTTATGAAATAGTAATTCACATACCTATCATATAATTAATAGAGATGTTGTCTTTGACAAGAGAAGTTAAGAAACTATGATACTCCAATACCAACACATGAAGTTCCATTAGAACAATTATAAACCAAACCCTAAATATGAAGTTCAAGCATCCAAGGTGGGATTATGATCCCCAATCATAAGTCTAGCTACTCATAATTGAAACTACACTACACATGCTAGTTAACAACAAATTAAGTTAGTTATCTAGTTTAAACACCAACCAATACAAGAGATGGCATTAAATGCAAATTAAAGCTAGTAGAACAAGTAGAGAATAAGTAAATGAGTAATTTCATTAATAATCACAAGTTGTGTACACGGGGCACAAAAACCAAAATTAGAAAATAGACTAAATGTACTCTCTCTTCCCCACACCACTACACAACTACAAAGTTACAAACCCAAAAATCAAAATAAAGAACCATAAAAGTTAGCAGCAGAGAAAGAGGGATGACAACGCCCTACATATGGTCCGGATGGCGGCTCGAGGACTCAGGCGCGGTGGGATCACGAGGGGCATATGGATCATAAAGGTAAGGAGGCACAGCAACCTCACCCCCACGAATATGAGCAAACAAATCCATCTATGCTCGGGCAATCATGGAAGTATCTCGCTGATAGTCAGCCCGTAAGGATGCGAAGTTCGTCATATAAGTGTCCCGAAACTCGGTAAAATCACCCTGCAACGATGCCAAGTTTGCCATATAGGTGCCCCGAAACTCAGTAAAATTAGCCTGTAACTCATCCATCCGCACCCCGAGATATGTAATGGGGTCAACAGTAGGAGGCACAGGAGGTGGGACTGGATGAGGCACTTCCGGAATATCCGGCATAGGAGCATCAGGGGCATCAGGAGCATCCAACATACGCTTTTTCCTCCTCTCCCAATAATCTTGCCCCAAGCTTTTAGCAATGGTCTTATCATTAAACACCTTGGGCAACCTAGGTATCTTGTCGCAGCCCAAGACCTCACATCCGGCATCCCTGCAAATCTGGGAAATCAGTCGCGCAAAAGGAAGAGTTGTGGTTCCCTTCTCGCTATAGGCAGCGTTCACTATTTGATGCAACATGAGGGAGGGAATACTGATGATCGTGTCATCCCCTAAAAGACTGTATAAGAAGAGGGCCTGCTTATAACGGAGGACAACCTTGGTCTGAGTTGGAATGATGGAATTAACGGCGATGAGATGCAGGATACGATGTACATCGAGCATGCCCGAAGTGGGGAAAGTCTCCACCGCCCAAATCTTGTCGCGTGCAAGATGCGCAATAAGTACCTCTTATGGAAGCTGAGGCGCATCTGCGAGGACCGGGTAATGATAGAGGTCAGGGTTAGAAGCCCCACTAAGGTACGCAGCCAAGATGGGCTTAGAAATAGTAATAGGCCTCCCTCTCACATACGCTTCATACGTGCCGCCGCGCGTAGATACTAAAGAAGCATAAAAACGACCAAACCACCCAAGATTTCTCGACATCCTTAATAGTGTCTGCCCCATGACTTCGACGATACAACGGATGATTCTCTTCTCCTGGCTCAACACTAATAACGTAAACCTTAAGTTTAAATATCAGCAATTGATGGCCATGCACCACCGTTCCAGTAGCAGCTGAAGCAACAACTTGTCCACTTGCAATCTTTCTCTGATTTGAAAAATCTAATAAATCGACATATGGATCATGTGGAGGATCACTTAAATCTCCAAAGTTTGGCTCAGTTGAATCTCCAAAGTTTGGCTCAGTTGACAGGGGGGTAGGAATGTAATCATGGGGACTTGAATGCGGAACTGGAGTGTAATCATGGGGACTTGAATGCGGAACTAGAGTGTAATTACGAGGACTTGGATGTGGGACAGGAGTATAATTGCGAGGGCTTGGATTTGGTATTTTCAATCCATGCGATTCAAAAGAACTTAAAAGTATGGTAACGGATGATTTGAGAAATGCCATATCCTCATCATGTTTTTCTTCTTGTGTCTTTGCTCTAGTCAACTGTGATACTATAGGAGCAATTGCCTTAAGTTTACTTTTGGACACGGGTCCAAGACCACGAGTCGCCCCCTAGTATCTTTTCCTCTAAAGGCAGTCAATGCATCTGTATCAATACTGTTTTGGCTTGAAGAACCTTGACTACTTCTCAGCTCACTCAATTTCTGCTGCAAAATTATTTATGAATCGGTTAAAACCATTGAATGACGAAACTTGAAGGAATTTAATTATTACAACTGAGATTACGAAACTCACCATATCATCAGCTACCTTTGGGTGAAACTCCCCAGTTTTCCGCCTACGACTTTCGAGATACACTTCCGAACGATCAACATGTCGTTTATTGTTAAGCACCTATAAATTAATTTTCCATTAACTATTTGAGCAAGACATATAATATATATACACATTAAAATAAGAAAGGGTTTATACCATCTCCTCGATTTTCTCAGCATACGACATCCGACCAAGACAATGGACGTCAGTCTTTTTAGCCCTGTTCACCCAGCCTTGGTGTCGTTGTTTTAATTTTGCCTCAGATGCTTCACGCGAGACGAATTCATTCCACTCACGAACAGGGATATGCTCTTTCTCCGGTACTTGATCCTTCAGGGCCTTTATCCTATCACTGTCCAATCCCTTAAAATAAGTCGAGCGGAGGTTACTTCTAAAAGTCTTCAATTGAATACCAATGGCTTTCATGGACCCCTCCTTCTAGTCGGCCGAAAGATTGAACTCTTTCATGAGCGTATCCCACAAGTCGTACTTTTTTACTTGCTCAACCGTATCCCAACTCTCATATTTTAAGCCAATACAAGATTTTAACAAAGACAAGGATCGAGCTTTAAAAGGATTCTTTCCACCTATTGGCAAACCAAATAGGTTAAGGGAAACGTTAGAACGAGAATCAAAGGCAGAATGTTCATCATGACTTGAACTTTCTGGCCTGGATGATGGAATTGTATTCTCGGACGCCATTTTCTGCATTTTTATATTTATGCATTAGTTCATGTGTTAATATAAGAGTAAGGAAATAATATAAAAAATATAATATAAGTTATACCTTTTCAACATATTCTAAAAGTTTTGATAACTGAAACCAACATAACATGCCACAATTAAACATCTACTCCTCTAATGCGTCTAATAATTTCTTTAATTCTAGGTTGTCATCCAGAATAGACTGAATCTCGATAGGTGCCTCTATATCGTCTACCGATGTAGTCAAGCGCTGAGGAGAATGTAAAACAACAGACCATGGATCATTGTTGGGGCTCTTTGCATAAAACACTTGCTTTGAGTTTTGGAATGCACAAACGAATGACTCATCATTAACATTGTCTGTACTCTTCAACTTGGCCAAATCAACCTTCACCATGTGGGTGTTAGGGTCGACCATACATGCATTCTTGTCCTCCACTCTCACCCAATCACAGTAAAATACAGGTATGCTGAAAGATATATAATCTAGTAGGATAATTTGTTTTATAATCCCATAATACGTCATCTCAGCTTCTATCAAGTTTTTATCTTTCGCGCTTGCCCTGAAATGAGTTAATGCTTTATATGAAATGCCGCTGTTTTGTTTTCCAATGAGTTTTAACTCGTGTGTGCTTGAAGAGAACACAAAACCATTGACACGATATTGTCCAAACTCCTTGGCTACAAAACTAGGCCCATTTGCTAGACGTGCAAGCCTCGTCGATACTTCACCAGCTTTCAATAATTGAAACCAAGAAAGTATTTGCATTGTGAATATGTTGCAAAGACAGTAAATAAAAGTGAGGTATTACTGTAGTCACCTCGGAAGCTACCCAATGCCTAAAGTCATTGTTTGCGCTCGCGCCTCCCTTCCTCCTCTTGGCATGCCCGCACTCATTATATTGCCTAGGTTAAAACACTATAATATTAATTTCTAATGAATATAACATCGAACATATTACATTATTTTACAAAACACTTTAAATAAACTCACATTTTCCATTTATCTATGTCTTCATGCGTCTCGAATACATATCGAGCCACCTGGTTATATTGTGTACTTGTTAGCTTCACTACCTTACCTTTCCCCAGGGCCTCCTCATCAGCAAAGTCTTCTAATTCATCAATAAAGCGATCACGACCTCCAACGTTTAGGTTAGGCATATATTCCTTTGCATAAAAGGAAGCCTCTTCCATAATGTACTCCTCAGCAATGGACCCCTCAACGTACCGTGTATTCTTAACGTAATCTTTAAAAGTTTTCATTAATCGTTCAAATGGATACATCCATCGGTACCTTACTGGTCCACATAAAAGTGCTTCATCACAGAAATGCACTAAAAGGTGGATGCTTATGTCAAAGAATGAGGGAGTAAAGTGCTTCTCCAAAACACATATAGCCTCGACCAAAGTTTCTTTCGCTGCCATTATGTGCATCCTGTTGACAAATTTCTCACACAATAGGGAGAAACATAAGATAATTTGTAGAATGGCCCTTCGAAGATCCTTGTGTTCCGAAAAATAGTGTCCGAACAACAGAGGGATAAGTTTCATTATCACATGCCAATCGTGGGACATGCACTTTTTCAAATCTTTTGTTACGTCACAGATAATTCTGCGTAAGTTGGATGAGAAATTACAAGGGACCTTCAAGCCCTTTAATGTTTCTAAGAACATATTTCTTCCTTCAATGCTCAAATTATAAGATGCAACTGGCATATGCTTTTTTCCAGTGTTTGTATCTTCTTTCAACCATATTGATCTTTTAATCTTCAAATCACGAAGATCTTCACGGGCTTTTTCTCCATCCTTGGAATGAGAACCACCAATGCATGTGCTTACGAGATGCTCAATGATATTTTTCTCAGCGTGCATTATGTCTATCACATGTCGGATAGGATGTTCCTTCCAGTATGGAAAATCAAACATTATTGATCTCCTGGACCACGCCGTTTTCACATCAACATCCTTTCTTTTACGCTTTTGGGCCAAAATTATGGGGTGTTTCCCCCTCAACTTTTGATCAACCTTTAATGACCTTTCTTCAATTTTCAAACCTGAAAATCTTGGTGGAGGTGGTTGCGTCTCGGTGCCTTCTAGGAGAAAATTGCTTCGTATTGACCTGAATTTGTGACATTGGGGCAGAAATCTTCGATGACTATGATAGAAAAGTTTACCACTTTTCTTAAGCCAACTGACTTCAGTCTCCTCTCCACATATAGGACAACCTAGGTAACCATGTACATTGCACCCAGATAAGGTCCCATAAGCAGGAAAATCATGAATTGCCCATATCAACATAACTCTCAAAATGAATTCCTCCTTTTTGTATGAGTCAAATTCTCTCACACCTTCAATCCATAACTCATTCAATTCATCTATTAGTGGCGCTAAGAAAACATCAATGTCACTACCCGGTGCTTTTGGACCTGGTATCAACAACGACAAAATTGAAAACTCCTTTCTCATGCACAACGACGGGGGCAAATTTAAAGGCGCCGTAAACACAGGCCATATACTCTTATTTGTGCTCAATTTTCCAAACGGGTTAAACCCATTGGTTAATATTCTGAGGCGAACGTTGCGTATTTCTGTAGAAAAGTTCGGGTATCGCTGATTTGCAGATTTCCACACAGATGAATCAATCGGATGTCGCATGAGATTCTCACCCACCTCCGCTCGACCATGCCAAGTCATTGCCTCTGCTATCCAAGGTATAGTGTAAAGTCTCTTCAATTGAGGACCTAAAGGGAAATAATTTAACACCTTCTTAGGTATTTGCGTATCTACTTTCAACAAAAGTTTATTATGTACTATCATCTTTTGTTCATATCTAGGTTCCTTACATACATGACAAGCCCGTTTGTCCTTATGCTCCTTATAGTATAAAATGCAGTCATACTTGCAGCAATGAATTGATTTGTATTTCATACCCAAACTTTTCAAATTATCCTTCATGATCGGATAATTGACTGGCAGTGTATTTTCTTTGGGGAGCAAATCTTTCGCCCAGAGGAGTATTGCCGTCACACTTTTTCCCGACAAGCCAAATTTGCTCTTTAAGTTTTGCAACCGAACCATGGCATATAACTTTGTGTGGTCGGAGTTGGAGTTATGGTATAATGGTGTTGCGGCTGCTGCTTTTAACCGTATATAATCCTTAACTTGGTCCGTATCGTTGCCAACATGATCCTCACATCCTAAAGCATTCCCTCTACTATCTTTCCTTTCTTGTGCTGCGTGCACTTCATACGTATCATTTATGAGATCGTTTAACCTAGCATGTACTAACGGACCACCATTTGTGTGAACGGTTTCATTGACAAGTATTTCTTCTGGAATATACTTAAATTCCCTCTCCCCACGGAAATGCCAAAACATGTAGTCAGCTTGCATACCGCAATGAAACAAATGTACTTTTACATCTACCCCTTTCAAGCGTTTCCCATTTTTACAACGATTGCACGGGCATGGGATAATATCAGTTTCGAGATTCTTCGTTGCATAATTCACAAAGTCTTTAACCCCATTAACGTATACTTGCCCCACTCTACAACTTTCACCCATCCACTCTTTATATTGTGGAAACCCCATTAATTGTACAATACAAACAAATAGAATCCCAGTAAATTATAAAACTAAATGAAGTTTGAACTAATATTTAGAACATAATCTCTGACTTATCATTGCATTAATACTATCATTGCATTAAAACTCACAGGAAAACCCAACCAAGCACAAAACGTCAAAACTTCAACGAGCACAAAATAATGGTTATTTAATTAATTTTTAGATAAAATAAATATGAATAGTATAAAATGATTATTGAAAAAAATCTAACATATTCCCAAACAAGATAATATTCAAAAAACGAAAGAGGTTAAATGATGTGTAGATATACTCACAACAAAACAATCAGATTTGATTATATTTTGTCTAGAGAACGTTGACCACAAAGCTCAGGCAAAACTCGTAATATTAAAAATCCATTTGATTATATTTTGTCAAAAAAATATTATGTCTAGAGTTTTTGAATAATATTTTGTCAAAAAAATAACCTCAATACAATTTCTAGGGCTTATTAACATAAAATACAATTTTTATATAGATACACTCATAAACACACAGATAAACAGAAATCTATACATACACATACATACACACACATGTAAACATAAATTTATACACACACACACACACACATATAAACAGAAATATCTACATACACACAAATATACAAACATACCCACACATAATAAGAATCGAAATTATGCTTTAGACAGAAATTATACCACAAAAATACCCAAAAATATACCTGTTTGATTCACAGTTATTAGGGTTTTAGATTCTCAAATGCTTCTTCACATCAACGTCTTCTTCACAGCTAAGACAAAATTTCATTTTTGGCAAATGAAATAACAAACGAAATTTGGCCAAAATTTCGTTTTTGGCAAATGAAAGAGAGAGGAAAATTAAAGTGGGAGCTCTTCACGTAAGATAGAGGGAAATTAAAGTAGGTGAAAAATTTTGTGACTGCTAATAGCAGTCACAAATTGAGTCTAAGATCAAAATTTGTGACTGCTGGGAGAAGTTACAAATTTATGACTGCCAATAGATGTTACAAATTAAGTCTTAGGCCAAAATTTGTGACTGCTAATAGCAGTTACAAATTTGGGACCGCTAATAGCGGTCATAAATTAAATCTAAGACTAAAATTTGTGACTCCTCATAGCAGTTATAATTTCGTGACTGCTCATAAGAGTCATAACTTATGTCTACTAATAAGCTTGTGACAGTTATAAATTTGTGACTGCTTATAGGAGTCACAAATTAATTATATGGTAACATTTGTGACTCCCATTAGCGGTAACAAACTAATTGACTCAAATTTTGTTTAACCAATTAATTTTATCACCCCTAATGGCAGTCACAAATAATTTTATGACTGCTCCCGGGAGTGACTAGTTTGTCACCTCTATTGGTAGTCACAAAAAGGCAGTCACAAAATTAATATTTTGGTGTAGTGTATAAATTTACTAAGTTACATTAAAATAAACTAATCAAGTTGCTCATATACCTGGGTATTCCCAATACACAATAATAATAATAATATATTTGAATTAATACAACCTCAAGGAACATTCATCACAATCACTCACCACCTAAAAGAACCTCGTGGTGCTGACACCACTAAATATCACAAAGAAAAAAAATAATTGGCCACAAAACGAACCGGTGGAAAAAAACTAAAAGAATAATGGAAGATGTCAATCTCATAGAGATATTCATCAAACACCTCGAGGCTATTATTCAAATGTTTAGAAGTGATACTAATAATACTACATGACAAACTCATCATCAAAACCAATAGAATATTATGAAGAATACTACATGAAAACTCAATTAGAAACAACCAAAAATCTCATAACATTAAGTTTCAATGCAAACCCAAATTGGTTGCTAACAAATGACAACCAAAAATATTATAACATTAAGATTCCAAAAATCACAATGAAAAGCCTCCTCCAGATATAAGTAAACGCAATCACTATAACATCCCTCAAGTCCTAAATTAGTAATATAAACTACTAAAATGAATAAAATTTAACCCATCTAGTACTCCAATACCCTAAAACACATCACGCTAACAATTGTTTACTCTAGTTACTCTGTAACTATATAAAGTTAAAATAAAAACATGATAACCCCAAAAAAATTCAGTATTTGAAACATGATAACCCCAAAATGCATTGGTTGTAACTTCAAGCACTAACTGTTAAAATAAAAACAAGATAACCCTAAAATACATATACATACCAACCATTGTTTACAAATCATCAGTAAAACCAACATGGAATGTAGGATTAGAACACGAAATGGAAAAACCTAGGTTGTCAAAAATCGTACCTGGAAGAGAAGATGAAGATCGGGCAAGAAAAGGATGAAAATCTTGGAAGATGAAGATGAGGATCTCACGTCTTTCACACACACACACACACACATACACACACACACACACAGACACACACACACAGACACATACACACAGAGGGGGAGTTGAGACTGTAAACATTGATCTGAGTGCTTGTGTGTTCGTACAGTGAGAGAGTTACAGAATTAGCCTTACTTTTGAATTAAAGTGAAAAAAGGGGAACAAAGAGAGTGAGGAAAAAGAGGGGGAAATGAATTAGTAAGGGGACAAAAGAGGAAAACACACCTTTTCTAATAATAGCCGTAGGATTCCTTCTTTGTTGATTTAATCCTAGCCTCTAATTAAGTTATCATCTCATTGAATAGTGTTCATACTTCTACTCCTTATTTTATTTATATATATATATATATATATATATATATATATATATATATATATATATATATATATATATATATATATATATATATATATATCCTAACCATATATATAAATATAACTATGAAGATAAGGGCGTACCACGCTCTCCCACGAATCACCACTCCATTCGTGGTAACACCCCTCGATTCTATCTCCAAACGCCATCACAACTCTCAAATCCTCAAATCACATCACATCACCACATCGATACTAAAGATACCTAACATCTATAATAATGATCTATTGAAATAAATCTCATCTCCAAAATAAACTATAAGGATCTTAAAATCAAGACCACTACTTCTAACCTCAATGCCAACAATGGCCTTAGCACAAAACACCCTATCTCCAAGAAACACCACTAACACGTACGATAGACCCAATACCTTAGAGAATACGAATAAATAAAGGGAATCAAAGATCGATAAATAAAATACCATTCTCAACATGTGACAAAAATATGAGACAATAAACTTTGTTTCCACATGATATAATGCGGTTTAATCCAACGAATATGAAACATCCAAAAAATAATATCCATCACTATGCTAACACCAAAATAAAATCCAACTCCCAACGATAAATAAATACTCAAATTAAATAATCCAACAAAAATCTCTGACTAAAATCCGTAAACAACTAGGGAATAGGCCCACCAAATCCATAATAATTGTCTCATAATAAAACAACGGAATAAAACTAATGTAAACTACTAAATCCATAAAAGTAAATCTCCTGCTGCACTCCAAAAATTTTCAATAAATCTTGTGCATCTACTCCATCAACTATATCTAAAATATTAGTCAATGCAGTAGATCAGAGCCCACTACATGAACCCTAGTTGCTCCTCCTAATTAGGATCCGTAAGCCCAGATATAAGAATTATACATGATATATATTACAATTGAGTATTTTAAATTAAACGATATAATAACATGCGAGTAAAGTGATACAATAATAACTACCGACATAATTAATCCACCCCACAATTTAAGTCCAATTACGATATTACAACATTCATTATTAATTCAAAATTATTAATTTAATTAATGTAACTAATTATATTAAGGCGATACTAGTGTAACCAGTTCACCCTATTAAGATTCCTGCACATACTCCTGGCATGCCCAATTTTATTAATGTGACACCAATATAGCTAATTCACCCTATTACAAGTCCTACACACACTCTTCGCGCCCCAACCATTATACACCACACACTTTTCCCTCACTATATCTATGTAACACCCCGCCTAATTAAATACCGGGTGGCCAGTCCCATGCCAATTAAAAAAGAATATACAGTTGGCTCATTCTTAGCATCACTGTCGAAAACATTTACAACTCACCCAATACCCAATTAAGCTGGTGTTAAAAACTTCCTAATTTTAATTTCAACAAGATCCATTTTTAGTTTTCGAATAACACTACACCTTTTATTCTACAACAATAATAACTGAACAGATAACACAAAAGAATTTAAATTTAACTGGAATAAACATTCCCGAATAATAATCCATTACAGTAATCCCAACAATAACAAATGTAAAAAAATGACACGAATACAAGAGTATTTGACTCAGATAGAAAAGAAATAACTAAATTCCTTTGGGCGACATGCCCTAACTAAAAGAATACTGTGAATCAAATGGATATAGGCATCTAAGCAATACTCCATAGCTCCATAGCTCGTCATAATCCGCTAAGGTTGGCGTCCCTGCTGCTGGACACCTCATATAGAAGGTACAATAAAAAAGAGATTATGCAAGAAAACGGGTCAGAGCCCGATGTGAAAATAATTTTTAAAACAACAAGTATTTAACAAGTGCAATAAAGCATTTATTATGTACATGTTAGTATCCAGACTCTCACTTGATATTCTCACCTCTCAGTTAGGGTGCACACTTAACGTTTCCTATTAACCTCCTAGTTAATAGTTCCTCTTCACTAGTTTCCATAATATGATTCCATCCCATATCATAACCCCGTATGTACCATACCATACGTATTATAATTATTCATATTCTTTTCTCATTAATATGAATCGTTTCTCATTAATATGAATTAAGCTTTTCAAATCTATAAGAATAACTATTCATTAACTTAGTTCAATTATTTTTCTCTATTCACCGTAATCTACAATTTTCACACAGTAGATTGATTTAACCACAATATACACATACATTTAATTCATTATATATATACATATATAATACGGCAACCCAAGACACAGCTGCGGTGCATGCATTACTCTGCTATCATGTCCCAATATCGCTGGTTTCCGAATAGGGGACTAAAGGTTCGGTAAGGATTCCTCGAACCACAAACAACAACACAAAAATTAGAGGCGAACATTGTTCACATACCCACGGGACACGCACATACCTACGTTCCCATAGTCAGTGGACTTATCAACTCCCCGACAAGTCTTTCATAGACCTATGTTCTCGAGCGACAAATAAAAAATCCCATGGATTCATCAAGATATGATTGCCCTCACGAGCAAACCTCCCGTCAATAGCAAGTAAGCTAGGTATGTCGTAAACATAAATTATCAATCAATCAAATAGGAATTATCACCTACCTATAATATATTATCAACAAGGTAATCACACTTCCCTCAGATAATTCCAATACGTAGCATTATATCTCTATAAATTCTACGTATTAAATTATCATGACTTTACTCTAATTTAATTATTCTAGAGTCTCACTCATTACCCAAGGTTTAAATAGGTTTTACTCAATATATTTATTCAGTAAGAAATCACTAATATCCTACTAGTCCATATCATCTTATCTCCCAAATTACTATGAATTAAACTCTCCTTTAATTAGGGTTATAACCGATAATTTCTATTCTCTTATAAACACATCTTCTATCACCAAGGATTAAACCCTCTTGTAAACTTAAGGCTACCAAGGAGGTTTATTAAATTTACCTTACTGGACCTATCCTTAATCCTCATGCATAAAAATTAGAATCCAACACATGAATCTAGCAACCCAAATTTCATTCAATTTAATTATCATAATTCTAATCAATTAAATCCCAATCACATTAATTTGATTCTTATCTAGGGCTTACTGATCTTCCCTAAGTCCCATTATATCCAATTAATAATCACCAAAGATTTAGAAAAGGTTTGGGATAAGAACAAGCATTAAAAAGAAACAACTTCAACATTTCTGGGGAGGTCGATCGATCGAAGGTAGGGGGTTGATCAATCGATCGCCTAGATAACAACCCAATTTTCTGCATTTCATATACTACGGGTTTCATCACTTTTGATCATTCAAACCTTCATATTAACAACCCAAATTCCTTATAAACCTTACCACATGATATAACAACATATGTGGATGATTTCTAATGCTCTAAACATCCTAGAATCGTCAAGAGTTTGGATTAAAAGAATATATTTATCCTCTTTTTCCAGAAAATTATCAACATAATATCTTCAAGAACACACCAATGATTCTCAGAATTTCTTCAACAACTTATTGATTATATCGTGGATTACTAGCAACCTATAACATGAGTTTGATTCCTACATAGTTCCATTTTCCAGAAATCAATTAACAACTCTATCTTTGTCTTCCAAACATGAAAAATCTCATCTTTTTATAACTATCCTAACATGGACAATATACAAACTTAGATTACAATCATCAAATACTTGCCTCTAATGAAGATCTGATCCTTTGGGGTTGTCTAACACAGGTGGTTCTCCCCTTCTCCGGTCACTTCTGGTGGTGGTTGGTGGTGGTGACCTTTGGTCCTTAGTTCTCCTCCTTTCCAAGCAAGCTTCTCTTCTCCCAAGCAACCTTTCACTCTCTCTCACAAGGTGACCTTTCAATTTTGTGTAGGAGAGATGAATGAACCCACGTACAACTAATCTCCAAATATTTATAATAAGACAAAATCCGAAATCACTATTCATTCCCCTTGTAAAAATGACCAAAATGCCCTTTTGGGTTGTCTTTTCATTTCCAAATGACCTGAGACCCAAAACCAACATCCAAAAAGACTTTATGACTATTTCAACCCTTCCGGACTCAACGACGCACTCGAAATGACTATAAGATTTATGTAAAAATAAGTTTCCATTTTAATTTAACAAATTAGTCCCGACACGTTCCATACCGCGTCCGACTAAAAATTCAAATTACCAAATTAATATCACATAGCCATATCAATGGCATCACATTCATATATTACCTAAATATCTTTAAGTAATATACATAATCATTCATTTTAATATCCACAATTCGGATAAAACCCCAATGAATTAATTAATAATAAAATCCAATTAATCCATTAATTTAAAATATAACACATTTTAAAAGTCATTAAAATCATGGGGTATTACAATCTAGTTCGCCCAATTTCGTTAGCACTGCATATACTGTGAGGTTCAACGCACGACACGTCATTATATCCAGTTTGCCCAATTTTGTTAGCCATGCGCATACTCATGACACCACACAAACCCATATCTCTATAGCTGGTTTGCCCAAATGATTGGCCCTTCATATACTCACGATGAAAAATCCTTTTAATACTTGTTCTTTGTCTTAGGCATTAATTATCCATTTATTATCAAGTTTTCATTGCTCTTTATTTTACCCACCATTTATTCGGGTAGTCTAGCCGATATTATTCCTAGTACCATGCCTAAAGATCACAAAAGACATAAGTATTTCCTATACTATCACTTAGGAGGAAAACCTACAAGAAATCACCTTCTAGTCCAGCACCTAGGCTAATGAAAAACACATGACGGCGTACTACCTGCCCTCACCCAGGAAATACCCAACTTTATGAACCTACACTCCCTAGTCTATACTGAGAAAGTATTAACAACAACGAGGCCTACCTACTAGTCCCATACCTAGCAAGTAACCTAAAAATAAGGGTAAAAGCATACTATCCCAAAATCCCAGCCTCCCTGCAGTGTCGAAATATTAACAGGAGTAACATCACATTAAACATATTTTCATTTATCACTATAATTTATCCAATTAATTTACAATTTCAATTCCATCCAAAATTACGTTCGTTTAATTATATAATTAAACAAGTTCTACCAAAATTCACACAGGTTGTAATATTCTATAATTTTCACATAAGTGCCATCTTTCCAATTAACACGATATTTCCATTTTTAACATGCATATTCACAACATTACACCAAAAATATTCATTCTACAACCTACACATAAAAAAATCGTGACTTTTCGAGTAGAAACATTATTACAGATTCATATATTTAATTTTAATACACGAAACATCCCACAATTCTATTGAAATCCCAATATCTAATCTAAGCATGCTACTGTTTTGAGTCTTAAGTTATAGTATAATTTTGAATAAAAATAGCAACGATATTAATTTCACTTTTCCTAATTAATCTTACTAATTTATTTTAAGAGAACATAATTAAATTAAGTTTGTGCAATATCTAAATTGCACAACACTTAAGGGGAATAATAAAAGTACTCATGCTTGTAAAGAAGTCGTCTTGAAAATATGATTACACGCTGACGCCCCTCTCGTGAAAATAGCAAAGAAACCTTCTTGGTTGTTCTTGCCAAAACTTGATTTAGATATTCAAAACTTGGGTTGAAACTTTTGTTTAATGGGGTTTAGGTTTTATAGATGAGATGAAATAATATTTTTAGAGTCTAATGCTTTTTGAGAAGGATTAAATGTGTTTTAAAAACCCTAAACTCGTGCCTTTATATTTTACTAAGAGAAAATAATCTGAGTCATATACAAACTCTACATGAAAAGAGTCAATTTCTGCACTGCCACTGGTGCGAATCGATTCGCCGCCAGGGCTGAACCAATTCGGTTGGCATGCCAAACCGAGATTCACCTAGTTTATATAAAAACTTAAAAAAATTAAATTTCATTCCTGATTTAAATTCCACTTAAAACCTTACTTTAAACATATAACAAGAAACATTTTTAAATACTAGAAATTAATTAATTCCAAATAATCTTTTCTCAAAATATTTGATTTAACAAAAAAATTGTGGCTTAAAATCATGGGGTGTTACACCTAACTTATATAACTTCACCATCTATAACGTGTCAATAATCATATTGATTGTTTTTCTTAGAATTCCCCATCAAATGAAAACATTTTATGACAATGGTGTGTGCATCGCAATATACGAAAATTCATCAATGACATTGTGAATAACATCGAACACTTCTTAGAGGTTGTCTTTCCACTCAGATCTTTGATTTCCAATAAAAATATATTTACCTTAAAAAAAATTCAACAAGAAAATAAGGAAACTACAATGAAATTTGATGCCCAAACAATCACACAAAATTTTAAAAAAAAAACTACGAAAAAAGTATTGCAAACCATTTTGATTTTCAACAGGTATGCTAGAACACCATTGCGCCTCCCCAGCTAATTAGAGTGAGTAGATGAATATTTGGTGCATGATGATTATAGTTTCTATTAGGCCTTTATCTTGCTATATAAAAAAAATCAGATGGTAAAAATTCCTTAAAGAAACCCTTCAGTTTTGGTTCATTTTATATTTGGAAGAAATAAAGAGGTGGTGAGAAACTAAAGGATATTGTTTTAGCCTAAGAGGTTGCGTTTTACCAAACAGGAGTTTGGAAAAAATAAAGGGATATAATTTGAGATCGATGTAAATGAAGAGAGACGATGAAAGGTGGCAGTAAAAGGAATTAATGCATAAGGTACATATAGAGGATAGATACATAAATGGAGTGAAAGGGGTATCATTTAACACCTTCCATATGGAATTCCTAGGTTATGCCTACAATTGCACGATGCGCGTGCGGTTTTTAGACTAAGATTAAATTTGTCTCTCTATGATAACAACGTGGAAACTAAGCTTTACAGTCCCTAGTCGCAAAAGGTAATGGAGGAAAAATTTAAAAGTCATAAAAAACTCGTAAAAAGATGATTGTACATAAATCTAAATCAATACAACATATATTGGTGGCATAATCTCAACATTATGCTCCAAAATGAGTAAGAGTGGTCCTGCTGATGGTAAGAGTATAAGATAATGGCATGGAAAGCTCTAGGAGAAAGGGAAAATATCTAAACCATACATGCAAATTTCATTACAAATTATTGTTTAAAACCCAATGCCCAAATCCTTTCTCAAGCCTTAAACTCTAAAATTATTTATTTATAAACCCAGGCTACTAAATAAGCAAAAACAACATGTTCAATTATTACTCATAGAGCAAACAAGAAACTCGAGCCTGAAAATCCAAAACTCATGGAATCAAAATCTCTGACTTTGAAATCATTCGTCTTTAAATATATTTGTAAACTTCAAGAGTTTAAGTTGAAAACCCTAAATGTATCAAATCTTGTAGAGATTGGACTTTCGAGTGGGGCCCAAATTTTTAAAACCCTTAGAATAACCGCAACTTCAGTTATACAAAAGTATAAGTAGATAATTGAAAAAAAAAATTGTAGTTTCTACAAATATATTTTATGACTAACACTATAACATAAAAGGTCAATAAAAGTAGGTAAAGTCCCAAAACTCTATTTTAATGGGGAAAATTCATAACTACCATCAACCTTCATCTATTTTGCTCGGGTTTGTTCAAGCAAACCCTTAACATCGAATCCTCTATTTAAATTTTAATTCTAGTAGATCAAAATCATAAAAAAAAAAAATTAGAATAAAAATCAAATAGTAAAAAGGACATTAGAGTAGTGATCGATTATGGTCGCAACAGAGATGTAGTTTAATGTACCTTTGATCCTTATTTTGATCCTAGTGGTGTAACGTGCCACTCACTTGACGATACCCATTTTTTATTTATCAGGTTATGAAGAGTGGACGATTAAATGTGTGTGTGTGTGTCCGTGAGAGTGAAAATGTGCATGTGTGTGTGTGTGTGTGTGTGTGTGAGAGAGAGAGAGAGAGAGAGAGAGAGAGAGAGAGAGAGAGAGAGAGAGATGGTTGATTGTGCATGCAATAAAAAATATTTAAGGGGAGAGAGGGGCAATATGTACGAACTTTTTAAGATAAATGAAGCGTACAACATAATGGCTAAAATTATGAAGGGTGGGTATGGACTTTTTGAGAGAACCTAAATAGGGGGGCTTCAGGTGAAACATTTTTGGGGTTGATAATGTGAGAGATGCATATTACCAATATTTTAGAAATTGAAACATCTATGAAGTATACATGTATCGTCGTGTGGGCATGACAAATATCGACGTTGTGTTGTGATGATGAATTTAAGTACATAATTTAATAAATTTATACTTAGTTTGAATCGTGTCTATTTTTAAGTAATGTAAATTTTCACAAGAGTAATATTATTGTTTCCAAGCCTTCATTAGCTCCTTAGTCAATTTTAGAAAATTTTGTCAGGGATCAAAAGCACAGGGCAAGATGGGCCTAAAATAGTTCAACCAAAAAAATAAAAATTGTATATGAGGTTTACTATTTGTATCCATCATCACCATCCTTCGTTTATTTCGAGACTATGCTGTCATATTCTTTTAAACTTTATGATGGAAAATAAGCTCCATCATCAACATCATTCCTTTAATATATAGAATATCTTTTATAAGGATCTTTTAAAGTAATATTCTAATTCTATTACTAAATGTATTCACGTTAATATAATATCATATGAAATCAATATCTTTTTCTAACTTTCTCCCCTACCCACTTAATTTTGTGTGAAATTTTCTTCTATTTATGGTGTCAATTGGATACATCCCATTTTATGTCAAATTTATTATACTTTGACTAAATCTACAAACTAATTTTTATTTTAACAAATCTAGAGTGGAGGAAACCATTGTCCATTTCCCATCATAATCAAGCTTTGATTCCCCGCCTATTTCCCATTTTACAACCAAGTTAAAGACATAATCCATTACTTAAGGGTAATGTCATATTATTCTAATGTTCAACAATCTTGTATGTTTTATTTTGGATTCTACCAACCTAATTTAATCACCCTCCTTTATCCTAGTTTGGGATGGGAATGTAATGCTAATTTGTGACCCACGTGAAGTTAGCCAACAACTTATCTAATAATGAAAACATAATATGAAAAATAAATTAGTTGGTGTGATAAAATTATAATTTTATATTTACATATATCTTTAAGATAAAATATTTTAGTAAAAAGTAATAATATTATATTACAACTTATAAAATATATACCATCAATGTCTCAATTCGTTATTAAAGACACCAAAATTTATGTTCTAATGACACATGCTGACAACCTTTTCGTGTCATGATGTCGCCCTAAATTTACTCCAATTCTAAAAAGGAAGAAGAAAATAAGAGCTTGAATGGCAAGTTACTCACATACATGAAGAGAATAACAGAAATGGGTTCTTTGAAACTTATTGTTTCAAAACGGTCGAAAAAGGCCATAAGTGGCTAAATGTTTAATGAAATATTATCATGAGGTACAAGGGCTCATATTAAGTATTATTAGAAATCAATCAGTGATTATATTTTAGCTTTTCAATTTTAAATAACCATGAATTAAAATTATCAAAATTATTAACGAGAAATACAACCAAGTCAAATTAGACTCTTTGGGATAAGTTTCTCTACTTCCAAGTCAAATCATATAGTATACATGTATAATAATATCTGGAAACTAAATTTACACACGCGTCCATAAACTTTGTAACTTTTAACCAATTTCTAACTAAACTTTTAATTCTCAATTATTCTCTCTCTTATTATTATGTATCTCTCTCTCTCTCTCTCTCTCTATATATATATATATATATATATATACACACACACACACACACACACATAGAGAGAGGCTCCCTTCTGTAGGGACTCCTTATGGTGCAGACCCTAATACATACCATTTTTTTAAAATAGTAAAAAAATGAATTTTTTGATGAAAATTTATGGATATGATCTTCACAGTGAGAAGATCATCTACAATTTGTTTCATAAAAAAATTCAATGAAAAAATCATTGAGATGAGGTGATATTTAAAAAAATGGTATAAAAATTCATTTTTTTACTATTTAAAAAAATGGTATGTACCGGGGTCTGCACCATAAGTTGTCCATACAGAAAACTTTATGTATATATATATATATATATATATATATATATATATATATATATATATATATATATATATATATATATATTCCATTTCTAATGAATGAAAAACCTCATCATATATTTTTTTAGGCTATATGAAATACAAATGGCTGATTTTATGATTTTGTCATGGGGTGAACTTGATTTAATAGAGTAGTGCATTAATTTTCCACTCGAGTAAGTCAATTTAATTTAGGGTTTCCAAACATAGAGTCAAGATCCTCCATCTACCCCACCCTAAAAAACAGGTTTAGTTAAAGATTCAAATGATGGATGTTATCTTTATTGTGTTATATCCTTTGTATATATAACGTGTGTCCTTTAATTTTCAATACACTTCCACGATCCAGAGTTTCAACCCATATGTTCTCCCAATTCCTCTTTATTATGTTGTTTCTTCTTCATTTAATTTTGTTCATAACTACTTTTATCTCTTCTTACTGAAGAACTATGCAAAACCACTATGCCACAACCTTATGATGGTTTTCCTTTGTTCTGCAACTCATTGTAATATGCATCTGTGCTTACATAAGTTATTGTCATGTTTACAAATTAAACAGTTTCAATCACAATGAAAGTTGATTTTTTTAAAATGTTAGCACATTAAGTTTTTTTTATTAATCAATAAACAAGAATTAGTAGAAAATAGGAAAAAATAAGAGGTGGAGAAAATAATTTCTTTCCAATTTAACTAGAAACAAAAATACATAATTTTAATCTATGTCGCATAACACATAAATAATTTTTGGATCGTACCAAATTGCAGAATGATGAATGAATCTTTAATTCTTGAGTGTTTTTTTTATAAGACAAACGGTCCCTTAATCTCCAATCAATCCCCAAAAGACATGGAATCGGGAGAAGTGAGAGGTGATGCACCACAATAAAAATCTCTAGAAATAAAAAAAACCTCCCAAACAGGGATCAATTTTTGTTACAAAGGGACATTTTTAAAAAATTAGGTATAGACAAAGTGGTGTATCATTAGGTACTAACAAGGGCCATAAATAAACCCTTGACCTTTTAGTTAGAAAACTTCTAAACATATTAATGAGAGATTCAAAGATCTTATTACCTATTTCAGAACGATAATAGGCTTGACAATGGCTAAACTCTTTGTTATTTTTTTTATATGGACAAACTCTGGGAAATAGGCCTGCAACCACATTTAGAGGACCCACAGTTGCCCACCTTAATTTGCGTTGAAGGTATCGTATAATGGGAACCTAAAAGATAGGGGTTAGGGAAACTTCTCTACCTTCCATCAAAATAACAACTAAAAAAAGAGTATTCTAACACCATTATTCTAGCGCCACCCTGTAGGATTTGACACAAAAAATGTGTTTTGATAGCAAAAATAGCAGCCAACAAAAGTATTCCATTTTATCCACACTTTGGGTATTCTTCAGGTGGTACGCATGAAAGTGGAATAAAAAGGATGGATGTTTCCACTTTCGATCTTAACTAGGATTTCAACTGAAGGCGTGTGTGGATGAGTATCTTATCTTAGGGATTTAAACCTAGTTAACTAAATAATATCGAGAATAATGGGGCATGTCATCCCAAAATTTAATTCAAAGTAATTAAAGGTTGAGTTCCAAAAGTGGATAGCACTAGAGACAAGGAACGAGTAAGGTTCAATGTTTCTTATAGTGAGTTTAACGGCGTCTAAAATTTTGTATTCCGCCATATTCTTTGCTTTGTAAGTAATTATCGCATGCACACACTAAGGCAATTTGTCACTGTCAAGCTTTCTGGGTTAAATCCTAAACCTAAATATGGATGGTGCTCAAAGATTATCAGAGTTTTGGACCAAGAGATTGTTCTCTCCAAATCTGGGATAGTAAGCGGATACTAGCAATGAAAATTCATCCCTAAAATAGGTACAAACTGTGGAGATATGCCCCGTCTAGAGATTTAATGGGATAAATAATTTTCCCAATAGGTTGAAAGCTTATAAAGGGTTTTATCAAATTGAAGATAAACATTGGTGTTGGAAGAGGTAGATGTCATTGATGGTGAAAGCTTGAAGAAAAAGTAAGTATACTTGAGGGATAAGAATGCGTTTGGAGAGAGAAGACAAACAGTAAAAGTGGGGAATATGTATTAATATGAGCTTAAATAGTTGAATGATAACCATTTGAAATGAAAAAGGACCTAAGAAAAGGTTAAGACGTGTCTTTGAGTACGTTCCATCTAAAAAGAATAATCATGGGACGTGGAGAGATGAGTGGCACTTTGGTAGCTATATAAATCCAAATGCCCTCATGATTATATTTGCAGTTTAATAATGGTGAGACTTCCGAGATAACCAAGTGTGTTGGTTGAAGAAAAATTATAATTTTTTTTCCATGTTTGTATTAATTATCTCAATAGATAGTTAAAATCCATCATTTAGACACCTCCACACATGTTGTGAGATTTTGTGGAATCATTGCCAATAGAAATACATGCATGAGAAAATGATCTATAATTTGAACATTTTAGGTCGAAAAGGTGTAGAAATGTTATGAGTACATTTTAACATACCAAATCTAGTTATAATGCTAAAATATTACCAAATGGTTGGATTAAATTATGTGCGAGGAAAACAAAATTGGTTAATATGGGAATTAAATATCGAACAAAATGAGGAAAAAAAATATTCACAACATAATTGGTTAAATATCAAGCCATTAATAACCATTCAAAATAAAACAAATTTCTTCTATTAATTACCCAATATAGGATATTACAAAAGATGAAAAGTAAAAAAAAAAAATCACCCCCTTCGAATTGAATAGTAATGAAAAAAATTCATAGGTGACATACTCGTGGAATGTGTTCCACAGAGAAAGGATTTGGTCTTGATCTGACTCTATATAGGAAAAATCTTGAGCCATTTTCAGGAAAAAAGGGCCACAGTACTGGAGCATTTGAACCACTTCTTCATCCCCCATGTGATGTTGCTTGGATTTAAGGAAAATTTCTTCGCAAGAAAAATGGTCAAAACCATAGTCCTCGGGGATACCCTACTCACAAATGTAGATAGAGGAGAATTACTTCCACTCCACCATGGGAATGATTAACCTTTGCAAAAATATTAAGTTAAAAATTTATTTGACTATTATAATCTAAAAAATCAATGTCATGATGTCTCAATATTCTAATGAAAGAAGGGTAAGACTTGAGAAATAAAAAACCTATCTAAGATGGAGGAGCTATAGAGTTCATTGGAAATGTGAAAGGGTGTGTGATACACAAAGGTTTGACAAGGGGGGTGGGAATTAATGGATTTATATTTTATCTCAGTGAAGGATGAATGATTCCAAGCATCTAAAAGATTCAAATATGCACATTTTTCTTGTTGAAGGGAATGTAAGGTTGGGTTGGCTTTGACCATGCATAAGCATTGTTGGGATGAATGGTGTAAGTCGGGAATATCATTTGTGCATGATGACTAAGTGAGAAATGAAGACGGCCAAAGGCTGACTCATGGACAAAACATGAAATATCATAAGACTATAATCCAGGTTCTTCCCACATGGTTCCCATATAATAATTTGGCAATGGTCCATCATGGATTATGGTGGGATGCTCATCATAGTAATTGGAAAAATTACAAAGTGTGTAAATAGGTCTATACATGAGCTTCTCTACTTTGACATTATAACCATGGTCCATGTCTTCCTCATGGTCTCTTTCCACTTTAAGCTGAGGCATTCTAATAGTTAGTCTGATAACACAGAAATCAGAGCCACAATAGGAGGATGGAGAAAAAATCATCAACGATCGGCTTTATGTCCTTATTTATTTGTCGTAGTCTTGGATGAGATTACTAAGGACATACAAGAAGATATCCCATGGTGTATATTGCTTACGGATGATATAGTTTTAATAGATACTTCAAAGGAAAGCTTAGCGATGTGAGTAGATACTTGAAGAAAAGCCTTAGAATCTAAGGGTCTAAGAATCAGTAAAAATAAAACGGAATTTATGGAATGTAAATTTAATAATGAGGAGTTGAGTAACATAATGTTAAAGATTGAAGAAAAAGTGATAAACCAAACTAATTAATTTCATTATCTTGGTTCAATGTTAAAAAATAATGGGGATATTTATGAGGATGTTACGAGTAGAATGTCAACTGGTTGGATGAAATGGAGACAAGCGAGTGGGGTGTTATGTGATAAGAGGATAACTAATAAATTAAAAGGAAATTTTTATAGAAAAGTTGTTAGGCCAATGATCCTGTATGGAGTGGAGTGTTGGGTGATAAAGAAAAAACATGAACAATGTCTCCATGTTAGTGAGATGAGGATGGTCCGGTGGATGATAGGAATTACTAGAAAGGACAAAATTAAAAACCAATACGTGAGAGAAAAGTTAGGATTAGCTCCCATTGGCAATGAATTAAAAGAAAGTATACTTAGGTGTTATGTTCATGTGTTGTGTAGACTAGTAGATACCCTTATAACAAGAGGTAGATTGTTAGAAATAGAGGGTAAAAGAAAAAGTGGTCGCCCTAAGCTATTGTGGGGGGAAAATATTAAGAGAGACCTTAAGGAATTAAACTTGAATGATAATAATGTATATAATAGCTTAGAATTGAAAAGGATAATCCATGTGGCCGACCCCATATGATAGGATTAAGGCAAGGATGATGATGATGATGATGATGATGATGATGATGAAGTGATTATTCTACTCCCGGGCCGTCAGGATATAATTCATCATCGTAAAACTGATCTAGCTAAATGGAAAAAGCTCCCGATGGATTCATATCATTACTGGATTGGAACGAAGTGGATTTACGAGGACATTTGGGGACAACATTGTTAGTTTCCTGAGAAGCCATTTTTACGCATAAAGGAAACAAGACAAGGAGGAAAGTGGCTTAGATTGAAAGAACAAAGTGTTAATTCATTAGGATAAAAATATTATCACTGCCACAAGATGCATACTTATGCTTTAGATTAATAATGAATGGCGTGGAATGGTGGCATGAGAAATTTGACCGCCCAACAATAAATTTTTTCAAAAAATTAATTAGTGTGTGTGTGTGGGGGGGGGGGGGGGGGGGGGGAGGGGGGCTATGTTTACACCTCATTATCACGATCTAATGAGGTGTTTTCGCGTGGGATTATAAATCAATATCAATAATTGAACTATAATAAACTAACTTAATATAATTGGCATCACGCTTGCATGAAACTCGTTAGAGTTTGGACATCGTGTAGAAAATAAAGGAAAATAATCTACATGGGGGAGTTAGCGCACCTAGGCGAGAAATATTTGGATGAATAACTACCCAGCAGTTACCAAAGCAGTTATGTTGCATTGTAACAGACTCTATAAATAAGAAACGAGCAGACAAAGGAAAAAAGTAACCCCTCAACCAAAAACTACATTCACTCATCTTATCCTATCTTTCCTTTATTTTTCTTTATTTTGTTTATTAATTGCTTTTCTTTCATTAGAAGTATATTTTAAGGTAAATTATAACCTTTTTAAGTTTATTAAAATTTTCTTGCCTTTACATTTGATTTGTTTTATAATCTTGCTTTACATTTATTAGTGTGATCCTTTACCTTATCGCATTTACTTTTATATAATTTTAAATCTTTACTTTTGTTTTAGTCCATGCAATTTACATCTTCTTTTGTTCAAGTTAATTTTATTAATTTAGCACTCACATCAAAATATTTCCTAAGGGAAGCATAAGTCTTCTTAATTGAAGTATCAAACTATACATAATCGTCCGATATTATCATAAGGCTAAGTAATTTTGGTTAGAAAGACCACAACCTTGCATGGCATGCTCGTGATAACAATTAAAACTTTTAACCAAGCCAAGTGAAAACCACACAAACACTAACAATGGGATTTTATTTAATTGTATGCTCTTAAAAAATATAGAGGCGAAAGATCATGTCCAATACCTCGGGTAAACTTTTTTCCTCCTAAAAAAGATGATGATCCTTAATTCGAAAAAGTATGACTTTGGGTATTTGGAGTAAAATTAGTGGGATTCATTGTGACTATAATAGGTAATGAAGATAATCCAAAGAATATTAAATCCCTGTTAGAGATGTAGTCCCTAAGACAATGAAAGAGATCCAATGCATTGCACGATGGGTAGTAGATCTGGATTAGTTTATGTATAAAGCCAATAATAAGTATCTCCCCTTAACTAAAATCTTGAAAAGGCCTTTTAATGAACTATTGAGGTTGAATAAGCCTTCTAAAACCTCAAAAATTTCCTCAGTAGTCCCCACTCCTCTCAAGAACTATCGCAAGTGAGTAGTTATACATCTACTTAGGAGCATCACCAACAAGTGTAAGCTCATCTCTCATTTGAGAAGAACTTTATGTTCAATATCCGTTATATTAAGTGAGTAGATTGCTAAAAGGAGATTAAAATAGTTACCCTAAGATAGAAAAGTTTTATCCGATAGACAACTGAGGTCATACTTCTATATGCACACCATTAACATCATGACGTATAAACCCCTTAGAAAGACGCTACAAACACCTTACACCTCTGGTAGTCTATTAAAATGATACATAGAACCAATGGAGTTCAAATGTTAAATATCAACCCCTAGTGGTCATAAAAGAACAAGCTCTAACTGACTTCATTGTTAAGTTCAACTAGTTGGAAGAATGAGAGGATGAGCCTCCCGTCTCAACTTAATCCATATTGATCATTAAGGATACCAATATCCATTATTACCAGACTCTATACCCAACCATTCTAGAGTGGATCTTGCACATAGGTGGACCCTCTAACAACTCAGGCAGTGAGGTAGGAATCCATATCTTACTAGTTACCTTGAACTAATTAGGGTGATCATCCTTAGGATTCCTAATTTTGTTATCATATAATTGCCTAGACTAGAGAACCAATAAGCTGACCACTTGGTAAGGGTGGTATCCTAAGATGAGATTTGTAGATAAGTACTTATAGTCACTATGGACTAACTAAGTATCACAAAGCTCCAAGTCAACTCAGTTACCGAAACTACTTATATTAGATTACGTTAATTAAATAGTACTTAATAGTGTCCTTTTACCTAACGATAAGATCCAAGACAAAAATTTGAAGTCTATGTCATTATGAGGGTCAATGTTCAAAAATTGCTTTAATAATTCTGCCTAGATTTGGGACCTCGTGAAGTAGATTATGTCTTAAGAGACGTCCATGAAGGCATATATAGTTATCACACTAGTCCCATAACTCCTACTTACAAAGTACTAAGGTGTGTCTACTTCGGACCATCCTTAGGAAAAAAGGCTAAATCTATGGTGCAATGATGCGATAAATGCCAAAGGGTCACTAACATCCCAAAGAAGACAATTGAGGCAATGGTCTACATGCTAAGTCCATGGATTTTTTCACAATAGGGGGTTCAATCTAGTAAGACCCCTACCTCTTATCAAAGGCAAAAATAAATTATGCATAGTAGTCATGGACTATTTCATGAAGCGAGTTGAGGTGGAGCTATTAACCATAATTACATAGAGGAAAAGGATAAGCTTTATTTAGAGTAACATTATATGCCACTTTGGACTACCTAAAAAATCATCTCAGACAATGGGAAGCATTTGGGTAAGAGATACACCCTTATTCTTAACCTATGTGCCATAGGCAGTAATTCCAAAGAGATCAAGCTCCCCAATCAAATACTATCACACTTCAAAATTGCTGCAAATAAAAGACTCAAACTCATCTTGTATGAACTTAAAGAGAAGAGAGAGGAACACTAGTAAGTATGGAGGACTATAAACATAAAAAGCCAATAATACTTCAACACAAAAGTGTGCCATAGAGAATTCCAAGTTGGATATTTGGACCTCAAAGAGTCTTTATGGATCAACTAAGCATCACAAAGCTAGAACTCAACTCAGTATCTATAGAAACTACCTAAATTATACTATAAAAAATTTAATATTACCTTAACAGTGTACTTTATTCTAAAGATAAAATTTAAGACATATATTTGAAGTCATTGTCATCACAAGGGTTATTGTTAAAACATGGCTTCAATAATTCTCCCCATCGGTCTTAGGGACCTCCTGAAGTAGATTTTGTCTTAAGAGAGGACCATGAAGGCATCTATGGTGATCACACTAGTATTAAAACTCTTACTTAAAAAGTCTTGAGGCATGTGTACTCATGGACAACCTTAGGAGAAAAGGCTAAATGCATGGTGAAATGTTGAAATAAATGTCAGAGGTTCACCATCACCCCAAAAAATACAACTGAAGCAATGGTCCACATGCTAAGTCCGTGAACCTTTTCATATTGGGGGGCCAACCTTATAAGATCAGTACCTCTTAATAAAGATAAAAAAAGAGTATGCATAGTAATCATCGACTATTTAATGAAGCAAGTTTAAGCGGAGCTAGTGAACACAATTAGATAAAGGATAACAATAAGCTTTATTTAGAGAAATGTTATATGCCACTTTGGTCTACCTGAAAACATCATCTCAGAAAATGGGAAGAATTGAATAAGAGATACACCCTTCTCCTCAACCTATGTGACAGAGGCAACGATTTTAAAAAGACTGAGGTCCCCAATCAAAGATAAGCAAAGTTCCAAATCACAGCAAATAAAGGACTCAAACTCACCTTGTATGAACTTAAAAAGAAGAGAGAGGAACACTCATAAGTATGGAGGACTACAAGCATAAAAAGGCAACAATACTTCCACAAAAAAGTGCACCACATAGAATTCCAAGTTACATATTTTGAGCTCATAGAAGTACTTATAGCTACACAAAACCTATGGGAGGGTAAGTTGGTTCCCACATTCGAAGGACCATACGTTGTTATAAAAATAGATGGGATAGAGTTCTATTATCTCAAAGATAAAGAGGATAATGAACTACCACACCTATTGAACATTCAGCATTTGAAAAAATATTAACAGTAATGTAATCTTGTTACGCAAATGAAAAGATGCATTTTATTTACCTCCTTAAGTCCAGGTTCCCTTTTTAAAAATAGTTTCAAGGATCCAAGCATTAACTCAAAAGTTCTAAGGTCTCCTATCAATTAACCATTAATTTTTAAGAAAAGTTTCAAGGATCCAAAACCTGGATTTATGCTTCCAGTGTATCCTGGGACTTAAAACAAAAATTTTATAACAAGACTTTCATGGCTTAAAATTTTATCTATAAGCATTTGACGTATCCGGGATTACAACATAAAGAAGTATTAGAGTTATGAGGTTTTCTCCGTAGTTGAAAATAATTCATGTCATCTCCGAGACCTTAACCTGAGTTATGAGGCTTTCACCCTTAGCTCAAACATGTTTTGGGTTCTCCGGGCCTTTAATATGAGTTATGAGATTTTCACCATTAGATCAAATAAAAAATCCTATAGTTCAAAATACCTTTGACTATATAAAATGTTTTAGGAATCTATGTGGAGCTATTCCTTTTCTCCTATGGTTTAAAAAAACAAAGATCCCAAAATTCAACAAAAACTAAAAGAATTTTGAGGACTCGATCCTTAATTCCAAATTGGCTCAGGGACTGATCACTATTAACCACCACATTTAACAGAGTTTCAAGGCTCTCATCCTTGGCTCAAGAGAAGTCCAGCATTAAAAAAATCCCTAACTTTAATGTTCCTAAAGATGTACGAGTTATTTCTCCTTCCTTATCATGAAAGAAGTAATTTAGGGCTATTAATGATGCCACATATGATCCCCAACCTCAAACAATAGAAAGAGGTCCCAATCCTTCAGCCAAGGCTAGAATATGAAAAAAAATGTTTTATCTTTTTAATCTAAGACTTTAGTATAAAATCATTCCTCGTGAGTTAGGAAATACCCCTTTGGGAACCCCTCTATGACCGTATCAAACATTTACAACTTTCAGCAGACCTTAACCTACGATGATTGAGCCCGAACCACTAAGAAGGAACCATAGTCATCCCCTTATAGAGCACAGTCAAGTATGAAAGGGTTGCCACATGGGTCTTAGTCCATGAGAAAGTTCCCACCCCATGAGGTAATGACTGTAGAGACCTTATAAATATTTATAAAACCACAGCTATTAAGAATTATATTTAGCACTTGTAAAGTATTTTTGACCACTTTTAGGTTCTACATTATGTTTTATACACCATACCAAGGTATTCTAGTTTTATTTTAGTCTCATGAGTCCTAAGTGAGTAAGTAGTACTTAGTGAAGCTCTTGAGTTTCTTTCTAAGATCTCTTTTCTCATCACAAAGACCTCAAATCCCTTTTGAACCACCTTATCAAATGTATAAGGTTAACCACACTTGTATTATTCACATATATACCGAATATAATAGAGAAAACATCTTTAAAGTGGATATGGGTACCTCATTAGAGATATTGAAGAACTCTACATACTTATGTTGTTATAATTTAAATTCAATAACACCTCATTATACTCTTAGGATGATATTTGGTGATGATAAGGTCTAAACTGCTTTATTCCCAGTGTTTAATCACTTCATGATAAGTAGCCTCATGTGTGTGTGTCGTTTTTACAAAGACTATGTCAATCAAAATTCCCCTTTAACCTATAAAATACATTAAAACATGTATAAGGCAAGTAAGGTGTATTAATCAAAATTCTCAATGAGGCCAAGAGAAAAATGAAGACAAGTATAATTTTTAAAACAAATTTTCAAAGGATATTTATGTTAACTGTTACCAAAGTAAAAACAAGTAAAATGCTAAAATTGAGTGGAATGTGAGAAAATTTTTTTTGAGAAAAATCAAGGTTTGATAATCCATCTAAATGGCTTAAATATTTATGTTAATTAAGTAATTTTTAATTTTAGAATACTCCTAGATTTATTTAAATCACAAATTGACTCTTTTCTAATAAACTATCCACTAGGATAGTTGACTACGATTATTTTAATTCTTTAAAAATTAGTTTTAGAGTTATAAATTCTTAAAACAATATTTAACTTAAGAAAAACTTATTTCTAGTTTGATTCTTAAGAAAATAATGTAATAAAATTTTTGGGTACTTTCTCAATGACAAGATCACCCCATCTCTCACGGGAGGGTAATTTTTCGATTCATTAAAAATGAATCACCTTCTTTCGAAGCATTACTAGAACCCAATATTTTCTTTCGAAATGGATTTTAATATGTAAAACTCTAATATTTATTTTCAAAGGAGCATAATAAAGTTGGAAACTACAAAACTTCGTCTCTCCCCTTAAATGGTAGATTAGTCTTCATATGGGTAAAAACGCACAAAGAGTGTTAGAATAATTCCATACAAAGTCTGATATAAATGTAAAAATAAAGAAAATACACCAAGTATCCTTGCATACACTTTTAAATCTTCGAAAACATATGCCTAACAAATATGATTTAGGCCAATAATATTAAAAAATTCAACTACTCATTAATTTTCTCACTACAATATTCTGGATCACACTCAATTCACTAAGAATAATACAAAAGAATAACTAAAAAATCACTTTTACACTACTCCTAAAATGATACTACAAAATAAACCAAAGATGGAGATGTGACCCTCTCTATCTGGATCTCCTCCACAACCCCCTCCTCTCGAATGGTGTTGTCCCTCTTGTTATAGAAATTAATAAGGACATAAAATGAGGAAAGTAGTGGGGAGATTCTAACCTTGTCAATTAGCTTTTGTCATGTGTATCTTCTACTAGGATTTATTTAATGGGAAATACCACACACACTTATACATATACATAACTATGGAAATATGTGGTAAAACAAATAATGGGATAGTATATGTGTTTAAAGGTACACCTAGGCAGCAACATACATATGGGTTTATTAGGGGACTGAGTTGGTGTTAAGAGGTGGGGGCAGTTAGGTATAAATGTAGGGGGAAGAGGTGAGTCTCAATTTAATTGGTTGCGGGTAATGGGTTAGGTTGGTTTGAGTAAGGAGTATTTAGCATGTGTGATCATGGATTTCCTTGAGTAGTGGCTGGTGGTTAGTTAGTTCGAGTGAATCTGTTGAGAGGGTAGTATTGTTGGAGAGAGAGAGGAGCTAGTGGGTGTTTGATAGTGCGCTAGCAATTAATGAAAAAACTTGTTTAATTAAATTCCAATTTTATGCCAAGTTATTAATTAAAACCCTAGCCCTTTCAACTAATTGTGATCGATAAAATAAATGTAATTAAACATGCACACAATCACAAATTCGAGGAAAAATCCCCAAAGGGGCAAAATATTTTTACTTCACTATAATGTGTAACGACTAACAAATATCGAGAAATTTAGCTTGTTGTGACACACGAATACCCACAAGTGTCGGTTCGTTGTCTTCGTCAAGATATCCCGCAAGAGCTCCCATGGTTAGCAATGGAGAAATACACTTATTCTCCACAAGAGTACTCCAGATGACTAGAATGAGTAACAAGGTTTTAGAATGATTGACATATATATTTGGGACGATTTGGTAAATCAAAAGAGGTTTAAAACTAAAAATATGAAGTCTTAAAATTGCAGCTGTTCTGTAGAAAACAGAGTTGTAAAGACTTGAAAAACCTTGATGAAGAAACAAGTATTTATATAAAAATTGAGTCGATGTCGTCGCTCGAACGACAAGGGGACATCGCTCGAATGATATTAAATACCGTTTGATCCCACTTTGCACGACATATTAAACGACGTAAAAACAACAAAACAATATGGGTTCATTTGATGAATTGCTTCAAGTGAGCTTCAAGCGACCTATCTCGTGACATACAATGTCGTTTGTTGAGTTAGTTTGAGCGACATCAACCTATCATTTGAATGACATGGTTTAGTTGCTTGAACGACTGAAGCGCCAATTCTAGGTTTGCCTTCAGGATTTTAGAAATTAATTGACTTAGAAAACCCAAATTTTTTGATAAAAATTTTTTAGAAAAAATTCCCAAATAAATAAAGAAACATTAAAAACTCCAAATTAAACATTATACCATTTTAGCGAGTGGAGTTAGTGGGAACAGTTGAAGATGCGCGTTGCAAGTTGCTCGATGTTTTTGCACTACGCGCATACGAAGATGATGGGTGCATGAAGCTTCGTATTCGGATAGAGGCCGTCATGGATGATTATATTGATGTCCCGAATGTAGCGGTATACGACATACTTGCTGTGATCTAGGACACATAGAAAACTTTCTAGATTCTAAACGGACATTTATAAAATCATGTCCTTACAAATCTCCCCTTATGTCTATTCCAATTCATATATCAAAATATCCGAATTATTCTACCCAAACTTAAAACTAATGACATACAATTTAATATCCCCATAAACCCAAAAATTGGAAATACTAAACAACATGTCCTCAAAATTCTTTTAACATCTTCAATTCTTCAACTCTCAAATGTTTATTTGTTATCATCAGGGTGTGAAAAATGATCCTCAATTTTGTACCTACACACATGAGATAAGAAACAATACGCGTGATGCACAAAAGTTTGAAATGTAATAATGCAAAAATTAATATCAATTAAGCACAAGAAAATTATTTAAATCAAACACAACATTTCCCCCATAATTCGTTCTCCCCCTTTTTATGATGTCTCCAAATAGACAAATATGAAGAACACAAATCAATGCATATAGAGAATGTCACAAGGTAAGAAACTTCTCTTTTTGAATTTTTCAAATTGTTTCTAACAAACAAAACAAAAAAATATATACAACAAAGAATCACACCATGAAAAAACACGAAAATGACCAGGTCAGTAATAACGTAAATGAAGGAATGTGAACAAATTCGATAGGAAAATCAATGCAAACAAACATAACATATGTGAACGATGAACTTCGGATATTCCTAACGAATGAACTCAACATCTTCCTTAGGTGTAAAAATGGTGGAATTGTAAGAAATTGACTCAATCTAATCATAAAATCAAAATTCAAATTAATTTTCACACCAATAGCGTCCAAAACTAAGTAATGCTTTTTCGAGATTTTTCAAGAAAGTGCAAATCCGTTAATATTTAAATCCAACCAAAGTCCCTCAAATTTATATTCATATTCCTTTTCAAGTTCTTTTGAGGTATCTATTTTTCTCAACTTAGAGAAATCTTATTGGCCCATTTTTTGGCATATGATTCATTTTATTGCCTTAATTTTTTTTCTCGGGCTTTTTTAACAGTGGCTTTCACGACGTAATTATTATTCATTCGTAGCCCTTTCCTGTGAACACTCATCATTTTTTAGTTATGCAATATAAATCCTCATGGTAAAGCGGTTCTTACATGCATTATTTTTATTATTCTTGTTTTATCATATTTGGTTCGTTGCATAGATAGAATTAAGATGGAAACACTCAACCTAACATGTGGCAGACAAGTACACAATGAAAATAAAAATGTGCATGTGTGCATTAAAGGAGATAAGGAGCTAAACATGTAGAAAGATATCACTAATCACATCTCAATTACTCCATACATTATAAAGGACATGGATGAAATGATGTAGTATCTCAGATCACCATCAAACAGTCACGTGGAATATGGAAATGAAGTTGTGACTATGACTATCTTAAATGTTCATCCATAAATGGCGTAAACAAAATACAAAACTCGTTTTCTATTTTTAAAAAAGAATTATAAAAAGACAATCTTTGTCTTTTTCGAAAATTAATCAAAAATAAAATATTTTTGGACTTTTCAATTTTTCAAAAAAAGAGAAAATCTTTTTATATTTTTCTAAAAACATGAAAAAAATACTAAAAAAAATGATACAATCTAGAAATAGGAATCATATGATATGAACATGAAAAATGCATCTTATTTTAGACATGGTAACCACCCCTCAGTCAACTATGAAAATTCCTAAAGACTTCGTAAAACACTCTAATCTAAGGGATTCTAAAGGCTTCGTGAAAATATCGGCTAAATGGAGGTCGGTAGACAAAAAAATCAAGGATATGAATCTCTCTTCTACTAACTCACGTATAAAGTGCTCGTGTATCCTAATGTGCTTTGTGCGCAAATACTGGCATGGATTGCGGGATTTCTGTATCGTGCTCGTGTTATCACGAGAAATAGTCATGGTGTTCTGTGATATCCCATAATCCTCCAACATCTGCTTCATGCACAGAAGTTGTGTGTAACAGCTCCCGACGGCTATATACGCAACCTCTGTAGTGGACAAAGTGATGGAGGTTTTATTCTTTCTCAACCAAGAGACAAGAGCAAAACCAAAGAAGAAACACCCACCAAAAGTTCTCCTACATCCTTCTGCATACCCGACCCAATCGACATCCAAATAGGTGGATAAATGATCATCGGTATCAAAGGAATACCAAATTCCGAATGAGATAGTTCCACTCACCTATTTTATAATAGGTTTAAGATCGAGTAAGTGTGAGTCTTTCGGGGATGTCTAATATCGTGCATAGACTCCAACACTAAAGGTGATGTCGATACGATTGGCAATCAAGTTAAGAAAACTACCTATCATACTCTGATACAAGGTTTGATCTATGTCCTTTCCTGAAGTGTCCTTGCTAAGCTTAGTTGAGGTAATACTCGGGGTACGTGCATGCTTAGCAAAGTCTTAACTAAATTTATTCACTTGGTCTCTTAAATACTTGGATTGTGAGATGATCATCCCATCCTGTAGCTGACGAACCTGGAGAACAAGGAAGCATGTAAACTCACCAACCATGCTCATCTTGAACTCACTCTTCATCTATATCTTAAAGTCATGAGCATGTCGGGATCATGTGAATCCAAAGACTATGTCATCCACACAGACCTGGGTAACCCAAATAACACCATATCCTCTCCTAACAAATAACGTCTTATTAACTCCTCCTCTCTTAAAGACAAGAGCTTAGAGAAAGGAAGTAAGACTCTCCTACTAAGTACATGGTGCTTACTTTAAACCATACAGTGCTTTTCTCAGAAAATAGACGTGATTAGGGTTCTTAGGGTCTTCAAACCCTTTATGTTATTCCATGTAAACATCTTGTAGAATACCATTCAAAAATCCAGTCCTGACATCCATCTGGTATAACTTGAAGCATAGATGACATACGATGGCGAGTAGTAAATGTATGGACTTAAGCCTTACAATAGGAGCAAATGTCTTGTCAAAGTCTACACCCTCTATATGTGTATAGCCCTGAGCGACTAACCTAGCCTTGTTTCGGATAATGGTACCATTCTCATCCATCTTATTCTTGTAGATCCACTTGGTACCAATCACATTCTTCTCTCTAGGTCAAGGTATAAGTTCCCAGATATCATTCTTTCTAAACTGCAGAAACTCATTCTATATAGTAGATATCCAGTGTTCATCCTTGAGTGCTTATTTGACATTCTTGGGCTCAAATTTAGACGTGTAGCATAGATAGATAACCACATTCTCTAGCTGATCACAAGTCTCGACTCCTAAGGTGGGGTCTCCTAGAATGTCAATAGGGACATGAATCTTACGAATCCAAGAAGGTGTGTCCCCTAAGTCAGGATTAGGGTCCACCCTAGGTGTGTGGGGGATAATGGGATCATCAACTGGAAGTGCGTCATCCTCACACAGAATGATATAATCAACAAACGGCGACGGTTTGTCATGTTGCATGGTGATGTTTATTGACTCAATGGCCTTATAGGTACTCAGGTTAAAAACCCAGTATGCTCTACTCATCGATGAATAACCTAACAATATTCCCTCGTCACTATGGGAGTCGAACGTTCCTAATTCCTCTCTATCGTGTAGGATGTAGCATTTTCTCCCTAAAATAAGGAAATATGAATGGTTGGGATTCTTTCCAATCCATAATTCATAAGGCGTCTAAAGAGTGTGTGGACGAAGGTAAACCCTATTCATTGTGTGGCACATGGTAAACAACACCTCTGCCTAAAATCTCCTAGGAACTCTACAACCTAAAATCATAGATCTATCCATCTCCTGAATCGTTTGATTCTTCCTCTCAACAATCCCATTTTTCTGAGGATTCTTCATGGATGAAAATTCATGTTTGATCCCGAGGCTATCACAGTAAAGATCTACTTTTGCTTCCTTAAATTCAGTGCCATTGTCACTACGCATTCTATTGATAGTAGCACTGTATTGATTTTGCAAGACGCGACACTTGGTCGTAGGAAATTCTACAACATCAAACTTCTCTCTCGAAAAAACTACTATGGAGTAACGAGAGAAATCATCTACCATCATGAAGATATACCTCTTACCACCCAAACTCTCAGTACGAGTAGGACCCATAAGATCCATGTAAATCAACTCAAGCACTCGTGAAGTGGTAATGGAATTCAACTTTTTATGGGGGCTACGGACTTGCTTTCCCAAATAATAGGGTCCACAAATAGCATAAGTCAGCTCCCCAAGTGACGGGAAGCCATGTACTAGGTCCTTTTTAGCTAAAGTCTCTAAATCTCTAAAATTCACGTGACCTAGACATTGATGCCATTGATCCATAGGAGTGATTGTGGTTCTGTTGCAGAAAAATGAGGACATGAGCGTAATCCCATAACAATTATCTTCAGTCCTCACCCCTTGCAATAAAAGTTTACCAGCTTGATCATAAAAATTGCACTTGTTCAGGTGAAACTTTACTGCAAAGTCAGTGTCGCACACTTGGCTAATACCGAGAAGGTTCACTTTCAAACCTTTGACGTACAAAACATTCTCTAGCTTAAGAAATTCTAGTATCTCTTCTATACCTCGTCCTACTATGCTAGACAATCTCCCGTCTCTAAAAGTAACTTTACTTTCCTTATGAGCCTCTAGGTAGGTAAAAAATGAAACGTCACCAGTCATGTGCCTGGAGCACCCATTATGAAAATACCAATGTGAGGTATTATTTTCTTTAAGAGGAATATGAACAACAAGGTATTTTGTGTCATGCTTAGGTACCCAAGACGTGGTAACCTTTTGTTTGGTCTTGTCATTGTTGGTTCTAGCCGGGATTTTGTAAGTATCCGCTAATGGAAAAGACATCTGTTGGAACTCTTCCATTAAACTCTAAGATGTGGTGACTAGTAAATCAACTTGTTCTCTAAGACTAGTAAGATCACTAGTGGTAGGTGGCGGAGAAAAATTACGTCATGTCCGACCCAAACTATAGCAATACTCCTTAAGGTGGCCTTTTCTTTTGGATTAAGTACAAAAATACACAGTCGTAGGCCGACCTTGGTCTGCTTTTCTTGGTCGAACTTTTCTTTGCGGTTTTTGATGGTGGTCTTATGGATCCGTAGTAAACTCAGGAATTGGTTCTAATATAACATGAGACATGGAAGCACCATCAAAACCTATTCCCCTCCTTTTACCAAACCCAAAAGCAGGGGCGAGGGTCATCTTTCCCATCTTTCCAGATTTGTCCTCTATCTTTAGCTTAACCTCCTAGGCTCTCTCAAGGCTTTAAGTTTCTTACGAGACTCCATGGAGTAATGGAGCTCACTCGTAAGACTAGCCATTTATTTGGTCAAGTCCTCTTTCTATTTCTCAAAACAACTCTCTCTCTCTCCAAATAGTCTCTCTCCTTCTCTATCTAAACTGACTTTCTCTCTCTCTACACAAACTATATCTCTCTCAAGGTAGTGCTAATGGAGGAATCTCTCTCTCTCTCTCTCTCACACACACACATACACACATCTCTCTCAAATCTTTCTCTAAAGAGATGATCCTAAGAGTTAACGTTTTGTTACGCTTTTTGGTTTTAAATGAATCAGCATACAAATCATCGTAGGCGCATCATAAATCACTATATCTCTCACTTGCAGCATCCTCCCCCTCACTCACATCGCTTTCACTGTCGAGGTGTCCATGTGAAGTAGCATCCCCATCTTCGTGAGGCGCACTATCAGTACTCACATGACTATCCATGAATGCGGTGAAGTTAAATTCATACGGTGACTCATCTCCAAAATCCATCGACTCGACCTCACTATCGTCACTAAGGGAGGCATTTAAAACATCTTTGCCTTTGGCTTGATGTTTCAACCAATTTGGACACTCAAATGCCTTATGACCTCTACTGTCACACTCATAACATCTTTCTTCATCTATTTTAGGTGTGTCCTTTTTATCTTTGTCATTTTTCTTTTCAAATTTATTTTTCTCAAAATTTTTTTTATCCTTCAAATTGCCATAATCTTTCTTTAATTTGAGAAACTTTTTGAAATTTTTAGCAAATAAAGCCAAATCATCTAAATCAAAATCAAACTCTGAATCTGACGTTTGTTCCTCTTTTCGCTTAGACTACTCACCCCTCTTTCTTGGTGACCCCTCACTTTTTCTAGCTTGGGCTTTAAGTTCTACCCCTTTATCTTTTAACTTAATCATATTAGGAAACATGTTAATTTCATAAGTCATGAGGTTTCCTACCAGTTCTTTTAATTTCAGACTACTCAAATGGCTGATAGAATTTATCATAGTGACTTTAAGGATAAAACGTTTAGGTAATAATTTTAAAATCTTTTTAATTACTCTAGCATCAGGAATATATTCACCAAGATTGAAAATAGTGTTAAAAATATCAGATAATCATGGATAGAATTCATCAAAACACTCAGATTCAAGCATGGTGATTGTTTCAAATTGATAAGTTAACTTTTACAATTTAGATTCTTTAACTGCATTAGTGCCTTCATGTGTAAGTTGAAGAACATCCCATACTTCTTTTGACATGGTACAAGTCATGATGCGTCAGAACTCATCGGATGTGATGGTTCTAGAAATTTCACTTAGCCCACGTGAGTTATATGTGATCCATTTAAATTCTTCCTAAGTCCAGTCTGACACCGGTTTAATATTTGTCACATTTTCTATGGTGACAAAGGGAGGAGTCCACCCTCTTTCATATACTACCCAAACACGTTCATCAATGGCCTTTAAATGGGATTTCATACAGGCTTTCCAATATGCATAGTTTGTCCTGTAAAAAATTCGCACACGATTATACAAGTATTTCATTGAATTTGTGCTTTTTCAAAAATCAATTTTTAGACCAAAATTGATATCCAAAAAAATTTTGCGAAAATATTACAAGGTATAATTGTGTAATTGGCTCTGATACCATTTTGAGAGTGCACTAGCAATCAGTTAACGAACTTGTTTAAATAAATTCCAATTTTATGCCCAGTTATTAATTAAAACCTTAGCTCTTGAATCGAATTTTGATTGGCATAATAAATGTAATTAAACATGCACACAATCACAAATTTGAGGAAAAATCCCCCTAAGGGGCAAAACCTTTTTATTTCACTATATTGTGTATCGACTTACAAATACAGAGAAATACATCTTGTTGTAATACACGAATACCCACAGGTGTCGATTCGTTGTCATCGGCAAGAGAACCCACAAGATCTCCAATGGTCAGGAATGGAGAAACAACCTTCTTGTCTACAAGAGTAATCCAGATGAGTAGAATAAGTAACAAGGGGTTTATAATGATTCATATATATATATTTGGGACGATTGGGTGAATCAAAAGAGGTTTAAAACTCAAAATATGAAGTCTTAAAATTGCAGTTGTTCTGCAGAAAATGGAGTTGTAAAGACTTGAAAAACCTTAATCCAGAAATAGGTATTTTTATAAAAAAAATTGAGTCGGCGTGCTCGCTCGAACGACAAGGGGATGTCGATCGAATGACATTAAATGTCATTTGATTACACTTTGCGCGACATATCACATGATGTGAAAACAACAAAATAGTATGGGTTCGTTTGATGACTTGCTCTAACCGAGCTTCAAGCGACCTATCTCACGACGTACAATATCGTTTGATGAGGTCATTTGAATGACATCAGCCCATCGTTTGAATGACTGAAGCGTCAATTCTAAGTTCGCCTTCAGGATTTTAGAAATTAATTTTTCTTAGAAAACCCAACTTTTTCCATAAAAACATTTTAGAAAAAAATTCCAAAATAAATACGAAAACATTAAAAACTCTGAATTAACCATTATACCAATTTATCGAGTGGAGTTAGTGGGAATGTTAGAAGACGCACGTTGCACTTTGCTCGATCTTATTTCACTACGCATGTATGAAGATCATGGGTGTGTGAAGCTTAGTATTCAGATAGAGGCCGTCATGAATGATTTTGTTGACGTGTCAAATGTAGCGGTATACGACATACTTGATGTGATCTAGGAGACATAAAAAAATCCTAAATTCTAAACGGACATTTATAAAATCATGTCCTTATAGTGTTTGGTGTTGTGGGTTTGCTGTAGGTGTGTGTGATAGTTTAAATGATAAATGGCTTATATAGGTAGGTTTGCCGTGTGATTACACACACACACACACACAGATATATATATATATATATATATATATATATATATATATAGTGTATAATAAAACTATGTAAAAGTGTAAAAAATATATATGCATATATATAAAACACTCAAGAGTAATGTTATGAGTCTTAATTACCACTCCCAAATCATGCCCACATGAATTTACATACAATTAAAATATTGTTTTGTGTCATTATTAACGTAAAAAGGTATAACATTTTAATGCTATCTTAACTCATTCGGCAAATGACATGAGACATTTGATTTGATTAAGACTCAAATCATTATTCTTGAACACAAAAAAAAAAAAAAGTAAAGTAATATACAAACTAACAAAATAAAAATAAGACATATATAATAATAAACATGGACGCGTATATACTACTACTAATAATAATAACAATAACAAATATAATAGTATAATATATACTCAAACACGTACACACATACACAAATATAATAACATGCATACACACAACACACAAGAGGTGAGGGAGGCTAGGGACATGGTTTGAGACGGGGTTTAATGGGTAGTTGTGTGTGTCTTGGGTCACATAAAATCTGACTTTAGCATTTTTGACCATATTTTTACCGCAATTGACTTCAATTATGCATTTTATAACCACAACTGCGTATTAACCTACAAGATAAGTAAATATACGAAAAAGGTCAATATTAACGAGAACTAACAATTAAAATGAGTCTATTTGGGGGATAAAACTAACACTTTTGGGTGTTTATTACCCCCCCCCCCCCCCCCCCCCCAAATAGAACTTTGTTAGTTCTCAAGCAAAAATGGAGGAAAAAAGATAAGAAACCAAAAGTGTATCACTTTCTCGAGCACTTGCGATTCCACTTAGCATGTGCAAAAAGCTGTTAAACCTCTAGGTTGCCCTAGAGGACGAGTGTTGTCTTATGAGGAGGGGAGTAAATATAAACAAACTCAAACTTATCGTACACATATTTGAAAAATGGATACTAGAATGAATTTGATCTCATAAAATTAATGCAAGCCACTATATTGAGAATGCTGAGTTATTCACCAAGTAAACTTTTCATTCTCTCAAAACCCTTGCCTATGGATAAACAGGGGAGAATGCAATGGATTAAGGGAAAGTGAGAAGGAAAAAATTGATGATTTTTTCAAGTTCCGAGAAGAGAGGATAGAACTTAAGCTACTAATGTCTTCATTTCACAAACTTTTGATTGCTTGCTTTTCTTTTTCTTTTATATTTTTTTCTTTTATATTTTTTTCTTTTATATTTTTTTCTTTCTCATAAATTTCACCAATTTTGTTTTATATTTTTCATTTGCAACTTTTATATGCGATTGTCTTTATTGCACGAATGCAAACATTTTACATATATTATTTTAAACCACACAGGTCCAAAATCCAAGGGTAATGATATATATGATATATGGATGATGTGGGGAGATATGTATACAGACGGGTAGGGGAGCTAATGTGGAAAATAATATATGTATGGAGAAGTGACCAAAGGGTTTAGTGCTCTAGAAAAATTACAAGACACATGGTTATTACAACTCGAAAGTGATGTCATTCTCGGTGATTGTGCTCAAATTAAAGAATAATGAGATCTTCGGTACCCAAAGGAATTTGAGTCAACTTGTGAGTCGGAGATTGCGTAAAAACTCTCAAAATGGTGAAAAGCTCAAATCTCACGGGTATAAGTCTCCACTAGTGATCCTTAAGGTTCTCTTGAGAATTTATACACTCTTTAACATTAGACTGTCATGACATAATAAGTGCACAAATAGTGTTAAGTCTAGGAATTCATGGTATAATATGCCTTAAGAAGTATTACTTAATCTTTTAAGTTCAAAGATCGAATTCAGGTTTGATTTAGAGTATTCTAGACTTAGACGATGACAAATAAATCACATGAACAACGACATAAAATTCCATAAAAAGTGAAAAATATGGCTTGTTTCTGATTGAAAATTTCAAAATAGACATGATTTAAAAAAATTCCCAGCCCCAAACAAAAGAGAATATCGTCCTTAATGTTTAAAATCATATCTTTAATAGATAAAGAGCATGGTAGGAAAAAGTATACGCCAATCAACCATTAATGAATTTTCACCGCATGATGGATCAAATGGTAAACATGAAGAATAATAGCAACAAAAAAAGGTACAAGTCCATAAATCATATATAAATCATCGGGAGGGGATACCCAGTAATACCCGTGCCCCACATTTTATCCCTTCTTTGTAAAGTTGTAATTATGTATGAATAATGAAATTTGATTATCGTTGTAGCCTTCATTTATGTCGAATCGAGGTTTCTATAATGTAAAGTTTAATTCAAGGAAAATACAAGTCGTTCGACTGTGGGCTTATTCTCATTCAAACGGGTCATTCAAATGAGGTTCGAATGGAATTCCAACGACTTGAGTTTGATCAATTCCTCGCGCGCTCGAAAATATCGTTAGAAGGGTTGGTTCAAATGAAGTAGCAATCTCATTTGAATGAGACTAAAAATTTGTTTGAACAACCGGACCTGGAATTGATTATTTCAATTTGTCGTTGCATGCTGTCACATTTTGGGCCTTAGATTGATGACATGCCGACTTCTAGTGAACCCAGATGATTAAAAATGTGTGTAACATGTGTGGGGGGAGTTTTTAATTCATTTGTGTGGGTTTATTTAGGTTACAAGAGGAGATAAGGGGTGAGTCTTCTCCCCACCATTTTCCTTCAGTATTTCTCTCTCTCTCTCTCTCTCTCTCTCTCTCCAAGTTCTAAGAATCCATCTTATTCCCCAAGATTTTTCCACCATAGCCACACCTTTCCACCACTTTGAAACACTATTACACATTATATATACGCTTTATCTATCATTTTCAAGGTTTTATCAAGGGTGGGAGTGGTTAGAGGCAAACCTTGTAGGAGGAACTTTGGAGTTATTTTCACGAGCTCTTGGAGTCTTTGGAGCTAAAAACTTTCATATTCATCCTCTTAATTGTCTCCTCTTCAAACCATAAGGTAGGATTTTCCTCTTCCGAAGATTTCAAGGTTTTTAGATACGAAAAATATGTGCGATGCATGCTAGATGATATTTAATGCCAAAAAACCAAGTTATTTATTATCATATCAAAGTCTTGCAAAATGGACTTTTGAAGAAGATAAAACCTAAATGGATCTTTTATGAATATAATGGCATTTTTACCTTGAAATATGAAAGAAAAAATAAAAATGTAAAACCATGATTTATATCTTGTTTAGTGCATTTTGAGGAATTTCTAGGCTTGAAATCCTCTTTAACATGTGTGGAATCATGTAGTAAGATAGAAAACGACATTTTAGACTTGATAAATCATGTTGAAATGGGTTTTATAAGGAAATAATTAAATATAAAAAAAATCCCCAAATATATGCTATATATATATAATGTTGAAATGAAGAAAAATGATATTTGGAGTCACATGTGAAAATAGGGAAAGTTATGGACATTTGGTTAAAAACAGTATTCAATGATTAAATGTATTTACATGGTAAAACATAAAATGATAAACATGATTTTTGACATAAAATCATAAAAAGGATGTTTGGAAAGGAAAATGTCGGGTTTTAGTGCCATAATGAATTAAACATATTTTTTTACAAAGTTATGATGAAAGAAAGAGTAAAATGGTAATTTCGACAAACATGAGGGTCCTACTGGTTGGACTCCCCTTTAGACCTTGTTGGTCGGTTTTTGGTAAAAACAGATAAAGTAAATAAAATGGCACGTACTAAGGTGAAATTGTGACAAGACTGTAGAATGATGAAAATGGGGTAATGATGGAATAATGTGGACATTAACTAAAATGCTAACACACATTAATATGGACTCAGGTGACATGGGGATAATTAAGAATGGGTTGGAGCCCTGGGGTGAAAGACTCAAAATCACTGGCCAGAGCATATGGTATCATAGCCGGTGGTATGGAGTCCGTCAAAGTATGCGGTTATTGGAAGATTTTGAGAAAAGATAATGGAAAATGGAAATGATAATGGTCGTGCTCGAAAATGGCTAAGACAACATATTGAAATGAAATAAATGGAGACTAATGAATAAAATATGGTTAATAGTCTCTGGACCTGGTAAAGGGTGGAAGGAAATGGCTAAGTATGAGTATGAGCTCATCGCTCGGGTGCGTAGTAGTTGCATTAATATGAGCTAAAGTGTTAAACCTTTTTGGAATTGATTAAATACATGTTATATGTAGAGTATTTTTGTAGAAAATGTATAGCTTATCATTACCCACCCCGCTAAGCGTTCTCTCACCCCTACTTTTTATGTTAAAACCCCCACCCCACCCCAAAACTTCGATTAGAAATGTCGGGAAGGATGGCGATAAGACCCCATGGGTAATCACCATCGTTAGTGGCTTAGTAATTTTAATGAAATTATATTTTGGAGCATTGATAATTTGGGACTTTAAACATTTTATTCGGGCCTTTGGCTATGGTTGGCAATAATACAAGGATGATTATGGTTTACTTATGAGAATTAGTTATGTGGATTAAACAGAATTTTTTCATAATTAAATCTTGTAAATTAACCTAATTACTTAAAGTGGCCACCCCTTTTTCCAACTAAAAAAATGGTAAATTAATCTTTAATAAGGGTGGAATTAAACGGGTTTTTCTTAGGAAAAAAAATTGGACTTCTCCCATCCCCTCTTTAACTACTTGACTCGGTGCGGATTGACTCAACGGTGACCCAAACTCGGGCCGTGTTTACGCTTTCTTAGTGCATTTTCCTTATACGTTTATGCTTAGTTAATTATTTAGATACTATTTAGTAATTATCTTCCTCTATCGCTTTCGATTCGTATCATTGTGAAATGAACTCTCCATTCTTAAATAGATGCCTCCACGAAGTGATAGAGCTAGTGGGTTGGGTGCTGGTGAGTTTAGACACATGGATCAAGTCGTTCGCTAGGACGCCGACTCCCTCACACAGCAGCAGCTAGGACTTAGTGATGTTTCTTTGGAATTTTAGGGCGCTAAAAGTTCAAACTGAGAACGTGAGTCAGAGATGAGGGAGAATCACATGGAACTCTTTTCCTAGTTGGTTGTTCTTATTTCGGGGACAAAATCTTATAAGGTCGGGAGAATATAATACACGTTCCCCCGATTTTATCCTTTCTTTGTAAAGTTGTAATTATGTATGAATAATGAGATTTGATCATCATTGTAGCCTTCGTGATTGTTGAATGGTGGTTTCTATAATGCAAAGTTTAATTCAAGAAAAACATAAGTCATTCAAACGAGGAGTTATTTTCGTTCGAACGGGTCCTTATGCGCTCTGGAATCCGGTTAGAAGGGCCGGCTTGAACAAAGTAACAATCTCGTTCGAATGAGACTTAATAGTCATTCGAACGGACAAAACTAAACTTGATTATTTTGAGTTTCCCTTGTTTGTTGTCACATTTTTGGCCCTTAGATTGATGACGTGTTGACTTATGCTGAACCCAAATGATAAAAAAAATGTATATAATATGTGTGTGTGTGTGGGGGGGGGGGGGGGGGGGGGGTTAATTCATTTGTGTTTTTTTTTTGTTATAAGAGGCGAGAAGGGGCCAGGCTTCTCCTTACCATTTTCCTTTAACATTTCCCTCTCTAAGTTCTAAGAACCCATCTTCTTCCCTAAGGTTTTTCCACAGTAGGTACACCTTGCCACCACTTTGAAACACCATTACACACCATTTCCAAGCTCTATATAACATGTTCAGCCTTTTATCAATGCTGGAAATGGGTAGAGACAAAGCTTTTAAGAGGAACTTTAGAGTTATTTTGAAGAGCGTTTGGAACCTTATGAGATAGGAACTTATATCTTCATCCTCTTAGTTGTCTCCTCTTCAAACCATAAGGTAGGGTTTTCCTCTTCCTAATATTTCAAGGTTTCTAGTAATGAAAAATGTATAGGATGCATGTTAGATGATATTTAATGCCAAAAACCAAGATATTTGATATCATATCAAAGTCTTGCAAAATGAATTTTTAAAGAAGACAAGCCTTAAATGGTATTTTATGAATAAAATGGCATTTTACCTTGAAATATGGAAGAAAGCATAAAAATATAAACCCATGATTTATATGTTGTTTGGTGCATTTTGAGTAATTTCTATGCTTGAAATCCTCTTTAACATGTGTATAATCATGTAGTAAGATAGAAAATAACATTTTAGACCTGATAAATCATGTTGAAATGGGTTTTATGATGAAATGATTAAATATAGAAAAACAACCCTAAATATATCTTATATATATTGTTAGGATGGAGAAAAATGATATTTAGAGTCACATGTGAAATTAGGGCAAGTTATGGGCATTTGATTAAAAAAAGTCTTGAATGATTAAATGTATTTTATGTGGTAAAACATAAAATGATAAACATGATTTTGGACATAAAATTATAAAGTGGAAGTTTGGAAAGGAAAATGTTGGGTTTTAGTGCCATAGTGAACTAAACATGTTATTTTATAAAATTGTGATGAAAGAAAGAGTAAAATGGTAATTTCGACAAACATGAGGGTCCTAGTGGTTGGACTCCTTGTTAGACCTTATTGGTCGGTTTTTGGTAAAAATGGATAAAGTAAATAAAATGGCACGTACTAAGGTGAAATTGTGACAAGACCATAAAATGATGGAAATGGTGTAATGATGGAATAATGTGGACATTAACTAAAATATTAACACACATTAATGTGGACTCGGGTGACATTAGGATTATTAAGATGGCCCAGAGTCCTGGGGTGAGACCCAAAATCACTGGCCAGAGCATATGGTAGCATATCTGATGGTGTGAAGCCCATTAAAGTATACAGTTATTGGAAGATTCCGAGAAAGGATCATGGAAAATGGAAATGATAATGGTTGTGCTCGAAAATGCATAAGTAAGATACCCTAATAAAATGAAATAAATGGAGACTAATGAATATAGTATAGTTAAGAGTCTCTAGGCCTAATAAAGGATGGTAGGAAATGGTTAAGTGCGAGTGTGAGCTCATCCCTCAGGTTCATTTCATAGTAGTTGTATTAATACTGGCTAAACTGTCAACCATTTTTAGAACTGATTAAAATACATATTATATCTATAGTATTTTTTTAAAAAATGCATAGCTTAGTATTACCCACCATACTGAGCGTTCGCTCACCCCTTATTTTTATGTTAAAACCCCAACCTCCACCCTAGGTACTTGGAATAGAAATATCAGGAAGGACGCTAGTAAGAACCCAGAGCATAATCAAATTCGTTAGTGGCCCTGTAATTTTAATGAAATTATGTTTTGGAATATTGGTAATTTTAGACTTTAAACATTTTATTCGGATATTTGTCTATGGTTTCTAATAATATAGGGATGATTATGGTTTATTTGTTAGCTAATTTCTAATGTGGATTACACCGTATCTTCAATAAATAAATCTTGTAAATTGACCTAATTACTTAAAATGTCCACCCCTTTTCCAACTTAAAAAAGATAAATTAATCTTTAATAAGGGTGCAATTAAAAGCCTTTTTCGTAAGTGAAAAAAATTGGACTTCCCCCCTCCCCTTTTAACTCCTTGACTTTAATAAAGTTGACCCAACTGTGATCTCAACCTGGGTCAGGGCATTATAACCGCCAACTAGGTTAAGACTCATATTCAAAAACATGGATACAACGGACTACCTCTCAATAGTGCTAAGTTTAACGTCTTCAGTTAGACGTAAATGTACTCACCCCTAAAGATATGAACTACAATAACATGGAGTGGAAGAAGGTGTAGGTGATGACAATCACCCCTAAATAAGACTGAAATTAGTCTTGATGGATAAATGATATAGGGTCAATGCACTTGTATGACCAAGTGCTTCACGCGATGTAAAGCATTGATGGATAATGTTTGGGTGGGGAGAAGGGTATATGGAAGAAAGACAAGGGTGATGGTGAATAGGCACCGATCATGAGACTTATTAAACCTACAGGCGAGGGCAACAAGGGCCTTATTAGCATGGTGCTCAATTTTGTGAGGAAGGAAGAATGGTGTGGCAATTAGGACAGGGTGGAACTCATAAAAATCAAGCAATTGTTCAATAAATGAGTGATGGTAATGGTCACGTCATGACACATCGATGATCTCGTGACAGTAATAAGAACCATAAGAAATGGGTTCACACGGATTATAAATCTCGGTGTCACTTAAGTTGAGAATAACACCACTAATAATGTCATGGATTGTGGGGTTGATAAAGAACTCATGAGATGGAATGTGGAGCTCGAGGGTTGAGAGTGGGTTATTTGAGGACCTAAATAGACAGTTGGAAATATGAGAGGTCGGGTAATAAGGTCCAAACGTGATGGTGATTTGGGTTGGGCAATGGGTGGGTCAGGAGTGACAATGGGTGGGGAAAGATGATCTAACACAAAAAAAGGTAATACACGCTCATCTTGAGAATCAGAATGATCCTCCAGAACACTCTCAAAAGGGAGTGTGGTATCATAGGATTGAGTTATCAATTCAATCACCCATTTGTCACCATCCATTATGGTGGAAGTGTTTAACGAGTCACTAAGATGGGAGATATTTGAATCAACATCAATATCGGTTTCAAAGTTTGCCAAGAATTTCTATAGAGGATCCATATCACCAGAGCTAGGAACCGTCTCTAATTAAATCTCGATGAAGTAAGTGGCACTAGTGGCCGATGTTGACTTATAATAAGGGGGTGCCTCGAGGGAACACATAGTTGACTCAATAGGCGTAAACTCGAGAATATTTTTGGATATTGATGATGCTGGAAATAGCACCACCCTTCAAGGTGTTTGTGAGCTCAATTCAATGTCAGCAATGGCAGGATAATGGTATATATAAGGGATACACATATAGTAGAAGGAGGTGAGGAGAAGAGGAGTCACACCGAAATATAAGTGTACGTCCACTGTGCAAGTGTATGATGTGGATCACTATATGAGGGCTCTAACGGCCATGGATACAATCTTTCAGGCTCTCTCTCTCTACTGTGTATTTGAACAGAGTTTTTAGCTAGGGTTATTAATTTCGGGGTCCCTTTACAAGGTAGAGGATGACCTATATATATTGTCCCTAGGGGGTGTAATGTGTCCCCCGTGCATTCCACGAGCATGTGTGTTTTGATCTAGCCAATATGGAGAAGACACCTGTCACTGTCACATGTAGAGAATGATGATGAAATATTCTCCCCACGTGTGGGGAATGATTTGTTATAACTAATTTGTGTACACGTGTCCTTATCCACATCAATTGGTGCTCGGCTATCGTTCTTGGTCATGACCTCGGCCTAGGAGAATCCGAGGTTGATAAGTCTAGTTACCCGTTCAATCCGACATGAGCCATGAAGGTCTCGGCTTAAGTTCAACCGAGACAATGGGTAGGGGTCAGCATGGGCCGAGGTTGGACTGGCATGTGCTTGGAGCATCAACTGATATATTGATGATGTTGACCTTAGTCGAAGGCTTCTTGCGTGCTCGAACATAATCTGGCCGAGGTTGCCATTCTCAGGTGTACGGGATTGTAATTGACCCTTGGAGAGGTTGGTGGTGGTGTCGGCCTGGGCCAACCTTGACATGGCCGAGGGATGATGTCCCGTGCCCAAAAACTTGTCCAGTGTTGGCTATAATCTCGGCCGAGGTTGGTGTCTCAGAGCCGAGGTCACACTTTGGGCATATCAATTACCCCTTAACCCTTAGTTACATGTGAGAGCAGGTGACTGTGGGATCTTCACATCTCCGAGGCCTTTCTAATATGAGCCAATGTTCGTTTGACACTTGTCCAATGTTGAAGTGTGGCTTGCTTCGCAAGCGTGTGTTGTCAGCCGCCCTTTGGGGCTCCCAAGGCAATGATGGGCCTTGGGAATCGCGCCTGTATATTTAAGGGTTTTGAACCCTCATTTTTCCCTCCTTCCTCTATTTTCTCTCCTGGCACGACTGCATTCCAAAAGTTTTTCTCTCTAAGGGGCGTTTTCTTCAGATTTCGTTTCAGAGATCCTTGGCTGTGATTTCCTCGAATTTTCTTCGCTTCCCTTATCGTTTCATCCCCAGGTATCTTCTTCCCTTCATTTCTCTTCATTTTCTCTGCTTTTTCCTTTCTATTTGTGTTTTTCGGCGAATTTTTGAGTTTTTCAATGAGACCACCATAGCTTCAGGCGAACTGTTCTTGCAAGGTTAGGGTAGTTTGATCTTTAAATAGCTTTATTTCCTTAGCCAATCTTGTTTTTCGTTTGGTCTTTAGAGTTTAGTGTCTGCCTCTGATGCTCAGACCCCTCTACTAACTTCTTGAGGAGTTCCCTTCTCTCAGAGAGAAGACTTTAGAAAAAATCAGGCAAATAGAGAGAGCACAAGAGGAGGCTCGTAGGTCACAAGAATTCCCTGTTAGACCCATCTTTCCACCAACCCTGAAGGTGATATATCCTGATCCCTCGGAACCTTTTAACCAGGAGGAGGTTCATGTCGATCTAATACTGATGTCCGAGTCTGAGTCTTCCACCTCAGACCCCATGTCTGTGGATTCCTTCTAGGAGGCCATGGACTTCACAACTCGGGAAGATCAGGCCCCTGATCAAGCCGAGGTCTCTAGCCAGGCCTTGTCCCATAATAACTCGAGGACCTCATCCTCTCCTTAGAGGTTGAGATTGTCGAGCCGAGTGTGGCCATTCCACCCATTCTTGACGCCATTCCTCGGTCGGCCGTCACCGGGGCCGAATTCGCTCAGAGGTTCCCAAGTAACCCATCAATGTCTGCTCCGTCCGACGTTGAGTTAGATGATGATGATGACATTAAAAGTGACGTCGACGTCTTTGAGGCAGTCGATATTGAAAGTACTGTTACTGAGGTAGACCTTCTTTGCTTCAGATATCTGTACTCCATCAGTCCCTCCATAAAGATTAGGATACCTCTGAGGTAAGAGAGGCCCTACAATGGTCGAGATGGTGAGATCTGCTTATACGAGCAGATGTTCAAGTTAGGGTTTCATTTTCCCATTCATCCCATCATCAGGTCCATCCTTGCCTTCATTAATTTGGCCCCTTCCCAACTGTCCCCTAACGCTTGGAGGGTCATAATAGGGGCCATAGTCTTGTGGAGGGATGTCCACCACTCAGACCTTCCCGTTCACGTCTTTATTGGTTGTTATGTTCCCTCCTCCGCCAAAAATCATCCGAGATACTATCATTTTGTAGCTCGGAAGCCTGAGAAAAAGATGCTACAAATAACTCAGACTTCCAACCACAACTGGAAGCCTCGATACTTCTTCGCTTCTGGGCCATGGGAATTTGGCCCATGTGTTCCCTCGCCATACTAGGGCCGAGGATGCCCCTGAGATGGGGTAAGGTCACAATGTCTGCGAGGGCTGACCCTGGTCTGAGCCTTCAAAATCTTCAGAAGGTGAGAGACCTTCAAGATCATGGGATGCATGGTTTGCTCGTAAAATTCAAACACTCGATGACCCCTCACTACCTCTCTGAGACCGGCCTAGGTGGAAGTCCGCTTGCCGAGTTTGGTAAGCATTTTTATTCCAAGTTGAACCTCTGAGTTTATTCATATCTGATTCTCTAACTCAGATGTATTAATTTTTGTAGAGCGCCCAGAGAATATCTCAGACGAGCTTTGGGAAATGGCTGCGCCTAGCTTGACGAGGCTCACAAAGAAGGAAGGTCTTAATGATCCTCCTCCAGCTCCCTTTGCCTCAAAGACCCAATGCACGAACAAGAGAGCTCCAACTGAACATGCCCCTGAGGATCAGAGGCAAAAGAAAAAGAATGTTGATTCTGCCATCCTAATATCTTCAGCAGACGCTTTGTCGGCTCGTCAAAAGCAATTGAAGATTACTGACAGCATCGTCGGCCACAGTCTGAAGGCTTGGATGCCTTCGGCTCTACAATGACCGAGGCCTATAAGCGTTTCTTTCGATCACTGGATACTCCTTTGCTGATTGAGTTTGACATCCATAGATCTATTCATGTATGACATCATATTTCTTTGTAATTTCCAAGTGTGACCTCTGATTTATCTCTGACTTATTCATGATCACAAAATTTGCTGGGCCTGGCAGCTATGCACCACCTTTCCAACTGGACTCTGAGGAAGTTGCCCCTCATCCAGAAGGGTCAAGAGGTCGAGAAGGTCCAAAGCACTCTGAACGCAGAAATTGACTGCCTGAAGTCTGAGCTGGGTGAGTCTGAGAAGAAGGTGAAGGGGATGGAGAAGGAGGTCTCTCTACTCAAGAAGGACCATGTTACAGCTCTGAAGGCCAAGGATGACATTCTGCAGCAGAAGGTCAGCTCGGTCGTGAAGGCAGCCCTCAATGACGCCTCTAAGGGGATAATAGCTGAGTACAAAAATTCTAATGAGTTTATGAGCTTTGGCTTTGAATACCTCGAGAGAGGTATCAAAGCTACTACCAAGTGGGAAGCTGCCAAGGAGAAGGAGGTTGGCACTTTGAAAGCCTCTGATTTCATAGGCCTTGGCTTTGCTAATCCTCAACTTGCCCAGGCCCTTCAGGAGGTTGAGGAGGAGGTTGCCGCGCCTGCTAAGACTTCAACGTTGGACGATACAGAAGTTGGAGGGGCAGACCACAATGGTGACATTTCTGAGGTGACCACTGTTGTCCAGCTTAACCAGGCCGAAGACACCAGCATTCCCCCCGTAAACCCTTGAATTTCAATTGTGAAGCTTATTTGTAACCCCTGAACATTTGTAATTTCTGAATGAAAATGTTTCTTATTTTATGAATCTTGTAACCTCTGAATATTTATGAGCCCTGAATATATCGATCTCTGAGGAGGATCATCTTTACTTTGTTGAATGCATGTCGTGTGATATTTTGGCTCTGAAGCTTATGCAATGGTGTTTGCTTAAACAAAATTAGTAGTCTGACCTTAGACCTTTTCACCACAACGATGTTATAAGGGTCTGAGGTCCTTAACTAAGATGTTATCCAAACAATTAATTTCACCAAATTAATGATGTTAAAGGTCTGAGGTCATCACCTAAGATGTTATCCTTATAATTAATCTCACCAAATTAATGATGTTAAAGGTGTGAGGTCATCACCTAAGATGTTATCCTCATAATTAATCTCACCAAATTAATGATGTTATGGGTCTGATGTTATCCCATAATGATGTCTGACCTCAGACCTTGTCACCACTGAGTGATGTTATAAGGGTCTGAGGTCATCACCTAAGATGTTATCCTCATAATTAATCTCACCAAATTAATGATGTTAGGGGTCTGAGGTCATCCCATTATGATGTCTGACCTCAGACCTTGTCACCACTGAGTGATGTTATAAGGGTCTGAGGTAATCACCTAAGATGTTATCCTCATAATTAATCTCACCAAATTAATGATGTTATGGGTCTGAGGTCATCCCATTAGGATGTCTAACCTCAAACCTTGTCACCACTGAGTGATGTTATAAGGGTCTGAGGTCATCACCTAAGATGTTATCCTCATAATTAATCTCACCAAATTAATGATGTTATGGGTCTGAGGTCATCCCTTTATGATGTCTCACCTCAGACCTTGTCACCACCGAGTGATGTTATAAGGGTCTGAGGTCATCACCTAAGATGTTATCCTCGTAATTAATCTCTGACATAAGTGCACAATTGTGACACCCCGCCTAATTAAATACCGGGCGATCACTCCTTTATTAAATTAAAATCAAGGTGAACAGTTGGTTCATTCTTAGCATCACTGTCGTAAAAATAACTTTTCCAAATTTAACACCCTATTTAATTAAGCTAAGTGTCAAAACCATTTTTAAACAATACTTTGAAAATTTTATTTTTGAAAATAAAGATTTAATTATCTACAACAATTCAATATTTAAAGAATCACACCCCAATAATCCTAGAACATATAATCCAATTAATTTAAACATTCAACAACTAAATCCCAGCATTTAATACTTAAAGTAAAACATACATGCCGAATAAATCCCAAAGTAACAGTACTAGAAATAACTGAAATACAAATGTTCTAATAAAACAGATCAATAGTGGAAAGGGCGACACATGCCCAATAAGGAGAATGATAGAAGTGGAATCAAGTAAATGAAATCGTCTAAGCAAGTGGCCTGCAACTCCCACCTAAGCTGCAACACGTTCCTTCCAAGGTATCCTAAACAAGACGCCCCTGTGGCTGGGCACCTGTAATATATACATATATATACAAGAGAGAAAGAGAAATAGAAACGGGTTAGAGCCCGATAGTGCATATGATTTAAAAATTCGTTTAGCAAGTATTTAAATTGATTACAGGCTAATGCAATAACATATTAGTGCGACACTCTCTTGAGATATTCTCACCTCTCTTATAATGTGCACACCTATCGCACTAACCTCCCCAATGGTCTATCTCGTCATATATCACACTCTCTTTCCCCAATGATTTAACTTATCTTAGGTTATTCGCAGGATTTAAACTTGAACGATACAATTGTTTGAAAAGAATATTTTAATTAGTATCCAAAATTCTCGTTTTAACTTTATTAATTTATAAAGTTTTCCAGTGTCATATTATACTTTCTCAAAACAAGTATTTACAATATAAGTCATCAACCATGTCCTACTTAACATATCACAGTAGGCAGTTACAAATTCCAGAATTTCATATATATATCAAATACTCGTATAATATATATATTATAATAGCACCCCAAATCAAAACTATGGTGCGGGCATACTCTACTATCCAATCCCCGTATCACTCTTACTAAGGGGAATACAAATTCGGAATCACTCTCGAATTGTATTAACACATACACAAATAATATTGAGGCGAAGCATAGATTCCAAGTTTCTAAGAGGATGGCACATACCCGCATCTCTTAGGGCCGTCTGAACTATCAATTCGATAGTCTGTACCAAGGATATCTATCTCCTAGGGTACGAGTCAATATCCCCCATAAGGCACACGAGATAAGATCGTCCCAGCGCGGAAACCTCAGGGATAGCAAGTAGCGTGGGCATGATTTTCACAAGTATATAATATATGCATACACAATCATATAAATATACCACTTTTATTATATCAATTTAGGTTTATCCCATAACCCACATTCACAACATTTATCCTTATTTTCCCATTATTATTTATCAAGTATAATGGTTCGTTTCTAACTTTAATTCGAAGGGTTTTTCTAACTTACTACGTAACCCTCATGGACTCTATTCTTCCAAATATACAATTCAGTAGGTATCCATTTATGTTCCAACGTAACTCTCTCTTACGTGTCTCTCCCTTTTAATATATACTTACATTGTTCCTTATGTAAAATATCCCAAAAATATAGATTTCGCATTACATTAAAGGTCTCTTATTCATTAATGAATCTTACTGGTCATCATTATCTCCCAAATTATTTTAACAAGGATGTCTAAGGAGTTTTCTTCATGTCAAATCAATTCAACAATTTAAAAAAAGGGAACTTAAGTCTGCCAGGAGGGGTCGATCGATCGAGGTTTGGGGCTCGATCGATCGAACCTTCGATCGATCGAAGCTCTGGGCTCGATCGATCGATCAAACATGTATTGCGATTTCTGCAGTTTTGCAGTTACGGGTTCTAACACATATCTTCATCCAAATTCAAGTTTTGCATTCCCAAACGTCCAAATATTTATACTACTAACATCCTAACATAATATTATGCATTTCCTACGTAAAACATGTCAATTTCCGTCACTAAACATGGATTAACAAGCCAAAATTCATTTAAACCTCTAGAACCCTAGAAATCTCTTAATGATGGTTCTAATCTGTTTTCCCAGAATTTCCTTCTTATACAACATCAAAATTTCGTGGTTTAGTCCTCTACATCACAAAAGGTTTCCAGAATATCATTTAAGTCATCACTACATGCAATTTCCTATCTCAAATTGGGTTTTTCTTCTATACAATTCATCCTAATCATTCCTAAACCAATATAAAAGATGCATCAACGAAATAAGAAAGATAAAAACTTGCCTGGGATTTTCATAAATCTGGTTTGGTGTTGAATTTGGTGTGGTTGCGTTCCACGTCTCGCGATCTACGCGTTGGCGGTGGCGGCGGTGCAAACGGGTGAGTTTTGAGCCTTGGAATGCCTTGAGAGCTCTATCCTGTCCTCTCCAATGGCCGTTCTAGTGTTTTGAGTAATCTAACCCTAGGATATAACCTAAACATCTGATATAACCCCTTTAATTTTCGTGGGTTTAATTACCCAAAAATACAAAATGACTAAAATGCCCTCCCGGGGTACTAATTAGGCCTAAAAACGCCCCGAGACCCAAATCAAACCCCCGGGTATACTTTTTTGACTATCTCGACCCTTCCGGACGTGTTGGCGCACTCAAAACGACCATACGGACAACTTATAAAATATTTACTTTTATTTATCAATATTTAGTCCCGACGCGACACGGGCGCGCCCCGACTCAAATTTCTAAAATTATCATTTTATTCACTCGTGACATTTAATATGACCACTATTATATATTACTTTGCTCATTAGTAATATTCAACAAATTTTCCCATAATTACTAACTCTCATCACGTTAATAATTATGACATAATTAATTTCCGAATTTTTATTAAATAATTAATTCAACATTAAATTTGATAAATCCCCAAATTAATATAGCATAAAAATACGGGGTATTACAACAATGAAGTAGGAACCGCCATGGGAACTGATCTTTTATTAATAACCTCTTCATAATAAGATGGTGCATTTACATAAAACTCTTTGCGACATCATATGTAATACTTCTTTAGGTGATCAACATTCCATGGGTTAGCGAAAGGTTCCCCTTCTAGGTTTTCTAGCCTGTAAGTGCCAGGCACAACCTCTTCTATCACTTTGTAAGGACCATTCTAGTTTGGATGGAGCTTGCTTTCTTTCTGTAAGGTCTTTTTCAGCGCTTGGTCTCCCACTATGATGGGTCTTGACTTCACCCTCTGATTGTAGAATTTCGCTGCCCTCTGCTGGTAAGCTGCTTGTCTGATTTATGCGTCTTCTCTTCTCTCTTCAATCAGATCTAGGTCTAGCCTCCTCTCTACCCCATTTTTATCAGGGTCATAAGTTTGAACCCTATGAGTTGGGAGTCCCACCTCTGTTGGTATGATAGCCTCTGAGCCATGTGCAAGCATTAATGGGGTTTCTCCCGTAGGTGTCCTTGTCGTGGTTCTGTATGCCCATAACACAGTGTTGACCTCTTCAGTCCATCTTCCCTTCGCATCTTCTAACCTCTTCTTGATTCCATCGAGAATTATTCTGTTCGTGACCTCGGTCTAACCGTTTTCCTGAGGTCGGCCAGGAGATGAGAAGAACTTCTTTATCCCAACTCTTAGGCAGTACTTTTCTAAAGAGGAGTTCTTGAACTGGGTCCCATTGTACGAGATAAGAGTGTTTGGGAGGTTGTATCTGCATATGACGTTCCTCCAAATAAATTGGAAGGTCTTCTGCTCTGTGATCGTTATCATCGGCTCTGCCTCCACCCACTTGGAGAAGTAGTCAATGGAAACTATCAAGAATTGATAACTGTTGGCAACTCTTGGTAGGGGTCCTACTAAATCAATCCCCCATACTGCAAATGGCCATGGAAAGGTGATTGTCGTCATGGGTTGATGAGGTTGGTGAGGAATAGTGGCTAATCTTTGACATTTATCACACTTCTTCACGTAGGCTGCAGGGACTTTGGACAAGGTTGGCCACCAGTATCCTTATGTGATGATTCTCTTGGCCAAAGGTCTTCCCCCTATGTGACTAGAGCAGGAACCATCATGAATTTCTTGTAAGACCCGGGGAACTTTTGTGGGATGCACACATCTGAGGAGAGGCAACAGAAATCCCTTCTTATACAGTACGTCTTCTACTATCGAGAACTTGGCAGCCTTATATCTCAATTTTCGCCTCTCTAACTTGGATTCAGGTAGCTCCCCCTCTCTGATATATCTGATGAGGGGGTCCATCCATGATTCTCCTAGATTCATATTGTGACATGGGTTACATACCTCTTCTTCCTCAGTGGTTGCTTTTCCTAAGACCTCGACCGAAACTGTCCTTCTGACATATGTCTTCATCGCCGAGGCCAACCTTGCCAACGCACCTGCGTGGCTATTACTTTGTTAGGGTACTCTCTTCAATTTTATTTCTTAGAAATATTCTAACATCACTCTCACCCTCTTCAGATACTTAACCATCCTTTCATCTTTGGCCTCATAGACTCCCAATACTTGATTGATAACTAACCTTGAGTCGCTGTGGAGTAGGAGTCGCTTTACACCTAGGGTCTTTGCCAATGAGAGGACGTCTATCATGGTTTCGTATTCCAACTCGTTGTTAGAGGCCTTAAAGTTGAATCTCAAAGCGTACTCGACGTTAACACCATCAGGTGCTGAAAGTATCAACCCTGCACCGCTTCCACTGTCGCAGGAAGAGCCATCAACGAAGAGGCTCCAAATGTATGTATCCGATAAGAAGGCCCCTTCTGACATGATTCCTTGTTTGAAGAGGTACCGATCCTCCACGTTCTCCGCTACTCTGCTCCTGACCTTGTTGGATGCGACCTCTTCCTGATCTCGGAAGACATTTGGTGCCGTCTCTTCCTGATTTCGGAAGACACTACGGTTTGTCTTTTCAACCCCCTCTAGGCCATTCTCTGCCTCGGCCTCTTCCCATGTGAACTCAGCAACAAAGTCTGCGAGGTCTTGCCCTTTGATGGGTGTCCTAGGTTGGTAGGTAAGATCATACTCCCCCAACTCAATGGCCCACGTTATCAATCTCCCGAACTTCTGGGGTTTATGTAGGACCTATCTTAGTGGGGAGTCGGTTAGGACTACTATGGAGTGGGCTTGGAAGTAAGGTTTCATCGTCCTTGAAGCATGTATCAGGGCATAAGCCAGCTTTTGCATACGAGGATAATTTTGTTCAGACCCTTGAAGGGCCTTACTGTTGAAATACACAGGCCTTTGGATCCCATCGTCTTCCCGGATTATGGCTGCGCTGATGGCTGATTCGGAGACTGCTAGGTACACATACAATTTCTCTCCTGCAATAGGCCGAGACAGCAATAAGGGAGACCCCAAGTAAGACTTGAGCTGGTTGAAGGCTTTTTCACACTCTTCGTCCCACTGGAAGGCCTTTCTAATCACTTTAAAGAATGGAAGACACTTGTCCGTTGCCCTAGAGATAAATCTGTTGAGTGCAGCCACTCTCCCCATGAGTCTTTGGACATCTTTGATACTCCTCGGCGTCTTCATGTCAAGAAAAGTCTTGATTTTCTCAAGGTTCACTTCAATCCCTCTTTGGTTGATGATAAATCCCAAGAACTTCCCAGATCCTACTCCGAAGACACACTTTGCGGGGTTGAGTTTCATTCTGTACGAGTCCATAATATCGAAGGTCTTCTCGAGGTCTACTAAATGAGTGTAAGCTTTCAAGATCTTTGTTAGCATATCGTCTACATACACCTCCATAGTCTTACCTATTTTCTCTTCAAACATCTTATTAACAAGATGTTGGTATGTTGCCCCAATATTTTTTAGACCGAAGGGCATCACCTTGTAGCAGTACGTCCCTTTGTCGATAATGAAGGCTGTTTTCTCTGAGTCTTTAGCATCCATGAAGACCTAGTTGTAGCCTAAATACGCGTCCATAAAGCTCATGAGCTCATGTCCCGCTATAGCATCCACTATCTGATCTATCCGAGGTAAGGGATAGTTGTCGTTTGGACAAGACCTGTTCAGGTCAGTGAAATCAACACACATTCTCCATTTTCCATTGGCCTTGGGCACAATGACTGCGTTCGATAGCCATTCCGGGTATGTAACTTCTCTTATAAACTCAGCCTCTTCTAGTTTTTGACCTCTTCCCGTATGACGTCATACTTCTCCCTGGAGTAGACTCTTCATCTCTGTTTGATAGGCCTGGCATCTTTGGTCACGTTGAGCTTGTGACTCATAACCTCAGGGTCGATGCCGGGCATGTCTGCGTGACTCCATGTGACGACACTCTGCCTCCTCCTGAGGAAGTTTATCAGCACTTCCTTGATTTCCGACTTAAGGGCTTTGCCGACCTGGATGGTTTTTTCTGGCTCATCCTCATTGAGGACGATGGATTCTACCTCTTCCGCGACATCCCCCTTCTTTAATTTTGTCTCATCTCTTGGGTCAAGCATATCAATGCTATAAGTTGTGGTTGCCTTCTTATGGGCCTCTCTCTCTTCAGCCGAGTTGAAGCAACATTGTCGATCTATGGTCTGGTCACCTTGCACTTCCCCTATCCCATAGGGAGTCGGGAATTTTAGCATCTGATGGACCGTCGACGACACAACTTCAAATTCTTTTAGGGCCACTCTTCCTATGATGAGGTTATAGGCCGAGAATACGTTTTCGTCCATTACGAAAAAATTTATCTTCCTGGTTAACCTCTTAGGCCACTCATCACCCCATCCGTACGTCCATCTCATACATGCCCAAGGGGTGGACCTTTTCACCACTGAAGCCTATCAAGGGGTGATAATAGGGTACCAGCCTTGCTCTGCTAAGACCTAGGCTCTTGAAGCAAGGCCAAAACATCACGTCTGCCGAGCTCCCCCCATCTATGAGGATCCTCTGCACCTCGTATCCATGCACCCTTGTTGTTATTACCAAAGGGTCATCATGGGGGGCTAAGATACCTTTGAATCCGAGTCTGGAGAGCCCGACTATAAGGGTGTCCATGTCTACCTTCTTCCTCTTCTGCACCGTATCGGAAGACGTTAGGTTTACAACTTCCAACTTGTCCACTGACTTGGCCTCTGCTACGTGAGCCTTCCTGTCGGCTATTTCAGAGCCACCTACTGCAAATCCCCTGCATATGGTGTCAACACCAAACGAGATCATACCAAGCCTCTTCACCGGGGTGTTTTCATCTTTCGGTGGAAGATCCGGATCGTCTTCATCATCACCTTCTGAATCATTGTCTCTTCTGGATGTGGCATTGTCTCGGCATCCGTCATTTCTCCTTTTCTTAGGGTCATCTCTTCCCCCTTTGGGAGCCTTACCGTCCAGATACTTTATCAACTTCCCAGATTTTAATATCTTTCCAATCTCATCCTTCAAGGCGAAGCATCTGTTTGTGACGTGGACATGGTCCTGATGGAACTCGCACCATAGGTTTTTGTTCCTCTTATGTGGTGGGGCCTTTAGTTTCTCTGGCCATCTCAGAGTCCTGTCATTCTTGATCTCATTGAGGATGTGCTCACAGCTCATAGTAAGAGGAGTATAGTGAGAGAACTTGTCATCGCCCGACCTCTTCTTTCCATCTTTCCTTCTTTGGGACTTCCCACTACTACAACAGTTCTCATCCTCATACTTCTCGGCCATTGCCTCTTCTGCATTCATGACTTTTCCTGCGCTTGCCAGGAGCTCTACCATAGATCTAGGAGGGTCTTTCGTGAGTTTCCACAGAAGCTTCCCTTTTTGCAGACCCCCTATAAGGGCAGTCATGACTATATTCTCTTTATAATCTTCGACCTCCATCTTCTCTTTATTGAACCTGGCTATGTAGTCCCTTAGGCTCTCGTCCTTGCCCTGTTTGTCATACAACAGGTGAGTAGTCTTCTTTTGAGGTCTTACCCCAAAGCAGCAGTTATGGATGAATCGTTCGGCTAAGTCCTTGAAGTTCTCGATTGAGTTCTTCGGAAGAGAAGTAAACCAGCTGTGTGCTACTCCTGTCAAGGTCCCAGAGAAGACCCTACACTTCATCTCATCGGGTATCGAGTAGATGTCTGCTGCCGACTGATACATCTCGATGTGGTGTACAGGGTTGGTGCTGCCATCATACTTAGGAGACACCACGGGAGGTTTGAATTTAGTAGGAGTTGGGAAGCTCACTATCCTAGCCACAAACGGTGAGCCCTCTGAGTAACCCCTTTGTAATGGGTCCCTACTTTTGATGAGGTCTCCTATCTTCTCCTCAAGGCGCTGGATAGAGCCATTCCACGGTCTTCTGCCATCGACCTGGCCGAGGTTGGCCCCAGCCACCTCCAAGGGATGGACTGAGGGTTCCCCTACCGCAACACGTCGGCTATTGACCTCTTCCTGCTCTCTACCCCTTCTTTCACGGGGTCGGCCTTGGTCAGGCCGACCTTGTCTGTCCCCTCTTTACGAACCGGCATCACTTCTTGACCTGGATAACCTCTATCTTAGGTCATTCACTGGGCCTAACCTCTCAAAGGATGACCCTTTGCTCAATCGATCAAAAGTCGACCCTCTATGTCGGTCCTCTTCACCTCGTCGACCGACACAACCTCGGCTTTATTGAAGAGGTCGTACAATATTATTCGACACCTCATACGGCTCCCAATAGTATTCTGGGACCTCTTCGGCCCCCAGATCGTCATACCTGTCCTCCAGGCAAGGGTTTCCTTACCTCCCTAGGCCTAAGCGCCTAGGGTTGGCAACATCCCTTCTCCGCTGGGGTGCAGGCTGGTCCTTCATTGGCACCTGGGGTGGTCCCCTGGCATCTGGATGAGGCTGAACAACCGTCGAAATGATCATATCCGGTGAGACTCCAGGTGGCCTCATCATAGTTTGGCTGATCTGTGCAAATTGCTCCTGCATAGCTTATTGTGTTGCAGCCAAAGACCTCAATGCTGCAGCTACCTCCGCCATTTCGGACTGGGGCGGCGCCTGACTAGAACTAGGCCCCCCACCTCCGGGTGGCGGAAGAGGCGGCAGTAACTCTTGTGCCATGTGTTACTTAATGAAGAGCTTAAGTACCAGGTGAGCTTAATACCTTAAAGGACCTCCTTCAATGGTGAAACAGCTCCACACGAGGGGTGGTGCCTGGTTCACCACCAGAGTCTCCGGTGAGGTTAAGCTGAAGAAGAGGAAGAGATAGCTTCTCGTTCCCACAAACGGCGCCAAAATGATGATGCTGGAAACAGCACCACCCTTCATGGTGTTTGTGAGCTCAATTCAATGTCAACAATGGCAAGATAATGGTATATAGAAGGTTTACACATATAGTAGAAGGAGGTGAGGAGAAGAGGATTCACACCGGAATATAAGTGGTTCAGCCAATTAGGCCTACGTCCACTGTGCAAGTGTATGATGTGGATCACTATATGAGGGCTCTAACGGCCATGGATACAATCTTTCAAGCTCTCTCTCTCTCTACTGTGTATTTGAACAGAGTTTTTAGCTAGGGTTGTTAATTTCGGGGTCCCTTTACAAGGTAGAGGATGACCTATATATATAGTCCCTAGGGGGTGTAATGTGCCCCCCATGCATGCCATGAGCATGTGTGTGTTGATCTAGCCAATATGGAGAAGACATATGTCACTGTCACATGTAGATAATGATGATGAAATATTCTCCCCACGTGTGGGGAATGATTTGTTATAACCAATTTGTGTACACGTGTCCTTATCCATGTCAATTGGTGCTCGGCTATCGTGCTTGGTCATGACCTCGGCCTAGGAGAAGACGAGGTTGATAAGTCTAGTTACCCGTTCAATCCGAGATGAGCCATGAAGGTCTCATCTTAAGTTCAGCCGAGATAATGGGTAGGGGTTGGCCTGGGCCGAGGTTGGACTGGCATGTGCTTGGAGCATTAACTGATATATTGATGATGTTGACCTTGGTCGAAGGCTTCTTGCGTGCTCGGCCATAATCTGTCCGAGGTTTCCATTCTCAGGTGTACGAGATTGCAATTGACCCTTGGAGAGGTTGATGGTGGTGTCGGCCTGGGTCGACCTTGACATGGCCGAGGGATGATGTCGCATGCCCAAAAACTTGTCCAGTGTCAGCCATAATCTCGACCGAGGTTGGTGTCTCTGAGCCGAGGTCACACTTTGGGCATATCAGATATCATGGGTGGGGGAACCTCAAGTGTGAGTTCTTTTGTATTTTCAGGGCATGGATTAGTCTCGCATTCTATGGGTAAGTCAACACAATATTCAACTTGGGCTTGAGACCACAGGGTGGTCTTAACTTTGTGATTCTCATGGTAAGTTTCTTGGTCAAACTCAAAATCTATGTCATAATTTGACTTAGTTTCATTCCCCATGGGGTAAGAAGTATGTTGCTTCGGGGGGAAATCCTTCTTTAGATCAAACTCAAACTAATATAAGCATTGTTCAAGTCGTTGAAGGTATTAGCTTGATATTTATTCTCTTCCTCTTGTCGAATGATGAATTTTTACAAGAAACTTGCGAGAGAGGATGTGGATTGTGATGGTGAAGCGGTGTATGGTTCAGGTGGGATCAACTCAATATTGATACTAGGAACTGGATAATACTCATATGAAGTGGGTGGGACGGGATCAACCTGGTTATACACAAGAGGCGGGCCTCCAGGAAAGATAAACGATTTATGACTTTTATGATTATAGTGAGGAAACTGATCGGAGTGGGGTGCACATTATTGCCATGTCAACTGTTGGAAATTGTAAGGATCCTCAACATGTGGTTGTGAATCATATTTCATGGCAGGCTAAGAATTACTCCACGAGAAGTTCGATTGCTCACACCACTCAGGATTATAAGGATCTTTATACGATGATGGAGTAGGCTCCGAAATAGTGTCATATGGATATGTTCCATGATGAAATAATCTTGAAAGTTAATGGACAGACACACATGGGACAAGTGATCGACATGGGGGAAAATTGTGCATGAAAAAAATGGAAAACGACCAAAGTAATCCCTTAAGGACGTTCTTCGGCCATGACAGGATGGATAATAGGAGAAAAAGGATTTTCCAAAAATAGTATTGGCTTTTTTTTATTTAAACTTAAAAAGAAAGAAATTTTTTTTGGATTTTTTTAATATAAGAAAAAGGAAAGAAAAATATTTTTTTCTCCAAAGAATATTTTTGATTTATTTTAAATTTGAAGAAGAAAGAAAATATTTTTGGATTTTTTATGAATATTTTGAAAAAAATGAAAAAAAAGTTGGGATTTTTTAAATATAAGGAAAAAAAAAGAAAATATTTTTTCTCCAAAGCGTACTTTTGATTTGTTTAAATTTGAAAAAGAGAAAAATCCTTTTGGTTTTTTTAATATTTTCAAAAAGAATGAAAATATTTTTGGAATTTTTTAAAAATGAAAGATTAATATATATTTTTTATTTTTTTGGATTTTTGAAAAAAGAGGTAAAAATGGACTCTCTTTGAAACACAAAACTACAAATGACACAAAACTGACTACTAGAGGATTAGAATTAAACACATACAAGTGAAGCACAAATCTTAACTAGCACGTAACCAATTTTTATCTTCAATTAAGTGATGGGCTTGTCAAATTTTTATTATTTCGACGGTGATAAAAGCATGGAGTTTTGTACATTGCCTTTAAAAAATGTGCTCCTATTTGTCTCGCTAGTTGGTCAATTTTAATTATGTGAGGGCATGGGTAATAAGCAAGGTAAATTAAATGATTGAGTGGGTGATGAAATCCCAACTCGTTTAAATGAGCGGGTCGAAGTCTTAAGTCCAATTAATTCATAAAACAATTCAAAGTAAGATTATGCATAAAATAAAGTCACATAGGAGCATATAGTCAAACAATAAATGGACTTGGTGAAAATAAAACAAATGTATACAAATGTACAAGTCTTCAAAATGCTCCTCCATTTGAAAATTCGACAACGGAACTTGGTGAAAAATCTATTGCCAGAAGTTGAGCGAAGTTCTAATGCTTAAAAAGTCGACAATGAAGCCATTTGATAACTAGCCTTTTTGTGTGTGTCATTTTTCTAAAGTCTATGTCAATCAAAGTATTTTGTGAACCTATAAAATACACTAAAACATGTATAAGGCAAGTAAGAGGCGTCGATCTAACTTTTTAATGAGGCTAGGAGCAAAATGAAGATAAGTATAATTTTTAAAACAAATTTTCAATGGATATTTATGTTAATTACTACCAAAGTAAAAAGAAGTAAAATGCTCAAATTGAGTGGAATGTGAGAAAAATAAATTAGAGAAAAATCATGGTTTAAGAATCCCCCTAAATAGCTTAAATATTTGTTTTAGTTAACTGACTTTTAATTTTAGAATAATCCTAGATTTATTACAATCACAAATTGACTCTCATTAAAAATTTGATAAAAATAAAATCATTTGTTTTAGAAAATTTATTTTAGACTCTCAGAAAACTATCAAAAATAAGACTAAAATTGTTCTAATAAACTACCCATTAGGGATCATTTATTAAAAAAAATTAAGTCCTTAAAAATTAACTTTAGAGTCAAAAATTTCTAAAATAATATTTAACTTAAGAAAAAACTATCTCTAGTTTGGTTCTTAAGAAAATAATATAATAAAGATTTCATGTTCTTTCTCAACGACAAGATCACCCCATCTCTTATGGAAGGAAAATTTTTCGATTCATTAAAAATGAATCACTTTGTCTCGAAACATTACTACGACCCAATGTTTTCTTTCCAAATGCAAATTAATATGTAAAAGTAAAATATTTATTTTCAAAGGAGCATAATAAAATTAGAAAGTTCATAACTAAAATAAATAAAACAAGACCATGTAGGCTTCTTCTCTTCCTTTGAATGGAAGATTAGCCTTTCATGTGGGTCAAATCATACAAAATGTAATAATTTGGTAAAAAGTCTTTTAGAAATTTAAAAATAAAGAAAATATATCAAGTCTCCTTGCATACACTTTAAAATCTTTATAAAAATATATCCCACAATTATGAGTTACACCAGCAATATTCTGAAATTTATTACTTAATATTTTCCTCACTACAATATTCTGGCTCATACTCAACTCACTAAAAAATAAAAGAACGAACAAAATTACTCTTACACTACTCCTAAAATGTAACTACAAAATAAACCAAACTTGGAGTTGTGACACTCTTTGGCTGACTCTCTTCCACAACCCTCCTCCTGCCGAAAGGTTTTGCCCATCTTGTATATAGAAATTAATGGGGACGAAAAATGGTCTAAGTAGTGTGGAGGCGCTAACTTTGTATGTTGAGCGATTTTTTTTCTTTTTATGGCGAGACCATTGACTTTTGTCATGTGTATATTTTGCAAGGATTTGTTTCATGGGAAACACCACACAGACTTATACATACACAAAAATATGAAAAGATGTGTTGAAACAAAGCGTGGGATAGTATATAGGTTTAAAGGTACATCCAGACAACAGTATATATGTGGGTTTAGTGGGGGAGCCGAGCTGAAGTTTAGCATGGGGGGCAGCTGGGTAGAAGTGAAGGGAGAAGAGGTGGGTCTCTATTTAGTTGGTCCTGGGCCCGGTAGTGGGTTCGGTTGGTTTGTGTATGGAGTATGATGGGTATCGGGTTGGTATGGGTGTTGATGTGTGTCAGCATGGGTTTTCTCAAGTAGGAGCTGGTGGCTAGTTAGTTCGGGCGAGTCTGCTGAGAGGGGTGCCCTGTTGGAGAGATGAGTTAGTGGGTGTGTGTGATAGTTTAGGTGATAAAAGGATTATATGGGTAGGTATGGCGTGTGATTATATATATATATATATATATATATATAATATGGAGCCATATGGGGATGGCAAAAGTGCATGTATGATATTTTTGACATTTCATGCCCATGTTAAAAGTATTTTTTTTTCTCTTTAATAAATAGATATGGATTTTTTTTTAACTATTTTATTTCTTGTTTAGGAAAAGACTCCCATAAGGACCGTAAATAAGGATTATAATAAGACAAAACTAAGACCTTTAGTAAAATTATATTTTAGACCACAATACTCTTAGAAAACATTTTCAGCGTATCAGAGTTTTAAAACTATAGAAAGAGAAACCCGCCAAATTCCGACCTAATCCCAATTCTGGTATCAGAGCCAAGATGGCCCTTTTCAACCTATAGTAAAAAGACTTTAATGCCCTTGGAATTTATTCCTCGCATTTACAAAGATATTTTTGTAACCAATCCAGATTACAAACCCATACCCATAACTGATTTAAACCATGAAGGCTGCTTAACCTCACACGTAGATAGTTGTTCATAAACTGAACACATCCCATCCAAACACGTAGATAATAGACAAGTTATTGCCAGTGCTATTAATAACATAATAGATCAGAATAAGTGTATACTCCTTATTTTAAGACAATTAATTAAAGACACTTAAACCCTAGAAACAGACATAAAAAATATCTCTAAAAGAATACAAGAAATAGATAGCTAAATCCTAATAGACCTAGTACAATTACTACAAGAAATAAATATTAAGCCTAATCATATAGAAGTCCTTAACAAAAACATTTTAGAAATTAAAACTTTGACAAAAAATCAAGAAAGTGTGTTAATTAAACTCCCCAAAGAACAAGCTAAACTTATTCGTAGATTAGACAATTATCTACCTAATGGAAATAGTTAGATCAGACTGGAATGAGGTACCTAGATACCTCTCCATTCAGACCTTAGTAGATTTTTACCAAAAAATTCTAGAAAAGATAAATGATGATAGATTTTACTATAAGATAAATGAAAATGAGATTGCCAATGTTGCTAAAGCATCAAGACTTATACTTGAGAGATTAAATTTAATCTCAACATCAATAGCAGCTACTCAAGACTATAATAGTAGCTTTGTTAAAAACTTATAATTAGATTTAAAGGCTAAGACCGAAGGATTAACCACCTTCTATACAGACTTTGTTAAATTTTGACAAAATTTAGCAAATCATCTTAAAACAATATGGAAAGCCATATAACGTATCCAAAATCGATAATATTGTTAATGAACTTAGATTAAATATGGCACAAGCAAAAGAAAAATATGAAGAAATTATACAGAGAATTAAGGTTATATATATTAAACCTTCCCAAGCAGAATTAGACTCTCCATTTATTTTAACACGTTTAGATAAAATAAAATAAAAACTGTAGAAACTATAAAAGCAAGAATGACACCAAAATTCGTGCAATGACAAGAAAAAGATGATTGGGGTAACAAACTATATTAATAAGATTGCTAATTATCTTATCAATACTCTTGCTAAACATAATGAATATATTACCAATAATGCAAGAAATGAGAATAAGACCTTTAAAGAAGAAATCCTTAGCCAGATAAAGAAATAAAAAGATTATTCAGACTCTTTAGAAAGAACTGAAAAAAGACTTGAACAAAAACAGATAACCGCCTGTAAATTTAGAGAATCTCCTTATATAGAAACTAAGGAAGGAAAGACCATAATTAGAAGAATCATAAATGATGGATTAGATAAGAATAGCAAGATAGTTATCCCTATCCCAAATATTGGGCATAGTAATTTTATGCTCCAAAGACTTAAAGATTCATCCTCCAATGTTAGAACATGGTGGAATGAGAGAAATTTTACCAATCCTCTCCAATGGAAAGAATGGGGTGAAGTTGATTGGAAAATTATTTAAGATTCCATACATAATGGACAACATTCAGCAGTTAGATACATAGACTTGTCTAAAGAAGGATCCACTCCCACGACGCCTAATTATAACATGACTTATCATTGTAGAAATCATGTGTTAGATAAATCCTACACTGAGCATCAAGTTTTTGACTCAGAATGGCTAAGATCAAGAGGAACTGATAGGAAGTTCTAGTTCCTAACATTTAGACACTTTCAAGCAAGAATTTAAGGATTACATTGACCCCAAAATAATATCAACATTTTATGTTGTTTAATAGATAAAAGATGGAAGGATTTTTAGAAAAGCCTTATTGGGACAACCCAATTAGAAATGTCAGAAAATATAAGATATTTTAATGTCATTGTTGATGTAAAAAATTAGATCATATCTAATTATTCAATCACAGATAAAATAAATGAAACAAAGAGTTTTTAAAGTGGTTCAGCCTTATAGGAATGGCCTATGTCCACTGTTATGTTATTGCTGAGTGTTTGGGAATTCTCGATTACAAGTTCTATCAAGAAATTCCCCTCCTTACAATGAGGATTGTATAATGTATTTATAGCCCTGAGACTGTAATGTGAAAGGGTAATGCATTAAATTATGTACATATGAAAGGGTAATACATTCAATGCCCTTTAAGCGTATGCGTCTGAATGATAAGCATTTAATGAACAGTCAAACTGTTGGTTATCCTGCTATTAATGCTTTGTTCGAGGTGCAGCTTGGACCGCCTGAGTTGCTCGGACCACCTAAGCTTCTTGGTACTCAAAAGTTCCTCAGAGAGTTCTTGTTCCTCGGAGCGTATGAGTTCCTCGGGGAAGCAGTATTCCTCGTTGTAGTATGGTTCCTCAGAAGTGTTTGTTGTTGACACGTAGATTTCCACGTGTCTTCACTTTATTGAGCCATGTCATCAGACTAAATTTGGTATCAACAGAATCCCCCAATGTTTCATAGTTTGAAATTTGAGGAGTGTAGAACATTTTTTTCTCGAAATATGGCAGTTTCAAATGATCCTCCTGATTTTTAGGAGCGTTTCCTTCGTATTTATTTCTCCTTCCAAATTCGTACTATCAGGCTTTTTGAATTTTTATGCCCGCTTCGATTCCCGCGCCCCTTTTTGTGTTTTTAGCCGCCGGTAACGTAATCGTCTCTTTTTGTAATCATTACTTTTCCTTTTCCCAAGGTTGAGTATTTAAACGCTACAGAAAATCTCATCGTCTTCTACTTTTTCAAATTTGTATCTTCGAGTTTTCCATCGTCTCTTTCTCTCCTGTGTATTCATTTCTTCCATCGTTCATTGTCAACAGATCCACTCTTTTTCTGTAAGATCTTATTCCTTCTTCTTCATTTCATTTATTCATCATGGTTTACCTTATTGAATCTCTTGATAAATTTCGATCTGATTTCTCTATTCCTTCCTGGGTTATTTTGGAAGAGCTTTCTAAGACTTCAGATTATTTTCATTTGGTTGAAGGACATTGGTTCCCCAGTCTCTTTGTTGATGAATGTGGATTTTCTTTTCCACCCAATCCCTTATGTCTGGAATTCTGCAATACTTTGACGTTGTTCCTGCAAGAATATCCCCTAATACATGGAGAATAATTAATGGGGTTCATAGGTTAAATCAAATTCATGGAACTCGCTTAGGAATTCCAGAAATCATGTTTTGTTATAGATGGACAGTGGGTGATAACATTTTTTATTTAAAAACTAGATTTTTAAATAGGGATTTAGTGGTCAATCTCCCGGATGCCAATAGGGACTATTTTGAGCATGGAGTTCTTATAAAAAATTGGCAATATGCTCCTTTATCTGGAGATGAAGTGTATGAGGGTCCCAGATGCCCTCCCTATGGCAATAGGATATGTTATTTTTATTTCATTTTATTTATTTTGAAATTATGCTTCCTCTATGTTTGATAAAATGTACCACTGATATTTTAATGTTTATTTATTCGCAGTTGACAGTAAAAGAAAGTGTCCAAACGAGGCAGATGTTAACATAAGACATTTGAAACTTATCTGGAGTTTGCATCAGTCTGTTGCCGACGAACACATTAGATCAGCTTCATATCTGCTACAGTACAAGAGCTACACCACTTCTTTTACTGCTTGTCCGGTAATAAGCGAAGCAGAGCCAGTACCAGCCTCTACCAGTTCTTCGCCGGAGTCACACGTTCCTTTAAGTGAAAGTATGAAGAAGAGAAGACCTACCACTCTCTTCGAGAAACCTGCCTCGGGTGCTGGAGAGGCAAAATGAAGTAAGATTGACGTCCCAGAAGGGACAAAGAAAGTTGATGCGCCTTCCTCGGCTGCTCCTGTGAAGGTTGTAGAGAAGCCCCTAGTGGCTCCGAGCAAGTCTGCTGCTCCAGGATAAGTGATTGTAATATCACCGACCAAGAGTTCCTCCTTAGTTGAATCTATTCCTGCTCCCCCGAGGAAGCTGAAGAAGAGCTCCTCGGTCAATTTTCCTGACACTGTCTCTCAGCCTCTGACTAGTGGAGTTCCCACTTTTGTTCCCACGAGCTCTGCCATGAGCTCAGTGAAGACTTGGATCATTCCCGAGATCCAAGGCATTGAAGGAAACCTTTCTCGGGACATGGTCACCTCATTGTCTACTCGCCATATTGCTTCCGTAAGTCTTATTACTTTGAACTTTTCATCTTTCCCATGATATATCTGTCTATGGCTTGCTTTTCATTTCCTCTTCACAGTTGGTGAGCTGCTTCAATACAATTTTGAAGAAAGATGAAGCTATTAAAGCTTCAAGCTCCTCATCTGGTGTGGAGGAAGCTTTGATGGGTGTGAGGCAGTCTTTGGAAGATTCTCGTCAGAAGTACGATGCTGACAAGGCTGTTTGGAAGAAGAAAATTGCCTCCACCGAGAAGGAGAAGGCTCAAGTTGTTGAAGTCTCCAAGGGGTTGGAGAAGAAAATAAAGGACTTCGAGGAGAAAAATAAAGATCTTAAAGGGAAGCTCAAGAATGCTAAGGATTTTGAAGATAAACTCAAGGTTACTGAAGAAGAATTAATCCAACTTCAGGAAGTAAGTCGGCAGAAGGAGGAGGTTGAGAATAAATTGAAGACCGCTGAAAACCTTCTGTCCGAGAAGCTTTCCTCGGAGAAGTTAAAGAGAAAATTGGTTGTGAAGAAGTCTTTCAGCGCTGGCTGGGAAAAGGGGTGGAACAAGGGCTTGGCTGCCATGATGTCCCAAGTAGAATATGGCAGCCTCAAGTACTTTAGGGATGGATGGGTCGCTGCTCTATAGGAGATGAAAGTGGATGAAAATTCCGAACTCTTTCAGCGACACATCCCTGGTCCCCCTCCAACTCCTGAAGACTTAGAAGAGGACGAAGTTTCCTCTGAAGAGTCTTCCATGGTGATGGGAGATCAAGTTTCTCATCCCCCGGCCATCTAGCATACAAACGAGGAACTTGTTACTTCCTCCGAGCAACCTCCAGCACTTCCCCAGCTACTATCTGCTCCATCTGAGCAACCTACCTCCTCGTCCCAGCCTCCCGAGAAAGTTTTGGGAGACAAGGAAAAGGTGTAGAGTTGCTCGGGTTTATCTCTATTTTATTTTTCTTTAACAAATGTAATCCTGAACATGTAACTCTGAATTTTGTACTTCTGACCTTTATGATATAATAAAACTTGAACTTGTGTTTATTCATACTGTTGTCTCTTCTTCATGCTTTATTGGTGCTTTTATTGATTACTGTTTTTTCTTTCTCTACTAGTTTCTGTCCAGGATGGAATTACTATCTGCTCATGATACCAAGCTGTTGAGGCAATGCAATGATTATTTTAAGGCTGGTCACACAGATCTGAGTGCAGCACAAATTGTTGACATCCTCGGCTAAGATGCTTCGGAACAGGCGGTTGAGGCCTACCAATACTTGAAGACCCTGCTTGATCGTGCAGTGGCTAATAATGTGGCTTATTATGATATGATCGAGGATCTCCAAGGCATTCTTGAAGACCTTCAACAACCATACAAAGAATCCACTGCCCTTTTGCACGAGGGGTATGAGAAGAAATATCAGCAAATAGTTGCCGACAAGGGATACGAGAAGCGTTTTGCTGGCTACGATGTGAGGGAGAGAACTCTGAAGGGTGAGGTTGAGGAGTGCAGACAAATAGCCAAGTTGTTGGAGCAAGAGAATAACAACTTGCAAAGAGAGTTGTCACAGTTGAAGTCTGCAGCTTCCACTTCAAAATCCTTGATCTCAGTGACTGATGAGGGATTCTCGTTCTTGGAGGTCGAGAACGCTAACTTGAGGGACGAATTGGAGACCTTGAAAAGAGCTGGCCCCTCTACATCTTCTCGTGGACGAGCAAGAGCTCCTCGGGGATGAGCAAGAGCTCAGATTCCTGTCGAGGAACAGAGGACTCAATCTGCCTTAGAGAACCAGGCCTTCCAATTAATGGAGAAGAACCAGGCGTTGGCTGAAATGTCAAAGAAGATCAGGGACCTGGAAGAGCAACTTTCTACGCAGAATTCTGTCTTGGAGAATAAGTAACTCTTCATCAAAAATCTCCACGAGCAGCTGGAAAGACTGACATATCAATTCCACAAATAGCCCAGGGAGTTCTGGATGGTTGGGTACAACGAGGCTCTTTATCACTTGGACGATCGTATCCAGAATGCCAATAATGAGGGCTACAAGCAAGGCTGGTTGAATGCCTTAGGTGTGCTGCAACTCGAACAGGGTCATTACCTGTGGGACTACCACGATCATGGGTTGCTCGAACTACCCGTGCCACCATTCAAACTGGATATGAGTTGGATCCCTGCTCGGGCCATTCCTCGATGCTTGATTTGCAAGTATCTCGGTGACTACAATCTCCATTCAAATGTCGAGATATCTCATCCCGAGCACCTCCTAGATCGACCATCCGTGATGAATATCAGGATGTTAAAAGATTTGAACTTTATAAATTCTCCTCTTGCTTTAAATGATCCGCCTGCTGGCGAGGAACCTGTTACAAAAGCAGAGGGGAAGAAACCAATAGAGTAGGAATTTTGATTTAATAGTTAGTATATATTTCATTATCAATGTAATTTATTTTTGGATTTAATGAAAGGCTTTCATTTTTGTTCGCAATCTTAATTGCTATTGTCTTATAATTATAAAACACTTTACATCTGTGCATGTGTATATGTTAAAAAGATAATAATATTGTGTTATTTGTCGACCAACTTATTGTCGAGTAGTTTGAACTTGTGGTAATTATTTGGCAAAAATAATGTTTTGTTTCTCGGCCAACTTAGTAAAAAGTTACGAGTATAAAAAATGTTTAAAATGTTTCCGACCAACTACAGTTAGTGGGTTTTTATCCCCGACCAGCCATAGTTAGTAGATTTTTTTCTTAAATTTTTCCGACCAACCAAGGTCGGTAAATTTTCCTTGTCGACCAACTACAGTTAGTGGGTTTTTATCCTCGACCAGCTATAATTAGTAGATTTTTTTTTCTTAACGAGCAACTTTCGTACTTTTTGGAATAATTTTACCTCCTAACCGACATAAATTGGCATTTTTAGGAATACTTTTATTTCCCGAGGAACATATAGTTTTACTTCCCATAGGAATACAAGTTTTATTTCCTAGAGGAATACAAGTAGCTTTACTTCCCGGAGGAATACAAGTAGCTTTACTTCCCGGAGGAATATAGGTAGCTTTACTTCTCGGAGGAATATAGGTAGCTTTACTTCCCGGAGGAATATTGGTAGCTTTACTTCCCGGAGGAATATAGGTTTCTCGACCAACCTTTGTTGGCATTTTCGAGAAAAAATTTGAGTAGTCTGAGTTTTGTCGAGTAGTGAGTAGCACTAGTATTCCCCAAAAAACTTTCAATAAAAAGAAAGAATTCGGCAGAATATCTTCATTTTATTCATCAATGATAATACTTGCGTAGGTGCTCTGCGTTCCATGCATTCTTACACTCCTCCCTTTCTAAAGTTGCTATTCGGTAAATTCCTGGTCGAACAACTTCTGTAACTCGGTATGGTCCATGCCAGTTTGCCTCCAGTTTGTTGTGCTTTTGAATCACTTTCTTCAGCACATAGTCTCCTTCTTTCAGGTCACACTTCTTCACCCTCTTGTTGTAGAACAAAGTTGTTCGCTGCTGGTAAGCAGCATTTCTAATGGCTTCTTCTTCTCTAACTTCCTCGAGCATGTCTAAATCCAATCTTCTCATTAAGTCGCTGACAGGGGAATTGAAATTTAGTACCCTGTGTGTTGGGAGGCCCAACTCGACAGGTATAACAGCTTCACCTCCAAATGCTAGCATATATGGAGATTCTCCAGTTGCTGCTCGGGGAGTAGTACGATAAGCCCATAGTACTGACTGTAACTCGTTGATCCAATTTGCTTTCGCATCGTCCAGTCTTTTCTTCAAGCCATTCAGCAGCGTTCTGTTTGTCACTTCAGTTTGTCCATTGCTTTAAGGATGACCTGGTGCTGAGTGGATCTTCAAAATGTTTGACTGATGACAATAGGCAACAAACTCCTCGTTATCAAATTGTGTTCCATGGTCTGTGATGAAAGCATGAGGAAGACCATATCGACAAATGATGTTCTTCCAAATAAATTTGTACACCTTGTCGTACTTCATATCGATGAGAGGCTCAGCTTTAACCCACTTAGTAAAATAATCCACTGCGACAACGAGGTATTTGAATCTTCCTCTGGTCGTTGGCAATGGCCCGACCAAATCTATTCTCCACGTGGCAAATGGCCAAGGGGAAGTTATGGATGTCAACAATGCTTGTGGAGTTCTTCGGATGGAGGAAAAACACTGACACTTGTCACATTTCTTGGCATAGGATATACAATCAGCCCTCATCGTTGGCCAGTAGTATCCCTACGTCATCACCTTTTGCAAAAGCGTCCGACCTGCTACATGGGCTCCACAGGACCCTTCATGGACCTTTTCAATTAAATCTTTCACCTCGATGGGATGCACACATTTCTGCAAACCTGCCATAATTCCTCGTCTATATAGAATATCATTAGTTAATACATACCGAGCAACTTTAAACTTCAATTTCTTGGCTGCGAGCTTGTCAATTGGTAATTCTCCCTCTTCAATATATGCCCTGATGGGATCCATCCAAGATGGTCCTAAATCAAGGGTAATAAAGTTCATCGTCAGATCTTCATCTATACTCCGACAATCTAAAACTTCAATTGGGATTGTTCTCCGGAGCTCTGTACGAGTAACTGAGGCTAATCGAGCTAGGGCGTCTGCTCTCACATTCTCCATTCTCGGTATTCTGACCAGATGAATAGCAGTAAATTCTAACACCAGCTCCTTTGCCTTTGCATGATATCTGATAATTAATTCTCTTTTGACTGCATATACTCCCATCATTTGGTTTACGATCAATTGAGAATCACTGAAAACATTAACCTGATGCTCCTCCATAATTTTTGCCAAACTAAGACCTGCAATCATGGCCTCATACTCAGCCTCATTATTGGAAGCCTTGAATTGGAAACGTATGGCGTATTCCATGTCGACCTCGTCCGGAGTGCTCAAAACTATCCCCGCGCCACATCTTCTAGTGCAAGATGAGCCATCTACATATAACCTCCATATAGGTAACTCGTCTTCAAATTTCTGATCTATCAGAGTTCCTCGGTGAAATATTTGTTGCTTCCTTTCATCATCCCCTGATATTTCTCGCTCTTCGTCGATCATCTTTTCTTGCCCTTTTACCAATCGGAGTTGGTCTGAGCTCGAATTTGATGATCCTGTAACATCCACTTGCCCTTTTACCAATCGGAGTTGGTCTGAGCTTGTGTTTGTTGATCCTGTAACATCCACAGGTTGATCAGCGAGAAACTTTTTCTCCTCGGGGGTATCAGGATAGGTGAACTCTGCTATAAAATCCGCTACAGCTTGCCCTTTAAGCGATGATCTGGGTTCATAGACTATATCGTATTCACCGAGCTCTATTGCCCAGTACATCAATCTCCCTGATTTTTATGGTTTATGAAGGGCTTGCCTCAACGGCATATCAGTATATACGACTATAGTATGAGCCTGTAAGTATGGCCTCATTCTCCTACTCGCCTCAATCAGCTCCAGTGCTAACTTTTCCAGCCTTGGATATCTGATATTTGCTCCTCGGAAGGCCTTACTTGTGTAGTAGATTGGTTTTTTTACCCCATTCTCCACTCTTATCAACGCCGAGCTAACTGCATTCTCTGATACTGCTAGATACAAGTACAATTTTTCTCCCATCACCGGCCTGGACAACAGTGGAGGTGCTCCCAAGTATTTCTTCAAGTCTTGAAAAGCCTTCTCATATTCATCATTCCACTCAAAAGTCTTTCGGAGTGTCTTGAACAATGGGAGACATCGATCAGTTGCTCGTGATACAAATCTGTTGAGTGTTGATACTCGTCCTGTAAGACTTTGCACCTTTTTCTTCGTCGTTGGAGATCGCAGCCCTAATAGAGCTTTGATCTTTTCAGGGTTTGCCTCAATGCCTCGTTGATTGACAATGTACCCGAGAAACATGCCTTCTCGTACTCCAAATATGCACTTCATCGGGTTCAGCTTCATTTGGTATTTATCCAATTGATCAAAAGTCTGACTTAAGTCAACTAGATGATCGGTATCTTTCTTGCACTTTGTCAGCATATCGTCAACATAGACTTCCATATTGCAACTGATTTGTTCAACAAAGACTTTGTTCATCAGCCGCTGATATGTCGCACCTGTATTTTTCAAACCAAAAGGCATAACATTATAACAATAAGTTCACCTAGGGGTAATGAAAGAAGTACTCTCCCTGTCTTCAAGTTTCATTTTAATCTGATTGTAACCAGAATAAGCATCCATGAAGCTCAGCAGCTCGTGTCCCGAGGTAGCATCGACCAGTTGATCAATTCGGGGCAATGGAAAGTGATCCTTTGGGCATGCTTTGTTGAGGTCGGTGAAGTCTACACACATCCTCCACTTATTGTTTTTCTTCTTTACCATCACCACATTGGCTAACCAGTTTGGATATTTAACATCTTCAATGAAGCAAGCTTTGTGGATCTTCTCGACTTCCTCCTGTATAGCTTGATTCTTCTCGGGGCTGAACACTCTTCTTCTCTGCTTCACTGGCTTGATCTCCTTATTCACATTGAGTTCGTGACATAAGAAATTTGGATCTATTCCGAGCATATCTTCATGACTCCACGCAAAAGTTTGTTTTCCGCTTCTTAGGAAAGTTATCAATTCCTGTTTTAGTGAGGCTTCCAACGATGAACCTACTTGAGTAGTTTGCTCAGGGTGCTCGTCGTCCAGAATGATGTTTTCAGTAGATTCCACCACTTGACCCTTCATTAGTTGAGACTCATCTCTAGGATCCAATGTTTCAATTTTTGCACCTTCATCCACTTGATAGGTAGTAGTATTTTTGCTTGATTCCTCCAGTTCTTCTTGCTTGGCGGATGAAGAATAGCATTCCCGAGCTACTTTCTGATCACCTTTCACAACTCCTACTCCAAAATTTGTTGGAAATTTTAGGCATTGATGTACTGTAGATGGTATAGCCTCGAACTTCTTCAATCCTACTCTTCCCATGATGATATTGTATGATGATTGAACATTCTTATCCATCACGAAGAAACGTATTCTTTCTGTTCGACAAGCAGGCCACGTACCAATGAATATATCCAACTTGATTGTCCCAAGTGGAAATACTTTCTCGCCAGCAAAACCGATGAGGGGTTTATGATAAGTCTCCAATTGAGATAGGTTTAGATTTAAACTATCGAAGCACGAGTAGAACATGATGTCTGTCGAGCTACCATTGTCGACTAGTACTCTTGAAATTATTACTTCCTTCATCCTCATTTTGATCACCAATGGGTCATCATGAGGATATAGAACACCTGCGAGGTCATTCTTTGAGAAACCAATGACCAATTTCTCTTTATTTACCTTTCTCGACCGATCCTCCTCAGCTAGATTTATTCGTTGAATGTATGAGCAAGCTTGAGCCTCACAGAGGTAAGCTTTTCTCTCAGCAGTAAGGTCTCCTCCTCCTGCATCTCCACCTGTTATAACATTACAGTCAAATGACCCAAAGCGTATTGAAAATACCTCTCGTTCTGGCTGCCTTGGTCTCTTGGGAAGATCAGGGTCGTCTTCGAGATCAACTTCATGGTTTCTTTTCTTGTTCTCCTCTGCTCGACGAGGAGATCTAGACCTCTCTCTTATTCGGTTGTTGTTTCTTCTTTCGCTTCCACGATCAACATACTTTTCCAGCTTTCCTCGTCTGATGAGTGTTTCAATCTCATTTTGAAGAGCTATGCAATTTTTGGTCATATGGCCATGATCTTTATGAAACTCGCAACACTTCTCCTTATTCCTCTTGTCAGGGTCTGCCTTCATTTTCTCTGGCCAGTTTAATTCCTCGTTGTTCTTGATTTCCTCTAGAACATGGTTGTTATCCTTCTTCAAAGGAGTATAATTATCAAATTTCTTCATTACGTCCCATACCGACCTAGTTTTTGAATGTTTGTCATTACCATTGTTCTTATGCTCTTTCTTCTTAGCTTTATCACCTCCCACCTTGGTTTCTTTAGCATCCATGTTCTTCTTCGCAGCCATAGCCTCCTCGACATTCATAATCTTGGCAGCTTTTCCCATCAGATCTGACATGGTTCTAGGTGGATCTTTGGCCAAAGTGTAGTACAACTTGTTCGGTAGTAGTCCACTCATCAAGGCGATAATCGTTGTCTTTTCCTCATAATCAATGAATTCAAGTTTCTCGTTATTAAAACGAGTTATATAATCTCTGGTGCTCTCACCAGCTTTTTGTCTAACACTTAACAAATGTGCTACTCGTTTAACTGTCTTTGCCCTAAAACAGAAATTCCCAATGAATAACTCGGCCAGTTGAAGAAAAGTTGAGATCTTACCCCGAGGAAGATTATTATACCATATTTGAGCAGATTCGGTAAGAGTTCCCGAGAATGCCCTGCATCTCATCTCATCTGGGACAGCATAGATGTCGGCTGCAGCTTGGTATTGTTCTATATGAAGGACGGGGTTAGTCTTTCCATCATATTTGTGGGTCACAACAGGTACTTTGAATTTTGATGGTGTTGGAAAATCTATAATGGCCTGGACAAAAGGTGTTCCTAGAACAAAGGTTCATTGTAGAGGGTTCTTAGCTTTAACCGTTTCCCCTAATCTATCTTCCAGCCTTTGAATAGAGCCTTTCCATGCATCATTTCCTTCCTCGGGCCTGTTGGTTCGAGCAACTGATCGCGTTGAGGTGGCTTCCTGGGATCTATCTTGACGAGAAACTGGTCGCGACTGGGCAGATCCTTCCCTTAAGTCTGATGGTCGTCGAAAACTCTTCGATGGGGCTCTAGGAGGACTTTTGCTCGTCCTAAGACCTAATCGATCGAAAGGAGATACTCTGCTTAATCTTTCTAGCGCACTGGTCCATTCTGGGGAGAAAGTGATATGTTGTTCAGTATCTGTGGCTCGCACTGACGAAGTTCGTCCAGGTTGATAAGAAAAATCTTCAGACTCCTCATTGCGATATGAATTGGTACACCTAGTACGCGAAGAAGGCGCACGGGTATTTCTTTGAATACTTCGTAGTTCTAAATGGGTTGGTGCACCACCATGGAAGGTTTGTATGAGTTGTCGCATAGTTTCTTGCATGACGGTCTGGCCCTGAGCCAGATTTGTCATTATTCCAGCCAAATCTGAAATATTTTGCGGAGCAGATGGATTTGGAGGGCTTCCAGCGTTTCGATTGCTAGATTCTGGAATATCAGCCATTTGTGATGGATTGTTTTTTATGAAAAATGATATTACCAGTCGTTTCCCATAGACATCGCCAATCTGTTGATGTAAAAAATTAGATCATATCTAATTATTCAATCACAGATAAAATAAATGAAACAAAGAGTTTTTAAAGTGGTTTAGCCTTATAGGAATGGCCTACGTCCACTGTTATATTATTGTTGAGTGTTTGGGAATTCTCGATTACAAGTTCTATCAAGAAATTCCCCTCCTTACAATGAGGATTGTACAATGTATTTATAGCCCTGAGGCTGTAATGTGAAAGGGTAATGCATTAAATGATGTACATATGAAAGGGTAATACATTTAATGCGCTTTAAGCGTCTGCGTCTGAATGATAAACATTTAATGAACAGTCAAACTGTTGGTTATCCTGCTATTAATGCTTTGTTCGAGGTGCAGCTCGGACCGCCTGAGTTGCTTGGACCGCCTAAGCTTCTTGGTACTCAAAAATTCCTAAGAGAGTTCTTGTTCCTCGGAGCGTATGAGTTCCTCGGGGAAGCAGTATTCCTCGTTGTAGTATAGTTCCTCGGAGCGTGTGAGTTCCTCGGAAGTGTTTGTTGTTGCCACATAGATTGCCACGTGTCTTCACTTTATTGAGCCATGTCAGTAGACTAAATTTGGTATCAACAGTCATTTCGACATTGACAATAACCGTAGACACAACCAAACATTTTAAGTTAATCTTATATGCTAGTGGCTATGAAGACTATATTATCCCAGATGCTAATATAAATTTGGAATTCCAAAGATATGTGAATTTCTCCCCATTCCCTTATGAAGGAATGCAATCGGGAATTCCTAGCGGTAGACTTAATGAAGAAATATTAGTTAGAACCAATAATTAAAATTACAATCATACTTACAGTACTAGGAATAATGGACCTAAGAAAGAAAAAGATAAGACTCTCTGGAAATTGCCAGAATTTTAAGAAACTGAGACTATACATAATAAACCTTTGTTTATTAATCAAAACAATGTCATTGGAAATGTTACTATTCCGTTTGGTCCTCTTAAGATTGTCAATAAGAATATCCACGTTTAAGAAGTTAGATTTAGGAATATGGGAGAAGCCATAATCAATGATCCTTCAGAAGGAGAATGTAATAGTATATCTAGGTCTAGTTTACTAAGACAAGATATTATGATTAGACCTAGAAGATCATTCGAACAAAAAGACTTAGTTAGAGAAAAATCTAGAATCCAAAACTTTGGAAAAAATCCCTCAGAATTGGACATGAAGAAATTTAAAGAACATCTTAATAAAAGGCATTTTGTTAGAATCCAAGAAAGAGATAAATTTAAGATGATAGCCCAATACCATATATTAAAATTAAAAGAATCTAACAATACTAAAGAACTTCTTGGAAACCTAAAACTAATAGAAGAAGGAGAAGAAAGATTAATGCCAACTAACAAGTAGGTTCTAATAAACAAGAGATAGGAAGTAGTAGTAGTAGTAGGCTAGATGAAGATCCTAGACTTTTTAGTAAACCAATCGGAATAAATATTTCTATACACTCAAGAACTTTAGGAAAGACCAAACTGGATTATATAAAAGACTTTCCAACTAGTGATAAGAGTTTTAATCCTGTTAAAACTATGGCAAGTCAAGCCATAAACCCAGTTGGGATATATCTTAATCTGACAATGTCCAAGATAGGAAGAAAGCCTTAGATGAATGGCATAATCAAATGAATATGTGTTTTACATCTAATGAACAATGGGATGCAAGTTTATGTAAACAATACGCTGAACAATCCATTAGAGGTATTGCACAAGATTATTTAGATAGTTTAAGAAAAGCTACAGATGAAGAATCCCCAGCGAAGATTGAGAAAATGAAAGAAAACATAGAAGAAAGATCAATTGAAGAATATATCCAATTATTTACTTCAGAATTCATTGGAGCTGGACATTTAGCTCAAATCAATGAATAAGACTTAGCAAAAAAATTTAAGTTAGCTCTCCTTATCATTTGCAAATTAGATAAGATAAATGAATATATCAATAATTATGAACAACTATATTACCAAATTAAAGAATTTGGAGACACCTTAAAAGATGAATATTTTAGAAGGATACCAGCCATAGGACAAATCCTAATTAATGAATATATGATTTGGCCAGGAGTAGCTGGAGTTAAGAATAACTCCCTTGGTGAAAGAATCAATTTTTCCAAAGACTATATCATATCTAAAAGATGAAATGTAACTTAAGGAAAGTTAATTGAAGAAACTTTCAAACAGATTCCTCTAATTAAATATGAAAGAGACATTTCTCCAATCCAATGGGGATGTGGTAATGAATCTTAAAAATTCAAAAAGAAACTAGAATGGAAATAAATGAAGTTTAAGGATAGACCTTTAGGATTTCTAAAGAAATATAGATTCGGACCATCTACTACCTTTAGAGAAAGGAACTCTAAAAACAAGAAAAATAGATTTAACCAAAGACGATACTTAAGAAGAATACCATAAACATAAAAAGGTTCCTCATTATATGAAAGAAAAAGAAATATCTCAATCTATGACTGCCACCAAAGAATGTTGGACTTGTGAAAAAGAAAGAAACTTTGCTAAATACTGTGCTAACAAGAAAGGTAAATAAAGTATTAAAATTATTAATACAATATTAAACTTTGCATATCAAGAAGAATTAGACATTATATATGATATAGAAATATTATGCATAGAAAATGATGATAATACTAGTATCTATAGTGCATACATAGACATTGATTCAGAAGATTATAATAGTGACACTGATGAGTATGAAGACTCCCAAGATACTTTAGACTTATACATGATGCAAACTAATCAAGATGAACAAGATGATGAATATATAGACTTTGAAAAATCTTGGTATAAATGTATATTAAGCCCCTTTTTAAAGAAAAGATGGATAGTTAGTAATCTTGAGTTACTAACCTATATACCTAGATGTTACTTTGATAAAAAAAAACATTATTGGATATCTGAAATAAAATGTAACAAGAAAAACTTTAGATGTGTAGAATGCTTTGAGACTATACAAACATAATTATTAATCGTTTGTGTTATTTATCAATTACACTACCATAAAAATTATTAGAGAACCAGATTTAGAGAAATTTATACTAGCCAGTATGATTCTCAAATAGACCTAGATAATAAAGCATATTATCAAGACATTGATAGAAATATAGCCAAAAGATTACAAGAAAATGAAGGCTTAAAAGGAAAAGGGAATTTCCTATGATTTAAGAGAATACTGCTCTCATGGTAGTACGGAAGATTTAACATCATTAGATTTTGTAGATAAACCTCAGAAAGGAATATCTTTTTTAGAAAAGAATAATTTAGTAATTTCTACTAAACCACATGCTTCTTTTGTAGAATTGTTTGTACAACACAAAGATTATCCTAAAAGACTTTCAACTTTTATAAATATCGGATGCTCTCAGAGTATTTGCAAGGCTAATGCCTTCCCTGAAGATTATTTTCTAGACAGTAATCAAGAGATCCATGGTAAGGTAGTTAATGGAGAACCATTACCTTATATTTTCAGACTATTTTTATTTATTTTAAATTAGGAAATCATACTAACAAAACTGTTAATCATCAGTTTTGGATAATGGATCCTCGTCCTAGTTTCACAGGAAACATTATTTTAGGACCAGACTTTATTAGTAAATATCACCCTTATACTCAGTATAATGATAAGATATTAATTAGTGTTAAAAAGGATTTTAATATTAAAGCCCCTCTAATAGATCAAAAGACTACCTTTGACCTTATGCAGGTCAAACCCAATTGTAAACCAATAAAACATCAGAGTTCTTCAGCTGAGCATGGTGGACTTGGACCTACAAACCAATAAGAAGACTTAGAAATAACTAAACCCTTATAAAAAGAATGTAAGTGTCCAGACCAAAAGTGCTATAAGCAAATAACGCTTATACAACAAGAACTTTTAGATCAAGCCCAGCAAACCTTATTAAAGGTTCAAGCTATATCCAAAATAGAAGAAAATGGATATAAGAGTAGGAAAGGAAAAGACTAAGCAATTAGCAGAGCCTAGTTTAGGAGAAAATCACATTGCTAAGTTGGATAAAGATCAAAACTATTATGAAATTATCCCTATTTACCTAGACGCAGCTATTAATGGTGGAACCTATAAAAAAGGATATTCATAAGAAGATAAAGAATAATTTAAAAAAGATATAGATGAAATGCTTAAGCTAGGCATTATTAAGGAAACTAAAACTAGACATAATAGCCTTGCCTTCTACGTTCAAAATGAATCTGAACAAAAAAGAGGAAAAAGACGAATGGCTATAGATTATAGACAACTAAATAAGAATTGTGAATTTGATTCTTATAAGATACCAGATAAGAATAATCTAATCAATTTCATTGAAGACATAATTATATTTAGCAAGTTTGATTGCAAATCAGTCTTATGGAAAATAAAGATGCATCCAGATAGCATAACTTGGACAACCTTTAGTGTGCTCTAAGGAAAATATGAATGGCTAGTAATGTCATTTGGATACTTGAATGCTGCTCAAGTATTCCAAAGAAGAATGGACAATATATTTAGACCATATTCAGAATTTTGTCTTGTTTATATAGATGACATTATTGTAGCCACTAAAACTAAGAAAGAGCATGTAGACCATCTTAAGAAGATTATTTTAGAATTAGATAAATATGGTATTGTTATTTGTGAAAATAAAATGCAATTGGTTCAGACTGAAATAGATTTTATGGTAATGCATATTAATAAGGGAAAAATATCCTTAGCATAACACATAATCAAAAAGATCCTTGAGTTTTCATACCCGCTTAAAGATATAAAACAAAGCCTAACTTCTAAATTGAAAGGTACAGACAAGACTAACCCTTTTTATTGGACTAAAGATGATTTTGAAGTTATAAGAAAAATTAAAGAAGCAGTCAATAACATCCCTTTACTTGAACGACCTAATGCTGAAGATCAATTCGTTGTAGAAAAAGATGCATCTGATAAATAATGGGGAGCGGTATACTTTGCCACTAACGATTAGACTAAAAAGAAAAAACTTTGTAGATATATTTCTAGAACCTTTACAGATCCAGAAATAAGATATACAACCCATGAAAAAGAAGTATTAGCAATAGAAAGGGCTATAGAAAATATATATTTTTTCTTAGACCTAAATATTTTACTGTTTATACTGACTCTTCTTATACAGTAAAATTCAGAGACTAAGATTTGTCCAAATCAAGGACTAATAGACTTATTAGGTTCCAACAATTACTTAATGGTTATGAATTCTCTTTTATACATATTAGGGGAAGCAAAAATACCATTCTGGACATTATATCAAAGATAACCAATATTTGGTAACACTAATATGATTTCATATTTTATGTTGCGAACAATAGACTTAGACGCAATGAGTTCCTCTGGACCAAATAGACTAAGCAAATAAGACATTGCAGACTATCTTAGACGCTTAAGACCAAATGATGATGTAACGCAAAGACATACTCACAATCAAGACTCTCAAGAAAGACCGATCCTGGACAACTTTGATGATATTATAGTTCCTCCTAAAAAACCTAGACATGATATTATTTCCCAGAATAGACTTATTGGGAAGATGTTTTTTTCCCAATATAGACCAGAGTAAAGATACCCAGACTCAATAAAATTTAGACGAGAATTTTCAGATGACGACAATACTCTTATAAATGCCCTATGGTTGAATGTAAAGAATAAACTATGGGTAGAATTCAAGAAGAATTTTGTAGTTGTTGTCAGATTCATGAGAACTCAAAGACTTGCAGTTACTCAACTTAGTAGTACTGCTACTCCTAGACCTCAGACTTTTGGAGAATACTCCAAAGTTAGACCAACTGATAATTTACTTTATTAGAAAAAGACATTTAAGACTAAGATTGTTAGACCATTTAGTCATAATAATCTTCCAATTTTAAAAGACTATTAGAAAGAAGCTAATAGCATTATTGAACATTTCAATATGTTATTATCCGAGATTAATGGAGATGCCTTAATGATTAGAGGTTTCTTCAAAGGTATTCCAAAAATTATCTTTTTGGAAAGGAAGATATATCTTTGATAACTTTAGCAGACTATGGGTTTATTGGACTCGCCCAGATAAAGACTGTAGATGACTCTATTGCTCTTGGAAAAATAGTCCATGAGTACGTCAATAAGGTAGAAGACTTTCATCCACTGTTTTCCAGGGTCTACCAAATTGCTCCAAGTTACTGTAGAGGAATTATAGTTGAAGGATTTAGACTCATTAGATTTTTTAATTATTCATTTGAAGATGTTGAGATTCTATCTGAAGACGAGACTAAAGACATAGTTGTTGGTAAGTCCAAACTCCAGATTTCCCAAGCTATGGAGACGATATAAATCATGGAGTTGTTAACAAGTGAAGACAGATGGTAGACTGCATACCATAAAGAAGGCCTCATTATCCAAGCCGATGATCCATTCGATGGAAAGCTCAAGAAAGAATCTAAGGACATGGTAGAGATATCTTTTCCAGCTACCCTTAGATTGATAGGCCTCATTGATGAATTATTCAACAATAATACTCTACAGGACAAAGACAAATACAAGGCAAAATAAGACGTAGATGGGACAGAGAAGGGTCCCACCCTACTCAGCGAATTATCAAAGAATGAAGACTCAATTATTTAGACTTTACTTTCCATAAAGCAAAAGATTCGTTCCCCACATGGACCACGAGACTAAAGAGAGACACGGACTTTAGATTCCTCAATTATCAGAAGATGCCAAAAGACTTTTTGAAAGGAAAAAGAATCATCAGAATTATTATTAGAAGATAAGGTTACTTTACTTAAATAATTATATTTTGTTTACCGACTTTCTTTTCATAGACGGTTGCAAGTCATTTGTATGAACCCTTAAGTCTATAAAAGGGTGCGTTTAGTTTGTAATATGGGGGGCTAGGGGGTTATTAGAAGTTAGAAAGAGTGAGTAAGCTTAGAGAGAGTAATATGTACATGAGTGAGTAAACCTCTTATAGTTAGGGGAGAGGAGAGAGTTGTATTTACCGATGCTATACAATAAAAGTATTTTCTTTTTCCAGAAATCTTTAATGTTAAGTTGTTATTATTCTCCAAATGATTCCAACTTTCTGTTGATAGAGAACTATTGTGTGGAACCTATGGTGTAGTACGTAGGTGTTATATTGTTCAACCGCCGTCAGTGATGATTTGCCAAGAGCCGTTAGCTAGGTGGGCGTTACGCGTGCTGGCATATAGGTAGGAAACGGTTCCAATGCCAAACTAGTGGATTAAGGTGCGACACATAAAGAGAGACTTGCAGGAGACCCAGACCGAAGAAAAAAAGCAACAAAGGTGAAGAGATGAAGAAAATAAGATAAAGATATTCCAGACCAGAAGGAAGGTATAAACTCGAACCAAACCCCTAGCTATTTTTCGTATTATTATTATTATAATCCAGGGAAATTTGCATGAACCTATAAATCACTAAAGACTTTTTTGCATTTGTCAATCAAACAAATCTAGACTTAACAGGAGAAATCCAAGAGTGGATTCTTACAGACCCTAAAGATAAAGAACTTATAGAAAATTTTTTAACATACGCATGTGGTACTTTCAAATATATAGACCAGGTTATTGAATGGTTAGTATGTGAAGTACCTAGAATATAAATAATTAGAATAGGGATCCGTGATCTCTTTAAACAAAATTTAACAACTGAAGAGTTCGCAGACGAAATTTCAAGACCAAAAAATATCAAAATACACTAGAATACTTGAAAATAGTATAGACGTATTAAAATATATTATACGCAAATGATTAGCTGAAATAAGAACTATTTTAATTAGATCAAGAGGAATCCGTCCTCTTCCTAAAAATGTAGAAACAGTTGCCCCTAGAACATATAGAAGATTTTTGTCATCCTATGGCGATAATAATTTAGACAACTTTGTAGAAAATGATATAATTGATACTGTTAATCAGATATATAAAGAAACTAGAGTGATAAAACCTCAATACCGCATAAGGTATTTAAGACTAGAATATTTTCCTTCAAAACCACTTGCAATTTCCAGACTCCCTGAAGAAAACATTTATATAGATAATCCTCGCTATTCCAAATCTCAGTACGATAGTGACGGATGAAGTCAGAGAAGTAGCAGCTCTGAAACTTCTCTTAGACTTCCAGATCAATTAGATAAACTTAAAGATGCTAGAAGTTATTAGGGTAGAAATTTCTATTCCTAAAACTTTAGAAAAAGACAATAGTATATAAAAGACGAAGTGGTCCCTAGTTAATTTTTGGACGGTAGCTGGTCCTTAAACTAGGTTCGCACGAGAGCTGGACTCTCTCTCTCTCTCTCTATATATATATATATATATATATATATATATATATATGTGTGTGTGTGTGTGTGTGTGTGTGTGTGTGTGTGTGTGTGTGTGTGTATATATATATATATATATATATATATATATATGTATACACACGCACATATAGTCTCTTGTAATGACTCTTTATAGTGCAGACCCCGGCCATACAATTTTTTTAAAATAGTAAAAAAATGAATTTTTAATGAAACTTCATGGATATGATGTCCATAATTAGGAGATAATCTCCAATTTTTTTCATCAAAAAATTTAATAAAACAAAACGTTGAGATGAGGTGATATGTAAAAAAATGGTATAAATATTCATTTTCAACAGTTGAAATGTTGGGTCGGCGCCAACCACTTTAGTTATTGAATTTTTTGATGAAACTTCATGGATATGATCTTCTCATTGTCAAGATCATATCATGAAGTTTCATCAAAAAATTCAATCAAAAGGTGGGTGAGATAATCGCCAACATTTCAACGGTCGGAAATGCATATATATACCCTTTTTTATATATCACCCCATATCAACGGTTCTTTTATTGAATTTTTTGATGAAAACAATTGGAGAAGATCTTCTCACCGTAAAGATCATATCCATGAAGTTTCATCAAAAAATTTATTTTTTTACTATTTTAAAAAAATGATATGTACCGGAGTCTGTACCATAAGGAGGCCTTACAAGAGCTCTCTCTCTCTCTCTCTCTATATATATATATATATATATATATATATATATATATATATATATATATATATAGGGGGTCTCTTATACGGACCTATTTACATACATACCTCCGTGCGCTCTTAAATTAACCCACGCACAAACCAAAACACAAACGTTCTCGCCTCTCTCCTGTGTCAGCCGACCAAAGTGCACACTCTCTCTCCTCTCTCTTATGTCTACACTTTGAAGCCCACACGCAATCTTCTACCACTCTCTCAAAACAAATCATTATTACATACCATCCAAAGTTAATACACTCTCACCACTCTCCTCTCTACCAACTGCCAAAATGTCAAATCTTCCATGCCTCTCTCCTTTGTTGACGTGCTACTCACGAATTCCAACATACCTAAAGCCTCTACAAACAGCTGTTATTTTCTCAAGACAAAACCAACATTTAAAAGATACAAACCAAATACAAACCAAACCAAATATTTAGCATATTTTTTTTTACAACTGTTATTATTTTACAACGTTAATTTTTGCATAACTATTTTTACAACGTTAATTTTGCAACTGTTATTATTTTTCATAAACGAAATTGTTAATATTTATCATTTTCTTAAACGTTCATTTTACAACTGTTATTTTTTTAATTTTTGTTATATTTCATTTTTTTAGCATAACTGTTATTTTTGTTAATATTTAGCATAACTATTTTTTTTAGGATAACTGTTATTTTTGTTATTATTTTTTATAAACGTTAATTTTACAAATGTTATTATTTTTCATAAACGAAAATGTTAATATTTATCATTTTCTTAAACGTTAATTTATTAACTGTTATTTTTTTATTTTTTGTTATATTTCATTTTTTTAGTATAACTGTTATTTTTGTTATTATTTTTCGTAAACGTTAATTTTACAACTGTTATTATTTTTCATAAACGAAAATGTTAATATTTATCATTTTCTTAAACGTTAATTTATTAACTGTTATTTTTTTAATTTTTGTTATATTTCATTTTTTTAGCATAACTGTTATTTTTGTTATTATTTTTCATAAACATTAATTTTACAACTGTTATTATTTTTCATAAACGAAAATGTTAATATTTATCATCTTCTTAAACGTTAATTTTACAACTGTTATTTTTTAATTTTTGTTATATTTCATTTTTTTAGCATAACTGTTATTTTTATTAATATTTTTCATAAACATAAATTTTACGACCGTTATTATTTTTCATAAACGAAAATGTTAATATTTAGCATAACTGTTAAGTTAAACGTTATTTTTGTAGCATAATTGTCAACACAAATCAAATGAGATACAAGAAGTTGTGATACATGCATATGTGATACAAAAAGTTGTCAACAACTGCTTAGCAATGTGATACAAAAAGTCTAAGTGATACAAATATAAGGGCTTGGCAATTCTCATACATCACGTTAACATACTGCTTCTATGCCAATTCACATACTGGGCAGTTAACTGCTGCTTGGCAATTCACATCTTGTATGCCAATTTACATCTTTCCAATTCAAAAAATCTAAGTGATACAAAAAAAGATGCCAATTCAAATCATGGCATTTAATCTGTTCAATATTCATCCTCATCGTCTTCCAAACTCACGAATGTGTTTGCGTCTACATTAGCATGTGCACTGCATAAAAGAGCGAAACATAATTTAATAAATTCGATATAAAACATGTATTATTCAAACGAAGAATTTAAATAAAATAAAAGGATAATACATACCCATTTGCAACGGGACAATTCCTCTTATCGTGTGATTGACCAATTAAATGACAACCATTACAATGACGAGATTTATTTTGTTTTGCCTTTCGAAGTGCGTTCTCCTTTCCTCCTTTTAGTCTTTTTCCACAACCCTTTGCCCGTACATGATTTGGCTCTTTGTAACTTTCCTCCATCCGTGCATTTGGCTCAACTCTCCCATCACTAACGCCACATCCAACAACACCAACAATTTGATTGATTTTATCATTTGCAACATCTAAAGCATCTGTATAAGCTCTCATTGTGTATTCATTTGTAAGAGCTTTATCAACCAAATTCAAAGCAAGTTGAATCAAACGAGCCGGATTTGAGAAATATGATTTCTCATCATTTATAATTACCCCACCCTCGACAACATCCCCAACTTTTGTCGTTTTTGTCCATTGCTTCAAAATATAAGGGCTTGGAAATTCTTCAAAGTCTTGAAACTTTTTCAAGTATGATAAAATATGTCTACATGGGAGACCGACACTTTAAAACTTCTTGCAAGTACATGTAACAATGTTGGACACCTAGTCAAATATAATAGTTCGAAATTTGTACGGCTCTATTTTTTTCCGAGTTGCCTTGTACACACTTTTATTACACTCGTCATCCACTAGATCAAATTTATAATTCAAAAAGTCACGCATCTCATCTTGAAATTTCTCAAACGCTTCACGAGTATATAAGTCAACCATTTGCAACAACACTTCATTTTCGAAAATTAGTTTCGGTTTCTCCGTTAGATCTTTGTGGTCCAAAATTTTTTCTTCATGACGTGGACGAAGAAGACCCCTACCAAAGTGAATTATAAAGTCTACTAATGAATTTGTTTTGGACACATATCCTTTGAAGAATGAATGAGCGCTCTCCGCTCGTTGGCTACTCGACATGCCGACAGAGAAAACGTGATTTACATAAAAAGGAATCCAAGTCGAACGGATGTCAAACATGTTGCGTAGCCATTTATTATCGATCAAGCCACTCCTCTCAATAAGATCAATCCACTTAATATCAAACTCTTCCTTCAACTCAGTATTTCAAATGCAATCTGAAAACTCACTATAGTAAGTATTATATGTCACGGAGTCTATCTTTTCAGAAAACTTTTCCAATATATGCCAACTACAATATCTATGAAACGTATTAGGAAGTGCTATTGATATTGCTTTTGTCATTGCCGGATCTTGATCAGTGATAATCATTTTTGGGGCTCCGCCCGGCATAGCGTCTAGAAAATGGTTGAATATCCATATGAATGAATCAACCGTCTCATCACCCAACAAAGCACAACCAAACACAATAGTCTGATCATGATTATTAACACCCAACAATGGTGCAAATATCAAACCGTACCGATTAGTATTGTACGTTGTATCGAATATTACATCACCATAAAATTTGTATGAACGTCTTGAGGATGCATCGGCCCAAAAACAATGTGTTATTTTATTATCTTCATGGGAATTAATTTTGAACGTGAATGAAGGATTTTTATTTTCCTCGTGCTTCAAATACTTAAAAAATACTCTACCTTCATGCACCTTCATCTCTCTCCGCAAGTCCCTCTCGTAATTATACAAATCCTTTTGCGTACATCCAATGTTCTCAAAACATCCCGCCTGCAACCCAAGAAAATTAAATTGTTGATGCGTTGGGATGTTAATAACATTAAGTTGTTGGGCCAAACACTTTTAAGATTCTGAATGTCTACGGTGAGATCGCAGAAGATGTGATTTTCCAGGTGTAGACAACGGGTGATTGTGGCCCTCAATAAATTGGCTAACTATGAATGACCCAGTTGTCCCCTTCACAATCGCGAGTCTAGAATGACAACCTTCTCTAACTACCCCTCGCTTTCTTTTAGCAGTTGGGTTTGCAATAGGCGTACCCTTGCCTTCTTTAAAACATACATACTCTTTCCTAATAATCTCATCACTTCCACGTTTTTTTTTCTCACTCCAGTTTCGAACACTAAATCCCGCCACTTGGAATAGACATTATAAAAATCGTGGACTTCTTCTAAGGATTGAAACTCCTGCTCCACTTTGGGAGTGATATCTTCCGGGACTTGTGGATAATATTCTAAAGAAGATTTCTCCAAATTCGAATCAACATGAACATCTCCACTTTTATCCACAATAGCTAATTCTAAATTATGCTGACTCTCTAAATTGTCTCCACCTTCATCCAATATACTCCCCACATCATCATAATCATTCTCCATTTAACTGCAAAAAGTTAGCATTTTTAACAATGGAATTAATTTATTAACTACAAAAAATTAATCACTAATTTCTTAACTGTTGAGTTCTTTTTTTACTCACTAATGTTAAGAGTTGAGTTCATTTTTTAATCACTAATATTAACAGTTGAGTTCATTTATTAATCACCAATAGCAAAACTAATAATCACTAATGCTAACAGTTTTTAACAACAATTTCTTAACGATTAAAATTATTCATTAATGATAACATTGCTAGCGTAACAACTATAAAAAACTATAAAAACAATAATGATAACAATTTTTTTTAACATACCTTCAAAACAGCTAAAATATAATAGGTACATAAATTTCTTTTATATTATCATACCTAAAATAATAATTTCCTTTACAGTATCATACCTTAAAAAAATAACAGATAGGTAAATTTTTTCTTAAATATTATCATTTAAAAATTATTTATTAACAGTTACAGGTATAAAGCAAGATTTTTTATCTTTGGCAAATGAATGTAAATTACAGGTAAGTAGATTTCAAAGTTAAAAAAAAACTATTTAATAACAGGTAAGCAAA